>CM077193.1:11685643-13175643 GCA_039654625.1 Rhinogobio ventralis
TGTGTGTTTTATAGATTTGAATGAGGCTGCTCTCAGAAAACTGAGACATCTTAAACTATAGCCAGGTGATATTCTCAAATGCAAGTGTTTTTACTACCATGTATCTTAATTCGATACCATGTACAACATGCACACACCCAAATATTGTTTATGGATTTACGCATACAGGCTTGTTTGTTGTCGTAAGTGGGCTACATAAATAAATAAATAATAATAACATTAATAGAATATGCACTAAGATGGAGGATTTGTATGGCTCCGTTACTTATTGTATAAAATGAAGTGATGCATCTTTCACAATTAGTTCATTGCTCGTAATTGCTAGTAGTAGAGATGAAATAATATCTAGACAAAAAAAGTTTGTCGAGACAAACTTTGAAGTTGGCTTGAGAAAGCTTGAAAAGTACTCGGGTTGGTTGCTAGGGTGTTACTATGCAGTTGCAAGGGTACTCAGGTTGGTTGCTAAGGTACTCGGAGTGGTTGCTAGGGTGTTGCTATGTGGTTGCTAAGGTACTTGGTGTGGTTGCTAGGGTGTTGCTATGCGGTTGCTAGGGTATTCTGGGTGGTTGCTATGCTGTTGCTAGGGTACTCTGAGTGGTTGCTAAGGGGTTGCTATGTGGTTGCTAGGGTACTCAGGTGGTTGCTAGGGTTTTACTATGCTGTTGCTAGGGTACTTGGGGTGGTTGCTATGCAGTTGCTAGGGTACATAGGGTGGTTGCTATGGTACTCGGGTGGTTGCTAGGGTGCTGCTTTGCGGATGCTAGGGTATTCTCTGTGTAAGTGTGTGTGTTGGTTGAGTGTATGTGAGAGTGAGTTTGTGTGTGAGAGTGAGTGAATTAGAGTGAGTGATTGAGAATGATGAGTAGATAGACAAACTTATATGATGATGATGCTGATGATAGATAGATAGATAGATAGATAGATGAGTTTAAATGAGTCTCAATGGCTTAGATATAGTTCATAGAATGGCAGTTTGACTGAGTCTGGGCTTCAGTGTTTAGATTTGAATTTTTGACAGTTGGACAGTTTGAAAATCTGAACATTCCGTCAGTGTAAGTCTATGGGAGTTTTTCTGAGTTTTGATCGTCATTTTTAGGAAAACCGTAAGTCGGATCAGTCTGAAAAGATATAGCAACGCGAGTCAGAACAGTGTGGAGGTCTGAGCCGAGTTTGGTGGTTGTGGCTTTAAAGCTATAGGAGGAGAGTCAGAAATTGAATCTCAGAAGAATAATAACTATATAGTTTAAATAGGATTTCAGTAAGTTGGCTCTCTCAAGCCAACTTAATTATACAGATCATTGCTTAGAGGAAATTAGAGGACTGTGAAAGATCAGATAGAAAGAAGGAATAAAGAATCATGTAAACATAATGTTCTATAAAACTACTGCTCTGTCACTGTGGTTCTGTGAATTCCGGATGTCCGGCAGAGATGGTGTTAATCAGTGGCAGATCCTGGCATTGGCAATATAGGCAGCCTATTTAATTGAGGCTTTTAGTCACATATAAACATTGATCAGTGAATGTGAACAGAAACTCAACCAAACCTGCTTATCCACTAATTCATAGTTTTCAGTCATGTGACTTTCGCAGAGCCTTGGAGGGCAAAACCGCCATAGAACTCCATTGAACTGCAGCACAAGCCTGTCAAAGATGCACGCTTTGGGCACTTATGATTCATTTACAGCACCTGCTGCAGTATTTCAATCACTAAAAACAACGGGACGTTCTAAAACATTTAACGCGAAAAACACTGGGTTGCACAGGTGGGTTGCACCAATAAAGTTTCAATTAAGCAAAGTTTAACACTAATCTAGGATTTGTTGATATGGGTTTTATTTTAAATTGAGTTGTTGCACCACTTAATTTCAAACAGATTAATTATGCAGTAAAACGGTTAGAATTATAGAGCTGATCAAGCAGCACAGGCGGAGGGTGAACCGACGCCAGTCTAAAGAATCCTTATTGGTGCAACCCACCCTTAAAGTGCCGTAATGTACTAAAACGGTGATATTAAAAGATCAAATTCAGTTTACACCTTTTTTATAATGTAGCCTATACTATTTACAGGTGAGCAGATGAGCCCAGAATATGAACGCGTTTTGTTTATAATGGGTTTTGATGGGGAAAAAACGCTTAACAAGAAACCTTGTGTTGCACTAATATTCTGTGTTCATCTGCTTTCCTGTATAAAGTATGCATCATCAATAAGGTGTATATTGAATTTGGTCTTTTAATATCACTGTCTTACTGCATTAATACTGACCACAAACCTGGTAAAAATGATTGGTGGGCAACGGAGGAAAGCCTTGTTTTGCCCTCCAGGTGGGCGTCTCTGGTGGTCAGGAGCAATGAAAACTTTTTTTGAGAGAGAAATTATTTTTATTTGGCAAGGATGCATTAAGTTTATGAAAAGTGACAGCAAAGACATTTCTAATGTTAAAAAAGATTTCTATTTAAAATAAAATTTGTTTTTTTGTAATCTGTTAGCATAAGATACTTGAACATGAACATGAAACAATCTTACTTGCCCCTTTTGAAATGGTAGTTTACAACCTATTTTGTTTATACATGTAACATATAATGTGTTTTTGTGTTAAGCTTAGTGTGTGTGTGTGTTCTAAGGTCATAAATCTTGGTAGTCCTGAAGCACTGCTCAGCCTCCTGGCAGAATCAGTCAGACCTGCATCATTTATTTCCACTTGAAAACTCCCAAAACTCCAATTCTACTCATGCATTAGAGGGACAGAGAATGGAGAGAATGCTAATTTGCTTTTCAGTCTATGTGTCTGTGTTGAGCCATTTTTCACCACACCAAAAGCCTAAATCTGAATTTAAATATAAAAGTTTCATGTTGTAAATGCCTCAGTAACTCTTTCAGAAGATAGATTCTGTCCTGACTGGATAAAAAACTACTTATCTACAGCCATTAATTCATACACATTTCTATTTCTGAAAGATACATAAGAAAAGCAGCATGTTCTTTAACTCTTTCCCCGCCAGCGTTTAAAAAAAAAAAGTTGCCAGCCACTGCCATGGTTTTTGAATGGCCCATAGAATATTTTGTTGTATGATTATCTGAGCATGCTATATATCAAAAGAAAGAACAGACCCTCTGCTTTAAAACAACAACAACAACAACAACAACAACAACAAAAAACATTTTATTCTAGCTTCATGCATTCCTTTTCAACCCTCTACAATGCGAGTAAATCTACACTCTGGGCGACTAAACAATATCTATCATTAAGCATTGGCTAATAAATGCTTAGATTTTACTACGCATAGGTGTATTTATAGGCAAGTACCATTTGGAGATTCTATTTGAAATGAATAAGGAACAATAAATAAATACATAAAACAATGATTGATTCTATTTGACATGCCAAACACAGAGCGATTCACACATAGGTGTGCGGTTTAGATTGGGTTTGTGTTCAAGAGCTGCAAGTCATTTATTCACGTAGTGTTTACTCTCTTGAAATGTAAACAAGTTTAAATGTCAATATATTTCTAAAGACCTGAAGAATGGAAACATGAGCTTATTATCAATCAATCTGGTGTTTTATTGCAACCGTTACTCCTGGTTGGAGGGTTCTGTAAATATAAATGTATACATAGATGTATTTTTCGGCTAAGCTTAATGGTGCAATGCAAAAATTATGGTCCCACTTTATATTAGGTGGCCTTAGCTACTATATACTAACATTTAAATGAATCATTTGATACAATGTCCTTTTTGTGTACATACATGTTTTTACATTGTACTTTCATTTTAAAAATTACCTGCATGTAATTACATCTGTAATTCATTTCTGTAGTTAAATTTATAATTACATGGTTGACACTTCCCTTACACCTAACCTTACCCTTAAACTTACCCATACCACCACCCCTGTCCCTAACTTTACCTGTATCCCACCTCAGTAGCAGAAAAAGTGTTTTGCAATACAATATGACCATTGTACTTATTTTTTGATGTAAATACATAGTAGTTAAGGCCACCTAATATAAAGTGGGACCAAAATTATATAGTGTGTAAGTTGTAACAGTGGCAATTTACGTTGGAACTAAGTTGCTAGTGCAAATAATTGTGCAGTTGAAATTATGTTCAGTGCTAAATTGTCTGCATATATTTACCTTATTTTTATTTATATTCTATCAATGAATCAGATACTAAAACAACACAGATGCAATGTTTGAACAACGCTCAGCAGGCGCAAATCATTCTTAATGGCTACAGAATGTGCTCGTCATTCTTGTTTATAACCAAAGTTTGTTAATGTTGCCATATTTAGCAGTTTACATCAGGACTGGCAACCGTTTCTGCTGCTGTGTGAATTTAACCGAAGAGAGTTGAGTGAGATGTGATGGTGAATTAATGCATTTAAAAGAGTTTGTAATCATCGTCCCCCGACTGTTTCTGGTGTCAGCTTTAATTGTATTGCGGCGTCTCTCCCTGACTGTATTTATGAAAGGTAAGCAGAACTGATATGAGAAATCTATAGCTTGTCATATTTTGAGAGCACATGATATATTTGAGCTGCTGGCTAATTGAGCACAGACAGCACTTTGTTTCCGGAACCTTCTGCTCCGATATTGACATGACATTTTACTGGCCTTATGAGAGTACTTTAATACAGGCTTACTGTATTATCAAACCAGCACTGAATGATGAATCATACTGACACGAGCTCTGTGTGTGGTGTAAAGATCATCCAGCACAGCAGGATTCATTCAGAACCATATCAGCAGCACCTTGACGAGCAGAGGTCATTATTACAGTACCAATCTTGTTAGCTCACCCCAGGGTTATTATAGTTAACTAACGCTAAAACCATAAAATCAGGGGGACGCAAAATGGTGCCGTAGAGTGAACATACATTTTCTGTAAAATGTATCCGTTTATTTAATCAGAGGACTGGCTCTGTGAGTAGCTTTTTAATAGGATGAGTCTTAACAATTATTTTTTTAAACCGTCAGGTATTTCACAGAGAAGCGCAAAAAAGCTGCACCGAGGAAAACGCAGAGGGCGACAGACTTGGCCATAGATAACATATTAGCTACAGCCCAGGTAATTCCCTATGAAGAGGCCGCAAAAGTTACTTCTGACGACCCTGCTAGCAAGCCCGTCACCGACCCTAACATTATTCAAGCTATGAAGAGCATGGTGAATGACATAGTGGCAGTGATTGACGCTAAGATCTTGATGGTTCTCGAAGCAATAGATAACCAGTCATCTAAAATTCAAAGTATTGTACAGCAAGTTCAAGAAGCAGAGGACAGAATCGAGGTGACTGAAACTATCTGCACTGCCAATGAAACCAAGATTCAGGTCCTGGAAAAATGAATATCTGATTTGACTGAGCAGGTAGACGATTTAGAGAATCGTGGAAGAAGATGTAATGTACGCATTATCGGCTTACCGGAGGATACAGAGTGATCTAATTTAGTCAAGTTCTTCGAGAAAAAGTTCCCGGATTACCTCAATACGGACACAAAGGCGGGTAAAGTGAAACTGGAGAGAGCTTTCGCTTTCGCTCCAAAGCCGGTTCAAGGCCGCCGTCCTCGACCTGTCATCGTTCAATTACAAAATTTCCAATCTTCACATTACACAGAAACCCCCGCAAATTACTCGGCTGTGGTGCAGAAGAGAAGAGCGTTTAACGAGGTTAAAATTAGTCTTCAAGAGCTGTAAATGGAGTATGCGTTACTCTACCCTGCCACACTTAGCGTGAAAGTCGGTCAGACGCGCAAGAAGTTCACTTTTTCTGAGGAGTTTTTCTCAACTCTCGACAAGTGCCTGCCTAGATATGGTGTATTTTCCATGCGAACATTGCTTGGACTTTGAATAACATTCCTCTGTCTTATTATTGCACTAAGAAGAGACTGGCTGCTCAGCTTTGCAGATGCCTGAATTATGTTGCGCTGACTTAAGGTGAAGATCAAGAATGGTTTGGTGCGTTGTCGACGTTTGTAATTCTGAGGTGAAATGCTGTAGTAATACTACAAATCTGCGGAACCATTTGATGAGACATTACCCAGACGCTGCAACACCCCCACAGCCGAGCACACAAGCGCTAAAAATAATGCTTGCCTTGCATTATGATCATTGTATTAAACTTGAGCGTTCACTTAAGCACCTAAGTTAGCCATTATAGACATATTCAAATCAACTGAGTCAATAGGCAGCGCAGGACCAATAATTCAAACCTGATAGTCTATATTATAAACAGATTTCCTCAAATAAAAGTTAGTCCACATAAGTCTGCACGTTAAGGTATTGTTGTTCGTTGCCGTGGTACAATGTGTGCCGGTGCACACACGACGGGCGGCAAAATCGCAAGAAAAGCTTGTCGTGTAATGAAAATAGCTGAAAATCGTCCAATATCCTTTTTATGTTTTAGAATAAATATATCAAAATATCCATAAAAACAAAATTGTAAAAAAAACAAAAAAAAACAACAAGAATTAAAAATCGAATCGAGAATCGAAAATCGAATCGATTTGAGAATTGAGAATCGAAATCGAATCAGTTTGAGAATCGAGAATCGAAATCGAATCGATTTGAGAGCTTGTGAATCGAAATCGAACTGAATTGGAACATCTGAATCGATACCCAGCCCTAATTAAATACGGACAGGATTGCTGGCTAAAATCCTGGGTTCTTGTTTGGAGCAGGTACGACGTTATCAAGGATGACAAGTGGGTTTTATAAGTGGCCGCTCGTCTTGCAACAATATGAGACGTCTTCTTAATATTATACAAACTCTTAAAGGCCCCCTGAAATCAGAAATCAGTGAAGTTGTTTAGCTTTTAGTATGATATGTTAGCCGTAAGGTTAGGAATAAGCTGGTGTGTTCCAAAACAATGACAAAATTCACATTTAGGAGATATAAGCATTCAAAACTAACAGTCTCTCACTTCCGTTAAAATGAATCACAGATTTTGATGACATCATCGCAGACTTCATCTTCTCATCACATCTTCTGTCCAATCAAATGCTCTCTAGAATCTGAAGCGTCCCGCCCCCTACACTATAAATAGACGCTGAAGCCGTGGCTGAAATCGGTCAGCTGTTCACACATTTACTATTTCCTACATGGTGAATGGCACATAGCGCACTATACATGCGATAGGAAACTATTCTGACAGTGTAAATATGCTTTCAGTTGAGGCGAATGAAGTCTGGTTTCACGTTAGTTTTCACACGCAGCAGACACACACACAGTCTAGACCAGAACAGTTGACTAGAGACACAAGAGCGCAGCGCGGATCATATGCGCAAGTCGGCGCATACACTAAAACATATCGGACCCATTTCAATTCTGCACAGAATGCTGTATTTGAAAGCGATATGGAGGAGATTATGATGAGAAACGGTTAGAGATTAGGAGGAAACTGGCTTTACCAAACAGAAAGGCTCTAGTCAAACTGTGGTATTAACGAAACGCTATTGGCTGTTTCATAAAAGGGGAGGAGCTGCTTACAGCTGGAACCGTTTCAGGGGAAATTACGTCAACACATTGAATAATGCTGCGCGTTTCAAGGCACTTCAGTGGGCCTTTAAACAACGTGAGATTGATGGGTTGGTGCCATCTCTTGATGCGGAGAAAGGCATTTGAGTGGCCATACTTATTTTTTGTTTTAGAGAAATTTAATTTTGGTGATTCTTTTATCAGATGGGTTAGGGTGTTATATGAAGAACCCAAAGCTTTTGTTCTTACAAATAGTTCCAGATCAGTAAGCTTCTCTTTACATAGAGGGACTAGGCAGGGGTGCCCACTGTCACCCCTGCTGTTTGCGCTCACCATTGAACTCCTAGCTGAGGCGATCAGAACAGATCCTTCAATTAAAGGTTTGCAAACGGTTGAGAGGCATAATGGAATAGATGATGTGCTCGTTTTCATTCCAAATCCTGCATCTTCAGTACTATCTCTTCTTAATATTATTAATACTTTCAGTACTTTCTCAGGATATAAAATTCATAAAAATATGTCTGAGGCTATGCCTGTTGGTACAATGAAAACAGTTAGTTCATTTCCATTTAAGTGGTCCTCTGGAGGATTTGTACATTTGGGTATCTTTGTAAGCCCTGTATTCAAAAAGTTGTACAAAGACAACTTTACCCCTTTGCTTAGTAAAATTAGAGAAGATTTAAATCGCTGGGATACTTTACCAATCTCTTGGTTAGGTAGAGTGGCTCTTATAAAAATGACTGTTCTCCCTAAGCTCCTGTACCCAATTCAAATGATCCCTAACCTGTTCTCTAAAAAGGTTTTAAAAGAACGGCTGGCTCAGTTCCTTTATTTGGAGCAAGCGTAAACCAAGGCTGAAATTCTCTGCACTACAACTACCAGTGTTTGCCCCCTTGTTAAATATGATCAAAGATGGCTGTAAAAAATAAATCTGCATTGGTAATCCTTTTGATATTTTATTTAAAAAAATTGCAAAAATCTAACCTTTCATTGAAGTAAAAGATTTGAAAGTGGGGGGGAAATCACATTATGAAATAAATGTTGTTCTCAAAAACACGTAGGGAACAATTATTTGCCCCCAATTATTTGTATAATAATTACTTTTTGCAACCTCCTTTTGCCAAGATAACAGCTCTGAGTCTTCTCCTAAAATGCCTGATGAGTTTGGAGAACACCTGACAAGAGATCAGAGACCATTCCTCCATACAGAATCTCTCCAGATCCTTCAGATTCCCAGATCCATGTTGGCGCTGCTTCTCTTCAGTTCAGCCCACTCATTTTCTATAGGGTTCAGGTCAGGGAACTGGGATGGCCATTGCAGATGCTTGGTTTTGTGCTCAGTGACCCATTTTTGTTTTGATTTTGATGTTTTTTTTTTGATCACTGTCCTGTTGGAAGATCCCAACATGGCCCATTATAAGATTTCTAGCACAGGCTGTCAGGTTTTTATTTTTTATCTGTTGGCATTTGATCGAATCCATGATGCCATGTATCTGAACAAGATGTTCAGGACCTCTGGCAGAAAATTAGGCCCACAGCATTAAAAACACAGCAGAGTATTTCATTCATTTCAACCCATATTAAGTGTTTGCTGCCAAAAAGCTCTTTTTTGTTTGTTTCATTGGTCCATAACACGTTTGAAAAGGAACTGACACTACTGGAACTTCAAACGAGACAGGTTCTATGGTCAGATGAAACAAAAAAAAAAAGCTTTTTTGGCAGCAAACATTTAATATGGGTTTGGTGCACACAGGGATAAAAAAGTACCCCATGTGTAAAATGAAATACTCTGTTGTATCTTTAATGCCGTGGGTCTAATTTTCTGCCAGAGGTCCAGAGGTTTTATCAAAAGAAAAAAACTGTATAATATTCTCACTTTTGCAGCTAGGAAAAATGTTTTACTGAAGTGGATAACTGACAAGACTCCGACTAAATCGGGTTGGCACAAGATTTTGATGGAACTAGTTCCGCTGGAATATTTAACTTGTCTAGTTAATGGTCAGCCAGACCAGTTTTATAGTGTCTGGAAGCCCTATATCAATAATCCAGGGACCGAATTGTCAACTATTCTGCGGAAAGGTTTCCCCAATCATGATTGAGTACATGGTTTTGAAATTGTAATGTACCTTTTTTTTTTACTGTTTAAGTGGCCTAGGTTAAATGCACTCATTATTACTTGTGCCGTGTTTTGTTTTTTCCTAACGGTGGAAAAAAGTTTTTGTTGTTGTGCTTTCTGCTAAAGTTGGAAAATGTTCTATATATATATATATATATATATATATATATATATATATATATATAACATAAAATACTTGAAATAAAATAAACTTTAACTGAAACCAGTTCCCAAGGCAACATTTCTCATGTTCTTTTAGTTTAAGTACTAAAATATCTAAAAGTAATAACTATACAGGCATATTAAAAAAAACAGTAACACTTTACTTAAAGCCCTTATATAATGCATTATAAAGTTTTTTTGTAATGCCTTGTAATACACATTTTAATGCATTTGATGATCTCAAGTATAATTTTAACCACGGTTATAACACATTATAATACTTATCTATTAATGGTTGCACCTTTAGAAAGTATAATGCATTAAAACATGACAAACAACTAATTTCAGATTTAACAAGGAATCTGTAAATATTATAATTAGTGCTCTCAAACGATTAATCACAAATAAAATTTGTGTTTACATAATATATTTGTGAGTACTGGGTATAATTATTATGTATATATAAAAACGCACACATGCATATCTATATCTATGAAAAATGTGTTATATTTATATATAAAATATTTGTATTAATATATAATATAAATTACATAAATATATATACAGTATATACATGCAAATATTTCTTAAATATATACATGTATATGTGTGTGTATTCAAATATACATAGTAATTATGTCCAGTACTCAAACTTCTATTTCGGATACGATTAATCGTTTGACAGCCCTAATTAGAATTACATCTTACATCTATTTATGAAAAGCTACAATGAAGGCTTTAAATAAAGTGTTACCAAAAACGAATAAAAATTACAAATTTATAAAGTTGGATGTATTATATCCAACTTTATTCACATACATACAATATACTCAAGTAAATGTATATATTCTATATAGCAAATCTATATAAAATGTAACTATATTATCACATAACTGTGGATATATAAGTATGTCCAACTTTATTCCCATACATACTGTATCCTCATGTAGGGCGATAAATACTGTATATTAAGTCTGAACTGCTTGATTGCTTGTATTGTCACAAAATGTTAACTATATTATTACCCGGCTCCAATCTGCTGAATGTGCCTATAAGGCATGAAGATGTTATGGTATTATAAACATCAACATTATGATTTTTAGTAAAGCTGCTTTGAAATAGACACAACTAAAACTAACTAAAATTAAAATGAAAACAGAAAATATGAAAATATTAACAAAACTAATAGTATATCAATGATACTAAAATACACCCTCACAGCTACTCAATCCAAAACTGTATTATTTATTTATTTATTTTACTTTTTTTTTCTGTAAAAGTATGCGAGTGAATGATGGCATGTTGATTTTTGGGTGTTCTGAGATCAGCTCTGGTCATTCCTGCAGCTTTGTTTCATCCATTGGCACCATGTTGCCCATGTTCCTGGTGCTAGCGTTCATCTACACAGCCTGCCAGACCATCAAAGGCCTGGTTCTGGAGAAGGAGCGCCGTCTCAAGGAGGTTCTGCGGGTTGTCGGGGTTCGAAACGCTTCAATGTGGTTCTGCTGGTTTATAGAGAACATGGTTCTGCTGACCATTCCCTGTGCTTTGATCTCTCTGATGGTGAAGGTTAGTGGCGCCGAAACACTGAAAAATCAGAAACAGAAATGTGACCGAATAAACAGACAATAAAGCAAGGATGCACACTTGTCACCTTTTGGTGAAAACCCAGCATATGCACAGGAAAGGAAATGAGAGCTTAGCGTTTTAAAGCGAAGCACTGTGTTCATTTACACGCGAAAAGCTCATGATCCAATGTGAGTTTGTGTTGCGCATTAAAGTGTATTTCGTATATTAAATATTTTGTCAATAAAAGAGAAGCTTTAAGGTCTTCCTGTAGTTTAACATTTGAAAGCAAAAAAATTAAGAGAGTCATAAATATTACATTTTACTATTTTTCTGTAAAATAAACATTATTTTACTGTACAGTATTATTATTTTTAAAATATATTTCTTTAACAATTTGTTTAATTTTTATATTTTAATAGAATAAAAATGTCACTTTAAATAATAATATTAATAATAATTGTTATTATTGTATAGTCTTTGTAATGAAATTATTTATTAATTTGTTATTTAATAATAATAATAATAATAATAATTTAAATTTTGTCTTATTAAATGGGTAATATTTATTTAATAATTTAATTATTATAAATTAAATTGACTAATATATATATATATATATAAATATATATTTTTTTTTTAATAATAATAATAATAACTATTATTATTATTAGTAGTAGTAGTAGTTGTAGCAGTAGTAGTAGTAGTGGCCAGATTACAAATAAAGTAGAGAGAGGTCCTCATTCTAACTGTAAATCCACATTTTAAAACAAGCTCACTGGTTTGCATCTTTTTCGTACTGATAAGTTTGCATCCTTGAAGAGAAATCAAACCGAATAATTAAACAAATCAAAAATCAGGCCTAATAATCAAAATCGTAATCAGACCAAAAGATTAAACAAAACAGAAATCACTCACCGTGATCACAAAGCATTTTGAGAACACACAAGTCACAATCTCTCTCTCAACATGTCTCTAAGTCAACATGAAATCAATAGATCAGTATTTATATTGTGTAAACTGTCAGCTCATGGGAAAGAGTGTGAACTGTATAGTAAACAAACCATACAAATTTGTTTATTGACTGATTAGTTCAGTCTGAGATTTAAATTCAACAGATTTTCTATATGCTTCACAACTGTTGGTTTGCACCCTTTTGAGTGCAAACCAAGCTGAGCTATAATAAATGTAAAGTGATTATGAAAAATAGTTAGAAAAGCTCAAATGTAATGTTAAAAGGCACAATGATCTATTTAACATAGAAGAAAGGAAAGTGCTTGTGTTGAGAGGTTGCACATTCATAAAGTCAAAGTGCTTTGTGGTTTTGATGCTCATGATCACAGTGGAAATAATTACAGGGAAATGATTATTCCAAAATTGAAGCAAATCAAGCAGAAATGGGTTGAACTTTGATTCCTCTAAATTGGGTTATTATGCTAATTTGCTATGCACAGTATCAAATTGTTGATGATTTAGAGCCGACCTCCTATGTATTGCTCGCTGCCTCCCTCCATTGTCTTTTTAAAGAGTTTTTTTTCTGTTACCAGAGCATTTTGTGTTCGTCTGCAATGAGGATTTAGGCTGTTTCACACTTATAGGTTTTTTGCTTCCACATCGGCTGTCATAGGGTAAACTTAATTCCAATGAGTTCCAATAGAGGCCAAGATCTAAAATCTCTTTCTCTTTTTGAATTAAATATTGTGTGAATGTTTGAACTTTTGCACTTTTGCTATGAAGAAGACCCAGCCACATTCACACGACTTCAGACTGCCACAGGTGATTTTGGTCTCATGCTAAACTAAACTGCTCAGTCATGTCGTTCTCTTTGCAAGTTCATTTAATTTATTCTCTGTCTGTTCAATTCACTCTGCATTTTCACACTTTCATTTACATGCTCACTAATATATTTACAAGCTCTTAACAGCATTATAAAGCTTTTCATCATCATCTTGAAATCTGTAAATATATACTTAAATGATGTAGTACATACGCCACCATGTTGCACTTTTTTCATTTGTAATTTTAATACCAACTTAAAAAAAAAACATTAAATTTGCCTTGGGTTGAATTTCCCTCTTCTTGGAAACCATTTGTGCATCTGTGCTAGGAACCCAATTGGTTTTTACCAATGTAAATTCATTTTTATGTATATTATAAATGAAGCCACAGAACACATACAATACGGAAAAGATAAGAAGTGTTATTTGAGACAAGCTTACTAATGTTAATACCACAAACCAGTAACAGCTTTACCTAAACAGAAGCAGCTTTACCCTGCAGTGGTGTATTTCTGATTCTTGTTAAACAGGGAAATTCGGTGCCTCTCTAAGCACAAGAAGAGGAGAGTGACAGCTGGCCTGCTATAGACCCATTATAGGAGTCCTTATAATCACTGGTGTGATTATTAAACTTTCTCAGCCGATTTACATTCTAAAACTCTTTCATTGTTCCTTCATTTCCATGGTGAAAACAAATAGAATGTGCAGGGAATCTGCAGATTAGTGCAGAGTTTATAATTTAGCTGCATGGTGTAAATTGATGGGAGACTTTGTTAATTGCATTAATGTTTATTAAACACTTTGGCTTAATGCATTACTTAGTGCTTCTGACCTTTTTTACACCGTTCAATTGGTTAAAAGCCAGAGTAGATGAGCTGATGGAGTTATGCTTTGTCCCTCATTTAAAAGTTATTAGGGCTAAAAATGCATGGTCACACACCCGGCACAATGCGATGCCAGGTGCGAAGTAAGTGTTTTTTGCTAGTTGCTAGTGAGGCCGACGCAGTTATCACTCTGGTTATTAAACACACAGGGATTAATAACCAGATTAATAAGAGCATTAATAAGATTAATATGAGCACCACAAACATTTTTAAACATTGAAAACAAAACGATACCTCTCTAGAGCATTCTGTTACAAAGCGGTCAGTCTTTCCGCTCATAAATTCCGCCATGTAAATTGCGAATCCGCCATGGTGCAAGCGCAATTGGCTTTTAAAGGGAATGGGAGATGAGACTCTGATTGGTTTATTGCATGTTACGCCCAAAACACACCCATGACTCATTAAGAGACTAGGTACAACCCTTTCGGACCACACTGGTTTTTTCCGTCATTAAACTAGCAAAAGTGGATTTGGACACGCCCTAAGTGCACCTGTGCCATGCGCTTCAGACCATGTGCTCAGATCGTAAAAATAGGGCACAGGGTATGTTTTATACAACAACGATTTGTCAAAGCGAAAACATTGAAAAATGTTATATTATGCATGCCAGGCCAATAGTTGGCTGTCACTTTGTAAATAGAAACACTTATAGACTGAGAATGTAATGGCATGAGGCCACCGCGTTCACAAATTCATGTTTTTGTTGTTTACATGCAGACGGTAAAGGAATCGTTTTCAAAACCTTGCACTTTGAAACCGTTTTTAAAAGCTTGCATTTTCAAGCCTCCAAAATGTCGTTGTCTGGTCAATTAACGGCCAAAACACATAAAAAAACATTCTGTTTTTAGTTGAAAAAGTGTCACGTAAACACCCTCAGTTCCTGAAGGGCTACAGCCCTGCAGAGTTTAGCTTCAACCCTAAATAAACGCACCTGATCCAGATAATCAAGACCTTCAGGCTTATTTGAAAACTGCAGGTGTGTGTGTTGGAGCAGGGTTGGAACTAATCTCTGCAGGGTTGTGGCCCTTCAGTTTTACACTCCTGTATTACATCATGCAGCACTCTTGCACATAAAAAAATGACATTTCATATATGTAACTTTAACTGAACTGAATAAACTAGTGAAATTTCGAAAACCCTATAGGGGGACCCAAACTCTAGCAGGCATCATGGATATAGAAAGATAACACAAAATTAAATGTGTAAGATGGATTATGTGTTTTGTATTTATTAGGCAGTTAAAATTATGCCCTGCATGTGAGTCCATCGTTTTAAGATTGCATTTGTAATAGTTGGGAGTCAAGTGCCCATAGAAGAGTTATTATTTGATGTGTCCTGAAAACTGAAATGGAGAAAAGACAGATTTTTCCACTATTGAGGTACAGTGACAATGAAAGTTCAGGAAAGTTCTTGTGCCTCTTTGTGTTTGCACCATGAGGTGCCACTCACTCACTGACAGCAGACTTCTAAAGGGAGCATAGACTTTGAGTGTAGGTAATATAAAGTCTATTTGGCAAGTCAAGTTCTGTACACCTGCTGTGTGGTTGTCAGGCCGAAACGAGAAATAGCAGTGGCAAGAAAATCCATGTGAAAGGATGATTGTTTCCAGCGATGTTGTGCAAATCTAGAAGAGAAGGGGGCCAAGGGCTGAACCCTGAGGTACATCAGTGATCGACTGATGCGACTGAGACTCCCTTTCTTTCCAAAATACCCTCAAGGACCTTGCAGTGAAGTAGATCTCAAACTAGTGGGGTGAAGTTCCTGTGATGCCCAGTAGACAAAAGTACCTAGTGATTTAGACTGCAGACAGATCTAGTCAAATGAGGACAAGATGATCCGGAGGCAGCTCTTGCCAGCCGCAGGGCTTGAGTGAGAGATAGCATATTCACTGTAGAGTTCATGCTAAATGCTTTAAAGAAAACATGTTTAAATGCTTCAGAGAACACGTTGTTTTTATTTGTGTGTAACTCTTGTTGTATATACACTCACCTAAAGGATTATTAGGAACACCTGTTCAATTTCTCATTAATGCAATTATCTAATCAACCAATCACATGGCAGTTGCTTCAATGCATTTAGGGGTGTGGTCCTGGTCAAGACAATCTCCTGAACTCCAAACTGAATGTCAGAATGGGAAAGAAAGGTGATTTAAGCAATTTTGAGCGTGGCATGGTTGTTGGTGCCAGACGGGCCGGTCTGAGTATTTCACAATCTGCTCAGTTACTGGGATTTTCACGCACAACCATTTCTAGAGTTTACAAAGAATGGTGTGAAAAGGGAAAAACATCCAGTATGCGGCAGTCCTGTGGGCGAAAATGCCTTGTTGATGCTAGAGGTCAGAGAAGAATGGGCCGACTGATTCAAGCTGATAGAAGAGCAACTTTGACTGAAATAACCACTCGTTACAACCGAGGTATGCAGCAAAGCATTTGTGAAGCCACAACACGCACAACCTTGAGGCGGATGGGCTACAACAGCAGAAGACCCCACCGGGTACCACTCATCTCCACTACAAATAGGAAAAAGAGGCTACAATTTGCACAAGCTCACCAAAATTGGACAGTTGAAGACTGGAAAAATGTTGCCTGGTCTGATGAGTCTCGATTTCTGTTGAGACATTCAGATGGTAGAGTCAGAATTTGGCGTAAACAGAATGAGAACATGGATCCATCATGCCTTGTTACCACTGTGCAGGCTGGTGGTGGTGGTGTAATGGTGTGGGGGATGTTTTCTTGGCACACTTTAGGCCCCTCAGTGCCAATTGGGCATCGTTTAAATGCCACGGCCTACCTGAGCATTGTTTCTGACCATGTCCATCCCTTTATGACCACCATGTACCCATCCTCTGATGGCTACTTCCAGCAGGATAATGCACCATGTCACAAAGCTCGAATCATTTCAAATTGGTTTCTTGAACATGACAATGAGTTCACTGTACTAAAATGGCCCCCACAGTCACCAGATCTCAACCCAATAGAGCATCTTTGGGATGTGGTGGAACGGGAGCTTCGTGCCCTGGATGTGCATCCCACAAATCTCCATCAACTGCAAGATGCTATCCTATCAATATGGGCCAACATTTCTAAAGAATGCTTTCAGCACCTTGTTGAATCAATGCCACGTAAGGCAGTTCTGAAGGCGAAAGGGGGTCAAACACAGTATTAGTATGGTGTTCCTAATAATCCTTTAGGTGAGTGTATAACTGTTTCAATGAAGTGTGGGATTAAGTTTTCATGCTTGTTTTGTGTGTGCATGTGTAGGTTTCTGCGATCTTTGACGCGCTCCCTGCCTCTATATATGACGTTAGCATGGATCTTCTCGGTTGCGTTGATAGTCAAGGGTGTGGTTCAGGAGAAGGAGGCGCGTCTGAAGGAGATTGTGAGGATGATGGGATTGAAGAGCTCCACCTATTGGCTGAGCTGGGCCATCAGCAGCATATTGCCCCTTGCTGTCAGCGCTGCACTCCTCACTATCATTCTCAAGGTGATTAATGCTGATTAACTGCCATTTACAAACACTGCGGTACACTTGATCCAAGATCTGATCTGAAATATACTGGATCAGTGAGCTTCTTCAGCTTTGCTCTATAGTAGTGGTTCATGAATGCAATATTGTATGTTTTATTGTATTTAGGTTGATTCAGTGTTACTAAATAATATAGTTGACTTGAATAAAACCAGTTAATAGATGTTACTTTTTTGAGTTTAGGGAAATTCACAGCAGTTATTTGACACCAGGGATATTTATTAGGCAGCAAATAGCTTATGTACACTCTAAAAACAAATGCTTAACAAAAATAATTAATCAATAATTTGCATGAATCTTTTTGAGTTATGACAATGTCTAATTAAATTATGTTCAATCAACAAACTACAATGAGTTGGAATAACTTAATTTGTAGTATAAACACAGATTAAGTTGACTGTTTAAAAAATGTTCCAGCTAATTTTAACATGAGTGGTGGTGGTGGCACTGGAACTAATTAATCTTATTTCAGTTCAAATGAACAGCTGAAATAGCACATGTTAAATGTAACTTAATTTAATGAACAAGAAAGATATTGCTTGTCACTGGCATTAGTGCAGTGATTGCTCATAGAATCAGTGTAGTGTGCACCTTTATGTAGCCAACCACAACCTAAACATGAGCTCTGCTCTTCAGCACTAATGGTAATAACACAAAACATCAGCATAGCAGAAACTCTTTTAAATGTCGAATATAACCGCATTATACACTAACAGGCCTTTTCCTTTACTAAGAAAGCACTTAATATATACTCACTTAATATACAGTATATAAACATAATATAGACACTTATATATATATATATACTCAAGTACTCACTAGTACGGTCTCTGAAGGCAGATTAAGGACATCTTTTTATTCATTAATTAGCCAACTTGCAGAGAACCACTGCTCTCGAGTGTAAAAGCTGATGTAGGATCAGATGGTGCAGTGTTTGTGAATGGGCGGTTTTGCGGTAGGCAGCGTGACTCTGTGTGGGACCAGCAGGTTTGAGCACATGGCAGATGAGCTTCTGTTAGGTCTTTTTGCTGTATATTCGAACACACACATGATTTGTTTACCTCAACCCACCAGAGCCATGATGCTTACTCGATCACAGATCTGCTTTTTAATCAGCTCTCTCTCTCTCTATCGCTGCTCTTGACAGATGTAATCCCTTCTTTTAGATGAGAGGGTTTTCAATGTGTGTTGTTCTGCTTTGTAATTATCAGGTTGCATTATTGACGCATTCCACAGAGACTCAAACACAGCATTTGTTAAAGTCTCTGAAAAGCTTTCACGCAGTTATGGCCGAATGTCTTCGCTCCGTAGACAAATCCATTATTTGTCTCAACAACTGTGTGACAAGGGATAACTACAAAAATGTGGCTCCATGATTTTTCTTTTCTCTTCTCTTCTATCTTTCTTTCTTTCTTTCAGTATGGGAAGGTTCTGCGATACAGTGACCCCTCTGTGATCTTTGTCTTCCTCCTGGTCTTCTGCATGGCAACTGTCATGCAGTGCTTTTTCATCAGTGTGTTTTTCTCGCGGGCGAATCTGGCAGCCGCCTGTGGGGGCCTCATCTACTTCCTGCTCTACCTGCCTCATGTGCTTTGCTACGCCTGGAGGGATGTCCTGGGCTTTGGTGCCAAGATTGCCACGGTAAGATATTTAACACACCTCTACACCAGCCTGGAGAATTCATGTCTTTATACATCAAATCATCAAATGCTGAATGTAGATCCACACTAAAGTCCGAACTTGTCCAAAAAGTAGTGTACTTTTGTTGTAGTATACTTCAACTCTTAAAAGTATATTTTAAAATAACTGTACATACAGATAATCATTGAAATAAAAGGTCACTTAAGTGCACTTGAAGAGATTACACTTTTAACACACTCAAATTTTAAAAAGTGCAAGTCCAAGAACAATGCCAAGTTCAAAGTTTTAAGGAAAAGGGCATTTTAAATCTTGTTTTAGTAATATTTTGTCATGCTTTAAAGAAGTACAGTTGTTTTGATGTGTTGACTAACATACTAAAGCACATGTACTTGATTATAATTTTAACTGCAGTGTGTTATTCAATATTACATTTAAAGTTAATATATTTTAAATGCACTAATTTGCAACCACTTAATTGCAAATGTTTTATTGAAAATATAATTTATATACAAGTACAATTTAACCATATTTCAGACAATAGAATTATGAAATTACATATAAAGATGATAAAGGGTGGATTCGCCCAAAAATGAAAATTCTGTCATCATTTACTCACCCTCATGTCATTCCAGATGAGAATTTCATTCATCTTTAAAACCCAAATGAAGATATTTTTAATAAAATCTGAGAGATTTCTGTCCCTCCATTGACAAGTCTACGCAACTACCACTTTGACAGTTTAACTTTTTGAAGTGTCGAAGTGGTCGTCATGTAGATTGTTAATGGAGGGACAGAAATCTCTTAGATTTCATAAAAAACATCTTCATTTGTGTTCCAAAGATGAACGAAAGTCTTACGAGTTTGGGACGACATGAGGATGAGTAACTGACAGAATGAAAATTTTTGGGTGAGTACAAAAAGTTTCGCTAATTACATTTAATATAAATTTAAACTATAATACATTTTCATTTAATTGCATTTCACATGCAATTAAATGTCTGAAAAGATTACGTTCAGTTCACACTTAAGTATACTTTTTTAAAGTATATTATTTCCATAATGAGTTTTTTTTTTTTAACTATGCTGTACTACTTTTTATTATAAACGTTTTTTATTTGCCAAAAAACAAGAGGGAAAAAAGTGGCTTCATCATTTAATATGTGTAATTACAAATATTTTAAGTGCATGGCATACAGTACAGTACTAGTTTAAAAAAAAAAAACATGAAATTATATTTTAGTTTACATAAATGCTTGTTTCAAAGACAATAGTATTAATGGAATTACATATAAAGATACATAAAATACATTTTCATTTAATTATTGTTAAGCTGCAATTAAGTGTCCAAAACATTACATTGTTCACACTTAAGTATGTTCTTTTAAAGTAGATTATTTCTGTAATTAGTACTTTTTTAAAAGTATGTCAAAGTGAGCTTTTTTTCATAAGAACAGGCTGGAGGAGAGGATGAGACAAGAGAGTTATAAATACGACGAGAGAAAAGAAAAGAATGAGAAACGATTTGTTATTTAAACATTCATTTAACTGAGTGAATGAAGTGCTCAAGTCCTCTTAAGGTACGAATCCACAGAAGCAGATTCAGATCTCTGGAGACGCTAATCCCGGAGCTCCATACATCTCCAGTGAGGATGTGCATTAGTGAGAGAGTGATAGCAGTGACCCCACACCTGAAGAGAAGAGCGATGGAGGAGTACTTTTGCCCTTTGAGAAAGAGAAAGACCAACTAAATGACTTACAGCTGCACTTCCGTCATTGTGACCAATCAGAATGACCTTTATCTCACGCAAAGATATTTGCTCTATTCAGCAGTGTGTGGATGTCTTCCTCTTATCAGAGAGAAGACTGTGCACGAGTGTGTGTGTGTGTGTGAGCGTCTTGGCATTCAGGCGCCGCTGTCTAGGCTAGATGAATGAGTCTGCAGACCCATTAATGTGAGCAGTACGGTTTACTTTGAAATTGTGGATCATGGCAATGCTTCTGTTTTGATCTCATATTCATACCTGAGTAAAAATGCACACTGGAGGGAAACATTTACATTTGCATTAATGGCATTGAGCAGGCAGGAGGGAGCAGGCAGTCTCTGACCTCTCCGTCTCTGTCCCAATAGAGCCTGCTGTCATGTGTGGCGTTTGGATACGGCTGTGAGAATTTCGCTCGTTATGAAGAGCAAGGCATAGGGATTCAGTGGAGCAACATCCGAATCAGTCCGCAGGAAAACGACCGCTACTCCTTCGTCGTTTCCATCTTCATGATGCTTTTTGACGCTCTCATTTACTGGATAATGACCTGGTACATCGAGAATGTTTTTCCAGGTATGACCGTCTGACAGCATAGATACACCTAGAAACACCTTTTTTTTTCCTGTTTTGAGATAAAAGTTTATTTTAAATATATATTATGTGCCATACAGTACACTACTTCAAAAGTTTGGGGTCGGTAAGATTCTTTAATGTTTCTGAAAGAAGTCTCTTCTGCTCACCAAGGCTGCATTTGTTTAGTCAAAAATGCAGTAAAAACAGTCAAATAAAAAACAATTATTATAATTTAAAATAACTAAATGTAATTTATTCTGTGATGTAAAGCTGAATTTTCAGCATCATTACTTCAGTCTTCAGTGTCACATGATCCTTCAGAAATCATTCTAATATGATGATTTGCTGCTCAAGAAACATTTCTTATTATTATCAATGTTGAAACGAGTTGTGCTGCTTCATATTTTTGTGAAAATCATATTTTTAAATAAATGCTGTTCTTTTGAACGTCCTATTCATCAAAGGATCCTGGAAAAAATGTATCATGGTTTCCAAAAAAATTTGAAGCAGCACAACTGTTTTCAACATAGATAACATAGATAAATTTTTGAGCAGCAAATCAGCATATTAGAATGATATCTGAAGGATCATGTGACACTGAAGACTGGAGTAATGATCATCACAGGAATAAATTACATTTTAAAATATATTACAAAAGAAACAGTTTTTTTATTATTATTGTAATAATATTTCACAATACTTTTTTTTTACTGTATTTTTGATCAAATAAATGCAGCATTGGTGAGCATAAGACACTTCAAAAACATTTAAAAAATCTTAATTATTCCAAACTTTTGACTAGTAGTGTGTAAAAAGTATACTGTATGCATGCAGATAAAGTTGGACATGCTTATATATCCAAAATGTAGACTGCTTTTACTTTGATTTAATAGCATGTGAAACAGTTGTTTCTGTCTTTCTTTAGGTCAGTATGGTATCCCAAAGCCCTGGTATTTTCCCTTTACTTCCTCATACTGGTGTGGAACTCTGGTGGGATCTGATGCTGAGCCCGACCTGCTTAATGAGCTGGAGGACCAGAACGGTACAAACACACATGCCGCATACAGATATGAATAATGATTCTTTATCAAAACTTCTAAAATGAATGTGTGTGCTGCAGGTTACTTGGAAAAGTCTCCATCTGGAATGAAGCCTGGTGTGTGTATCCGCAACCTGGTAAAGGTCTATAAGACGGGAAATAAACTGGCTGTAGACGGACTTAGTCTGGACTTCTACCAAGATCACATCACCTCGTTTTTGGGACATAACGGAGCTGGAAAAACCACCACCATGTGAGTTTTTACACACTCTTACACGTGCATGTGTATAATGCTCATCCACAATTGAGTTCATGAGGTTGTTTATTTTCATGTATTTATCTAATGTTATTCTTGTTGTTTCATCAGGTCAATACTGACGGGTCTTTTTGCTCCCACCTCTGGTACCGCTTATATTAATAGCTATGACATTCGCACCGACATGGACACCATCAGGAAACACCTGGGAATGTGTCCACAACACAATGTCCTCTTCAATGAGTAAAACCTCCTTTCATCTTCTTCCTCTCTATCACAGGGTCCACAAACACAGATGGGAATAAAAGGAAATCAAATTCAGTGTATTATTTGTTCAGGATACCAGAATACTGGCACATCTGAACTCTGAAAAATCGGACAAAAAGTAGGGGTGCTCCGATTGATTGGCTACCAATCACTATCGGCTGATAACCGTTTCTCGATCGATATATATATATATATATATATATATATATATATATATATATATATATATATATATATATATATATAAGTTAAAAAGTTTGTTAATATTTATTAATATTTAGTTAATAGAAGTTAATTAATGATTTAGTTAATAGAAGTTAATTCATAAATAAAAGCTATTTATGTTATTATTTTTGACAGCATTCTCACTTTAAAGCATTCTGACAAGTGCCTAAACTTTTCACAATACTGTAGTTTTGCAGGAAGGTTTCTTCAAGTGTCTGGGAGACGTTGCCTTAGTTTTTCTGGATTTAGTCCGTCTCAGTTTCTTCTGTTTCTTCATGTAATCACAGACAGACTTGATGATGGTGAGATCAGATCATACCGGCTGCTATCAGACTTCTTGTGCATAAAAAAAAAAATAATGAATTGCAAAATGAATGTTTGGAAATGTAAACTGATATTTCCTACTGACACAATACAGTAAAAGATATAAATAACTGGCTTAAAAACATTTTTCGTGTGAAAATACCAACGTGCCTAAGACTTTTGCACAGTACTGTATGTCTTAACATATTAACATATGCAAATTAAAAAGTCCCCCCCAAGAGTCACTTAAGGTGGGAATTCCTCCCAATTTCTAAAACAAAGTTCAAGCCCTGAAGTAATGCCCGTAAAATCCTGATCAGAGCATCCCTATAAATAATGCTAAAATGCTATGATAAAATAAACGCTTTAAATAGACCCCATGATCGGTATCGTTATCGTATTAACCGAAATTGCTTCCTGTGATCAGCCCCAAAAATCCTAATTGGAGTACCCTTAAAAAAAAAGGTTTGAAAACTAATGAAAGTCTTACAAGAGAAGTAACAATTCTACTAAAACAGCTAATGAGAGCAGTTCAGTATGGAAGCTTGTTTCCGCCACAGAATAAAAAATCCAAAAGGTAATTGCGACTTTTTATCTCACAATTCTAACTTTTTTCTCAGAATTGCATGATATAAGGTCGCAATTGTGAGTTATAAAAACAGAATTGTGAGATATAAACTCGCAATTCTGAGAAAAAAGTATTTTTTCCCTCAGAATTGGACTTTATTACGCCTAGGTTTACGACTATAACCTCGGTTCCCTGAAGAGGGAACGAGCGTTGCATCAAATGACGCTATGGGAACGCAATGCGTGATGACGTCTTGAAGCACATGTAAAATCAGTCCAATGGTGTGACGGGACGTCAGAGCCGGTGACGTCACGAACCAGGAAGCTATAAAGCCAGCCCAAAACAAAGCCACGCTAGCTTCGCACGTCTGAAGTAGTCGCTTTGACAGGCACGTAGGAGATATGGCAGGGCGATGCAACGCTCGTTCCCTCTTCTGGGAACTGAGGTTACAGTCGTAACCTAGGCGTTTCTCTTTCAAGGGAACTCCCGTTGCATCGAATGATGCTATGGGAACGTCTATACCAACGCCCCCATAGTGAGAAGTGACTGTCCAGTGTGAATCTGAAGAGCAGCACTAGGACGAGAGCACCTGGGACCCTGGTGTAGAGTCCAAGTCCAGAGAGTAAAATCTCACAAATGTGTGCGGTGAGGACCACCCTGCCGCATCACAAACGTCTTGAAGAGCAACTCCTGACATAAGGGCCTTAGAGGCCGCCATACTCCTAGTAGAGTGGGAACGGACAGCCATAGGAGAAGGCTGTCCAACCGACTCATAAGCAAGCGAGATGGTCTTAACCACCCACTTGCTCATTCTCTGCTTAGATGCAGGGGACCCTTTGTTAGAGGGCCCAAAGCACACAAACAGTTGTTCAGATTTACGCCACAGGGCAGCTCTGTGGACATAAGCATCTAAAACCCTAACAGGGCACAACAAGTTATTCTTTTCCTGGTCCGCATTTTGAAAAGGTGGAGGACAAAAGGCCTGCAGTACAATAGATCTGGCTACATTAGTAGGGACCTTAGGAATATAACCTGGCCTCGGATGAAGGAAGGCCTTAACCATACCAGGTGCAAATTCCAGGCACGAGACTGCAACCGACAGTGCTTGCAAATCTCCTATCCTTTTAAGAGATGAGATAGCGAGGAGGAACAAAGCTTTTAAGGTTAAAAACTTAGCAGGAACCTCCTCAAATGGCTCAAATGGAGCCAGGGAAAGGCCCTGAAGGACAGTAGCCAGATCCCAAGTCGGTACCCTAGCATGAACTGCAGGCCTCAGCCTCAGAGTACCACAGAGAAAACGAGATACCAACAGATCTTTACCCAAAGACATACCACCCAAAGGAATGTGGTAAGCACCTATGGCCGCCACATAAACTTTTAAGGTGGAAGGGGATAGCCCTGCAGTGAACCGGTCCTGCAGGAACTCTGCAGGAGCACTGTACCAACCGGGCAGTTAACCGGGTCCCACTGGCGGTCACTACACCATGAAGTGAAGACTTTCCACTTTAGGGCATAAAGTTTTCTCGTGGATGGAGCTCTGGAGTGTAGAATGGTCTCCACAACCTCAGTTGAGAGACCAGTCCCTATGAGCTGTGCCCCCTCAGAGGCCAAGCCCACAGGTTCCACAGTTCTGGATGGGGGTGAAATATCGCGCCCCCTGCCTGGGACAGAAGGTCCCTCCTGACGGGTAACTCCAGTGGAGGCCCATTGTGGAGAGCTACTAGATCGGAGAACCATACTCGGCCCGGCCACCGCGGGGCTATCAAAATAAGGAGCAACTGGTCCCTGCGAACTATCTCCAGAAGCATACAGACGCAGCCTCGGCCACGTCTGTACCATCGCATCCAACCCCAGGGGAGCTGGATGCTTGAGGGAGAACCAGAGTGGACAGTGAGTCGTCTCCCGAGACGCAAACAAATCCACCTGAGCCTGGCCGAACACCCTCCATATCTGCTCCACCACCTCGGGGTGGAGCCTCCATTCCCCGGGCCTCAGCCCCAACGTCTGCTCCTATATTCTGGGCCCCAGGGATGTAAGCTGCTTTGAGTGAAAGTAACTTCCCCTGGGACCACAGGAGGATCTGGTGCGCCAGTTTGCAAAGCGGTCGCGAGCGCAGACCCCCCTGATGATTTAAATAGGCGACCACCGACGTGTTGTCTGTACGAACTAACACATGATGGCCCCTGAGATCTGTGAGGATCAAGAAATACTGCCAACATCTCCAGACAGTTGATGTGCCATGAGAGATGGTGGTCCCTCCACAGACCTTGAGTCGAGCGTCCCTCTAAGACCGCTCCCCAGCCCGTGAGAGAAGCATCTGTCATTAGCATTTTGCGACGACCTGAAGCTCCCAACACGGGACCCTGGGACAGGAACCAAGGTTTCTTCCACATAACCAGGGCACGTAAGCATCGCCGCGTGACCCTGATCATGCGAAAGGGGTTGCCCCTCGGGGAAAACCCTTTGGTCCTGAGCCACCACTGCAGGGGTCTCATGTACAGCAGTCCAAAAGGTATCACGTTGGATGCTGCTGCCATCAAACCCAATAGTCTTTGAAACTGTTTTACAGTGAGCGACTGGCCTAGTTTTATTTTTATTACAGCCGAAAGGATGGACTCTACACGTGCCGGTGACAGGCGTGCCTGCATCGACGTTGAGTCCCATACCACGCCTAAAAAGGTGGTCCTCTGTAGTGGAGAAAGCACACTCTTTTTGGCATTTAGCCGTAACCCCAACTCCTTCATGTGGGCGAGAACGACATCTCGATGCCGAACCGCCAACTGATGCGACTGAGCTAAAATCAACCAATCGTCAATGTAGTTCATTATGCGAATACCCTGAAGGCGCAGAGGCGCCAGAGCTGCATCTACGCATTTCGTGAAAGTGCAGGGTGATAATGCTAGGCCGAATGGAAGAACTCGATATTGGTATGCTTTGCCCCCGAAAGCAAACCTCAGGAACTTCCTGTGATATGGAAGGATGGATATGTGAAAGTATGCGTCCTTGAGATCTATGTCTCAAGGTTGTCTCAAGGTTAACATTTTGAACTTCAATTGCATGACTGTGGCGTTCAGCACCCGAAGATCCAAAATGGGACGCAACCCCCCATCCTTCTTTGGAACTATGAAATACCGGATGTAAAACCCGGTTTCCCTATCTGAGGGAGGTACATAATCTATGGCCCCTTTCTCTAACAGAGTTTTCACTTCCTGTTCCATTACCAGAACCTGCTCGGGGCCCACCACTGTGGATAGGACCCCCATAAACCTGGGCGGGCGAGACCCGAACTGTATTTGATACCCTTTTTCTATAGTCTGCAGGACTCAACGAGAAACATTTGGCAGTAGCTTCCACGCTGCCAAAAAATCTACTAGAGGTACCATCCTCTCGAGGATGGCTTCTGGTTTTTGTTGTGCTGTCAGTTCGGTGCCCTGTAATGGCGAACCGGCAGGGAACAACCAAACTGACTACTCTGAAACCCTCCTTGGAGAGGGCGGGCATCCCAGGGCCACTACGTTTCCGGGTGGACCCTGAGATATGTGCTCGCAGGAGCCCACTGCGCCCTGTAACACCAGAGGTGGCAGGGTTAGCAGAACGGCCCCTGAGGGCACCGAAGGGAGACGGGCACCGTATAATGAGGTGTTGACCGCTCTGCTTCGGGGGGGACTGCCCTCATTGGCCTGACCCCTCGGGCGTCAGGACCTTTTCCCTGTAGCCTTCTTGGACATAATAACGGTTCTCAGATCCGTTTTACCCCTTGAAGACTGCGGTTGAGCCTGCCTCCCGCGTCCCCAATCTTTCTGAGGGGGAGCACAAGAGGCCACGCTCTGTTTTTGTGTGTCACGGTGGGAAGAGCTGGATTTTGACGTTTGGGGCTGCCCCTTTTGCCCGGCAGCCCTGGAGATTTGTGAGCGGCGGGGGAGGAGTTTCTGGAATGCAGCCGCCTGCTTAGCTGCCTCCTAATACTTATCGACGACTGAGTTAACCGCGTCGCCGAATAGGCCCGAAGGTGACAGGGGTGCATCCATAAGAAAACTCTTATCTTTCTCCATTATATTACTCGGGTTGAGCCAGAGATGCCTCTCAGTAGCCTCTCAGGTCTGTGGCCCGACGTAGTTCGCAAACCATGTCAGGGCCAATACCCCCGCCCTCATCCATATCTCCAAGCAACTCAGCCTGGTAGGCTTGCAGCAGCGACATTGTGTGAAGGCATGCTGCAGCCTGACCAGCCGCTGAGTATGCTTTACCCACTAGCGCTGAAGTTGTTCTCATTGGCTTAGTGGCGGGGCCTTTAGGGAAGATGCCGACTCAGGGGAAAGATAACTAGCTAGTGTATCTTCTACTTTTGGCATCTCCCCATAACCGTGATCTTTATAGTCTAATATAGAGGAATAGTGTGATGTTTGTGCACTGTATATTCTATAAGAGACCGGTTTCTCCCATGATCTCCACACCTCGGTGTGGAGATCAGGGAAAAACGGCAGGCCCCGACGCTGAGGTTGTGACCGAGATGGCAGGAAGCGTTCGTCTAGCTTACTTTTGGAACGAACATCCTGCTTATCTGCGGGCCAGTCAATATTTAATCTCTCTACGGCCCGCGTCACAACCTCTACCAGCTCTTCATAAGCGTGTGACTGAGGTGGCGAATCCTCACTTTCTCTGATACTAACACTCTCCAGATCCTCAGAACTGGAGAGCTGCATCAGAGGTGCCTCAATTGGGGCGGAAGTAACCGCAGCGCGTGCTTCCAAACCCAGAGAGAAGGCACTGGATTTATCAGGTGAATGCAGAGATAAGGCTGGGCCCGTCTCTAACCCCGCTGATAGATCCTGCCTCGGCAGCAGCGGGACCAGAGCCCTGGGGAGCGCGAGCCTGAACGTCCTCGCGAAAGAACGCCAGGCGGGATCGGAGTGTCCGCAATGGAAGCACTTCACAGTGCTCACAGCCAGCGCCCTCAAGCGCTAGCTGTGCATGCTCCTTTCCCAAACAAGCAACACACAAAGTGTGTGTGTCCCCACTCATGAGAAAACGCGGGCAGGGATGCACACACCCTCTGAACTGCTGCTTACTCGCCATAGTGTTTTTGTTAACGTTATTTTACTGAACTAGAAAAAACACTTGAAAAACCACTGAACAGATATCCCACAGAGCGCTATTGAAGACACAGAAGCTGGCGCGGCTTTGTTTTGGGCTGGCTTTATAGCTTCCTGTTTCGTGACGTCCCGTCACACCATTGGACTGATTTTACATGTGCTTCAAGATGTCATCACGCATTGCGTTCCCATAGCGTCATTCGATGCAACGGGAAGCACAATTCTGACTTTATAACTTGCAATTCTGAGAAAAAAGTTATTTTGTTTTGAGATAAAAAGTCACAATTATCTTTTAAAATGTTTTATTTTATTGCCATTTGAATTTAGAGCTCCTTTCTGTTCTCTGCATTTTATTATAATTGATGAAATTATCACAGTTTCAGTTGAGTTTTATTCAAAAACTGTGACATTAATCTGTCACAATGCAGCATGCATATGCATAAGAAACATAAGATATACAGTACATTCATGCATGATAAAGGCTTTCTTCATGTGAATGTGAATATTTTGTAGTTATTATCTCAACAGCTTCACTATTACCCAGCTAGTGATGCTTTTGAATTAACCTATTGTTGACTAAATTTTTTAAAATTTAAATAAAGCTAAAATAAAATATAAATATTACATGTAAAAGTGAAACGTAGAAAGTACTAAAATTAAAAATTAAAATAAAAGCTAATTCAAAATATTAATAAATGCTATAATAGTATATAAATATTACTAAAATAACATCGCAATTCTAAGCTATTTATACTTGTTTATAACTGTGTATATTTTATTTTTGAACAAGTTGTATGTGTGATATTTGCCTGCGTATGTTTGCGTTCTTGTCTGTGTTTATATAAGTGAGTATTTGTCATGTGTGTTTTGTTTGAATGTGTACAGTATATTCATGTTCCCTTTGTTTGTTTCAGCATGACAGTGGAAGAACACATTTATTTCTATGCCCGTCTGAAGGGACGAAGCTCTAAAGAGGTGAAGAAGGAAATTGATCAAATGATTAACGACGTGGGTCTGCCTCACAAACGCAAAGACCTCGCCAAGAACCTCTCAGGTGTGTGTGTGTGCATCAGCAGCATTCATATATACTACGCTAACAATGCTTACTGACACTAGAGATTTGAACTTTCTGTTGTACGCATTCAGGTGGAATGCAGAGGAAGCTGTCTGTTGCCATCGCATTTGTGGGCGGGTCAAATGTTGTGATTTTGGATGAGCCAACAGCAGGAGTCGATCCCTATGCACGCAGAGGCATCTGGGAGTTGCTGCTCAAATACAAAAAAGGTAACAGAAATGAACAAATGTAAACACAGGGCTCGACAGTGCAAGTATTTCACTCACATTTGCAAAAAAAAAATTTTATTTGTGCAAACTGTAAAATGCATTTAGCGGTGTGGAAAAAAAAGCCCCTGCGGCTCCTTAAAGAGTGCATATTTTATCACCCTCATCTTTTTGGATGAGCAGCAATAGTAAAGCATAGACATGTCTGAATTAAAAGTACTGGTGTATTTCAGGCTTGTTTATATTGAAAACTGCCACATTTTGTTATAGTTACATAATGTTACATAATAAACTGTATGTTCCATTTTGATTCAACTTAAAGGGTTACTTCAGCGATTAGCATTAAGCTTTGTATCAGTAGAAACCCGGTAGTATATTCGAATGATCATGCTTTCCCCCCTCATATCCCCCTGAGACGAGAGAATAGGTGCTTTTACATTTCACTTTGAAACCAAATCTTCCGTGATCATCTTGTCTGTCAGCTCCTCATTCTCTGATGAATGAAATCTGTGCGGCGACTCTCGTTCGGCTCATGCTGTATTGAGCAGACACGTTCAGTTTTTAATTGTAGTGTCTGTTCTCTAACTGAACGAAATTATTTTATTACTATAATAATCAAAACGACGGTGGGGTGGTGCCGCGGTGGGCAAGTGATGTAACCGGTGGGAGTGGCCTCATAGGGCAGCGAAGCAAGTGCCTTCTGGGAGTTGTTGTCTTTGATCCATATGTGCCAAAAATACATTTTCTGGCTTTTCTCAGTTTAGAAGGCACCAACTTCTAAAGTAATTTCACATTTCTACTACATAAATGACCCCATTTAAATGCACATTCATCTTTCCAGCGGTGAAGTACCCCTTTGAATGTTTGTAGCTTGGCTGCACCATCACTGGACGAAAAGAGTAAGAACATTATTTAACACAAAATTGTGTTAAAGAATGTTCTTACTCTTTTCTTCCTGTGATGGTGCATCACAGACATAAGATAAATATATACAATATCTCTGAAATGGCAAGGCTTGTGGGTTGCTCCCGGTCAGCAGTGATGAGAATTTACCAATAGTGGTTCAAGGAAGGACAAACCACAAACTGGCAACAGGGTGTTGAGTGCCTAAGGCTCATCAATGCACGAGGGTAACGGAGGCTATCCTTTCTGGTTTAAGCCAACAAAAGGTCTACTGTGGCACAAGTCGGACAAAATTTTAATGATGGTTATGGGAGGAATGTGTCACGAGCATCACACTCTGCTGCGTATTGGAGTTGCATAGCCGCAGACCAATCAGAGTGCCTATGATGACCTCTGTTCAGTGTCGAAAGCAGCTACAATATGCACGCAAGTGTCAGAACTGGACCTTGGAGCAGTGAAAGAAGGTTGCCTGGTCGGATGAGTCCTGTTTTCTTTTACATCATGTGGATGGTCGTGTATGTATCTGCCATTTACCTAGGGAAGTGATTGCACCAGAATGCACTTTGGGACAGCGATGAGCCGGTGGAGGGAGTGTGATACTCTGGAAAACGTTCTGCTGGGTCCGGCCATTCATGTGTATGTAAATTTGACATGCCACCTACCTAAACATTATTGCAGGCCAGGTACAATGGTGTTCCATGGTGGAAGTGGGACATTGCAGACATTGTTCAGGAATGGTTTGAGGAACATTATGAAGAGTTCAATGTGTTGACTTGGCCTCCAAATTCTCCAGATCTCAATCCAGTTGAGAGTCTGTGGGATGTGCTAGACCAAGTTGGATCTACGGTGGCTCCACTTCGCAACCTACAGGACTATATGCTGCTAACGTCTTGGTGCCAGAGACCACAGGACACCTTCAGGGGTCTTGTAGAGTCCATGCCTCGACGGGTCAGCGCTGTTTTGGTAGCACGCAGAGGACCAACAGCATATTAGGCAGGTAGTCATAATGTTTTGACTCAATGGCGTATAGTTTATACAGGTAGAATTAGGCCTTTAAATAATTTCATAAATGATTACTGTATCAAATACAGTTTGAAGCAGAAATGTTTATTTGGTGCACTTTTTATATTCTAATTAATTTAAATAATTTTGCTTGTAAATGTCTTTTTATATCCTTTTATTAAGGAAAAAAACATTAAAAAAATTTCATTACGCCCCTATTTTTAAACAACAATTACACAAAAATATGCCTTGTTGCTAGAAGACGCATGGCAAATGTAAACAATATGTGTTCTCAAATCATTTCTAAATATAAAACAAGTTTGAATCCTGTGAGTGGATGGAATCAAAGTCTGAAGCTAAAAATCGTAGCCTGTTCCTATCATACACTACAAGATTTGCTTTGAAAGCTGTCAACTGAAATCTGCAGACTAGCTCATACTTTCAGATAGTCGTCCAGACTGCAAACCTCACTTGCAACCATACAAGCTTGAATGCAATCATGGATCTGCTGCAGGATATGAAGAACTTTGGCAACACTTCCTTCACGGTCCAGAGAACATGGTGATCAATGGTGTCAAAGGTTTTGCCAGGTCAATAAAAGCAATGAGCCAGTCTATAATAATTCTCTGCGTCTGTCAGAGGTAGAACGATCTTTTCTTAAGATGTTTTCAGGATGTATGGGGTTAGACCAGCAGAGCAGAACATTATGACTCTCATCAGTACCTTGTCTGAGATGCCACAGCTGTTTCTGCCCGTCACAGTTTCTCTTATAAATTGTGACAGTGTTTGTTCCAGTTTTGAGGAATGAATTGGTGCCTACATACTGTACTGCTGGGGTTATGAAAATGTCTTGTTGTCCTCCAAACCTGATTCTGGAGTGCCAATGTCCTGCAGAGTTTAGCTCCATCCACACCGAGCTTCTCCACAGCTTTTTGAAGACAGTCTCCAAAGTTGATACATTTGAAAATGCAGTTTTCGCATTGTAGTGTGGACTGCGAAAACGGAGGTATTTGAAAAGAATAAGGCATGTTAATCATGTGACACATATTGTATATATAGATACTAGGGGTGTGACGAGATCTCGTGCCACAAGATATTAAAATGTGACAAGATTTCTCGTCCAGGTAAAAAGCTGTCTCGCGATATTGGCATGATGGAGTGTGAGGGTGAAATTAGCATAAAATATGCCACCGCTACGTTTACATTAAATTACAGTGCCCACCACGACACCACATCCACTGTCGTTTTGCTTTTTTATAAAAAAAACAAAAACAAACATTTCATTTGGTTGGATAACGGTCGCTTCAATTGTAAACTATCGTAAACGTCTGCTCTGCTCATCGAGCACAAGTAACACACAGTGCAGCAGGAATCACAGTTCACTGATTACGTGACGAGAGTAAGGCGAGATGACTGACAAGACCATGGGAGAGAATTTGTTGCGCAACAGAGCGTCTGATAAATGTCTTATCTTGTAGAATGCATCGCCGCTCCCTACACACAGAGTATGTGCGATCACAAATTCAAAAGCGAAAGTAAAATGCAAGCTCCCCGATGCTCGCAAATTAGGCTACACACAATAGCCTGTCTCCCAATATCAAAGCTATCTTAGGCTGGGCTGTGTAGTTGTAACCACCTCTTAGCTCTGCTCTCTGTTTTGGTCTGTTTGCACTTTGAATATTGAGAGAGTACTTTAATTATGGTTGCACTTATTGTTTGCACTAAGAAAAAACTGTTATTTATTTTTGTTTATATGTTCAATTTGTGGAAGGGAGTTTAATTAGGAGGTCACACACAGCCTCAGTCAGAAGTTCTGGAAGCTCCTAATTCATGTACAGTAAGGTCTGAAGAGACTCATGTGAAATCACACAGGAGAGAAGTCAGTTTGTGGTAAAACCTTTTACAGTGCTTGTATATTGTTGTCTTTCAATGCATTTGATAATTCATACTCAGAAAGTACAACTGAAATGACATTCATTACAAGATGAATAGTTAAAACATTTCAAAATGCACCTGCAGACAATATTTTCAGCCATGAATTTTGTCATTGAGGATTTCATAAAATACTGTGCAAAAATCTTGTCTCGTCTCGTTCTCGGGAACCCAATCTCGTGTCTCGTCTCGTGAGCTAAGTGTCTCATCGCACCCCTAATATGGCGCTTTTCCAGTACCAGTTGAGCTCGACTCGACTCGCCTCGGCTTTTCGCTCCGTTTTCCATTGCAGCTAGTACCTCCACAATAGTACCTGGTCGTCATAGCGACGCCGCAGGAAACTGCCGTGACGTAATCTTCTATGCGACACACACCCGCTTACCCACACACACAGGACAATAGAGGAAATCGAGTGTATGCTGTTTTTGACCACGGCGTATTCTTCCGAGTTGCCATAATAGTAATGGGTATATCACGCAATCTCTGGCCAAACTATTTAAAAATGGCGGGGTTATTCAGGATACTCCGTCTGGCGCGTGCAATGATGACGCAGTGAATAGTGGCGATTCTTTCTGACCAATCAGCAGTCTGCCGTGTTTTCACGTCACATTTTAGTATCGCCTCAGCTCGCTCAGAACCTCGCCGGAGGTGATACGAAAAAAAGTATCTGGAAGCAGGTACAGGTACAACTTTTACACAGTGGAAAACCAAACAAAGGCGAGTCGAGGCGAGCTGGTACTGTGTAGTGGAAAAGCGCCATTAGATGCATATCTATAATTTTACCGCGTGTGCCTGCTAAGTAAGATGTTTCAGTGTAGATGAGAAACTTTTGAAAGAAGCTTGAAAACGCTAGTGTGGACGGCTTACTTCTGTTAGATAGCTTAAAACACTGTTTATTTCATTTGTATCTTTGTTCTGTTGTATTTATTTGTCCTATTGTTTGCAATTAGTTTCTTATTTCCCTTATTTAGTGGTTGCAGATGAGTAAATGTCAGTATAAAACTCTTCTGCACAGCGGAAGCTTGTTTAATCAGTGATAAAAATGTTAAACATTCAATTCATAATTATTGTCAATACTAATAAGTCCTGCAGTCCTCAGGGGACTGAAATAGCATATTCAGCCCATTTCAGCTGGTTGCACGTGTAATTAGAGAGCAGCTGATGATTATTTGATTAGTGAAGGCGATTATTGTCTGATTAATAATTTAGGAAAATGAAATGATGTGTACTAGTGCAGTTAATTGGGCTGATAGTGGCCCTTTCTTTGTCACACACACACAAATAGAATAAGGAGTTTTGGGCTTTTAGAGTGTAGTGTTGATGTGGATTGTACGATGCTGTAGAGTTTGAGTTCAGCCGGTTGCTGATGTACCAACCACATTCAAAGGTGTTGGATAGTGAAGCCAAAGTAGAGTTTTTTTGAAAAGTCTTTTACGAATGCTTATGTAAATATACAGTAATATTGTGAAATAACCGTTTTCTATTGTAATATAAAATGTACTTTATTCATGTGATGCAAAGCTGAATTTTTACTTTGCAGAATAATTACTCCAGTCTTCAGTGTCACATCCTTTTAGAAATCATTCTAATATGCTGATTTGCTCCTTAAGAAACATTAACCGTGATAATTTAGTTTTTTCACGATTCTTTGACAGCATTTATTTGAAATGGAAATCTTTTCTCACATTATAAATATCTTTACTGTCATTTTTGATCAGTTGAATACATCCTTGCTGAATAAAAGTATTCATTTAATTAGTGACCCCAAGCGTTAGAATTTTAGTGTAGTGATCAAATACATCTCTCTTTGGGAATACAATACTGAGGTCCATTGCAGTCTTGTATTATTGTATTATTTCAGTTAGACTAAAGCATTTACGTGACATTTTAAAAAGACTAGTTATTGCTTTGGTTCCACAGAAATTGAACTTTTAAAGTGCTTAGGAAACACCAGATCACTTTTTATAGTTTGTTGTGCCATCTTTGATGGATCACTGTTCCATAATACAAAGCAACACATATGAAACCAGTCATTTCTCTTTATATTTCGACTTCTCTCTTTCTATCTATGTATCTATCCATCGCTCTCTAGTGCTGTTTATTATCTGGAGCTGAATGTCACACTGAATGGGTGTGTTGACACAGATCCATCTGACTATACAGTGTGATTTGTGTGCATTTGTGCCTGTACAACCAAAAAGGTGTGCGTTTCTTTGAGTCTTTCAGATTGTTCACATACAGTAGTGGCCAAAAGTGATGTCCAGAGGGGATATTTGTTTTATATTTGACCCTACAAGTTCAATTAAACCATCCAAATATGAGGAAAATATTTTATATTTCTTAAATATTATAAATATGAGGGAAGAACACAACTCTAAACAAGTATTTATCTGACCAAATTAGTTTAAAAAAGGCACATTTACAGCTACAGATTTTATTTTACAATGGAAAACAAATGCATAGAAAAATAAAAAGTTCACAGGAAAAAGCCTGTCACAGTTACTAATATTTTGTTGGTTGTCCCTTGTTTTTGCATGTGTTCGAAACTTATTTTGGCTGAAATTAATGTCCACACACTTTGGCATGTTTCTTTGTGTTATCACAAATAAAACTATTGACTTAAAGCACAACTATGTAATATACTTAACAAATCTTTAAAAAGGGTAAAGTTGTCAACTTTTTGCCCACTACTATTAAACTCTCTAAAATAAGAGTTAAACATGTTTTCCATTTCAGTTTCAGGTTTTATAGTCAACAGTCACTCATAGTGTCCAGATTGTTGCATTACAAGGCCCAACATCAGCATCTCTCAATATAAACACGAGTTTCTCTGCCAGGTTCTTGCGTTCGCTGACTTTGAGAAGCACAGACGCATATTTCATGATATTTCTGCTCTCGGCAAGTCAAAGGACAGACGCCTTGAACTCCCACTGCCTCGTCACACAGGCAGAGCAAAAATAATGCTGGCGCAGAACCCCACGGGTGTCTGGCTTCACTGCGAGCTCCAGCGAATACAAAAGAGAGGAAACTTTTCTATACAGGGAGCGAAAGAGTGAGATCTGAGTGGCACACACATATAAAAGCGCCTATATATAGAGCACCCTGTTTTCCAGTGCACCTGCACTTCAAACACATCCTATCCCATTCAAATCCCTTCAGAAATCCACGTTTGCAGCTGAACTTTGATGGATTTCGCACTGAATGTGTGTTTGCGTCTTCCAGGTCGTACTATAATTCTGTCTACCCATCACATGGATGAAGCGGATATTCTGGGTGATCGTATTGCCATCATCTCGCATGGGCGCGTCTGCTGCTGTGGTTCCTCGCTCTTCCTCAAGAAAAAATACGGTAGAGGCTATTACCTCACGGTCGCACGGGCCAATCAGGATCAAGTCAACACGCAACGTTCCCCATTAATTAAAGAGGTAAGCTGGCCTTGGCAACACTCAAAATTCACGCCGCCAGTCAAACGTTTGGACACGACTACATATTCCTTATAAGTACTGTTTCACACATTTAATCAAAAGTACATGCATTCCTTAGGTGCATTCTTTTCTTAAGTTTTGTTTAGTTTGAACATTGAGTTTCCATGTACGATGACCACTAGTTAGATTTGTTTTTGGCATGGCATTTTTTGCCCTTTCTTGTGATATGGCATTGCAGGCCACATCACAGGCCAGGCCTTGGTTTGAGCATCTCTGATTTACCATATTATTTTTGACATGAAAATATAGTCACACATTGGTGCAGTTTATAAGCCTCAAATGGGATGCATTTATTTCTCAGCTTTTTCTTGAGTGTTTTACCTTTAAAATGGCAAATACAGCTAATCAACAGCACACTGTCAGCTTGAAATAACATACAAATAACAAAAATAAAATCTAGATAGTTGAGACTCTAGCATTGTTGTGGTGAGTTTAGCATGGTCAAAAATGTACGTTTTTAATTTTGCATTTCATATTTTGTAGTGTGATAAATTCAGTGTGGATGAGGGAATATGCAGTGACAGCATCAGCAGTCTGGACCCACCAGGTACAGCTCACACACACACACTCTAATAAACACACACACACAAAGTGTCATTATGTTTCTGTATAAATGTATTTTTATGTTCCTCCTGATCAGATGTGGCGGATCTGAGTCGACTGGTGCGGCGACATGTGCCGGAGGCTGAGTTTCTGGAGGTCATTGGTCAAGAGCTGGTTTATGTTCTGCCGTACACAGGCGCCAGAAACGGCAGCTTCGCTTCCCTGTTTAAAGAGCTGGACCTGGAGAAAAGCACTCTGGGCGTCACCAGCTACGGGATATCAGACACAAGCCTGGAGGAGGTACACATAGGGGTCACTTAGGTGACATTTACTTATGTGGCCAGCACAATATGCAATGGGGATATATCTAATACAGAGGAAGTTTCACCAATGCATCTGATATGTATCTGTTTACATTTCACATTTGACTTTGATGAGCAAATGCTTACTGCAGTTACAGATACTTGGCTCCAGATCAGTGTATCACAGACTATTGATTTATGATATTTAGTAAAGATCATAACCTAATTAATGCCAGTTCAATTAAGTTTCCCATTACGCTCTTCTGCTCCTCTTTTTTACTGGAAATGCATAAGTTATGTGATATTTTCAGTTCACTTTATCAAAAGGCTTTTAACAAGAGACCAGCAAACCAGCCTGTTAAGTTGCACTGATTTAGGAAATTTAAGAAATATACCAGATTTATTGTGTGATCATTAATATCAAATTTCATGATTTCAAAAATCAAAGCTCTGGGAACAGTTTTTCAAGTTCTGTCCACTGTTGGTAAGATTTGTTAATGTTTGTTAACTGCTCACCAAGGCTGTATAATTTGATCAGCTATACAGTAAAATATAGTATTAAAATAAAATAATATATATAACTGTTTTCTATGTGAATATATTTTGTAATTTATGTCAGTGTAAATGTAATTTATTCCTGTGATGCAAAGCATCACATTTCTTATTATTATCTATGTTGAAAAGTTGTGTTGCTTTCTATTTTTTTCAGTATTCTTTGATGAATAGAAATGTCAAAAGAGCAGCATTTTTTTGAAATAGAAATCTTTTGTACCATCATAAATGTCTTTACTGTCTCTTTTGATCAATTTATTGCATTCTTGTTGAATAAAATAAAAGAGAAATCTGACCCCAAACTTGTGAACAGTAGTGTAATTGTCCAGATGAAGCTGTGGAATAACAAAATATGTTTTTATGTTTTTAATTTTTTTTTCATTTCACAGATCTTTCTGAAGGTGGCTAAAGATACAGGTGTTGACGTGGAATCTCATGGTAACATCCTTTCTGAATATTCATTCCATTTTACACTTTAACATACAGCATCACCATCTCAGCTTATTAAAGACAATTTGAAATCCGATTTGAGCAGCCAGAGTGTCCAGACTGAGATGTGGTTTGAATCAGATTTGAGAAAAAAGTGTGCATATTTTGTCAGTCATACAGGTGAAAACAGATCAGATTTCTGCACACAAAAACATGACATAGTTTATTATTAACTATTTGCATTTATTTAATTGTATTTAAATAATCATTTTCAAAATGCATTTACTCAAATTCAATAAAGCATGAACATGGACTGTACTGTACTAAAATGTGCCACTTAAACTGTTAAGATCAGACTGAAATGATCTGGGATCTTGTTAAAAATAATTTTAAACCTCTCATTTCTAACAGTGGGATCCTTCAGAGTGATATTCGGTCTATTTAAGGGCCTTACGGTTTGTCTCAGATAAGAACGGTCCGCTCGAATAAGAGCTGGGATGATGTGTTGCATTTATACTCTCCTGTCTCACGTGTAAACGTGTGTTAATGCTCCCTCAGATAAGAACAGGCCAGATGAATAAGCTGGAAGTATCGCGCCTGCACAGAATAACCTCTGCTGTGTGTGTGTGTTAATGTCTCACAGATAAGAGAGAAACTCTTGAACAAAAGCCCAGAAGCAACTCAAGGATATCAGGAATACAGACTATCAGCTCAGTATTGGAATCCAAAGATGAAAACACAGTGAAAAATGGTACGCTTAAATGTAAATGCTTATATGTATGGGGAAAAAAAACTGGCTCATACATTCACTGCTCTATATTTTTTTCCCCCTTGTTTTGAAACAGAGGTGAAGGTTAGATTCACTAGTCGTGTAGAGGGTAAGTAAAAGTTCTTTCTTTGTTTCCATATGTAAAAATGATTGGCATCTGGCAGCTGTAGTAGTGAGGCAGCCTTAATAATTAAGGTTGCTGTAAGCTCTAATAGTGAGGTGGGCTTAAAAGTGAGATATCTGTAATCGGTGATGCACGGTTTATTGGTGCTACAGTAATATTGTGGGACTCTAGCTTCAAAACAGTATTTTCCAAACAGTAATATCGTAATGCATGGAAGTAAATACACAGCAAATGAGCTGAACTTGGATGTGGAGCACTTGTGGCTCAGATTATACAAATAATACATGCAACATTGGCATTTATTTTGATGCTACTGCTGCATCTGGAGCCATTTACACAGGACACTAGATGGAACACAATGAAATGGAACAGAACATGTGAATGTTGAGACAGCTTTTCTAAAAATGGACTCTTTTTAACTTGGCAGCATCTTAAAATGCAAATTGCATGGAGCTATACGCTGTAAAAACAATAAGATGTGACACAGCGGCCATAGTGTCTGATGCATAAGACCAATAATAACAAAATAACACATATGGAATATAAGAAGCAAACTTCCCCTTAATGAGCACATGAGCACTGTGATGGTTCAGTGGATTTTAGTGGGGCCTGGGTTCATTTGGAGTGCTCACATTTGTTATTGCAGACATAACTTTGACACAAATTAAATTCTTCCTTCAGTTTTCTGTGAAAATGCATAAACTGGCCCTGCAATAACAACACATCAAAACAATATGAGTGGTACTACAATACTACTTATTATCATGATACTTTAGCTGTTATCATATCATGAGACATAATTAACAGTGAAGTGGCTGTTACTGTGAGGCATCTGTAATAGTTAAAGTATAGGTGGTTGATAATGATTTCACTTTCACTTTAGTTAGTGTGTAATGTTGCTGTTTGAGCATAAACAACAACTGCAAAGTTATGTTACTCAAAGTTCAAAGCAAAGGGAGATCTTTTATTTTAAAGAAATCGCTTTTTAAGCACTACAATGAGCTTATTCACGGGTTAGTAACATCACTAACCCTAAAATTTACATAAACCCTGCCCCTGGGAACACGCAACAAGGGGGGTGAGTCCATGTTGGGCTGTTTTAGAGAAGAGGAAGAGTTGTTGTAGTAGAGCACATTTAGGAGTCTGCTCAAGCTGTCGCATATGTCTTTTCATATTTATTGCTATCGTAACACAAATGCAATAGAAATGTCATAAAAGCAAGATGACAACATAAGTTATAACCATAATTAAACTAAACTATACATGTTCTATCTTCATGCAGCATATATTCTCTGACTCTGTGCATCTTACAACAGTTCCCACACATGATCATGACAGAATATGCTAATCAATGACTTGGAGATAGTTAACTTCACATCAGCTACATAAATTCATCAACTAACCATTCAGAAACATCATGTTGCATTCTACATGTTGTCCCTTCATCTTGAGTCTCTCCATCATTGTCCGACTCTGGTTTGAACATAAAAGGCTGAACAGTTTCGGATATTTTCAGTGTATGTCTGTGTGAGGTAATCGGAGCTGCTATCTTGAGCTCTTAAAGCTCCGCCCTCTTCTTGAAAGGGGGCCGGGAGCACCAGCTCATTTGCAATTAAAGGGACACACAAAAACGACGCGTTTTTGCTCACCCTCAAAAAGTGACAATTTTAACATGCTATAAAAAATTATCTGTGCGGTATTTTGAGCTAAAACTTCACACGCACACACACTCTGGGGACATCAGAGGCTTATTTTACATCTGATAAAAAGGGGCATTTTAGGACCCCTTTAAGGTAGCTGTAACAGTGAGGAAGTTGTTACAATGAGGAAGCTGTAATACTGAGGTATAATAGTTGACACAGTTGCAACAGTGAAGTAGTTGTAATAACCCATGTGAATTTATTGTTTACGTTACAGACACCCAGCGACCCATGTGTGCGAATGGCAAAGGGTCATACATCATCATGGGTTGGTCACTGATCAAACAGCAGTTTTTAGCTCTTTTTATCAAACGATTTCACCATGCCCGTAGAAGCCGGAGAGGAATCATCGCTCAGGTAAAACCAACAGACATATCAGCACAAATACACTGTAAATACCCTCTTCCACTCTGTTTCTTCCATTAAGTCAATTTCACTATATTTTACATTCTGCAGCTGTGTGAATTTAATGGGTTTTATAGGTTTAGGCAGTGCTGAGCTGCAGCGTGAATACAAGCTAAACTGTTGAGCACCAAATGCATTAACCCATCAAGATAAAAAAAAAAAATCTAGTTGAAAATACGCCTCTGAGCTATGGAAGCTTGTTTCCGCCACAGAATTAAAAAAATGGTAATTGCGACTTTTTATGTTACTTCTTTTCTCGTATTTTGCAAGTTTACATCTTGTCATTCTGACTTTTTATCTCAGAATTGCGTGATATAAAGTCACAATTGTGAGTTATAAAGTCCGAATTGCGTGATATAAACTTGAGTTTCTGACTTTATAACACACAATTGCAACTTCATATCACGCAGTTGCAACTTCATATCACACAATTCTGACTTTATAACACACATATGCGATATATAAAGTCAGAATAGTGAGATATAAACTCCAGAAGCGGTTTCTGCAATATCTGTTACTACAGGGTTTATGAAGGCTGTATGTGGGTCATTGACAAGTAAAGCTTCAAAATGGTGTTTTTTTTTTTATCAATGCACATTTCTGAGACGTAAAGAGTGTTTAAGCAAGTTTCAGATGTTACATAACATTTCAAAATGTTTGAATTAATTTTTTGACACTTTTTCTGTCAGGCAGTACAACCAGTCGCTTTGGATAAAGCATCTGCAAAATGAATAAATGCAAACCAAATAGTTCTATGTATATACTGTAGTTGTACCACCTGACATGAAAAGTGTAGCAACCTACCCATACTTGAAATTTGCAGGTTTTAATCAGTATTTGAGAGAGATTTTTCTCTGCTGCAAGGATCAGTTAGGCTTCTCTAGATGATGCATTATAATGTTTACTGTTATTACCTTGCCACCCTAACATTTCAGAATATACAAATTGCTGGGCAAATGTTTTTTAATTATCTCAACAACTTTAAAACTACTGATATTTATAAAATTTGTTTATATGAAAGGTTTCAAACCTAAAATGATGCCCATAGTATTTAGTTTTTTTTTTTTTATTAAGAAACCATTTTAAATAGTTTTCTTAGTCTGTTCATTTGTTCGGACGGTTGCACCACCTTGGGGGGTTTAAGATAAAACATAAAATAATCTGTATTATTTAAATGTACTAAAAATGATTTCAAACTAAATAGGTTTTATAGAACAATGTGACATATGTCATGAATTTAACAAATTATTTTGCACTTGGACACAAAAATGTGCACGTCATGTCACTGACCCATGTACAGTATGTAAATACAGGCCATGTTCTCAGCGCTTGGTCAAATAGCTACCATCATTGTGCACATTCTCCATTTTTCTGTATTGGCTGATGCTCGTCACCCTGGTTCTCTCAGGGGAAAGATGTCCTATTGTTTTCTCTTTCATTATTCCCGATGCATTCTCCGTCTCCGGCACATTTACATTTTCCTCAGTGTAAACAGAGAGTGTTTGAATTGGGTGTTTGAATTAATTGGACAATCATGGAGTGTAATTAATCAGCTGGAGTGAAGCCGTGTCGTCGACTCCTATGCAGCCTGTCTCTCTCGCTCTGAGATTTTGTGTGCACTGGTTTCGCTCCGTCTGTCAGCAGAGAAATGGAATGAAAGGAGAACATTTGGAGAGATAGCAGAGTGGAAGAATAGAGAGAAATTAATTATGCTGGGAATGAAGGGTGACAGTGCCAGTTTTTGAAAGTGTTTAATTGAACCCTTTTACACATTTAACTGAGCCAACACAAGCACATGACACTCGTCTGCCAAAGAGAGATGGGGGAGAGGGGCAATTCACTAAAAACTTGCGCCACTTCAGCACGTTTTTTCTGCACGCAAACCTGCAGCTTATTCACTAAGGCTAAGCAACCACAATCCAGACGTTAAGTGAGCTTAAATAGCACTGTGCCATAAACATTCAATAGGTGCATCCCAATTCATGTACTTATGCAATATTCTATGCGATTTTATAATGTAAGTAGAGTGTATTTTATTTTTAAACCTGTATTCTATTAAAGGTGAAGTATGTAGTAGTGGCACCTAGTGGAATTACAAAAATAAAATACACTTTCAAACAACCTTGAAACGCCCCTTTCGTACCTTGCGTGCCTTCCACGACTCAAACGTCACAAACACAGCTCTTACGGGTCCTTGTGAAGGCATGTCTCAACAGGTAAGTAAAAGGTCCAACATATTGGGAATTTGTTTAGCTTGTTTAGTGTCATGAAAACAATTGAGTAGGCTAACACTTTGTCTTGAGCAAACTCAAGCATCTCGCTTATAATAAACCCATCCAACGTATCTGCACTGGTCGCGGTTTTTGAAATGACATGCTGCAACTGTTTGAAGCTTTTTACACTGGACATATCAAAGTAAACATTATAAACTGGTACATTTGTCTTTATGAACGCGTGCATAATTATATTGTATTGAAGCATCCATTGTATTGCATTGCATCACAATGTACCGTTCACTTTGACGTGTTCATGACCTGGTAATCTTTAAAGGTCTAGATGCAGTGAAATGTGGCTCTGGCTACAGACTGCAGAATGGGGCGTGGCTACATGTCACTCCGCCCCCACACTTAATTTGATTGGCTCGGTCATCTTTCATATAGGCATACATAATTGGAAATGTGTTCGGTGTTGTCTTCACTATAATGCACAGACAATACAACATTAGTCTACATCCCGCAATGGCAAGAGGAATTATGAAATGTTTATTCATGGTGGATGGTGTACACAAACCCTGTAGCCTACTTAAGTTAAAGTTGAGAAACACTAATAAATACTCCAGTAAAAGAGAGGTTTCTGATGCCACACAAATAAGATCAACCTTAGAGCTCAGTTTGACATTATTATGAATTATTGGGAGCACACTTGATCTGAGAATATCATATTACTCCCAGATCTTGGTTCATTTGAGCGGGACAAGGCCAAATCAAGTGTTTATTGTTTACTTGACTCGCTTGCTGCAAGTTTTATATTCTGGATCAGTCTAATTCACAAATGAACCATTTGATGTTATTTGTGAACCAGTTGATTGAAAAGAATCGGCTCAAAATATTCGCACATGAAACACATCACATCACAGAGAAGACCTTGATTTCTTCACTTTAAAATAACAAGGAACCACATTTTTTTGGAGGAAAAAGACTAATATTATGCTTTGCAATGTAGTGAAGAAAAAGTAAGGTTTATAAAAATTAAAAAACACAGATCAGGCATAACATTATGACATTATGACAGGTGAAGTGAATAACACTGATTATCTCTTCATCACGGCACCTGTTAGTGGGTGGGATATATTAGGCAGCAAGTGAACATTTTGTCCTCAAAGTTGATGTGTTAGATGTGCGTAAGGATTTGAGTGAGTTTGACAAGTGCTAATTGTTATGGCTAGATGACTGGGTCAGAGCATCTCCAAAACTGCAGCTCTTGTGGGGTGTTCCCGGTCTCCCGTGGTCAGTATCTATCAAAAGTGGTCCAAGGAAGGAACAGTGGTGAACCAGCGACAGGGTCATGGCTCATTGATGCACGTGGGGAGCAAAGGCTGGCCCGTGTGTTCAGATCAAACAGATGAGCTATTGTAGCTCAAATTGCTCAAGAAGTTATTGCTGGTTCTGATAGAAAGGTGTCAGAATACACAGTGCATCACAGTTTGTTGCGTATGGGGCTGCATAGCCGCAGACCAGTTAGGGTGCCCATGCTGACCCTTTTCCAGCACCGAAAGCGCCAACAGTGGGCATGTGACCATCAGAACTGGACCACGGAGCAATGGAAGAAGGCGGCCTGGTCTGATGCATCATGTTTTCTTTTACATCACGTGGATGGCCGGGTGCGTGTGCATCACTTACCTAGGGAACACATAGCACCAGGATGCACTATGGGAAGAAGGCAAGCTGGCGGAGGCAGTGTGATGCTTTGGGCAATGTTCTGCTGGGAAACATGTGGATGTTACCTACCTAAGCATTGTTGCAGACCATGTACACCCTTTCATGGAAACGGTATTCCCTGGTGGCCTCTTTCAGCAGGATAAATGCGCCCTGCCACAAAGCAAAAATGGTTCAGGAATGGTTTGAGGAGCACAACAAGAAGTTTGAGGTGTTGACTTGGCCTCCAAATTTTCCAGATCTCAATCCAATCGAGCATCTATGGGAAGTGGCTGAACAAACAAGTCCAATCCATGGAGGCTCCACCTCGCAACTTAAAAGACTTAAAGGATCTGCTGCTAGCATCTTGGTGCCAGATACACAGCACATCTTCAGGGGTCTAGTGGAGTCCATACCTCGATGGGTCAGCAAAAAGGGGACCAACACAATATTAGGAATAATGTTATGCCTGAACGGTGTAACATGGCATTATCATGAACGGTGTAACATTACATGAACGGTGTAACATTATCCTACTGCAATGTCATTTAGTTATCCAACAACTGCACCCGACATGGCATATAAAAAACAATAACACCTGTAACTATAAGTGTGTCTTGTCATGTAAATTTAAATTAAAACGATACTGAAATATCTTTTTCATTTCCTTTCTCATATGGTGATATGAAGTAATCACAGCATGAATCATTTAATTCATAATTCATTCTTCTACCTGAAGACCTGACCCTCCTGCTGTGGATAATCAACCAATACATTTGCTTAAATGTTGTGGGGTTGTTCGTGCATTAGCGTGAAGACCAGCTTAATTTAGCAAAATAGTAATTTCAGTGACATTGCGAGATACAGACTAATGATTTTTTATTTTGTGCATTATAATGAAGGCTTTGTGTACAGCTGCACAGCTGTTATAGTTCATATAGATTTGAACAACATGATATATATATATATATATACGTCCTACACTGACTATGAACACATTTTCAATTGTGTATGCTTCTGAAAGACGATCCAGCCAATCAGAGTAGGTATGGGGCGGAGTGACACCCACTGCGTTCTGCAGCCAGGTGTACTTGCCTGTACCCGAAGTTGAATGTTATGGAAGCTTGCGAGTCTGAACTTTCACCTGAGAAATAACCGACTGACTGTGTTTACATGAATATGCAACAAAACATGCTTTTTTTTTTTACATATTTTTGTGTGTATTTCACTATGTGGAAGCATATTAAGACGTGAAAGGTGTATGCGCCATCTCAGACAGTGTGCAAGTACCGAATTCAATTCTCTTTCACGTCTTATTGCGCTTGAACAATTTAAAATCGCTTGAACGTTAACACATGCAAATTATAGATTTTTTTCATTATGCAGTACTGACACTATCGGGCCAGTGATAACTGTCCCGAGCGAATTTCACTGACAGTGCTGGACACTGTTGCACTGGGAAACATTTTTTGAATCCCAAAGGCTCGAGTTCGAGTAAAAATGCATCCAAGTTCGTGACAAGTGCAAGTCCGTTAAAAGTTGGACTGAAAAATCTCGCATCACCTTTAAGTGGATATGTAATGAGTGTGTGTATGTGTGGGTTTGTGTATCAGGTCGTGATGCCGGCGTTCTTTGTGTGTCTGGCTCTCATCTTCTCTCTGATTGTTCCTCCGTTTGTGGATTATCCCAGTCTGGAGCTTCAGCCCTGGATGTACGGAGCTCCACAGAATACCTTCTACAGGTAACACTGAAAAATACTTTATTAATCTTAGTCAGTTAATTTCAAAATTGAATTACATTAATAAAATCAAAAGATGTATCTGTTAATATTATTTAATAGACCTGAGTGGACCTGTTAACTAATGTCAAAAAAACAATAAATAAATTGTAGCAAATATATTGCTCATTGTTAGTGATGTTAATGTTAACTATAGGAACTTATTGTAAAGTGTTTCCAAGAAAATAATACTTTTATTCAGCAAGAATGACATAATTTCTTTTTCAAATAAATGTTGTTCTTTTGAAGTTTGAAGAGTCCTGAAAAAAAATTATTACTGTTTCCACAAAAATATAAAGCAGCAAAAAGCTGTTTTCAATGTTAATGATAATAACAAATGTTTCTTGAGCAACAAACCAGCATATTAGAAATATTTCTGAAGACATGTGACATACTAGAGTAATTGTGCTGAAAAATCAGCTTTGACCACAGGCATAATATGAATATATTCATATTTTTCAAATTGTCATAACATTTCACTATATTACTGTTTTTTGCTGTATTTTTATCAAATAAATGGAGCCTTGGTGAACATAAGAAACTTAATCTTTTTCCAAAAATATTGTGTGTGTATGTTGCAGTTTTGATGGTCCTGGTGTAGATCAGGTGGAGAAAGTGACAAATGCTCTGCTCAGTTCACCAGGATTTGGAACGCGCTGCATGAGCACCAACCCCATACCGTGAGCAACACACACACACACGGTTATTACACACACAGGTGGTGTGGTGTAGCAGCTGACCATGTGTTTCCTGTTACTCCTTCAGTAAATTACCCTGTAACCCTGCGGGAGGCACTGATTGGTTCACTCCTGCGGTGGATCCATCCGTCAGTGAGATCTTTGAGAAAGGTAACTGGAGCATAGAGAACCCATCACCTGAATGCCAATGCAGCACACCGCAACGGAGCATCATGCTGCCAGACTGCCCGCCAGGAGCCGGGGGTTTACCACCGCCACAGGTCAGCCACACTTGATCAAACTCATGAACCATTTGAATTAAAGTGCCCCTATTATGCTATTTTAAAGTTCCTGAATTTGTTTTGCAGGTCTCTTTTACAATAGTTTTACATGCATCCAAATTCGAAAAACACTTTAATTTTCTTAACATATACATTGCAGCATCAGCTCTTTTCTCACAGTGTCTCAAACGGTTGGATCAAGGATCTCTCTAAACCCCTCCCTTCCAAAAGACACTTTTGCTCTGATTGGTCAGATGGGCCAGTCTGTTGTGATTGGTCGACCCCTTAAAGACTGTGTCAGAAACCACACGTATCCATTACCATATCTAAATTTTAGCTCTTCCACAGCACTTGATACACAGTGATTAGGTTAGAGTCCTCAATCCTATGGAATTGCATCAAAGTAGACTTGCTTGGCAGCACAAAAAACAGCAGCACTTCTTGACATGTCGACAACACAAACCAAACTCTTCCAGGCCTCAGCTACAACTACAGTGTTTGAGGGCAGGTCAAAGTACATTGTTCATGAGCGGCCAGTGAAGACCATAGGCTGCCACTATGCAGATTTGTTACAAACCTAAGTAGGTTCATGCAGGAAGAATCGCTTCTTTCTTTTGGGAGACACTAACTCCATTTTCATACATTTTGCAGATCTTCCACATTATCAAACAGCTATATTACACACTACATGAAAGGTAATATCCCAAAAAGTATAATAGGGGCACTTTAATTAGGTGACGTAAAAGGTACAGCATTGGCCATAGTCAGATAGTATTGCCAATCGTGGCTTGCACATTGTCAATGCAGCTTTATGGCAAAGGTTTCTGTTTGATTTTAAACTTGTCATTTTACATGGTCAAACGTCTCGGTTACGTATGTAACCCTCGTTCCCTGAAGGAGGGAACGGAGACGCCACGTCGGAGTACCGACGAATAGGAATCTCGCTAGCGAGAGCCAATCTACTTCGAGTGTAGTAGATTGTGACCTCCGCGTCCCGTCCAGGGGCCAGACATGAAGCTTCCACAGATCTGGACGCGGGTGCCACAGGGTGCCCCGTCTCTGAGTCAGAAGGTCCTTCCTCAGAGGAATCGGCCAAGGAGGGGCTGTCGCCAGGAGCATAAGTTCTGGGAACTAGGACCTGTTGGGCCAGTAAGGCGCCACCAACAGGACCTGCTCCTCGTCCTCCCTGACCTTGCACAGTGTCTGTGCAAGTAGGCTCACTGGGGAAAACGCATATTTGCGCAGCCCCTGGGGCCAGCTGTGCGCAAGTGCATCCGTGCCGAGTGTACCCTCGGTCAGCGAATAGAACCACTGGCAATGGGACATTTCTGGGGAGGCATACAGGTCGACCTGTGCCGCCCCGAACTGTCTCGAAATCAGCTGAACCACCTGGGGGTGGAGTCGCCATTCCCCTGGGAGCGCAGCTCGTGAAAGCTCGTCGGCCACACGGTTGCTCACACCAGGGACATGAATGGCCCGAAGCGACCTCAGACACTTCTGACTCCAGAGGAGGAGATAGCGGGCGAGTTGCAACATGCGACGGGAGCGTAGACCACCTTGTCGGTTGATATACGCAACGGTCGCGGTGTTGTCCGTGCGGACCAGTACATCTTTGCCCCGTAGCAGCCTTTTGAGGCGGCTCAGAGCGAGATGCACTGCTAGCAACTCGAGGCAGTTGATGTGCCAATGCAGGTGCGGGTCCGTTCTAACGGGTCCCTGACACTGCATGCCCGTTGTACGTGGCTCCCCAGCCCATGGCAGAGGCATCTGTGAAGACCACAGCATGCCTGGACACCTGTTCCAAAGGCACTCCGGCCCGAAGGAACGAGGGGTCTGACCATGGGCTGAAGGATTGGCGGCAGGCCGGTGTGATGCTCACCCGGTGAGTGCCGCGTTGCCACGCCCATCTCGGGACTCGGCCGTGTAGCCAATGCTGAAGCGGTCTCATATGAAGCAAGCCGAGCGGTGTTACTGCCGCTGCGGCTGCCATATGCCCCAGGAGCCTCTGAAACTGTTTCAGTGGAACCGCCATCCTGCCTTGAAACGTGTTCAGGCAGTTCAGCATCGACTGGACGCGCTCCTCTGTGAGGCGCGCTGTCCGTTCGACCGAATCTAACTCCATACCGAGAAAAGAGATCCTCTGCACGGGGGCGAGTTTGCTCTTCTCCCAGTTGACCCGAAGACCCAACTGGCTGAGGTGTCTGAGCACCAGGTCCCTGTGTTCGCACAACTGATCCCTGGACTGTGCTAGAATGAGCCAGTCGTTGAGATAGTTGAGGATGCGAACGCCCTGTTCTCTCATGGGCACAAGGGCCCCCTCCGTGACTTTCGTGAAGACACGGGGGGACAGGGACAGCCCGAAGGGCAGGACTTTGTACTGATATGCTCGACCCTCGAACACAAAGCGCAGAAACGGCCTGTGTCGAGGAAGAATCGAGACATGAAAGTACGCGTCCTTCAGGTCGATCGCTGCAAACCAATCTTGGGGACGGCCAAGATTGGCCGTAACCCACCGGTCTTCTTGGGTACAATGAAGTACGGGCTGTAGAAGCCTGTCTTCATATCGGCTGGAGGGACCGGCTCTATCGCGTCCTTCGCCAGTAGGACTGCGATCTCCGCACGCAGGACATGGGCGTCTGCGGCGTTCACCGAAGTGAAGCGGACGCCCTTGAACCTGGGGGGGCGCCGGGCGAACTGAATCGCATAGCCGAGCCTGATGGTCCGGATGAGCCAGCGAGACGGACTGGGGAGCGCTAACCAGGCTCGCCGAGACCGTGCAAGCGGGACCAAAGGGACCACCGGCGTACCCACCGTGGGGCAGCGAGGTGGAATGCAGGTACCGGGCTGGGGCGGCTGTCTCGTGGAGGCGGCCCGCAGCGGGGTGTGAGTGTGCTGTGCAACACTTACCTGATTCCACAAGTGGGCAGAGGGTACGTAAGAAGGCTTGGTTGCGTCCTCGAACCGTCCACTGCTGCCCGCTGGCGAAGGTGCATTGTGGTGCGTCGGGGGAAGCTCTTGATTGCCTCAGCCTGCTACCGACTGCGAAGAACTGCTGGGCCCAGTTCTCAACAGTGTCACCGAAAAGGCTACCTTGTGAGATGGGAGCATCGAGAAAGCGCACTTTGACGACCACTCACACCTCAGCAAGGCAAGCCAGGGGGCGTTTCTGGACCGAGGTGGACATCGTCTGGCCGAGGGCCTGCGCCGTGACTTTGATCACGGTTAGTCAACATGCGCAGCTCAACCCTGACTCAGAACTACCCTTGTGCATTAAAGTGCAGGGCGGAGGTGGTCTGCGCACAGCCACCCCACCGTTGAGGGTAGTGAGAGAGGAAAACTTATGCAGTTTTGGCCCCCCTGGCGTTCCATATCTATGGCGCCAAAGTCGTTCCATACTGCCAAGTTTTCCATGCACATCCAGGAAAGATCCCGGGAAAGCATGGCTATTAACTCTGAATCTGATTCAGCAAAGCACACACCATTACAGTGGGCTCAGCATCATCCTCATTTCCAGAGCACAACAGCCCTCTCTCCGATGCAGCGATTGACATCTGATCCTCAGCTGGAGCCCCGAATGAAATGCTAGGTTCCTCCATAAGAAGGACCAGCAGTTCCATCCAGAAGCTGCACAGCTTGCAGTGCGCTAGAGGGGGAGGGGCCCTAGGGGGTTGGTTCCCCAAAGGAAAAGCCCTCCACTCCTCAGGTCACCCCAGCGATTTCACTGAAGTAGACCTCTCCTGTTGGCCACCAGGGAGGGAGCTACAACGGGAAATAGGCAAGGGGACAGCGCACCTAGAGTGGCGAGTGAGCGCTGGGTTGCCGTGACAACCCGCGCTGCAGCCTGGCACTCGACGGCACACGACACGTAGAGAAGCGTGAGGTCCCACCGGGTTTCCCCGGTGGCCAGCTCTCGCTGATCTCCGCGGTCTCCCAGAGTGTCGAGCAGACCCGCGGCTGTGCTTTTACACACGAGCGGCGGCTGGCCAACAACAAAGGGGACTCAAGCTTCCCGGAGAAAGAAGAGTCGCGTCCGGCGTGCCGACGTGGTCATGTTCTCATTAGAAAACGTGAACCACCCACGAACACCGTCTCAGCATGCATACGCCCAGACATGTGAAACAGTGCTCGTGGCCATCAGTGAGGACAGGAAACAACCGCAACCAGAAACACACAGGTAGAATGTCATCTTTAAAAAGGCGCAAGCTCTATCTGTGTAGCTCTTCTAGGGAAACTGCACTCCGCGGTGCTGAAGCACACAGGGGAATAGTCACGGCGACACAGACAGGGAAAAAGTGCAGCCTGTCATGCGCACTCTCTCTCTCTCTCATAGAAGGCGATCTCTTACCAGCCATGAAAACGGCTTTTCAGCGCTCTTTACAGCGCACCGAACCAGCTGTGAGAACAGCCTTTTGTTTTTGCTCAATAAAACAAAATAGAAAAAGAGAGAAAATCGACCCCGCTGCAGTGCAGTCACTCCAACACCAAATGAGGAGAGATCCATCCGAAGAGCTTGACTCGTTAAAATGTCCTAAGTGGCATTTTATGTAAAGTAGAAAATGCAGTTCATTTATTAATTAACTTCTGTATTTAGGTAGTTGCACCAGTTTAATTCCAGTCACTTTTTTATAAACTTAAAAAAAAGATTTTTTTTGCTGCTGTTCTAAAAATCTTTTCGCCATTACCACTATCAAGCTATGTAGCTGCTTGAATCTGAGTGCAGGAGCTCTAGGTTACCATAGAAACATAAGTGGTTTGCCGTTGATTGCTGTCGTGAAACTTGCAGATAAGATTCAGTAGCTTTACAATAGTTTTTTAGAGATTTGGTCAAATCAATATGATGTTCTGTTTTGATAAAGCAGAAAAAAATTATGAACAAATAGATTTTAGAAGGCACTTTAAAAAATCATGCCAGGCTTTCATAAGAACTTTTCATATGAATTGAATAAAAAACAAAAACAAATACATATGTAGAGAACCAGAGACAGATGAATGCTGCCATATCAACAACAACATAAATGTACTTATTTATTATAAATAAATATTTTTGTTCTATCAACTATTCATCACGGTGATAAATATTCATTAAACTGCATCTGCAAGTTTCATAGGGCCTGGACTGAATACACTCCAAACGTTTCCCCAAACTTCCCCTTCTTATTTTTAGACATGCTTTTTTTAGGTTTTATCCTTGGTTGTTAATAGTAATCATACAGTTCCTCCAAAAAATTTCACAACACTGGTTTTAAAAGTATAAGTGTGAATTATTAACTCACACTTATGTTGTCACCAACGGTTGCAGGAAGAAGCATGAAGAATTAGATGCAAAGTCTTTTAATAGTAATCACAGATAAGGACATAAGGACTTAAATGCACAGATCAAACAAGGTAATTAAAGACAAACAGCTGATGAAGTCAAATAGTAACTATGGTGACAAACTAAAGCAGGAAAATGACAAGCAAAATCCAAACATAATAGGATCATGACAGTATGCCTTCTCCCAAAGAGGTGTGACCAAGCACTGGCAGGAGGCTCTGGTGGAGGATGGGAATCCAGGTGAGGTGATAACTGAGGAAACCAAGGTGGTGTAGATGGTGGGAGGAGCCAGGGGGAAGCCCGGAGTCCAGCCAGGATGGAAACCCATGGTGGTGTCGAAGGAGGGAGGAGCCATGGCGGGGATTCTGTTATGCCTGGAGCAGAGGGACTGTTCGCTTATAGATGGAGCCAATATTCCGGAACGACAACGTGGGCTCTGGAGGCCGCAACAACCCCAGGAGGTGGAACTGGAGAGACTAAGAGCTGTGACAGAGCCGGAAGTAGGACAGAGCTATAGGGGTTGAGAGATGGAGCACAGCAGACGTCTCATAGGTCTGACCGATGAAGAGCCGGTAGGCCGAGGAAGCCTTGAGGAGCCGTAAGCCTGATGGTTCCTGGTGGAGACGAGGGAGGGAGGAGCGGAGGAGTCAGGGCGACGAGCCGAGATGGGGCTACAGGATCAATGGTGGAAGTGGAGCCAGGGGATCCACATGCCTAGGAGTAGCTGGCTCACGGATGTGGATCCATGCCGCTGAGGAGAAACAGAGGGGCTGACGGGGGACAGTGGAGACTGGGCAGAAGGACAGGTTGCCGTCTGAAAAGGAGTTGGGAGAGAGAGGCTGGGCGGGATGAGTTCATCTGAAGAATCTGATTTGGGTGGATGGGGGGTTTGGGGCAGTGAATCGCACACCTGGTCAGATTTTTTCTCGGGTTCAGTTGCTCCTCCTTGCGCTGGCTCTCTGCGGCAAGCTCGTGGTGTCCATCTCACGTGGTGGTGTCTGGCTGGAGTCGGGAGTGGGGCTGGTGTCCTCCTGGGGGGAAGATGGTGAAATCCAGTCCATTCATCACCAGCATGTATATGGGGTGAAATCCACCCAGGGACCGTTCACTGGCAGACGTGCCTTCGCCTGCTCTCTCAGGTCGGTGTAGTAAAATGCACAAAGCGATTAATTGTGTAGTGTGTCAGGCATGCCAGGTCAAGGAAATCCTGGGTGTGATCCATAAGCTAACGGTCCCTCTGCTCCATGCATAACAGTTTGACCGCTGACAGATCCATGTGGGAAAAGAAACCAAAAGAAAAAAAATACGCACAAAAGAGACACTGCAACTATATCTTATTTTGGGTCAGGTCTTCTGTCACCAACAATTGCAAGAAGAAGCACAACGATGAAGAATTAGATGTAGTCTTTTAATAGTATCCACAGGTAGTTAAACATTAAGCAGGCAGGGAAACACAACTGTAGTATAAATGAGACCAGACAAAGCTCAAATGAAACAAGGACTTAAATACACAGATCAAACAAGGTAATTAAAGACAAACAGCTGATTAATTATGAACAGAATGATGAATCAAATTATTAACTATGGTAGGAGGCAGGAAAATGGCAAACAAATGGAGTTATTGTCTCCCATAAGAATGAAGCGATTCTGAACTGCAGTAGTCAAGTCTTTCTTCCTGCACGCTCTGTAAGCGGTAGACCAATCACAATAGACTGAGCCATCTGACCAATCAGGGCAGAGTCAGATCTTGTAGAGGAGGGGTTTAGAAAGACCAAATCCTTGATTGAACCGTTTCAGACACTGTGAGAAAAGAGGTGATGCTGCAATGTATATTATGTGAAAATTAAGTGTTTCTTGTAGGAGACCTATTGTAGGAGACCTCCAAAACAAAATAAGGAACCTTTAAAATAGCATAATAGGGCCACTTTTATCCAGGGCCTACTATTCAAGGAAAATCTGTCACTTCATGGAGCTCCCATGAAATTCCAAAAAAAAAAAAAAAAAGAGTCCATGTGCACTATATTGCAAGTCTTCTGGAGCCATAGCTTTGTGTGAAACAGAAATGTGTCTTTTTTTTTTACTGAAAATCTTTTTCTTTCAGTAATTAATGTCCAAATTGTGCCCCTTAATAATGTCTGTTTGTCCGTTTGTATCTCTGAAAATCACTGCACTAAAATGCTAAATGACTTCACATTAGCCCAGTGACCTTTTCAAACACCTTCCACATCCATTGTGTCTGCATTAAGCGCTTGCTGGCCAATTTATGTTGTTGTAAACTGTATTTCACTGCAAACGGCCCCCATGAAAGCATTTTGATTGATTATATTATTTACCGTCCGGTCTTGGAGACGTCAGCTGTAGCGCTGACAGGAAATGAGCACAAGTGGTTTCTTTGATCGACTATCAGACACAGTCAGTAAAGACCCATTCTTCAGCTCTTTATATTTTTGTCCTTGATAAGTGAAAGAGAGGAGGCTGATGCTTTGCATGAGTTTCTTAAAGAAACACTGGTTTCCATGGCGATGACAGGTCATTGGTGTAGTTAGCTATTCATTAATTCTGTGAAATGAGTTTGAGTTTGATTTTTGGTATGAAACCCACAACAAAGCCTTTTTTTTACCCATATAAATTGACTTTGTGTTTGTCATCCACCACAAAATCGAAGCTATGATTCATTTCAATATAGACTGATTTTAGTTATCACAGCTTTACACACCAAGGTTATTAATTCATGGTATACAGTTCGTTAAAGCCATCAATGTGCTTTTCATCTTATTTCAGCCAATTCATGGTAAAAACTACATTTCCCACAATTCTGCAAATAAATATCCACCAATCAGAGAATTGCAATAAGCAAATCCTGCCAAAATAATTTATCTCCACCCACTACTATGAAACAATGCGAATGATGTGATGGAATAGTCTCCCTACGCTATCAAACTACTTAAATATTTGTATATAAAAGCATATTTTGCAATAAACATAAAATGCTGTCTCTATATGCACATTCAACATCTTCTATTGCAACTATTTTTGTTCAGGTAAAGGGGATCATTTTGGTTTGATAGACATGGACTAAAAGCTACAAAACCACAGTTTTGATTTAAAAGAAAAAGCATTATTAGAACTGTTCTGTTCCCGCTCTTTGTATCAGAGCATAAGATTATCATTATCACAAGCCTCCAACAGTGTAACCCTGTGCCTGTGTGTTTCAGAGCTCTTTTATTTAGGCTAGTTTCTGTGGATCTGAGTCAGTGTCATTAGCTTCACACTGATAGTGAATTGAAGAAACACAGGGTGTGTGTGGTTTTATTGTTTTGATGTGTCATTCTGGAAGAATCTGTGTGTGCGTGTAACAATCTCATGCACTATTAAGAATGAAAATGTGCAGCTGTTGCTTTTAAAGGGATAGTTCATACAAAATGAGAATTCTGTCTGTATTTACTCAGACTACTAGTGGAAATTTTTGAAGAAAATTCAGAATGAATTAGGACTAGGACTGTCAAACTCTAAAATGACAAAAAGTACCATAAAATGGTCCATACTACTGTATTTTTACTACCGTATTGTTCTGGATAGAAGACCATGTTTTTTTCTTAGAAATACATCTGAAAAACGTGTTTGTCTTATGTTCAGGGTCTAGACTTTTACATGTCAATAATACACCATTAAACTGTGTCTATTAATGCAGATTGTCTGTGTACTTTGAGTAAAGATAAAGGATAAAGCAACATTTGTTTTACAAACGTTTATGTATGCACCGTTATTGATACAGTTCCCGCATGTGCCCCGCATTAAATCAGAAATATACACACACATTGTGGTTTGTTGATGGACATACACTTGTTAATGCTGATGGTGGGGAATTACAGTTGCAACATCTCATAATGTACCTCAAAATGAGTATGAGTGTATACCTGAGCAACATCGTGCTCAAGTTGTCCTTGCGATGGAGGTTTGGGTTGAATAACTATTTATTCCAGTGTTTCATCATCGGACTCGCGCAAGGATTGATAGGGTAAAATCGATGTCATCGTTACTATCTTTACAGTGTGTACAATCGCTGAGATTTAGGAAGCCTCTAGATGGAGCTGAAGTTCAGTTATGGTAATGGACGTTTCCGAAACAAACACGCGCTGTACGTGGTAGATCAATCACAACAGACTGGGCCATCTGGCCAATCAGAGCAGAGTAGGATCGCGGAAAGGAGGGATTTAGGGAGACTGATTCATCCATTGAGTCGTTTGATTGAAAAATGTGTTGATGTGCCTTTTTCTTACCTTTTGATGCATGTAAACCTGTTGTAGGAGACCTCCAAAACTAAATTAGGAAACTTTAAAATAGCATAATAGGGTATTTTAATAGGGTGTTTTGGTCATTTTTTAACTAAAATAAAACAAGATTATTGTTTTTAAATATCTTATTTCATTTGTTAAAGTTTATTTTAGTCCAAGTAACAAAACTGTTTTTTATTATAGTTTTAGTTAACTATAATAACCCTGCTGTCAACAGATGAAGCACATTTTATGTTACCTGACAGAACATTTTATAGTGTATGTGGGTTTTGTAATAGTTTTATTTGGTGTGTTTTTTGTAGAGAACTCAGAACACCACAGACACCCTTCAGAACATCACAGCCCGAAACATGACCGACTTCCTGCTCAAGAGCTACCAGAAATCAGGCAAAATACGGTAATGGCACACACTCATTTCACAGCATGTGCAGAATGAAATATAATCAAACAGGCATAACGTGTGTGTGTGTGTGTGTGTGTGTGTGTGTGTGTGTGTGTGTGTGTGTTTGCGTGCGTGTGTGTGTGTGTGCAGGTATGGAGGAATCTCTGTAGGTGGCGTGAACTCGCAGGTCAAACTGAATGAGTCTGACATTACAGCAGTGATCGGCGACCTCAAATCATTCTTCAACATCTCACAGGTGAGAGCGCTGTCGCATTAGGACATTACTGACATCCTGCCCTCCAGAAATGACTGGTCAAGAGTGGCATTATGGGCATTTTTGGCTGATCCCAGATTTGGTGTTTTCATCAGTCTGAAAAAGTTTCTGACTGATGTGATTCCAAAACCTTACAACTCATTGCACTCCACAAACCATAGAGATCTGGCTTATGGCAGAATGTTTACTTTATGTCCAATTATGATGGTTTGGTTTTTTAGGTGTTTCAACTATATTTACTGTTGCACCACTTACGTGTTTAAGCGAACTGATTTCAGTCTTATTTACAGAGAAATTGCACAATCCTTTGTTGTAATGTTGAATCATTCTGTAATTACTATATTTTCCGGAAAATAAGTTGCACCTGACTCTTACAGTAAGTTGCACCAGAGCAAAATTGCATTGAGAAAAACAAACAAACAAATACACAAAAAAAAAAAAAAACATAAGTCAAATTTTATTTTTACATTCATAAATATTGTAAAATAGTGGTGCATAATATAACTTATAAGGCCCTATCATACACCCGGCGCAGTGCAAGTGTTTTTTGCTAGTTTCAGCCTGACGCAGTTATCATTTTCACATCCAGCGCCACGTTGTTTAACACTAGAACCGCCACGGGGTAAAATTTACCCATGGCCGTTTTTTAAATGTACATAAAAGATTTTCAATAAAATATCCAAGGCTTCTATTGACTTTTACTAAAATTGTGTTATTTACAATCCCCTGTTTTTAAATATTGTTTAGATAAAACCAGATAAAAAAAACGGGGCATTTATACCTATAAGCGCCAGCGGGTCAAATTTACCCCTACATAATTCCTTTATTTTCACGCTGTGTTTGAGCAACGTGTAGGATTACTGTAAATATTCAAACTTTGTATAAATAATTATACTTTTTTTTTTTTTTTATCGTGTATTGTTTGCTACTGTGTTGCTATTTATTCAAGTCTGCCCGTTTCCTGAAAAATAATATTTCCGATCTATGATGTAATGAATAAAACAATTTTCATGATTACCTCAAGTTTATTGGTGTTGTTCTCTTATTCAAATTATAAATGATATAACTTAACAAATTAATAATTAATTAGGTGAAACTGTGCGCATGAATTTGTCATCATATGTCATCCTTTGTCATACATCCTATGCAGTGCAGTGAATTATTATTGCTCTTTATATTCTATTTAGGGTATTTTAGTAATTTAAATAACATGGGTTATATTAATATGTGATTAATGACATTTTATTATAATATTACACCACCCAAATATGTATTTATTTCCTTCTAATTCTCGTTGTCATTGCAGGCTGATTTTGCCTATATTCACTAAAAAGTGATGTGTAGCCTGCTTAAAATAGCCTAAAACAACAGGACAAAAACATAGTTGATGACTAAAAATAATCATTTCATGACTCTAGACATTACTTTGTGAAGACAGTGGCATAATACAGTGACATATTACGTTTTTTAGCCGTATCAAAACAGTAATCATGTGCATGGGTAAATTTTACCCGCTGGTGGTTTTAGGTATACAGCAACCCCTGACGGTTCTAGTGTCAAAAAGCAAATGCATTTGTGCCCATCTGTTCGCCCATGGGCGTACTGGTCTGAAAACGATGTGTGTTCAGGCGCATTGTTGGCGCGTTGCTATTTTCAGGCAACTGAAAACGACTGCGCCATTGACCAACAAAAAGTAAAGTCAATAGCGCAGTATTTTTTGTGTTATTTAAAGGCCGTGTTAGTAATATGCGCCTATAGGTGGGTCCACAACACGTGTACACTTATTACACACACAGCAGCACACAAACATTTTTAAATATGAAAAATTAAAGGATTAAAATTTAAAAGATTATTATTGTGTACATAAATATAAAATGCCTACATGTCATAATGGATAGTCATTGCATTTATCAGAATTTGCCTACCTATTTGCAGTCAAGAGCAGATCCGTTTCCTCGCTAGAGAAGCATTCAGTTTTTCTGCTTGCAAATTCCGCCATGTAAATAGCGAATCCGCCATGGCGCGAGCGCAACTGGCTTTTAAAGGGAATGGGAGATGAGACTCTGGTTGGTTTGTTGCACGTTACGCCCAAAACACAGCCATTACTCATTAAGAGAATAGGGACAACCCTTTTAGACCATGTGCTGGGCACGCCGGCCATCCGTCGTTAAACTAGCAAAAGTGGATTCGGACACGTCTTAAGTGCACCTGCGCTGTGCGCTTTAGGGTGTTTTCACACTTGAATCCTCTTTAAAAGAACCAAACTAAGTTGGAACAAGAGGTGAATCAAGTGAAAAGGGACCCAGTTCTCTTCACGTTCACACTGTTCCTGTCCCTAAAATAGGACTCAGATCCTTTTTTGGTCCACTTAAGTAGGAATGGGGATCTCAGACCACTTTGTGTCCATACTGTTGCTTTTTGGATTTAGTCAAGTTCAGTGTTTGATGGCTGACCCTATGGCCTTCAACATTTAATCCCATTTTCTTACATTGTATGTGACTTACTAACCAAGATATTTGTTTGTAAAGATTATTATTATTAATTATTATTATTTTGTAAAACAACATTGCTACAAATGCTGTGAAATGAACTCTAAATTGTTTATCTTTATCAAAATCTAAATTTTGTTGCAATGCTACATCCATATTCTTGCACTATATTACACATCCAGCTTTGTAAATAACATTTGTTTTGAATTGTTTTCCTTGAATCGTGTTCTTTATTGCAGAAGGCAATGATAACATCAGCATTAAAAAATATATATATATTGCAAATATAATAAAAGAATGAAATAAACTGCTTTAAATTTTCCAGGTAGATTTACATTTTGCATTTTGCAATTGCATTTTTTCTTTACATACTGTACAACAATCAGTTTGACTGTAAACTGAACTGTGTAACTTTTTCTGTTTACGTTGACTGCATTTTAGTGTTGCGATGAGGAGGCGATGTGATGTCAGATTAGCAATGCTAGAACTGATTTGTGCATATTTGTGTGTATTTTCCTGTGCGTATTCTATTTTGCATGCTTGACATTATTATCATTACTTTTTTATTATTATTATTATCAAGTCACTGCACGTTTCTGATGATTCAGTGGTTGAAGTTAGTTAGGCAGCAACCTCTAAACAAATTGCTATTTTTTTGGTTTGGCTATTTTGCTTGAGAATGTAGGGGTGAATTAATGAAGTTAAAGGATGTAGCTTTGAAAAACAGCAACAACATTGGCCTATGTAGTTTGAAAATACAATGGTGTACCACTTACATATTACAGATATTTTCTACTACAAAAGTATTACTAAATGATAAGAATCCGTTTAAGAAGCTTCAGAATATTTGTGTCATTTATTTTTTATAACAGTTGATTAAAGCCAAAATATCACATTTTCATTGTAGTTATCTTAACAATGTGTATTTGTTAAGATAGACAGCTTAATTTACCCTGGTGTTGGTAACATCATATTCATTTTCATTAACAAGTAGCAACTACCATTTTTACATTTGCTGCATCCAATAATTTGTTCCATTTGCATATATGTTGATCAAAACATGGTGGAAGATCTCCATTTAAATATGCATGAGCAGCTTGAGCACATGTCGGTGATGTGAAGTGTGCTTTATTTACTGTTTTTTAATGGCATGCAAAGCTTTTCAGGCCTTTGAAAGCATTAAAATTATGTGAAAATTCCCACCAGCTCTTCACTTAGCATTTACTTATCAAAATGTTAATGTTTTTCCCTCGGTGCAATTGTCTTCATTTTTTTAATACTTAAACAGGATATCAGTTGCTCTACTTAAATTCAGATACTGTTGATTCCCATGAATATAATATTATTCCCTATTTATTCTGTTATCTTTTTAAATAGCGAGTAAAAACTGGTTTGATTAGGGCTGCCAACCGTCCAGTATAATAGAGAATTGCATTCTGTATTAAATCTTTTTGACCTTAATGTATAAGCAACTCTCTTATGAACAATTTACAGTCATTTATAACTAAAATATGATTTTCATTTATAATATACTAATAATATACTAAAAGCCTTCACATCTCAGGTGTAATGCATGCCTGACATAATTGTATTGTAATGCTGTAAAAACACATTGCATTTCACTTAAAACAAGATTCCTAGGCTACATACACCGATCAGGCATAACATTATGACCACTGACAGGTAAAGTGAATTGTCTTCATTACAGCACATGTTAGTGGGTGGGATATATTAGGCAGCAAGTGAACATTTTGTCCTTAAAGTTTATGTGTTAGAAGCAGGAAAAATGAGCAAGTGTAAGGATTTGAGCGAGTTTGACAAGGTCTAATTGTGATGGCTAGACGGCTGGGTCAGAGCATCTCCAAAACTGCAGCTCTTGTGGGGTGTTCCCGGTCTGCAGTGGTCAGTATCTATCAAAAGTGGTCCAAGGAAGGAACAGTGGTGAACCGGCGACAGGGTCATGGGCAGCAAAGGCTCATTGATGCACGTGTGGAGCGAAGGCTGGCCCATGTGGTCCAATCAAGCAGACGAGCTACTGTAGCTCAAATTGCTCAAGAAGTGAATGCTGGTGCTAATAGAATGGTGTCAGAATACACAGTGCATCTCAGTTTGTTGCGTATGGGGCTGCATAGCCGCAGACCAGTCAGGGTGCCCATGCTAACCCCTGTCCACTGCCGAAAGCGCCAACAGTGGGTACGTGAGCATCAGAACTGGACCACGGAGCAATGGAAGAAGGTGGCCTGGTCTGATGAATCATGTTTTCTTTTACATCACGTGGATGGCCGGGTGCGTGTGCGTCGCTTACCTGGGGAACACATGGCACTAGGATGCACTATGGCAAGCCGGCGGAGGCAGTGTGATGCTTTGGGCAATGTTCTGCTGGGAAACCTTGTGGATGTTACTTTGACACGTACCACCTACCTAAGCATTGTTGCAGATCATGTACACCCTTTCATGGAAAAGGTATTCCCTGGTGGCTGTGGCCTCTTTCAGCAGGATAATGCGCCCTGCCACAAAGCAAAACTGGTTCAGGGATGGTTTGAGGAGCACAACAACGAGTTTGAGGTGTTGTCTTGGCCTCCAAATTCCCCAGATCTCAATCGAATCGAGCATCTGTGAGATGTGCTGAACAAACAAGTCCGATCCATGAAGGCCCCACCTCGCAACTTACAGGACTTAAAGGATCAGCTGCTAACATCTTGGTGCCAGATACCACAGCACACCTTCAGGGGTCTAGTGGAGTCCATGCCTCGACGGTTCAGGGCGGTTTTGGCATCAAAAGGGGGACCAACACAATATTTATTCCTAATGTTATGCCTGATTGGTGTATATAAAAAAATTATTAAAACAAAATGATTTTAAAAAATTAAGTAAAAAGCATGGTCTTTGATAATAACAATGAACACTGTAGAGCTGGAGTTTTGATCTTTTGCTGTCCTAACAATGCATAATTTTATGGGTAGTTACGTTTTATTATTATATATATTTAGCATTAGCTCTAGCAACCCTAGTTATGACACAATGTAAAGCTGTTAAATCCTTGAGTATGAGCAGAGCTTGTACTTGAGAGCAAGAGCGAGTCTCTTCGGCAGCGTGCCAGTGTCTGTGCCGTCTAATGGGATTTTAATGCTGCTTAGCTCTGTGATGGACGGATGTAATGCTAATAGCAGGACGTTAGGACTCCCTCTCATTCAAACAGGCACTGGAGAGCTTTTGGCACCTTCACTTTGAGTTATTAGTGTTCATCCTGTATTTACAGTGTTGCCTGGGGAGCAGCAGACATTATAATTTGTGTCTGATATCTGTCAGTGAGACATTATGCTCACCAGCGCTGCATTTATTTGATCAAAAATATGGGGGGTTTATGTTACTGACCCCAAACTTTCGAACAGTAGTATGTTTCTTTCTATATACAATAAGGAATTTTCATGGATTGACTCAAGACAAACACTCAACCTCTCTCTCTCTCTCTCTCTCTCTCTCTCTCTCTCTCTCTCTCTCTCTCTCTCTCTCTCTATGCAGTATAACCAGACTGACCAAATTTTCCAGGCCCTTCGGTTGGTTCTATTGGAGTTGGGCACCAGAGACAATATGAAGGTAAGCAGTGGGAAGTGGTTGTGTTTAGACAGTATCTTCTGTATGTCAGAAGAGATCAGAGTACAAATCAGGAGTATATCATTTGAACCAGACTTTACCATTTTGAAAAGGTCATTTTTAAAGTAAAATTTTGTGCAAAATGTTTTTGAGTTTTAACACATTGCATTGTAATAGCTCAAGCTTAAAGGGATAGTTCACCCAGAAAAGAAGATGATCCCATAATTTACTCACCCTCAAGCCATCCTAGGTGTATATGACATTCTTCTTTCAGACGAATACAATCAGAGTTATATAAAAAAATGTCCTGGCTAATCCAAGCATTATAATGGCAGTGAATGGCAGCCCAAAATTTGAAGACCAAAAAAGTGTATCTATCCATTATAAAAGTAATCCACACTGCTCCGGGGGATTAATAAAGGCCTTCTGAAGCGAATCGATGGGTTTTCTAAGAAAAATATCCATATTTAACACGTTATAAAGTAAAATATCTAGCTTCCGGCAGACCGCCTTCTGTATTCAACTTACGAAAAAAACTTAACTGGCGTGACGATCAAATCGGACGTAGCGTAAATGTTTTGAACTGCGAGAGGCGTTACACTTTTTCTTGTGCGTTGAATGCGAAGGTGGTCCGCCGGAAGCTAGATATTTAACTTTATAAAGTTTTAAATATGGATAATTTTTTTACAAAAACCAATCGATTCGCTTCAGAAGGCCTTTATTAACCCCCCGGAGCCGTGTGGATTACTTTTATAATGGATAGATACACTTTTTTGGGCTTCAAATTTTGGGCTGCCGTTCACTGCCATTATAAAGCTTGGAAGAGCATTTTTTAATATAACTCCGATTGTATTTGTTTGAAAGAAGAATGTCATATACACCTAGGATGGCTTGAGAGTGAGTAAATCATTGGGTAATTTTCACTTTTGGGTGAACTATCCCTTTAATGAATACATATTAACATAGGCTGTCAATTTAAAGGGGTGCTATTATGCTTTTTTACATTTTCAACTTTCTTTAGTGTGTAATGTTGCTGTTTGAGCATGAAAAAGATCTGCAAAGTTACATAGCTTACAAAGTTACAAAGTCTCTCTAAAGGTGTTGTTCTCTGTATCAGTAAGCACTGTTTCTGGACTCACAGTTATGTTAAGGGGTGTGACATTTCCGAAACTCTCGAAGCGGTTGACCAAACAAAACGCACTAGTCCAGCTGACCAATCAGAGCGCATTGTGCTTTTCGGAAGGAGGGGATTCATAGAGACAGGAATTAAACAGAGCGTTACTGACAGTCTGTGAAAAGAGGTGCTGCAACATTGTAAAATATGAGGGGGGGGGGGGGTGCTTTTTGAACATTCAAGCATGAAAACCTATTCTAGCAGACACTAAAAATAAAATCAAGAATTTGTAAAAGGGCATAATATGGTCTCTTTAAAAAAAAAAAAATAGCACAGCCCGTCTACTGTGTGAAAGTTTCAGATTGACAATCGTGATTGTGTTCACTGCAGGCCCGTGATAGACTGATGATCAATGAGATGAGAGAAAAAAACAATATTGATTTCAAAATCCCTTGATGTGTCTCATCGCTGATTTGCTTTTAACAATAATGTCTTTTGTCTAATGTCTAATGGTCTTCCTTTGGAGGCTTTTCTGAGGAAATACTGATCATAATCATTTATCATTTAGAAACTTATTTATTCATTCAAAGTTTGCTTCCTTAAAGTGTGATGTACACTTTGATGGACATGTATTTGAATGTGTGTGTATGTGTGTGTAGGTGTGGTTCTATAATCAGGGTTGGCATTCACTCGTATCGTTCCTGAATGTGGCCAGTAATGGCATTCTGAGAGGAAACCTGCCAGCGGGACGCAAAGCAGGCGACTACGGCATCACGACATTCAACCACCCGCTTAATCTCACTAAAGAACAGCTCTCGTTTGCAGCGTAAGTATGCACAACAAGTAAGTAGGTACAACATCACATGACTAGAGCATTTAAATTAGAATATGTACACTATATGGACAAAAAAATGGGACATACCTTTTAATTATTGAATTCAGATTTTTCAATCAGACCCATTGCCACAGGTGTATAAAATCAAGCACTTAGCCATGCAGTCTGCATTTACAAACATTTGTAGAAAAAAACGAGTCCTTCTGAAGAGCTCAGTGAATTCAAGCGTGGTACTTTGATAAGATGCCACCTTTGCAATAAGTCAGTTTGTGAAATTTCGTCCCTGGTAGATATTTCACGTTCAACTGTAAGTGGTATTATCAGAAAGTGGAAGCATTTAGGAACAGCAGCAACTCAGCCACAAAGTGGAAGACCACGTATAGTCACAGAGCGGGTGCGTACAATTCGTCAACACTCTGCTGATTCCATAGTTCCAAACTTCCACTGGCATTAATATCAGCACAATAACTGTGGGCCGGGAGATTCATGGAATGGGTTTCCATGACCGAGCAGCTGCATGCAAGCCTCATATCCAATGCAGTACCAATGCATTGCAATGCAATTTTAACCTGAGGTACATTTACAATGTTAGTAATGTTTTCAAATCATGCAAATGTTTTCATGATCATTTCCCACCCTTTTGACCCAATTTTATTTAAAGAAATAAACTTTTTTTTATTCAGCAAGGATGCATTAATCAAAAATGACAGTAAAGACATTACAGAAGATTTCTATTTGATATAAATGGGGTCGCCGGCATGACCATCTCGCTTTTTTTCTTATCAGTGCAATAGAGACTCAAAATACTCTGTTGATTTTCACAATGTGTCTTAATTTCAATTCAAATACACAAAACATAATCTCAAAATACCCGTCTTGGCAAGTATTCTCATAAATACAGTTGTTTATGTTTTGAGTGACGTAAACAGTTGAGAAAGAAAACGGATGTGTATCATTATATTGCATTATATTGAGTGAGTGAGTGAGTGGGCTGTGCATGCATGCGTGCGTGTGTGACCATCTTCCTGTCTATAATGAAGTCGTCAGTTCCCTTTAATCATGAATAATGCATTCCTGAAACTCAATCACCTTCACTGTGTGAGAGATTGTGTGTTCAGCATCAAGTCTCACCTGAACTTCAGTGAAGAGAGAGCAAGAGATTGAATCTATTAGGCATAAACAGCAGGGTGTCAAAAAAATTAGGAAACATGAAACGATTTCCCTGACTCTGAATGGCATTTCAATGCCGCTATAATAATGCAAATATATACAAATGTTTATCTTATCAATATTTAAAAACTGTGAGGGCCATATAAATAAAGAAATGCTATGTAATGATGTGCCATAAAATGCTTTGCCAACATGCCAACTGAACCCATGAAATGTAGTTGCACCAGTGGAGAATGCTGTTTATTTGCATGCATAATCTACTTTATCACCAATATTGTGCCCAAAAATGTAACTGTATTATGGAAATAAAACATGCATTCCACGACTGCATGAATTTTAATGACAAAACAAAAATCTCTTAAAATATTATCTTGACTCTGAGATCATCTGATTTCACGTGACGTGTTTTAGGCTCAACTAATACAGATTTAAACGTGCATATACGTAAATTCACCGTATTCATAATCTCACGTCATGTTTTCATTTCTTATAGGGCCACGAGCTCTACGGATGTGGTGGTGTCGATTTGCGTGATCTTCGCCATGTCCTTCATCCCCGCCAGCTTCGTCCTCTTCCTCATCCAGGAGCGCGTCAGTAAAGCCAAACATCTGCAGTTTGTGAGTGGCGTGAATCCTACCATCTACTGGCTGGCCAACTTCGCCTGGGACATGGTACATGTGAAACACTTCACTCTTTGTCATTGCTGTGCCTCTAATGTTCCTTCTGCTTAGATTAATGGAAAGTGAAGGGTGCACGAGAACTAAAAAGAGGAGCTGAGATAGCTAATTAAAACTCTATTAAAAGTCTATCAATTTACCGCTGAATACTGTTCACAGCCTTCATTGGTCTGTCATATGTTACATTCTCAGTGGAGAGAGATGAATTCACCTTCACTAATAAAGTGCTAATAAATCAATTAGTGTCAAGGGAGATAAAAAGAGATTTGCAACGTGCAGCAAAAAAAAAAAAAATTACCCTATAATGCAAGAAAACCAAAAGCACAGTAAGATTTATAATCTATAAAAGCTACACATTTGTTTGTTCAGGTTATCTTATTATTTTTTTTAAACTGTGAGAGCTACATTAATAAAGAAATGCTACATAATGATACTGAACCCACAAATGGGTAGTTGCACTCTTGTCGTAGTTGCATGTCATTTTAAAGTAAGATAATAAAAAAATTATATTATTGTTGTTATTTTTATAAAATAAAATATTATATTATTGTTATTATTTTTATAAAATAAAATATTAAACAAAATGAGAAATATTATTTTCATAAGATTATTTCACTGTGAAATAAAAAAATGTATCTAGGGAAGTAATCTTGGTTGTAAAAGTACAATACTTATATTTATGTCTTCATTTTTTAAAGTATTAAACCATTGAGCTTTTATTTTAGTGATAAATCACAAGTTTCTGTTAGCAGCAGGTTTATAAACTCTTTTCATTGAAATCTGGTGAAATATTTAGCATGTTGCATTTTCAAATGCATGTTATAAGTGACACAAACTCACAGCTCTTGCAGATATGGAGTTCACGTGAAGCAGCATTTACTGCGAAATGCTGAAAAATCGAATCATAAGCGGCTTGTGTGTAAATGAACACGGTGCCGTGTTTCACTCTGAAATGCGCAGCGCATATATTTATTTAAATAAATCAGGAATTTTTTTATTAATTGTTCCGCAAACACAGAAGTGTGTTGTGATAATAGGTTAATTAATATTTAAAAGTTAAAATAAACATATTGTTCTCAGGTGTCTAGTTTGATTCTGTGTTGTTTTTGGATGTGTGTTTCAGTGTAATTATGTCGTCCCGTGTATCATCGTCATCATCATCTTCCTGTGTTTCCAACAAAAATCGTACGTCTCTCCACCCAACCTGCCTGCGCTCATACTGCTGCTGGTGCTATACGGGTGAGTTTATTTGGTGGTTGTTTTGTTCGTATTTTTTACCTGGAGTTTGAGTGTGTTTGTGAGTGTTTGTATTGTGTGTTTTTGTCTCGCAGGTGGTCCATCACTCCGATGATGTATCCCGCCTCCTTCCTGTTCAGCGTTCCCAGCACAGCGTATGTGGTTCTGACCTGCATCAACCTCTTCATCGGCATCAACGGCAGCGTAGCCACATTCGTCATGGAGCTCTTTGACGACCCGGTGAGACTCCAGCACACACAATTTACTGAAAGCCTGTAGTGGAAAACAGGCATTGTGACTGTTATTTCGATTTATTTATTTTACTTACTGACAAATTGACAGTTTCTTCTTGAGGCATATATAAGGTATGAGCATGATGGGTATATTAGTTCTTTCTTTCAGAAAGCTTTGCCCAGCCTGATGCTTAGAATCTGTTCACACCAAGAACAATATCTATATTGATAACTAGGGGTGCTTATGGTTCAGATCATACTATGGTTTTTGAGTCACGGAATGGCTTTGATACTTCGATACCACAGCAAAAACTACTAGCCAAATGAATAAAGTGAACAGTGTGTAATAAAATAAGAACAAATACACAAATTACAAGCATAGATAAATACAATATAACAAATTAATACATTTATTCTACATTAATCTGTTAAAGCTGTGGGTTTTTAACACTAGAACCGCCAGGTTGCTGTATACCTAAAACCGCCAGTGGGTAAAATTTACCCATGCACAAGATTACTGTTTTGATACGGCTAAAAAACGTAATATGTCACTGTATTATGCCACTGTCTTCACAAAGTAATGTCTAGAGTCATGAAATTATTATTTTTAGTCATCAACTATAGCCCCGTTTCCACCGAAATTACCCGGAACAATTTGTCCCAGGAACTTTTTTCCCAGGAACCATTTTTTCCCCCAGACCTGCTGCTGTCTGCGTTTTCATCGCGGTCTAAAGTACCGTGAAGATTAGTCCAGTGACGTATGACTGCGTGTGTCGACTTTACAGTTCCCACTGGATTTCGTCCTTTGCAAATAAATTGAATAAAGCCTGAACCTCGTCGTCGGGCCACTGGTCGTATTTTTTAAACTCCATTGTTGATTTGAATAGCAAACAACTCTTACTGCAGCGCGCCGCGTTCGCAACAGACTTTTAAAAATAGTGGTTGAAACAAAATGCTGCGTCGAGTCGACCAATCAAAATGCTGCATGAACTCAACCAATCAGCATGTTCAGTGCCCAAGTCCTGCCCCCAAAAGTTCCTGAACTTTGAAAAAGTACTACCTTGCGAGCAGGGCCATTTTGAGGGGGAAATCTTTACCCGGAACTTTTTATTTAGACTCCGGTTCCTGCGGTTGAGTACCACCCCAAAGTCCCTAGTTCCTTGGGGAAAGTTCCTACAGTAGAAACGCAGCTTATGTTTTTGTCCTGTTGTTTTAGGCTATTTTAAGCAGGCTACACTAATCACTTTTTAGTGAATATAGGCAAAATCAGCCTGCAATGACAACGAGAATTAGAAGGAAATAAATACATATTTGGGTGGTGTAATATTATAATAAAATGTCATTAATTGCATATTAATATAACCCATGTTATTTAAATTACTAAAATACCCTAAATAGACAATAGAGAGCAATAATAAATCACCGCACTGCATAGGATGTATGACAAAGGATGACATGCAACGACAAATTAAAACGCACAGTTTCACCGAATTAATTATTAATTTGTTTAGTTATATCATTTATAATTTGAATAAGAGAACAACACCATTAAACTAATCATGAAAATTGTTTTATTCATTACATCATAGATCGGAAAAAAAAAATTTTTCAGGAAATGGGCAGACTTGAATAAATAGCAACACAGTAGCTATTTATAATTTATTATTAATTTATAATTAATCCAAAGTTTGAACATTTATAAATAGGCTAAAACATCTTCATTTGACCATGCGTTGTGTGACTGTCTACAGTAAGCCTACACGTTGCTCAAACACAGCGTGAAAATAAAGGAATTATGCTATAATACAATTTTTAACAACAGGGGATTGTAAATAACACAATTTTAGTAAAAGTCAATGACTGGGAGCCTTGGATATTTTATTGAAAGTCTGTCATGTACATTTGAAAAACAGCCATGGGTAAATTTTACCCTGTGGCGGTTCTAGTGTTAATAGAAAGCAGCAGGTATATTAGGCTGCTGTCACTTTAAGATCTAATGCACAGGTGCAATATAATGATACACATCTATTTTCTTTCTCAACTGTTTACGTCACTCAAAACATAAACTACTGTATCTATGAGAATACTTGCCAAGATGGGTATTTTGAGTTTATGTTGTGTGCATTTGAATCAACGGAGTATTTTGAGTCTCCATTACAGTGATGCACGAAAAAGCGAGGTGGTCATGTCGCTGCGACTGCCGACCCCAGGGGGTTAAAGAGATTGAGCATTTAAAGTGAAAGACGACAAAACTGCAGTGCACGCTTATGAGGCTTCTAATAAACAGAATGTTATCGCCCACTGGTGAGGACGCTAATATAGTTATATTTATAGTTATCATGTGAACGGGCCTTGCATTCATTTGCGCTTTTCCAAGTCAGAAATTGAATTTTCTTTTTGACTTTTTGAGTTATTTAGAATGTCTCGCAAAATTTAGAAAGACAGCTAACTTCACCTTTAAAACTAAAAGAGAGAGATGATGGCTTGGTGTTGGAGAGGGACTAATGTCTTTAATTCTTTATTCTCTGTGTCTCTACCCACAATCTTTCTGCCCTGAGCTGATGTTTTATTTCTAATAAAGTTTCACAGAGAGACCTCGCTGAAGCTGATTTGACGTTATTGACAGGCAGTCCATTTAAACTTTAAGAAGTCTCTCTCTGAGGGACGCTTGCGCTCGATAAAGAGTTAAAGTGCATCTTCAGTAATGAAAGTCTGTTTAACACTCGCATTCAGTCTGATCACTATCACTGCCTCTAACTGCCTCTATATGTCGATCTGCATCTCTGAGAATCTAAATAATGGTGTTTTATTGGGTTATTATTTGAGTGTGTGTGCTTGTTTAGGCCAAGGTTATTGTTAACAAAAATATTAAGAAAAAAATTAAAAGAAATTTAACTAATGAAAATAAAACAAACTCTAAATGTGTGTTACAACTGTATAACTATTAAAATTATTCTACCTTTTTTATTCAAAACTTAATAGTCTATATAGAGAAATAGGATTTCTCATTTAATTATTTGTTAGAAATGAACTATTAAGCCAGTACATAAATAATGTTAAAAACCTCGAGTTGACACGGTAATGATTTATATTCAGAGCTGTTGGTTTTGTTTTGGCTGGAAATGTTCTTCTGGCTGTGAGACGACACTGCTAATGTCTGTTTGACTTTAAAGTGCTCAAGATTCAAACATACAACATAACAGCAGCTAATAAACAGAACATTTTTGTTCGCTGGTGTGGACACTAATATTGTTATACCAGTTTTTCTAATGCACAGATTATGTTATTTTAACACTTAAAACATCTCATTATCGAATTATTCAGGGCTGTTAGTCTGATTTCACAAAAACAGACTATTATTTAGTACACTTTAAAAGTTACATTTTAATTGGACTAAAACAGTCATTTGACCTAAGCATTAATTAAGTGTGCTAATAAGTAGTTAAAAATAATAGTGAAAAGACAATAAAATGTGCTGTTTAGTCCTGTTAGCTGCTCTAAACTGCTGTATATCAAAGATTTAATTAAATTGGTGAATCCAGTAACTAGATGCCCCAGTTTGTTCATGAATGAAATGCAACTGAATGGAGCAGAATGAAGGCACTCAGATGTGTTTTTAAAGCTGTGTGTGTGTGTATGATGGCGGACGTGTCTTAGAGAATATGGGTCAGTGTAAATCCTGTGTGATTTCACCGTCTCTGGTGTTTGTGAAGATGTATGAGCATGAGGCTCGGACAGTAGTTGGCAAGAAAGCTGTGTGAGAGTGTGTTTGATGAATCGCACACTGCTGGAGACGGCTTGACTATCATCAGGATGATATTTTATCGACTTTAGATTTCAGATTGAGATTGAGGATACAGTTCCACTTCCTTCACACAAGAACATTCCTTCTATCTACCACTTTCCTCTTAATTAATATGTATTATTGAATGGTATTTAATTGATTTAATGCAGTAGTATTATATGTGGCATAGCCAGGGCCGCTGCTGGCCAAATGGGTGCCCTAAGCAGAATTGTATTGTGGTGCCCCCCTACCCCCTTCAAATATTATAAAAAAACACCTACTTTAGGGGTCAAAATAGAACTTTAATAAAATAAATTGTAATTACAGTTATTTAAAATTGTAGCTCTACAGCAAGAAAATACAAACTAAAATTATGCATATTAAATAAAAATGATAAATAAATATTATTAGGACTGCAACTAACAATTATTTTGATAATCAATTAGTTTGCGATTAATTCTTCTATTAATTGGATAAAAAGCCAAATATCAACACTATTTCCCATCCTGCCCAATGCTGTCCTTTAAACAAACGTGTCAGCTGAGTGCAATGAAAACACACATAGTGAGTATATCTACCATTACAAAAATTAACCATGGTTTTACGATGAATAAAACCATAATAATAATAATAATAATAATACATAAATAAATAAAACAGGGTTATTGTAGTTATTTCATGGTAATCACAAATTAGCATGGTTTTGCTTCAAATCCATAGTTTAACTATGGTATTTGTGTGGTTATACAAATGGTAATCAATTAGAGGAATGGTCTGCAGGAACACACACACACACTCTCTCTATGGAAGCAGTAACTGTTATTGTAATTTCTTTATCCTGTAAAAACATCTTACATTTACATTACACGCTGTTATCCCTTTACAGTTACTACTCTCATAAAATACGTGAATTACATGTTGACTTTTAAACCTAAATTTAGCGTCCAACAGCAGATATTCCAGTTAAATGAATGTTTTTGGGCTGAATATTAATGTCTCCCTCTCGACTGCGTTCTGTCTGTTTGACACGCATGAGCGCGTCCGCCGCACTGGCGCTCGTTCAGTGAAGTTTGAAGCTTATGCTTCCTGCCTAGTGCATTCACTGTAAAATGCATTTTTTTATATATATATATATATATATATTTATGTTTATATGTATGTTTATGTTAATATTAATATAGAATAAAAGGCTTATTTTTATTTTATTTTTATTATTTTTACTTTTTTTTGAGCAACCGAGATGGTGCTTTTATGGGTGAGAAACAGACAAAGTTATGTTTTTTTACAGTCTTTCTTAATCACTCGTCTGTGCTGTCACCACAAAATTACTTGACATTATGGACTTCAAAATCATACGAAACAAATTATGTTTCAGAGCTGCGAGTCGGAAGTATTGAGCATCGTGGGTATTGAATAATTTTTTTATTTGTTTTGAAAATCGTGGGTAATCGTAGGTATTTGTATTCAGTTCAAATGTATATAATATATAATAGACTGCACATAGAATGATACAATTAATGTTCTTTTGACATTTTTATGTGTCACGGTTTGGTATGGGTGAAAGGAGCGAGGACTCAAGTGCAGGTAAAGAATGGGTATTTATTAAAATTAAAATAAACACAAAACAAAACCCACGAGGGGGAAAATCAAACATAACAAAACAAACTACCATGGTCAGGAACAAGGAGCATGAAACCAGGAGACGCACCACGATAACGAACCAGCACAGGACTGAAGACACAATGAGATTAAATGGGGGACAAACAAGGCAGGTAATGGGGAAGAACAGGTGGGGCAAATTAATCAATAATCAGATAACAAGAAGGGCGGGGTCCAGACAGAAGACGAGCACATGGCCCAGATACAAACCAAAACACCACATGTGCAAAACAAGACAGGACAGACATGTGACAGTATGTCAATTGGGTTTTGCTTCAAACATTTATGACCTTATACAAAAAACTACATTTAATAGAATATAGTTTCCCAAAAATAAAGATTCTGTCACCATTGAATTACTTCTAAACCCGTATGCTCTTATGGGAAATACAAAAGAAGTTTAACCGAACATTCATGTTGCTCTTTTCCTAACAAAGTTCCTGCGTTAGTGTTAGCTAAAATTAAGACTATTAAAAATAGTTTGTAATAATTAAAATAAGATGAAATATGAATATTACATGAAAAACTTAAAAAAGTTAGAACTGAAGTTTAAGTTGAAGTACTAAAATTACTAAAACTGAAATATAAAATAAAATATATAGCTAAATAGAAAAAAATGACAAAACACAAAATAACAAATAAAAAAACTAAATAACTTAAAACTAAAATAAAAGCTGATTCAAAATGTTAATATATATATATATTCTAAAGTGTATATATAAAAGCACTCTAATTACTCTGCAAAGTGCATAGTGATCAGTCATTATCAATCAAAAGATCAGAAAATATAAAAAAAACGATCAGTGAAACAATGTGCATGTAAATACACTCATTTTAAAGAACCATCTGTTTCCAGTCTAACATTGCCTTTCTTTGTCTCATCTGTCTCTATGTCCAGAATATAACTCGCATCAATGACATAGTGAAACAGGCTCTGCTGTTGTTTCCTCACTTCTGTTTGGGAAGAGGCCTGATGGACATGGCCAAAAACCAGGCAATGGCCAACATCTACAAAAACCTGGGTAAGACATCAACGCATGTGGAAGCATGTAGTTCAGTGTTGAAAGCTGATATTTGTGGTACAGTTAGTGAGTTCTCTGATTTCAGGTGAAGACCGCTTTGAAAATCCTCTCAACTGGAACTTGGTGGGCAAGAATCTGTTTGCCATGTCCATTCAGGGGGCAGTTATGTTCACCGTGACCCTCCTCATACAGTACAAGTTCTTCTGCAAACCAATGTAAGAAACACACACTTCTTCACATATTTAAAAAATCTCACACCTAAAGAAAAATCTGTTGGCACGTACAACTACTGGTCAAAAGTTTGGAATAATTTCAATTTTCTAATGTTTTTGAAAGAAGTCTCGATTACACTTTTTTAATACATGATTCTCCTACGATTCTGAACAGACAACTAAACAAAATAAAATTTCTGACTAAATGTTCTGACTAAATGTTAATTGCTGCAGCCTGTTTAAAAATGTTTCATGCATTTAAATTAATAATTCAAAAAAAAAAGTTTGAATGAATGATTCAGTGAGTCGCTCATAAATACTTGGCTGCGTCCGAAAACTGGAAAATGCTGCCTTCTGAGGACACATTTCAAGGTAGGAAGGCATCACGGCATGTTCGAATCCAATGTTAGCTTTACTTCCTGTCTCCTTAGATACCTGCAACTGATTGATTTTTAAAGGCATCATAGATGTATCCTTCACTGCCTTTGATATCCCACAATCCTATGCGTTCCATTCGGTGACAGTTGAGCTAGAAAAACAAAGATGGCGTCTGAAAGTTGCGTTTGCTGGTCAGTTTGTGTGTAAATGTACGTTTTTGACCAACATTTTCCACTTCTGATGACATTTCTAGTGAGAAATTCCTGCTGTAGTAATTAAATATTAGTTTAATTCTCACCAAAGCTCACTTTATTTTGCTGTAGATCATTAAACCATTACGCTGCCTCAGAAGTCTGTCCGAAATCAGTTTTGTGAGGTGCCTTTTGGTGCTTACGCTGCCTTACAAGTCATTGTCTGATAAGGCAGCAAGGCAACAAGTCAGCTGCCTAGGTTTTTTTTCGGATGCAGCCCTTGTTTCATTACTGGATGAATGAGCATTTTTGAACGAATCACTTAAAAATTTTTTTTGTCATTGAATCATTTATCATTTAAAGGTGCACTATGTAACTTTTCCGTCCGCTAGAGGTCGCCTATTCAAAACAAAGGCGTAGTTTGATGACGCCAAGTTTGAGCACAGAATCTTGGGACATGTGGTCTTCACCTCACAGCCGGTGGAAAAGAATCGGGATAGGACTCGGGCAGAAATCATGTTCATGGATGCGATTTTTAATCTTACTGTAGTATGAAGCAGAGCAGGACCGAGTGTTGTGGGAGCTGAGCAAGGCCGCTGGAGCGATTGTTAATAACACACGCCTCGTGAGCAGCGGGACTTTTATTATGCCACAGTCGCCGGCGCCATTTCCGCTTTTCCGGTCATGAGTATGAGGTAACGCAGCTCTGTTTATCATATTAGATACATTTGAGTGTGTTGAAAATGATGTTATGACGTTACTCTGTGCGCTCGCTCGGCGGCTGCTATGACACTTGTTGCACACTGCAGTAAGAGTAAAGCGTTTTTGCAAAATAAAACCGGAAACCGAGGGTAATGCAGATATGACGCAATTGACAGGCGACACCCTCAGACGTCTTGTTTAAAATAGCAATTTTCTCACGATTTACAAATAGTTGGAAACTTTTGGGATATTGTAAGTATTCAACTGAACAAAATATATAACACTGGCCTAGTGGTTTTTGGATATTTTACTGAAAAAATTTTACATAGTGCACCTAAGTCACTTATGCCCACCTAGTGGGGATAAAACTGGTAATCGATACAATCGTTATTTGAAGCACCAAGTTACATTCAAAAAGTGATTTTCTTTACTTTGATTGTTACCGTAGACATCAGTGTTTATATCTGAACTATAAACTTTTATCCCAGTACTTCTGTGATTATTTGAATATTTGTAACAGAAATAATGATACTCTGTGGTTTGTGACTGTTCATGAAGCTGTTTTTAATACCTATACATGACAGCTGCTCTCAGGTTCAGCGGCAGCACGAATAATGATTTGAATGTTCCGGTGTGATTTGGTCAAAGGTTTAATAGACACAGGCGAATCACTGTCATTTAGGAATACGATTGCATGGGTGTTTGAATCCAGATTGTGATCTTTTAACAATTATTCTAATATATACACACACATGATCATGCTCTGTGGTGAAATACACACATCTTTACACACAGGTCGATAAAGTCACTGCCTACATCATCAGGGGGAGAAGATGAAGATGTGGTTCGTGAGCGTGAACGTGTGCACCAGGGCGGAGCTCAGAATGACCTGCTCCGAATATGTGACCTCACTAAGGTATTTCCTGTTCTGTTGAAGTGTTGCATTCCATTCATTCTGGGAAGATGAATTACCAACTTAATACTTTGTAAAGTGCCATCGCTGTGAACAGTTGTGGATACCAGCTGGTCAACCAGCTAAATGAGCTAGACCAGTTTTAATCAGTTTAATACCAGCAAACTTCTATATCATGTTTAAAAGTTTAAGCACAAACAAATCTGGTGTTTCTTTTGTGCCTTTTTGGTTTATTAAATGACCAAGTGGGAAAAAAACGGTACTGACCAGAATAACCCTGCTGGCGGAATATAGAAGTTTCAATAGAAATTACATTAAAGTAACATTTAGTTTAGCATAAATGCTTATCATTACATTAAACAGTACACTACACCATAATTCAAAGCCTGTAATTATTTAAATTGCATATACAGATGTACTAAAGTCCTAATTATCTGACAACACTCTAAAGTTCAACTAATTGCATTTAATATAAATTTAAACTATAATAATTTTTTGTTTAATTACAACATGCAAGTGCCTGAAAACATTACATTCAGTTTGCACTTGTTTTAAAGTATATTTTTTCCGTAATAAGTAAAAAAAAAAAAAAAAAAAAAAAAGTTAAAGTATACTAAAGTATGCTTCTTTTTCACAAGGATAGTCTTTGTATATTCAGGACAGAGGCTCGTGGTTCCAGGTGTGTGAGTGTACAGATGTTCACAGGAGTGTCCAGTGATTAAGAGTGAGAGTTTGATTGGTCCTGTTCTGTAATCAGACGTCTCTCAGCGTTGAGCTAAACTGGCAGAGAGCAGCTGTCTCTACTCAAGAGACGCCATTTGTGTGACATGAATCATGCACCGCTCTTCATGAGCCTGCGGCTGAGAGCGGACAGGTGTTAATGTAGGATATCTTCATTGCTTCTTTCCCAAACATCTCAAACTAGTCCTCATAGCGAATATTCCTGAAAGAATATTCCAGGAGAACGTAATGAAATTGCTTTACATTTTCACAATGAACTGTACGACTCAAACAACATACTTTTTTGTGGATTTTTTCTTTTAAAAGTGCATTGCTGCACTTTAAGTTGAAATTGTTTACTGTGATGATGGACAGATACTATACAGACTATACAGATACAGATTTTTTAATTCAAAACATTATTTTAATCACTCTGTTTTAAAGGGGTCATTACTGTTACATGCCTTTTGTTTTAGGGGTGTCCAGACCACTGTCCTGCAGAGTGTACCTCCAACTTGCAGTTTAGGTTTACTTGATTATCCATGCATAATTTTTTAGAAAAATCATGTTCAAATGTATCAAATATGAGCCATCAGGCTTTTGAGGAACCATCATTTGTTCATCTCTCAAGCATCATTGTATTGAATTGCATTATACACCGATCAGGCATAACATTGACACTGACCATTGACAGGTGAAGTGAATAACACTGATTATCTCTTCATCACGGCACCTGTTAGTGGGTGGAATATATTAGACAGCAAGTGAACATTTTGTCCTCAAAGTTGATGTGTTAGAAGCAGGAAAAATGGGCAAGCGTGAGGATTTGAACGAGTTTGACAAGGGCCAAATTGTGATGGCTAAACACCCAAAACTGCAGCTCTTGTGGGGTGTTCCTGGTCTGCAATAGTCAGTATCTATCAAAATGCTCCAAGGAAGGAACAGTGATGAACTTGTAGCGACTCGGCTGCATATAATAATAATAAATTAAATTAGCTCAATAGGGAATTATGATTATTAATGTTTAATTATTTATAACTAATCGCAACGGGTTATGATTAAATTATAAATCTCCAAATCACCCAAAAAGGGAAATACCTAACCTAGGTATTTATGCAATATATTTATAGTTAACGACAATGGGTTGCAATTAACTACGAATATATATTAAATCATTACAGAATAACCTTTGAATTAGAATTAATTCAAAATTCATCTGATCCGTTAATTTAACGAACGAACAGTGCTACAATCCTTTATCAATTCTCACAAAGTTTTATTCTTTCTTATCAAATCTTCGGGAAGATTATCCTTCTGGTCACGAAGAATAAACTTTCCGAACTATTAGGATATTAATTAAAGTATTCAAAGATACTTGAGAGCTCGTAGCTAGATCGGAACATTAAAGTGACCATGCCCTGTGAGCGGCAACAATGACAATCGAACGTGGATACAATGGTCTTAATAATTGATACTACGAACACATACGACTAAACAAAGAATACATGTATATACAGAACAACAAATAGTAACAAAAGAGAATGAAAAGAAGAGAATGAAAGAGAGGAAGGAAAGGTTCAGGAATGGCAATTTCACAAACATAACCACGAGAGCCAGCAACGAATAATATCACCTTAAACAGGGGTACACATCTTAAAACGCATCTAAATTTCGATGGAATTTATACTTGCATGGGTTGTTTGTGCTGAGTATAAAGAATGCGTGTGAGTCTTCTTAGAGAGTTCTTTGAGCTGGAGTGTGTTCTCTTTTGGTCCTTCCGGAGCGTTCTCGATCCGCGGGAAGTTTGAAGGTGGTTGAAGCGAATGCCGAAAAGGGGAGGAAAAGAAGATTGTCTCGTCGGAGTTTTAGAAGACGACTGAGCACCGATATGCTGGTGTTACTGTCCTTTAAAGAGACATTAACATCCGCCCATCTTTTCTGAAATGACTAATCAGATGTGGAAGTTTTAGGCGGGAGAACACTTTCTTTGTCTCCGTTTATGACTTCATTTGCCTAATTTATGATGGTGTCATACTTGGTACATTTCTACTCCAAAGGGGGGCTAAACATATTGTGATGCATTTCATAATCATCTACTGTGCACCGTTGGTTAAGAGAGAGAGGGAGGAACATTTAGATATCAAACATAATATGGCTGGGAGATATTAGAGCAGAGATACATTCTTACACATGAATACAAGCATCTTACATGACTTTACATTGTTCGTACATCATGACTATGTTGGCAATGGCATAGGGAGCATGCGTACACACAGGGATCATCATATACATTCTGGGATAGTTTAATTAAAGTTATATAAAGAAAATGTTTGTGTCTGTGTATTGGAAGGAGCCTGTGTGTCTAGGCCCCCCCCTTATCTTTTTGAGTGGGGGGGGGGGGGTAGGGGGAGAGATTGCGTCCTGATTGAAGTTCTCACAGGATTCTAACGGTGCTGTCTGTTCTACCTCAGCCAAGCCACAAAACTGTCCACGATGCCATCTTCCTCAGACTCCTCGGTACCGGAACCTAATTTATATACGGCTAAAAGGCTTTCTGACGTTTATAGTGGAATTGACTCATCTTTGATCCTGTCCAGAGAGACTCCAGACGCTACAAACTGGTGACGGGGTCATGGGCGGCCAAGGCTCATTGATGCACGTGGGGAGTGAAGGCTGGCCCGTGTGGTCCGATCAAACAGACGAGCTACTGTAACTCAAATTGCTCAAGAAGTTAATGCTGGTTCTGATAGAAAGGTGTCAGAATACACAGTTCATCGCAGTTTGTTGCGTATGGGGCTGCATACCAGCAGACCAGTCAGGGTGCCCATGCTGACCCCTGTCCACCGCCGAAAGTGCCAACAGTGGGCACATGAGCATCAGAGTGGAAGAAGGTGGCCTGGTCTGATGAATCATGTTTTCTTTTACATCACGTGGACGGCCGGGTGCATCACTTACCTGGGGAACACATGGCACCAGGATTCACTATGGGAAGAAAGCAAGCCAGCGGAGGCAGTGTCATGCTTTGGGCATTGTTCTGCTGGGAAACCTTGGGTCCTGCCATCCATGTGGATGTAAAAGAAAACGTGATTCATACACGTTACTTTGACACGTACCACCTACCTAAGCATTGCTGCAGACCATGTACACCCTTTCATGGAAACAGTATTCCCTGGTGGCTGTGGCCTCTTTCAGCAGGATAATGTGCCCTGCCACGAAGCAAAAATGGTTCAGGAATGGTTTGAGGAGCACAACAACGAGTTTGAGGTGTTGACTTGGCCTCCAGATTGCCCAGATCTCAATTCAATCGAGCATCTGTGAGATGTGCTAAACAAACTTGCAGGACTTAAAGGATCTGCTGCTAACATCTTGGTGCCAGATACCACAGCACACCTTCAGGGGTCTAGTGGAGTCCATGCCTTGACGGTTCAGGGCGGTTTTGGCAGCAAAAAGGGGGCCAACACAATATTAGATAATCTACTACTAATAAATGATTTAATATGTCAGACTTTACAGGGTTAAGATGTTCTTAAAAGATCACTTATAATGTTTTCTACACAACAAAACAGTAATGTATTTACAAAACAAGCAATAAATGGTTGCACTTTATTTCGATGGTCCACTTTAGACATTCTACTAACTTTGCAAATGCATGTCAACTAACTGTCTTTAGAATATTAGTAGACTATGTTAGGTTAGGTTTAGGTGCTCGGGTTAGTAGAATAAGTTGACGTAGTTGCAAAGTAACTTATAGTCAGTAGAATGACTGTTGGGAGAGCATCAAAATAAAGGGTTAGCAGATATTAAAGCTGCAGTATGTAACTTTTAGCGCTCTAGCGGTTAATAAACAAAACTGCATGCGTCTTGTGGAAGAACATTGTAGCCAGAGCTACTTCTCTCTGTTTATGTCTATGACTAGTCACGCAGGTACTGGGCTACTGCGCAGCGGTGGCAACCCGATCAGTCTAAAATAGTCCAAATACAAACACTTATTATAGGTGTACTGTAGTGATTCAGGATAAGAAAAGAATACAGTTTGGAAAATGGATTCATGATATACTCGCTCAATGTATAAATTTTGTACATTTTGAACACAAAAAAAGATACATAGTGCAGCTTTAAGAATACAGTCTACTAATACTTTAATGAGAGTTAGTTGACATATACTGTAGTTGCAAAGTTACTTATTGTTAGTAGAATGTCAAGTGGAAAATCAAAATAAAGTGTTACCAAAAAATAAAAATAAAGCTGTTAACAGGCATGACACCATTTCCCCCCCCCCCAGATGTACCGTATGAAGCTCACTCCAGCTGTGGATAAAGTCTGTGTGGGTGTTTCTGCTGGAGAGGTAAATGACACACACTCATAAAATGGAAACTTATTTTAAGCACTAATAAGAAGAAAGTGTCTAAACGAAAATTTCATAATTTTTTAATAAAAGTATAATGTCAAAGGTCTTTAAATAACTTCTGCCTCTAAAGACCCCATGGAATTACTTTTTTCAGATATGCATAAAATTTTTGGCAGCTATAAAAAAAATAATATTAATGACATTTTCTAACTTTTTTAACTCAGATTTTTTTTCCCCCTGCCACCATCTATCATTAGCAAGAAAAAAAAACTGTTGTGTAATTGGAAATATCTCAACACTAGAATGAAAATTGTGTTTTTCAATGGGTTGTTGTGGTATTGTTTTTTTTTTATTATTTTCTGTGAATAATCTAAATCATTGTCTGTGTTTTTTTTGTGGTTTGCAGTGTTTTGGTTTGTTGGGGATAAATGGTGCAGGTAAAACTACAACTTTTAAAATGCTGACTGGAGACATCAGCCCGACAGCAGGAGATGCCTTCGTAAACGGACACAGGTACGCTGTATAAAAGCAATAGAAGTAATTATGAAATTATTAGGAATGCGCCGATCCGATACTCAGATCGGGTATCGGCTCCGATACTGCCATTTTTGCCGGATTGGTATCGGTCAGAGGAGATTGATCCAAATCCGATATTGTGCGTATAATATTCTGTGTTATTGTTAAGCCCCACAAAAAGCACAAACACATTAAAAAGCACCATAAAGTTTTCATGCACTATATTCTAAGTTTTCTGAAGCTTTTCAATAGTTTAATGTGAGGTACAGATGAATATTAATGATATAGTCATTAAATTCATTACATTCACGTGAAGGCTTCCCTCCGGGAGAAGTGCCCATACAAGGAATTCCGTCCTTTATGAAGTCATACAGGGCCATACTCGGAAAAAAACTTTCCAAAACATATTTGAATCCTGAAGGAGTGTATTTGGCACAGAAATACTTTTAAATTTTGGCTATGTTTAGCACGAGAATCCAACTCATTAACAGTGTAAATAAGTCAGAATGCATGAAATAGCATTAGACCCCCCCCTCCCTTTAATCTTCAAATGTTCATTGTCAACCTCGGGTGGTCGAACTAAATATTACTGTACATTTTTTCATGAGCTTTGCCTGAATTTAACATAAAATAATACAAATAAAAGAAATGCATCAAAATTGGTAGGGTTGCAAATATAGCATAAATTGAGTTCACTTAGTAGAGTCTAGCTAGTTTGCCAAATGTTGGTTTTGATAAATTTATATTTCCCATAAATGAAAGAAAAACATTTATTTGACCGTTAGTTTCCCACACTAAGCTGGGGCAACAGGTTTAAAAAGGGGACCTATTATGCCCTTTTTGATTTTGTTTTGAAGTCTTGATTTTGTTTTTAGGGTTTACTAGAATAGATTTTCATGCTTGAATGTTCAAAATATTTTTCACAAATTTTACATTGTTGCAGCAGCTCCTTTTCCAGTCTGTCAGTAACGCTTTATTTAGTTCCTGTCCCTATTAACCCCCTCCTTCTGAAAGGCACAATGGGCTCTAATTGGTCGGCTGGAACATTGTGTTGTGATTGGTCAACCACTTGTTTGGGGAATCTTACCCCCCTTCTGACAATATTGCGTTATTCCCTACAAAAGTTAGCTATTGCGTTACTTTTTTATGGAAAGTAATGCGGAATACTTTTGCATTACTTTTTCTCACTTGGGCTGGGCTTGCATGTTTGTTTTTTAATAACAAAAAAGGGTTCTAATTTTGGCAAATGTACAGGCCCTTTCACACCAAAAGTGAAAATGAACAATGCAAATGAACACCTGTAGAGTAGAGGTCAATAAATGGGAGAGAGGGAAAACAAAAAAAACTTATTTTTTAACGGAATTTTTTTTTTAATATTTAAAAGTAATGCGCCTCTTTATTTTACGTCTACCTTGGGCGGGAATTATTTTAATGAGGAATATTGTGATGCACATTCCCAGAAGAAAAAAACTCAAGTCTACAACCCAGGCGTTTCAGGGATTGCAGAAACACTGCTTACTGATAGAGAGAATAACTAACTTTGGAGTTACTTTGTGCTTTGTATCTTTCCAGACCTTTTTCATGCTCAAACATCAACATTGCAGACAAAAAAAAGTTGAAAAATGTAAAAAAGCATAGTAGGACCCCTTTTACAAATCCAACTATTTTCAAAAAAAAAATGGGTGTCACTAATGGGACACTATAGTGTAGCTTTTTTTGTGGAAACATCCTGTCTGTCTATCTCAGTTGTGTCCCTTCATTATTCAGTCTGTGTGAAACACGCATGTCATCTCTGTGTCAGTCATCTGTGAAACACGAGACAGACGAGCCACTTATATCCGAGGGGAGAGAATCACAGCTGCCAGTCTCTTTGCAGATACCGCAGTTTACTTTACCAATGTCACACAGGCACAAGTAGTGCTGTTGTCCTAGGGCTCTGCGTGTGTGAGTTAATCTGATTTATGTGTCTCACACACTTGCACACACTTTCATTTTGATGAAAGTTTGAAAGTTGTAAGTCACTCCAGATGAGTCACAAGGGGCATAGTTTAATCTCTGGAATCAAGGCATCAAACTTCTAAAACAACTCGTTTGAGAGTGTGAATGGTACTTGTTCCCAAGGTTATTGTAGTAAAATCAATGTTAACTGAGGCCCCGTCCACACGGAGACGCGTTTAGCTGTATACGTAAAAATGTATAATCGTTTCGCCGTTTCATCCACATGGATCCAGCGTTTTAGGAGCCTGAAACTGCTATTTTTTGAAACCGGGTCCCAGAGTGGATAAATCTGAAAACGACACCCTTGCGTTTTCGTGTGTACAGCCAATCCGTATATTATGTGAAACGGTGATGTCATCACACCACGTCTCGCACATGCTCCAAGTCTTCTTCTCTGTTTTTAGTGTATCTCTGTGGCAGAATCACACAGAGATGCACTAAATGGCCCCACATACTGGCCTGGCATGTATACTACATCATTTTGAGTCGGTTTCAGTGGTTTCGTGTGTACGCAGATATTTCTAGCGGAAAAAAAGATCGGAAAGGGAAAGCTCTGGCTTCGTGTGGATGTTGCCAGAAAAAAAAAATATATATATATAAAAACATAAAAAAAAACGTATTATTAGTTGCATTTCTTATTTAGTTTAACTTGATGTACTGAAATAACCGTAAATAAAATAAAATAAAAATGTATAAAAACTATATAGACACTAATAAAACTAATAAAAGGGACAAAATCACTAAAATGACAAAAACAATAATTAATTCAAAATATAAAAAAACTGTAAAAGTATATCAGTGATACTAAAATAACACTGTTCCAGTTAAAAGTGGTGTTATGCAGTTGCTAAGGCATTAAGAGTGATTTCTTGTTTAACTTTCAGCATCCGCACTGAAATGCAGTTGGTGCAGCAGAATATGGGTTACTGTCCGCAGTTTGATGCGATAGATGACCTTCTGACGGGAAGAGAACATCTGGAGTTCTACGCTCGACTCCGAGGGGTTCCGGAAAAGGAGGTTTCCATGGTAACACAGCCTGCGGTCTTTGTTTTGTAGACCCTTAATCTTTGTATCTAAAATTCACTCTCAGTCTATGGAATCTGTGTGTGTGTGCGTGTGTGTGCCTGCGTTTGTGTGTGTGCATGTGTGTGTGTGTCGTTCATTCTGTAGCCTTTCAGCAATGAAACCATCAAAGTGTGTGCGCCTGTGGTCTCACAAGTCTTTGATTTATTATAACTGGTTAGCTTGTGCAAAATCCTCACTAACACACACACACACACCAAGGTTATTGTGTTTCTGTCAGGACCACTATAGTCAAAGATGATTGATTGACTATTAGCATACAGTTTGGATTGGCGGTATGGTTCTGTTCTGGGCAACAACTCCCTGCACATCCATGCAGCCTAGCATGGATAAGAACAGGGAAAACAGCAATAACCCCCTTAGGGTAAACAGAACAGAACCAACATAATGTATTGCAGATATCATTAATGTCGATATTAAATGACGAGAGGAGGAGCTGGGGATGGTGGAGGGTAAATGAATGTTGAATGTTGAGATTTGCAACATTTCTGCCTGTCATTGTATTTCGGTGAATGGCATTTTACACATTTGTGACAACTTGTCTGCAGCTTCGAATTCATAATACAGGTTTGTGACTATTTTCTGTGAGTGCAAATCTCAACCTTTAGCTTCAAATTTTTATCAGTTTTCTTAGTTTATATTTTGTTGCATGAATATCTGAACATGCAATATATCAAAAGAAAGAAGAAAGCCTCTGCTTTTAAACAACAACACAAAACATAATGCTGAGGAACAAAAGTTTTTGTCAAAGTCTACTACATATGCATAAGCAATGCTTCTGATATGTTTCTGCTACTTTTTCACTTTTTTACTCTTTCAGAAAATGCATAAGAGTGCCCCCTACCATAAAAATTCCATCAATGGCAGGGAAGCATTGTGTCAAATGACAGAAAAATCAGTCAGTGGCTGAAGTTAAATGTTGTCAAACATTTAACATATTCAAATGCTGGAGTTAATGTCAAATATACTGTACTTAATTGTATGGAATTCAAAATAAACATTTAATACAAAGAACCTGAACAATTTAACAATTTAATACAAAGAACCTGCATTTCTCTATATGAAAACCAATAAGACATTTAATTAATGGGTCTTCCAGTGTTGTGTTGAAGAGATGGCTGCTTGAAAGAACCTCTCCCAACCGGTCCAGGACCCAAAACAGGATCCAAAGCAATGAAACTTCTATCCTGGAAAAAAACAACGGGCAAAAATACAATTTATAAAATCAGGAATCCTAAAACCCAAAGTGTATGTAATGAATTAAAAGAGATACAGAAATCTTTACAAAGATTTATACACTCAGACAACTAGGGCCGACACTCCAACACTACAGAGATTTTAGATTCTGTGGACCTGCCATCAATAGGGGAACAACAGAATAAAGAACTGGTGGCTGAAATAATGATAGAAGAATTAAATACTGCTATATCAAAGTTGAAAGCAAATAAGGTACCAGGCACAGATGGTTATTGGTCTGAATGGTACAAAGTATTTAGACCCCAAATAACACGTATGCTGCTTAATTGCTTTAATTATATATCGATTTTGAGGTTGGTCTGGAATAGTAAAAGACCTAGGATAAGGTTTAAGACATTGCCATTGGCAATAGAGAAGAGAGAGAGAGAGCTCTACCATGTCTTTAGGATATTTTTTTCTTTCCCCTCTTTGCAGCATTCTGTTCAACTGTTTGGATTATCTGTCATAGTTTAAGTTTGATGGGTCATGTGATCTATGTAACAATGTGACTCCTTAAATTAAGATGGCTTGTAAACTTGGCACTGAAAAAGCATTGATGTCCACACCTGTGAGGTGGATGGATTATCTCGGCAAAGGAGAAGTGCTCACTAACACAGATTTAGACAGATTTGACCTTTTGAGAAATAGGCCTTTTGTGTACACAGAAAAAGTCTTAGATCTTTGAGTTCAGCTCATGAAAAATGGGGGCAAAAACAAAAGTATTGCGTTTAGAATTTTGTTCTGTGTGTGTGTGTGTATATATATATATATATATATATATATATATATAATATAATATAATATAATAATAATATTAAAATTGACCTTTAATTTTATTAAAGTTTTAGTTGGTTTCAGTAATAGGTTCTTTCATTTCAGTTAACTTTGAATCAGTATTGTGTCACGTCATATTATTTTAGTTTTTAATCAATAGTTTAATCTTAGTGTTAGCGTTCAATGGGTGGTTGTTTATATGAATATATGTATATGCAGTGATATTCTCTCTCTCGTTCTTTCAAGGTGGCTGAGTGGGGCGTTCAGAAGCTTGGCCTTGTGAAATACTCAGAGAAATCTGCAGGAACGTACAGCGGCGGCAACAAGCGCAAACTCTCCACTGCCATGGCTCTGATTGGCTGCCCTTCTCTGGTCTTCCTGGTAAGACATGCCCATCTCACACACGCGCACACACACACACCTGGCACTCCAGATCACTTCACCGTCCCGTCACCATTCAGACAATCAGCACTGATTCATCTGAGCAAGTCTATAAATGTGTCTTTAGCTCTGTCTGTGCTTCTGTCTGCACTCAAATACACACATCCAGCACAAGCTACAATAGAAGCTCAATGCCTGGGATGTGTTCTTGTCTTCCTATTTTTTATTATTTTTTTAATTGTACATCTATCTACAGAAGTGAGTATGGTAGTGCAGATGGTAAACACAATACTTTAATAAATGATTGAGGCATTTATCAGTATATAGCGCTTTTCTAATGTACTACTGTACACCCAAAGCTCTTTGCAATCACATCACTTGTATGATGCGACGGCAGCCACAACGGCCCAGTGCGCTCACCATCCACCAGCTATAGGTGGAGAGGAAAGAGAGAATGATAAAGCCAATTCAGTGGATAGAGCTTATTAGGAGGCCATGATTGATAAAGGCCAATGGAAGGAATTTGGCCAGGACACCGGGGTTATATCCCTACTCTTTACGAGAAGTGCCATTGGGTTTTTAATGACCACAGAGAGTCAGGACCTCGGTTTAATATCTTATCTGAAGGACGGTGTTTGTTACAGTATAGTGTCTCTGTCCTACAGACCACAGGGCAAACACCCCCAACCTAGTTTTCCCAGGGTGTCTCCCATCCAGGTACTCACCAGGCCAGGGCCGTGCACAGGCCGTCCACTGCCCCTCTTGTCCCCCTTCCCTCCCTCACCCCCAGAGGATTCCCATAAAAGCGTTCTGTTCCGCTAAAAATCCACTAATTCTGGTAATGCGCTCCATGTTTTCCTGCTCGCTCCGCAGCATCGCTCACAGTCTGTGGCAGTGCCCGCTCTCTGTGGAGACGACAATTCCAGAATGTCGTCCCATTAACAGATAGACAACTACAATCCACATCACAGACAGCGGTTGATCCGCGAAATCCGAGTACTTTGCTAGTTTTTCTTTTGTATTTTTTGTCGATAATGTTTTGCTCCTGGTCTTCTAATAGTGCTAACAACTTGTGCAAAATCCACATTCTTGGAAGGTAATTAATTGTCTAATCAAATTATTGTACCTGATCTGATCTAATATAAATAACACCAAATTTGCTGTTGTCTGCACACTTTGTAGCCTAGACAAAAACCAATGACTTCACAAAAAAGAAGACAAAGGGAAAGGGAGGCTAAAGTCAGTTCAACATTGCAAATATGGATTCAAAGCTCCAGCAAGCCAGCGGGTGGATCGTCATATAGCGTATTTAGCAGACAGTTTGTCACACTTTAACTCCTGTAAAGTATATTTCCCATTATAATCAATTGTGTATACTTGTTAAAAAAATCTCTTCAGCAAAGTTTGTATTTTCTGTTTGTTTTGATAAATAAAAGAATTCATTATTGTTCAATAAATATTAAAATATGTTAATATGAAAATATACACTCACCTAAAGGATTATTAGGAACACCTGTTCAATTTCTCATTAATGCAATTATCTAATCAACCAATCACATGGCAGTTGCTTCAATGCATTTAGGGGTGTGGTCCTGGTCAAGACAATCTCCTGAACTCCAAACTGAATGTCAGAATGGGAAAGAAAGGTGATTTAAGCAATTTTGAGCGTGGCATGGTTGTTAGTGCCAGACGGGCCGGTCTGAGTATTTCACAATCTGCTCAGTTACTGGGATTTTCACGCACAACCATTTCTAGAGTTTACAAAGAATGGTGTGAAAAGGGGAAAACATCCAGTATGCGGCAGTCCTGTGGGCGAAAATGCCTTGTTGATGCTAGAGGTCAGAGGAGAATGGGCCGACTGATTCAAGCTGATAGAAGAGCAACTTTAACTGAAATAACCACTCGTTACAACCGAGGTATGCAGCAAAGCATTTGTGAAGCCACAACACGCACAACCTTGAGGCGGATGGGCTACAACAGCAGAAGACCCCACCGGGTACCACTCATCTCCACTACAAATAGGAAAAAGAGGCTACAATTTGCACAAGCTCACCAAAATTGGACCGTTGAAGACTGGAAAAATGTTGCCTGGTCTGATGAGTCTCGATTTCTGTTGAGACATTCAGATGGTAGAGTCAGAATTTGGCGTAAACAGAATGAGAACATGGATCCATCATGCCTTGTTACCACTGTGCAGGCTGGTGGTGGTGGTGTAATGGTGTGGGGGATGTTTTCTTGGCACACTTTAGGCCCCTTAGTGCCAATTGGGCATCGTTTAAATGCCACAGCCTACCTGAGCATTGTTTCTGACCATGTCCATCCCTTTATGACCACCATGTACCCATCCTCTGATGGCTACTTCCAGCAGGATAATGCAGCATGTCACAAAGCTCGAATCATTTCAAATTGGTTTCTTGAACATGACAATGAGTTCACTGTACTAAAATGGCCCCCACAGTCACCAGATCTCAACCCAATAGAGCATGGGATGTGGTGGAACGGGAGCTTCGTGCCCTGGATGTGCATCCCACAAATCTCCATCAACTGCAAGATGCTATCCTATCAATATGGGCCAACATTTCTAAAGAATGCTTTCAGCACCTTGTTGAATCAATGCCACGTAGAATTAAGGCAGTTCTGAAGGCGAAAGGGGGTCAAACACAGTATTAGTATGGTGTTCCTAATAATCCTTTAGGTGAGTGTAGTTTAAAAGTACAGAATTTTTTTTAAAGTAAAGATTCTGAAAGCATTGAATGAGATCCCATAATAATTCAATAAAGCTTTACAGTAGTAACAAATAAATATATTTTTATTATATGGTATGATTATTATCATATTTTTAAATATGATTATCTCTACGGTGGACACCCAACTTAATAAATGATATTTCCCATCTGAATCTAACCATGCCATGTCAACAAATGGAAAAGTCAGCTGTTTATTATCATGTTAATTATTGTGTATTTTACCCCAAATACCATACTTTTACATAATCTTCCGTTAATGAAAAACTGTTGCTTTTAATTACCTTGAACAAACCTGAAAATCATTAAGAAGACCTTTGTCTCAAAAATTATTCAATCATTTTAGCGATTCTCATTTGCTACATAAATCTACAACATTTTAAAAAACATTAAATATGAGATCAAATTAGCGCAGAATCAACTTTTTGGAAGCATTATTACAACAACATAAATTGAATTAGCGCTTAAGCCTAACAATTGTATTTGCAATATGATTGTAAATGCTTTGTTATTCAGTCTAACATTCGGATGATACTCAACCCCCTTATAGTGCCCCTTTTTTTGGTTTGGGCCACTGTCCCTCAAAATGTCTGTGCACGGCCCTGCACCAGGCTCAACCCTGCTTAGCTTCAGTAGGGAAACCAGTCTTGAGCCACAGGGTGATATGGCTTTAATACTCTGCTTCTCATTTTTTTTTTTACTTCAAGCCCCCCATTAATCCAATAATATTCAAAGGAATAGTTTGGAATTTTTTTTTTTTTTTTTTTCCACAATTTCTACCCAACAAGTTTTTCCAGTCATTCGTGATTTACTGGATAAAGATTTTTTTTTTCTTCACAATTTCTACCCAAAAATATATTTTGGAGCTTGGTATGACTAGAAAAATATCTGAATACAGTGAAGATTAGTTTGAAAGTGAAAATCCCAATAAGAAAACTCTGTCTGACAAACAGTCTGAGCTGCAGAGACAGAAATCAAACAGAAGTATTCAGACAGAACGGTTCAAAGGAGTAAAGTCTCCAACACAAATCAATAAAACAGGTAAGAGATTCTAAATCAGAATCTGACTCGCAGTCAAAAAAAAACAGCCTGACTCAGAAACTTACAGAATAACATGGGAGTATAAATACACTAGCGTTCAAAAGTTTGGGAATGGGTATGGGTTCGGTAAGATTTTTAATGTTTTTGAAATGCTTCTGATCACCAAGGCTACATTTATTTGATTACAAATACAGTAAAAACATGGAAATATACAATTTAAAATAAGTTTTCTATTGTAATATATTTTAAAATGTAATTTATTCCTGTGATGCGAAGTTACATTTTTTTCAGCATCATAGACCTTATTCACAGCAGCGCCATCTTTGGCGCATCATCTTTTTTAACGGGAATGAAAGCGAGGCTGTGAGGGATTAACTCTTCAGTGGGTTGTACTGGATTGTTCTGCTGATGAAACACTGAAAAATGTCTTTCCAAGAAATTTCAGTAGACAAAAAACTCCAGACAATATGAGCTGTGGAAAATTGTTTATCAATTATAAACTATACATTTATAAATTAAGTGATCTAGGAGCGTAGGAGACTGGCACAGGCTAGAACGAATTTGTTATAAGTTATTTTTGTTTGTTTTTGCGCACAAAAAGTATTCTCGTCACTTCATAAAATTAAGGTTGAACCACTGGAGTCACATGGACTATTTTACTGATGTTTTTACTACCTTTCTGGGCCTTGAAAGTGTTCATTAAATTGCTGTCTATGAAGGGGTCAGAGAGCTCTCGGATTTCATCAAAAATCTCTTCATTTATGTTCCAAAGATGAACGAAGGTCTTACGGGTTTGGAACGACATGAGGGTGGGTAATTAATGACAGAATTTTCATTTTTGGGTGAACTAACCCTTTAATTGTATAGTGCATAAATAATAAGCATGCATATTATGAAAACCTGACAGTCTAAACATCTGACATCTAAAGTAAGAGCAGATAATGTGCAGCCCATTGTGCTTTCAGGATAGCTGTATTTCGTACAGGATGTTAGCTCAGTTCATCTTATGCTATGAATGAATGCATAAAAGCATAATAAATGGCACAGTGATTATTACACGAGTGGTCTGTTTAATGCCCAGTGTCAGTCTTTTTATTTCTCCCACTCTAAAGTAATCGTATATTCTGTCTTCAACAAAGAACATAAATGTCTTTCTACTTCAGGTTTCCCCTTTAGCTATTATTAGACAGGAATAAGACGTATAGTAACACAATGATCATTCTCTCTATTGTGCTCATTATATAGTCTAGTGATGTGATGCACAGTAGAGCTAAAAATATACACAATAAAACACAGTTTGCAGTGTATTTACTATAAAGACTTTTGCAACATCCTGATAAATGTAATTTTACTGACATCTTGTTAACAAATAAAAATAATAATATAATCTAAAAAGCAAACAAAGATCTTTCAACCTGTTTTTAGTACAAGGAAAAAAGCTTCAGCCATTATCAAGATATGAAAATTTGATGCCCATTTATGTACATACCCATTGCAGGCTGTCTAGATTGTTCGTTCACACTGATTAATGTTTATTCACACCCACAGAAATGATTATATGACTCCAGAGACTTTACAGTTTCTGGCTGGTGTAAGCACTAACAGTGCAAACACATCTAACAGCAGACTATAAACGAAACAAGTCTTGATATTCAGTCTGATTTGAGGTTCCAAACTCTCCTGTCGGTTTATATAGTCAGAGTTATGTGGGTATTAGAGCAATGCTCTGTTCTGATTGGCTGGAGCAGGAGAAAGTGGGTGGAGCCCATTCCGTTTATGAATTTCTGTGCGGGAACATTTTAGAATCTATAGACCTTATGAGAAACAAGCGCGCAACCATCTTTTAGAATATTGTGTTTGAACTTGCGTTTTTGCGGTAGCTCTGTATATTTCTATGGCATCGCTGTCGAAGAGTAATTAGCTGGTGAAGTGGATTTACTTATCATGAGCATTGCAATGTCATAACAAATGCCAGTAGACCTGGAAGATTTTAAATCTGTGAGATCTTACCTTCATGCTGTGGAAATACAAACCGGAAGACAGAACACAAAACGAGCGCAGCGCTGAAAAGGGGCGGAGCTACATAAGGTCTATAAATAATAATAAATGCATGTGACTCCACGAAGGTAAATCGTTGTATATCTTCAAATCTCATTTTGTTTTCATGAGGCTCCTTATATTTATTTGTAGATTTGAAACTATTCTCACCCATAACCCTACACATTGAAGAAAACTTCACAATTTACAATAAGGTCCCATTAGTTAATATTAGTTCATGTATTACTGTAACTAACATTAACAATGAGCAATACATTTGTTACAGTATTTATTAATCTTTGTTAATGTCAATTAATACAAATACGACTGTTCATTGTTAGTCCATGCTAGCTCAGGTCCATTAAATATTAACAGATACAACTTTTGATTTTAATAATGTATTCGTAAATGTTGAAATAAACACTAAACAAGATTGATAATGCCTTTAGAAATATTTTTTTCATTGTTAGTTCTGTTAGTAACTATTGCACTTTAAGTCAACTTTATTTATATAGCGCTTTTTACAATGCAGATTGTTTCAAAGCAGCTTCACAGTGTTAAACAGGAAAATAATGAACAGAATTTGATTCGGCTGTACAGCCGCTCTGGAGAAAACGGTGTCGTCAGCTCATTTCAATTATCATATATATTCAAGTAATGTAGTTGACTGTGGCAGACAGCGAGGCGAGGGACCGTGAGAGCGGGCCGGTGGCGAGTGATAATGAGCGGCGGCTGCGCGCCCCACCGGTCTCGTCTCACGGAGGAGTGACGGGAGCATAAAAGGAGGAGCGACGACAGTGCAAGACGAGAGAGGCCTGGATTTTATGTTGTGTTTTGTTTACGTTTTGTCCGTGAGGGGCTGCCGCTTTTACTTTCAGTTTGTGTTTATTTTTTGTCTTTAAATGTTCGCCGGTTCCCGCCTCCTTCTTCCCTGAACATACAAACTCCGTTACATTGACATAGTTAATTTAGTTTAGTAATTAAATTTATTTTGATATTTATTTGAAAATTTAGTGTCCCCAACTGAGCAAGCCAAAGGCGACAGGGGCAAGGAACCAAAACTCCATCAGGTGGCATAATGGAGAAAAATAAACCTTGGGAGAAACCAGGCTCAGTCGGGGTGCCAGTTCTCCTCTGGCTAATTAACAAACAGTGTATGGTTATTATTCTGGCAGCCTTATAGGTCAGAAGTCATATTAGATCGGAATATTCGAAAGATCGGAGGCATCACGCCGGAGATGGGTTTATTGAGGATGGCGTGTCGATTAAACAATTATTAAATAGGAAAATTCGAAATATCGGAGTCATCACGATACTAATTACCATTACTAATGTTAACAAATGCAACCATATTGTAAAACGGGTAACACTTTACAGTAAGGTCCCATTAGTTGTTGTTAGTTAATGCATTAATTTAACAATTAACAATTATCAATTAATTGGTTACAGTGTTTAATAATCTTTGCTAATGTCAAATACAACTGTTCATTGTTAGTTAATGTTAGCGCAGGTCCATTAAATAATATTAACTTTTGATTTTTGTAATGTATTGTTATATGTTGAAATAAACAAGATTAATAAATGCTTTATAAGTATTTTTCATTGTTAGCTCATGTTTACTAATGCATTAACTAATGTTAACAACCTCTGGAAAATCGAGACCGAAAACTTTAATGAAACTATGATTTGAGCTGTGTGAATGGCATTATTAATCATTTTACCTTGTCTCTGAAATTACATTTTTCTTTCAGATGTAGCTCACTTCTAGGGACAGTTTTATCCACAAAGTAAACACACACACACACACAGACAGGAGAGAACGTCCTTGAGGATTAAGGATAAAATGAAGAGCGGAATAACGATAGGAAAGATTAAAGAAGAAAAGAACACAGGACTCCAGGTCACTCGTGGGACATTTCTAATGTATTTCCAAGCGAGATTTTACATTCTGCACACACGCGCCTCTGTTTGCTGGCATTAAAATCTCATTCTGCCTGACGGAGGCTCATATGAAATAATCCGCGTTCATAACCTGCAGAATAACTCCTGATTCGCTCTCTGCGGATGCTAATTAAAGGCGGAATTACGAGGCAGGTGCTCGCAGCGTGCCCGTCCCGCTCTGAATGACTGCAGAGGACAGAGGGATGTCGTCATGTAATGATTCTCTGATTCAGGGTCAAAGGTCACATGTTTTCCATTTCTATAGCCAATGTCCATATTGTTTGGAATTGCATACTAACACGCTTATCTTATTATTAGTGCAATATATAGCACATGTACTGTGTACAGTATGCACATTTTGCTAACACTTTATTTTACTGTGTCCTTGTTACACATTACATGTACTTACTGTAGTAATAACCGTAAATTATGCATAATTACATGCAACTAACCCTAAACCAAACCCTAAGCCTGATTGTATAGTAAGTACATGTTGTTAAATTTTTGCAGTAACTTGCAGTAACAAAGTTCTTTGTTATGGGAAGAAGGAGGCGGGAACTGGCGAATGTTTAATTAAAAAATTACCACAGAAAGTACTGCAGGCAGCCCGCGCACACACATAATAAAACAAAAACAAAACACAACGTAAAATCCAGGCCTGGTCCTCTCTCGTTGTTCACTACGAGACGGGTGTAAAGCGCAGGTGACGCTCATTTGCAATCACGCCACCGGCCTCGTGCCGTTCTCTCACAGCTCTCGCTGCCCTGCTTGTCATAAACTTGTTAACAGATTTTGATCTAAAATTAATAAAGTATATAGAAGTATTGTTCAATTTTAGTTCATGGTAACTAATGTATGAAACCTTATTCTAAAGTGTTACCAATCAATGTCACTTGACTTTAAATATGCAACATAACGAGGTCATGTGATAGCATTGTACAGTAGTAAACTGATGTTTGAAATGTTTCTCACTGCATAATGCATACTGTTTCACATAATACATTGTCCTGTGTGTGTGTGTGTGCAGGACGAGCCCACCACAGGTATGGACCCCAAGGCCCGCCGTTTTCTGTGGGACTGTATTCTCAGTGTCATCAAGGAGGGGAGATCTGTTATTCTTACCTCACACAGGTAACGTGCACACACCTTTACCCAGCTGTCTAAATGGGCCGTTCCATAGACTTCTGTTGTTTTTTAAATGCAGCTATTATAACATAAACTAACTGAAATATATGCATAGTTATGCATAGTTAAAAAAACTGTTCTGTTCTTAACATTTTTACAAATGAGGATGACCCCAAAGAGAGTTTTTTCCAGATTTAGCTCACTTCTGGGTACAAATTTGTCAGAATGTGGCCCAAAGTACACTGTTTTTTTTTAACGTGTACACTAGCGTATGCGTACAGTAAAATGAGTAGCCTGTCAAAGTATACTCCATTTGATAACGTGCGTGAACCCAAGCAGTCGACACGCACTCTAGAAAGTTCCATCTCTTTAGTTTTGTTTTCTACTGTGAAACAACGGCACCAGCCAGTGTTGCCACCTTGTGGAACAACTGATTTGTCCAAAACAAATTCAAATTAAAAAATTTTTTTTTTCGAAAGCTGGTGACGAAATTTGCATCACGCACTGTATACACGTACGCACGTATATGTAAAAAGCGGAAGTATACTTTGGGCTTTAGCAGTGTTGGGAAAGTACTAACTAAAAGTACTTTTAGTAAAGCTTTCAGTACTTTCCGTTGTTGTTTTACATGTGCGTTAACGTATGTGTACAGTTAAAGCTGTAGCCTTTCAAAGTGTACTCCATGTGATAGCGTGTGTGAACGGTTTTATTTCATACCTTCCAGCCAATTAGAACAGAATATTCAGATAGACCATGGTATAAGTAAAAATATAATAGCTTTTAACTTCAGTGAAGCAACTCAGCGTTTCCTTCGTTACTAGTTCTAAAGTGACATTTTCTAATTAGTAACGGAGACTTGGGCTCATCTGTTAATCTGTCAACTGGAGATTTGAAACCATGGCGGAAGGAAGTAGTTCTGCATTTGTAATACACCCTGTTGTTTCTTATTTATTTACACACTTGTGCCATCAAACTGTTGTATAAACGCAATATGACAATATACGCAATCGTGCAATATAGATGTATATATGATATTGCTCATATAAAAAGAGTTACTGCCACAGTTTTCTATGGGAGAACAAAGCACTGTATACTTGCATTATGATTTATAAATTACCATTTTATACATGTCAAATCTCCTAGTTATTTAGATATGACATTGAATCTCAGTTTAGTTCCTCTGCAGTTACTGAGCATGTCAGATTGTTGATGAATGCAGAGCTAACATGAATTAAAAACAGATAAGTTATAATGAAACATTATTGTAAATTACATATTACATACATGGCAAAAATAATATTTGGAAATGTAAACTGATATTTCCTACTGACAAACTAAAGCAAAAGTTATAAATAACTGGCTTAAAACCATTTTTTGGTGAAAAAAATGTGCCTAAGACTTTTGAACAGTACTGTAACATTCATCACAGACACAAAACAAATTAAAATCCTTTTCTGTGCATTTCATGTCTAATTTACAGAGCATGTCTGTCTTCCGTCTGATACGTGAACCTTTATCATATAATGTCAGTTACTGTATTTATAAGGAAGTTCATGTCTTTTGCTAATTGATGCAATTTGCAGCTTCTTGGCCATATGACAGTTTAGAGATTGAGCTAATGTACAATTGTCCCACAATTTGGCAGCAAACTAGTTTGTTTTTCTGACTCGGTCTCATTGGCTGGATGTGCAGGTGAAAGGCTTTCATGTGCTTCATAATGAGTCTCATTTGAATGTGGTTGGAAGCGGATCCTGAGCTCTGGAGTTTCTGATGCTTTGAAGGTGTTTCTCCAGAGATTCATGCTGAGGAACGGCCAAAATTAGATGAAAACAGTCAAAGGAAACATTTCCTAATGCTGCCATGTGTTCAGATATGTGTGTGTCTGTCTGCTTTCAGTATGGAGGAGTGTGAAGCGCTCTGCACGCGTATGGCCATCATGGTGAACGGACAGTTCAAATGCCTGGGCAGCATCCAACACCTTAAGAGCAGGTGAGGGGGTGGTGTGTGTGTGTGCATTAGGGGTTGCACAGACTAATCGACTAGTCGACTTTTAATGCTCTACAATGACGTTTTAAGCTTGACGTCGACTAGTCACTGGCCTATAGAGGGCGCGACAGGATAAGCCATTTCCTGGCACGCAGACTCTGTTTCCAACAGTTAAAAAAGAAAAATAAATACATACGCAGAGAGCTCTCCACAAGACATGTTTGATTATACCATCTGGATGCTCAAAACTGATCGGGCGAATGTATGCTTGTTGTAGCTACACTTAAGTTAATCACAGTTCTAAACGAATGCGCGCTGCATTGTAACGCACACACACAGCTCGCACATCACGCGGAGATCGTGTGCACCTCACACAAAACCATTCAGTAGCGCAGAAATGTATTGTTAACACTGTTCTGTGACTCATTAATAAAATAGCTTAGAAACTGAAGTTATAGAATATATTTCTTAGTAACTAATACTCACAGCTTCACTATTAGTAGAGAGACGCTGACAGGTAGAATTAATTCACACGCAATCGCTCTCTCACTAATGCATTCATATAATGTAATCTTATTGTGCTACTTATCTGTATCTGATTCAGAACGAGCAGAAATCTGTGAGCAATATAACGACCCAAAGACAAAACAACTGATACAAAAGCTGTTATGTATGAGCAATAACCTTATGGGCAGCACTGTCATATGCCATAGCTGTCCTGTGCACAAGAAAACCCACGTTCACATCTCAGCTCAAGGTTCAGGGTTATTTGTTCATCTATGACGTCATCAACGACTAGTCGACGTCGACTCGACATTCATCACATAAATGACGACTTTAAAAAATCTGAAGTCGTTCAACCCCTATTGTGCGTGTGTGTGTGTACAGGTATGTGTGGCTTATGAGGACACAAATGTGTATATTACAACGTAAACATAGTTTGTGAGGACACTTTCTGCGTCCTCATAAACCAAATGTCTTAAAAAACATACTAAACTTTTTTTTGTTTTGTTTTTGTTATTTAAGTTTTATGTGATGGGTAGGGTGAGATTAGGGGGATAGAAGATACGTTTTGTACAGTACCATTACGCCTATGGAGAGTCCCCGTAAACCACATATACAAGAATGTGTGTGTGTGTACAGGTATATGTGGTTTATGAGGACACAAATGTGTATAATGACATGGGTATTACAATGTATACAGCTTTTGAGGACACTTCATAAACTATGAGGATGTTGAATTAGAATTGGAAATGGAATGATGGAATTTACTGAATAGATTTCAAAGAAATTTAATACAGTCATAGTAGTTTTGTACCTACAAAAATAAACTTAATTCAAGATATCTGTAAATGCAAGTCATCTCAAGTACATTTGTCTCTAAATTGAGTTTGAATTTAATTATTTTATTTTTTATTTTATTATTTAAGCATTTAATACTTTTATTCAGCAATGACACATTCAATTGATCAAAAGTGGCAGTGAAGACATTTATAAAGATTCTATTTCAAATAAATGCTGTTCTTTTGAACTTTATATTCATCAAAGCATCCTGAATACAATGTATCACATCATGGTTTCAAGCAGCACAACTGTTTTCAACATTGATAATAATCAGAAATGATTATTGAGCAGTACATCAGCATATTAGAATGATTTCTAAAGGATCTTGTGACACTGAAGACTGGAGTAATGATTCTAAAAATTCAGCTTAGCATCACAGGAATAAATAATAAACATTTAAAATATATTACAATATGAAACAGTATTTTTGATCAAATAAATGTAGCCTTGGTGAACATAAAATATCATTAAATATCCCCAAACATTTGACTGGCGTAGTATGCGGCACAAACTGTCCTGATGATATTAATATTCATTATAAATTTTCATAATTATTAAATTAATCATTCAAAAGTTAAAATACCAACATAATTCAGGCCTTACATTTAATATGTGTCTGAATTTAGCTGCTCTCTCGCTCTCTTGGTTGTAATTAATGATTTTGGAGGTGTGAGCATTAATGAGTGAAGAGGCAATTAAGAGCTGCTCCCTTGATCGACCTCCTCCCTCTCTCTCCTTTATCTTTTCTTTCTGTGCCGTCTAATGGAGCAAAGCAGTATGACAAGATCTACACCTCTCCATCAGCCAACGATTCTCACTCCGTCTGCAGCCATTATTTATTTAGTCCTTCCTCTGTTCTGTTCTGTCTCTTCTCCTTTCTTCATCACGTTCTTCCTCCTGTGGCGTGTTTCTGCTGCCATCTGTAGGACTCCATCACTCACGCTGCGTTCGCAGGTCGCAGTGTTCACTTCTCTCTACACACTCAGCAGGAAACACACTTCACTTCTTGTCATCAAACACAGACAGCACTCAAGTTGCACACATTGAAGGTTTTTAGTGCATGATATGCTTATATAAATAAATATAACGGGATGTATTTGGTCCAAACAGCATTTAGGAATACATTTCGAAATGATCATGATATATGGCATTTTTAATTATCTGCATTGGCTGATAAGCTTTAGGACATTCTTTATGATTTATTCAGTTCAAATGATAATTTTTTTGGTAATGCTTTATAATAAGTATATAGTAATAATGTACTTACAATTGATTATAGTTAATTCATAGTTAATATATTGTAGTCTCTACATTTGTTAATATATTGATATATTATGGCTATATACAAATAGTGAGTTCTTCATTCATTGTCACTGTAATTAACACAATTATTATTATTATTTAATTAGCTTGTAATAAAGGAAATGGTAATTGGTTGTAAATAGTTCTCACCACAGAAAATGGGAAAATGTTATTAATTAAACACTCTCTCTCTCTCTCTCTCTCTCTCTCTCTCTCTCTCTCTCTCTCTCTCTCTCTCTCTCTATATATATATATATATAAATTTTCTGATTTTTCGTGACCTAATCTATTTAAACCATTTTTTCCAATTAATAATTGTTAATTACAGTGACAATGAATGGAGAATATTAATATACAATATATATTAACAATGTAGAAACTACAATATATTAATGAATGAACTATAAACTAATAAGTACTTTATTAGTATTTTATTATTACCTGTTTTAAATTATCAATTTACTAAATTATTTTAGTAAATATTATTAAAGAAATATAAATGGTAACACTTTAGGTAACAATGAGCAATACATTTGTTAGTGTTTATTAATCTTTTTTTTAGTGTTATTTAATAAAAAACAGCTGCTACTGTACATTTTAGTTCATGTCAGCTCAGGGTCATCAAATAATATTAACAGATACAACTTTTGATTTAAATAATGTATTAGTAAATGTTGAAATTAACATTAACTAAGATTAATAAATGCTTTAGAAGTATTGTTCATTGTTGTGCACGTGTTATTTACCATCTTTAAATTAAATTGTGTATTTTTTAGCCAAGATATCGGCATCAACATCAACCATCAAAACATCCATATCAGTCGACCAAAAGAATATTTGCTACGTGTATTTATTGTTGTTGGTGTCGGTGCTGCTGTTTGAGTGCTGATCTAAACTCTAGTATTGTCTCCACTCTTCTCATGATTGATACAGCAAAGTGAGGGCAACTTTGTCTTTGTCTCCGCTGACATTTTAATGTTGATTCATCTTTATAGTGAGTGTGCTGTAAGTGGATGAGTTATGCTCGTCTTGCTCTCCCCACCCTCATTTTTTAAAAACAAATACAGGGACAGTTTGAAGATGAGATTATTCATTTTATTAAAAAAATATATATTAACTTGTTTTGTTAGCAAGTCAAAATCTTATCTAATTATTTGTTAAAAAAGTGAATGTTTTTCAATTACACATATACTCTTAAAGTTCAAAATTTGGGGTTTTTGAAAGTCTCTTGTTCTCTCCAAGGTGTGTCCAAAAATACAGTAAAAACTGTAATATTGTGAAATATTATTGCTGTCACGTCTGGTTGCAGCAAAATGAAGTAAAAGTGCAGGATTTAATTGCAGCAGTCTTCTCTTTATTAAACACAACAAAATACTCCGTAATCACTGTCTTCAACCATGGGAACAGAACAACCAAACATAATAAGACGAGAACCGAACAAGAACTGAACAAAACACAGGGTATATATACAGATCAAACTAATCAACGTAATGAGACACAGCAGACATATCTATCCAAACAATGAGTAACCAAGGAGACTAACCAGAAGCGGGAACAAGAAACAAAGGAAACAGAAAAGCTCAAGCACAATAAGACATAACCCTGAATAGACTTTAAAATGTAATTTATTCCTGTGATGTAAAGCTGGATTGTCAGCATCATTACTCCAGTCTTCAGTGTCACATGATCCGTCAGAATCATTCTAATATGCCGATTTGCTGCTCAAGAAACCTTTCTTTATTATCAATGTTGAAAACAGTTGTGCTGCTTCATATTTTTGTGGAAACCATGATACATTTTGTTCAGGATTATTTGTTGAGTAGAAGGTTCAAAACAACAGCATTTATTTAAAATTGAAATCTTCTTGTAACATTATTATTGTCTTTACTATCACTTTTGATTCATTTAATGTCTTTGCTTAAATAGGAGTATCAAATCTTACTGTCCCCAAACTATTAAATGGTAGTGTAAATATAGTTTAAAGATAAGATTTCGAGAGCTGATTTTAAGAATAATGTGATTAAAAAAAAAGACTTATAACAAACTTGGCAAAACATTTTGTTGTAAATTTGTAAATTTCATTAAATTATTAAATATAATTAAAAATGCCATCGCACATTTGATCAAAATTCTCTTGAATGATGATCAGGACAGAGACAGTAATGAATTATATTGTTATTCATCAATACTGGTAATATTTTAAACATTTAATTTCAAAATTTTATACATTTAGAAGAGCCCCTAACTAAAGCTAACTAACCATTTTATTACATTAATATAATGTATAAAAAATAAAAAAATAAAAATAAAATAAAATTTCACTAATCAAATATTGTGTAGTACTGATGTGCGCAATGACTGAAGTGATATATTGATGCCGAATGATCATTAAGGAATCTTACTAAAAATGGCCAAAAACTTCTCTTCACAGAGCTGAAGCGCTCCCAGTGTAACACACACACACACATACACACACACACACACACACACACCAGCCATTATCATTGTGTGCTTTTATTTTATTATTTTGAGAGTGAGTGGTTACTCTGATAAAATCATATTGTTCATAAACACAAACCCTTGAGTAAACACACAGGCACACACGTCTACACCTTCATCAGCTCCAAAACAAACACAATTAAACAGCCGTCCAATAAAAGCACCTGTAAGCCTGTCAGTCACCAATCAAATCGCTCCATTACTAAAGTCACTGTGCTTAGTGAGTGAGTTTTTCATCCAATTCACACAGTCTATCTGTGTGTGTATTGATCTCACACATTTGTGTCTCTGTTCTTTAACAAGAAGGATGAAAGCACTAGAGTGCTTCTAATGTACGTCAGTGATGTTAAGAGCGGAGGAAGTTTTTATAAGGCCAGCTACAAAATGCAACAATCTACTGCTGCACACTTTACACAGACTATAAATCTGCATCTGCTTTTCACAGATTCACGGTTTTGAAGGCTGAAAAAGTAGATGCTGTTTCTCTCTGCTGTGTTAGATGTGCATGTTAGAAGCTACATGCAAACTCATGACTATTTCTTTCATGCAATAAAAAAAGAAGTAATGGTGAAAAAAGCTGCCCTTTTTAAGCAAATGTGAATTGAAGATCTACAAATGTAGCTTATGCAAATTCTGTTATATTCCTAAATTATTCTCAAATTTTTCATTGTCTTCTGAAGCCATATATGGAAGTGAGTTTACGCCACAAATTAAAAAAAGTAAATAATAAAGACTTTTCTCACAATTCTAAATTAATTAAATATTTTGTACTTCTGAATTTTTTGCAACTTTCACAATTCTGACTTTTATATCTCGTAATCTTGAAGGTAAAGTTCGCAATTCTGACTTTTTTTTCCACAGAATTGTGAGTTTATAACACAATTATGACTTTATTTCTCACAAAATTGAGCCATCAGCTTGCAATTCTGAATCTTTTTTTCTTGAGATGATATCTCACAATTCTGACTTATTTTCTCTGAATTCTGAGTTCATATCTCTTTTAAGGGAAGCCTAGTTTTGTGCACAAAACAAAAGGATCAACTCGCAGTTCTGAGCAAAAAAGTCAGAATTGCAAGATGTAAACTTAGAATTTTGTGAATAAAATTCAGAAGCGTGAGATGTTAATTTAGAATTCCAAGAATGAAAGTCATAATTGTGAGATATAAACTCACAGTTCTGAGAAAAAAGACCAAATTGTTACTACCACAAATATTACCACAAAATTGGGAGATATAAACTTAAAATTATGAGAAATAAATTCAGAGTTGTGTGTAATAGACTCACAGAAAAAAAAGTCTGAATTGTGAGATGTCTTCATTTGTTTGCGGAGTTCAGCACTGAACACATTACATCCTTTACAGAAAGAAGTAAAAATATCTCTGCTTTTATCAGATCCTGTGCAAGCACATCCCAAGAACTTTTTCTTCTTTGAAGTTTGTGGCAATTTAGTTGAACCTGCATGAAATTATCTGTGGTTACGATGTTCTTTGATCTCTTACGAATCCATGTTGTGAATAAAGTTAACTTTGGCTCCATGCACGTGTGTGTTGCAGGTTCGGGGAAGGTTACACACTGATTGTTCGTGTGTGTGCCGATCAGGCCGACCTGTGCGTGGTGGAGTCGTTTGTGCGGGACACGTTTCCTGGCAGCACGTTGAAAGAAAAACATCACAACACGCTGCAGTACCAGATACCGCAGGGAGAGGGAACCCTCGCGCACATCTTCAGCCAGCTCAACAAACACCAGCAGATGCTGCAGGTGGAGGATTACTCTGTGTCACAGACCACACTAGACCAGGTAAAACACACACCTGACATATGAGGATTAGATCTCTCATCCAAACGTGAAAAAACTAAAGAAAAGAAAATACAGGCATGCTTGTGTCATTCAACATTCATCTTTAGTAATATAAAGTAGCTTCAAGTAAGGATGGGAATCATATAATGATTCTGCTTCAGACTCCCTTTGTGGAAAACAAGTACAATTGTAATTAAATGAAAATGTATTGTAGTTTTAAAGCAATTAGCTGACTGACTAGAGTGCTTTATTGACCCACTTTTGTACGATTTTGGGCTGTCCCAGACAAAGGATGACCAATTGTGGCGATTTCTGCGGTTGTGGCTCCTAAACGCTGGTCCTACGTCGTACAGTGAGAGAGGTTCAAAGAGTTTTGGGAGGTCCTTTCAGTTTTGGTTTTCAATCCGATCAAGTGTTTACTTTACATGTCCTCTCAATCAGATTAGAAAAGGAATAAACCACCCCTTTCAATCCGATCAAAATTTCATTCGGATTGAGTTCAGTCGAATCGATTAAGGTGTCTACATGAAGGCATTTCAGTCCGATCGAACCGTCAATCCGATTACTAATGGATAGGGATGTGACGGTGAGGAAATTTTCCCACCGTTTAATCGATGCGTGTCAACACCGGTAATACCGGTATCACTGGCAGGGGCTTTTACTGGGGACACTAAATTTTCAAATAAATATCCAAATAAATTCAATTACTAAACTAAATTAACTATGTCAACTACATTACTTGAATATATATGATAATTGAAATGAGCTGATGACATCACCTTTTTCTCCAGAGCGGCTGTACAGCCGAATCAAATTCGGTTGCATTATTTTCCTGTTTAACACTGTGAAGCTTCTTTGAAACAATCTGCATTGTAAAAAGCGTTATATAAATAAAGTTGACTTGACTTTTAAATCGCTAATTCTAAACCGAAAATAAAATGAGCTAGGGGATTCATAACGGTGCGGAGAAGTGTTTTCAATGAATTCCTATGGATGTTGAGCTTCCATAGGAATGAACTGAAAACGTGCCAGTGGACACGCACCGTGAATGACAGTGCGGCCATGCACATTTTACTTTATTTTGGGCCGGGTTGCTTAAATTGTGGGTTCATTAGCCTATTATTCTTAATGAAAAACACAACAAAACAGTACAATGACAAACTCACTTAAATAGGCGCTTTTACATTTCGCTTTGAAACCAAATCTTCCGCAGTCAACTTCAGTCAGCTCCTCACTCTCTGATGAATGAAATCTGACTCCTGCTGCGTTTGTGCTGCGACTCTCGTTCGGCTCGCTGTATTAAGCAGACACGTTCAGTTTTTAATTGTCTGTTCTCTAACTGAGCTAAATTATTTTATTACTATTTAAAAAGAAAACAGGGGCGGTGCCACGGTGGGAAAATGATGTAACTGGTGTTGTGCCTGAACACCGGTAACACAGACTATCGCAGCAAGCCTACTAATGGACTATTTGGTTGCATGTAAACATAGCCACTGACATCTTTATCCTCGTGAAAATAATCCATTACAACTTAATTAAATTAGGAATAATCCAATTGGATAATTATCATATTTTTTTGTGAGATCTTTAAATTTTTGCTATTATTCTGTGGTGAAATGGCGAATTATTATCATTTTGTTGATTTTGAGAAACTGGATGGAGTGCTTTATTTAGTTCCAAACCTGTATAACTTTCTTTCTTCTGTTGAAAACACACAATGGAAGTCAATGATCACTAAAACTATTTGGTTACCAAAAATATATACAGTCAAACCAAAAATGATTCAAACACCAGATATAATGTTTTACTAGTGGGTGCAGGACACTATAGTTCATTTTTGTAAGCGAGGATAGGAAAATAAAGTAAACTGTGACATATTATACCCAAAAATTCTTCATACAGTGGACTACCAGTAAAACTGATACAAATTTGGGACCAAAGGTTTTCAGACACTTCGACCTGACCAAGTGTTTTTTCTTTAATTGCTAATGCGACCTTTTACACCACAGACTGAACAAAATGAAGCATTGCTTGGTAATTGGTTGACCTAAATTGATATTATCTAATTGTGTACTTAAATTTAACAGCTGACAGCTGATTGGTTGATTGTAATCCATGACATACCTTTCTATCTGACATTATCAAGATGAATTTGTTCTGACACAGTTTAACTCTGAGTTCTTCTTTTATTACCATTTTCTAAACAATAGCGAATAAACTGTGATAACATTTTGAAGGTGTCTAAATACATTTTGGTTTGACTGTATATATTTGCAAGGTTTTTTTTTCTTTTTCTGGGGAAGTACTAAGCATGTGTGTATTTGACTGACACACTTGACATCTCTTTTATGTGTCTGAGTGTATCCCAGGCCTCCAGCTCCAGCTCTCAACAACTTCAACTCCTTGATCTGCCGTCCACAGGCTACAGTTAACGCTTGTTGACTCCAGTAAATCATCATTGTGAAACACTTCACTTTACCATAGATATTATCTGCAGTTTCTATGTGTCTGGTAGAAACGGCTAGTATATCCAGAAAAGACACTCTAGTGATGGGATTGTGTCTGGACCCCGGAAGTCCAGACTGTCCATGAACGTCATACTCATAAGCAGCTAAAATGAGAGCAATTTTTATAACTCTGATTATGATTCCTAACATTTCCTTCTCTATCCAAGCGCATTTTATCTCTGGTTTTCTAAGCGTATGAGAGGCATATGCAGCGGGTTTCTCACTGCCATCCGGCATCTTGTAAAAAATGAATCACATGCCAATATTGCTGCATGTTAGTCATAATGAACTAACTGTGAAGGCAACGGCAGTAAGACCCAGTTAAAGCTGACACTTGATGGGTTACTAGCTGGGCTGGATTATCCAATGGGCATTTTTTTCTTCCGATAACAGTGTAAATAGTGTGTCTTGTTGGCAAAAAAACGTGCCACTTAACGTCTGCAGTGGCGTAGGCCATTGGGAGTTTGGCACCTGAAAGTAGCTTTTGACACATTCAACCGTTTGTCATTTTGACAAGTTCAAATCCGCCTTTTGCTGAACTCACTCTTCTCCCTTTTCCCATAACATATCATATCGGAAAGGCATTTATTTTCAATAAAAATGAAGAAAATATTTGAAAAGTGGAAATAAAGAAATCCTTACCGACTGTTTAATAATAAAGTGTTTATCGGTTATGGTTAGGGGTAGGTGTAGGGAGGGCTTTATTGTCCCAATAAGGCAGCATCCATTTAATAATTTTAATAAATATAGTCATTTACACTCTATGTTATTACTGCATCCTGTTAATGTACAATAATAGAGGGTATGCATTGATGTCACTTTCCCGCCGAAACACGCCCCCTCACCCGGACTGAATGTCAAAAGATCTGCTGCATGACTGGATTTAATAGGGGAAACCATCAAAAACGCGAGTAAAACAAATTATTATCAGTTTAAAATAAAGGTTGGACTCGATATAAGTGTTCCTTACAACTTACCAAAGGCCCAGTGATCCATGGATATTGACAGTGGTGGCCAAAATTATTAAAACACTTGGCATATTTAAGAGATTTCAGCTGTTTTTGTTGAATTGGCCATTACAATACCCATAAAACAAATTAAATCTCTACAAGATTATGCTCTATAAACCATAGAATAGAGCCATCATAAGGTGATTTAGGTCATTTTCCTTACAAAAAAACAAGCTTGGCCTATTTCACTGTCAATGTCACACAATCATGTTTCTTCACAGAAGCCAAATCACTTGTATAATCATTGTCAGGTGTGATTGTGGTTAAATTGATGGTGATGCAAGAGTCTTAGGACACAGTTGTGTGATTCTTTTGAATGTACAAGGCCTATCCTGCTCATTAAGTGATTGGTAGCATCAGGGTTTTGTCACTGAGGCCACACCACCAATTGGTATAAATTCAAAGCCTCTAGAAGTATCTTGAAGCAAGTATCTTGAATCAAGTCTTGAAGCACATGTTGCTCTTTGAAAATGCTAAGGTGAAGAAGGAGCTAACAAGTGAGCAACAGGTTTGAATAAAGAAGATGGTGATCTCAAACTTCTCAGTCCGAAGAAAGACCTCACGAAAACTGTGTGACAAGCTCAACTACACAATGACTAATATTGCAACAGTGTCTTCAAGAACTGTGCGTTAGACACCGGGAGAAGAAGGACTTGTTGGCAGAATAGCAGCAAAGAAACCATTACTGAAAGAGAAAAATAGAGTGAAACGCCTGAAATTTGCAAAAGAACACAAGAATTGGACAAAGGAAGATTGATATAGTGTTGTGGACTGATGAGTCCAAGTTTGAACAGTTTGGCAACAAGTGAAGAGGGTATGTTCGATGGAGGGAGGGGGAGAGAGATTGTCTCATGCCAATAGTTAAACACAAAGGGGATAGTATTATGGTGTGGGGTGCCATTTCAGCCTCAGGGATAGGTGACTTAGTGAAAAATGATGGCATCATGGATAAGAAAGTATACCACAACATTCTGTTGAGGCACGGAGTACCATCTGGGAGTCGTCTTAATGGGCCTGGATTTATTTTCCAAGAGGACTTGGAAATGACCTGAAACATTCTTCTAACTATTGCCGGAACTGCCTGCGACGGAAGGAATCTGCTGGAACATTGAAAATGGTGGACTGGCCCCCTCAAAGTCCAGACCTCAACCCCATCGAGCACATTTGGGGCGAGTTGGAAAATAAACTGGACAGATTTATTGTACATTCAAAGGAAAGCCTTTGGCTTCAGTTGCAGAAGGCATGGGATAACATTAGTGTTGAAGTTCTCAGAGGAAATATATTGACACTATGCCAGAGAGATGTGCTGCTGTAATTGCTGCAAAAGGTGGACATACCAAATATTAAAGTTAAAAGTGGATAAAAACAGTACGACTCACTTCATCTGATATTTGATGGTCAGAGCAACCATCTGCATGTTTCATGAACATTATGAAATTAAATCATGTTTTGGAGGTAAAAAAAAAGGTAAATATTTTCAGATATGTTCTAATAATTTTGGCCACCACTGTATATGTGCCTGATTAGATGCCGGGGAAATACATAAAACAAATTTGCCATTGAACACTTTATATAAATACAATATAGGTAGGTCTTAATCCGAGTGATCACGTATATCAGTGTTATGTATCGTCATATCATCCATCCCTATGGTTTTTGTTGTGTTTATTTAAAAACGCAGAAAATAAGATGGTAAACATTTAATTGATGAATTGTCAATACGATATATAACAAAAAATGTTACCCTAAAATTCAACATATTGACACAAAGTGATAACTGCAAATCCACGTTTTTATTATTGCCTAATTGCCTGGAATTATTATTTTTTCTCTGTGAATTGCACCAATCCTTTGCTTCTCTTTTCTGTAGCTTTCGGCCGTCTGTAAAAATATACCTCAGATTTCTTGTCAAATCTATTTGTACCATCAATCTCAAAGCTCTTTCCCGTTTTAGATGAGTTTTATGTGTTTTTCGTGGCATTCACGCTGAAAACCAATGCTTCCACTGTTTTTGCCACTCAGTGGGCGTTACCGCAGTCACTAGGTGATGTCACTTGCATACCGTCTGCCACTATTAATAAGTAAATAGAATCTAACAACTACTTGCACTTGCTACTTTATATAGTGTAAATATATTTTATACAAGTGTAAAACATCTATTGTGTCGAGGGGCCTCTGAATTCTTAATACGGGCTTGGTTACTAGTTGTTTACTGGTTACTTTTTCACTCACCAGCCACTATGGCTACTAAATTGAGTTTGTGGAATTAAAAATTGTGCAATAAAATTAAATGAAACTGAATAAAAACAAATTTCTCAGTGAGTTTCATTGCACAGATTTTGTTGTAGTACATTAAAAGCAATGCATTTAAAAGAAATGGTGTTATGTCAGACAGATCAAGCCATTATTTGAATAGGGCAGAAATGTCACAAAAGAAAAAGGCAATGTGTGTATTGTAAAAAAAAAAAAAAAAAAAAAAAAAATATATATATATATATATATATATATATATATATATATATATATATATATATTGCAGTGTTATTTTAGTTTTTATTTTAGTTTTATTATAGTTTAAATATTTTGAATTAGCTTTTATTTTTTATATATATTTTTTTATGTTTCATCACTTTATGTGTTTTATTGTTATTTAGGTGTATTTTTGTTTCCATTTTAGTTTTAGTTTTTATTTATTTCCAGTTAATAATTTTGGTGATTAAACTTAAACTAGGCAACATTTCTAATTTTCATTTAGTTTAAGTTTTCCCACTAATATCTATATTTTATTTTATTTCAGCATTATTTTAATTTACAGAAATGTTTTAATAGTTTGTTTTAGTTTACGATAATAACCCTACCATAAAGACACTGAGATCATGACATTTAAATTTGAATCTAAGCCGCCATAGTTTTTTTCTACCTCATTTGAGACATTTCTCTCTGTTTCTCTCAGGTTTTTGTGAATTTCGCGCGGCAGCAGCGTGATGAAGAGGACGGTGCGTTTGAGAACGCGGTGGATCTGAATGATGAAGTACAAACATCAGCAACATAAATCAAACATCAATCAGAAGAAACCAGCAGTTACAGGCACTTTATCATGGTTTATTTATTTATTTGACATCATTTAGGCCAATTTAGTTTAAAACGTCCAACCAAATACAGAGAAAAAAATCTTTAGAAAAACTCAGGGGTCGTTTTTATACAATATTTTTATCCAAAGAATTTCTAATTAAATATCTGCTCAATTTGCACTGCGTAACATTAAATACTGATAAATACTGATTTACTGATCATATTTAATGACTTATTTTCACACACATATTTTTGCCAAATGCTGAGAGATGATATATTTAAAATTGTATTGTGTACTGTAGCAAAATAGTAAAGAACTACTAATTCACACTGTATTTTTTTTTTGTTGATTTTGGGTTTATTTTTCAAGAGAGGAAGAACAGAGAAATTTCAGCTTTTTTGTCAATTTGTTTTCTAGTTGTCGGATGTACTTATTGAAAGACCACATGCATTGATTTTTGCTTTTGAATCTCAGGATAAAATGAGCAGCGTTTCCCAACCTTATCTACCTGTACTACCACATCAATGAGGCTCAAGTATTTATTTTATACTGTAGGTCATATTTTCTCTTTTATAGGTTTGTAGGTAACACTTTACAATAAGTTCCCATTAGTTAATGCATTAAGCAAGTTTAGGGTCCAATTCTCACTATTAACTAGTTGCTTATTAGCATGCAGATTACTAGGATATTGGCTGTTTATTAGTACTTATAAAGCACATATTAATGCCTTATTCTGCATGACCATGTTCTACATCCCGTAATCCTACCCAATACCTAAACTTAACAACTGCCTTACTAATCATTCATAAGCAGTAATTTGGAGCTTACTGAGGCAAAAGTCATAGTTAATAGTTAGTTAATAGTGAAAATTGGACCCTAAACTAAAGTGTGATTGTATTTAATCTTTCTTATCATTAGTTAAAAAATTATTAACAGATTCAACTTTGATTTTTAATAATGTTTTAAGTTCATGTTAACTAATATAGGTAACTAATGTTACCAAATGGAACCTTATTGTGAAGTGTTTCCGGTTTGTACAAGCAATGATCAAATTCAGTTTTGTCCTTTGAGGGTATATGTACCTATGGTTAGGAATGACTGCTTTAGACAGTTTGATGTGTTTGTAGGACAGAGAGGGATGTGATATATGCAACATGAAATGCAATGAGAACATTTTTACCTCAAACACACACAGAAGATCTTATCACTTATCCGCTCTTAATCATGCCGTATATTTTGCATTCATATGCACTCCCATGATCCTTTGAGTCTGCTGCTCAGATGTTTGTTCTGCTTATTGCTTTATGCACAGACACACATTAAATATTTGCACACTCTGCTGAGTCTCCGAGTTTCATTTCACAGATCCAACCTTTCCTACTGCAGTCAAATCCAAAGACACTCACTTCAGCTGTTTCTCTCCATTTCTCACTGTTGTTTTTGAACATCATTTCATTGAAGTTCTACAGTAGTACAACTTCTAACTAGGAGCAGCGTTTTTGAAGCGGGGTCATTCCAGTAATGCGGTACCTTTTTGCTCTGTAAATTAAAAAAAAAAATGCATATGCTTATGGTGTATGCCATTAAGAAGAAGAGACTTTGTGAAGCCACTCACAGGCCTATAATTGCACAAAGATTGTAGCCCCTGTAAGCTGATGGTAAATGTCGGGGTTGCATTTAACTTGCCCATTAGTGAGAACAAATTCTCTTTTATGTAAAAGTGCTCATGTCTTGACTAGAAGAGAGTTATGGGATGGGATGGGAATAATATGAAATGAGAGGAAAAACTATTTTAATCCTTTTGTGAGTGAAAAGTTTAACACAATTAAAATTTGCCAGAGGGATGCAAAAGTTTTGCAAGCAAAATGAGAATGCATTAATATACACCAATCAGGCATAACATTATGACATGTGAAGTGAATAACACTGATTATCTCTACATCACGGCACCTGATAGTGGGTGGGATATATTAGGCAGCAAGTGAACATTTCGTCCTCAAAGTTGATGTGTTAGAAGCAGGAAAAATGGGCAAGCGTAAGGATTTGAGCGAGTTTGACAAGGGCCAAATTGTGATGGCTAGACGACTGCAGCTCTTGTGGGGTGTTCCTGGTCTGCAGTGGTCAGTATCTATCAAAAGTGGTCCAAGGAAGGAACAGTGATGAACCAGCAACAGGGTCATGGCTCATTAATGCACATGGGGAGCAAAGGCTGGCCCGTGTGGTTCGATCGAACAGACGAGCTACTGTAGTTCAAATTGCTCAAGAAGTTAATGCTGGTTCTGATAGAAAGGTGTCAGAATACACAGTGCATCACAGTTTGTTGCGTATGGGGCCAGTCAGGGTGCCCATGCTGACCCCTGTCCACTGCCAAAAGCGCCAACAGTGGGTACATGAGCATCAGAACTGGACCACGGAGCAATGGAAGAAGGTGGCCTGGTCTGATGAATCACGTTTTCTTTTACATCACGTGGATGGCCGGGTGCGTGTGCGTCGCTTACATGGGGAACACATGGCACCAGGATGCACTATGGGAAGAAGGAAAGCCGGCGGAGGCAGTGTGATGATTTGGGCAATGTTCTGCTGGGAAACCTTGGGTCCATGGAGGCCCCACCTCGCAATTTACAGGACTTAAAGGATTTGCTGATAACATCTTGGTGCCAGATACCACAGCACACCTTCAGGGGTCTAGTGGAGTCCATGCCTCTACGAGTCAGGGTCAATAACAATACGGGTCAATAACAATATTAGGAATAATGTTATGCCTGATCGGTGTACATTATTTATATATATATATATATATATATATATATATATATATATATATATATATTCTCTCCCATCTCATAATTTTCCATCACCATGTCCCCTTAGGGGCTCTGTACAGGTGAGGTTAATGTACAATGGTAAAAAGTCTTAATTAATTAGAAGAGAATCCCAAATATATATATATATATATATCATTTTTTTTAAACACACAACGAGAAACAGCCCTAACACATGAGCTGCATGCTTGTTAAATAGAGTTTTGACCTTCAATTATAGGGAATTAGGGAGTTTTTCATTGCCACAGACTCTTTTTCTGTGAGATTTGTAATTCATCCTTGTATTATGAAAAACACTGTACAAATGCACTAGTGTTGACTGTCCCGGCAATAGTTGTTTTTTACTTGGCATTAAACATAGCAGGCAATGATTCATTGACTGATCTCAAATACTAAGACATTCTTGTGAGGAGCATGTTTGGTTGTTAGGGCAGCTGTTAAATCACGTCGATACCGAGCCAGTAACATCATTATACAAATGACTATTTTGCCCATCATTACTTTTCAAGCATTTGAAACACAAAGACTTTCTCTTTTTCAAACACACAAAAAGACAACAATTTAGTCATTAAATCTGAAGCTATACACTAAAAAATCACCTATACTCACTGCTCAGACCTGCCTGAGAAGTGAATCACTGCAGCTTTAATGATTTCACCACATCAGTGAAATTAATGCTTAAGAAAAATAATTTTAATTATGTGATTTATTATTCATCAGGACAGTGCTTTTATTAAATATTAAAGTGCACCGCACTGTGCAGTCTTTCTGTCAGTTAGAAAATTGTATGTCATTTATTCAAATGAGTAGTTTCTGCAAGGTCAGTTAAAAGACGTTTGTAATCTTGTGGTTGATGAGATACCAAAGAGTCAGGAAACAGAAACTACCATCCCCCTGACCCTTGCCCTCACAAAAACACACTCACAGGGCATCAGACTTGGCGCACAACGGTGGCCTCACCCAGCAGAAAGAAGACAACCTGTTGCTCTCATTCATGTTCTATCTCTTTATCATTACTCGATTGCACTCCACACAACCCATGACACACTACACATCTTCCTCCGGTGCTTAAACTAAAGCTCCAGTTTGAGGAAGCAGCAGATTTTTCTAACCAGCTGGGGGCAGGTCTGCAGAGGTCCAGTGGCATTAAAGGGGTATTATTATGCTTTTTCACTTTTTCAACTTTTTCAACTCACAAGTTTGTGTGTTGCTGTTTGAGCATAAAAAAGATCTGCAAGGTTACAAAGCTCAAAGTCCACTCCAAAGGGAGATATTTTATTTAACAATCCACTTTCCAAGAACTACAACGAACGACTCGTTTGGACTACAACAAATTTTTTTCTGGATCTTGTGAAGTCATAATGTTTCATTTAAATAAACAGTTTGAGCTGCATTAGAGAACACAGTGTTGTCGCTATTTCAAAGAGACACTTTTTCCACCCCGTTTCCATTTGTTTGACCTTCCTAAAGCTGATGAACTTAGAGTGATTCAAATTTATTTTAAACACTGTTGCTGAACATTATAACCGTAAAGTTTATCTGTGCGCTGCACATTTCACTGAGAACAGCTTCCAGAACCTAAGATGAGTACAATGCTGGCTACGCACAAAAGCTTCTCCTGAAATGGAGCAGTTCCCACTTTGTTGGGACAATCTGGATCACAAATTGTAAGTGTTTAACAGTTCCAATTATATGTTTTATGTTGTTGCTATGATCTAAACAAAATTCAAAGCTTTGCCTCTGCTTGCCTGCTCGCCGACTTTAGTGTTGATGTAGTATTACTGTAGATTAGGAAAATTAATCTTGGTTTTTTTGATCGATTACTGTTTGGATTACCATAGTTTTCTGAGAAGTATCATGATTAAATGGTGTATAACTTTGTATTTAAAATGTATAAGAAAATTACAAAAAAAACATACCACTAAAACGTCCTGTGAAATCCATGCTTGCCAAGTCTGCATGAAATCCGTTCTGCATGATCCTCTTGTTTGTTAACATTCTTAAGTCAGAATCAGGCTTGAATTGGTTTGAAATTGATGCCATCCTTAATATTTACACCTGAGCTGATGAAATTCACGGCTATGGTAAGGGACGTGACATTTCCAGAACACACGCTAAGCGGTGCCAATCATAACGCACTGAGCCAGCTAACCAATCACAGCACATTTCGTATTTCAGAAGGAGGGGCTTCATCGAAACCAAAACTAAAGACGCGTTCAGGCCATATAGGAGAGTGGGGTAAGATGAGCCAGTTGGTAAGTTGACCCCACCCCCTTTATCTTGGCAACTGCACTTTTATTGTCATGTGACCATATATTTTGGAACCTCCCATAATTTCTGCCAGACTGTGAAAAGGAGAAACACATGGGAGGAGTGGAAGGCACCCATTTACTGTTTTTGGTTTGTCAAAGTCAAATTTTAGCATAACAGATGTAATGACTGTTGCATCAAAGCAAATTTGTCCAGGTTTAAAATATTTATGATCCATTTTGGTGATTTAACAATGTATAAAACCATGCAAATAATTTAGCTAAATATTAACCTGAATTGGAATGATGGCTTTGTCCAAATTGGAAGCTATGGGGCAAAATGAGCCAAATGATGTGGGGTAAATTGAGCCAGCATTTTAACTTACCCCACCATAAGGCACTGTAGTTAAATCTCTGAAGTATAAACGGTTATTTCAATTGTTACACAACTGGTTTAGTTTATCATTTTTTTTATTTTTTATTTAGTCTATTTGATGGGAACAATGTATAAGTACACCAAATCCTTCTCTGATAAGAACCAGAACCAGAACCAGACCTTTATCATATATATCTCTCCACCTGTAGTCTCTAATGGCCTAACATGTTCAACATTGCAGGAAAACGTCTCGGTTACGTATGTAACCCTCGTTCCCTGAAGGAGGGAACAGAGACGTACGTCGGAACTGACCGACGAATTGAGGATTGATAGTGATCCTGACAGAATTGCTTTTTTGTTCTAAAAGGGTGGCTTGGTATTTTAATGACCTTGAGCTGCCCACAGTAAAATGTTGGGTTTTATTCAGTAATAAAACGTTTTATCAGCCTTTGGGACAGGTTCTGGACAGAGCATAGATTTTGACATATTTATGAGTGACAGCTGTCGATATGTGTGTGTGAATCTAACTGTGTGAAACTAGAATGAAGGGGAAACAAAGGGACTCTTATTGATTGATGGATCATAGCAGCTTCAGAAAAGGGCACTCTCTTTCCAGAGCATTCCTGCCACATACACATACAAACATAAAAATATTTTCTCATGATTCAAACTTGTGATAAATTAAGAAGTGTGAGGGATTTAATGATTCAATTAAAATTTCTCATTTATTGTATCTTTAATCAGCACATTTTTATTTGTTATCCTTAATTATATAATTATCACACTGGCGAAGATAACTCTGGGAACGGTGACACAGTTGTAGTGTGTGTGTGTGTGTGTGTGTGTGCACGCCATGTGCATTAACACTCGGTAAGCTTTTTAAAATTAGGCTTTACAGGCAAATTTTCACCTTTTCTAGGAATTGCTAATTAATGGATGGTTAAAAATGTATGCAAAGAACAATATTTTCACAAAAATATAAAGCACCACAACTGTTTTCAACATCAATAGCAGCAAATTAGCCTATTAGAATGATTTCTGAAGGATCATGTGACACTGAAGTCTGGAGTAATAAGCCAGTTCCCTCATTTGGATGAATTGTTTTGTTTTGTCCTCATTGGCAAGTTGCTTTGGATAAAAGCTTCTGCTAAATGAATAAATGTAATGCCAGCCATTGGCAGATATGGAAAAAGTTAATTTTGGAGCATGTGTGTATTTAACAGATGTGTGAGAGTGTCAGCTGCCCTTCTATCAGCAGTCGTTTTGCCCCCCTGCTGGTAACCGTGGCATCAGGGTTCACAGGGCAGGACTGAAGGTTTCCACAACAATCTGTTCTCTCTCACTCACACACACACACACACAAGTCCTTGTGTGCCATATGGATGCAGAGCTGCTAATTTCAGATCCTGAGATGAATGTGGATGGAAGATGAGATAAACCAGAACCTGTTGAGAGATAATCATTCCAGGGCTGCAGAGAGGTTATGATGCCCTTGACCCATAAATTGTGTTTTTGTTTAGAGCCATCTGAACGGTGTACTTTCACATGAAATTAAGATTGTACTCATAATAGTATTCTATAAAAAAAAGTGTTTTAATTATATGTTACAGATCACCCGCTCACTGCCCATCCTCAACTGCCTCATCCTCAACATCATTGGCTGCTGCTTTAGTAGATACACTACTGGCGTAGTGTTGTTTGCTGACACGAAGATCAAAAACTGACAATAGAACACGCTCACTTATTATTGCGCTTTACCTAGACTGCATACGAAATCCCATACTTCCCTACTAGGTGAAAAACAGTATGTGACAAAAGAAATATGTCCAAATTCACAGTACTCATAAAAGAGTAGAAAAAAGATGACTCACTACTTCCGGCGAGATTCTGAAGTGTGCGTATGATGGACATTTTACTATTCTATAAGGTCACAGGAGAGGATTTATGAATGGCAGTGAAGTGAACTGACAATGGTAGGTCACATAATAATGACAACATGGCAAATGTAGTGTGTCTGGACTACATTCATACTACACGCATTGATACTATATATGATGTACATTTTTAGCGCTCGTGAAGTAATTACTAATAACAAAATAAGCACCTACTCGAGAGAGTATGTGATTTCAGACGCAGTCCAAGTGATGGGAGAAACTAAGCTTTTCGGAACTTTGAGTCAATTTAACCAATTGCTTCGCAAAATGATTCACTGTTTCGAAACACTCACACTGCTGGTCAAAACTGTGTGAAATGAAATGAAAACTCTGCCAAAAAATGCATAAAAAACACTTTTGCAAACGTTTTATTGAAAGCATAATATATTAAATGGAATGAGCAAATCATCTAATACCATTATATGAAGTATCTGTATATGTGTTATTTTATTAAATTGTAGGGCTTGCTTTATGGAGAACATAGTTAATCAAGTCAATAAGTTACTAAAACTGTTCCTTTATATTATACAGATTATACAGATGTATAAAGGCCCGTTCACACCAAGAACGATAACTATAAAGATATCCTAACTAAAGCTGTGTCTTATTTCGAAAGCTGTGTCCTCCGGAGGTTGCATTTGAAGGGTAAATACGTCTTTTATTACGGTTACTTTTCTTAAAAAATACATCCTTGCTGATGTATGCAGCCTTCAAATGCGACCTCCGGAAGATGCAGCCTTCAAAATGAGACGCAGCTTTAGCGTCCACACCAGCAGATGATATCGTTCTGTTTATTCTACGTGCGTGCTTGTCTGCCACTTTAAACGCTCAAGCTCTTAAAGCAGAATTCTGATTGGCTGTTTTTATCATTCATCAGCTTGATAAAATCATTCTGAAAGTGACTCCAATGATATAATTTCTCTGTGCTGTTATTGTTATAGCTGTGGTGTGAACTCTGCTATTATTTAATATTAAGAATGATTTTTAGATTATCTTTATCGTTATCTTTATAGTTATTGTCCTTGGTGTGAACGGGCCTCAAGCTATAGGTGTATATGACTATCTTCAGACGAACACAATCGGAGTTAAATTTAAAAAATCATTGCTCTTCCAAGCTTTATAATGGGAGTGAATGGCAGTCCTGATTTTGAAGTCCAAAAAAGTCCATCCATCCATCCATCATAAAAATAATCCATATGACTCCAGGGGGTTAAAAAATGCCTTCTGAAGCAAAGCAATGGGTTTTTGTAAGAAAAATATCCATATTTTAAAACTTTATACACTAAAATTGCTTTGTAAATAATCTTCCTCATCAGTTCCATCTCCTCAGCATCCCAGATAGCCTAGAGGAACTCGATGTTGCAACAGAAACTATTGACTCTCTCTTTTCCAGCACTTTAGACACAGTTGCTCCTCTGCGCTTAAAGAAGATTAAAGAAAATAGTCCAACGCCGTGGTACAACGAGCACACTCAGGCCCTTAAAACAGCAGCCAGAAAAATGGAGCGCAGCTGGAAGAAAACAAAACTGGAGGTTTTTCGCATTTCGTGGAAAGAGAGCATGATTGCGTACAGAAAGGCCATAAAAACGTTCTCAACTCTCTTAGAAGAAAACAAACACAATCCTAGGTATTTATTTGATACACTGGCTACATTAACAAGAAATAAAGCTTCAACTTCTGACGTTTGCAAACAGCACAGCAGTAATGACTTTATGAACTTCTTTACGTAAGATTGATAATATTAGGGAAAAAATTATAACTATGCAACCATCTACTACAGTATCACATTAGAAAAATTCCACTCATTCACTGCTATAGAAGAGGAAGAATTGGCTAAACTCTTTAAATCATCTAAATCAACAACATGTATGCTCGACCCTATACCGACTAAACTACTAAAAGAGATGCTTCCAGAGGTCATAGATCCTCTTCTTAATATCATTAATTCATCTTTGTCTTTAGGATATGTACCGAAAACTTTTAAGCTTTTAAGCTTATTTTAAAAAACGCAATTTGATCCTACAGAATTAGTCAATTATGGGCAGATCTCAAATCTACCCTTTCTGTCAAAAATACTAGAAAAGGCAGTGTCCTCACAATTATGCTCCTTTTTAGAAAGAAATTATATCTTTGAGTATTTATATCATAGTACTGAGACTGCTCTCATTAAAGTTACAAATGATTTGATCTTATCACCTGATTGTGGTTGTATCTCGCTATTAGTATTACTCGATCTTAGCGCTGCATTCGATACTATCGACCACAAAAAAAAATTTTGTTGGCATTAGTGGAATTGCATTGGCATTGTTTAAATCATACTTATCTGACCGTTATCAGTTTGTAGCAGTAAATGAAGAGATGTCACGCCGATCACAAGTTCAATATGGAGTACCGCAGGGCTCAGTGCTAGGACCGTTGCTTTTCACCCTGTACATGCTACCCTTGGGATATATCATTAGGAAGCATTGCATTAGTTTTCACTGTTATGCTGATGATACTCAGCTCTATATTTCTTTGCGCCCTGACGAAACTTACCAATTCACAAGATTAACGGAATGCATAGATGATATAAAAAAAATTGGATGACTAGTAATTTCCTGCAAATTAATTATGAAAAAACAGAATTTTTTATTATTGGACAAAACACATAGTAACCTAGAATACTGTCTAACACTTGATGGCTGCTCTGTCAAGTCCTCGTCATCAGTTAGGAGCCTAGGTGTGCTCTTTGATACCAATCTTTCATTTGAAAGCCACGTTTCTAGCATCTTTAAAACCGTATTCTTCCATCTTAAAAATATTTCTAAATTACGGCACATGCTTTTTAAATGAAAAATGCTGAACAGTTAGTTCATGCGTTCATGACCGCAAGGCTAGATTATTGTAATGCTCTACTGGGTGGTTTCCCTGCTCGCTTAATAAATAAACTGCAGCTGGTCCAAAACGCAGCAGCTCGAGTTCTTACTAGAACCAGGAAGTATGACCATATTAGCCTGGTTCTGTCAACACTGCACTGGCTCCCTATTAAACATTGTATAAATTCTTGCTAATTCATTACAAAGCACTAAATGGTTTAGCTCCCCAGTACTTGAGCGAGCTCTTAATGCATTATACTCCATCACGTCTATTGCGGTCTCAAAATTCTGGCCAATTGATAATACCTAGAATATCAATAAACTGTGGAACAGTCTTTCTAGCATTGTTCGGGAAGCAGACACACTCTGTCAGTTTAAATCTAGACTAAAAACACATCTCTTTACTATGGCACACACATAGAACATTATCAATTTATATTATTCAAATGAGTTAAATGATTGTTTTAGGCTGCATTAACTAGGTCAGCCGGAACTGGGAACACTTCCCATAACACCTGATGTACTCGTTACATCATAAGAAGAATGGCATCTACACTAATGTTAGTCTCTCTGTTTATCCCGATGGTTTACTGCAGTCAGCCGGATCCGGGCCATATCCAGATCAGATGGTGGGCCTGCACTAGACATGACCAACGCATCCCTGAAGTGTCTGCAGAGACTGTGTCAACTAGACTCTCTCCTGTGACGGCCTCATCGACACGACATCCTCAACAAAGTCTCCGGCGTGATGACTCCAATCTTCAGTCAGATGGAACTGGACAAATATTCTGAATATTCCGATCTAATAAGGTTTTTTTCTCCGTTCTGTCACCTGATGGATTTTTGGTTCCTTGCCACCGTCGCCTCTGCTGCCTTTGGCTTTTGTCTTGCTTAGTTGGGGACACTAAATATTCAACTATATTACTGATCTGCCTGCATTGACAATTGAACTGAGCTAGATGACATCACTGTTTTCTCCAGAGCGGCTGAATAGCCGAATCAAATTCTGTTGCATTATTTTCCTGTTTAACACTGTGAAGCTGCTTTAAAACAATCGGCATTGTAAAAAGCGCTATATAAATAAAGGTGACTTTATTTGACTAAAATAACTAGCTTCTGGCAAACGGCCTACGCAAGCTGACTTACGGCAAAAGAGTAACCCCTGATGCGATATATGACGTAGGATGCAGGAGTAGCGTAAGCTTTGACGCCTCTCGGAATTTAAACAAATCGGGCTGGGCAACAAACTCAAGCTCCTACAACATTTCTCTTGAAAAATTCTCATTTTAGACTTCTAATTCGTGACTGGTGTTTTGTTTTGGTCTATCCTCTGCGCTTCTGCGTTCGTCAATACGTAATGCGACAGGTCAGGGGTTACTCTTTCGTCATATGGCCGTCTGTCAGAAGTAGTTATTTTAGTCTATAAAGTTTTAAATATGGATATTTTTCTTACACAAATGCCTTTATCAACCCCCCCGGAGTCTTATGGATTACTTTTAATGGATGGATGCGCATTTTTGAACTTCAAAATCAGGACACCCATTCACTGCCATTATAAAGCTCGGAAGAATATAACTCCAGTTGTATTCGTAATATAACTCCAATTGTATTTGTCTGAAAGAAGAAAGTCATACACCTAGGATGACTTGAGGGTGAGTAAATCATGGGCTAATTTTCATTTTTGGGTGAACTATCCCTTTAAAACAAAAAAAAAACCAGACACTGGTTCATTGGCTCACACTTACAGAGATCATCGCCCCCCTATCGAAAAAGTTATAACGTAACGAAGCCTCGTTTACTGAAATCACGTGACTTTGGCCCTGTCCCAAATGGCACACTTCATATGCACTTTCGGTCTTGTGGACTTACAATGGCTGCCGCGTGCGCATGTCCGTTAAGTCCACGAGACAGTAGGGTGTCTCATTTGTCATTTTAGGTCTTCCCGACAGTCAAAACGGCGCTACGTCATAAAAGTGCGGACTCATAGGAAGACAGTGAGGGTTTAGGGTGCTATTTGGGAGAGGGCATTTGGCAGTTTGATACTCGCTTCGATTCACTGGTTCAAAACAAATGATTTGCAATATATATATATTTGCAATGCAAATGATATATACACTCACCTAAAGGATTATTAGGAACACCTGTTCAATTTCTCATTAATGCAATTATCTAATCAACCAATCACATGGCCGTTGCTTCAATGCATTTAGGGGTGTGGTCCTGGTCAAGACAATCTCCTGAACTCCAAACTGAATGTCAGAATGGGAAAGAAAGGTGATTTAAGCAATTTTGAGCGTGGCATGGTTGTTGGTGCCAGACGGGCCGGTCTGAGTATTTCACAATCTGCTCAGTTACTGGGATTTTCACGCACAACCATTTCTAGAGTTTACAAAGAATGGTGTGAAAAGGGAAAAACATCCAGTATGCGGCAGTCCTGTGGGCGAAAATGCCTTGTTGATGCTAGAGGTCAGAGGAGAATGGGCCGACTGATTCAAGCTGATAGAAGAGCAACTTTGACTGAAATAACCACTCGTTACAACCGAGGTATGCAGCAAAGCATTTGTGAAGCCACAACACGCACAACCTTGAGGCGGATGGGCTACAACAGCAGAAGACCCCACCGGGTACCACTCATCTCCACTACAAATAGGAAAAAGAGGCTACAATTTGCACGAGCTCACCAAAATTGGACAGTTGAAGACTGGAAAAATGTTGCCTGGTCTGATGAGTCTCGATTTCTATTGAGACATTCAGATGGTAGAGTCAGAATTTGGCGTAAACAGAATGAGAACATGGATCCATCATGCCTTGTTACCACTGTGCAGGCTGGTGGTGGTGGTGTAATGGTGTGGGGGATGTTTTCTTGGCACACTTTAGGCCCCTTAGTGCCAATTGGGCATCGTTTAAATGCCACGGCCTACCTGAGCATTGTTTCTGACCATGTCCATCCCTTTATGACCACCATGTACCCATCCTCTGATGGTTACTTCCAGCAGGATAATGCACCATGTCACAAAGCTTGAATCATTTCAAATTGGTTTCTTGAACATGACAATGAGTGCACTGTACTAAAATGGCCCCCACAGTCACCAGATCTCAACCCAATAGAGCATCTTTGGGATGTGGTGGAACGGGAGCTTCGTGCCCTGGATGTGCATCCCACAAATCTCCATCAACTGCAAGATGCTATCCTATCAATATGGGCCAACATTTCTAAAGAATGCTTTCAGCATTTGAATCAATGCCACGTAGAATTAAGGCAGTTCTGAAGGCGAAAGGGGGTCAAACACAGTATTAGTATGGTGTTCCTAATAATCCTTTAGGTGAGTGTATATTCTCTGTCGGACAGGTAAGAGAGGTCATTTTTGTGTAGACCGCTCTCTGAATCTGTGTAATTTACATAAAACGGTTGTTTAGGAGTAAATTAAGTATTAATATTAAAATATGAATCAAGTATTAACGGACCACAGTAAAAACCATTGGACACTCCTTCATGGGTTCACCAGATCAATGCCATTTAGCTGTGTTTTGAAGTTTTATGAGGTGTTTCGAAAGCCCCCCTTAAATATAATATAATAATTACATAATAAATTACATCAAAATTATTGCATACATCGATATGACAGTAAGTTATAATTGAGAAAAGTCGAAATTATGACATAAATCTAAATTATGAGATTAAAATGTGAAAATATGACATGCTGTCATTAATTATGAGATTTAAAAAGTTAAACTTATGCCTATGCACAGTAGTAAGTCAGAATTTTCACTTCATCTCATCTCATAATTATGAATTAGTATGTCATCATTTTGACTTTTTATAATTATATGTCATAATTAAAATTTACAAAAACATGTCTTTTTATGTGGTGGTAATGGGTTCCATATGTTTCTTCCCTGTGTGTAAGACTGAAAAGATGAGAGAGACAGTGATAGCAGGTGTGCGGAATAAAGGACTGATTGATCAGGTGTTCAGCGAGACATATCTTGGGTAGGTGGATGTGTTGTGCGTTTCTGAACGTCGTTATGTGATGTGATGTGTTTGATCTATTGTGTATGTGTATTACGCATTACTGCAGAAGATGATGTGTGTGTATGTGTTGCATTGTGATGTGGTCGATGGTGCACAGATGGCAGCTTGGATCCAACTGGCGAGGTTGGCTGCTGTTGCCAGGTGAGAGGTGTCACGAGGGCGAAGGTCGTAAAACTGTACACACACAAGTTTCGTCAAGGTGAGAAAACCCATCTGCCCAGTTTGGTTTCCGTAAACCCATCCTCACCCTAACCAGCATGCTTCCAGGACACACACATTTACCTAGCTGTCTAAAATGCCCTCAAAGGGTTTTGTCAGATTTAGCTCAAATTGCTCCTCAAAGTATAACTAAAAATGTGCACACATTCTCAGAAGGTTACAGTGTTGCAGGTTGACTCTTTTTCATGTCTTTATGTAATGGAACAGCGCCATTCAGTGGTCAGCAAGTGTAAGAATGTGCAGTGAATATAGTTTTTTGCTCACTGTTGTTATTATTAGGACTCCAAGCACCACAGTGTGTTTGTGATTTTCTTCTTCATTATTTGTCTGCCTCCAAACTGTCTGGACATTAGATACTGTAATTCCCAGATATCTCACATTTAATATAGTCCCAAATAGACAAGTGGGAATTGGGATTGCCCTTACAAAAAAAGAAGTTTATTCTATTAGTATACTTATTTTAAACAAAATAAGAAAGTATACTTTCAGTTTACTTCTGATGTATTTCTCAGACATACACTTAAAATTGCACTTAATTGTACTTGATTTAAACTGACAGAAAGGTCTAAGTATATTTGGCCTATACTTGTACTCAATCTTTTGATTACGATATACTTAAAAGTATTATTAATTATTCTAAGTATACTTGGCTTGCAGTTGTTTACTCTTTTGATTGAGAAGCTTATTAAATACTTTTTACACATAGTTTTACATACAGTCTTATACACTTTGAAAGTTTTGAAAGTATTGATTACCCACTACTGGGGTAAGTTGGCCCCCTACCTAGGGTAAGAAACTTCAAAATAAAAACTATGGGCCCTATTTTAACGATCTGAGCACATGGTCTGAAGCGCATGGCGCAGGTGCACTTAGGGAGTGTCCGAATCCACTTTTGCTAGTTTAACAACGGGAAAAATGGTTGGCGCGTCATGCACATGGTCTAAAAGGGTTGTCCCTAGTCTCTTAATGAGTCATGGGTGTGTCTTGGGCGTAAAGTGCAATAGACTAATCAGAGTCTCATCTCCCATTCCCTTTAAAAGCCAGTTGTGCTTGCACCATGGCGGATTCACTATTTACATGGCGGAATTTGCGAGTGGAAAGACTGAACACTTCTCTAGCGAGGAATCCTTTTATTTTTCATATTTAAAAATGTTTGTGTGCTGCTGCACGTCCCCTGTGCGTGTAATAAGCAGAGTGTACGCGTGCTGTGCACCCGCCTATAGACGCATTGTCACAGGGTGTTTTTGGTTATGTTTTATGTGTTTAGTTTGCCATGTTCACTGTCATGTCTTGCCATGCACTTCCTGGTCTTGTCATGTGATTCCCTTGCTCTCATGTGATCCTGCCATGTGCTCCTTTGTCTTGTGTTCTGTTGTCATGTTCTCATTGGTTTATTGGTTAATCATTGTTCACAGGTGTGTCTTGTCTAGTCATTAGTCCTTGTGTATTTATACCCTCATGTTTGCCATGTGTCCTGGTCTGATATTGAATGTTGTAACCCGCTTTTTGGTGAGTCTTTGTTTCTGGCCAGGCCAGGCCAGGCCATTTTTTTTTAATAAAAGCTGCACTTGGGTTCTGAAAACTTGCCTGCAGTGGACTAGATGTTACACGCGTATTACTAACGCACCCTTTAAATAACACAAAAAATACTACGCTATTGAATTTAGACCAGGTTTTTGTAGGTCTCAAAATAGCAATGCGCCAATAATGTGCCTGAACACACCTCGTTTTTAGACTAGCCCACCCATGGGCGAACAGATGGGCATGAGTGCATTTGCTATTTAAACAACATGGCGCTGGACGTGAAAATTATAACTGCGTCAGGCTGAAACTAGCAAAAACACTTGCGTCGTGTCTAGCGCCGCATTGCACCGGGTGTATGATAGGGCCCTTTAAGTTTTACTCCACAAATATAAAAACATTAATCTGCCCATAAAGCCCTCATTAACAAATAGACACAAAAAACGTTGATATTCAACAAAACACAATGTCATAAGATTTTCCAGAATACTAAATTAGATCAATTTACCTCAAAACTGTTTCGACTGACTAAATCTCATAAATGTTGATGAAATGTTGAAAGGATAAAATAAAAATTAGCGTAGCCATCCATCAAAAGTACTGAGAGGAGATTTCGTGTAATCTATGGTCGGGGGGTTTCATCTTGCCCCAGGGGACATCTTACCCCAACTTACCCTACATAGGAATTTACTTCAAATCTACTTATCTACTTAACTCTTTCCCCACCATTGACGGAATTTTCCTGAAAGAATACAGACTCTCCGGATCAAAACACAGGCAAAGAAGCAGAAACAAACAATTGAAGCATTGCTGTAAAATAACATCAATCAAACATTAAACAGCATATAAATCAAAACTGCCTAAAGTTACACAATGAAATGTCGACCTGTGAAGAGAAAACGACTGTGAAGCTTTGGGGGTGTTGATGGACGCAATCTACTCCATCTATGTGTTTATCATCTTTCTGATTCCGATCCAGGTTAATGGGATTTTCAAAGATTCGTGAGCGTTTTTTTTTTTTAATTATTCGTTTATTTATTTATTTATTTTGTGATCAGACATTAATTGGTGAACCCCTTGCAGTACCACTGCAGACCCCCAGTTGAAGACCCTTGTTTTAAGGCCTAAAACATCAAACATCAATGCTTTTTAAGCTTTCAAGTTTGTCTTGACCAACTTTGCTTTTCTAATTACACATTTACAATTTGAATTTCTCCAATTCAATTCATTTTAATAATCCCTTACTTTAACATTTTAATTGCATATCTGCATTCTGTATGTTAAATTAAATTCAAATTGAGGAACTGAACTGGAATTTACAACTCCCCTCTAGCAACAGCCCTGCTTTTAAGTGTACTATTTGAATACTGCTTGGGACTAAATTGGCCCACTTTTTAGTATATAAAAAGATTCTATGTATACTTTAAGTGTAACAGTAGTAAACTTTGAGTACACAACTAGTTTACAACTACATTTTTCATTTGTACTACAACTATACTACAAGTTAAAAGTTTACTAGTTAAAGCATATTTTTTCAATTTATGAAAGTACGCTTTGATGTATATTCCCTCCGTAAACTACTAGAGTTTAGTAGTTTTGTACTGCAAATATACTTTCTTTAAGTGAACTTATCATACTTATAGTTTACTATTTATATATTGTTTTTGAACTCTAAAGTTACCCTATTATGGTTTTATCAAATACTGCATTTATCACTGCGTGACGTATATATTTTCTACCGGGTGTTCAAAATACAGTTTTGTGTTTTATATTGTGTAAGTTTCCGGCTAACCCACGTTATTACTGTCTTACTGAAATACTTCTGCTAAGCAGTGTTATTACCTAAAACTGTGTCTATTAATGTATATTGTCTGTTGTTCTTACTACTTTGAATAGTGGATGGAGCAAGATTTGTTTTGCAAACTTTAATGTTACATCAGTCATTCACATTAGTGTTGGGTTAACGTATGCACTGTTATTGATACAGTTCCCGCATGTGCACCGCTATAAATGATAAATATACACATCGGTTTGTTGCTGGACATAAACTTGTTAATGCTGATGGTGAGGATTTACAGTTGCAACCCTATCTCCTTTGTAAAAGCTTTTAAGAGACATAAATAGTTCTCACTTTAGATGAGCTCACAAAAATAGTTAACTGACAACTACTAAATGTTTTATAACTACCTGAATTAATAATAAATTACAGTAGGAATACATGTTAATAAAGCATTTATTAACACACTGAATAACTATTACTATATGTCTAAATAATAAGATGTATAAATGTACATTTAAATAGTTTATTAATCACCTTACTTTCTAAATGACCTTATGAACCACTAACAACTCCTAACTGGTTTGTAAATAATGTAATACTTCATTTAGAACAATAAAGTTAATAAAAGTTAATAAAGTATGAAAATACAGTTATTAAACACATTATAGATATGCTTATAAATCAGGAATATAAAGCATTTATAGCTGTATTTATAAACTGCTTATTAATGTCTATTAATGCTTGATGAATTAACTATTTACTAATGCTTAACAAATGATTCATAGCCTGCAGTTATTATAAAGCATTGCCCAGAATGTTTTGTTGTATGAATATCACATGCAATATATCTAAAGAGATATAGCAAGGGACAAAAATATGGCATGTCAAAATAGATGTAAATGCAACGCGCAATGTAAATGCAGACTAATAGATTAATAGAAAAAATATTCATATCAATATATTTTTCATATGAAGCTGTTACTTACACATTACATCTGAACTTTCAGTGATTTGATTCTTAATTGTCCATCACACAGTAATATTAAAATGTGAGGTTTTAGTAAACTTTAAGCTAAAGTTTGAAGTAAATGTTTAATTGTCCATCTGACAGTAAATTAAAACATTTAAAAAGTTCAGGTAAATTAAAATGTAATTTAAAATGAAAATGTATGACTCTGCAAATGCATTAAAATAATTCACAACAACTGTGAACAACTAATGGATTGTGATTTTTATTGTATCATGTATACATCTCAGTTTTAACAATAAAAAGTAATATAATGCATGACAATGATGCATGTGCAACAACAACATGCATAGTTATAATCTGTTTTAACATAATATAACTATCACAATATGAATGGTTTCTATTAATATTGAAGGTTATATGATTAATATAGCTCTGTTTGACACATTATGTATTAGGGGTCCCTGCTCCATGCATGTCTCTATCGCCTATATGAGTCCTTGCCAGTTTCCCTGAAAAACGTTGAAGATCCCTGCCATACGATAGAATGATAGATAGATAGATAGATAACAAAATTTGGTATGTATAATGTATGTCTATATGGACAGGCCTGGATTAAGAACATGTAGGGCCCTGGGGCTATAACAAACCCAAGGGCCCCTATAGTAGTATTTAAAAAAAAAATAAATAAAAAAAAAATCTTCAAAGAACAGATACAATGAGTATATACTGTCTGAATATTCAATTGTAATATTAATTAGGCCTATATATAAATATTCCATGCTGCATGGTCCCCTGGGAACATTTTTATTTCTCTGATCTACATATGCGCATTGTAAGATGTTTGAAGGCAAAAAAAAATAATAATAAATAGCTTTCAAAACCATGTTAGTGGGCAGTAGATTATCTGTCGTACCTGCTCTCTCCTCATTTCATCACTCTCTCATTTCCATCACTCTTTCACTCTTTCTTTTTCTCACAGTCTACTTCTCTTGCCCTGTCTCTTAGTTAGTTTGTTTATTTATAAAGCATAATACAACAGTCGCTGACCATTGTGCGGTACAAAAAACAATTTATGAAAACAACAGTCTTATTATAAGCATGTATTATAAGCCTTCTCTAAAAGGTACGTTTTAAGTTTTACTTTAAACAAGAATTCAGTAGATATTAATCTAATAGATAGTGGTAGGCTATTCCACAGTTTGGGGCCGACTATGGCAAAAGCCTGGTCTCCCTTTCTTTTTAAACGCGATCTAGGAACCTTCAGTAGCTTTTGATTTGATGACCTTAAACATCTAGCAGATATGTTAATAGTCACCAGCTCAGAAAGATAGGAAGGTGCCAGCCCATTTAAAGCCTTAAAAACAAAAAGTAAAATCTTAAACTCTATTTTAAAGCACACAGGCAACCAATGCAGAGAGAGAGTAAGACGGGGGTAATGTGCTCATATTTGCGTGTGCCCATGATAAGTCTCGCAGCTGCATTTTAGACTATTTGCAAGCGGTTAATATAGGACTGACTAATACCTATATATATATTGAATTACAATAGTCTAAACAAGAAAATATAAATGCGTGAATTAGTCTCTCAAACTTAGCAGGAGTTAAAACATTTTTAATTTAGCTAGTAGTCGCAGCAGGAAAAAGCATGATTTGACTACTGCATTACTCTGCTTATCAAATGACAGGGCAGAGTCAAAGATGACACCCAAGTTTTAACAGATGGCTTTACATAAGCAGCTAAACTGCCCAACACTTGATTTAAGCTGCCAGAGACAGCTAATGGTCCAAACACAACTCAACTCAGTCTTACTCTCGTTGAGGTTTAAGAAATTATTGGACATCCAAGCCTTAATGTCTGACAAACAAGCAGTTAAAGCACATAGACCAGAATTGTCATTATGCTTAATGGGCACATATATCTGAGTGTCGTCTGCATAACAGTGAAATAATACTCCATGTTTTCTAAAAATTGAACCCAAAGGGAGCATATACAAAGAAAACAAGATGGGGGCAAGGACAGATCCTTGGGGAACCCCGCAGGTCAAGCGTGATTTTGAGGATAAACATCCATTTATATAGACAGAAAAAGATCTACTGTTCAAATAAGATTTGAACCAGTTCAAAGCCTGACCTTGAAAACCCGCACAATGCTCAAGACGAGAAATAAGAATGTCATGATCGACCATATCAAAAGCCGCACTCAAATCCAACATAAGAAGTACTACTGAACTCCCACAGTCAACAGATAATAAAATATCATTCAACACTCTCAAAAGAGCAGTTTCTGTACTATGCTTTTTTCTAAAACCAGACTGGAAAGATTAAAAAAAAAATGCAGTAGTTGGACCGAAACTACCTTTTCGAGAACTTTTGAAATAAAAGGTAAATTAGAAATTGGCCTAAAACTTCAAGGTTGGATTTTTTCAACAGAGGTTTAACAACAGCATGCTTTAAATATTCGGGGACAAATCCAACATTGAAAACCTGAATAAATAGGTGCGCTGCGATAATGTCAGATGCAGATGTGGTTAATTTTAACTTCATAACCAGTTGCTGAAGAGAAAGGATTTATAACGGAGTTAACTGTTGAAAAAAGAATCTTAGGTCTTTGATAATTTCTAGCTATAATGTCAGACAAATACTTTGATTTAGCCTCCTTCACAGCCCTTTGATAATTAGTTAATGAAGTACGTAATATCTCTAACGACACATGCAACTTATCTTTTTTCAACTTATCGACATACTTGTCTCAGGGCCCGTGTATCATTATTTAGCCATGGTTCTGCATTAGGTTTAAGTTGCTTTCTCCGAAATGGAGCAATAGCACTGTGCGTGAGATGATCCAGCTGCTCTCGTGCTGTGACTGCTGCATGCACGTGTGGTTTAATTAGGTAACGCCGTTTCATCACCTGGCTTTTGGTGTTTGTTTCCCACGCACTCGCAGCACTCCAGTGCGGTGGGGTTTGGCCCACCAGAAAAAATGTTCATGTGCTCCCGATCAGCTGTCAATAATTTCCTCTGCCAATAACGGGCCCCCTCCGTGCTTGGGCCCCACCTAGCCCTTATGTTAATCTGGCCCTGCCTATGGATATCAAAAGATACATGGATCCTATATCTTAATCCAAACTTAACTACAATTGGTACACTGAGTCAACCAGATTTTAAGAATGCACACTACATTTTGTCTAATTTTACTAATGAGGGAGCAACAAAAAAACATCATAACTCCACAATTTGATCAAGGTTGTTATGGAACTTTGAAATTTTTGCATTGATATTAATTATCCATAAAATATCAATTCGGCAAATCAACAAAAATGGCCACCAACAGCCAATCAAATTTCAGCATATAATGACTTATGTGTGATTATTATGAAAAATAGTATATAGGATGAATTTGTAGCATACTACTGTAATTTTAATATAACTCAATTTTAATTTCTTTCTTTAAAATACCAGATAACCGAAAGTTTAATTTAGTTACTAACCTAGAAAAGAATGCCTATACATAATGGCTGACAAGACAAAAGACATTAAAACTGGATTTTCCATCCAAACCAGGGCCCACCCATCTTAAAAGGACCTTGCAGCAGTAGTCGTGTTTGAACCGGTTCGGTTCTGAGCCTGAATTCAGTTGCGTCATTTCCTCTACCATCAGATTCCCGTTCCCAGTCAAGTTTAATCCCAAATACACCCTTCACATGAGCATTCGCTAAAGACGGCACCGCTGACTAACCATGAAAGATTAAACTGAAGGATTACTCTGGTGCCTGCTTCATATCTGGGTGTGTTATAAATGTTCTCAGCAAATGAGCATCAATTTTTCTTCATTTTGTTCTTTTTTTGTGTTTAACAGTTAGCGCCTTGGTCCATGAATATAATAATAAATGAATGCAAATGTTGTATTGCAGTATTTTTTGTTGTATGCAGTAAAGCTTTGTGCTTAAATTTAACAATGTTGCCCATAATCAAGATTCAAACCCTCATTGTTTTGATGAAATTATTCCTGATAGTTGAATTAATCTGTTTGGGTTTTTTTATATTACCAACTTAAATAGATTCTGTTTAGTTAGCAACTTGAATTTGTTCATATTTAACAGTCACATCAAGTAGAAAATGCTTCTCAAGATCAGTGTAAGTTCATGTCCACTAACTACTCTAAAAAAAGATGGTTCTTTAAAGGTTCTTTACACTTAGTAACAGTTCCATTTAGAACCGTATCGTCCTGAAGAACTCTTTATATGCTGAAATGGTTCTTTGTGTTAGAGTTTAGGGTTCTTTATTCTTGTGGCAAGCAGCGAGGCGAGGGACCGTGAGAGCGGGCCGGTGGCGAGTGATAATGAGCTCCATCTGCGCGCCACACCGGTCTCGTCTCACGGAGGAGTGACGGGAGCATAAAAGGAGGAGCGACGACAGTGCAAGACGAGAGAGGACCAGGTCTGGATTTACGTTGTGTTTTGTTTATGTTTGGTTTTGTATGTAGGCGGCAGTCGTCTGTGAGGGGCTGCCGCTGTTATTTTATTTTGTTGGTTTATTTTATTAAAAAGTTGTTAAATGTTCTCCTTCTTCCCTGAACATACAAACATACAAATCTGTAACTGCCAAAGACACCTCGTTACTGATTTTCTGGAGCTCAGCTATACAACTACACAGACTGCCAGCACACTCTCAACAGGTAAATGATTTCTTTCTTAAAATTTCTATACATTTTAACTTAAAAATTAAACTGGTTTCCTACCAATCATGTCTTTTTCTCTTTTTAGTTCAACAGAACGTGTAAGTGTGAGCAGCTCTGTTCAGTTAAGGATACTCATCTTCCCTTCCCCACAAAGTAACAGAGGTATTGAAGTTATGATCCATATTGTTAGATTTTTTTTTTATTATTACTTTATGCCTAAACATACCCAGTCATTACATCTATCCCATGACTTTAATCACTTTTTCCTTTTAACACGGTAAAGGGCTCACATACTGTATATTTTTTTGGTAATTTTGGCCTTCATAAACATTATTGTTTTTACATTATCAACTGGAAGAGACAGATGAAGAGGTTACCTACGTGACAGCATCTGAAATATACAATTGAGTTTAGACTTACAGTGTTCTAAACTCAATTGTATATTTCAGATGCTGTCACGTGGTAACCTCTTGATCTGCAGAGAGAAACTGCCACTGAATACACACATAATGAAGGACGTAAAGAGAAGACTGTGAAGGTATTTCACTGGAACTTGGTCTTCATTACATCTATATCATGTTCAATGTCAATAATTTATTAACTGTTGTTAGAGTACTGTCATTTTTTGTTACAATTTGCTATGTCAATAAAAAATGTAAGGACCTAAAGACACAACTTGCTGTTTTTTAAGTAAAACCCAAATAGAGGCAAGATATTATAAGACCAGGACTAAAAAACAACAACAATATTAATAGACAATCTATAAAATAATATTAATAATATGAAGATACTAATATTAATGAAAATAAACTATTACTATAAGTTTATTTATAACACCATTAAGGTCCTATATATCACTTTCATAGGTTATCTATAACCTTATAAAAAGGGTTCTATTTAGCACCAACATGGGTTCTGCTGTTGTTACAAGCTGAAGAACCCTAATTTGGTACGGTTTAGAACCATTTGGTGTTTGGGTTCGGGTTAATAGAATAAGTTGACGTAGTTGCAAAGTTACTTATAGTCAGTAGAATGACTGTTGGGAGAGCATCAAAATAAAGGGTTAGCAGATATTAAAATCACAGTCTACTAATACTCTAATGAGAGGTAGTTGACATGTAGATGCAAAGTTACTTATAGTTAATAGACTGTCTAAAGTGGACCATTGAAATAAAGTGTTACCAAACAAACATTAGCAAACAAAATACGGCATGCTTAAAAACTTTTGGTAAGTTGATCTTTACTTAAAATAGAAAACAAATCAACACAAACACAATTACTTTGTAATCATCATTATTTATAATTTATATACAATTATATATAAATACATTGTTATAAAATAATAATAAACAGCTAGTATCATCATTATACATGTGTAACCTCAGATTATGATATAAATTAAATAAAACATTACAACTAAGGGTTATAAGAAAATGTTACATAACACAAGAACAACTGAATAAATAAATGAATGAATTCTTTAAATAGACCTCTATAAATATGAGAGTTTTGTAAAACATATCTACATTTTCTATTAACATCCCATCAGTCACAATAGTAACCATAAAGATTTCATTTATAAAGCTCTAAAAATGTTACTGACTGGTGTTTTATTCATTTCCTGCAAATATGGAAAACATATAGGGTCTCAATTAAATATGTGCAGTGTGCAAATTGTCACATGACCAGTTTACTTCTTGTTTGCACTATGAGAAGATGATGGCTGCATCAAAGCTCTAAAAAATGTATGTTAACATAAGATATGACAGAGATTTTTGGTACACATTATCTTTAAGGTCGCTAGTATTAATATATGAATTCACTATTATCCAGTTTTGTTGAGTGCGAGTAAACATGTTGATGGCAACAATAGTTACCGGTGGGATAATACAGTGCATTTAGGTATACATACTTTCAATGAACTATCCAATTACAGTTAGAAAAGATTGCACTAAAATGTTGCAATTACAAAATTACAGTGAATAATGCATTAAATTAAAAATTCAAATTGACAAATAAGTTACAATATTGATGTTTTAATACTGGTTGCACTAATGTAACAATGTGATATGTTACAATAAAGTAACGATTTTGAAATACATTGATTTTATTGTATTTTTTTAGTATTAGTATTCCTATCAGTGTTGTATAAGGGTTTTTATGTATAATAGTAACTCTAGAGTTTAAAATGTGTTAATAACTGGGCTGAGATATGTATATAATAATTTTGAGGACTGCTGAAATATGTTAATTCAGTATACTCATTTTATATTTATATATATATATATATATATATATATATATATATATATATACACTCACCTAAAGGATTATTAGGAACACCTGTTCAATTTCTCATTAATGCAATTATCTAATCAACCAATCACATGGCAGTTGCTTCAATGCATTTAGGGGTGTGGTCCTGGTCAAGACAATCTCCTGAACTCCAAACTGAATGTCAGAATGGGAAAGAAAGGTGATTCAAGCAATTTTGAGCGTGGCATGGTTGTTGGTGCCAGACGGGCTCAGAATTTGGCGTAAACAGAATGAGAACATGGATCCATCATGCCTTGTTACCACTGTGCAGGCTGGTGGTGGTGGTGTAATGGTGTGGGGGATGTTTTCTTGGCACACTTTAGGCCCCTTAGTGCCAATTGGGTATCGTTTAAATGCCACGGCCTACCTGAGCATTGTTTCTGACCATGTCCATCCCTTTATGACCACCATGTACCCATCCTCTGATGGCTACTTCCAGCAGGATAACGCACCATGTCACAAAGCTCAAATCATTTCAAATTGGTTTCTTGAACATGACAATGAGTTCACTGTACTAAAATGGCCCCCACAGTCAGATCTCTTTCAGCACCTTGTTGAATCAATGCCACGTAGAATTAAGGCAGTTCTGAAGGCGAAAGGGGGTCAAACACAGTATTAGTATGGTGTTCCTAATAATCCTTTAGGTGAGTGTATATATATATATATATATATATATATATATATATATCATTATATATCCCACCGACCATAAAACTCAAATTTTCACACTTTTCCATAATTTCAAAAAATAATTCTTGATTATTTCAAGGGGTTACCAATGTCACATCATTTAAATATTTTCATGTCTGGGAAAAATGTGTAATTAAATGGGTTAAATAAATGTGATTTTCTACTTGAGACAAGTCATCATCATAAACAGCCACAGTGAATTACTAACAACAGACATTTCCGAACGGATTGGTTGCATTTCTTTTTGCTGTGCAGGCATTGGAAGTAAAAAATGGCAATATGGAGGCATAGCAGGGCCGTAAACACAAACAGCTATGCCAACATCTTGCCATATTTTCTCTTCCGATCTGAAAACCTTGCCGTCTCCTCTAGACCTGATGAACAACTTCACAACAACAAATCAACAGCATTTTTACAGCTGTAGAAAAACAAATTCATGTGTTAGCATGTAGCAGTTTATTTATAAAAATTAAAAAAAAAAATCATGACAGAATCAAGACTCCCAAACAAGCACAGGTTTACGGAGGTACTTGTTTTAAAGTTATTCAAATAATCTTTTGTTGATGATTTAACACATTTTGAGGTAAAATACAGATAAATATATGTACGCATTCTCAATTTGTGTGGGTGACATATGTACAAATACATAAAAGCACCAAACAGAGGCAATTTTCTTCAGCCGTGCAATTTCTTCATTTCTTCACTCACTCACTTTTATTTTACAATAGTATTTTTAATATTTCTCAAACTGCATCGGATGAAGCACATGTTAAGTCTGTTTTCACCCACAGGATTGGTTTGTTTTAAAAGTGAATCACTGTAATATCAATACTCGATTATATCCAATATGGGAGTTAAAAGGAATATATCTATGGTTTATGAAGGGTTATTTAAGCCTTACGGATGGAGTTAATAAATAAGTAAATAAGACAAAACAGGTTGGGAAACACTGAATTCGACAAAAGGCTACACCTAGAATTAATCTCGAAGGGTCAGGTGGAAAGACTGGTGAACAGGGTAAACATTTGAATTAATATTGCTTTTTCCAGTTGATTAATCAGTACATTAATTGTTTTGTATTACAAGTTTTTTTTAAATGTTATGTTTGAATATAAAAACTAGGCATTGTCTAATTAAGTATGCACTGATTGCATATATTTCCAGAACAGAAATCTAAACATTGGATAAAGCAATAGCCTGTTCAAAATTATTATTTAATTCTGTTCATATTAGATTTAAAGTTTTTACAGAGAGGATTTTTGATAGGCCTATCTCTTTTTATCACAGCATAAAACAGAAAATACTCTCAACAGTCAGAATAAATAAAAAAACATGTTCACCATGTTATTAGGAAATAAATCAGGTAAATAGAAGGCTATATGAAAAAAACTTCATAATAGGAAAAAAACTGGCTCAGATCATGAGAAAAAAAACAATGGTTTTGCCTTAAGGTAAACGCAAACGTTTGTGTGAAATTCACCTCCGTGAAGAGCAATACAAATCCACTTACCCTGCTGCTTTTGAGTCTGAAAACGTTCTGCTGCTGTAATCAAGCTGTTCCTTCATATCGTTTCTGCTGCCGATATTTCAATAATCTCTCTATCGCTCCAAAGGTCCCGCTGGAATGAATCGAGCTGCTTCCTCTGTAGGGCTTTTTTTCCCGAATGAGGTGAGTCAGCAAACTTCGGCAAGGTTCAGGTGTGTTCAGGTGTGTTTCAGCGCCATCGCGTCACCACAGCGCCGCGCCCATCCATGTTAGAGGAGAATAATGAAGCGCGCACGTCAGGCGTCATTCAGGTTCCACTGGCCTGAAGATGCTTTCCAAATGCTTTTAAATGCAAAGCAATGCTCGTCCTTTTCATGCGCGTTTGTGTGAATCACGCGTGCTCTCGGTCTAGACGGGGTCCTGCATCTCTTGGGATGTGAGCTAGACTCTTGGAGGGGGTCTCGTGCTGAGTCAGGCTCGATTTTACGGATGAATCATTTAATAATTCGGCTGACTTTCCGTTTTTTTTCTTTTTCTGCTGAATCTGACCCGATGCTTTGTCACTCACTTACATACAGTCCACACCTTTATTAACGAGTGCATATATATATTTACGCCCAAAAAACGCATCAGTCAAAACTATTTCATATAGCCTATATACAATCTTTTAATTCTATATATTCTATTATTTTTTATCTTAGTTAAAATCCTTTATAACTTATAATTATCACCTACATTTTAGCTTTTAATCTTATGAACGTTAGTTAAAAATACATAAATAAAAACTACCCATTGTTAGTTCATGTTAGCGCAGGGCTTGAATAATATGAATAAGGTTCCAATTGTTAACATTATGTTTATTATGTATAATTATTAACCTTTGATTAATAAAGCATTCATTAATCTTTGTTCATGTTAATTTTAACATAAATGCATGAATACAATTAAAAGTTGTATCTGTCAATATCATTTAATGGACCTTAATTAACATGAACTACATCATTAATAATTACTGTAACACGTGTATTGCTCATTGTTAGTCGATGTTAGTTAATGCATTAAAGTTAACTAATGGGACGTTGTTGTAAATTGTGTTGTAAATTAGTAAATTATGAAATTAACATTAAGATTAATAAATGATTTAAATGTTTTTTCCTTGTTAGTTCATGTTAACTAATGTAGTTAACTAATATTAACATATTGTAAGTGTTACCGATTGCCTGCTTGGCTACTCGTGCTTATGTCTAACATCTCTAATTCTCCTGATCCTATACTGACAACTGCGTGAATGATTATAATGATAATAATAATTGTCAGACTGTTGGCCTGATTCCTCTGTGAGGTGAGTCACTTCCTGTGCCAAACCCCATCGCTAAATCCCACCTGGATCCTCCCACATTACAAACATCAAATACCTCCATCCGTGCGCAAACCGCCAAACCCAAAAACGCCTAGCAGCACCACGGCTCTTAACTTTCCATTACCTACAAAAACAGCAGAAGAAAACACTGAGATATTCATATTGTTTCAGTCTTATACGCCTTAATTCTTCAAGCGGTACGTGTGTGCTTTAATTACAGTTTAGGTACACATTTCCCTAAAGGCACGTTCTGAATCGAAAAAAACAATAATTACCCTGTAAAGCCTGAAATATGAAATAAGTCAGAAACATCTTTAAAAGAAATGGAAATGTTAATTAAAAAGTTTAAAAAAAAAATTAAAAAAAAGGTAGCATATTTGATACATCAGGCTTTTCATGGTTCATGATAGTATGATATAGTGAGAATATGGACCTTAAACTTGAGGAGGAAAAACAACTTATTCAGAGGCCCAAAGTCAGCAAAAATATACAGTTTGGTGCAGATGCTGATATTTATATGGACAAAAAGTAAGATGAAATTCTGATAGCTTGTAATGTAAATCAATGATCAACAATATCTTTAACAGTATAATAGAAAAAGCATAAAAAAAAAATATCAGCTGTCACTATATCTCCCACTAATATGTCTTCATAAGATGATATTTAAAAGCTTAGTTTTATCATCAGTTTAAAACTGTAGTTTTAAAACATAATGCAATGCAATACAATGATGATTGAGAGATGAACATATAAATGTTCCTCAAAAGCCTGATGGATCATATTTGATACTCACATTTGAAAATGATTTTTCAAAAAAAAAAAAGAAAAAAAAAGTTGCTTCAGTCCAGTAAATGTTCAAATTGAAATATTAGCCTACTAACAATATAAAAATTATTCTTATGCTTACTTTATAAAAATCAGTAAAGATTTCACAGCAAATGGACATGTGAACCACGTTCTGGATGCTTTTACAATTATAAACTATACACTTTATTTGGTACGTAACACTTTATTTTACAGTGTCCTTGTTACATATGTTACATACTTACCATAGTAACAACAGTAAATTATGCATAATTACATACAACTAACCTTAAACCAAACCTTAACCCTAACCTAACCCTGTAGTAAGTACATGTAGTTAATTAATATTACTCAGTATTTAAATATATAAGTACACTGTAACAATGACACCGTAAAATAAAGTGTAACCCCAAACCCTAATCCTAACCCTATAGTAAGTACATGTAGCATATGTAACAAGGACACTGTAAAATAAAGTGTTACCATAAAGGGTTACACTTTATTTTACGGTGTCATTGTTACAGTGTAATTATATATTTAAGTACTGAGTAATATTAATGAACTACATGTACTTACTATAGGGTTAGGATTAGGAATAGGGTTTGGTTGAATAATTTACTGTTGTTACTATGGTAAGTACATGTAACATACACCGATCAGGCATAACATTATGACCAACTTCCTAATATTGTGTTGGTCCCCCTTTTACTGCCAAAACAGCCCTGACCGTGGGCTCCACTAGACCCCTGAAGGTGTGCTGTGGTATCTGGCACCAAGATGTTAGCAGCAGATCCTTTAAGTCCAGCAAGTTGCGAGGTGGGGTCTCCATGGATCGAACTTGTTTGTTCAGCACATCCCACAGATGCTCGATTGGATTGAGATCTGGGGAATTTGGAGACCAAGTCAACACCTCAAACTCGTTGTTGTGCTCCTCAAACCATTCCTGAACCATTTTTGCTTTGTGGCAGGGAGCATTATCCTGCTGAAAGAGGCCACAGCCACCAGGGAATACCGTTTTCATGAAAGGGTGTACATGATCTGCAACAATGCTTAGGTAGGTGGTACGTGTCAAAGTAACATCCACATGGATGGCAGGACCCAAGGTTTCCCAGCAGAACATTGCCCAAAGCATCACACTGCCTCCGCCAGCTTGCCTTCTTCCCATAGTGCATCCTGGTGCCATGTGTTCCCCAGGTAAGCCACGCACCCGACCATCCACGTGATGTAAAAGAAAACGTGATTCATCAGACCAGGCCACATTCTTCCATTGCGCCGTGGTCCAGTTCTGATGCTCATGTGCCCACTGTTGCCGCTTTCAGCGGTGGACAGGGGTCAGCATAGGCACTCTGACTGGTCTGTGGCTATGCAGCCCCATACGCAAAAAAACTGTGATGAACTGTGTATTCTGACACCTTTCTATCAGATCCAGCATTAACTTCTTGAGCAATTTGAGCTACAGTAGCTCGTCTGTTTGATCGGACCACACAGGCCAGCCTTTGCTCCCCACGTGCATCAATGAGCTTTGGCCGCCCATGACCCTGTCGCCAGTGCACCACTGTTCCTTTCTTGGACCACTTTTGATAGATACTGACCACTGCAGACCGGGAACACCCCACAAGTGCTGCAGTTTTGGATATGCTCTGACCCAGTCGTCTAGCCATCACAATTTGGCCCTTCAAATCCTTACTCTTGTCCATTTTTTCTGCTTCTAACACATCAACTTTGAGGACAAAATGTTCACTTTCTGCCTAATATATCTCACCTACTAACAGGTGCTGTGATGAAGAGATAACCAGTGTTATTCACTTCACCTGTCAGTGGTCATAATGTTATGCCTGATCGTTGTATGTAACAATGACACTGTAAAATAAAGTGTCACCTAAACTATCAATCAGACGTCGGAAGGCCTACATAGTAGATTGTGTAGCTACAACAGATTTTGATCAGGTTTCAGTTTTTTTCCAACAAAGTTTTGATCATGTTGAGAATTTAGAGACAGAAATGTGTGTATCAAATATGGCTTTAGAGTTAAACAACAGCTGATTATACTGATTCTACTAAAGGGTTTATTTGTGTTCTCAGCAGAATGAAAGTCTGAAGTGTGTGTCAAATGACTCTGAATCATACACACTCCACAGTACTTTGAGCTCTACGTGTGAATCACCTACAGTGACCCAGACGGGCAGATCTTCATGGCTTCTCTTGTCCGCTATGCAGGCCGAGGCTTGACTCACCGAAATTAACCAAAACTGCAGAGTCTGGCTGTGTGTCATGTTAGGAAAACAAAACGTTCACCGTCCAGCTCATATGGGGATAATGAAGTTGTTGCCGTTCAGCTCGAGCGAGTCTGGTCACACTGCTGCAGCCCGTTTTGTCATCCACACATGGTTGTAATCAGACACTCATGACGCACATTTGCTCACTGCATGAATCAGCTCTCTAGTGGTGAAGGAACGTCCTGCTGCTTTATTTTTATGTATTTTACTAGTCTGTGCTCTTATCATTGTGGGCAAAAGTTCATGTATTCGTGTAGCTCAAAATCAAAGGTCAAACAAATATGACCCAATTCACACTGTACAGCACAGGTAGGTGATAGAGTGGGGCATGTTGTCACACCATATGGGTTCAATTGTCTCCATGAACCTGCTGTTTATTGCTTCTAATAATGCATACAATCTAAAATAGGGGAGAGCGGGGCACAACCTAACACTTTGACTTTTTAGTGTAAATTCACATCCCCACATTAATTTCCCACATGTCTAGTACAATTATGTGGTTTTGTTTCATTAATACAGTGTATACTTTTTTCTTGATTTTCCCCCGAAAGAATGGAAGTGAAATGTGACAACATGCCCCATAGGTGGGGTACATTGTAACATGTGAGGGGCACATTATAACATGACCATATGACAGCTTAAAATATTATCTGATCTAATAAAAAAAATATGCAAAACAAACTAAAATATTTAGTCAATAAAATACAATTATTAACTTTTTTATATAAAATAATGGCATTTTTTAATAATTAAAAATAAACAAATTTTTTAGTTTGACAACAAACACACCACAAAACACAGCTATACAGCATAGTTCAAAACATAATAATAATGAAAAATTTCTGAACATTGATTCACTTTTTTTCTCATGGTTTCTTAACAGAATTCATAAAAGTATAGAATAGAAGTTCTAATAGGGGCACATTGTAACTCCGTGTGACAACATGCCCCATCTGCACAACGGTGCTTTAAATCCGGCTTGTGTCTTCTGCTGGTTAGATCAGAATTAAAGAACATTAATCTCAACTGTTAAATAACAGATATTAGATTACAATAATATCAGATTTGTCTCATTTTAAATAAACACAAAAAACAGAGATGAAAAATTAACTAAATTAAGAAATGTACTTTTGCTATGGTTAATTAAATGTTCAGTGATATCTTCCAAAGATGTTTTAATTTTGGCACAATTTTATCTCTATATAGTGTTGATATGGCAACTAGTAAATACACTAATTTGCGTCATGCTGGCATGTGTGGAAAGTTTTAAAGCATGTGTGTTACAACTAGCCCCACGTTAGGTTGTGCCCCGCTCACCCCCACATCTTCCACAACATATTGCCCGAAGAAATTGTAATGAATAAATAAATTACAACATATAGAATAAAATGACAACGTGCCCCTAATCATCTGCTGTCACATCTGGTACCCTTTAAAACGGTTATAATATGTACACTTTTGGTACCAATATGTACCTTTAAGGTGTATCTTTTGAAAGGGTACTGCTTAGTGTAACATTTTTGAAAATACTCATGACCCGAAAACACATTACTTAAAATCAACATCAACCTTAAAAATTAGTTTGACCCCATTCTTCACTCTCTGTATGTCATTGTGGATTTATTGTGTTCATGATTTTACTCAACAGCTACAGCAACAATAGGAGGGTCCATATAATTTGAAATATGCATTTAAACCTAACCCAGAAAACAATAATTTGTACAAAATCTTTGAGATATTCCACAATTAATACACACACATACCAAATGAATCAGACAATCTGCTGATTCATGTTTTATGATAATTTAGCATCTAACATTCAAATCAAATAAATATAGTAACCTGATGTCAAATGTATAATTCTTACCTCAAAATTCATTATTGTCCTGCAAATCATTTTTTTCACCTCAAGAGGATGTTGGTCATAGTGATTTCAACCACCTAAATCCAAGTGGTTAAACTGATTGTTACAACTGACCCTGACTATTCTCGGTCTCCTATTTGGCATACTAAAGAAAATTCATACTATTTATAAAAGACAGAATTTACTGGTAACACAATAAGGTTTCATTAGTTAACAAGATTAGTTAACATGAACTAATAATGAACTGCACTTATTAATTTTTGTTAATGTTAATTTCAACCTTTACTAATACATTATTAAAATCAAAAGTTGTATTTGTTAACATTAGTTAATGCACTGCGAACTAACATGAACAAACAATGAACGGCTGTATTTTTGTTAACGAAGATTAACAAATACAGTAACAAATGCATTGCTCATGGTTAGTTCATGTTTGTCAATACATTAACTTGTAAAGTGTTACCAAATTACTTCAGATATACCTGATGTACTGTACCTTCTAGAAATATTTGTATGAATTGTGCTCTAATATAAGCCTATATATTGAGGACATACAAAAGACTAATTTTAAGGACTACGGACTACTGTAAAAATTAAATCGCATTTTGCAATTTAAAAATATATAGGGTGAATCCAGGGGGATTGGGACACATTTTGCCATTTAATCATTTGGAAAAAGTGTCCTAATCAACCCGAATCCACCCCCTATATCATATAGGTCTGTGTTTGCTCAATTATAGAAAATATTTTCGCTTTTAATTTTTAAAAAGAAGTGTCGCCACACCTTGTCTGGATCAACAGCTGCGTGGAATCGAGGTCTTTACAGAAGTTTCTTTACAGATACGAGAATCCCCCTGAAGCTCTCTGAACTGTCATTACAGAACATTTAGACAGCTTTATAGACCCATTCAGAGGGATTCCCTGGAATTTCAGTGAGACTTCCCCAGCATCCGCTAACACGGAATTCCCCATCGTGATACGGAGGAAACTGACAGAAAATAGCAGGAATTCAGTGAGATTATTTCCTTGTTATTCTGAGTGAAAAGTACCGTAAATTCCCATGAAAGGACGTTTCTGAAACTTGAACCGTGTATGCCTGAATGCCTGTCTGTCTGTATAAATTCTGTAATGAATGAAATCATTAAATTAATGAACATTAAAGTGAAAGCCATTACTACTCGAGTGTATGTCCTTTTTTGTGAGCTAGATGGCGCCCAAATCAATCAAATGCATGAGAGTTGTGAGTATATGAGAAGTGTCAGCATTATCTCCACTGTGGCATCTCATTTAAAACTATTTTGAACATTTCTTAATCATTGTAGGCATATGTATAACATTTTTATTTTACATTTTGATATGCTGCATTAAATATTTACTAAATAAATTTCTCCTAATTTTTCTCATTTTTTCTAAGAATGTTTTGCTACTGTTCCCATTAAGTTATTTCGTATTTTCTGAACGTTTAAAACATCCAGTTTTTTGTAAACATTAATGGAACATTCCATTTGATCTTTTTGCAAATGTAATGTGATCGATACTTTAGAACGTTCTCTGAACGTTCTGAAACAATTAACATAAAAAAAATAAAATAAATAAAAAAAACCTTTTTGAAGGCATTTTTAAAGACCAGATAGCTTTGAACAAATGCTGTGTTAACGTTACTGGAATAATGTTTGTTAGTAACTTTGATAGAACCGTGCCACAACATTAGCTAAAGTTCTGAGAACATAGGGTAGAGTGGGGGGAAATGCCCCCAGGGAGAATCGCTTCCCACTATCATAATTACTGTAGTTACCATGTTCTGAACATCACATTCTTTGTTTTTCCATCAAATGTAATCTAACTAGGTGGTTAAATAAAATATTTGGAATTTATATTTAAAAATTACCTCACATTAGCATCAGCTAGCTAGTTAGCCAGCCAGTTAGCATCAGCTAACAATATTTTTCAAAAAGGTTGATTTTCAAAATGGTTAATTAATAATATTCATATTTATCTACTGTTATTTTGGCTTGTCTTTTTAATTTTAAGCTAAAACATGCTTGTACTCTGATTTTTTGACCTGTGGGGTAAAATGCCCCCTTGGTACAAATAAAATTTTTGTTAAAAATCTAATAACATGAAAACTCTGGACATTTTTCATACTTGGTTTATAATTTATGTCATTGTCACTGAAAACTAGGATAGCTATTCTAGACACATTTAACTTTTGTTTCACAGAAAAAGTTAGTCCTTAAGGCGGGTGGGGGGGTGTTTTCCCCCACTCTACCCTACATTTTAACCTAAAATGTATGTTGACAAAAAAACTTTGTCAAACATATTGTTTCATAAGACTTCAAACATGTAATAACGTCTCCGTTCACCTGAGATGAGGGAACGAGACATTGCAACGAAAACGCTTTTGGGAAACTCTTTCACCAAGAAATACTAAAACCTTATTGAATAACGCCGTTGTTCTACAATGGCCAATGCTGTTTAAGCACGCGAAATAAGGGCAGGCTCGCTCCCTATATAAGGCAGCGATGAGCGGCATTGCATCAGAATCTTGCGACTGATAGTGTTCACGGCATGAAATGTAATGTCTCGTTCCCTCATCTCAGGGAACCAAGGTAACGTTAGTAACCAGAGACATTCCCTTCCGATTTTGTTAACTTCGACATTGCGCCAAAACACTTTTGGTGAATGTATAAAATCCCGCCGTCATGAAGCAGGACATTTCTGAATGATAGTTACGTCCAACTAATACAAAAGACACATACCTAGTTGAACACCGCAATGACAGGGGTTTCAAAAGAGGTGCCTCATATTCAGGGAAACATCACGTTCAGCTGAAATTAAACAGTTATATGGACACAGAGGCCATACTCAAGCGATAACGGTTGCGCTGATAAGGGCTCATGCAGTATCTATAGGGCCTAAAGTAGGTGCTTCATAACAGGAAGACACCACACTAGGTTAGAAACAAGTCATATAGACAGAGCTCATTTCTAGCCGACAATATTTTCACTGAAGTAAGCAGCGAGGCCTATCAGACCTAGCTGAATCACCGATGTATCAGCGGTTCAACAATGAGGTCTGTGAGGCGGCGGAAGCACCGGCACTGCTCTAGTGTGACAAAAGAGTGTAGCGGACCTAGCCGCCTGGCTGTTATGGCCATGCTATTTTACAGAGAAGCGGCACAAGCCAGCATTTAAACAGAATACTTATATAAAGTGTCAGCATCCCCACTAGGTCCGGGCCACACCCTCTGTGTGCTTTCAGAGTCACCGAAAGCTGGTCTGGAATCACAAAGGGCTCCCTGCCTGTCCCATTGTTATGCCGTGTTTGTACATAGTTGTACTTTTCCAAGGGGGAGTGGGTTAACGTAAGACCCAAGCACTGAAGGTGATCATATGCTTGTGGCTATTCAACGCATTCTGTGAATAAACAAGAACCAGCCGATTGTCGAGGTAGTTCAGAACGCGTACCCCGCTCAATCGAAAATGGGGAGAGAACTGCATCATGCATCTCATGAATGTGTGTGAGATACCAGCCCCCAGGATCTGTTTTGATGTAATCATTTTGAATGAGCGTTTGATAAAGTGCGGTTCAGCCGTGTGTAGAATGGGGGGAGTCGGCCATCCTTCTAGGGAACCAGAAAAATAATTACTGTAAAACCCTGTTTGATAAGCAAACTACAGCTCGCTTTGCAAGGAGGTTGTGCTGTATCTACATGCTTTGTGAATGTGCATGAGAGGCCTTAGAGCAGAACTGCAAATTAATATACTTTGTCAGATCGAAAGCAGAACACAGGAAGCGTCTGTGATGAGAAGCTTTCTGTACAGTAGGACAGTGGACTCGCCAGCGTCTCTAACACACACACATACACTCAGTCACTACAAGCGGACCTTGTTAAGTCACCCACATAATGGGAGGGCAGAGGTGGCGTTCTCGTCATGGTATTGCTAGGTACTGGACCTAGTTGAACATATGTGTGTACAACTTAGAAACACGGATCCTAAAGAGGCACTACCTCTATCTCGCATTTAGCGAGAAGTGTGAAACTCCGCTCGTGGGCCGTTTTGAACTGATACAGCAGACATAACGGCGTTAGAACAGGGCAGTCTGCTAGTAAACTGTAGTGCACATTCACTTATCACTGTCTTTTCTAAGATGCCCAGCAGAGCCTGCCATGCATCTGCGTGTCTGGACCTTTGCTCAGTACAGAGGCAGAGCATTTCGCTTCTTGGAGCGAGGTGCTGCTTAGCTTTACGGTGTAAGCGAGTAGCACGCTGTGTTTCACTTTATTGCATTTCTTTATCAGAAATGCATAGTCATGGCAAAAGACAATCGGCTCCGTTGCTCAACATGTAGGGAAACGTGAGATGCGTGGATTTTGCTGCCGGCTTTAACATTAGTAGCAGTACACACCCTAAGCAGCGACACAGCTGTGGTTTATCATAAATAGGCTATGAACGGCAGTTGCTGGCATATATAGCAGACAGCGCAAGCAGCACTATACACCTTCATGAGAACAGCGGCACAGCCTGTGGTTTATCATGAAAAGGCTATGAACGGCAGCAATGCCGGTGTAGAAGATAGTGAAAGAAGCACTACAAATCAACATGACACACCCACATCGGAACAGCAGCACAGCTGGTGCTTTATCATGAATGGCGGCAGCGCTGATGTATGTGGAGGTTAGTGTGTCGCTCACACTACACTAATTTTTACAACCAATTGTCTTCAATTAAAAATGTGGCAACGCCTGTGCATGTATCATAGGAATTCAGTGAGTGGTGGGAGCGCCGGAGTTTGTGGCTTAGCCGGTGTTTATACAGTAATAAGCCATAATTTCGCAGAGGTTGGGGTTGCCTGCCTGGCTGCTTTGTACATGACAGCTCGTCCTGAGGCAGGGGCTGTTTATGTAAGTAAGCGTCTGGAGCTATTTAGGCTCTATACAAGACAGAATGCCGCGCTGAGATGGGGTGCTGTCTATATCGTGTGAGGGGCTGAAGCGCTTTTGACTGGAACACTTTGTGCTTATGCAATACAGAACACTGCTGATGGTCTGTTTACATCATGAGCACGTTCAGAGAGCGGGAGGCACGCAGGACCTGTGCCAGGCTGCCAGCATATGAACCCCTTGCTCTTATCTCACGCCTGGTGCACAGCTCTACTACCATGAAGAGAGCATGAGAAGCCAAGGTTGTGTTGAAAATCTCAGAAGTGAAGACCAGGAGACTTGGATGTATCTTCAGCAGGATTCTTTATTGAGAACACGTGCTGTCGGTAGCTGCAGTCCATCAAGTCTACTAAGGCAGTATACATTGTAGTTTATATAGATTTTAGGTGGCAGGGGAGACAAAGCAAATGGGTGACGACCTTAAACAAGCATGCAAATGAAGTATCCAGGTAAAGGGACACGCCCCAGACTCTAGAGTATCACCAGTTTTAATCCAATCAGCATAACTGTTCAAAATGGGACAGGGGCTTCAAGAGCCATTAAAAACAAAAAGTGAGAGTCTCAGTAATCTGGCTCGTTTGACTTACAATAAAGATAACAGGAAATGGCAGAAAACTCTTGCTGAAAACTCACATATTATTTTGTGATGAATAGAGTGTAATGACACTTTTGCCATTAATGTGTTTATAAGCAATGGAAAAAAGCACAAATGTCAGAGCATGTCAAAACTTCTAAAGAGCCCCAAACTGGCTCAGACCTGTAAGAGTTAACAGAATAATTCATCTGATGTCACCATTTTTTACCTTAAATGCTAAATACAATGTACTTCTCTTAAATTTGTAATCCCACAGTCCCCCTTTGAGAGTTCTAATAACTCTCACATAATACAAATTTAAACCTTCATAAAAGTCCATTCTGTAGCTTAGCATAAGCCCCATCTTCCAGTCATGTAACTAAAAAGTTACAGGCTCATATAACTTATTCTGTGATGTGTCCTTGATTTACGCAAATGTAATAGTTCTTTTTAAAACTATAACTGTTGACACATGACACATTTCCTGTAGAGTCGCTCAGATGACTCAATTCAACAGCAGACCAGCAGTATTCTTGCCTAGACTTTATTGTTTCATACATATGTTGATTGTATAGTGCTTTTACATCTAACTTAACAGTGTAACTTAGTGTTTTTCTTAGCCTAGTCTTAATTTATTTGACACCTATGGACCAGTGAGGTGGGGATAAAATACTGAGAGGGGGAAACCTATGAGGAAGTCTTCGCCACAGGGTTGGCCCCCGACGCCTGTTGCACTGGTTCTTCCCTGGGCTCCTCACTGATCTGTGTGTCTTATTCTGTCCCTGTAGGTGGTGTGCACACTGTACAGTGTGAGACATGAGTTCATTTTGTTTTGAAGCTTGTGAATAAGCTTGCAGACAACAAAAACTTACTGTAGGAACTTCTAGGAAGCAACAGCATATCCTTCCTGACTGTTGCCTTCAGTAACCTTATGCAGTATGCAATTATCCTTATGCAATAACCTATTTCCAAAAATTCCCAAAATAATGCAATTATGAATCGCCACATTTCCATTCTCCTGTGAAACATCAGTCATAGTAAACATCATAACAGAGGATGGGTGTCTGACTGAATATTCTGTAGTATAACATTTTACGGCTGTGAATGTACTTAACCAGTGTCCCCAATGGAAGGAAGAGTCCCCTTCCTTGTGTTCTATTTACACTGAGTCTTTTATCATTGTTGGAAAAATTAAGTACTCATTACTGGGGAAATTAAGCGCTCACAGCCCAAATGGTTAACACCTCAGTAAGCTTCCCCACGAGTTTAATGACAAGGGGAGGGGCTGCTTCAGAGTAGCAAGCAGACTGAGTAGGAGCTAAGTAACATTGTTAATTTCTCTTAGTTTCTTTTCGTTTTTTCTACACTCTTTCATCCAATGTCCAGGTTTAATGACAACTGCCCTTTCTCTTAGGACATTTAGGTTTGACCTTAAATGATGCTGCTGCAATCTTTACTCTTGCCTTGACATTAAAGTCTCTTTCCCGAGTAGCTAACTTGTCCAAGTTATTTTACAGAATTCCATTGGACCATGTAAGATCTAGGAAAGGTAGTGCATTTCTGTATTCTGGTAAAAGGCCATCAAACCATGTGCGAACTAGTGGTTCGTTATCATCTAGCACCTTCTCTGGAGTCTCAGCTATTCCATTGTATTCTGCAGCTGACTGACAAAATCTCTGTGTACTCATTCACAGTTTCATTCTTCTTCTGTACACAACTAGTGATCTTTGACCAGTCCAATTTTGGTCCAACAATGTTCTTTAACACTCTCAGAACTCCCTCTCACAATTCATCTTTACTGGCATGTTAAAACTCATATTTGTTTACAGCACTTTCAAAATCATTGAATTCTGACTCAAGATCTGTGATATTAGCTGGGTGACTTCAGCTAGAGACATATCATAGAGCCGCATCTTTCTGGACAACTCTCTCCTAAACTCAGAAAAATGTCCACGCACTGATGGCAAACTCTCAGCAAGTCTTTCTATGGCTTCAGGTCCTAGAGTGTTACTGACTGCTTGTAACTGCACTATCAGGTTTAGAGATGGAACAGCGTCAACCCCTTTTACCCTACTCTTAGGGTGTTTTCACACTTGGTTCTTTTCAGTGGTCTGAGCGCGGTTTGCGTGATTTTTGGCCCATATGTGCACACTCCAAACGATCTCAGACCCCTTTAAAGCAAACCGAACCAAGACCATCTTGGGAGGTGGTCTGGGTACGGTTCGAGCTCATCTTATGGTACGGCAATCTGAACACAAACCGCTCTGGGCTTACTTGATTTTTCTGTTCGCAAATGTAGTTTGGTCATCAGATGCCTCCGTAGTACATACAAATCGGCTGTTCATCATGGCTGCTTCTTCTAGCAAATCTCTACAAATTATTCGTTCACAATTTACATTTGTTTATTGCAATTTCAACCACTTCCAAACTGTGTAAGAGAGACACGGTTGCGCGCCTTGCCAGTTTAAAATGGTTTTATGAGCGCACACACCTAAAGCGCATGCACAGAAGCCAGCTGTCACAGCGCGTGTACTAAACAGAATCTTTAGCGTCTTATTGCATTTATTTTAAAATGTAAAAAACACAAAAGTTTCACATAAACGTGGTTTTGTCTTAAGTGAATGTAAACATCTGCATTACAGGCCTAATATAAGAATCAGTGGAGTATGTCATACAGTGAAGAATATGCAGTTTTATTTTTCATATGATTATTCCATTTCTTACTTGAATGCTGCTTTTTTCTATACATTACCTGGAAAATTTAAAGCAGTTTATTTAATTTGCATCTTTCTTTTATTATTTTATTGTATCGTTTATTTTTTATATGCTGATGTCATCATTGCCTTCTGCAATAAAATAAACATGATTCAAGGAAAACAATTCAAAATAAATGTTATTTACAAAGGTGGATATGTGATATAACTAGTGCAAGAATATGTAGTATTGCAAAAAAATATATTATAAACAACTTAATTTAACAGCATTTGCAGCAATGTCATTAAAAAAAAAAAAAAAAAATCTTTACAAACAAATATCTTGGTTACTGGGGCACAAACAATATAAGTGAATGGGATCAAATGTTGAAGGCCATAGGGTCAGCCATCAAACACAGAACTGGACTAGATCCAAAAATCAACAGTATGAACACAAAGGGGTCTGAGACCATATTCCTACTAAAGTAGAACAAAAAAGGATCTGAGTCCTCTTTCAAGTACAGGGACAGTGTGAACATGAAGATAACTGGGTCCTTTTTTACTTGGTTCACCTCTTGGTCCACTTAAAGGAGTCTGAGTTCAGTTCTTTTAAAGAGGAACCAAGTGTGAAAACACCCTTAGCCTTTTGTCTTGCTCCACACACTTCAACTGAATTTACATCTTTATTCATTAATCCAACATTGCTATTGTCTTCTATTCTACAGAAATACTGTAAGTCAGAATAGCTTTCATCTGACTGTTGGTCACATTTGGTTGAGGCTTTGTTATGACCCACCTTTTTCGTGAGACAGGACACTCAACTGTGCAATTGTTTGTTCTGTTCTTTTAACTTAGCAATACACTGAGCTTGTTCTTGTGCTAAGGATAAGGTAAACTCTCTGTGGAAGCAGATTATGCCCTTTATGTTTTTCTTTCTGATACATGCACCCAACACCTTCTTGCATTCTTCAGTAGACCATACTTAATCTGGATCAATACCAGATTTCTTTGTCAAATCCAGTCTGACTGACTCAGTCACTACTGAGTCCATGTGCTCTCCTAACAACGATTTGAATTCACTGTCTGTCCATGAAGGGGTAGCTAGTCCACCTTTTACCGTTGTTGGAATTAGCATTCCTTCTCAACATTTTGTAATGTCTTTCTGTCACAACAGGACACTTCCAACACCTCCCTGACAAAGCAGAGGATAAACTTGCAAATTTATTAACACAGAATAACTGTTAACATACATTTTAAAATCTTGCAAATTACTTACAAATCACTAAATGGTTTAGCTCCCCAGTACTTGAGCGAGCTCTTAACGCATTATACTCCATCACGTCTATTGCGGTCTCAAAACTCTGGCCAGTTGATAATACCTAGAATATCAAAATCAACTGCAGGCAGTAGATCCTTTTCCTATTTAGCTCCTAAACTCTGGAACAGTCTTCCTAGCATTGTTCGGGAAGCAGACACACTCTGTCAGTTTAAATCTAGACTAAAAACACATCTCTTTACTATGGCATACACATAAAACATTTTTAATTTATATTTTATTCAAATCAATTGTTAGGCTGCATTAACTAGGTCAGCCGGAACTGGGAACACTTCCCATAACACCTGATGTACTCGTTACATCATAAGAAGAATGGCATCTACGCTAATGTTAGTCTCTCTGTTTATCCCGAGGTTTACTGCAGTCAGCCGGATACGGGCTGTATCCAGATCAGATGGTGGACCTGCGCCTGGACATGACCAACTCATCCCTGAAGTGTCTGAGACCGTGTCAATTAGTCTCCCCTCTGAAATTGCTCATCGACATGGCATCCTCAATGGATCCATCTCCGGCGTGATGACTCCGATATTTCGAATATTCCTATTTAGGCACATATAAAACACAGACAATTACTTGAAACATACCAATTTATATTGTTTGTGCAAGATTAAAATAATGTAAATGAAGTAAATTACAATAACAATGAAATACAAATAAATAAAAACACAAATGAATGACTCGTTTCTTCTCAATCCCGTTTGAGTTTATTTTTTAGATATCTCCTCTAAGTGTTATTTTCAGCTCTGTTGTTATTTAAATTGTTTTTTCTATTTATATTCTAATTATATGGTTTATAGCTTAAATTATTCTCCTATTTTAAGCCTGTACAAACACAAGCCTCTTTGATCGTAGCATTGTCCCAGTCTGCCCGTTTAATAGCTTGCAGCCACAGATGTCGTCTATTTTTTTTAAACGGATGAGATCCTGTAGGAATCCTGAAAAACTTGACTTCATAACTGATGCGATTTTCACAGTTCACGACGCAACAAGTAGGCATTTTTTTATTGACGAGAAATTCTCTGGTTAACACAATTCAATGGGATGGAATGAACTTTCTGACCCCGACATGCGCACTGCGAACTGCAAATTGTCCTGTGACGTGAACCGTGAAGGGGTCTATAAAGATTTGACTAATGTGTAACATCACTGCAGAACTGACCAATCAAAAGCCCAAATGTAAACTGGCCAATCAGCACTCTGCTCCTCTAAATAATTGGCTATTTTTTGTTTTCTGGTCAAGATCATTAACTTACAAATGGCCACATGCCTTCTCTCAGCCATCTCCTTTAAAGCTTCACATACAGAATCGATAGATAAGAATATGATTTTTTTTTGTATGTTAGGCCTATATGCAGTTTTTAACTGTCAAACCTTACCTTTCTGAAGACATTTCTATCTCAACAGCACCAGATGGCGCAGTGCAGGTTATTAACAATTATTGTAATTGATAGAATGCTTCTTACATAAATTTACTTTTAACTTATCTTTGTCTTTGACACAACTGCTGCTGTGAACAGATTATCTCACATTCTGCTACTGCTAGATTCATGTCACCTTCGTCCCAAAAAAAGTTATATGTGTTGAAATACTTCAGTGAAGTTAAGCTAAGCTATCAGTGACATCACTGATTTAAATCCCGCCATTTTTTAGGCCCGAAAGCAAACTAAGCAAAACGGTAACTTGAAGCACAAAGGCCAGACGCCATGCTTTAATTTAAGAGCATTTTTTACTTTTACTTCCAAACACTGTCACACCCAGACTCTCCCTTAATGCAGAGTAAACATACACATTTCCTCACATCTTCATCCGACTGTGAATGATTTGCCTGTGCTATTCCTGAGGATTAAGGAAGTGTGTGCTGTCTGCAGTGGAAATATAGTTAGTTATGTTATGTTAGTTAGTTAACTAGTTATGAAATATGTTAGTTAGTTAACTAACTAACAATGTTAGTTATTTTAAGGTGGATTTTTGGTGGATAGTCACTGTGGCTTCAAAGCTAGAGAATAGACAAAACACTTTTTGCTTAGATTTGATTAATTTGACAAAAAGTAAGTGCAGAACACAGCTATTATTTAATTGTACATTTAGGCTATTTTATTTTAAATTGGGTTGATTTTTAAACATCAATTACGTGATTATTAGGCTATTATTATTATGACTATATTTTAGCTCATTCTGATGTGGAAAACTTCTCATTTGGCTCATGCATTATACTATTTTCTTCTTCTTTATTTGTATTATTATATTTTGTGTTATGTTTTTATTATTATTAATTAGGATATTACTACTACTACTACTACTACTACATAAATCTGTTTCTCAGTAACCATGACTCTTATTTTTAATTTTTTCCGCTATGCACACATATGCGGAGGAATTCCAGCTATTGCTCTGAATGTAGTTTCGGGCTATGAATGATTATGCATTGACCAAATCGTGACGCGCCGCGCAAAACTCTCAGGTTTTCCGCGTCTCTCGCTGCGCAACATCACTTGTGGGTGGATTCAGTTGTCACTGACAACAACCCCTAAATCAAAGCATGAGGATCGGTATTACATCACAGGCTGCTGGGCTGGGTCTGTCCACCCCTCCAGGTGTAATCACAGGCTTTTATCGTGGGAACTCCCTTGAAGAGGCTTTTCCTGCGGTGAGCTTTCACGCATCCATCGCCCCAGGATATAATGGAGGAATCCTACAGATGACACTTGCGTTTGGGACGGGCACTCTCTGAGTTTATGTAGTGTTTTTTTTTCCCCTGGTGAAACTTGTCCAAAGATCTGCCATGCGGAGAACACCTCGTTCACAAATCTCTTGCATGGATTCTTCTGTGTTTTCTCCAGTTCTGACTCGTCGAGACTTTCTTCTTCTGCTGCTGCCATGTCTTTTTTTATTGCCCCGTTTGCAGTGTGCTGGATTGGTGAGTGTCCCATGAGTTTTGCTGAATGTTAGTTATTTGGGATACATCTTGGCAAACTCACTCACTCACTCTCTCTCTCTCTCTCTCTCTCTCTCTCTCTCTCTCTCTCTCTCTCTCTCTCTCTCGTAAAGCGCAAGCAGCCACCTGGTATTGAAATTTTAGTGTCCGGACAGTCTAACACTGTAACTCAGAAAGGTATGAATTACTCTCGAATTGCTATCAGTCCTCAAAGTTTCTGTTTCTAATAACTGTTGGTTCATGGGTTTGGATGTGTGTGTGCTTTAGTTCTCACAACAGATGGCAAAGAGTGCAAGTTTCCTTTTCGCTTTGGTGGGACGATTTATCACCAGTGTATCTCTATGAACTATAACCAGGCCTGGTAAGTGCTAACACACATGCACAGCATGTACACATTCAATGTCCCTTAACCATTCTCTTTGACAGAGAAATATCCCTTAATCCACTCAGCAATCCACTCAATCAAAGACAGCTCTTACTTTAACTTCAGCCTAAATGCCAAAGTGATCTCAGACCCTAATACAACAGCACATACCCAGATGCCTAAATCGTAACCAGACCTACAAAGAATCTGCATGCCTAGAATGCGTTTGTTTATTAAATAGTTTGGCTAATTTGATGTGTTCGGTTACCGATAATAGTGTAGTACTCTGCTCCATGATTAGTACCATTCTACAGGTTTTACTAACAAATCAGCATAACCTGTAATCTGGGCCCAGTTGTTCAAAAAGTTTAATCTGGATCAGAATGATCTGGATTTGGAAATCCCATGGATCAGGTAATCCATTTTACTTTTGTGCTGATTTTTCAAAGCAAAACTGGACTGGATCACCCTAATCCAGATATAATTTTTTTCAGATTACCAAATCTGGATTACTAGTGCTTTGCGGAGCCCCTAAAGCGACATGGTGATGGAAAAAATATGAGACGGGAAAAAAAATATTTCAACGCTTTTGCGTTCTCTCAGACATTTCACATAGCATTCACCTGAGAAACTTTGCATAAATTTTGTTCCTGAAATCAAAGGTATCACAATCTTACTAAAAGGTTGAACAACACTGATGATTTGATCCAGATAAAAACCAAGATTGGATTTTGTGATCTAATCTGATTTCAGAATTTTTTTTCTTCTTTTGAACAACGCATTTTCAAGGTTTGATCCAATCCGATAGCCGTAATCCGATCAGATTACTTTTTAACAACTGGGCCCTGTGGATCTAGTCCGTGCTGAGTTAGTATCTAGGTTTGGGATAACTAAAGATCTGGTTTGAGCTTGTTACAGTTTAAACACACATCCTTAACCAGTTCAAATGAGAAACAATTTTAACGTTTTATTGCATTTTTTTTCTGAAATCCACGCTGAATCCACCCCATCTGATGAGATCTGTATAATCCTGATTGTTTGGATCAAAGTTATCCCAATCCAACTAAAAGTTTTGAACAACATATACTGAAAGTTTGATCCAGATCAAAATCAAGACTGGATTCCTTTATGTAATCTTTTTCTTTTGAACAACCCATTTTCAAGATTTGATCCAGTCCAATAGCCGAAATCTAATCAATTTAACAATAAGGTTTCATTTGTTAACATTAGTTAACTACTTTAGTTAATATTATCTAGCAATAAATAATACCCCCACAGCATTTATTAATCTTCATTCATGTTAATCTCTAAATTTTTATTAATAATGTTGTACACCGATCAGGCATAACATTATGACCACTGACAGGTGAAGTGAATAACACTGATTATCTCTCACGGCACCTGTTAGTGGGTGGGATATATTAGGCAGCAAGTGAACATTGTGTCTTCAAAGTTGATGTGTTAGAAGCAGGAAAAATGGGCAAGCGTAAGGATTTGAGCGAGTTTGACAAGGGCCAAATTGTGATGGCTAGACGACTGGGTCAGGGCATCTCCAAAACTGCAGTTCTTGTGGGGTGCTCCCGGTCTGCAGTGGTCAGTATCTGTCAAAAGTCGTCCAAGGAAGGAACAGTGGTGAACCAGTGACAGGGTCATGGGCAGTCAAGGCTCATTGATGCACGTGGGGAGCAAAGCCTGGCCCGTGTGGTCCGATCAAACAGACGAGCTACTGCAGCTCAAATTGCTCAAGAAGTTAATGCTGGTTCTGATAGAACGGTGTCAGAATACACAGTTCATCACAGTTTGTTGCGTATGGGGCTGCATAGCCACCAAAAGCGTCAACAGTGGGCATGTGAGCATTAGAACTTGACCACAGAGCAATGGAAGAAGGTGGCCTGGTCTAATGAATCATGTTTCCTTTTACATCATGTGGATAGCCGGGTGCATGTGCGTCTCTTACCTGGGGAACACATGGCACCAGGATGCACTATGGGAAGAAGGCGGAGGCAGTGTGATGCTTTGGGCAATGTTTTGCTGGGAAACCTTGGGTCCTGCCATCCATGTGGATGTTACATTGACACATACCACCTACCTAAGCAGTGCTGCAGACCATGTACACCCTTTCATGCAAACGGTATTCCCTGGTGGCTGTGGCCTCTTTCAGCAGGATAATGTGCCCTGCCACAAAGCAAAAATGGTTCAGGAATGGTTTTGAGGAGTTTGAGGTGTTGACTTGGCCTCCAAATTCCCCAGATCTCAATCCAATAGAGCATCTGTGGGATGTGTTGAACAAACAAGTCCAATCCATGGAGGCCCCACCTCGCAACTTACAGGACTTAAAGGATTTGCTACTAACATCTTGGTGCCAGATACCACAGGACACCTTCAGGCTTCGACAGTTCAGGGCTGTTTTGGCAGCAAAAGGGGAACCAACAAAATATTAGATATTATGCCCGATCAGTGTATGTTTCTTATTGTTAGTTCATGTTAGCTAATGCATTATTTAGTGCTAACAAATAAGGCCTAATGTGAAGCATTACCCTAATTTCTTTTAAACAACTGCACCATGATAGTTACCCATCTTAAACCAGTTACTTAGCCAACTTATAGCTGTGCCCTTAGGAATCCAAACCCACATCCTTAATGAGTTTAAACCACATTGTACCATCAACCAAAAATCATAACCCATCCATAATTCTGATGTAACCTGTATTAATAATAGTGCAAACTCATCTGCATCTTGAGTAACCATTACCAAACCTAGTCATCTGTTCCCTTAATCCTTGACTCTACACTACTCAGTTTACTAAAAATTATCTTTTGTCATCATTTCCGTTGCTCTTTGTTTCCTCTGTCAGTGAGTGGAGCAGATGACTACACATACCAATGTGATAAACCGTTATAAACACTGAGAAAGAGTGAGTTTTATCAGGCAGAGAGATCAGGGCCGTGATGAAAGATCAAGTAGGCGGTGCGGTTATTAATGTCACTACTGCTGAACAAGTGTGTGCAGATCTCCATATGGAGCAACTCTTGAGTTTTACTCCATAAATATGGAGGAGGGTTTGCTTGTGGCTGAGTGTTGTGAGACACAGTGTATTTGCTTCAAGCAATGCCAAAAACTGAGAAATCTGTCATAGTTTATGTACTTTCATATTCTTCCAAACCCATGTGCTATAATTTCTTTCTGTGGAAAGCAAAAGGAGAATTTTAAAGAATTGTTATGCAGCTTTTTGCCATTTATTGCCATTTAGTGATGTCAAAATCAAAGTAATTCAAGTGGGAAACATTTGCAGTGAGTTGCACTTGAGAACCAGATTAGTCTGATTCATTAACTGAATTGAATCAGCACAAAATAATAATTCGTTCACAGCTTAAATTCTGGGCTTTTTGGTCGATCTGCACACAAAGCTCAGAAAATCGGGGATATAGCATGGATATAGGGATATTTTTTTCCAGTTTGGACCTTGACCATGGTGAACAAGCAAATTTTTAGCATACTTTTTTATTTCCTGTAATCAAATCTATTTTTAATCACACATTTTCATGATGTTTAAATTTAGTACATTTATAATATATTAATTTTAAATGTAATATCAAATAACACAATAAAGTTATAATCAAATACCCAGTAAAATGTGCCTTAGTATGTTAGTCAACACATGAACATAAGTATACTTCTTTGAAGCACAACACAGTTGTGCAACTTAATACGAAGTGCAATTTTTAAAAGGATACTTAAGACTCTCTTCAAAGGCACAACAAAAGATTTTTTTAATTAAAATAATTAAAATATCCAAAAAACACTAGAACAATGTTATATATTTTGTTGACTTGTTTTCTTACATTATCCCAAATGTGTCCAATAATGTTTAAATCCAGAGAAATCAGCTATTTTGACCAGTGTAATGTCCCGTTCCAATTAATGTCATGTCTACCTTACCCTCGATTTCCGCCAATGTGGCCTGGTCTACAGTCCTTCAGGCTTTCCATTCTCCTCCTCATGTGTGGGCAGAACAGGAGAAGCTACATTTACTGTCAAAGCTCTTGGAGGTCTATAAACATAAGACTTCTCAGTGGAGGAAACTGACCAGCTGCTGGTTTGCCTCGAGCCTCCTAAGAAGGGGTGCCCGGCTTCTAAACAGACAATCAGTAGGTGGATTGTTCTATAGCTTATGAGGTGCGCGGTCTGCCTTCACCTTTTCAAGTCAGGGCACATTCCGCTAAAGCGTTGCTTTCTCCAGAGCATTGTTGTCAGTGGCATCCCTGCAGGAAGTTTGTGATGCATTCATAAAGTTCTATAAGTAAAGGTTTTAAGTTCTTTTGTCCTGAGATACAGCTTCACACCAGGACAGGCATTTGTCATGGGAGCTTGCCGGGAATGCCTGGGAGCGGCTTGATTCAACCTATCAAAAGCTGATGCTGTTGTGTTGCTGATTTCCCTTTATAGCTTCCGTTTTAAGGTGACGCAGCACCAATCAAGATTGGACTAGATGCACATATGCTTCAGACGTAGTCATGCTGAAGGCATTCCCCAAAGCATCAGCTGGGATGCAGCGTCTCGTTCCCCTCTCAGGGAACCATGGTTACATGTGTAACCTGAGACATTTTCTTGATTTACCCGCGAGTAGCATGTTTGTACCATGCGTCAGAGACAACACTATTTTGTCAAATAGTTAACATAGCATAATCAAAAAGAGCTTTATTTGTAGTAACAGTAATACTGTTACACTTACGTGTGGGAGATAAGCGCATGGAGACAAAGGAGAACAGGTAGCAGGAACTTTTAATAACAAAACTCAGGAACACGTAAAACATGAACGAGAACCGACCAACACTGAGGGCAAACTGAGGGCTTAAATACACAGAGCAAATGAGGATAACGAGGAGCAGGTGAAGGACGAGGCACAGGTGAAAGACATAACCGATTAATCAAGATGGGGACAACAAAGTAACAGAGACTAAATCAAAACACATAAGACAGGGTATACATGTAACATATCGCCCCCTCCCGGAAAGGCACGTCCTCGCGCCGTAAACAAGAACAACTAAGGAGGGAGGGTGGGGGCTTAGGAGGAGGGCGCGTAGCAAAAGGAAACAGACAGTCTGGGGAATTAAACAGAGTCCAAGGGGAAAAGTGGAAAGGGAGGAGCCAGAGGGAAGCCAGGAGCAGGAGCCAGATGGTGTGCCAGAAACCAGCCAGGACGAGGCCCCAGGGCGGAGTCGATGGTGGGAGGAGCCATGGAGGAGTCGACTGGGAGGTAGATGACACCCTGGGGACGACCAACGGAGAAAGGGCCATTGATAGAGCCGATGAGCCGATGAGCCCCCGCGAGGCAGAAGGTCCTGGAGACCGAGGTGGCACCGCAGCGACGAGCACCCGAGGTGGATCCGGGGAACCAGAGGGCAGCGGCTGAACTGGTGGGACCGAGGACAAAGGCGGAGCTGAAGGGAAGGCGGAGCCAGACGAAGCCGCAGGTGAAGGCAGGTCGACGACTGACCAAGGCAGAGCCGGAGAGACGAGGGAGCCCGGAGAAGCCGTATGACCGCTGGTTTCCGGTGGAGCCGAGGGAGGGAGGAGCCAAGGGGGCACCGAAGTGTCGACGGGCTGAGGCGAAGCAGGGGGCACAGAGGCTGGAGGCGAAGACAGGGTAACCTCAGTGCGGGACAGAGCTGGTGGCCTGAAGACACTAGGCGTGTCCACACCGCGTGTGGGCGGAGCAGAGGGGCGGAAGGACAGCAGCGAAGGGAGGACTGAGGAATAGACCGACAGAGGAGGTGGGAGAGGGAGGCTGGGTGGGAATTCAGAGGCAGGAGACACTAGAGAAACAGGGGTCGCTGGAGAGACAGGGGCCACAGGAAAAACCTCTCCAAAAAAGTCTATCAGGTCTACCTCAAAAACACTGCCCAGTTCTTCAATATAGTTGCCAGTGACTTCCTGCAATTCAACCACAGCGGCGGTGTTGTGGGCGGGGCTTTCCTCCCAGCCCTCGAACTCCACAATAACTCCCTCTGCGATATACGGCGTTGTCGGCTCATGCACCTGGTCAGACCTTGTTGGTGGTTCGGGCTCCGAGGCGATGACACACTCCGTCCTTGTCCTCGGTACGGGCTCGTCTCTCGCGGGTGGCCGGTCCCCACGGTCTGCGGTGGGCTCGTGCAACTCCTCCGTTGCGTCACTCGCTGGTGGTGGTTGGCTGGTCTCTGGCAGTGGTGGAGTGGGACTGGTAACGCTGTCCTCCTCAGCGGGGCCGATGGTACATGGCGAGTGGTTATTTACCAGTACCCACTCCACGAATGCGGCGAAATCTTCCTTTGGACCGCCCGCTGGAACGCGTGCCTTCGACCGCTCGCTCAGGCCGGTGTAGTAGAAAACACAGAGCGAGCGGTCCGGGAAACAGGTAAGGCACGCGAGCTGTAGGAAGTCCCGAGTGTGTGCCTCCAGCGGACGGTCTCCCTGCTCCAGGCAGAGAAGCTGAACTTCGGGAAGGGCCATGGGGAAACGGGGAAAACTCAAACAAAACAGAGGGAAAAAAACGCCGCAAAAAACAACTTTTTTGGTCGGTTCTTCCGTTACACTTACGTGTGGGAGATAAGCGCATGGAGACAAAGGAGAACAGGTAGCAGGAACTTTTAATAACAAAACTCAGGAACACGTAAAACATGAACGAGAACCGACCAACACTGAGGGCAAACTGAGGGCTTAAATACACAGAGCAAATGAGGATAACGAGGAGCAGGTGAAGGACGAGGCACAGGTGAAAGACATAACCGATTAATCAAGATGGGGACAACAAAGTAACAGAGACTAAATCAAAACACATAAGACAGGGTATACATGTAACAAATACAGCATTTTCTTCACCATACAATGTATTTTAAAATTAACTGCATGCCATTTAGCAAAACAAATCATTCAGCTTTTGTTAATATGATATTTTAATATCGATCTAGCTTACTGCAATGTGCAACAAGTGTTTCATACCAACTGTTACAAAGTTCAAGTTCAGGGAAGAAGGACGGGCATTAAACGTAACCTTAATCATAAAATAAACATAACAAGACTGCTGCATATAAGCATAATAACAACAGCAACATAAAATGTTCTAGGCTCTCTGCCTCGCTCTGCTTCATGCTACAGTAACGTTAATAAACCTTCAATACATTAGCTTATCCATGAACATGATTTCTGCTTGAGTCCCATCGGATTACTTTACATTGGCTGTGGAGGTGAAGACAACAACTCCCATGATTCCACACTCATTCATGGCATCATCCAGCTACACCTTTGTTATTGTTTTGAATAAGTGACGTCTAGCAGCGAAACTTACATACTATGCTTTTAAGTACACTTAAGTGGCCTTTTATTTTATTGATATTGTATTATCTGTGGCAGACACTATGTTCATCCTCATTGCAAGTAAACTCATATTTATTGTAGACATATCATATTTTTACCTTTTTTATTTTTGTTCATGTTTGTTAAGATTAAGGGAATTTAATGCAACATATCCATGTTGGTGTTTGCCTAATGTGGCATTTACATTTAGAGCTGTGAGTGACCCATGCTTTTTTGGCCGCCCACTACTGTTTCAGATTCCATCTTTACGCAAGTCTTGAGTAATTCAGATGTGTGTCATGCTCTTTGTGTTTTCAATTTGACTTGTAGGTGTTCTCTCACACACAACTTTGACCGTGACCAGAAGTGGGGATTCTGCAGTTCACCCACACGACTGTTTAATGGTAAGAAATTTCCAATTTTTTTCTCTCTCTCATGTAAATTGTCTTGTCAAAAGTCATAAGATTTTGCATCAGCCTTTTGATGATATTAGATATCTCATCAACAGTATTTGCTCTAAAAAAAAAAAAACAGTCAGAGGAACCAAACAGTCAATTTGTTGCCAAGTAAAATCAAAATATGTAATGTTTAATAAACTGATGCACAGTAAAACATGTGCATGTCATAATCATGGCATGTCATTCACAAGTATTAACTAAATGAATACAACAAAGGAATTTATATGCATATTACAGTAAATAGTAAATAGTGATATCAATATATACCTCCATCCATATATCTCTAGAAAAGCTTTTTAATATACCAACAATGCCATGCAGAGGTTTCTGTGAACATTTTTGAGCGCTGATGCAAATGAATCGTTAAATCAGAGGGATGAAACTGAAACACACATTTTTTGAATTAGCTTTAATTTTAGTTTAGTTTAAACTAACACATTAGTTTAGGGTCCAATTCTCACTTTTAACTAGTTGCTTATTAGCATGAATATTACTAGGATATTGGGTGTTTATTAGTGCTTATATAGCTAGTACTTATTAGTACCTTATTCTGCATGACCATATTATTCTACATCCCTTTATCCTACCCCATACCTAAACTACCTTACTAACTATTAATAAGCAGTAATTAGGAGTTTATTGAGGCAAAAGTAGTTCGTTAGTTAATAGTGAGAATTGGACCCTGAGCTAAAGTGTGACCCTTTCTTCTGTTGAACTTGAAGAATGATATGTTGAAGAATGTTAGTAACCAAACATTTTCTGGTCCCCATGGACTTCCATAGTATATAAAAAAAACCATACTGGTTTGGTTACCAACATTCTTCAAAATATCTTCTTTTGTGTTCAGAAGAAGAACTTCATACAGGTTTAGAACAACTTGAGGGTGAGTAAATGATGACAGAATTTTCATTTTTTTTAGGTGAACTATCCCTTTAAGCTGTCCCAATACTTTCATCTAATATTTATAGAGATTTAAATACTTAAAACCGAAATAAAGCTGAAATAAAATATTTTCTAACAATATTTAATAGTTTTAGCTATAGTTAACAATAACATCACTACATGGAAGTGAATTAAACTGTTTTAACACTTTCATACTCCAAACTAGTTTAATGACTTGTAAAGAAACTTAATGGCCAAATAAAAACTCATCATTATTAAATCATTACGATATTCACAACATCATTTTATATCACTAACAAATTCATTAAATGCATGATGTATGTATCATCCAACCTTAGTCTGCAGTCAAGTGTACATTTCTCGCTTGTGGATGGATTTATGACTAAAACTGTGGGTTTACCAGGATGTTTTACTTTCAGAGAGAGGTGTTTATGTTAATGCATAAATGACACACTTTGTTTGTGTGACGCAGACCTCTGTGTTTATAACAGCAGATGTACAGTGTTTGTTTTCAAGCGCGTGCTCTGGTTCAAACACACTGTCTGTGTATATGCTCACGTCATGCACTGGTTTTTTTAAGGGTCATTAGTGGCAGTTCTGGCTTATTTGGTTCCCTATACAAGACATTTTTGTAAGCTCAATTATTAATTTAATTCAATTCACTTTAATTCAGCTTAAAAAGTGCTGTGAGTTTGAATGGGCAGAAATGCTTCTGTACTATATACACCTATAACTGTGTTCTGTAATCATAGGTGAGAGTAATGCAGACTGCATTTGTTTATGATCTGGAAAACAGATACTGTATATGACTCATTGACTCATTCTGATGAATCAGCCCTGCTGTCATGATGATAAGCAAGTTTTTCTTTATCTCATTCGCTCCTCAGGGTTTCTTCATCTACGTCGGGGTCCGAGTCTCTGCCGGCAGAACCCATGTTTGAACGGGGGCATTTGTGTCACAAGCACTAACCTGGACACATTTGATTGTGTGTGTCCTGATGGCTTTACTGGAGCTCTGTGTGAAGAAAGTGAGTGAAACACAGTAAAGTGTCCATATTCACATAATGTAATGATAATTCAGTGTGATTATGGATTATTGGTTATTAATTGCCGCTCGTATCATGAGTGGAGTTATACAAATTCATTGACTTGCTGGGGTATTGTTTTGAAGGCTTCACATCATCCCTTGTGAAAAAGAAGTGTGCTTAATTGTATTGAATGTGCATTTGTGATGTACTTCAAGTATTTTTTAAAAGATTCTTGCAGATAATGTAATATTACTTAAATAAAAGGTCACTTAAAAAGTACACACTTAAAGGTGGGGTAAGTGCTTTCTGGTAACCGATGCTGATATTTCAAATCACCAAAACAAACACGCCCCTACCCCAAAATGGTCTCGCCCTTATTTTGATAGCTCCGCCCCACACATACGCAAGCAACGACTATGGAGGAATCTGCTGTGCCAGCTGGCCGAGGGTAGTGAAAGCAATGTGTGTTACTATGGTAATCCAGATCGAATGTTCAGAGCAAAAGTCATCCCTTACATCCCAGAAACACAAACACAGTTCTCATGAACAACTCGATAGCACGAGCACGACAGTCCAACTAACGAACACATTACAATTATGACAATATTAGAGGATATATATCGATCATTAAAAGAGGAACCAAAGGAAACATATATTAGGAGTTTATTGTCTTACTTTTCGAACACAGCGAGCTGAAGCTTGAAACAGACAGTGGTTTATAGGATTTGGAAATGAATGGGTCTTTATCATCGCTGAAGTGAACGACAATACGATTGCAAATGGACAAACAAGCGAACATGACACGCAAGCATATTCAAGCAAAAGCTAGCATATATTAGTTCTGTGAAACAAAACAAAACCAATGTTACTCGCCTATCGAGAAGAAATAAAGCAACCTCGGATTCCGATTGCAGGCCTTAGCGCTCCTTGAGTTCTCTCCAGCGCTGGAAAGCTGATACTTCTTGCCTGATCGTAAGCCTTTTTTTGTTCCATAGACATTTTCCACATTAGTTTTTTATCTGCCATCTCTCTCTTTCTGTTGTCGCTCGGCTAATGTCCGTCCTGTGTGTCGTGTCTTTTGAATAATGACGTGCACTGAGCACTCTCTTCTCACCATCATTAGTAGAAACGCCCCTTACTGCTGATTGGCTATCAGTTTGTTTTGGTACTCGGCCCGAGTCACGTTTCTAAAGCAGTTTTGAAATAACACTTACCCCACCTTTAAGTACACTTTGTAATGTAATTTAAAAGTTTTACTTCACATTTTAAATCATGTTTAAATCATTTGTCATGCTTTAAAGAAGTACACATATTTTGATGTGTTGACTAACATACTAAAGCACATGTAAAGTATCTGATTATAATTTTAACTGTAGTGTGTCATTCCTTACATTTGAAGCCTTTAAATGTATGCTAAAATGTACTACTTTTCACAAGAGGAATCAATATCTTTAGAGATAAAAAATTCACTGTACTATGAAAACATACAGTAACTTTCAAAAGTAAATATGTCTCAGGAAAAAAATCTTGTTTAATTTTTGCGAAGCAGTAATGATAATTTGTCTAACAGGCATAATTAACAATAATAGTGTACAGTCTGTTCTCATCTAAGTAAATAAACGTGTGTGTGTGTGTGTGTGTGTATTCGATTTTTCTTTTTTCAAGCATTATATCTCATGTTGTTCTCCATTCATGTGTCGCTCTCTTTTGTGTTTTGAAAATTTCTCATCTTTAACACTATCACATGTCCTGTGAACCATGAAGTTTTTGTGCCTCTTCCTTTGTCTGTCATATGATATTGGTGGAGTTGTTTCTTCAGGGTTGATCTGATTGGTGAAAGAGTCGAGTGCTTTGTTTTCTGACAGCTAGGGGTTTGTTTTATAGAGAAGTGCTACGAGCCACTGCATCTGAAACACTATGACATTGGAGAATCGTGGGGACGGATCTACCAGCGAAGCGTAGAGCTGTGCACGTGCCTCGGTGGAGGGGTCAGCTGCAAGCGTGCACGTTACACGGGTACGACTCACTGAAACTACTGACACCTGATCCCCTGGAGCTATTGCTTTTTCCTTTTGAACATTGCTCTTTCTGTTTGTGTGTAGTGTGTTTGCGAAATTTCTGTGAAAATGACGGAGTCTGTAGAATGATTGAGACCACCGGTGAAGAGGTGTGTGGGTGCAAATCTGGATATACTGGACAATACTGTAACATCAGTGAGTACAGACAGACACACACACACACATTGTGTTTTCATTAATAATAGGAACTTTCCATAGACGTAATGATTTTTATACTGTACAATCTGTATCTCCTTTCCCCCTACACTAACCATACCCCTAAACCTAACCCATCACAGAAAACTTTCAGATTTTTTACATTTTCAAAAAACATCATGCCATTTTTGTGGGGACATTTTCTGTATGCATACACTATATTGCCAAAAGTTTTGGGACACCTGCCTTTACATGCACATGACATCCCATTCTTAATCCGTAGGGTTTAATATGGAGTTGGCCCACCCTTTGCAGCTAAAACAGCTTCAACACTTCTGGGAAGGCTTTTCACAAGGTTTACAAGTGTGTTTATGGGAATTTTTGACCATTCGTCTCTGCTCTAATTCATCCCAAAGGTGTTCTATCGGGTTAAGGTCAGGACTCTGTGCAGGCCAGTCAAGTTCCTCCACACCAAACTTGCTCATCAATGTGTTTATGGACCTTGCTTTGTGCACTGGTGCACAGTCATGTTGGAACAGGAAGCCCAACCCCTGAAAAACAATCCCACACCATAATCCCCCCTCCACCAAACCTTACACATGGCACAATGCAGTCAGGCAAGTACCGTTCTCCTGGCAACCGCCAAACCCAGACTCGTCCATCGGATTGCCAGACAGAGAAGCATGATTCTCTGACAACTTCTGCGCACTGTGTGCCTCAGCATGCGCTGACCTCGCTCTGTGATTTTACGTGGCCTACCACTTTGTGGCTGAGTTGCTGTTGTTCCCAATTGCTTCCACTTTGTTATAATACCACTAACAGTTGACCATAGAATATTTAGTAGTGAGGAAATTTCATGAATGGAATTTCATGAATGGCAACCTATCACAGTACCATGCTTGAATTCACTGAGCTCCTGAGAGCCACCCATTCTTTCACAAATGTTTGTAGAAGCGTCTGCATGCCTAAGTGCTTGATTTGATATACCTTTGGCCATGGAAGTGATTGGAACACCTGAATTCAATGATTTGGAGGGGTGTCCCAATACTTTTGGCAATATAGTGTATATACATAAAGTAGGATATACCTGGGCCACACACACACACACGTGTATATGTGGTTTACGGGGACTCTATAGGTGCAATGGTTTATATACTGTACAAACTGTATATTCTATTACCTAAACCTACCCATTACAGAAAACTTTTAGGTTTATAAAACAATAACAAAAAACGTTTAGTATGATTTTTAAGCCATTAGGTTTATGAGGACACAGGAAGTTTAGGTTGTAATATCCATGTCATTATACACATTTGTGTCTTACTGAAAACACACATTTTGAAGCAGTTTATTTTTTTAAATGTTTGTCGTATGTATAAGTAACTAGATAAGACAGTTTGAGGTGAGAGTGTGTGCAGTTTATTGTTGAACCAAACTTTAAAGAATCATCAACTTTTGTTTACCACAGGCTTTATTTTACTCATAAATTAAAACAACAACAACAACAACAACAAAAACATTATAAAACCCCATAGGAAAATCTTGAAGGAACTGATGGTGAATTGATGTCATCCATGAACCACTCTATTAACACACACATGCAAATATGTAATAATCTTTCCCTGTGTGTGTCATCAGACCCACGAGAGCAGTGTTACCGTGATTCAGGTGCACAGTACCGTGGTGTAGCAAATGCCACCGTCTCTGGATCATCCTGCCTGCCATGGAACTCTGATCTGTTGTTCAATGAGCTGACAGTAGATACAGTGGACAGCGCCACCCTCAGGGGCCTCGGAGAACATGCTTTCTGCAGGTGACTGCTAGCATCATCATCATCATGCTTGTCATTATAGTAATGCATAGAAGATTTACCTTTTATAGTAAAGCAAAGGTAACTGAAAAAGTGCATTTAACTGTGTTGAATGTGCACTTGTAGTGCACATCAAGTATTACAAATATATTTTTAAAATAGCATATTTGCTGGTAATATAATATTAATTAAATAAAATGCTATTTAGGTGTACTTAAAGAGATTACACTTTCATGACTAAGTTTCTTAACACACCTAAGTACACTTTTAAAAAGAGCACTTTTGAATAATATCAAATTAAAAGTTTAATTTACAGTACATTTCATATAATTGTGTTTTAGCAAACGTTTGTCATGCTTTAAAGAAGTAAACTTATTTGGACGTGTTAGCCAACACACTAAAGCACATGTAAAGTACTTGATTATAATTTTAAATGTAGTGTGTTATTCAATGTTACATTTAAAGTTAATATAAATTGCAACTTCATCACTACAAATGTGTAATTACAAATATATTTAATTAAATACCTGACATACATGTTTCAATAGAAATTACATTAAAGTATATTTTAGTTTACCATAAATGCTTGTCAGTACATTCAGCAGTACACTTTAAACATATTTCAAAGACGATAGTATTATGAAATTACAAATGAAAATGTACTTAAATCCTACCTGTTGGAGTTGTTCAAAAAAACACCTTAAAGTTCAGCTAATTGCATTTAATATATATTTAAATACATTTTATTGCAGTTAACATGCAATTAAGTGTCTGAAAACACTTAAGTATATATTTTTTAATAATAAGTCTGATAAAGTGTAAAGGGTAGTATTATTCTTCTATGTAACTGTGTGCTTACTTTTCTAAGCAATCGGACGTACAATTTTCACAAATTCCAGAGACCAGAAGATCACATGCAAACACCTAGCAACCACCCAGAGCACCCTAGCAACCACATAGCAATGTCCTAACAACCTTTTGGAACACTTTAACGAGCACCGCATAGCAACGCCCTGGCAACCAGCCACAACAGTGTCATTATCACAGCATGTGCAAGTGCCATTCATGTAATCTCCTGAAAATGTAAAAATCTAGTATTTATTATTCTCTGTTAAATATAGATATAATTGTATTTGATTTTGCAGAAAGCACTGATGTTGTGCTGTCTGAAATGTTTCCATGTGACTTCATTTGGCAGGAACCCTGATCAAGATAAGCTGCCGTGGTGTTACACAATGACAGACAGAGCCATTTCCTGGGAGTACTGCAACATCCAGCCCTGCTCGAAACAACCAAGTTAGTACAACTGCACATGCGCGCACACAAGAGCAACAGATCCTTCAGCTTCTCCAGAATATTACTGATGATCCAAATACATGTACATGAGAAGTAAAAGAATGATAAAGCTTCCTAAAATTCTGTAGAATTTTCACTGACTTCATCAAGGCGTGGGAAGAGGAAATCTAAACCAGTGTTGCCTGAAGCAATAGATTTATTGGTCATGAGCACTTGACAGCATGTACATGGAACGCCCTGAACACGTTATGAATTTTATTCACCCTGATTCTAGCACAGACATGAGCGACACGAGTGATCAGCGACAAACGTGTTAAAGCAAGTGCTCTTACTTTTACGTATTCATTCTTACTATTTATTTATCTGGTGTACACTACTGATCAGCAGTTTGGGGTCAGTAAGATTTTTGTTTGTTTTTGACACATTAAATTGATCAAAAGTGACAGTAAAGACATTTTCAAATAAATGCTGTTCTTTCTACTCATGTAAAGGACCCTCAAAAACTAAAATATATCACGGTTGTGACACGGCAGCACGACTGATTTCATCAATGATAATGATTTAGAATTTTTTCTTGACCAGCAAATCAGCATATCAGAATGATTTCTGAAGGATCACGTGACACTGAAGACTGGAGTAATGATGCTGAAAATTCAGCTTTGCATCACAGGAATAAATTACATTTTACAATACATTACAATAGAAAACAGTTGGTATCATCAATGGCTGTGGTGTGAAGCAGGGCGCAATTACTAATAAGAGACAGATATCAGCACCACACGCTAGTCCCGGGGGATATAAAGAAATGAGGACATTTCATTCTACCGAACTACCCACAAGTGCTGAATTACTACAGGTCATTTTATTTGACAAATTAAAATTGTGAGGAAACGCAATGCTGTTTCACTTGGTCTATCTAAACTGCATTTGATTGTGTTGAAAGTTATGTTATTCTGTGTGTTAGTTTGTTGGCTGTATAAGACTAGCAGTAAGCTACATCATACTGATGATATTCTAATATTGCAACGTGCTTAGCTACATCACATTAATTCGTTTTATGTACATTTGCTCACCTGTCTAATAAAGCACATGCAAGAACAATCTCTGTCAAGTTGAAGTTTGTTGCGAAGCTCTCGCCATCTCGAAAAAGCCACGTCGATATTGGTCCTCTTTTGATTTCTCATTTTGTTCCAAAGTCTGCTTGCCATGATCCATAATGTTTGAACGAAACTACAACAGTGTGCCGCTAGATGCTACGCAGTTGTCGACGTTTGTTGCCGTGGTTTCTATGGCAGTAAAAGTGGAAACCAAGGGTAACGCGGATATGACGCCATTGACAGGCGACTCCTTCACACATCCCGGTTCCTTGGTTAAAATCGCAATTTTCTCACGATTTACAGATAGTTGGAAACATTTGGGATATTGTAAGTACTCAACTGAACAAAATATATAAAACTGGCCTAGTGTTTTTTGGATGTTTTACTGGAAAAATGTTAACTTTAAACGGAAGTTGCAATAGTCTTTTCTTCCCTATGGTGACACATCTATCTGAGTAAAAAGGCTTTAGAATGAGGAAAAAATGTAGGGCGGGACTTGATTTTGTCCATGTGGAATTGATTGGACGGTTGTGGTTTGCTATTACTGGATTTCATGTGAGTGACAGGTTGCCGCCCCCCTGCCAGTGAACACGTCATCAGAGATGAGATGGTGCTGAAAGAGGGAGAGGAAGCTATTTTGATTAAAGATTACGAGGGCTCATAAATAAAAAAAATACATAATGATGTGCATTTATAATAAATACTGCAATTTTCCATAAAAATTGTCAATTGTCAATTTAGATTTCTTGATGACTTGAATATTCAGTATACTTCAATCTGGTGTGTTTGGATTATTTAAATTGAATATTCTCTCTGTTCCTGCTGTCAGCCTCCCGCAGAGGTCCTGTCATAGCTGCTGCACCACGGCCGTCCCGCACCCCTACCAGGACACCGGTGTGCGGGAAGAGGCACAAGAAACGGATCAATCGAGGTCGTATCCTGGGTGGGACGTCCGCATTGCCTGGCACTCACCCCTGGATGGCAGCGTTGTACATCAGAGATGAGTTCTGTGCGGGAACGCTGGTTTCCTCCTGCTGGATCGTATCCGCCGCTCACTGCTTCCTGCGCAAGTATGTGTGTGTCTGTTTATATACATTTGCATGTTTATGAAGTTAAAACCTAATGATAACTCTCTTTCTCAGTCCATTGCTGTCACAAATTCGGGTTGTTCTTGGCCAGCATTACTTTAACGACACCGGCCCGAACACCAGGACGTTTGGTGTTGAGGACTATATATTGTACCCCGATTACACTCAGTTCCAGCCGACCTTAAATGATATTGGTGAGTTTGGACTCTAAATACAAAAACGTTAACGTCATTAAAAATCCTGCGTGTGTGTGTGTACTTGTTTAAAGGTGCCATAGAATGCATTGATACAATATTTTAAATTGTTCTCTGATATCTACATAGAAGGTATGTGGCTTAAGTAAGGGCAAAATACTCCATTTACAACCCTAGGATTTGTCCCTAGAATGAAATGGGCAGTTATTACCTTATTTGGAAGGGTCATGAATAATAATGTTGAGCTCTGCTCTGATTGGCTGTTTCACAGCAAGGCTCATTTCAGTAGCTCACACAAGTGCAGTTATTCAGCAAAAACAAACGCAAACATCACAAGCTGCTCGTGAGTCGTGACAGAACACAGACCGACTGAATGACACTTTAAGCAGAAAATCTCTAATGGAGATTGCCGAAATGCAGTGTTGGTGTTTTCAGATCATCCGCGCGAGAGAGCTCGCATGCACATGGTTGCCAGATTGCACATCTTAAGTGAAACACCGAATATAATATGTGTTCTTTTAACAGAAAAGCTCTGATTGGGGGATTTAGATTATTGAAATCTGGCAACCGTAAGCATGAACGCTCGAACGCTCCGCTTTTTCCCCATGACAAAACCAAAGAATGCTTTTTGGTCAAGTTTTTCTTTTTTTAAACTACATTTTTTCGTCAACAATATTGCATGATGATATAGTCACAGTTATCGTTTAAGGACGTTTGTGTCATCTCGTCTTGTCTTAGTCATGGAAAAAAAGGTCGTCAACGAGCATTTTTAGTCATATTTTTGTTAACGAAACTGACACTAGTCAGAGGAAACTAACAACTTTGAATTAAATTAGTGCGGTGTGATGTTATAGATAAACTTCAACCATGCCTGTTTTGTGCCTGTGGGAAGGGTATAAAGTGCTCACATCCCCTGCACAGCATTTATATCCATGATCTGCCATTTTCGCTATATTGTCCTCATCTTCACAATACCTGCAGAACTTCTGATGATTTGGCTGTGCAGGTCCACGTTAATACTGTAATACTGCCTGCCTTGAACATGGGCTGGTATATGCAAATTTGGGGGGCGTAAATATTAATGATCCCGACTGTTAGGTCACAGTCGTGTTATGTTGGGATTCGCCCGTTTTTCAGTTGTCTTTTTCACGCACAAGATTTACATATGAAGGAGGAAACAATGGTGTTTGAGGCTCATGGTATGTCAGTTCCATGTACTGAACTCTTATTATTCAACTATGCCACCAAGGTAAATACAATTTTCCATTCTATGGCACCTTTAACCTACACTGTGAAGACCAAATGTCTCTACAAGGATGGTAAAACCTGAAATCACCTGCCACGTTCTGGAGACCAGCCGCACACACATGTTGGGTTTTCATGTTTTATGTAAACACACACATTCTTGAATATGTGGTTTACGGTGACTTTCCATAGACATAATGTTTTTTATACTGTATATTCTATACCCTACGCCTAAACCTCCATCACAGAAAACTTTGTGATGTATAGCCCACAATGTATAGGGCTTTCCTATTAACAACCCCCCCCACACACACACACACACACACATTTTTTTGTGCTTTATATTTACTCTTTCGTTTGTCTTACATTTACACTTTATTCCTTTGCTCTCATTAATGCTGATATGTACACTGTAAAAAAATATTTTTTGCTTTTAGTAAACTAAACAAAATTTACTCAAGTCAAAAAGCCCATGCAAAAAAATAACTAAAATATAATGAGTTGAGATTTTATTTACATTGAATGACTTTTCAGAGAAAATTCTAATTGTTTCCAAGGAAATGCGTGTAAAACACATACAGATGCAGACGTGGGCTGGTGAGACACAGACACGCTCCAACATGCTGTTCACCACCACTTGTACTGTTTGAAAAGTGTGAGATTTCCCATTTTCCCAGATCTCACCAATCTCTCAATAGTATTTATTTCTCCAAAAGCCCATAAATAAAACTCATCTTTTGTATTTTTCAAAAGAAAAAAAAAGAAAATAAGAAAGCCCTTTGCCAGTGCAAAACTTGCCACTGCGTTTCAATTTGGAGAGTAAGCATTTGTGTGTTGTGTTGTATTTTGTGTGTAATAAAAGCTGTTTTCATAGTCTTACTGAAGCTGAAGAAGGTCAACGGACGCTGTGCTCAGAAAACACCGTTCATCAGGCCAATCTGCCTGCCAGGGAATGACACAACGTTCCCAGATCACTTCTGCTGTAAGATCTCAGGCTGGGGTCACATGAGCGAGAGTGAGTGACTAACAACTCTCAGAGATTTTTAGCATTAATTGTTATAAATGTGAATCATGTTTTTTTTTTGTTTTTTTTTAGATTTTTATTTTCTATGATGATGCTGATTATATGTAGATAATAACAGCAAAGCAGCTCACTGTGTTTTGGAACACACATGTATGGGGTGTAACGGTACACAGAAATCACGGTTTGGTACGTACCTCGGTTTTGGGGTCACGGTTCGATACGAGTTTGTTACAACAGGAAAAAGCAACAAATCCCCCAATGCTAGGTTTATTTTCATTTGTTTTGAACAGACAGTAGTGCAAATTACAGTTTGTTCCACCTAGTGGCATTTAGTCCCTCCTGAGGTAGTTGGTACAGTACAGCCTCCTTTACTGTATTAAGCAAAGCACTAAGCAGTAAACAGAATGCACTCTGGAATTGTTTTTTTTTGTATTTGGTCACAATCAGGTACAAAACTGAAAAGCACTCCTGTAGTGTTTTTCTGCCTAGCTCCAGTGATTGGCACCTCTGGATGATGTTGTTTGATTAACGCGTTTGCGCAGTTAGCCTACGCTGTCATTTTCTTTGCACTTGAGAGTTCATGAACATGCATGACAATGGCAGATACACAAATCTCAATATTACGCTTTTTCAAGAAATCATGGAAAGATGAGTGAGAAGGACAAAAAGAGCCATCTACATCTGAGCCTACTTCACCCACGAGGAGACGAGTCAAGCGGCACCTGCGGCTTTCCACTTCCAAGACGCGCATATTTCATCACTGGAATGTAGTGAGACCTCCACGACACAAAGCCAAATGATTTTGTGTCATTATAACAGCGGAAACAACTTAAAATACTCTGTCATTTTTGGTCATACAGATAAGAGTAAGACATTATTCAGAACTGTCAAGGTTCTATTTTTATTTATGTACACTCACAATAAAAACGAAACATTATGCTTTTGTAAAATAAAAACAAACAAACAGGATGCCGCTTTCTGCCATCCCGGTTTCCTTTCTGTGAAGTAAAAAATTACAAAAATAAATCGAAACTCAGCGTATAGGCTACGAGCAAGTTCTTGTGTGCCATTTGAACGCTTGTTTTGGGTTGGTGCATATAGCGTCTCTTCTTCTGCTCTTTTTTCTGTTGTGGCAGTTAGCAGTGTTACCAGATTGGGTTGATTGGGTTGACGATTTCCAGCCCAAAAGCTCACTAAAACCCACCCAATCCAAGAAAAAAACGCCCAAAATTTAAACTGCCAAAATAATGTGATATAATTTTATTGCCATGTCAAACATGGTTGATTAGCACCTTTTTATCAACAAAAGTTTTATTTCATTATTTTATTTTATTTAACAAAATAGTGATGACAAAATAAAATAAAAATAAATATATTTCCCAGGAAAACAGATCAAAACAGGGCAAATACATTCAAATACAGTCATGCATGACTAAAATGTCCAAGTAGAAACTGTCAAAATCACGAAATTAACCGATAATCATTTTCAAATGTCAACAGTAAGAATAAACTAATTTAAGTGCAAAAAAACCTGAAAACCTGTCATGAATGAGCACGTCTCCCTGCTGATCGCTGATTGGCTGAAAGTGCGTGCTCGTCGGCAACATCTACACCAATCTGGAAACACTGCCAGTTAGCAAACTGCGTTGCATTATCGTGCTCGCCCCCTTCTGGATTGGAGTGTGGATTGCCTTTGACTGACTGTATGCGTCATCTGACTGTATGCACTGTGACGGTTCTGGATGAATACGTGTACCATGGAAGTGATTGGTACACTGGAATTCAATGATTTGGAGGGGTGTCCCAATACTTTTGGCAATATAGTGTATATATTATATTTTTTAAGTCAACATTTATGTAAAGTCAAGTCAACGTCGACTAGTCGCTGATGACGTCATTAATGAACAAATAAGCCTGAACCTCGAGCTGAGACTCGAACACGGGTTGCCATGTGCACAGCTATGGCATATGACACAGGCTATTTCTCCTACATAACGGCTTATTTTTGTTCGGCAGTTATTTTGTCTTTGGGTCGTTATATTTCTCACAGATTTCTGCTCGTCAGATACAGATAAAGTAGCACAGTAAAGATTACATTTATATGAATGTGTGAATTAATTCTACCTGGCAGCATCTCTGAACTAATAGTGAAGCTGTGGGTTTTATTGTTTTTTTTTTATTGGGTTTTATTTACTAAGAAATATATGCTAGAACTTTTCAGTCTCTAAGCTATTTGATTGACAAAACATTTCTGTGCCACTGAATGTTTCTGTGTGCGCGTGATCTGCACGTGATGTGCAAGCTATAATGCAGGAGCGCATTAGTTTAGAATGGTGAATAACTTGCATGTACAAGCTGTTTAAATTCATTTTGAGCATCCTGAGAAATCACATTGTATTTGATACAAAACTAAAGACTAAATCAAATGAGTAAAAAGTAATAACTATTTTCATTTTCTTTAAAGGGAAATAAATTTTTTACAAAAACGAATGAACTGTTAAAGACAGACCTATCCGAGGCTGTTAATCGATAGTCTGTGCGTTTGTTAAAGTCATCAATTTGCATTATTTCAACTTATTTTTAAAGAATACTTATATTACATTATGCTTACATTTATTCTAATTATATTTTACTTATATATTTTTTATAATAGGCCACATATATTTATTATATAACACTTCTGGCATACATTTAAATTAACAATGCCATGGTGTTCCCATTCAGTCAGTCATGTTCGACATCACGTCGATGACCGATGAATAGGAATCTCGCTAGAGAGGCCAATCTACTTTGAGTGTAACTAAACGAGCCAATGCATGCGATGATTGCATCAGATCTGCATATGATGTGCAAGCTATACTGCAGCAGCGCATTAGTTTAGAATGGTCAATAACTTACGTGTACAAGCTGTTTAAAACGTGCATTCACTGATTAATTTTGAGCATCCAGATGGTATAATCAAACATATCTTGTGGAGCGCTCTCGGAGTATGCATTTATTTGTCATTTAAACTGTTGGAAACAGAGCTTAAAAGTATACTTCAAAGATTTCTTATCCTGTTGCGCCCTCTATAGGCCATGATCAGCGACTAGTCGATGTTAAGCTATATATATATATACACTCACCTAAAGGATTATTAGGAACACCTGTTCAATTTCTCATTAATGCAATTATCTAATCAACCAATCACATGGCAGTTGCTTCAATGCATTTAGGGGTGTGGTCCTGGTCAAGACAATCTCCTGAACTCCAAACTGAATGTCAGAATGGGAAAGAAAGGTGATTTAAGCAATTTTGAGCGTGGCATGGTTGTTGGTGCCAGACGGGCCGGTCTGAGTATTTCACAATCTGCTCAGTTACTGGGATTTTCACGCACAACCATTTCTAGAGTTTACAAAGAATGGTGTGAAAAGGGAAAAACATCCAGTATGCGGCAGTCCTGTGGGCGAAAATGCCTTGTTGATGCTAGAGGTCAGAGGAGAATGGGCCGACTGATTCAAGCTGATAGAAGAGCAACTTTGACTGAAATAACCACTCGTTACAACCGAGGTATGCAGCAAAGCATTTGTGAAGCCACAACACGCACAACCTTGAGGCGGATGGGCTACAACAGCAGAAGACCCCACCGGGTACCACTCATCTCCACTACAAATAGGAAAAAGAGGCTACAATTTGCACGAGCTCACCAAAATTGGACAGTTGAAGACTGGAAAAATGTTGCCTGGTCTGATGAGTCTCGATTTCTGTTGAGACATTTAGATGGTAGAGTCAGAATTTGGCGTAAACAGAATGAGAACATGGATCCATCATGCCTTGTTACCACTGTGCAGGCTGGTGGTGGTGGTGTAATGGTGTGGGGGATGTTTTCTTGGCACACTTTAGGCCCCTTAGTGCCAATTGGGCATCGTTTAAATGCCACGGCCTACCTGAGCATTGTTTCTGACCATGTCCATCCCTTTATGACCACCATGTACCCATCCTCTGATGGCTACTTCCAGCAGGATAATGCACCATGTCACAAAGCTCCAATCATTTCAAATTGGTTTCTTGAACATGACAATGAGTTCACTGTACTAAAATGGCCCCCACAGTCACCAGATCTCAACCCAATAGAGCATCTTTGGGATGTGGTGGAACGGGAGCTTCGTGCCCTGGATGTGCATCCCACAAATCTCCATCAACTGCAAGATGCTATCCTATCAATATGGGCCAACATTTCTAAAGAATGCTTTCAGCACCTTGTTGAATCAATGCCACGTAGAATTAGGGCAGTTCTGAAGGCGAAAGGGGGTCAAACACAGTATTAGTATGGTGTTCCTAATAATCCTTTAGGTGAGTGTATATATATATCAGTGGCATGTGAATGCTCTGTATACCCAAGCCATTCAAGGACTCGCCAGTTAACATTAACACTATAAATTACTATAAATCCCCTTGTTTGAGGTGTACCATAAAGCTTAACCTGATAACATTTTGGTAATACATATGTAACTCTGTCATTTATTTATGTAAATTATGTAAAAATTGTGATTGTTTGAGGTCAGCGTTATTCTGATTGCGCTGTCAAAAGATTTTCTTACTTTTTTTGTATTTCGTATTTTTGCCTTGAGAAGCTAAATGACTTAAGATATGAAGTCTTGTTTTCTGAAAAATGTATCAAAATGAAGCAAGTTTAATTTGTAAAAGTAACTTGTGTGTGTTTGTTTAGAGGCAAACTCGTATTCAGACCTGATTGAGGGGGTGGTGAAGATTATTCCGTTTGACCAGTGTTCGAGTCCAGAAGTGTATGGATCAGAAGTCCGGTCTGGGATGCTGTGTGCCGGGAGTGACTCCTGTGTGGATGCCTGCCAGGTAAGACATCAAAACACTAAGCACTAGTAACGTATGATATATCTTCCTTTTTTACGAAGTATCTTTTTTTATATTTAATTTTATATTTATATTTATATTTTTGATTATTGGATTGCAGATTTGAATTTTATATGCATGGTAATGACATTGATAATCTAGGTAACAGGTCACAGGTCTAAATGTTTTACTTTTTATTTATTTTAGACCTTTATTCAATATTCTTTATAAATAATCTTAATATTACTTTACAATAATTTACAAATATTGTTTTGAAAATGAATTTAACATTTTGTAAATGTGCAAAATGGACTGTAGATATACTGTATAAATACAGTTTTTACGGTAACACTTTACGGTAAAGTTACATTAGATAATACAAATACTTTACTTACTAACTAGCTTATATTCATTTCAACATTTTACTATTGTTAGTCCTATCTGTTACTATTACTAAAATCAAAAGTCGTATCTTTAAATATTTATTAAAGTTCACCCAAAAATAGACCATTTACTCACCCTCATGTTGTTCCAAACCTGCAAAACTTTTGTTCCTCTTCGGAAGACAAATGAAGATTTTTTTTTTTATGAATTGACTGGTTCAGTCCAAATTTTCAAGCGCTTGTAGTGATTTTACTTTCGTCCATCCAAGGACGCTAAGTAAGGTAGTGGTTGGTACTCATGTCACCGCTGACGTTGTGATTTTTGGATCACCAGTCACTTAAGGTGTGGTTATGAGTACATCAGATGACCACCTTCCCCTTCTCTTAGTTTGGGACACTAGTCAAGGTCTTTTATCTTGGCTGTGTGAGAACACTCCAAACAGGAGGCTGTTCAATCATTGAGAATGAATGTAAAGTGGGCAGAGTTGGTCAGCTGATTTATCTGAAAGATTGGTGAGATTTCTAACTTGTAGAGCCTCTTCTGTATTATCAGCACAAGGAATACACAATTGTAATAAAATAAATTTTATTAACAAAAGATAAACAAGAATAACTAACACAACTACTAAATGAATACAATGAACGATAAAGGAATAAAGTGCATAAGATGCATAAAATACATGTGATTAAGTTGAGTGTGGCTATGGAAGAGTTGCGTTATCTTATGGAAAGATAAACGTCTCGGTTACGTATGGTAATCCTCGTTCCCTGAAGGAGGGAACGGAGACGTACGTCGGACGTCACCGACGAATTGGGATCACTTCTGGGAGCCCCTATCAACTTCGAGATATAGAGAACGGGCCAATGGCCATTGGCGTGCGAGATTTGTATCTCGCACTCCGCCCCGCGCTGCGGGTATAAACAGGAGGCGAATGCAGCGCACTATTGTTTTTCACTGAGGAGCCGAACTAGTGACTCGGCCATGCAGTGATGGTACAGCAACTGTGGCGACGGGACGTACGTCTCCGTTCCCTCCTTCAGGGAACGAGGGTTACCATACGTAACCGAGACGTTCCCTTTCAGTCGGTCACGTTTGACGTACGTCGGACGTCACCGACGAATTGGGATCCCTTTGGAAAACGCCACAGTTACTACCACTTCCAGCGCCCAGCGAGAGCCCCTCAGACCCCGTCTGTTCCGGGCGGGGAATTCACGCAGGGAAGTCACACTGCTGTTCCGCAAGACCCACTTCAGCAGACTATTGGATAACGCTGGGAAAGCGTGCCCAGAGGGACGCTGCGGAAGCCACATCATGCCCGAAGGGAGTTACCATGTGGAAAATACACGTATGGACTGGCCGTGGGCAGTGCAACATACGGAAGTCCCAGGGGTGGCCCCGGCCAAACAGGCGGGGGAACACACCTAACTGAGACGGCAGAGAGCTCTGCCGAGGGAAAGACACGGGCTCGCCGTAGGGAGCCGTACCGTGGAAGAATACACATATGGGACCGCCGTGGGGGTCACAACATATGGAACCCAGCCTAACACAAGTTCCACCAATGCATACGAGTGTTAGACCTGGCGTCGGACGCTCCGCCACATCCGACTGCCGCGGGTTGCGGAGGACTCAACAGGGTTCGCCGTTCTGGGGAACTCGACTGGAGCATATAAGCGCACGTATCCGTTCCAAAGGGAAGGGAGTGGCGCAGCAAGCCGACACTTAGAACGGGCACTTCGGTGTTACTGACTATGGGAAGCGAGCACACAGGAAGATACCGGCTCTACACGGAGGCTATAAAATCTAGCGAACGTGTTAGGTGTCGCCCAGCCCGCAGCTCTACAATATCTGTCGGCGAGGCGCCACGAGCCAACGCCCAGGAAGAAGCTACACCCCTAGTGGAGTGGGCTCTTAACCCGAGCGGGCAGGGCACGTCTTGGGTTTGGTACGCCAAGACGATGGCATCCACTATCCAGTGGGCCATCCTCTGCTTGGAGACAGCCTTTCCCTTCTGCTGGCCTCCATAACAGACGAAGAGCTGTTCTGAGGTCCTGAAGCTTTGCGTTCTGTCCACGTAAGTCCGCAGAGCGTGGACTAGACAGAGAAAAGCTAGGGCTGGGTCTGCCTCCTCCGAAGGTAGCGCTTGCAGGCTCACCACCTGGTCCCGGAAGGGAGTGGTGGGAACCTTGGGCATATATCCGGGCCGGGGTCTCAGGATTACATGAGAGTTACCGGGCCCGAATTCCAGGCACGATTCGTCGACCGAAAATGCCTGCAGGTCCCCTACCCTCTTGATAGAGGCCAATGCAGTCAGGAGTACTGTCTTCAGAGACAGGATTTTTAACTCAACTGACTGCAAAAGCTCAAAGGGCGCCCTCTGCAGTGCGGTTAGCACCAGAGTTAAGTCCCAAGAGGGTATAGAGGGAGAGCGAGGCGGTTTTAGTCTCCTCGCCCCCCTCAGGAACCTGACGATCAGATCGTGCTTCCCTAGAGACTTACCACCTACCATGTCATGATTAGCGGCGATAGCGGCAACATAGACTTTGAGGGTGGAGGGAGACAGCCTTCGCTTCAACCCGTCCTGTAGGAAGGAAAGCACAGAACCGACCGAACATCTCCGGGGGTCTTCTCAGCGAGAAGAACACCAGTCGACGAACAGGTTCCACTTCAACGCATAGAGGCGCCTCGTAGAGGGAGCTCTAGTGGAAGTGATGGTGTCTACCACAGCCTGTGGTAGGCCACCTAGAACCTCCGCGTCCCGTCCAGGGACCAGACACCGGACGCGGGTGCCATAGGGTGCCCCGTCTCTGAGTCAGGAGGTCCTTCCTCAGAGGAATGGGCCAGGGAGGTGCTGTCGCGAGAACCAAGTCCAGTTGGGCCAATACAGAGCAACCAACAGGACTTGCTCCTCGTCCTCCCTGACCTTGCACAGAGTCTGTGCAAGAAGGCTCACTGGGGGAAACGTATACTTGCGTAGGCCCCGGGGCCAGCTGTGTGCCAGCGCATCCGAGCCGAGGGTCCCCTCGGTCAGGGAATAAAACAACTGGCAGTGGGTCGTGTCCGGGGCGGCAAACAGATCTACCTGTGCGGTCCCGAAGCGACTCCAGATCAGCTGGACCACCTGGGGATGGAGTCTCCACTCTCCGGGGAGCACTGGCTGTCGTGAGAGCTCGTCGGCCGCACGATTGAGCAGGCCCGGAATGTGAATGGCACGAAGCGACCTCAGATGCTTCTGACTCCATAGGAGGAGATGGCGGGCGAGTTGAGACATGCGACGGGAGCGTAGACCACCCTGTTTGTTGACGTACGCAACGGCCGCAGTGTTGTCCGTACGGACCAGAACGTGCTTGCCTAGTAGCGGCGTTTTGAAGCGGCCCAGCGCAAGACGAACTGCTAACAACTCGAGGCAATTGATATGCCATTGCAGTTGAGGCCCCGTCCACAGACCCGAAACTGCAAGCCCGTTGTACGTGGCACCCCAGCCGGTGGATGAGGCATCCGTGGAGACAACAACATGCCTGGACACTTGTTCTAGGGAAACTCCTGCCCGTAGAAACGAAGGGTCCGACCACAGGCTGAAGGTTTGGCGGCACCTCGGAGTCACGGGGACACGGAGGGATCCGCTGTGCCACGCCCATCTCAGGACTCGGTCGTGTAGCCAGCGTTGAAGCGGTCTCATATGAAGCAATCCGAGCGGCGTTACAGCGGCTGCGGATGCCATATGCCCCAGGAGCCTCTGAAAATATTTCAGTGGTACCGCTGTCCTGCATTTGAACGAATTCAAGCAGTTCAACACCGACTGGACACGCTCCTCTGTGAGACGCGCTGTCAGATTGACCAAGTCCAGCTCCATACCGAGAAAAGAGATCCTCTGCACGGGGCAGAGTTTGCTCTTTCCCCAGTTGACCCGAAGTCCCAACAGGCTGAGGTGACTGATCACCGTGTCTCTGTATTCACACAACAGGGACAGTCCTGAAGGGAACGACCTTCAGGTCGATCGCTGCAAACCAATCTTGGGGACGGATGTACTCGAAAGTGCGCTTCTGCGTCAACATCTGAACGGGCGGTTTGTGAAGGGCCCGGTTCAGGACTCACAGGTCCAAGATTGGTCATAACCCACTGCTTTTCTTGGGCACAATGAAGTAGGAGTTATAGAACCCCAACTTCATGTCGGCTGGAGGGACCGGCTCCAATCGCGTCCTTCGCCAGTAGGACTTCGATCTCTTTCCACAAGATGGGCGTCGCAGCTCCACACAACAGTGAAGTGGACGCCCAGAACTTGGGAGGATGCCGTGCGAACTGAATCGCATAGCCGAGCCTGGTGGTGCAGGTGAGTCAGCGGGACCGTCCCGGAAGTGCTAGCTAGGCTTCCGGAAACCGTACCATGAACACACCTGCCCCACAGACGTACCCGCAGTAGGGCAGCGAAGTGGAGGGCAGGGACCCGACCCAAGAGGCACAGCGTCCTGAAGTGGGGTCTGAGTGCGCACGCAGCACCTACCTGCCCCCACGGTTGGACGGAGGGTATGAGAGAAGGCATGGTAGCGTTCTCAAGCCATACGCTGCGGTCCGCTGGCGACTGAAGGAGGGGCAGAGAGTGGCAAGGCTTTGTGGCGTCACACACTGCCTACCTCACCTCCTTCCTCAGCGGGGAACAAGAGTGGCGAGGCATAGCGTCGCGCACTGCCGTCCTCACACCGCTGAAAAGAGGGGAATGAGAGTGGCGAGGCTCCCCGGCGTCGCACACTGCCATTCTCGCCCTCTTGTGGGGAGGGGAATGAGAGCGGCGCGGCTTCATAGCGTCACACGCTGCCATTCCTGAACTCCCGAGACCCAGAGGTATTGGAACTGCTCTTAAGAATTTGGGTACCACTGGCTGTAACACTGGTGGCGGAACAAAATTTAGCAATGATTCTCCACCCGGCCCTCCTCCGGGGAAGAGCAGCTTCAACCAAGTCCAGGTCACCCGTCTCAGCTTACTGGCAGCCAAGACGGGTGGCATCGTGGGATGCCCATGGCGAGCAGACTGAGGGGTTCCATCTGCTTTGCACTGTGGAGGACTGCTGCACAGTCACCGACAGTGTCGCCGAAAAGGGTCACCTAGTGAGATGTGAGCATCAGGAGAGCGTACTCTGGCGACGTCTCACACCCCTGCAAGGTAGCCCAAGGGTGTTTCTGGACCAGGGTGGACATCGTCTGGCCAAGGGCCAGCGCTGTGACTTTAAATGTAAATCAGTCACGGTGCGCAGCTCAACCTCAGCTCAGAACTACCCTCGTGCACTAAGAGCGCAGGGCGGAGGTGGCCTGCCAGTGGCACTGCCACCTCACCGATGAGGGTAGTGAGAGAGAGGAAAACTTTATCCAGATTATGGCACCATTGGCACCCCATATTTTGGCACCAAATAGTTCCACACTGCCAAAGCTTTCCAATGCACATCCGGGAAAAAGGCAAGGGGGCGGGCAAGGCGATTTACGCGTTGCACTACGCCTCAGCCACCCAGGAAAGCATGGCTGTCAAGTCTGAATCTGATTCAGCATGAGCACACACCATTACAGTGGGAAACTCAGCATCATCTTCATTTCCAGCTTATAACAGCCCTCTCTCCGATGCAGCGATTGACATCTGTCCTCTGCTAGAGCCCCAGATGAAACGCTAGGTCCCCTTTATTTATTTATTTATTATTATTTTTATTTTATTTTTTTTTATTTATTTTTTTTGGAACCAGCAATCCCACCTGTAAGCTACCAGCAGGCATGCAAGACTGTGAGCGTGGCCGTCGAGACGGCACACGGCGCGCTGAACACTCAAGCCCCTATGAAGAAGGCGAGACGAACAACGCGCCGACGTGGTCATGCTCTCATGAGAGAACATGAACCACCCACGAACACAGTCTCAGCATGCTTGCGATGCGATAGAGGAGTGAGGGCCCACGGAGATGTACTCGGCAGGGAAGCCCCACTGTAATCCTCAGGTCACCAAGGCTTATTAGCCGAAGTAGCCCCTTTCTGGTGCACCAGAAAAGAAACTAGATCGGGGAATAGGCGAAGGGACTCAACCCCGTTTGAGGTTAAGTCTCGACCGCGCATCTAAAGCGCCGAGTGACGCGCTGGGTTGCCGTGACAACCCGCGCTGTCAGCCGGCAGCTAGACGGCACACGGCGCGCTGAACACTCAAACCCTCACGAGGAAGGCGAGACGAACAACGCGCCGACGTGATCCCGTTCTCCTGAGAGAACATGGATCACCCACGAACGCAATCTCAACATGCTTATGCGAGAGGGATCGTGGCCGTCAAAGGACAGGAAACAACCGCATCCAGAAACGCACGGGTGGAATGACGTCTTGAAAAAGACGCAGTCACACCCGCGCTGCTCTTTTAGAAGAAAGCTCTTTTAAATGTGCTGAAGCACCCAGGAACGACCGCGGCAAAACACAGGAGAGTAGTGCAGCCTGTGTATGCACTCACCGTTGGGAACGCCCTCACCAAACCAACAGTGCTGTAAAAACAGCAGTTTATCACTGTATCAGTGAGCTCGCGGCCGCCGCTGATCGTGCCTTTTCTCCCAGCACTCAAAGAAGCGTCTTCTCTCGTTCTCTCTCTTTCTGCTGAAGCAGGAACAGTCTCCTTCATCAACACCGTGTTCGGCTCCGAAGTGAATGACAATAGTGCGCTGCATTCGCCTCCTGTTTATACCCGCAGCGCGGGGCGGAGTGCGAGATGCAAATCTCGCACGCCAATGGCCATTGGCCCGTTCTCTATATCTCGAAGTTGATAGGGGCTCCCAGAAGTGATCCCAATTCGTCGGTGACGTCCGACGTACGTCGAACGTGACCGACTGAAAGGGAACTGTTGTTTCTCTGAAATTAAGGTAAAGAACCTTATTATGCATCAAACAAATAAATGAAAGGTTATTTGTTATTAACTAGCATCAGTTATATTACCTCTAATGTAAATTAGAAAATCATATACTGATAATATACATCAATGCCAAGGTCTCTAGAAAGAGGTTTGGTTAAGTGATATTTACGTTCCATGTGGTTGAGTAAGCAATCCGATGGCGGTGAATTCTTCCACTGGTTGTGCTGGGTGATAATGCAGTAGGGGAGAGGAACTGGAATCCGTTTCAACAGCCTCGAACACGGAGATCTGTGGGATGGTGATCTCCTGGAGCACCAAAGGGTCCTAAAATCTGGAACATGCAGATGAGGCCCTGAAGTAGGTGCAGAAGGTCCTTAATCTGGAACATGCAGACGAAGAAACCTTGAAGTAAAGGTTCGCTCTCCTGAGCTTAACCTTGTTGCAAATGTCTCTGTGTGTCTTCTGCCTCTCTGGGCCAGACACTCAGGACTTGGTCAATCCACTTTTGTCTCTCTGGCATGGAGACTCGGGACGTGTTGTAGTTGTCACTGTCTCGCTGGACTAAAACTCTGAATGCAGTGTTTGTTAATGTCTCTTTCCTCACAGGCTGGAGGCTCAGAACGTGGTCGTATCTGTTGCTGCCTCACAAGCTGTAGACTCAGATCCTCTGATCTTTTGTTGTCTCTCTGGATTAACCAGAGGCTCAGAATGTTGCAGTGTATCTGTTATGTCTCATCCTTGCCAGACAGACTCAGAACTTGGTTGCTCTGTCACAGTCACATTTGGATGGATCATTGTGGTCTTTCTTTGTTTCACCCACAACTGCTGAGGTCCTGAGGAATTTTTATGGCAGTCACAGACCAGGACATTAGGGATCAGTTTCTAGATGGGTGAAGGGCAGAAACTGCATGTGGACCAATGAGAAGTCCTGTCCTTCCTGGGCTTGGAACTAGAGGTCTGCTTCTTGCCCTCTAAGAGGTGTCTGGTATCTTTATCTGATGGCGTTGGACAGTTTGTTTGTGTTAGTCCAATCAAAATGTAGCAAACCTTTGTCCACTGTTACAGGCAGAGAGGGGCCCGGCCATAAACTGGGCCCTGGAATGTGCTGTCCACTACACGCTTTATATGATCGTTTTTTTTCACATATAAACAACTCACACATCAGTTGTGGTAAACGGAAGCTCAAGCATGTTCGCTTGACGTGAGAACCAGTGAGGTTCATTCTCGTGTTACGCAGCACGTTTAAGCTTCCACAAGAACCAATAAGATTTGTTTTCGTGTGTCGAGCAGGTTTGTATGGAAGCCCGTTTCCGCCACTAAATAAAAAAATAAAAAGAGTAATTGCGACATTTTATCTCAGAATTCTGACTTTTTTTCTCACAATTGCAAGAAAAAAAATCTGAATTGTGACTTTATATCACGCAATTGCGAGTTTATATCTCAGAATTCTGAGATAAAAAGTCGCAATTACTCTTTTTATGTTTTTTATTTAGTGGCGGAAACGGGCTTCCATAGGTTTGAGCAGGTTGAGCTTCTGTTTATATTCACTGATCAATGTTTATATTTGAATAAACACTGAAACTAAATTCAGTCTGGTCATCATATAAAGCGATTTAATCTCTTCAGAAAATTTGGACTAAATTGCTCAATTCATATGGATTAGTTTTACTATTTCTTTGTAAACTTTTTGAAGCTCCAAAGTGGTAGTTGCGTATGGTGTCAATGGAGGGACAGAAATCTCAATTTTCATTAAAAATATCTTAATCGTTGTTCCGAAGATGAACAAAAGTTTGAAACGACATGAGGGTGACATAATTTTCTTTTTTGGGTGAACTAACCCTTTAATGAGCATGAACCAGCAATAAACAGCTGTATATTTTTATTTACTAATGTTAACAATAACTACTGTAACAAATGCATAGCTCATTGTTGGTTAATGTTAGATAATGCATTATCTAATGAGACCTTATTGTAAGTGTCACAGTTTTTGCTAATGGTTGACTGAGTAAAAAAGAATTGGGTGACAGAAACCATTTTGCATTGAAACTATTAAAAAGCATTGAAAAATTTGCCACATGTATCATTTTAATGTGTGTGTTGTTATTCGTTTAGGGAGACTCCGGCGGTCCTTTAGCATGTGAGTGTGACGGTGTGAGTTTCCTTTACGGCATCATCAGTTGGGGGGACGGATGTGGACGGACAGGAAAACCAGGCGTTTATACCCTCGTGCCCAAATATTCTGACTGGATAAACAGCGTCATCAAAAGATCCAAAAAAACAACATCAGCTAACAGAACAAAGATAAACATTTGCATCGGGAATCAATGCCCAAGACAACACATAAATCAACTGTGACTATTGTTAATGTATTTGTTGACACTTTCCATTACACGCTACTCATGTTATGGAGTAATACTAAATGGTGTTTTATTAACAAAGTTTGGGAGGAGCATGTTCAAATGATCTACCCAAACAGTACGATTGGAGGCCTATATATATATATATATATATATATATAGCCCCGAATCCTCACTCTCTGCTGGTTCCTATCCCAACCAGGGATATGGGGGATTAGCCTATTCTGGGTTCGGGCCACATGCTCGGAGCCCTCGATCCCCTCAGACAGCACGCCAATTACGCATACTCTTTCACTCTTATTATTTGTGTGAACTCATGAATGAACTTGATGATAATGTGTTATTAATGCTATTGTATTTATAATAACATGCAATATTGTGACATGTACACACTGTATGTTTGTTGTGAATTATATATATATATTTTTTTTTTTCGCATATCAATACATTTAAGTTGATGGCTGAGAAGTAAATGTGTCTTTTAATCTGCATGAAGTATTGAAAGTGTTTTTAGACCGTGTTTGGGTGAATCTCACAGAATCTATCAAGAACATATCCAGGTCATGACTCATGATAGATTTTAATACGTAGATATCACATCGGCAACTGTTATCGATAACTGCAATACAGTCAGTGAACAGTGAACAGACTGATGCAGCTTCAATGCAACAATTTGCTGTTAATTCGTAATATAGCAGCAATCATTGACAGTAATTTATTCCAATATATTATTTTAATCCCTATGTTGACCTTCCTAATATTCTGACATATCTGGAGTGGCCAAATGCATCATCTAGATATTAATATCAGTTCAACACAAAACTAAAAGACATATTAAATTGTATTTTGCAAGTTATAATGTTATTTAGCATTTTGACATTATATATATATATACACTGAACAAAATTATAAACGCAACACTTTTGTTTTTGCCCCCCTTTTTCATGAGCTGAACTCAAAGTTCTAAGACTTTTTCTATGTACACAAAAGGCCTATTTCTCTCAAATATTGTTCACAAATCTGTCTAAATCTGTGTTAGTGAGCACTTCTCCTTTGCCGAGATAATCCATCCACCTCACAGGTGTGGCTTTATCAAGATGCTGATTAGACAGCATGATTATTGCACAGGTGTGCCTTAGGCTGGCCACAATAAAAGGCCACTCTAAAATGTGCAGTTTTGGCACATTGGGCCTCAGGATCTCGTCACGGTATCTCTGTGCATTCAAAATGGCATCAATAAAATGCACCTGTGTTCGTTGTCCATAACATACGCCTGCCCATACCATAACCCCACCACCACCATTGGCCACACAACGCCATACATGCTGTCTGCCATCTGCCCTGTACAGTGAAAACCGGGATTCATCCGTGAAGAGAACACCTCTCCAAAGTGCCAGACGCCATCGAATGTGAGCATTTGCCCACTTAAGTAGGTTACGATGACGAACTGGAGTCAGGTCGAGACCCCGATGAGGACGACGAGTATGCAGATGAGCTTCTCTGAAATTCTTTGGTTATGCAAACCGGTTGTTGCAGCAGCCTTCCGGGTGGCTGGTCGCAGACGATCTTGGAGGTGAAGATGCTGGATGTGGAGGTCCTGGGCTGGTGTGGTTACACGTGGTCTGCGGTTGTGAGGCCGGTTGGATGTACTGCCAAATTCTCTGAAACGCATTTGGAGACGGCTCATGGTAGAGAAATGAACATTCAATTCACGGGCAACAGCTCTGGTGGACATTCCTGCAGTCAGCATGCCAATTGCACGCTCCCTCAAAACTTGCGACATCTGTGGCATTGTGCTGAGTGATAAAACTGTGCATTTTAGAGTGGCCTTTTATTGTGGCCAGCCTAAGGCACACCTGTGCAATAATCATGCTGTCTAATCAGCATCTTGATATGCCACACCTGTGAGGCAGATGGATTATCTCGGATTATCTCGGTTATCACTAACACAGATTTAGACAGATTTGTGAACAATATTTGAGAGAAATAGGCCTTTTGTGTACATAGAAAAAGTCTTAGATCTTTGAGTTCAGCTCATGAAAAATGGGTGCAAAAACAAAAGTGTTGCGTTTATAATGTTGTTCAGTATATATATATATATATATATATATATATATATATATATATATATATATTTAATTAAAAAAAAATCGTTTCTTGAATTGCTTAGAAATTTGTGCAAATTAGTGACACTGCATTATTTCTACCTGATCTGACATTATAAAAGAGCTTAGGTTGTTTCTTTAATGTTACTTTTAGATGCCACATAATCACATTTGTTACATGACACATTTTGTAAAGGTTACATGACAAATGCATCTAAGGGTTAATTATGTTTGACCTAAAATAATTGTTCTGAACCGACACAGTAACCTTTGACTGACCCCTGACATATGTGGCCTATTTGGGCGCGTGCTTGAGGCAGCGGGGTCGCGCTCTCCGGAGTTATCTTGAAAGTGAGCCGTGCGGGCGCGCGCACGCGCAGCTGTCATGAGGGTAAGATGAGCGATACCGTGGTCGCGGAGGGAGCCGCAAAAATCAGAGACGGCAAAAAAGTACGGAAATCGCACGCGTGAGCTGAAAGTGTGTATAATGTGTTCATGAGTGATTGTGTGTAAAGATTGCTTTGATTTCTCTCTCGCAGTGGAGGAGCCGCTGGCTGGTTCTGCGCAAACCCTCACCGGTCGCAGGTCAGTTCATCATGATTATACACACTTCACAGCAACACAAACTCAACAATGGTGACAATCAGCAAATACGATTTTACATAAAAGTAACATGCACATTAATAAAATAAAAGTAAAAGTGACAACGACAACAGCAGCTAGCAAAATAAACCAGCAAACAGTGTGTATTTATACTTCGGTGCATACTTGGGAATAAGTGCATCTGTAGACATCACACTGTCACAGTTTATCTGTAAATATACAAGCATTTATTGTAAAACAGACAGAGGATCGTTGTGATGCTGCTACATCATAGTCATTTCTTGTTCACTGTATAATTGTAATAAAATAGATTTAGATTTATCAAATATTATTGATATATATATAGATAGTATTTCAACAAGCAGCCTGGAAAATATTGTAAACATTATATTATATAATAAATTCATGTTAGAATACAATAAAACCTAAAAGGATAAAATGTAGTGGTGCTATAGAACAGAATATAAATGGAATATAATAATCTATTCATTATCTTTTTTACCAGACTTAATATTCTGTGTTGGAAGCGTATAAAGCAATCTAAATGAGTTTATTTTGTGTTTTACTGTGATGTATACAGAAAAATAAACTCTATAAATGTTAGTGTTCATGGGTGATGCTGCTGAGTTTTTATTCCATAATAAGATGTGCGAGTTACATGCATGTTTTACATAATAGTATGAGAGCATGGATGAACAGCAATGTGTTTTTCTTGAAATATGCCGGCCTTTTTTGCACATCATATATACGCTATATATAGGCATTATAGGCTATTTAATGTAGGATACATACAGACTTCACGACTTATACTGTGTCATGCAGCCGTTAATTCAGGTCCACTAATTTGCGTTCCAGGAGTTTCATATAACCGCACTGGAATGTTTCACTATTCAGTACAACAGCACTCTTGCTTCAGAGAAATGTCTTGCCATCCCTACAGTGTGTTTTAGTGGTGCAGTGGCTTTCTGAAGAAGTTTTCTATTGAAATAGATCAGCTGTGAGAGCAGAAATGTGTGCAGAAAGACGTTTTTACAGCTGTTCACACTTGTGTGTGTGACATGCCAAAGGTTGTTTTGTTTGTTTGCTTTCGTAGTAGCAGGAATCACATGCTTTTGACCTACCTACATCTTTCAGGGGATGTAAGAATTGCTTTTTGGACATGCACCTCTACATGTACCTCTTTTTACATTTAAATATGGTTAAGGTTACAGTAGTTCGTAGTAGACCTATAAATGGTACAATGGCACATGATACACTACACTGCCGTTCAAAAGTTTGGGGTCAGAACATTTTTAAATATTTTTGAAAGAAGTCTCTTAAAATAATTGTAATATATTTTTTGATCAAAACTGAATTTTCAGCATCATTACTTCAGTGTCACATGATCCAAGTCAAGTCACTTTTATTTATATAGATTGTTTCAAAGCAGCTTTATAGTGATAATAGGAAATAGGGCTGGGCGATATGGCCAAAAAATGATCTCGATAAAATCTTTTCATATCAGTCGATATCGATAATTATCACGATAAATGTCGCTGTTAATTGTGGTTTTAAACGCTTTATTGTCAGAATATGACAAACACTTCACGTTTTTGAATTCCTTTTCCAGTCATTTTTCCTTAACAAAATACATTTCTTGAAAATGAATGTCTTAGTTTCTGCACGTGTTAACGGGTGATATTGTTTCTAGTCATGAAACAAGTTTGTGTTGCCTGACTTTGGCATATATCTTCAGCACAGTTTGCAGTGCAGGCTACAATAATAATATTACATGGTTTGTTTTAGAAATGCACATTTGACATAGGGGTGTGCGATACTGACAAAAAAGGATATCTCGATATTTTCTGGGATTTTCTTGATGATGATAATTAGACAATATTTAGCTGAGTGTGTTATTGTGCTGGTTCCTTGGCCGGTTTAGAACTGCCGTGATCAGCTGACTCCTAAAGTTTATGATATTCTTCATATTCTGTGTGGTGGTTCAGTTCACAGCAGTGACAGAAATCACCTTTTTTACCTTTATAAATGTATTTTTCAAACCTAATTATATACATGCATCATCTTTTGTGTCAATTTTATAAATGTAATACAAATTAATTCTAATAATAAGACACAATAGAGCTGTTACCAATCAAATTAAATAAGTATCAACAAAATTCATCTTTGCAGTGCAGAGGAAACACAGAAGCTGCATCTGAAGTGGAATTTAGATCATTTCCACAGACTGTTTAATGCAGCTCAGAGGTGACAAATTAATAACCTGCAGTTATGCATAAATAATGTTTTGATGTTTAAAGCATAAAACGTTGAATATTGATACTTGAAATTATTTAAAGCATGAAAAGATACTTTAACTGTGAAATTAAAACCGCCAGTAGGTGGCAGCAAGTCACTGTTAATGAGTGAGTCATTGAGATTCAACCGATTCATTCAAACGGCTGATTCATTCAAGGAACGAAGCATTTGACTGTCTTAATCTTAGTCAGTGAATCATTGATTCAACTGATTCGTTCAAAAAGCTGATTTATTCAGTAAGAAAACACCGCCGTGTGTAGCTCAGAGACACAGTTACAGTGCTGTGTCTTTGTTTTGAACTATTTTCGGTGGCGAAATAGAGCAAAAACAGGCAATATGGAGTCTAAAATGTCACTTAATATTAACTTCTTGTTTAGTAAACTTGCATAAAATCAATATCATATTTGTTATCCTCCTGATACCTGGAGAAAAACTGCACTCTTTGTGTGATATTTATGAAATATATTAAATGATCAAATCACACAGTGAAAGCGTGCACTCTAATGCGCACACGCACTAGTCTAATCTACAAGACTACATCACGTAGTGTATGCATGCACTCTCTGGGTGTGTGTGAGGGATATACTCGATAATGTCAGATCGCACATCGTTAAAACAACAATTACGATATTATCGCAGATGATATATATCGCACACCCCTAATAGGAAAATAATGCAACAAAGTTTGTTTTATTTATGCAGCAGCTCTGGAGAAAACAGTGATGTCATCGTCCAGCTCAGTTCAGTTCTCATACAATGGTGTCAATGCAGGCAGATCAGTAATATTATTGAATATTAAGTGTCCCAAATAAGCAAGCCAGAGGCGACATGGCAAAGAACCCAAACTACATCAATCAGGTGACAGGGACAGTTCTCCTCTGGCCAACGAACGAACACAGTGTGATTATGATTCAGGCAGCGTTACAGGTCAGAAATCAGATTGGGATCGGAACATTCAAATATTTAATCCAGTTCCATCTGGTTAAAGATCGGATTCATCACACCGGTATGGAGACGGGTTTGTTGAGGATCTGTGCCACTGGCTGTCATGTCGATGAGGCCTTCACAGGGGGAGAGTCTGGTTGACACAATCTCTCTAGGCAGGGCTGCGTTGTGGTCGTGTCTAGACGCAGGTCCACCATCTGATCTGGATACGGCCTGGATCCGACTGACTACAGTAAAGCTTGGGATAAACAGAGAGACTAATATTAGCGTAGATGCCATTCTTCTTATGATGTAAACGAGTACATCAGGTGTTATAGGAAGTGTTCCCAGTTCCGGCTGACCTAGTTAATGCAGCCTAACAATCATTTAACTGATTTGAATAATAGAAATTGATAATGTTCTATGTGTATGCCATAGTAAAGAGATGTGTTTTTAGTCTAGATTTAAACTGACAGAGTGTGTCTGCTTCCCGAACAATGCTAGGAAGACTGTTCCAAAGTTTAGGTGCTAAATAGGAAAAGGATTTACCGTCTGCGGTTGATTTTGATATTCTAGGTATTATCAACTGGCCAGAATTTTGAGATCGCAATGAAGTACTATAATGCGTTAAGAGCTCGCTCAAGTACAGCATTAGTTTAGAACGATGATTAACTTATGTGTACAATAAGCGTGCATTCTCCCGATCAATTTTGAGCATCCAGATTGTATAATCAAACATGTCTTGTGGAGAGCTCTCTGCGTATGTATTTATTTGTCATTTTTAACTGTTGGAAACAGAGCCTGCGTGTCAGGAAATGGCTTATCCTGTTGTGTCCTCTATAGGCCAGCGACTAGTCGACGTCAAGCTTAAAACGTCATTGCAGAGCATTAAAGTCGACTAGTCGATCAGTCGACTAGTCTGTGCAACCCCTAACGCACTTGTCATTATAAACAAACTTGAACCTACCATTTCTATTCTATTGTGTTTTTAATTTCTAAATTAAAAGTTCACTTTTTTAACTGTTTAAATGTTTTTACAAATGTTTACAAAAATAACTTATTTAGAAGGAATATATATATATAACAAATTCTTATTCAAAGTCTATCAAATCAAAGTATTTTATTAAACCAAAGTCATGTCTTTGTCATCAAAGTCAAGTGGACCGTTCATACCTAGGCGTTCCCTAGAAACCACCTTCCAATGTCTTAGCAAACACCCAAAATAACTTAGTAACCACCTATCAGTGTTCTAGCAACTCCCTTGCAATACCCTAGAAACCACCCGCAATACCCTAGAAACCACCCAAAATACCTTAGAAAGCACCTAGCACTGACCCAAACAATCAGAAATCACACAGAACACCCCAATAACCACCTGGCATCCAACAAAATACATTAGTAGCCAACTAGAAACCACAAAGAAGGTCCTAGAAACCACTTGGCAAAGCACTTGTAACCACACAAAATACCTTAGTAACTACCTATCAACCATCCAGAACACCATAGTAACCACCTTGCAATGGCTAAGCAACCACCACCTAACTTAGAAGTCACCTAGCAACCAACCATAACACCTTGGTAACCACACTCTAGCATATTGTGAGTTTTGCACAGGAAGGCACCACTTACTTTTCCTTCAGTTTCAGTTTGTTGTTCACATCTTAAGGAATGGTACATGAAAATCATGTTTTTTAGGGGCATAAAGTAAATCATCGACAGCAAAAACTCAAAAAAATCTTACAAAAAAAACTTATTTAGAAAGAATATATAATTTTTTTTTCTTATTCAAAGTCAATCAAGTCTTTTATTAAACCAAAGTCATGTCTTTGTCACCAAAGTCAAGTAGACCGTTCATACCTTCATGACTGCATGTCAAGGTTAATAAATCTCTTTAAATATGTCCTTTATGAAAGCTAATGTTGTGTAAACCTGTGTGTGTCAGATTGTTTGGTGCTGTATGTGTATAAGGAGCGCGGTGGGAAGGACAGGAGCAGCGTCACGCTGGAGCACATCTGCGGTCTGGAGGCGTGTGTCAGCGCTGACGGCGTTCCCTTCATCCTCTCAATCCTGTGTCTCAGTCAAACTGCTGTGCTCGGCTTCGACAGCAGGGAGGCACTGCAGAGCTGGGACCTGCGACTGCGCTACTGCCTCGGGGAAGGTCAGAGTTCAACATTTAACCCATAAAACAGTCACTAACAATCCACAATGACGGATAGCTCACCGCTATATGTATCTGTTTCCTTAATGTTTAACATTAAATCCATTTTTTTAAATTAAATTTATATTTTTATGGCTTTATGATTTCATATCGATTCAGAGACTACATGTAATAATTATACTTAATTTTAATATTATATTATTATAATAGTATAAAATACACCAAATCAGCATATTACAATGATTTCCGAAGCATCATATGACACTGAAGACTGGGGTGTCTAGTAAGTGGTATAATACTACAGTATATGAGGTAGGCAACATAGTGAAACACTTGACCAGTTAAAGCATTTATTTTAAAGCATATACTTTTCCACATTCATGTATATTTTAACTACGTTTTGATGTTGAAACCAACATTAAGCCGCATTATGCATCAGCTACACAAAGAAATGTGCTTGAACTCAAACCAAACTTGGATCTCCAGCCGTCTTTTGTGGCTGTTTGAACACATTCGACCACATGAGCATCTACACTACGAAAGCAATCTTGTCGAATGCGTTTTCGACTATCCTTGGAAGTGGTCGAAAGTGGGCAAGCTCAAAACTTTTTATACCCTGTTTACACCTGTATTTAGCGTTGTCCACTTGTGATCCGATTGACCAAAAAGCTTCTCAATTCCTGGTGTAAACAGGGCCCTTTTGTAGTTGTGAGCAGGCATGTGATGCAGTCAGCTGTGTGTGTCTGTTTGTGTGTGTAGCTGCTTCTTTTTTTTTATTTGCATACCCTCATAAATCTTTTTCAAAGTTAGTGCTAATAGGTTTAACCCTGCCTGCATTCCCTCATCACATTTTACACACACAAACAAAGAGAAGCTGTTACTAGACGGGATTTACTGCACAGACCAAAGCAAGTGAGTGACGTATCTCCTGGCATCAGGAACACTTACTAGAGCTTACTAGTTAGTGTTGTTTACTAAGGCAAGGAGTAGGGTACAACGTGGCTAAAGGCACACCTTGGATGTGGATTAGAGATTTAAACAAACCCAGAACTACAATTTTTACTTGGCAGATGAATATAAATATATACGAGTATAAATAAAGCTAAAATATAAAATAAAGCTCTTATGAGTATAAATAAAGCTAAAATACAATAAAAAACTGACACATGCCATTTATAGAGACCAGAATATCATAGTCCTGAACTTGCAAGCACCCATAATACTTCAGAAACCACCAGTGCCCTAAAAATTACTCAGAAAACCTTAGGACCACCCAGAATACCTTAGTAACCACCTATCAACCACCCAGAAACCAGAAACCACCTAGAATACTTTAGAGACTACCCATAATACACCTAGCAACCATCTGTCAACCACCTTGCAATTGCCTCGAAACTACAAATATTACCTTAGTAATCACCTAGCAATGCCTTTGCAAACAACCAGAATTTCAGTAACCACCTATCAACCACCCTAAATAATCTAGCAGCCACCCAGAATTCCTTAGAAAATATCTAGCAGTCAACTATCAACCACCTGGCAATGCCTTAGAAACCACCTTGCAATGTCCTAGCAAACACCCAAAATAACTTAGTAACCACCTTTCAGTGTCCTAGCAACTCCCTTGCAATATCCTAGAAACCACCCAAAATACCTTAGAAAGCACCTAGCACCACCCTAAAAACCAGATGTCACCCGGAACACCCCATTAACCACCTAGCAATGCCCTTGCATCCGACAAAATACTTTAGTAACCAACTAGCAACCACACAGAACATCCTAGAAAACACTTAGCAAAGCCCTTGCAACCACACTAAATGCCTTAGTAACCAACTAGCAGCCACACAGAACGGCACACAGAACGCCCTAGAAACCACTTAGCAAAGCCCTTGCAACCACATAAAATACCTTAGTAACCCACTAGGAACCACACAGGCGTCCTAGAAACCACTTAGCAAAGTCTTTGCAACCACACAAAATACCATAGTAACCAACTAGCAACCACACAGAACGTCCTAGAAACCACATAGCAACACCCTTGCAACCACACAGAATACCTTAGTAACCACCTATCAACCACCTAGAACACCCTAGTAACCACCTTGTAATGCCCAAGCAACCACCCAGAATTATTTAGAAACTAGTACCTAGAAATCACATAGAAACCACCCATAACACCTTGGTAACCACAGTCTAACATATTGTGAGTTTTGCACAGGTACCACTTACTTTTCCTTCAGTTTCAGTTTATTGTTTACATCTTAAGGAATGGTACATGAAAATCATGTTTTCTCTTCTGTCAGTCCACAGTTTCAGCGTCTCTGTGCTGCCCGGCACTAAACTGGAAAGCGGAGCGGCAACTTTGCATTTATGCAACAATGTCCTGGTCATCGCTAAAGACCTGCCAGCCGTCATCATTGGCCACTGGAATCTGCTGGACCTGCGGCGATACGGGCCGGTCAACAATGGCTTTGTGTTTGAGGGAGGCACACGTTGTGGTTACTGTGAGTATGCTGATATAAAGAAGAAAAGGCACATTCTTTTAAGCCTTTTAATAAAATGCAATATCAAGGAATCAAGGTTGGTTAGTTATGTTCCGTTTCTTTGTGACATGTGAAGTTTAATGGTTTGGGACTTTTTACAAGTAAAAAAATATACAAAGTAACTGGCCAAATTTTGTCTGAAATGTAAGTTTGTTATCACATACAGGGGTTGAACAATGAAACTGAGAACACTGGCTAATATAGTGTTGGTGGTTTCACGCCTATATGTGCCGCCTGGTGGCCAATCTTCACTGATTTTACATTCCAAAGGTTGTGAAAGGTTGAATTATCAGAGCAATAGCACAGCTGTATGTAAAATATTACAATCCACACAATATAATGGGAGATATATCAGAGTTCAAAAAAGGACAAATTGTTGGTGCGTGTCTTGCTGGCTCATTTGTGACCAGGACAGCAAGTCTTTGTGGTGTGTCGAAAGCTGTGGTATCCAGGGTAATGTCGGCATACAACAACGTAGGGCGAACTACAGGAGTAACTGTAGGCGCAAGAGGAAGCTGTCTGAAAGGGATGCCTAGGTACTGACCCGGATTATATCCAAAAAACATAAAACCACAGCTGACCAACTCACTGCAGAATTAGAAGTCAATATTCATGGTCGGGGTGCTGTAGCTAAACCTTTGGTCACTTGTGCCAAATGTTGGTTTCAATGGTGCCAACAGTGCAAATCATGTGAAACATGTAATGTTCTCTGATGAGTCCACATCTTTCCCACATCCATGGGAGTTACTGCTTACTGCTCATAGAGGCTTAACACCCATACTGCTGCAGAGTGAAGCACGGGTTGATCAGTGATGGTTTGGGTTGCAATATCATTGCATTCCCTACTGTGCTTGATGGACATGCCAAGCACTACCAAACCATTCTGAAGGACCATGTGCACCTAATGGTTCAAACATTGTACCCTAAACTAGTGCCATGTATCAGCATGATAATACACCAATACACACAGCAAGACTTGTGACCGAATGGTTTGATGAACATGAAAGTAAAGTTGAACATCTCCCATGACCTGAACAGTCACCAGATCTAAATATTTTCGAGCCACTTTGGGGAATTTTGGAGTAGCAAGTCAGAAAACGTTTTCCTCCACCAGCATCACATAGTGATGGCCACTGTTCTGGAAGAGGATTGGCTCAAAATCCCTCTGGCCGCTGTGAAGGACTTGTATCTGTCATTCCCAAGATGTATTGACCGCAATAAAAATGAGGCCCTGCCCCATACTAATAAATTGTCGTGGTCTAAAACCAGGTGTTTCAGTTTCATTGTCCAACCCCTGTACATAAGCGATAATGTACATCCAGCTGGTTATTATCACTAAATAAACCCCAATAGGGTGATCAGTATCCACATGCAAAGCAGAATAATTAATTTAATTTATTACACAGCTCTATGGAATACTTGGTTCTAATTGGTAGGTCGCGACATTCTGAGATATGATATTTCATGATAATGTCCATTGTCAATAGCAACACTGAATGCATTGATACAATATTTTAAACTGTTCTCTGATATCTACATAGAAGGTATGTGGCTTGGGTAACGGCAAAAATACTCCAGATACTTTTTTAAATGTCCATTTATAACCCTAGGATTTGTCCCTAGAATAAAATGGGCTGTTATACCTTATTTAGAAGGGTCATGAATAATAATGTTGAGCTCTGATTGGCTGTATCACAGCAAAGCTAATTTCAGTAGCTCACACAAGTACAGTTATTCAGCAAACACAATCGCAAGTAGTCGAGAGATCCATGCTTGGATTTATTACAGTTCATCACTGAGAAGATTTGATGGCAGATTGAGTCGCACAAACAGCACAAGCTACTCGTGAGTCATGACAGAACACAGACCGACTGAAATCTGGCAAACGCAAGCACGAACGCTCGATCGCTCCTCTTTTTGGGGGTGTAAATATTAATGATCCCGACTGTTACGTCACAGTTGGTGTTATGTTGGGATTCGCCTGTGATCTTTTGCACGCACAAGATTTACATATGAAGGAGGAAACAATGGTGTTTGAGTTCCATGTACAGAACTCTTATTATTCAACTATGCCAAGGTAAATACAGTCATTCTATGGCATCTTTAAATGTTTGTCTTGTTTTAAATTGTTTTGTTAAACGGAACCGATCATTGTGAGTCAGTCCAGAAGCTACAGTTTGTCTTGGCTCAAAGCTTGATAGGAACTGTTTTTTCTTTGTGAAAACATTGTTTAACTCAGATATTTGTGCAAAATCAAAATATTTATAAACATATTTTAAACATAAACAAAATATTATACTATAATATAACAATAATAAGAAAAAAAATAACCACTTCAAATCAAACATTAAAAATACAGTGGTAAATTTCACATTGTGAATCTTGCTTTTCTCTTGAGCTGTAGGTCTTTTTCTTCAATCTAACTCAGATACTGAAACATAATTAATTTAACATCTCACTTAAATTATATTGTATTACATATACAGTGTATATAGAATTCCTTGTATCGTGCAGTAGTTGGTAGCATTGTTGAACAGATGTAGAGCGTGCTGAAGCTACTGTTAGTGTGTTTTATAATGATATTTTATGAATGCTCACTTTGCTCATTGTGCCGCAGTGTGTGTGGTAAGATGCTTTTAATGGTGGCGTTGGTTTGTGAAGGCATTCAAAACGTAAAGGGGTCATATGATGCTATCTTCAAAGATCATTATTTTGTGTATTGGGTGTAATAGAATGTTAACATGCTTTAGTGTTTAAAAAATACATTATTTTTCACATACTGTACATTATTGTAGTAGCTCTTTCTAAAACGTTGATTTCTACAAAGCCCCTCCTTCCGAAAAGCGTAGTGTGCTCTGATTGGCCAGCTGACCCAGTGCGTTGTGATTTGCTGACCATATTAAGCGCAAGCTTCAGATTCCAAAGCAATTATAAAGACAGTTAATAATGTTGTCAGTTTTCTCTGCACTTTTGATCGTAAGAACGATAAACAATATGTGTTACTTTACACTGCACAAAACTCAGCATTTGAACAGTCAATAACAAATACTTTAACAAATAATAAAACATACTTACAGGCTCTGATTCAGAAGTGCCAAATTGCCCTAGCAAAGTTGGAATTGCCCCGCACAGCCAGTCTTGTATTCTCCCAGGTTTAGGAAACTGTCCTCCGTAAAATACACAACACACACACAAACATTTGGGTTGTACTGTTCCGGAACAGTGTTGTAAATAAATCTTAACCACTGATTCCTAATTGCATCCAATTTCGGAAGGCCATATAAAATAAAGTGTTGCTTTTACTTTCACATAGAAACACACAGTGTCTCCTCCATAATGGCGGCGTACGCATTTGGGCGGCATTATGCAAATATTTCCACCTAGTGATGTTGATTGGTGAGGGAGAATTCGATCGAGGCGTTTTAGCTAGGTCTGGATCTGCCTTCTCTTTTAAATAGAAGAAATCATTTTGTGAGAGACTTTGAGCTTTGTAACTTTGCAGAACTTATACATGCACAAGCAGCTACATAACACACTAAAGAAAAAGGAAAACATGAAAACGCATCATATGACCCCTTTAAATGTGATTGTGTGTGTGTGTGGTCACAGCTGACAGTTTCAGTGTGGTTGTGGGTGGTCTTCCCAGCTAACAGGGAATGTTCTCATAACTTTGGCAAGGTTCTCTTAAAGTTATGAACAAAGTTCTTCCAGTAACGTTCATAGAATGTTTGTTCAAAGTTATCTGGTCTTTTATAATGTTCTCAAGAGGTTAGCAAAAAAAAAAACATTATTTATACATTTAGGATTTTTTAAATGTCCTCATAATGTTGGGGAAAAAAATCTTAGAAAAACATTCTTGGAATATCCTTTAAACATTTAGAATGACAACTAACTTCAAAGGAAAAGAGGTTGTGTGTGTGCTGCTTTAAAAGAACATCCTTGGAATGTGGGAAAGTTTTATAGCCCGTTCCATAATTATTGTTCCTAACTTTTCTCTTAAATTTATGTAAAGGTTATACAATTGTTATAATTAAAGATTTTCATGTTTCATGAAATGACCACATATTCTCATTTGTATTTTTTGATGAATGTTCTCATGTTGGCAGAAAACATTCTTTGAACAACATTCTTCGAAAGGTCCTTTACATATCAAGGATCACAAAATGTATATCTTAAAGTCTTAAGGTTGGATGCCCCTGTGTTTAATGAACATCGTTCAGTGTGACCATTAGTCATGACACCTGTTAATGAGTAGATTCACTAAAGGAAAGAGGAATAAACATTTGAAGTAACACTTGTGGTGACGTGTTTGCTTTAGTTGGGTACTTGACCCTTGATTTCTTATGTTAGTTTTTTCTCTGGCTGCTTTAACAGTGTGCTAAAGGTGCAGTGTGTAATATTTATGAGGACCTATTGACAGAAATTCAATAAAATATACGTAACTATGTTTTCAGTGGTGTATAAAGACCTTACATAATGTACTGTTATGTTTTTATTACCTTAGAATGAGCCATTTCTATCTACATACACCTCGGGGCTCCTTACAGTGAAGTCACCATTTTGCGCCGTCATGTTTCTACAGTAGCCCTAAACAAACTGCTCTACAGAGCGCTAGCTACTCTGCTGTCTCAGACGACGACATCTTTGTCCTGTGTCGGCCACCGTAGCTTCGAAAGGGAGGGGTGAGCGGTGGGCGGTTGCAATTCGCAACCTCACTGCTATAGATGCCGCTAAAATTTACACAGTGCACCTTTAAGAAAACACTTTTCCTATGGCAGAGGAAGTCGAGACAGAGCAACATCAGGTAATGTTGCCTGTGTTTAATGACTACATCATCAGTAACTGATCACTGATGAGAAGTGTGTTTTGTCATTAATACATATAAATATATTGCTACTGATCATTTGATTCTTATCCAGTACTGTGTATCTCACAATCAGATATTCTAAAAAATTATGAAAACATGTTGTGAGCAGGAATAAGTACAGTGTTATTCAGACACTCACCAATGGCCCTGCGGCATCAGGACTGAAACCTTCCTCGAGAAGATGATGGTCCTCAGATCCGTCTGCCCCTAGGAGGACTTCGGCTGCAAGTGCCACCTCGACTCCCAGTCTCTCAGACGGTTGCTTTAATAGCAACACAGCTTATTTTTATTTATTTATTTATTTTATTTAAATGTAGCCATAATCCCAACAAATCAGATGGGCGGTGGACAGGCATTGGTCTATGCCACAGAGTTGATCTTGTTGCTCCATGGTGTGACTTTGTCTGTGACTCGTCATTCCACCCTTTTTGGCTGTGCTGGGCTTCGCCTCAGTCCTCCGGCAGCCTGGCTTAACCTCGGCCGCTTGTCCCCGCGGCTCTGCCTTGGTCTCCAGATCCTTCTGCGTCGCCCGGTCTCTTCTGCTCCGTCTGGGTCTCCACCACCATCTGCTTCATCTCCTGTGTTTGAGTTTGTTTCTATGGTGTTTCATTGATTTGATTATGATTTGCACCTGATGTTAAATTTGCTGATTAGTTTGCCTGTGTATTCATAGCCTTGGTTTTGTCTGTCTGTGCCCGTTCTCGTCATGATTAGAGTTTTAAAAAAACTGCTGTGATTAAATCCTGCGTTTTATTCTACCATGCAGCAAGCACGCTATGACATACAGCTTGCAAACACGCGTAATTAGTTTGCAAGCGGAGGAAAGAGAGGAAAAAAAGGAATATCCCATCTGCTCAGTTTCCTCCAGTATATTATTATTGCAGACCCGTAATCTACGCATTGCCTCAGGAAATGTGAGATCTGAGTCACTCAATTTTTTTATTGCATAAGGCTTGCTTCCCTCAGGAAGAAAATGTAGCGAGTTAGATCAAAGGGGAAATATTAATAATAATTTATAACTCATTATGATTATTCATTATGATTAATTATGAATATTTGAATCAGTTAATGAGATTAACTTGATGTAACTACATTAACATTACAATCAATCAATCAATCAATCAATCAATTCATCCTGTAAACACTCAGTATTGATTATTAATGGCCACAGAAAAATAATTCTTCCTTAGCATTTACAGCACTTAGAGCGTGTAACAAAATCGATCATTTAACCCTCTGAGCCCTGAGCTGTTTTCTGGGCCCTGGAGGTGTTTTGACATGCCCTGACATTTGTGCTTATTTCTGTTACTTGTAACATTTTCAAAGATTGATTACTCTGTATTCAGCACAACCTCTGCTACAGTAATATGTGAGCAGCATTTGTGTAAAAGTTTGTCGTTTTGAGAAAATGACGTTCATGCGTGGTTTGTGGAAAGAAAAAAAGTCACTGTTATTAGGCTATAAAACCCATACTGAATATTTGTTCACAAGACTTTTGAAAATGTTTGCTTCAAGACGATGTAAAAATCACTCTGGCCACTCATTCACACAAATGTTAAATCAGTATATTTTTTATAAGACATGTTTTGTGTCAGGAAGGCTTATGCGGGGAGGGCGTGAATCATCATGAATATTGATGTTTTTCACACCTGAGAAAGACAAAGACCCCTCCCCTAATCCTAATGGCCCTATATCAACTGAATGACTGTGAGGGAACTAGAACAAAGAATGTGAAGAGATTAAAATAATGTCTTTTTGATTTGTTTGCATTTATTTACAACACAACATATTCCAAACATACACAATGGAGGACAAAAAGTGGGACAAAAACAAGGGACAATCGTGGTTCTTTATAAGGGACACTCAAAGTGTATATTATTTCAATGTCTGCAGTTAAGTGTGTGTATAAAAGGTTCTCAGATATAAACACATTTGATTTGCTTAACTTATTAATGCACAATTTAATCCTAAAAAGAATGTTAACGTCATAGAAATAAATGTCAATTGTTCCACACAAACCATCTAAAGATTTTGTAGCATTATACACTACCATTCAAAAGTTTGGGGTCAGTAAGAATTTGTTCTAAATTAATAGTTTTATTAATAATTAATAATTTTTAAGAAATTAATTGTTTTGTTCAGCATGAATGCAATAAACATGTCAAGAGAGACATTTAAGACATTTTAATGTTACAAAAGCTTTCTATTTCAGATTAATGCTGTTTTTTTTACTGTCTATTAATCAAAGAATCCTGAAAAAAATTAACAACTGTTTTCAACATGGATCTCCCATTACAGTATCACAGTTGAATATCATGACTTGTTTGCAATATAATCTACAAATGCATACACAAACAGATGTTCCTGCCATGTTTAAAAGCGTTTTATTCGAACAAACCTAGTTTGCAGAACAAATTAAACGCTCTCAAGGGAGGACACATACTTTTAGGCCCAATATATGGGAAGTCCAGGCTAATACGGGACAGTTGGCAGTCCTACTTTTATATCATGCTGTGTTTAATATTATAGAGCATAAAAATACCCTCATGTCGTACGTGTAAAGAAACCGTTTTCATACGGATTACATAAACAGAGAATATTTGTTTTTTTATATAAATTACTTAATTTAAAAGTAGACATTGCAGGCTTTATAAAGAGATATCGTGTCTGTGTGGCAAGTATTCACTGAGTTACAGTTAATTTGCAGATGCATTTCAGGGTGGACTTCATGGAGAGACAGACGGGAGAACACGCATCCTGTTTGTTTTCTTTATTTAGCAAAAAGCACAACATTTCGTTTTATTTTGAGTGTACACAAATAAAAGTAGACACTTTAAGCTTTGTAAAGACATATCTTTCATGTCTGTGAGGCCAAAAATTACGGAGTATTTTAAGTTGTTTTACACTGTCATGAGGAAAAATCAAGCAAAATGCGCCCGCGCGTTCTTCGGGTTCAGAGGGTTAAGTGACAATTTATTTGCAGACAGGGAGTCAGAACCAAACATGTATTGTGCACAAGTTTGATTAACTAAATCACAAACACAACTAATCTAACAAAAACGCATACACACAAATCACACATAAATGGGGTAGAATGGAAAGTGAAAGTGACTGAAAAACCGGATCAGAACAGAGGAATGAAGCTAATGAAAAAGAGTCTAACACGTGGGAGAACGTCTCGGTTACGGATGTAACCCTCGGTTACTGACGGAATGGTGGTTTCGCTTAGAAGCCAATTGCCTTTGACATCTACAAAACGAGCCAATGGCATGAAAATGCCATAGATCTGCGGAATTTGCATAACGCAACCCCGCCCCACCGCGTGGGTATAAAGAGCGTTGTGTGGCAATCTCGCATTATGTTTACCTGCTGAAGGCTGAGCACCCCGGCCGTACCAGCGGAAAAGCGGTTGTGGCAGGGGAGCATAACGTCTCCGTTCCCTTCCTTCAGGGAACGAGGGTTACATTCGTAACCGAGACGTTCCCTTGCAGTCAGTACGCTACAAGTTACGTCAGTTACTGACGGAATGGGGGTCCCAATTCAGTCTCGCCACAGCGGCTGTCTTCCAGCACCTGGAGAGGTGGTAACCTTGGGCACGAAACCAGGTCGGGATCTCAGGTTATCACGTGAGTGTTAGCTGGCCCGAGTTCCAGGCACACTTCATCACCGAAAATGCCTGGGGTCCGCAACCCCCTAAATGGGAGCCAGGGCAATCAAGAGTGCCACTTTCAATGGAAGGAACTTAAGACTCAAAGGACTGCAAGGGCTTGGAGGGAAATCTCAGCAGGGTAGATAACACCACTGGAGGTCCCAAGAGGGCAACTGCAGAAAGCGAGGTGGACTTATCCCCCATGCTCTCTAAAAACTTGTGGGTCAGGTCATGCTGTCCTAACGTTCTTGAATCCACCAGGTTGAGGTGAGCCAAAATAGTGGCCACGCAAACCTTCAGGGTGGAGGGAGACAACCTACGCTCCACCCAACTTGGAGGGAGGAAGCACAACCCGAGCGGCATTAGCTGGGGTCTTCCTGAGAAGAGCACCAGGTGACGAAGAGGTTGCACTCCAACGCACAGGCCTGTCTCGTGGACAAAGGCCTAGCGGGAGTGACTCAACCTACCGTGTCCCGTCCAGGGCCCACACGTGTAGGATAGATCGGGACGTGGGTGCCGAAGGCGCCCCGTCTCTGAGCAAGGAGGACCTTCCTCAGAGGAACGACTACGGGGCGACCAATAGGACCTGCTCCTTATCCTCCCAGATCTGCACACAATCTGTGCGAGAAGGCTCACTGGGAACGCATACTTGCATGGGCCCCGCGGCCAGCTGAGTGCTAGTAGGCAAATGGGAAGAGTCGTGGGAGGCAAACAGAACTACCTGTGCGTCGCCAGCCTGTTCCCAAATCAGCTGGTCATCTGGGGATGGAGTCTCCATTCACCCGACAGTGGCTGAACCGTGAGAGCTTTAGTGAACCATCTCCCGGGCTGAACGCCACGAAGCGACCTCAGATGCTTCAGACTCCAAATAAGGAGATTGGGGGCGAGTTGCCACATCGGGCGGGAGCGTAGGTCACCTTGTTGGTAGACGTATGCTACTGTCGCCGTGTTGTCTGAACAGGCTAGTACGTGTCTAGCCTAGAGCAGGGCTCGAAAGCAGTGCAAGGCGAGACGTACGGCCAGCAACTCAAGGGTCCTTTCCAGGAGGGAAATTGCGCATGGCACCCCAGCCCGTGGCAGAGGCATCTGTTGATACAACAATATGCCCGGAAACTCGTTGTAAGGGAACTCTGGCCCCTTAGAACAGTGAGGTTCGCACAGGGTGAAGATATGATGGCATTCCCGAGTCAATGGGACCCGGAGCGTGCCCTGTTGCCATGCCCATCTCAGGACTCGATCGCAAGGCCAGTGCTGAAGCGGTCTTATATGAAGCAGTCCGGACGGCATTAGCATGGCCACGGATGCCATATGTCCCAGGAGCCATATGTTACCTTCAAAATGATGGAGGCAAGTCAGCATTGACTGTGCACGCTCGCACTGTGCGCACATAGCGACCAAGCTGAGTGCGGGGTCAGTACTGCCCTCGTGCATGCTTCTGAGCACCCTGGCCCGATAGGCTTGAGGGATGGCCATAGCATGCAGGTGGATGCGGCCTGGCCCGGGGCTCTGTGGTTCTCCGCCAACAGAACGTTCAACAGGGGGAACCCCAGTGTACCCTTACACCGTGCCACTATCGAGAGCAGTAAGGCTGAAGAGGCTGCCGATCGGCCGCGAAAAGTCAATGGAGACTCCACGGCCGCCCCCAGATACCAATCATCCCCGGGAAAGCATGGCTGTGAGCTCTGGATCAAACTCGGGCAGCGCTGGAGCTCCCAGAGGAGGCAGCACAGCCGATTCTTCATCTCTAGAGGAATCCAGCCCACCTTGTGATGTGGCGATCGACGTGAGGTCATCCGCCGGCGTCACAAATGAGACGCTGAGCCCAGGACGGAAAGCACCAGCGCCTTCATCCGGCAACACCATGGGTTGCAGTGTGCTAGAGGGGGGTGTGGCCCGAAGAATACTCATCGGGTTGGCCCACACAAACGCCCCCAGATCACCCTGACCACCAGCCAAAGTACTGCCTCTCGTGGAGGAAGTAGATTGGGGTGTGATAGAGGGGACTCTCTCTCCTGTTTTTTATTATTTTTATTCTTAAACGGATGGCGGCGCGGCTAAGGGGTACGTGGAGATCCCCCCGGTGGAGCGGTCTGTGGTGATGCAACGGTGTCCCAAGACCGCTACCTCTTGTCGGGGTAATCCTCTCCCTGGGTCGGGCGATGTCCACTCTTGTGGTCCAGGAACGCCACCTGTGGCTAAACCTGGCAGATGTGCGTGAGCCCGACAAAGTTCGGTTCCTTAACGCCCCTGTCTGTCAGGCTGGCCTCTTCGGCGATGCCATCGAGAGCTTTGCCCAGCAGTTCTCGGTAGCCCAGAAGCAGATGGAGGCGATCAAAAACATCCTGCCCCAACGACCAGCTGCTGCCTCCACCCAGTCGTCGGCTGCAGTGCCTCCGCCTGCTTGTCACCGAGGGCATCCTTCTGCGTCCACCTCCGCCAAGCCCAAGCAGCAGCCTCCATCCAGGCAGCAGGGGGCTGGGCGTAAGGGAGGCGCCCAACCCGCTCAGGGTCCCGCAAAGTCTGCAGGCAAGTGCAAAGGCAAGCGGCCCTGAGACGGGCAGCCCAGGGAGAAGAGGAGCTGCTCTCGGGGAGATGGTGTCCGCACCACTCCCTCCCCCGGAGGAGGACCAGGTGTAGAATCTTTTGTTTAATTCGGTTTCCGTTCTGCCGCTGGCTCTCCGGAGTCCAGGTGGCAGTGTGCGACGCTTCAGTGCCTTGCCACTCCCTTCCTCCTTTCCCTTCGCCGGGGGGCAGCAGTGTGCAGCCCGAGGATGCCACCAGGCCTTCTCACCCACACTCTGCCCCACCCTGGAATACTCAAACCACACTCCGGGCCGCCTCCGGGCCTCCCGAGTTGGGTCTCCGTGTTCCACCGCGCTGCCCCAACCCGGGTATGTCTGTGGACCCGTTGGTCCCGGCTATTGGTCCCGGCTGTTAGACTCGGCTATGCGATTCAGTTCGCCCACCGGCCTCCCAAGTACAAGGGCATCCACTTCACCTTCAGCCGGTCCCTCCAGCCGATATGAGGTCGGGGTTTTACAGCCCCTACTTCATTGTACCCAAGAAAGGCGGTGGGTACAACCAATCTTGGACCTCCGTGTCCTGAATCGGGCCCTGCACAAACTCCTGTTCAAGATGTTAACGCAGAAACGCCATTTTCGAATGCATCCGTCCCCGAGATTGGTTTGCAGCGATCGACATGAAGGACGCGTACTTTCATGTCTCAATTCTCCCTTGACATAGACCGTTTCTACATTTTGCATTCGAAGGGAAGGCATATCAGTACAAAGTCCTCCCCTTCGGGCTATCCCTGTCACCTCGCGTCTTCACGAAGAATGTGGAGGCAGCCATTGTTCCGCTTAGAGAACGCGGCGTTCGCATCCTCAACTATCTCAACGACTGGCTCATACTGGCTCAGGATCAGTTCGAACACAGAGACATGGTGCTCCGTCACCTCAGCCTGTTGGGACTTCGGGTCAACCGAGAGAAGAGCTATCTCTGCCCCACGCAGAGGATCTCTTATCTTGGTATGGAGCTGGATTCGGTCAACCAGACTGCGTGCCTCACAGAGGAGCGAGTCCGGTCAGTGTTGAACTGCTTGAATATGTTCAATGGCAAGACAGCGGTCCCACTGAAATTTTTTCAGAGGCTCCTGGGGCATATGGCATCTGCAGCTGAGGTAACGCAGCTCGGATTGCTTCATATGAGACCGCTTCAGCACTGGCTTCACGGCCGAGTCCCGAGATGGGTGTGGCCGAGCGGCAAGTACCGGGTCCCAGTTACTCCGTACTGTTGTACAAACCTTCAGCCTGTGGTCGGATCCTTCGTTTCTACGGGCAGGAGTTCCCCAAGAACAAGTGTCCAGGCATGCTGTGGAGGAGCGTGGAATGCGTGATCCGCATGCTAATGTTCATTGGCTCGTTTTAAAACACTCAAAGTAGATTGGAATCTCAAAAAATTATCCGAAAATCGTTGGTCAGTTCCGACATACGTCTCCGTTCCCTCCTTCAGGGAACGAGGGTTACATACGTAACCGAGACGTTCCCTGGAAAGGGAACAAAAACTTATAACATTTTTTTCAAAAAAATTATATTTGTATAAATAGTTGTATAAAATTATATTTATTATTATAATATAATAAAAAATAACCTAATTCAAAATATTAACAGAAACTATAATAGTATATCAATGATACTAAAAAACACTGATGACAAAACAGACAGATCAAATGTTATTATACCTGCAATATAGTGAATATTGGCCCTTTTTAAAGCTTTAAAGCTTCAGTTCTCATTAATTGCAGTTAAAAGAAAAAGAGGGACCAGCAGTGACTACATTTACATGTGCACTAATAATGTAGGGACTTAATCGCAGTACGATGTTTACATGAAACAAGCAAACATCTACACTGCTGTTTACATGCATTTTCATTATTCTGATTATTCATATACCCCAGTGCACAACACAAATGATGAACTCACATACATTAGGTGCATTACTGGGCAAGCTCTTCCAGCACACACAGATTTGTTCGCCAGTTCTTTGGTATCCGACCTCCTGTCTTTGTTTTTTTTTGCTTGTTTTTTTTTTTTATGTGCCTAAAAATGTCTCCATTTCGATGTTTTCAAACATCAGTATACTGCATTATAGCGGCATAAACAAGTGGAGTGAAAGAAAGGCGCTCCACTCACATGCTCTAATTGCGATTAAAGTCAATATACGCCACATGTTTTATACTAAGATTATGGTTGCTTCGATTATGAGCTTAATCAACTCAATTTGATCAAATTGTTGTGTTTACATGAGGTAAATTTAATCACAATATTGCCTAAATCTCATTATAATATAATTATGATGGTGCATGTAAACATAATCAATGATCCAATATCATTCTCCTTTTATGTTCCATGGACTGACAATCATACAGGTTTGCAATGAGATGAACATGAGTGAATGATGACAGGATTCTCTCCCTTTAACATCTGTGTGTATTTGTGTGTAGGGGCTGGCGTGTTCTTCTTGTCTTGTGCCGAGGGCGAGCAGATCAGTTTCCTGTTTGACTGTATTGTTCGTGGCATTTCTCCATCCAGAGGCCCTTTTGGACTGAAGCCACTGCTGCCAGGTCAGTGCTGTATGACTGTGACACATACAGTATGTCATTATTTCAGTTTAAAGCCTCATCTAGACCTAAACTCCTAAGGCCGGTTTCACACTGCACGCGTAAGCAGCGCATATTTTTTTTGCCGTCCATGTTAACAGATTAGAGCATTCACACTGCACGCAGAGGCGGCGTAGCAGCACGCTGCAGGAGCAGAGCAGAAGCGGCAGTGTCGCGAATGTTTCGGCGCTGAGCCTATTTTTGCTGCGCTGCTCACGCTGAACTACAGCCACAGTGCATTGTTCTTGATCAAAATTGACCTGATTAACATGAAAAATAACAAATTTCACCATGAAATCATGTAGTGAAGTGTTCCGTGTGTTTCACAATCACCATATGACATCCAGCGCTTTGAAAAAAATAAATAAAATACACGAAAACACATCACTGCCAGAAGTTTTAGTCTAAATTTCAAAGGCCCGTTTAAATGATTAAAACTAGAGGCATGTCTTAACTTCAAGGTTACTTTTATCATGTAAACTACCTGTATACAGCATGTTATATGCATATGTGTTTTGGAAAGAGGGGAACACGGTCGCATTTGCAGCAGATATATGCTGCCCATCATAAATCAAAGCACGAGTATAGTTGCAGTACAAACAAGCTTAGTTGTAAACTAGTTGTACTCAAAGTTTACTACTGTACTGTTACACTTGAAGTATACTTGTATATAAAACTATTTTTTATACACTAAAAAGTCAGCCAATTTAGTCCCAAGTAGTATTGAAACAGTACACTTAAGTATACTTCTAGTACATTGATAGTATACTAACTACATAAAGTATACTTAAAATATACTTGAACTTTACTTAAGTATACTTAATAAAATGAACTTGAAGTATACTTATTTTTCGTAAGGGTTGAGATCCATTTATACTGCAATAAAAATAGCAAGTGAGATATTATAAAGATATCTCTGTCTCTCTGAAATTTAAATCCCCAATTTTAAAAGCCCCTGGTATAATTCCTGCAAGATCAGCCCTATGGCTTTTTACTGGGACATTTAAGACACTAAAAAGAGTTTACATATCGGCCCAGCCAATCGGAGTGCTTCACACCTCGTCCTGACCAATCAAAACCTGAGCTTATCTCCTATTCTGAGACGACAGGGGAGATCAAGGGGTCAAAGTCACAGTTTATATACGCAAGCATTCCTGATCACTCCGAGAACGCTGTAACCTCATCCTCTCTCTCGCAGTACTTTACTGTAAGCAAAGCTGTTCCTGTACCATAGCAGGTGTGGCCATTGCCCTGATATTTAGCTGAAGACAAATACACTGACAACCAATGTTAGGCCATTGCTTTCATATTAATTAAGTCAGAAAACTTGCATGCAAAATACTTGAAACAACTTCAGACACATCTGTGTTTATTATGTCCCTTAGGATGCCTGTTGATCGGTGATGATCGGCAAATATCTGACAGCGTCAGTGCTTCTCTGGCTATTTGCCGTCTCATCCACATGTCTGCTCTATTAATAGCACTTTAAGTGTTAGATAAACACTGAGGCGATCTGCTGTAACCCCCTACAATGCGGTCAATGTGTCCCTGTAGTTTAAGGCCATAAATAGACAAAAATGGATGCAACAACATCAGTAAATGTTTTTAAAAGCACTGACCCTCGTATCACAATCAGTTTTAAATAGTGATCCTGTGATTTTCTCTAGTCGTCAATCTCAAAACATCAGTTCAATGAACCAGCATCTTCTTAAACCATACTCAAAACAGGATTGGATTAATATGGGATGAAGGGTCACTTCTGAATCTGCAATTTTAGTCCATTTTCAGAACGTATTACAAAACACATGTTTGTTTTACCTGTCTTTTACCTTCTATATAATGTCCTCAAGAATGTGAACAGCCTGTAGTCCACTTTGTAGTTTTTGTCCCTCTAGCTCTTAAAAAAAAAAAAAAAATTGCATGCATTTTGCAGAAATACATTGTTTTGTTTGTGCTTCGGCTCTGCGTGACTGTGCGGATGAAAAAGGTTGTCCTACTACTCATAAAACGGTCACTACTAGGCTTAAGAGATATAACTAGTTTAGATGGAAAGGATCTCAAACTGACTAGCTGAACACATTAATGTAGCTATACCCATTAATAAACACTGTACCTCCTTGAAAATAAATTCCAGCACAGAGCTACAACAACCATAATGAAATGACCCTTCACAATAGATAATGCTTTACAATGAACTCTGTTAGAGAGCTACATATGGCAATTTATCTGTATTTATCAATAAAAATACTCTATTCTACTCTACTTTTCTCTATTTACAGATGAGGAGACACAAACGGGCGAGTGACGTATTTAGCCTATTCAATTTCCCACGAAAACCATCCCACTAGGTCTAAAATATAAACGCTTATAATAGGCTTACCATGGTCAATCAGGGTAAGACAAAAATGTTTTAAATTTTAAATAAAAAGTTAAATAGTGACCAAAGGAAAAAAGCTAAGCTAAATTAAGCTACGTAAATAAATAAAAAATATTATTATTGTTTGCTGCATAAGACATTTGGTATCCATGTATGGAAATGGATTGCTTTTCAAAATTGGATCCCATTTGGTTAGGAAAATGAGAAAAGTACACAACCATGACATTTTGAGATTGGAGCAGAGGGAATTTCAGAACAGTTTATTCTGAGAAAAACAAAAGAGAGACAAATAAAAAAAAAATTAAAAAAAAACATCAGTCCTTTTTAGTCTAAGAGTACAATATAAGGTTTACTTCGATCTGAAATTCCAATCAATTTCTCCTTACAATATCAGATATGTAAAATCAGATATCTCATATTTAATATTATCAGCATAATTAATTAGCTCAGCTTTTTTGACATTTACTACATAAATGCAAAAGTCACATTGCTGAAGTCACACCACAGTAGTCGATTTTTACAGACCTCCTGTGTGAAGGTTTCTACATTAATAATTACTTTACAAACATCTGATTATATCCAAGAAGTATTATAGCAGTTGTTGAATATAGCCTGTGAGCTTGTGATGATACAAAAATTTAAATTTAATAGCAATTTTTGGAGAACACTAGTAACAAGTAAACAAGCAAACTTATAAACTAATGTCAATTTACAAAATTAACTTCAAAACATTACATGACACCTAACATAATTTGATCACAAGTAGAAACAACAGTAAAAGTCATATACACTCACCTAAAGGATTATTAGGAACACTTGTTCAATTTCTCATTAATGCAATTATCCTATCAACCAATCACATGGCAGTTGCTTCAATGCATTTAGGGGTGTGGTCCTGGTCAAGACAATCTCCTGAACTCCAAACTGAATGTCAGAATGGGAAAGAAAGGTGATTTAAGCAATTTTTAGCGTGGGATGGTTGTTGGTGCCAGGCGGGCAGGTCTGAGTATTTCACAATCTGCTCAGTTACTGGGATTTTCACGCACAACCATTTCTAGAGTTTACAAAGAATGGTGTGAAAAGGGAAAAACATCCAGTATGCGGCAGTCCTGTGGGCGAAAATGCCTTGTTGATGCTAGAGGTCAGAGGAGAATGGGCCGACTGATTCAAGCTGATAGAAGAGCAACTTTGACTGAAATAACCACTCGTTACAACCGAGGTATGCAGCAAAGCATTTGTGAAGCCACAACACGCACAACCTTGAGGCGGATGGGCTACAACAGCAGAAGACCCCACCGGGTACCACTCATCTCCACTACAAATAGGAAAAAGAGGCTACAATTTGCACGAGCTCACCAAAATTGGACAGTTGAAGACTGGAAAAATGTTGTCTGGTCTGATGAGTCTCGATTTCTGTTGAGACATTCAGATGGTAGAGTCAGAATTTGGCGTAAACAGAATGAGAACATGGATCCATCATGCCTTGTTACCACTGTGCAGGCTGGTGGTGGTGGTGTAATGGTGTGGGGGATGTTTTCTTGGCACACTTTAGGCCCCTTAGTGCCAATTGGGCATCGTTTAAATGCCACGGCCTACCTGAGCATTGTTTCTGACCATGTCCATCCCTTTATGACCACCATGTACCCATCCTCTGATGGCTACTTCCAGCAGGATAATGCACCATGTCACAAAGCTCGAATCATTTCAAATTGGTTTCTTGAACATGACAATGAGTTCACTGTACTAAAATGGCCCCCACAGTCACCAGATCTCAACCCAATAGAGCATCTTTGGGATGTGGTGGAACGGGAGCTTCGTGCCCTGGATGTGCATCCCACAAATCTCCATCAACTGCAAGATGCTATCCTATCAATATGGGCCAACATTTCTAAAGAATGCTTTCAGCACCTTGTTGAATCAATGCCACGTAGAATTAAGGCAGTTCTGAAGGCGAAAGGGGGTCAAACACAGTATTAGTATGGTGTTCCTAATAATCCTTTAGGTGAGTGTATATTGTGTGGCTCAAGTTAGTACTACTCAAACTAAAACTGAAATAATAAATGAAAGCTAAATAGACATATTTAAGAAACTTATAAAAATAACAAAAGCACATCAGAAAATTACTAAAACTTAACTAAAATTAAAATGAAAACTGAATATATAAAAATAAAAGATAATTCAAAATATTAATAAATAATATAATAGTAATTAATAAATAATAAAAAAATAACTGTTTCACAATTCACAAAAGACAAACATGAAGGCTATTGCTGCACTTTAGTTAACTTGTAAAGTGTCAATTTCCACTTTTCTATGTGGAAAAGAGCAGTGGAATAGCACTTGAAGTCAGACAGCATTCCCATTTTGTCTACATGTCATATCTAAGCCAATACAGTGTGCAGGCAAAAGGCTTGATTTGTGTATTTGTGTTGGCTGTCTGTCTCCCGCAGCTCTTTTTAATTTTCTCTGTCTGTGTCTCAGAGCCCAGTGTCAATGCAGATTTAGTGCAGGACAGACTAAACCATGAAGCGGAGGAGTTGGAACGGAGGCTCAGTCTGCTATCTCACAGCACAGGTACCCGTGTCTCCTGTCTTGCCCGTGTCCTGTCTTTGACCCCCAAACCCACATCCAAAATGATACTCTGGTGAACCTCAGTCTGGTGGCATCAGATCTTTTCTTTTTGAAAAAGCAGCTCACTTTAGCATACTTTTAAAAAGAGTACTTATTATGGAAAAATATACTTTCAATAATATATTTAAGTATAAACTGAATGCAACAGTTAAACAGGTTAAACATTTCTCAAATAACAAGCCTTATATCACCAAGGAGGTTAAAGAGTGTATAAATCAGAAACACTTGGCTTTTAAACAGCGGGACTCTGAACTTAAAAAACTGTTTGAGAAAAAGCTTAATCATAAAGAATTACAGAGATCAAAAAAGCGATCTGAATACAAATCCAAAAAAGTTTTGGTCTAAGGTAAGGTGTATAACTAATATGATACCTAAAAGGATAAGTATACAGGTTGTAAATGAGGAGACACTGGCAAAAACGCTTAATGAGTTTTACTGTAGGTTCGCTGTTAATTCAAATGAATGTAGTGATGTAATGGGGGCTATTAGGATTGATGATTCTGTATCTAAACCTCAAATGAGTTTGACTGATGTTGTTAAGGTTTTTAAAAAACTTGACATTAAAAAGGCAACTGGGCCGGATGGTCTTTCTGCTTTTATTTTGAAAACCTTTGCAGAGGAATTAGCCCCTGCATGGGTGGACATTTTTTAGAGGTCCATTGACTTTCATATTATTCCAGATATTTGGAAAAAATCAATTATTATACCAGCTCCAAAAAGATTATCGATTATCGCCCAGTTGCCTTAACCTGCATTGTGATGTTAACCTGCATGAAGTGTTTGGAGCGGATTATGGTGCGGAAGCTTAAAGATCTTGATCCTTATCAGTTTGCCTATCAAATCAATAGGGGCACTGACGATGCTACCCTTACTGGGGTGCATCATGTTTTAAAACATCTGGAGGATCCTAAGGCTTATGCCAGGTTGTTCTTTCTTGATTTGAGCTCTGCTTTTAATACCGTGCAGCCACACCTCATGCGCTCCAAACTAAAAAATATGACTGTCAATCCATATAGCATCAAATGGTTCCATGCATTTCTTACTGATAGGACTCAATTTACACCGTACACCAATGAATACAGGAGTCACCATCCTGAGAATATTGTTGTAAAATTCTCAGATGATACTGCCATTCTTGGACTTCTGTATAAGGATAAGGACATTGAACATTATACCACAGAGATTGCTAACTTTGTTACATGGAGTAAAAAACACAGTCTTGTAATTAACTTTAAAAAAACAGAGGAAATGATTTTTGACTCCAAATTAGTGGGCAACCACTCACCAATCATGATCAACAACGAGCCCATTAGACAGGTGGCCTCATACAAATACTTAGGTTTGCTTATTGATGACAAACTTTCATGGGGGGTGCATGTGGATAATCTGTGTCAAAAGGTGCAACAAAAAATTTACTTTTTATGAAGGCTCAGACTGTTTGGAGTTGCTCAGAGGGTCAGGTTGCTGTTTTACCATGCCTGTATTGAATCCATCATATTGTATGGTATAGCGGTCTGGTTCGGTAATATAACAGTTACTCTTATATCTCAGTTTGAAAATTATTTTTAAACAGGCAAAGAAAATGACTTTGACCCTTTTCATGTGCTGTATCCAGAATTCTAACAACTTCCATCTGGTCGACGTTTTCGTACTCCAAGGTTCAGATACAACCGCTATAAGAATTCTTTTGTTCCTCTGGCTACAAGGTTGTTAAACTCTAGTTCAAAGGACACAACTGTGTGATCATGTATTGGTGTGGGTATCTTGTTATGCACCTGTATTGCCCAAAATAATTTTTTAAGTATAAGTATAAGCAATTTACTGAATTTTTAGTCACTTGACTACATGAAAATGTATTATAGTTTAAATTACTATAAATGAGTGAAAAAAATAAATTAAATGAAAAAAGAGTGTTTAAGTAGGTCTTAAGTACATTTTTATATGTAATTTCATAATTGTATTGTCTTTGCCGAAGTCTACTGCCGAAGCATTTATGATAAACTAAACATACTGTAATGTCATTTATGTTAAAACTATGTCATGTATTAAATATATTTGTTTTAATGAATTTGCAATTTAGTACATTTATGTATTGTAATAGCAAATAACACACTACAATTAATATTATAATTTAGGTTAGTCAACACATCAAAATGTCACTTTAAGGACACTTAACTCCCCTAGATTATAACAATAAAACACGTAAGCCGTACATTTCTGTCAGCTGTGAGGAAAGAGTTAAGTGCCATTTTATTTCATTAATGTTATATTATTATTTAAAAATATACATTGAGGATTTAAAGTAGCCTACAAGTGCACATTCATTGCAAATAAATACACTTTTAGGTATCTGTGAGGAGAGAAGCAAATATTTGTGCCATCAAGATGAATAATATTGCTTTCTTTCTTTTTCTTTTGTCCTGAAAGCTTCCAGCTCCCGTTTCAGCTCTTCGATGACAGGAGACGACCGCAGCATATCTGGTTCATCTGACACCTCGGACACAGATTGCAGCATTAGCGGTCGCCCTGCGCTGTGGACCGATCTGGTTCCGCCCAGCTCTGCAGAAACGCCTCACCCACAAGCATCTCAGGTCGAGGAGAAACTCTTTGTTGGACTCCAGGTCCAGACTGATTCCGTTCGGTCACGGAAGCTAAAAGAAACCGGCCGACAGAACTCATCCGACAGCGGCATTGCGACGGGAAGCCACTCATCTTACACGGGAAGCTTCTCTTCCTACAACGGCAGTCTGGATGCTGCCGGTCCAGGGGAAGAATACGGCACGCCGTTCAACCTGCCACCACCTGCTGTCCCAGAGAAACACCTGTGCACGTGCACGTGCAACCATGAGTACCAGATTCCCTCTTCCCTACGATATCTTTATGACTCTCCCCGCAGTCTGCTGGAGATCACCAGAGCTCCTGAGGACAATAGAGACAGTAGCAGATCTCAAAATGATACTGGACTTGTAGAGCCATTTGGTCAGAAACACTCTGAAGAATATTCAGAATCTCTCAGCCAATCAGATTCTGGCTCAGCTCTGATTAATTCTCTAGAGCTTGGTAAAAGGGAGGAGTCAAAGACAAAGGAGAGTTTAATAAAGGGGGAGGAGTCTCAGGGATTATTTTGTAATAAAAGCTGCTGTGATTGTGCAAACTGTTCACTTCCTCCAGCCGGCTCTAAATCGTTCTTCACTACCTGCCCCATCTGCAGAGGACTCAAGGTACACACACTATTCAGGGTTATTATAGTTTAAAATTAACACTAAAGTCTAAAAATGTCATTACTTGAAAAAAATAAACGTTAACTGAAATAAAATAAAATATATATATATATATACACTCACCTAAAGGATTATTAGGAACACCATACTAATACTGTGTTTGACCCTCTTTCGCCTTCAGAACTGCCTTAATTCTACGTGGCATTGATTCAACAAGGTGCTGAAAGCATTCTTTAGAAATGTTGGCCCATATTGATAGGATAGCATCAGTTGATGGAGATTTGTGGGATGCACATCCAGGGCACGAAGCTCCCGTTCCACCACATCCCAAAGATGCTCTATTGGGTTGAGATCTGGTGACTGTGGGGGCCATTTTAGTACAGTGAACTCATTGTCATGTTCAAGAAACCAATTTGAAATGATTCGAGCTTTGTGACATGGTGCATTATCCTGCTGGAAGTAGCCATCAGAGGATGGGTACATGGTGGTCATAAAGGGATGGACATGGTCAGAAACAATGCTCAGGTAGGCCGTGGCATTTAAACGATGCCCAATTGGCACTAAGGGGCCTAAAGTGTGCCAAGAAAACATCCCCCACACCATTACACCACCACCACCAGCCTGCACAGTGGTAACAAGGCATGATGGATCCATGTTCTCATTCTGTTTACGCCAAATTCTGACTCTACCATCTGAATGTCTCAACAGAAATCGAGACTCATCAGACCAGGCAACATTTTTCCAGTCTTCAACTGTCCAATTTTGGTGAGCTCGTGCAAATTGTAGCCTCTTTTTCCTATTTGTAGTGGAGATGAGTGGTACCCGGTGGGGTCTTCTGCTGTTGTAGCCCATCCGCCTCAAGGTTGTGCGTGTTGTGGCTTCACAAATGCTTTGCTGCATACCTCGGTTGTAACGAGTGGTTATTTCAGTCAAAGTTGCTCTTCTATCAGCTTGAATCAGTCGGCCCATTCTCCTCTGACCTCTAGCATCAACAAGGCATTTTCGCCCACAGGACTGCCGCATACTGGATGTTTTTCCCTTTTCACACCATTCTTTGTAAACTCTAGAAATGGTTGTGCATGAAAATCCCAGTAACTGAGCAGATTGTGAAATACTCAGACCGGCCCGTCTGGCACCAACAAGCATGCCACGCTCAAAATTGCTTAAATCACCTTTCTTTCCCATTCTGACATTCAGTTTGGAGTTCAGGAGATTGTCTTGACCAGGACCACACCCCTAAATGCATTGAAGCAACTGCCATGTGATTGGTTGATTAGATAATTGCATTAATGAGAAATTGAACAGGTGTTCCTAATAATCCTTTAGGTGAGTGTATGTATATATATATATATATATATATATATATATATATAAACATTTTATTTCAGCTAGTTGCCTCATTTTAATTTAGCTTAACTTGATATATACGAAAATAACTAAAACTAACTGAAATAACAATAATGCAAAATGAAAATAAATAAATAAATAATAATAATAATTTTATATATATATATATATATATATATAATGTATAGAATCTCAGTGACACTAAACACTGCTTTCTGTTTCAGACACAGAAATAAAGTAGTGCACAAGATTTAAGATTTAGCATTTATTTGAGTGAATGAATTATAGCATGAATTAATTATCGAGAGAGAGATGTGTGTGTGAATTACCTGCGTCTGTTCAGTGTCTCTCTCTAGTAACATCGAAGATATGAGCTTAATTACTTCAAAACTAACAATGTTACCCCCTTGTTGCTGAGAAATATGATGTAGTGATTCAGTAGCTTAGCTATTTTATTTATAAAAGTCACGAGGCAGCATTGATAAGGTTCTGTGCTCCAGAATGTTTCTGTGTGCTTTCATGAAAACAGCGGGAGTGACGTATTCATGTGTGTGCTTCAATGAAAACAGCACATTAATTGCACAATAATCACAGTGATTAAACTGACTTGGAACTACCTGTGCATTAAACAGTTTTATTGCATACCTATCAGCCAATCAGACTCAAGTATTTAGACAGACCATGTTATAATATATAATATAATCACAAAATCTTTGGCCAAATTGTGCAGCTCTTCAAACAAGCACAGCAAATCTGTGAGCTTTTTTTTTTTTTTTTAATCGCATTTCATTTTTATCAGAAAAATCACAATTCAATTTTTTCCCCAAAGTGTGCAGACCTATATTATGGAAGCTTGTATCTAATAAAAAAATTACATGGCCATGTCACAATTACCTTATTTATGTATTTATTTTTATTCTGTGGCGAGAACAAGTTCCATACTATAGTGTTGGGAAGCGACACCCTCTAGTGTACTGCAATAAGAACAGACTCTTGCATCCAGTTCAGTTCTTTGTGGCATTGATTATGGTGTTATGTAACTGTTAATTGATTTTCTCTGTGTGTTTGTTAAACAGGGCACATTTCTGTCTCATCCTGGAGGGACTTTACTGCCCACTGTGCCAAGTAAGATCTCTTTACAACCTCTCCCTCATTCTGCATGTGCCATAGTGAAATGCTTAGAGGGTCTCCATGACAACAGAAAGTACACTTTAACTTTTAAAAAGAGTACTTATTACGGAAAGAAATTATACTTATATATGTGTGAACAGAATGTAATGTTTTAGGACATTAAATTGCATGTTAATTTATGTTAAATGCAATTAGCTGAATTTTAGAGTGTTTAGAGTGTTTTTTGACCCATTTAAGTAGGAGTTAAGTACATCTTTATATGTAATAACTTATATTGTCTTTGAAATATAGTTAAAGTGTACTGCCGAATGTACTGACGAGCATTTTTGGTATACTAAAATATATTTTACTGTATTTTCTATTGAAACTTGTATGTCATGTATTTAAATATATTACAGACTTGTAAATGATAAAGTTGCAATTTAGTACATTTAAAATATATTAACTTTAAATATTTAGTTTAAATATTAGTTAAAATTATAATCAAGTATTACATGCTTTAGTATGTTAGTCAACATCAAAATACAGTGGTGGTCAGAATTATTGGCACCCCTGGTAAATATGATCAAATATGGCTGTAAAAAAATAAATCTGCATTGTTTATCCTTTTGATCTTTTATTTAAAAAATCACAAAAATCTAACCTTTAATTGAAGTAAAAGAATTGAAAGTGGGGGGTAAATCACATTATGCAATAAATGCTTTTCTCCAAAACACGTTGGCCACAATTATTGGCACCTCTAGAATTTTTTCAATGAAAGAAAAATATCTCTGAAGTATATTCCCATTATTATTAAAATTTTTTAGCCCACCAGGGTGACTCGGAACATGAAATTGTCCAGCTATGATGTGTTGTTTTACAGGAGTATAAATATGAGGAAACACAAAGGCCAAATTCCCTTAATCATTCATCACAATGAGTAAAACCAAAGAATATAGTTCTGATGTGCAGCAAAAGATTGTTGAGCTTCACAAAATAGAAAGTGGCTGTAGGAAAATAGCTAAAGCATTGAAAATTCCCATTTCCACCATCAGAGCAATAATTAAGTTCCAATCAACTAAAGATGTTACGAATCTGCCTGGAAGAGGACGTGTGTCTATATTGTCTTAATGCACAGCGAGGAGGAGAGTTTGAGTGGCCAAAGACTCTCCAAAGATCACAGATGGAGAATCACAGAGATTAGTTGAGTTTTGGGGTCAGAAAGCCTAAAAAAATAAAATCAAACAACCCCTACATCACCACATGTTGTTTAGGAAGGATTCAAAAAAATCCTTCTTGCTCATCCAGAAACAAACTCAAAATGGACCTGGTTCTGTGGTCAGATAAAACTATAAAAAGCGCTTTTTGGCAGCAAATCCACCAGATGGGTTTGGTGCAAACAGGGATAAAAAGTACCCCATGCCCACGGTTAAAAATACAGCTGGATCTTTAATGTTGTGGGCCTATTTTTTTTGCTGGAGGTCCTGGACATCTTGTTCAGATACATGGTATCATGGATTCTAGCAAATACCAACAGATACAAAATCTAAACCTGACGGTCTCTGCTAGAAATCTTATAATGGGCCGTGGTTGGATCTTCCATCAAGACAACGATCCAAAACAAACATCAAGATTAACACACAAATGTGTCACTGAACACAAAATGAAGCTTCTGCCATGACCATCCCAGTCCCCTGACCTGAACCCTATAGAAAATGAGTGGGGTGAACTGAAGAGAAGAAGCACCAACATGGATCTGGGAATCTGAAGGATCTGGAGAGATTCTGTATGGAGGAATGGACTCTGATCTCTTGTCAGGTGTTCTCCAAACTCATCAGGCATTTTAGGAGAAGACTCAGAGCTGTTATCTTGGCAAAAGGAGGTTGCAAAAAGTATTTAATAAAAGGGTGCCAATAATTGTGGCCAACGTGTTTAGGAGAAAAGCATTTATTTCATAATGTGATTTACCACCCACTTTCAATTATTTTACTTCAATGAAAGGTTAGATTTTTGTGAATTTTTTTAATAAAAGATCAAAAGGATAAACAATGCAGATTAATTTTTTACAGCCATATTTGATCATATTTACCAGGGGTGCCAATAATTCTGACCACCACTGTAAGTGTACTTCTTTAAAGCATGACAAAATATTATTGAAGCAATGATTTAAAATGTATGTTAAAGTAAACTTTTTATTTGACATTTACAAAAAAAGTAATGAAAGTGTACTCTCTTTAAGTAAACTAAAGTGGCCTTTTATTTCATTAATATTATATTATCTGCAAATATAGTATTTTAAAAATGTACATTTAAGATTTCTTTTTCACAAGGGTCTGGATAACTCCTGCATTTATTAAGTAATATACAGTGCATTTTAATGGTAATATAAAATTTGATTTATATGTGAGGAAAGTACAGACACACTCTGAAAGCAGCAGGTGTTACTTCAGCAGGTGAATATTCAGCCCGTCTCACTGGACCAACCACCATTCAGGACCAAGTGGAGATCAGCGAGTCATCTTTGACCAATCAGGATCCATTGAAGCCCTTATCTGAACATTCACAGACCAATGAGGAGGAGCGATCTGAGGGATACATCTCATGTCTGTCTGATCTCCTGGCACACTACAATCCTGCTGGGAAATCAGTTAGTAGCAGCGTTTATGAGGCGATGTCATCGTCCAGACGCCCCGTTCACAGTGTACACAACTTCCTCTACGAGAACTGCCTCCAGTGCAGGAGAGGAGAGAGAAACTGCCGGATGCTTAGACTCACTCCTCCATCCAGACTCGCAATTTTTGTCCAGGATCAGAGCAAAGAACCAAATAGAAACAACTCGAACATCCCAGAGTCTGTCTGCTCTTCCATTGAGCATCCCAGTAGGCCAGTCTCCCTGCAACGAATACCGGAAGAAGGTAAGAGAACGCTGACCCCAAACCTCTCACACCGGACTTTGTCTCATCTCTAACCCAACTCTCCTCCTCCTCACTCCGGAAGTCTCTGTCTAATCATGTTAAAAATTTGCTTTCCTCTTCTGCAAACCCATCTATATTGTTGTTTTCCATTCATCTTCTTTGAGGGTTTGGATGGGTGAAGAAGCCAGCCATAACATTGTGACCACTGACATGTGAAGTGAATAACACTAAATAAACTCTTCATCATGGCACCTGTTAGTGGGTGGGATATATTAGGCAGCAAGTGAACATTTTGTCCTCAAAGTTGATATGTTAAAAGCAGGAAAAATGGGCAAGTGTAAGGATTTGAGGAAGTTTGATAAGGGCCAAATTGTGATGGCTAGACGACTGGGTCAGAGCATCTCCAAAACTGCAGCTCTTGTGGGGTGTTCCTGTTCTGCAGTGGTCAGTATCTGTCAGAAGAGGTCCAAGGAAGGAACAGTGGTGAACTGGCAACAGTCATGGGCGGCCAAGGCTCGTTGATGCACGTGGGGAGCGAAGGCTGGCCTGTGTGGTCTGATAAAACAGACGAGCTACTGCAGTTCAAATTGCTCAAGAAGTTAATGCTGGTTCTGATAGAAAGGTGTCAGAATCCACAGTGCATCGCAGTTTGTTGCGTATGGGGCTCCATAGTGGCTTTGCAACTTACAGGACTTAAAGGATCTGCTGCTAACATCTTGGTGCCAGATACCACAGCACACCTTCAGGGGTCTAGTGGAGTCCATGCCTCGACGGGTCATGGATGTTTTGGCAGCAAAAAGGGGACCAACACAATATTAGGATATAATGTTATGCCTGATCGGTGTAAATTTACACATTGATATTTGAGCTATTTTTTTATTTTTTATTAAGTAATGCATGTTACAGTTGGTAATATAACCTGTAATGTATTGTATGGCGTAAGTAGATCTAGGGGTCAGGAAATACACCAAGTTGTCAAAATAAAATAATATTCTAAATGTGTTTTAAAAAGAAAATGTAGGTGTATATTGTTAAATGAATTACTGCGTTAAAAAAAGAACTTCTTTGTTAAAAAAAACACCTGCAATACCCGGAAGAGAGAGCGAGCCTTAAGTCAGGTAAAAAGTAACATTAGTTAGAATTTCCTCCACACCAAACTCGTTCATCCATGTCTTTATGGACCTTGCTTTGTGCACTGGTGCGCAGTCATGTTGAAATAGGAAGGGGCCATCTTCAAACTGTTCCCACAGTTGGGAGCATGAAATTGTCCAAAATGTATTGGTATGCTGAAGCAAGAGTTCCTTTCACTGGAACTAAGGGGCCAAGCCCAACCCCTGAAAAACAATCCAGTGGCGGCGTGCTTTAGGGTGAATTCAGGGTGATTGGGACACTTTTTCCAAGTCATCTCAATGGCAAAAAGTGTCCCAATCACTCTGAATTCACTCTACATCACTGCATCCAACACTTTGCATTGCACTTGGTGATGTAAGGCTTGGATACAGCTACTCGGTCATGGAAACCCATTCCATGAAGCTCTCTACACACTGTTCTTGAGCTAATCTGAAGGCACAAGGTTTAGAGGTCTGTAGCTATTGACTGAAAGTTGGCGACTTCTGCTCACTGTGCGCCTCAGCATGCGCTGACCCCGCTCTGTGATTTTACGTGGCCTACCCCTTCATGGCTCGAACAGTTGACCATGGAATGTTTAGTAGTGAGGAAATTTCATGAATGGACTTATTGCTATCACGGTACCACGCTTGAATTCACTGAGCTCCTGAGAGTGACCCATTCCTTCACAAATGTTTGTAGAAGAAGTCTGCATGCCTGGTGCTTGATTTTATACACCTGTTGCCATGGAAGTGATTGGAGCACCTGAATTTAATAATTTGGAGGGGTGTCCCAAAATTTTTGGCAATATAGTGTATCTGATGGGGGGAAGAAAGGCAATACAAATGCTCTACCAGGATAGGATGCTGACATTTAAAGGGGTCATGAATTGAGAAATCAACGTTCCCTTGATGTATAAAAGGTCATGGTAATATAAGAATATCCTGTACATTCCAAGCTGAAAACTTCCTTGTTAGTCAAAGAAAAGCTTTTATTGACACTAGGCCCAGCAAACGATCGATCTCAGAATATGCCACATCTTGACGTGATCGTGTGGTGAAACAACGCCTCAACAGAAAAAGAACAACACCTGATTCTGTAGCCCCGCCCACTGACTCGTGCCTGAGATGATATAAGCCTACATAGAGCTAAACTGGATCGAACTTCTAAGCAATAAACATACCGCATAAGCTTAACTCGGATTCCAATATTAAGAATGCATGGATGAACTTTATTTTTAATGAAGATCCAGCTCACGTGGGGAAGACATTGCGTGTTTGTTCCTTCATTTCACCACGGATTTGTTTGTAAACGAGACTGGATTTGCAGACAGGATGAGATTACATTAATGAATGAAGCAACACACTTATGTGAGTAAAACATGTTTTTTATATGTGACAGTATTGCATTGTTACAGATCGTTTTATATCTATTGATTATGTGTATGTGTCTAACTGAACATACCTTAGTATGCTGTCAAAGGGTGAAGAATCCTTTATTTGTGGTGTTGTTGGTTCATTGCGATTCGGGATCAGACTCTGACATTTATTGGCCAGGGCTCGCAAAGCCCAACGTCCCGGGGCTATGTGTTTTCCAGACGGGCTACCAAAACGTAAGCCCGGCCTGCCGACGGGCTATCTTAAATAGTGAAATAACATTCCTTTCTTGATGTGCGTTGTTCACTCTCTTGACTTGATATTTGAAGGGCTTGTGTGCGCGTGTGTGTACGTTTCGCGGTTATATCCACCGATCGGGCGGGCCAAGTAATAAAAAAATAACATTCCAATCAATCGCGGCTGGATGAGAGATAAATCATTGTGTTTGTTTGATAAAGATATTTTGCGAGCCCTGTGGGCGATTCATTCCGGTTGTCGTTTTCCCACAGTCTTTCAAAACAATTCTGAAGCTCATTAAATATGCAAATCTTATCCAATCATAGCAGTGGGCATTTACTTCCAAGTCTTCAGTGCGGCACGCCCATAAAAACCGAGCGTTCCAGGAGAGAGCCTCAAAACCAGGGTAGAAAATAGCCAATTACTTATTCATTATGATGTTTTTGAATGTAAAAACCACACGTATGTCATAAGTTGACCTCAGACAACAGTATAAAAAAATAAAAAGGCCAGTTCATGACCCCTTTAAACCAGCTAAATATTTATTACACAGGTAATAATGATTAATAATTTTTTTAATGGATCTTTTATTTTATTTTATTTTTAAAACAGAATTTGTTGGGCATCGTCCAGAATTACCATTAGTGTAGAGTGCTAACTGTCTGTCATAAGCTTTAATAATTGAATTGTTTCTAGCAGTGATGAATTTATCAAAGATTAATTAGTACATTTAGTATCTAAAATACGAACCCCTTGTATAGATGGTTGAGGGAGATTCCAACACATATTGTAGTGTATTTTGTAAGATTTCACCAAGAGCAACAAATCGGAAGGAATAGTATTTGTTAGAAAAATATAATCCAGCTTTGATGTACCTAATGTAACGCATAATCTGTCACTGTCTGAAAGACATTCTCTCAGAGCTGATACGTGCGATCGAGATGGTAATAAAGTGTTGAGCCAAGATCAATCATGTGCCAATGTGTATTTAGGATGCATTTATATGTAAAGTCTGGGAAATACTAATTAAATATTATATTTATAAATCAATACTCTTTGACTGATTTTTTTATTATTTTCACAATAAGGCCCGAAACATTTTATGCAAACGTGTGAACGTAAGCACTTCTTTCTATGCACAATTTATAATTGAACACAAGTACATGATTTCACAAGGAACACGCTTTTTGGGACTTTAGCTTATTCACCGTATCCCCCAGAGTTCGATAAGTCCATACATACCATTTTTATCTCTGTGCGTGCCATAACTCTGTCTGACGCACCCACCGCTAGCCTAGCTTAGCACAAAGACTGGATGTAAATGGATGTAAATAATTCCTGCGTAATAATCAAGGAACTTTGCTGCCGTACCATGGGTGCAGCGGCACAATGATATTACGCAGGGCCTGAAAATAGGCTAACTTCCGTCAACATGACCAACGTGACAACCTGCTTGCACAGGGAGCGTGCTGGGGACTATTTTCAGGCGCTGCGTAATATCATTGTGCCGCTGCACCCATGGTACGGCAGCAAAGTTCCTGGATTATTACGCAGGAATGAGAGTATAGTTTCTAGCCATATCGGTCTAGAAAATTGCAACTTTTCATTTTCCGTCGGTCTTAGTACACGATGTAACTATACACATCACAACATGTAAATAGAAAAATGTTGCTGTTATTTTGTCACTTATTGACCAGTAGGCTAGCTGGAGCCGTTTACCTCCAGTCTTTGTGCTAAGCTAGGCTAGCGGTGGGTGCGTCAGACAGTTATGGCACGCACGGAGATAAAAATGGTATGTATGGACTTACCTAACTCTGGGGGATACAGTGAATAAGCTAAAGTCCCAAAAAGTCAGCGTGTTCCTTTAAGGTTACAGTTTTTCTCAAATGCTAAAACACTAAAACCCATTGGCTGAACAAAGTTCTCAGTTGCCTGAACTCATTTAGCTAATTGTGCAGTCTGTTGTCAATACCTTAAACCATTTCACATGGTAAAACACAATTTGCAGATCTCACTTAGACTTTTCAGCAAAACTCTAAACACATTCTCATTCTCAAAACACATTCTGCACTCTAATGCACATGTCATCCATACTGGTAAACACAAGTGGCAACAATCATATACAAATAAAGAACAAATGTCATTGATTGAACACAACCACTCAAAATTGATTTAACCTGTTTCAAATGATGTGACACAACCAATATAAGCCAGTTCAGAGAGCAAACAGGTTGTTGAAGGTGGGAAGGAGAAAGTCTGAGAATGGATAGAAGAAACAATGTGAGAGGACGAGGACGAGTGCGTATGCGAGGTGGGCGAGGAGGAGGGCAAGAAAGAGGAAGAGCAGGAGGAAGAACAAAAAAAAATGCAAAAAGCAAAGCAGAGTAGTAATTTCTGATCAATTTTGAACTACTATGATAGAACATGTTTTCGTTCATCAAAAGACAATGACGGAAAAATATGAAATTTGTTTTGAGATTAAAAATGTACTTCTCCCTGAGAACTATATGTTTTGAACAATGTATTTTCTATTTTTTGGTGTATTGTTTACTGACTGCTTGATAGTGTATATCATTTTGATCACTTTGTTTATGATTTAATTGAGAGCAGTGTTTGATTTTGAACACAGGCGAAAGATTCATTTTGCAAGAGGAGTCGGACGTTTTGTAAATAGTGCTTGAAGATGAGGTTTTGTGTTTAATGTTTTCAGAAAATGGAGCAAGGTTTCAGAAATTGTGTTTTAGCAATTAAGAAAAACTGTAACTGTTTTGAAAAGAGTATGCAAGTATTGGCCTGTAGGTACATGGAGTTTTGGCAGTGGTTGTGTTTAAGTGAGAAATGTTTTCATGTCATTTGATAGATGTAGTCATTGAATGCTTTTCGTGCCAAAGCAATGATAAATGATCCACAGTTTAGCCCACATAAACTGCTGTTGTGATCACTGTTTGAAGAGTTGAAAAAGTGACCTAAGTATTGAGAAATGTGTCCTAGTGATAAAAAAAAACAAAAAACTGAAGTACTTTGATGTTATTGTGTTTCTTTAGTGGCATGAAACTCAGCATACGTGTATGTAAACCGACCTGCACGCTTCTGTTTTTTTGTGCACCTACAGTGTATATTTTTTCATTTAAATCAGCCATGAAAACATGATTAACAAGAAAAGATATGCTTTTCAAATTAAACAAAACATCACCTTATCACTCACATATTCTACATGGTAAGTGTGTATTGTTCTGACCTTGTTCTGATTATCTTTGTGCAGATAACAGAGAGAGAATCTGGCCAGACAAAGGAAGAACAGATCCTGCCTATGAGATTATGGACGGCCGAACAACAGAGAGGAGCTCAGAGGTAACAATATTCCTTTTGAATTACATTTAATAGAAGTGTGCAAAAATACAAATGAAACCCAACACAGTGCAAACAACACACCGGTGCTCGATTAACCCTGGTGAGGCATTATCTTTGACAAAAGCTTTGAAATGAAACTTGGCATATGTTATCATAACCATCTTTGTTGGCCATATTGTCTATTAGCCATTTACAGTAGCTGTATTTTACTAATGCTTTGGGTTTTGAGACAAATAATTGTGATGGTTACCTGAGTAACAGCACTACATAGTGGTCAAAATTTGCACAAAAAATGCAAGCACAAATTGCTTAGAATTTAGGATCAATTTGGTCTAATGTCATTAGTCATTAGCATTTAAAAATATATTGAATCTTTTTCTCTTTTTTTAAATTTTTCCTTCATTTAATGGCATGAGCATCAAAGGGTTCAACGATACATGAGCAAAATACAACTAAATGCCACATGCAACAGTGTGTTTATTAGCAAGCATTTGTCTGAAAACTGCATTTGTAAAGCATAAAGGTTTCAGCCTCTTTCGCTTTTGTTAAACTACTGAACCTGTACAGACAAGTTACAGATTAAACTGGTGTGGGCATGTTACTTTTAAACCGGAATCAGACTAATAAATGTGTGTTTTTCCATGAATGAACATCTTTCTCTCTCCCTTTCTGTCACAGTTGGAGGAGCGGAGCAGGTTTGAGCTTATAGGCAGCTGTGCTGCTTCACAGAGGATTTCCCATCATCTCACTGAAGGTGAACTCACTTTGCTCGAGGTCTGTGGTGTTTTCTTTAGGTGTGTGTGTGTGTCTTTGATGTGGGTCTGATCTGTGTGTTTCAGGTGGAGTGTTTGCATTTGCAGTGGACGGCTCAGCGGTGACGGACAGGCTCAGAGGAGATGCAGTAACATACGTGAATATTCCCACCAGCCCCACTTCCAAAAAACAGCTGCATTACATGGAACTAGAGCTGCAGGAGTCCAGCACGGCCATCAGAGGTGCAAAACAAACTAATAATAATGTTAATAATATATGTACACATCAACACCTTACACCAATGTAGCTGTATTATATGGAAGCTTGTTTCCACCACAGAATAAAAAATAACAAAGGTAACAAAGGGGGGGGGGGGGGGGGTATCCAAGATACAACCCATCTGACAAAAACAGATTTCAGTCTTTTTAAAGCAAAACAGCCCGAATCTCAATTATAATAATACATATGTCACTCACTTTGATGCAAGTACAAACATCTGAAAAAACAATTTCACTAAATGCAATTTATTTATATATTGTTTATCATTATTTATATGTATATGGCTTGTAACTATTTTAATTTTTTTATGTTTCTTGCTAATAATAATTATTTATATTATTATATAAAACATTGATTAAGTATTTGTTCTACGTGTCTGTTATTGGACACTTAAAAATAATTGGTATTGGTTGTTATACACACACATTTTTAAGTATTTTATGCTCACCAAGGCTGCATTTATTTGATAAAATAATACAGTAATATTGTGAAATATTATTACAATTCAAAATAACTATTTTCCATTGTAATATATTTTAAAATGTAATTGATTCCTGTGATAAAAAGCTGAATTTTCAGCATCATTACTCCAGTCTTCAGTGTCACATGATCCTTCAGAAATCATTCTAATATGCTGATTTACTGCTCAAGAAACCTTTCTTATTATTATCAATGTTGAAAACAGTTGTGCTACTTCATATTTTTGTGGAAACCATGATATTTTTTTTCAGGATTCTTTGATAAATACAAAGTTTAAAAGAACAGCATTTATTGAACACTTTTTATCAATGTTATGAGCCTCTCTGAATAAACGCAATATTTTCTTTATATATATATATGTATTTGTGTGTGTGTGTGTGTGTGTTGATCTCTAGGCCATAGGGATACTTTGTTTGATTCAACGTCTCTTATGCAATCTGTCAACCTTCAAGCTTTTCAAAATCTTTTAGGCAAAACATTTTCAGGCTAGCATCAACATCTGTCTTGACAAACTTGTTCTGGTTCTGTTCAGGGAAAAGCTCCAGTAAATACGCTCAGATTGACATCGCAGCGACGGAGGCGGCTCACAGAGCGGGTACCCAGCATGCACTGGGGCGAGAGGAAGGGCTACAGAGTCTGGAGCAGCAGAGAAGACGACGAGGACTGAAAGCGGACTGAGAGACACTTTATCTGGAAAGTTCATGATAGTCTCTTGCTCTAGACAAACTGACCAAAACACTATATATACAGTCTATATTTGTGACATGACAGTAATACACAAAACATAGTGTATCTACAGAAGTTTCCACTCATTTTCTGTGGATTTTGCTATGTAGTGAATAGTGAGTGTGGAGTGTCAATCACAGCATATACCCAAATGTTTGAAATACAGTAATGTAACTCTCATACACACACAGACACTGCTTAGATGAACATGTTAAACACATTCAGTGTACAGTAAGCCGTAAATACATTGATTGATAAAATAAGTATTCTCATGTTAGATGAATGTGTGAACCAAAGAACCAAAAATGCATTTTTATTTATTGTTTTTCTCTTTTTTTTACACTTTAAATTTAGTTTTAAAAGGCTGAATATTACTTTCTAGTTGCATTTGTATTAAATATGCTTACTTTTTAGTATTTTTATTAACCTAAATTAAAGTCTATTGAGTCATGTAAAGAAATTTTTTTTTTTTTTATGAAACTACTGATTTTGTATTTTTGATTCATTATGGAAGCATTGCAGGTGCTCACGGTCCTTTGTAGATCACAGGCTGTATTTTCTTATAGTTTCAGCACTGAAAGAAGTGAACATAGGCTATACTGCTGCTGATAGATATTATATTAATCATAGTTATTGTGACAAAAGTAATAATAACAATATGGCTAAAAATCGTTTGTATATATAGGTGTAAAATAAAAAATTAAAAACGTGTTCAATATTGTTTATTATTATTATTATTATTTGAAAGTTTAGTCTGGAAGTTTTATCTGGAGACCCAGTTCTATTGTCTCACCGCCAGAGGTCAGTGTGGGGCTTTAGAAACGGCAGTATATTTAAACAAAATTTTAAACAATTGGACATTTGGTTTTTAATTACATCGACAAAAAGATTTGTGCTGTTTTCATTTCGTGTTGTTTTCAGATTTAATGATCAAGAAAGTAATTACATGAGAAGGGAATAGCCTAGGCCCAAGCCCCTACACATAGGCTAGTGTGAAGCTAGTGGAAATGGAAACATCTAGGCTATTATTATAGAATCATCTCGTGTTCCTGCTGGTTTTCGAAGGAAGAACTCACTGAAGATGAGTTTGGCAGATGGAGGGTTTTAAAGAAATTAAAGGATTCAGCAATTTGCTGTTCTAAGAACCTTTTTTTTTAAATAATTTTCCCATTAAGTTATGGAAACTTTATTCCTGAATGCTCTCTGAACGTTCCTATTCAATGATTTCAAAACGTTCCATGAACGATCGTTTTTGTGCTAACGTTTTTAGGACGTTAATAAAGACCATGAACAAACATTCTATGGGCATTACTGCTTTGAAAGAATTGCCAGAACTTTCTGAGAATGATCCCTTTTTATATGGCATTGATTTGCACTGACAGAAATAAAAAAGACACTGTATTAAAGTATTACATCTCCACCGCATTTAACATGTTAAAGGTGACCTCGCTAGAATTCTGGGGCCGGATTCACGAAAATCTTCTTAAGAAAGAAGTTAAGATATATTAAAGTTCATAAGAATGTTCCTAAGTGCAATTCTTGAAAATGTCTTAAGTTCTCAAATATTTTCTTAAGAACATATTTTTTTCCTTGAGAAAATGAAAGGCGTTGGTGTTACTTGACTGCAAGGCGGATATTGCTGATTTGCTGAATGAAAAACACGTAAAATCCCGTATTTTTCCGCTGCCTGTAAACTAGACTACCGTAGTCATCATAATAAACGCTCAGAATATTTTCGTCGAGACTGGTTTGACGGGAGTTTAATAATCCCGCAGCGCTGTGATTTCAATGCATCGTGTCAAATTAAAATAGCTATTTTAAAAGAGCCTGTCTCATGCAGCGGTCTTTCTCATTAATTCCTATCCCATCCGTCTCTTGCGCTCCCTCGAGTAAATGCGTCCTGCATCTGTGTGCTGCCTCGATCCAGTCAGAGATGGATGGGGTGCGTCTCCCCATCAGCTCCCTAGATCAGGACTGCGTCCGAAATCGCATACTCTCTTTGAGTAGGTAGCCTACGTATTTTGAATAAGTACTTTGTGACCCCTAAAAGGAATATTCTATAGTATGAATGTTTGTAGAATGTAATCTGGACGTAGGATATATAGCCTATATATATATATATATTTATAGTGAGATGAGTTAACAGCAGACTGTAAATCATGACTCGCTCTGAGTTGTGTCCATCAGTCAGTGACTTAATGAGACGAGCGAGAATGTGTGTGTGTTAATGAGGGCGAGAGTGTTCTGGATTCTGCGTGGGCAATTGTAATAGATTCAGCAAAAAGTACTGCAAAGATCTGCACAAAGCATAAAAGCAATTACCCGAATAAACATTCCCAAACAACACACACACACACACGCACACAACAATCCAACTATGCAACACTCCTACACCCCAACACTTTCACACTTCTGTCTCATGAGAGTGTAAGTAAACACAGCAATTATTTTAAAATAATAAAAATGGAGAGTCAGCACACTCAGAGTAAATTAACTCACTTAACAACTCAAAACATGAAGCTCTATATATTTGTTATATATGTATTATAATTGCATTAAGAAAATGAAGCCAATGAATGCTTCTGTCACTTTTTTGTGACATTAAAAATTAAGCATTTCTGTTAAAATTACTGCAAAATCGAATATTAAATAATTAATCTAATTACTGCAAAAACATTCTTATTCTGATATAGTCATTGTATGTGTAATATATTTATTTATTTGTACAAAGTATTTAAAGGTACTCTCTGTACAGTAACCAGAGGCACCATTTAAAAATAATACAGTGTCATGTCAATTATGAATGGGAGGGGAGTATCTGTGTGTGTGTGTGAACATGATGATTTGTGCTTTTTCTACGAAACTCGTGATGATGTGAGAGTCGGAGAACGCCGCTGCTGTAACCACGGCAACGCTTCCACTTGGGCCATTGTGATGTCACAGAACCGCACGGTTGCGCGGAATCGTGGTGGGCGACACCTGTGTGTGTGCGCGCGTTGTCTCTCTCTCTCTCTCTCTCTCTCTCTCTCACTCTCACACACACACACACACACATAGAAAGAGACAGGGGCTGTGGTCGGTTTGATCATTGCTCCTCGCCATAGGTAATGTCCGGGAATAAAAGCATGACATTGGACACAGAGACGTGCTCTCGGAGCTCCGCCCCTAAATAACATCATCATCATCATCATAGTCGGAAAGAAATAACTGGAGGGCACGAGAGAGGACGCACGCGGACTGTCAACCTGCTGCATGCGCCGCTCCGAACCGTCGCGTTCATCCATCACCTCTGAATGTAAGTCACAATTTTTCATTTATTCGATCAGTGAGTTTAACAATGTGTTTATTTGCCTTTCTCATACAGTTCGGAACTGGTACGTTGTACACTGCACATGCTGCACCATTAGTGTCATTAAGAGTGTGAGCAGAAAACGGTGCGTTGTATCAGAACTTACCTGCATATATCAGACTATTGACTGTTCCGCGATTTTAAATGTAGCCTTTATCATTCATATTTCGTCACACAGAGCTCAGAGGTCATGAGAATGACAGGTCTGTTGCATGTCAGACAGATGGTGATTATTCAGGTATGACCGCCATACCCCCCTTTATTAACAACATGATAAATTACAGAATTATTATAAGTGACATTGCCATGCATGGAGCAAATTATAATAACAATGAAAGATAATAACAATGCGACGAGCAAAGGGGTTTGGAGAACTATGTATGTTTATTTATTAAATTATTTACCTACATATGTCCAAATATCAGTATTTACAAAACAACAAATTAAACCAACTCCCATTTTTAATTATTATTATACTTATTAATACAACTATTAATAATAATAATAATATGTATTATTTTTAGTAAAGTAAAACAAAATTAAGACAGACTTAGAACAGCTAACTAATCGTACTTACCAACTGACTCAACACTTCCAGTTTCTGTACTGCACTTTCCCCTGCACTGTATTTGCTGTATTTTTCTATTTTTTAAACAACTCTTAGCCCTTAATTTGTATATTTTCCAGCTACTAACCCCTTAAATGCGTCAATATAATTTATGGGCATACTGGTAAGTCACTTTATTATGCTTAAAAGAAAATATGACATACATGTAAATAAAAGACCTTTTTTAACCAGACTACATGACTTTCATTCATTCTAGTATTCTAAAAGCATGGTCATTCAGAAAGGAATAGTGTTGATATAGTGAGGAAGAGGAGACTTTGAAACACTGGCAGGAGTAGATCTGAAATAAAACTATGAGAGATCCATTCAGGTGTTTAGAAGCATTGTTATGTGGCACTCTAATAATGTCATGTCTTCAGAAAACATTTTTATAGATAATAATGAAAACATGTTTTGTGGCAGTCAGATTTGCCAGTAGTATCGCTGTTGCTGAATTTGAGCTCTTATTTAGGTCTTATTTTTGGTTATATAAGGTGCATGCTGTGAAACTGCTGCGTAGGGCATGAGAGGGATGCAGACATGCTTTTGACATTGTGCTGTTTCACTGTGACCTTGAAAATGCAGACGCAGCTGTAAGAGCAAGTCAGCAATCGCAGATGCTCACAGATTCACACGTGCACACACATACCATTTACTTAGTGCACTCGGACATGCTTAGTGCACGGACACTGACCTGGCAGCATAGATCTTGTTGGATTTGTGTGGTGTGTGATTAACCCCCACCCCACCCTTTCTCTGTGATTATTTTTCTTAGGCTAATATGAGGAAGCCTCTGGTGTGCTGAAGGACATCTGGATTCCACAGATTTATTGTACAAGTAGCATTCTCAGCATGCGCTAATCCCAACCGTAGCGTAACAAGAGCACATGAGCGTTGAAACAGAGAGAATGGCCATGGCCTCCGACGTGCAGCACCGTCAGATTGTCTGTGCCCGCCAGCGCTTGTGGAGAAAACTCAGGCCTGCGCGGGTGATCAGCCTCCTCATCAGTCTCATAGCAATAAGTGCAGTGGCCTTCTCGTGGCACTCTACTGCTCAGTGGGAAGGGCTACAGAGCCACGCCCCACACAGAACACTGCTATCCACACACCTGGGTTACCACAGTAACCTCACGGAGGACACACCCATAGCCATGCGCTCGTCCGCAGAGTTAAATGAGAGTCAAGGGGACTATCCGACTGACCTGTTCAGCCTGAAGGACCGTCGGCGCGGGGCTGTCGTTTTACACATGATCGGCATGATCTACATGTTCATTGCCCTCGCTATCGTTTGCGATGAGTTTTTTGTCCCCGCGCTCACGGTTATCACAGAGAAACTCAAGATCTCAGACGACGTGGCGGGCGCCACCTTCATGGCGGCCGGGGGCTCGGCTCCTGAGCTCTTCACCTCTGTCATCGGCGTATTCATTTCCCACAGTAACGTGGGTATCGGAACCATTGTCGGCTCCGCTGTGTTCAACATCTTGTTCGTCATTGGAATGTGTGCTGTGTTCTCGAAAGAAATCCTGAACCTGACGTGGTGGCCTCTTTTCAGGGACGTCACCTTCTACATAATTGGCCTCATTATGCTCATAGTTTTCTTCCTGGATAACTACATCACGTACTTGGAGAGTATCAGCATGCTGCTTGTCTACGCCACCTATGTGGTCTTCATGAAGTTCAATGGGACAGTAGAGACTCTTGTCAAGGGCATCACAAACAGAAACCAGGTGGTGGAAGTGGAGGCCCAGCCAAAGGTGAGTTGACAAAATTTCTTCCTTCCTCTGACTGTCCAACCACTGTAGACTCCCCTTTTTGAATCTGGGACTGATTGAGAAGATTGAGTAATTTGGCCTCTGGTCTGATTATAGAGAGTGATTTCTGGGCAGGATTACTGCAGTAATAGGAGATATAACAATGACCTAGCCAGGTTCCCATACCCAAAAAGACCAACATTTGAAGACCAGAAAAATACAAATGATTACTGTAGCAAAGTTAGTAGTTCATGGACGAAGGAGGCGGGAACCGGCGAACATTTAACACTTTAATATATAAATAATCACATCACGGACAACTGCTGCACACACAGCAGGCCTGGTCCTCTCTCATCCTTCACTGTTGCTCCTCCTTTTATGCTTCCGGATCTCCTCCATGAGAGATACGAGACTGGTGTGGTATGCAGGTGACGCTCATTATCAATCACGCCACCGGCCTCGCCTGAGCTCTCACGGCTCTCGGCCCCACCCTGCTTTCCACAATTATTTATTTTTAATATGCAATAGTAATCTTATACTAGGACCCATACTAATAACCACTCTCAGCCCTTGAGGTCCTCCTCGCAGTCCACACTTAGCCCAGGGCTCTACAACTTCTGTCCTGGAGGGCCGTTGTCCTGTAGACTTTTATTATTTCACAAGTTCACACTTACAAAGGATTATATAGAGTAAAAGAGTAAGCAAAGCATATTTGGCGTGCTGTCTGGGGGGCACCAAGCTCGGAATACACTCCCAGAACTTTCTCAGAACGTCCCCGCTGGTGTCAAGGACCTCGCCTAGTAACGTTCACAGAATGTTCTGAGATGGTCGTGATGTGGAGTTCTTTAAAGGGTTCAGGGACGTTATTTGGCAGACCTTCACAGAACATTCAGGACGTTCCCGGAACGTTTAGTTTTTGGACTAAACGCAGTCATAAAATTAGTCATATTTTATTTGGAAATTTGGTGGTGGAGGGATGCAGAAAAAAACTGTCGAGGAACATAGAAGAGTCGGCTACATATTTATAGGCCTACTCTTATGCTAATTGGGTAGATCATTTGAACGTGCCCCTCCCGAACTTTGTTAATAAACATTTGGTTAATAAGTGGACAGGAATTGAAACATTATTTTGCCAGACAGCAGGATTGGGGGGTAGAGCAGAACATAGAGTGGTCGGCATGCACAAGACATCCTGAGGATGATGAAGAGACGTATAAATTCTAAATACACAATTCTGGACCCGAGTCAGCACTCTAATGTTGCCAGGCAACAGGTAGAAGTTAGTTGTCTTTATGGGATACACTCAGACACATATGCATATGCTCATGCATGACTGTGAATATAGTTTTCCCGCAGTTTCCTGTGTTTTGGTTGTTCATGCATAAGCTCTTTGATTGATTGGTTGATTGATTGATTGCAGTTTATTTCGAGCAAATATATATATATATATATATATATATATATATATATATATAGTACTGTGCAAAAGTCTTAGGCACGCTGGTATTTTCACACGAAAAATGTTTTTAAGCCAGTTATTTATGTCTTTTACTGTAGTGTGTCAGTAGGAAATATCAGTTTACATTTCCAAACATTAATTTTGCAATTAATTGTAATAATCCAGTGAGATTTTTTTTTTTTTATGCACAAGAAGTCTGATAGCAGCCAGTCTGATCTGATCTCACCATCATCGAGTCTGTCTGTGATTACATGAAGAAACAGAAAAAACTGAGACAGACTAAATCCAGAAAAACTAAGGCAACGTCTCCCAGACACTTGAGGAAACCTTCCTGCAAAACTACAGTACTGTGAAAAGTTTAGGCACTTGTCAGAATGCTTTAAAGTGAGAATGCTGTCAAAAATAATAACATAAATAGCTTTTATTTATGAATTAACTTCTATTAACTAAATCAAATCGATATTTGGGGTGACCACCCTTTGCGTTTAAAACGGCTTTTGTCACCTGCATCTATTCCTACACCTATTCATGGAGTTTTGCAGGAAGGTTTCCTCAAGTGTCTGGGAGACGTTGCCTTAGTTTTTCTGGATTTACGATTACTGGATTACGTTTTTCGACTGCTATCAGACTTCATGTGCATAAAAAAAAAAAAAAACAATCTCACTGGATTATTGCAATTATTTGCTAAATGAATGTTTGGAAATGTAAACTGATATTTCCTACTGACACACTACAGTAAAAGATATAAATAACTGGCTTAAAAACATTTTTCGTGTGAAAATACTAACGTGCCTAAGACTTTTGCACAGTACTGTACTAATACAATATACATAAAAAATATAATATACATACACATACATACACCTACATATATACATATATATACAAACATATATACACATATAATATTTGCTCGAAAGGGAGTGGAAAGAAGTAGAACTTATTTACTCCCACCCCCAATTCATTCCCTGATTTTACACCATATAGCTGCTGTCATTGTCTGTTAAATTACTAATAATTTATGTGATATTATAATATTTTATATACAAAATACCCAATTACATTATGACCGTCTCAATAAACACAATAATGCAATGTAATAATCCTCATTATCATAAACATTCAAATATGTCCTGGTATTTATATTAATCATGTAATATATAAAATATAACCATATCGTATTATATTGTTAAATCACAGTTTTATAATATCAATATAAATAATAAGAACAATTATGATCATCACTACTACCGTTTTTATACATTGACAATCACCCCATAATCACTAATCACCATAATCACAAACACCAAGATCCCTCCTTTAGCCTTATTTTTTACCAACACCATTTCTTTGTATCTTGATTTAAATCAGTAAATGTTTGGGCATTGCTTGAGCTGTTTCCCCAACCCATTCCAAAGTCTGACACCACACACAGATACACACAAACTTTTCCTGGTGGTTCTCACCGCCTGGACCTTAAAGTTACCACATGCCCTCAGGTTATATCCCCCCTCTCTTCCAGTAAAGAACTTTTGAATATTGCCTAGTAGATAATTTTTGTTGGCTTTGTACAAGAGTTGAACACTGTAAAAATCAACTAAATCAAAAAGTTTTAGTAGTCTGGATTGCAGAAATAATATATTTGTGTGATCAAAATATCCCACCTTATGTATAATTCTCACACGTTTTTGGAGTATGAAGAGGGGATGTAGTAAACTTTTATAGTTATTGCCCCAAACTTCGAGACAATAAGTTAAATAGGGCAAAATCAATGAACAATACAATATATATAGTGCATTATATCCCAGAACATATTTAACTTTATTAATTACATAAATACTTTTAGATACTTTACCTTGTATGTATCTGATGTGTGGTTTCCAGCTTAATTTACTGTCAATAGTAAGTCCTAAGAATTTAATTTCTGACACCTTTTCTAATGCAACACCATCTATACTTATTAATACTTCTGAGTTTTCTTTATAATTACCAAACATCATTACTTTTGTTTTATGTAGATTCAGAGATAATTTATTACTGTCCATCCACATTTTTAGTTTTACTAATTCTTTATTTACTATATTTATAAGTGTATTATAATTATCACTAGAATAGAATATATTAGTGTCATCAGCAAATAATATCAGTTTCAAAAATGTAGATACATGAAATATGTAATTTATATATAAATTAAATAACTTAGGACCCAATACTGATCCTTGAGGGACCCCACAAGCAATGCCCAGACACTGAGACGTAAACTCGCCCAATTTCACAAACTGTTGTCTCTCAAGTAAATAACTTTTAATCCAGTTCAAAGCCACTCCCCTAATGCCATATCTTTCCAGTTTATTGAGTAAAATTGAATGATTAAGTGTATCAAAGGCTTTCTTTAAATCAATAAATATTCCAACTGCATATTTTTTTCTGTCTAGGGTGTTTGTTTTTTCTTCCTCTTCATTTGTGATGCAGTAGCCATGTATTCAACTGAAATAATCCTACAGGCTTTATGTAGCGTAATCCATTGTCTCCGCTACCGCAACGAGGCCTCGACTAACAATAATCATGATCTAATACCTCAGTTTAACCTTGAGCCTAATCCCTAACCCCTGCAGCTTTCAAAGAATCTTCGAGCAACACACGAGAAGATTCACAATTTACAAAGGAACTTCCATTAAAATAGTCTGCTATGCATGTTGCTTTATTAATCACAAATGTCATTTGGTGTTTAAGCAAACTTACAGAAAATTGTGCTCCGCACGAATCGCACGAAATCGCACTTCCGGTAGCATGCCGGCAGGTGCATTTGGCATTTTGATTTCCGCTTTGGCGTTTATTATTTTTTGTGTCCATCAAGCAAAGCTTTCTCTGATAATAAGCAGTCTTTTAATTTTTTATCTGAAGAATGTTGCGACGTGGTGACTATCGGTTTCAGACGGAGCATAATTTTTTCCCTTTTACATCTGCACTCGTCCAGACACTTCATCTCAATACACTATCCCAACGGCAGAAAATTCATTATCATCCTATGTTTGTTATTGTCAGGTGACATTCACCCATGTCCAGGTCCTAATGGGGTAGTTTGTCCTGGCTCGAACAAAGGTTGAGTTTTGGATTCCAGATCATGCTTGGCTGAACAAAATATTGCTGTTGTGCAGGTATGAGCATCAAGCAAAGATATGGAGCCAAATATTATCAGCAGGTTTAATAGCATGCCTTACCTTTGTATGGATGACGGCGTGGTTGGGATGTAGGCACTTGATATGTAGATAAAGGGTTGTGGATTTGCATAAAATGACTTTATCTTGTTGGGTCATGTCGTACTACCGGGTGTCTATGTAAGATCACACAACACCAGGACTATGAATTGACATCAAACGCACAATAACTGGAATTTAAAACTGTGGAGAAACAAATGATCAATACTGTTGGACAGATATACACTAGGATTTGTGCGCTCGACATTTCTTCTCTTTGTGCCGTTAACTTTTCAATGCGCACTTGCGCAGCTCTGCGCACTGACTCGATGTTGCTTTAAACACATCATTCTGCACCCATGATGCGCATTAGCGGTTTGTGCCGCTCTGTTTTGAAGCGTTTCATATTATCACGCTTTTGCGCACTAAAAGATTATTAAAAGCCTATCTTGTTCTGTCGTGTCTATCATATCTTGTTGCCCCATTAAAAAGTTGCACAATACATTTAAAATAAGCATCTTTTAATGATTTTATGATTTTGTGATTTGTGTGTATATATAATTCTTTACATTCTTATATAAATATAAATGATAAAATTAATTGTTGAATCATACATGGATGTATTTTATAATACAAATAGTAATTTATCATGTGTTTTTATTAGCATGTCTAGATTTTATTAAACTACTCTGCACCAAATATTTTTTTAATAATTACTTATTGCTGCTGAATTATATTATATTTTTTGTCATAGTTGTATTAATTTGTTGTTTTTCTCTATAGTGTGTAGTGTAGTGTATCTGAATGATACATTTTATGGCTTTTTTGCGATTGGCCAGTCTGTTGTGATTATTTCATTTATTTACTGAGTTGAATAAATTACTTTAATATTTAAAGGTGTTAACTGTAACTGTTTATTTAGTTCACTAATTCCAATTAAGTTCACTAATTCCAATTAATTTTGATGATTATAACTGACAACTAAGGAAAATCCCAAATTCAGTATCTCAGAAAATTAGAATATTACTTAAGACCAATACAAGGAAAGGATTTTACGAAATCTTGGCCAACTGAAAAGTATGAACATGAAAAGTATGAGCATGTACAGCACTCAATACTTAGTTGGGGCTCCTTTTGCCTGAATTACTGCAGCAATGCGGCGTGGCATGGAGTCGATCAGTCTGTGGCACTGCTCAGCTGTTATGAGAGCCCAGGTTGCTCTGATAGTGGCCTTCAGCTCTTCTGCATTGTTGGGTCTGGCATATCGCATCTTCCTCTTCACAATACCCCATAGATTTTCTATGGGGTTAAGGTCAGGCGAGTTTGCTGGCCAATTAAGAACAGGGATACCATGGTCCTTAAACCAGGTACTGGTTGCTTTAGCACTGTGTGCAGGTGCCAAGTCCTGTTGGAAAATGAAATCTGCATCTCCATAAAGTTGGTCAGCAGCAGGAAACATGAAGTGCTCTAAAACTTCCTGGTTTACGGCTGCGTTGACCTTGGACCTCAGAAAACACAGTGGACCAACACCAGCAGATGACATGGCACCCCAAACCATCACTGACTGTGGAAACTTTACATTGGACCTCAAGCAATGTGGATTGTGTGCCTCTCCTCTCTTCCTCCAGACTCTGGGACCCTGATTTCCAAAGGAAATGCAAAATGTTCTTTCATCAGAGAACATAACTTTGGACTACTCAGCAGCAGTCCAGTCCTTTTTGTCTTTAGCCCAGGCGAGACGCTTCTGATGCTGTCTGTTGTTCAAGAGTGGCTTGACACAAGGAATGCGACAGCTGAAACCCATGTCTTGCATACGTCTGTGCGTAGTGGTTCTTGAAGCACTGACTCCAGCTGCAGTCCACTCTTTGTGAATCTCCCCCACATTTTTGAATGGGTTTTGTTTCACAATCCTCTCCAGGGTGCGGTTATCCCTATTGCTTGTACACTTTTTTCTACCACATCTTTTCCTTCCCTTCGCCTCTCTATTAATGTGCTTGGACACAGAGCTCTGTGAACAAGACCTTTTGTGTCTTGCCCTCTTTGCACAAGGTGTCAATGGTCGTCTTTTGGACAACTGTCAAGTCAGCAGTCTTCCCCATGATTGTGTAGCCTACAGAACTAGACTGAGAGACCATTTAAAGGCCTGTGCAGGTGTTTTGAGTTAATTAGCTGATTAGAGTGTGGCACCAGGTGTCTTCAATATTGAACCTTTTCACAATATTCTAATTTTCTGAGATTCTGAATTTGGGATTTTCCTTAGTTGTCAGTTATAATCATCAAAATTAAAAGAAATAAACATTTGAAATTATCAGTCTGTGTGTAATGAATGAATATAATATACAATTTTCACTTTTTGAATGGAATTAGTGAAATAAATCAACTTTTTGATGATATTCTAATTATATGACCAGCACCTGTATTTTCTGTCTCACATGGGACTACAATAGTTATTTCAAACATGACTAATGTATATTGATTTTGGAGCAAAACATGATATTAATCTCATAAATTGCCATGTTTGACACTATGCTAAGCAAACATACAAGCTATCCCTGTTGCCAAGAGCGATTGTTTTATTACTAATTTTGAAAAGTAAGTCCACGTAAGATCATTTGAATATTTTAAGAAGTGCAAAAGCAAAGAAGGGTAAGTGAGAGGTCTGATCAAAGAAATTATGGGGATTAAAGCACTATGAATAGAAAAGTGCCAGTAAAAAGATAAAGTGCGGTACAGTAGAAAAAATTGAGAAATGCACTCAAGTACTGTAACGAAAGTATTTGTAAATAGTTTCTTTCCACCTCTGGCAATTAGGAAGGATCACAACAGACAAGGAAGGGGCGTTTGTATCGGACATTAATTTTAATGTGTTATGCTGCCTTCACATGCTATCGGAAAGTTGTTAATTCCCACTTCTTAAGTCTCACCTCATTTAAGTTGCGAAATGGGAGGGCGTTCATGTGCAATTTTTACCTAGGAAACTTATATTTATGATAATTCCGAGAATCCACGTGAAGGCCGCATTAAATATTAATATTGAACGTGAGTTATTGTTCATGGACTTGTTAATACCTACGACTAAAGGAACAAATTCAAGTAAATAAGGAAGATCCTAAATCTTTGTGGAAGGTGCTGAACAGGTTCCAGTCAATTGGTAAATTGAAGTTTACTGCATCAAAATTAAGATTAGATATACATAGATGGTGACAGATAGAATTTGATAAAAGTATTGCTAATAAATTTAATTTATTCTTTTCTTCAATTGCAAAGAGCTTAGTGTATAAGCTCCCGTTGTCTAAGGGAATGTATGGAATTGATTTGGTTAAGAGATTTAAAAAAGGAGGTGTTTCCTAACTCTGTTCGTTTGTACTACAGTGACAGTAGAATTACTAATATGTTAAAAGATCTTCAGGTCAACTGGGCTAGATGGTATTCCAGATAGATTTTTAAGAGATGCTGCAGATATTATAGCTCCAACTGTTACATTTATTGTGACTCTTTCTTTAGAAAATGGTCCCATCGACATGAAGACCATTATACAAGAAAGGAAATATATATGATCCTGGATATTACTGTTTGGTCTCCATTCTTATTGTGGCTTCAAACATTTTAGAAAAGATTGTGTATAAACAGATGTATCAGTATGTATGCAAGAATGGTTTAATTTATGATTTTCAATCAGGTTTAAGAAGATCTTAATTCGACTGATACTTCTTTACTTTATTTAACAGATTTTATAAGAAAGCAGATTGATGGAGGCAAAATGTGTGGAATGGTACTCTTGGATCTCCAAAAAGCTTTTGACACAGTGAATCATTCACTACTGTTAGATAAATTAAGTGTCATGGGTTTTTCAATAGCATGGTCAAACTCTTTTTTTAACTGGGAGAGTTCAAAGGGTAGAAATTACAAATTATATTAGGTGAGGGGCTATGTAAGGTAAGAGACTGGCTCTCTGAAAATAAACTCTTATTGCATTTAGGTAAAACAGAATCCATATTATTCGGGTCTAAAAGTAAACTGAACAATATTCCCTAACATGTCTATCAAGGTAGGGCGTTGTGTAATATCAAAGAAAACTACTGTAAATTATCTTGGATGTGTCCATGACAATGATTTAAGTGGTGCAAGTATGGCTATGAAAAAGTTAGGTAAGATTAATGCTAGGACAAAATTAGTTTTAGGTTTTAGTAGTTTTACACATGTTGATGTATACCTTTTTAGACATCTTTATTGGTTACCAATAGAAAGCACATCTAGATGGCACACAAGATAATCAATAAAAGAGCTCCCACATATTTTAATACATATTTTTCTAGGGTAAGTGAGAAACATTGTTTGAATAAAAAAGTATTATGGATATTACATTATATTGTTTAAAACTATGTATGGTCGTATGACTTCAAATGCTCAGGGTCTCAATAAGTTGCCTCTGGATATTAGAAGTATTTCAAAAATGGTTGGTTTTAGTTTGAAAGTCAAAAGTTGGCTATTAGGTTGTTTTAGTGATGAATTTGTATTAGTGTACTGTGTGGATGTTTTATTTTGATAGTACATTTTGCAAATGTGAAAGCTTATTGTAGCTTTGTATTTATAATAGTATGCAATGCCAGTGTAACCTGTCACTAGGAGTGAGGTTTGTGCTTTACATCAAGGACCACAATGGAAACAAGTTTTTAACTTTATTGTGCTATCCTTGACAAATTAGTGTATTTCGCTACTTTTTTGTCCAATAAATAAATTAGAATTTTAGCTCAAGGTTTTGCTTGCACAGTGAGACTAATCAGTTTAATTTAAACACTTTGCACACATTTTTGCACATTTAACTCAAAACATCCACAGATTCAGCAAACTGGTTTTGGGATCAATGGCAATTATTGCAAACAGCATCCTTGCAGTTACCTCTAGTACATCACATGGCCTCAACAGCAGTCCACATACTCCCACAGGATTGTGATGTCTGGTAACATAACACCTGCCATGTGTCCTTGCATAATATATACAATATTAATATTATTAAATACAGCATAAATGCCCACTGTTATGATTGGCTACCATATTTGCATGGGAAATTATACCTTTTAAATATGCATATGGAACTGTGTCTGTTCTTGGCATAACCCTTCTTGCAGCAACTTCAATGCAGAATCATGTGCATCATACTGTGTTTAGTTTAGATTTGTAACAGCTAAAAGTATCACATTCCCAATTGCCAACACCAAATTTAGCAGATAAAGAATTGTTTTATCCCTTAGCCATTCTCTATGAGATTTTGATGAGGCTCAAAGAATTCCTACACTGCCATTATTGTAGACAAACAAGGATTTAAGCCCACTTCGGTTTTTATGTGTACACGAGGGTCCATGTACAGAGTGCATGATGCACATTTCCTGACCATAATAGTACACGCACCGCCCGATTTTTGTAATCATGCACACTTTGTATGCGCAGGTCACACATGCGCATTGAATTTGTTTTGCAAGATGATAAAAATTGCCTGGACAAAATATATTTTTCTATTTTTGTCTGACTGCATTTTTAGTTTGATGATGAATAGGCTGTGATGTCCAGTTAGCAAGGCTAGAACTGATATGTTGTGTGTGAGCGCAAGGCGCTGGTGTGATCACTTGAATATTTTTCCTTATAGACCTTATGTAGCCATGCCACTTTTCAGCGCTAATTACTCAACTACGACAGTGATGCCATAAAAATATACAGAGCTACCGCAAAAATGGAAGTTCAAACTAGAGGTCTTTTGGACCCGAGCAGAACCGAGAAATGCCATAAATGTACTACCCGGAACCGATGCGGACCCGTCTATTTATTTGAAAGCTGGGTCCATGCAGACACAGACCCGACTGGACCCGATCATATTCCACAGCAAATTGTTATTAACAAGTCAATAAATAAGTCGTGAAAACTTACCTACCCAACTTTTTGTCTTGCCTCTAGTTAGCAGTCTTCTCCCTGTACCTGTCTGTGATGCATACAATCCTCTTTGCCAAGAAATTTCCATCCATGTTATTCCTCTCTTGCCGAGCATGCTTAATCCACTCATTATTCCAGCTTCAAAAGTCCACTTGCTGTCACGGTGACGGATGACAAATGTGACTTTTGCAGTTTTGCATTTTTTTTGTATCTCGAGTCAACTCACATAAGATAACTTCAACCGTTTGCCCTTTTGAAATGTAATAACGATTGCTCGTTCAGAGCCATGGCCGCGGACGTTAGAAGTACTTATTTAAAATCATCTCTGAGCTGAGTCTGACCAGAAATTTAGATATAACAAGACGGTTAATTCATTATATTATTATGAAGTGCGCGCGCTTGAGACTGCACATGCTCGTTAGCTGGAGCAACCTGAAATGTAGCCTATGCTTTTTATCGCAATTTGAGCATCATAGAAAACATTCATGTGACAGTTCACCACAGATTTTGTTGCTGATTTGAAATACACTCACCTAAAGGATTATTAGGAACACCATACTAATACTGTGTTTGACCCCCTTTCGCCTTCAGAACTGCCTTAATTCTACGTGGCATTGATTCAACAAGGTGCTGAAAGCATTCTTTAGAAATGTTGGCCCATATTGATAGGATAGCATCTTGCAGTTGATGGAGATTTGTGGGATGCACATCCAGGGCACGAAGCTCCCGTTCCACCACATCCCAAAGATGCTCTATTGGGTTGAGATCTGGTGACTGTGGGGGCCATTTTAGTACAGTGAACTCATTGTCATGTTCAAGAAACCAATTTGAAATGATTCGAGCTTTGTGACATGGTGCATTATCCTGCTGGAAGTAGCCATCAGAGGATGGGTACATGGTGGTCATAAAGGGATGGACATGGTCAGAAACAATGCTCAGGTAGGCCGTGGCATTTAAACGATGCCCAATTGGCACTAAGGGACCTAAAGTGTGCCAAGAAAACATCCCCCACACCATTACACCACCACCACCAGCCTGCACAGTGGTAACAAGGCATGATGGATCCATGTTCTCATTCTGTTTACGCCAAATTCTGACTCTACCATCTGAATGTCTCAACAGAAATCGAGACTCATCAGACCAGGCAACATTTTTCCAGTCTTCAACTGTCCAATTTTGGTGAGCTCGTGCAAATTGTAGCCTCTTTTTCCTATTTGTAGTGGAGATGAGTGGTACCCGGTGGGGTCTTCTGCTGTTGTAGCCCATCCGCCTCAAGGTTGTGCGTGTTGTGGCTTCACAAATGCTTTGCTGCATACCTCGGTTGTAACGAGTGGTTATTTCAGTCAAAGTTGCTCTTCTATCAGCTTGAATCAGTCGGCCCATTCTCCTCTGACCTCTAGCATCAACAAGGCATTTTCGCCCACAGGACTGCCGCATACTGGATGTTTTTCCCTTTTCACACCATTCTTTGTAAACTCTAGAAATGGTTGTGCGTGAAAATCCCAGTAACTGAGCAGATTGTGAAATACTCAGACCGGCCCGTCTGGCACCAACAACCATGCCACGCTCAAAATTGCTTAAATCACTTTTCTTTCCCATTCTGACATTCAGTTTGGAGTTCAGGAGATTGTCTTGACCAGGACCACACCCCTAAATGCATTGAAGCAACTGCCATGTGATTGGTTGATTAGATAATTGCATTAATGAGAAATTGAACAGGTGTTCCTAATAATCCTTTAGGTGAGTGTATGTTAAATGTGAGTGTGCAAGGCTGCAAGCAGTCTGAGATTTGAAGTTTGTTTGCATTTACTGCTGTACACATAGAAACAGGAAAACGTCCTCCGTGTAGACCTCTAGTTCAAACACAAAATTCTAAAGATGACTGTGCGCTTGTTTCTCTGCCGCATAAGGTTTATAGCGGAAACAACTTATTTATGGTCATACAGATAAACGTAAGACTGTATTCAAAACTATTTTTGTGTACATTCAAAATAAATGTTTTGCTTTTGTAAAACAAAGAAAACAAACAGGATGCACTTTCTGCTGTCTCTGTGAACTATTTTCTGGAGTGCGTCACAAAAATGAACCGACTCTCCTAAACATGAGAACTACACCTATAAAAACGTTTAAGGGTATACATTTTGCTTATTTGACGTTAAATGCATTATTTAAGTCACTCTGGAATATAAGTATTATAGTCCATAAAATACAGTTTATCAAATTATTTCAAATTAAGTCCCCCAGGGGCCCGCAGACCCCACATTGAAAACCTACTTTGGGCTTAAGTCAGCCAGGAGGAGTCTTGCGGCGCTGGATCTAAAAGGAGACTGTATTGCAGCAGTGGGGGATTGTTGGATTGTGAAGTCATGTTCATTGTGTCATTCTGTTCACAAGGGATTAAACAATGTCGAATGTCAGCGAAGCCCTGCTGGGTTAAGCTGAAAAAAAAATGTATCCCGTTAAAAGAAAGAAAAAAATCTTTGGGGATATCAAAGACTCCTCTGACTTCTGCTCAAATTTGCTGTTTCAGATATGGTGTCTTCAGTCATACAGGGTTAGAAAGGTTTGTCTGGAGGTAGGGAATCTCTGTTTGTTGATGTCAAAAAGATAATATTATAGACGTAATAAGTGCAGTAGAACAGATGCGCCCTGGTAGTTTAGGCTGATTTGTCAAGGATGGCCACCGCTGTCTTTCTTCAACGCTAATTGCTTTGACAACAGACAGGTCTCTATAGTGATATGAAGTGAGGTGAAGCTTTTGTGAAAAATAGCCTATCTAAAGGGAAGGAAAAACACTGCTGGTGCTTTAGGAAGCTGTTCGTTCATACCATGTTCTTTACAATGTGTAACATGACTTAAGAATTTCTCAGGTCAGCACTGGGGCCTGGGCCTTTGCGATTGCAGTCCCAGAAACATAAAGCCCCCTTTTATAGTGAGAAAAAAGCATCCTTTTAGGCAGAATGCAATGCATCATCATGCTCAACTCTTCTTAGGCTTGAGAGATTGAGAGCTAGAATGATTTGCAGTATGTTTAGTGTGGGTGTTCAGAGGTGAAATGTGATCATATGCAGGGTATTTAGAGAGTCTTCTATTCTGTACTGGTTCAGGTAAAGGACCTTTCTGTGAGATTTGTTACTGACACTTATCCCCAGGGATTTAGTCTTACCTTGTGACAAGAGATGGAAATTAGTTTTGGAGGTATGAGCTATAAAGCTGCCTGGTAAATCTGGATTTATCTCGAGTGCATAAATATAATTTAGACTAGGGGTGGAGAATACTAAGATGTTTCTGATCTTCATTCGTCAGCTTCTTTTACAACAGTGCATGTCAGTAGCGAGTGGTGGATTTCTGATATGTCTCTTCTCTGATTAGTTTTTTTTTAGTCCAGTGTAAATTAACATAGCTGTGTAAAAGCATAAATTAATTTTAGTATTTAGTATTAGTCATTTTTGCATTTAGCTTACAAAACCAACAAACTTCCATAATACTAATATAGTATTTTTCATATGAACATATTATTTGTTCCATTATGTTTTCATATATCCTCACAATACAATAATCATTAACTATACAGAACATAAAACATATTTTATGTATCATTTATGTTGTTTGGTTAGTATTATTTATAATCTTTATTTCGGATTAGTCAATAAATCATTGGTAAACACAAGATGTTAAAATCACCATGAAATCAAAATTCCACCACCTAATCAATTCCACAGAGACAAAATGAAGTCCCGTCCTAAATCTTTCTTGTTCTAGAAGCTGTTTTACGTGAAAACATGTCACAACAGGGTAAAAAAGACTATCACAACTTCCATTTCATGGATTTCCCTGACTTTAAACAGGTCAATTGCAGGTGTAATTATGGATACATGCAGCTTTACTTTATTCACCTCTAGTCAGCATATAATCAGAATTGACTGAATTTATTTTTTTTATACCAAAGACTCCTGGCTGTGCGAACATCTGATTGAACGTGATCATTTTACATTCACTTAACCCTTAAATGCATGAATGTTTCGCCAATCATTATTAAACATTCAGGTCTTTAGCGACCCGGATCTTTATCTAAAACAGATGGATCTCTACCTGTCACGATAATATAAAACTCTTGATATTAGAGTAACAATTGCAGAAGAATAAAATAAAGCATATTTTGTTACCTTTTGGAGCTTGGAAGGGTTCAGTTTGAGCAGATGTTTTATTCCATCATCACTGTCCTCGTCAGAGCTCATTTCCCAGTACATTCAGCATCTGGCTCATATTCGCCATCTCAAACATATTCTCAAAACTATCATTTTCAACATCTTCAAAATCAATATTTTGATCGCTGACAGCTTTTTCACCAGATCCACCATCAAGTGACAGTGATATTAATATTTGATTGCATTCAGTACTTGCTCTGCAGTAAATTGCTGAGATATTTCAAGTTTTGCTGATGATACTTCCTATTCTTGTTTTCTGCCTGCAGTAACTGAGAGTGAAACGTCACTTCATCATTGTGTATCAGATATTGCCACCTTGTGGAATAAATGTGAATTACACTTATTCATGCATCAAAGATTCAATTATTGTTGTGCAGAAAAATATGTACTTACACTGTTACACACCCCGGCTCATTAGCGACCCTATACATTTTTTTACAAAAAACGAATGGGAAAACAGGCATTCTTTTATATTTGTAATTTATTTTCTTGTTATATTGTTTATAATGAATTGATTGAAGAATACTAAGAAGGTTGATGTCTAACTTTAAAAAATGAATGAGGAGGAGGAGGGTAGTGAGTGACATCCCAGGTCACTAAAGACCCGAGGTATGCGTTTAAGGGTTAAATTACCCATAAACTGTTGTAGCACCATGAACTGTTTCAGTAGCATGAACTCAACGGATGCAAAAGAGTGTCTTCCTCTCTCTGAAACTGTATCCACTGGTTTCACTGTTGAGCAGTGTCACTTTAGAAAGATGAGTTCAAACACTATTGGATCAATTTGCTATTATTTCTTCACCCCTGTTGTTTCAAAGAATAGTGCAACGCCAAGCACTTCAAGTATAAACGCCACGTCCGTTTGGGGAGGTGCGCACACACTCTCCCTTCTTTGTTAATGTAAGAATGGATATTTATGTAAATAATCTAACTAGTCCATTATTTTAAAACTGTCATTGATCCACTGAAATGCTTGTCAAAAGCTGTACTATTTTTATCTTGACATGGTGTCTTAAAAATGTGCCCCTATTGCCGTGAGATGCCTTCAGGCAACAAACTTCCGTCTTGTAGTGTGAGCTTGGCTTTATATAGCACTATCACACAAGAGACCTGACTTACAATTGATTCCAACGGAGTTTGATGCTGGTGTGCTGCTAATCGGATGGTGCAGAGCTTTAAAAAACATTGCAAATATGTAGTACAGAGTGTTTTGTTATTACTTTTCAGTACTGAAATATAAGAATATTATATATAATATATAGTCAACATTGCTGTTTATGGGTTGTTGACGTGACATGGCATTTTCACTGTCAAGCAAGATCAAAATTAATATAATTAGTATTTTCATCATTTAAAATGCAGTAAATGGTTAAACATTTCTTTGTCTTACATGGACCTGTTGATATAAAACTTTGTCTTTAGATGTTTTAAATTATTAAGCCAAATCTCAAAATTGTCCTATGGTGTGACTGTCTAAAACATGGTTCAATAAATAACAACTTTTATCAAATTAAAAAGAAAAGCATACTAAAAATGTTAATAAATACCTTAGGCATTTTACAAATGTCTGTTTTAGTAAATGACAATAATTTTTTTCATCCATATATTTCTAAAAGCGTGGGAACTTGATACATTTTGTCACTGGAAACCATGTCCTCCGGTGTGACACCATATCTGATTTTAACATGGTAAGTTTTTGTCTCAGAATTGTTCGAATATTTAACTTTTTTGGAACCACTATAAAAGTTTTTTTAAGTTCTGTTGTCCTTTGGTGCAACACCCCTACATTCTTAATTCTTTCTATGTCACACCATAGGACACATGTATATGTTTACTGAAAATGTATGTTTATATTACTGATCTGCCCGCATTGACACTATATGATAATTGAACTGAGCTGGATGACATCACTGTTTTGTCAAGAACGGCTGTATAGCCGAAACAAATTCTGTTGCATTATTTTCCTGTTTAACACTGTGAAGCTGCTTTGAAGGTGACTTGACTTGACTTGACAAAGTTAGTGACCCCTTATATTTTCTCAAACATCAGACTTCACACTACATAACAATATGCATTTTTTCTTCAAAAGTGGTGTTTTACAAAAAAAAAGCATTTTTTACTTATTTCTCGTGCGCACGCGATAGTCTGTATATTTTTTATTTTTGCAAAGGTCCCTTTAGGGGTTCCGTAGTCAACTACCCATATACTCAGTAAAAAAAAAAATTTATCCTGAAATTGCTTTTTAGACAAACAGCTCAGTGGATTTTGGAGCTTGTGTGTTTCACACTTTTATAAATGTTTATTCTATAAAATGGAATTAATTTTTGCAGTTTTTGCAGTTTTGCAGTTTTTGCTTCCCACACACAAACACACGTTTTAGCTTTTCTTCACACAAAGGTGTTGATTGCCTTGACTTGAAAGTCATATGGACCACTTTTAGAATATTTTGGCAGTGTAAATCATTCACTTTCATTATATCAAAAAGACCAGCTTGGGTATTCTACCTAACATCTCTATTTTATATATTTATTTGTTTGTTTATTTGTTTACTTATTTAATTTGAAAAAAGTGACATGGAACCGGAACAACACAAGGCTGGAAAGATCCAAACATCAAATGCATACAGTTGGAAGGTGCATAGATATGTACAGTACATACATGCATTTGGAAGACATTTTTTATCTAAAGCTTACATTGCATTAAAGATATACATTTTATTGTTATGTGTTTACATTTCCCATTATGTGATCAAATCCATGACCTTGACGTTGTTGTTCCCTTCCAGCTTCAAGAACGTTAACATATTCATAGCCCATCTCGCTAACACAGAGTGAAAACTGTCACACCATGAAATGCTGCAAGGGAAGGTGTGATGTGTTTGCTAGGGATTTTGTGATAATTTTTAATCTCTCTAATCTCCTTATTAACTAGCTTTGATCTATCTCTTCTCATTATTTTGAGAGGACTTGTGACACCTGGGTCAGTGTGGGTGGGCAAACAGGTTATGATTAGCCTTCACTTGACAGAATATTTTAAGGCCTGTTTTAGTACCACATTGATTAATATTCTGACTTCCATACCAGGAATCTATCTATAAAGAGCAAGAGGTCATTGTGAATATTTTTACAGATTTCTATCACAGTTCTATGGTCACTTTTTTTTCCAGGTAGGTTTGGTATACCTCATACATTGTTATTAGGTGTGACTGATCAGATTCATTTCAGCTGATGTTTTTTTTTTTTTCTTTCTTGCAATAACTTGCAGTAACACCAAGTTAAATAGCTCCTTGGATGTCACAATTTTAAGGAATGTTACATTTTTAAAGTCTGCATGAAATTTTGAAAGCAAAAAAAAAAAAAAAAAGATTTTCATAATGCATGTTACTGGTCTTGTTGTGAATGCATACATATATATATATATATATATATATATATGTGTGTGTGTGTGTGTGTGTGTGTGTGTGTGTGTGTGTGTGTGTGTGTGTGTGTGTGTGTGTGTGTGTGTGACCATGGACCGTACAAAACCAGTCATAAGGTTCAGTTTTGAAATTAGAATTGTATGGTTTGTTAGGATAGGAAGATATTTGACCAAGATAAAACTATTTGAAAATCTGGAATCTGAGGGTGCAAAAAAAAAAAATCTAAATATTAAGAAAATCGCCTTTAAAGTTGTCCAAATGAAGTCCTTAAGAACGTCTCGGTTACGTATGTAACCCTCGTTCCCTGAAGGAGGGAACGGAGACGCCACGTCGGAGTACCGACGAATAGGAATCTCGCTAGCGAGAGCCAATCTACTTCGAGTGTAACTAAACGAGCCAATGCACATTGGCATGCAATGATTGCACCAGCTGCTCATGCCACTCCGTGTGGGTATAAATGAGGCACAGGTGCTTGCATCAAATTAGTTTTTTGCTGAGGAGCCGAGTAGGTGAACTGGCACCCCAGCAGGGTACAGAGGACATGGCGACGGGACGTGGCGTCTCCGTTCCCTCCTTCAGGGAACGAGGGTTACATACGTAACCGAGACGTTCCCATTCAGTCGGTCACTCTCGACGCCACGTCGGAGTACCGACGAATAGGAATCCCTACCAAAGCGCCATGGCCTCTGCCCCCATCCAGTGCCCTGTGTGAGCCTCCTAAGCTCTCTTACCTGATGAGATGGGGCTCACACAGAGAAGTCCATCACTGCTGTTCTGCATGACCCGCTCAGTGACTTATTGGATAACACTGGGAAGCGTGCCCTAGTGGAAGGGAACGCTGCGGAACCCACATCATACACCGAAGGAGTTATGTGGAGTACAAAGCTGAGCCATAGCCCGCAACTGAGAGGGGGCTCCAGCCCCACCAAGGGGAGGGCTCTCCCAAGGGAAAGACACTGGCTTCCCGTAGGAGCGACCGTGGAAAAATATATGGGATCCCCGCAGGGTCACTCATATATCCCCAGCCCAGTACCGGTTCTCAAGGATTCAGCGGCAAGGGGCCTGATGCCAGACGTTTCGCCACGTCCAGCACCGAGGGAGATGGAGGACTCGACAGAGTTTGCTTCTGGAGAATAAAGCGCCGGGGCGCAGCAGCTCTGCTGACCGCAAGGGCTCAAATGGGGCATTCTGAAGTGCTCGGAGCACCAGAGCAAGATCCCAAGAGGGTATGGAGGGGGGTCGAGGAGGATTTAACCGTCTCGCCCCCCTGAGGAACCTGACGACCAGGTCGTGCTTCCCAACTGTCTTACCTTCTACGTGGTCGTGATAGGCAGATATTGCAGAAACATAGACCTTGAGGGTGGAGGGCGACAGCCTACGCTCCAACCCTCGTTGCAGGAAGGAAAGCACAGACGCGATCGAACATCTTCGGGGGTCTTCTCGGCGAGAAGAACACCACTCGACGAACAGGTTCCACTTCAAAGCATAAGCCTGTCTTGTAGACGGTGCTCGTGCCGAAGTGATGGTGTTAACTACCTCTTGGGGTAAGTCACCTAGAACCTCCGCGTCCCGTCCAGGGGCCAGACATGAAGCTTCCACAGATCTGGACGCGGGTGCCACAGGGTGCCCCGTCTCTGAGTCAGAAGGTCCTTCCTCAGAGGAATCGGCCAAGGAGGGGCTGTCGCCAGGAGCATAAGTTCTGGGAACCAGGACCGGTTGGGCCAGTAAGGCGCCACCAACAGGACCTGCTCCTCGTCCTCCCTGACCTTGCACAGTGTCTGTGCAAGTAGGCTCACTGGGGGAAACGCATATTTGCGCAGCCCCTGGGGCCAGCTGTGCGCAAGTGCATCCGTGCCGAGTGTACCCTCGGTCAGCGAATAGAACCACTGGCAGTGGGACGTTTCTGGGGAGGCAAACAGGTCGACCTGTGCCGCCCCGAACTGTCTCCAAATCAGCTGAACCACCTGGGGGTGGAGTCGCCATTCCCCTGGGAGCGCAGCTCGTGAAAGCTCGTCGGCCACACGGTTGTTCACACCAGGGACATGAATGGCCCGAAGCGACCTCAGACACTTCTGACTCCAGAGGAGGAGATGGCGGGCGAGTTGCGACATGCGACGGGAGCGTAGACCACCTTGTCGGTTGATATACGCAACGGTCGCGGTGTTGTCCGTGCGGACCAGTACATCTTTGCCCCGTAGCAGCCTTTTGAGGCGGCTCAGAGCGAGATGCACTGCTAGCAACTCGAGGCAGTTGATGTGCCAATGCAGGTGCGGGCCCGTCCAAACCCCTGACACTGCATGCCCGTTGTACGTGGCTCCCCAGCCCATGGCAGAGGCATCCGTGAAGACCACAGCATGCCTGGACACCTGTTCCAGAGGCATTCCGGCCCGAAGGAACGAGGGGTCTGACCATGGGCTGAAGGATTGGCGGCAGGCCGGTGTGATGCTCACCCGGTGAGTGCCGCGTTGCCACGCCCATCTCGGGACTCGGCCGTGTAGCCAATGCTGAGGCGGTCTCATATGAAGCAAGCCTAGCGGTGTTACTGCCGCTGCGGCTGCCATATGCCCCAGGAGCCTCTGAAATTGTTTCAGTGGAACCGCCATCCTGCCTTGAAACGTGTTCAGGCAGTTCAGCATCGACTGGACGCGCTCCTCTGTGAGGCGCGCTGTCCGTCCGACCGAATCTAACTCCATACCGAGAAAAGAGATCCTCTGCACGGGGGCGAGTTTGCTCTTCTCCCAGTTGACCCGAAGACCCAACTGGCTGAGGTGTCTGAGCACCCTGTCCCTGTGTTCGCACAACTGATCCCTGGACTGTGCTAGAATGAGCCAGTCGTCGAGATAGTTGAGGATGCGAACGCCCTGTTCTCTCATGGGCACAAGGGCCCCCTCCGTGACTTTCGTGAAGACACGGGGGGACAGGGACAGCCCGAAGGGCAGGACTTTGTACTGATATGCTCGACCCTCGATCGCAAAGCGCAGAAACGGCCTGTGTCGAGGAAGAATCGAAACATGAAAGTACGCGTCCTTCAGGTCGATCGCTGCAAACCAATCTTGGGGACGGATGCATTCGAAGATGCGTTTCTGCGTGAGCATCTTGAACGGTAGCTTGTGAAGGCTCCGATTCAAGACTCGCAGGTCCAAGATTGGCCGTAACCCACCGGTCTTCTTGGGTACAATGAAGTACGGGCTGTAGAAGCCTGTCTTCATATCGGCTGGAGGGACCGGCTCTATCGCGTCCTTCGCCAGTAGGACTGCGATCTCCGCACGCAGGACATGGGCGTCTGCGGCGTTCACCGAAGTGAAGCGGACGCCCTTGAACCTGGGGGGGGCGCCGGGCGAACTGAATCGCATAGCCGAGCCTGATGGTCCGAATGAGCCAGCGAGACGGACTGGGGAGCGCTAACCAGGCTCGCCGAGACCGTGCAAGCGGGACCAAAGGGACCACCGGCGTACCCACCGTGGGGCAGCGAGGTGGAATGCAGGTACCGGGCTGGGGCGGCTGTCTCGTGGAGGCGGCCCGCAGCGGGGTGTGAGTGTGCATTGCAACACTTACCTGATTCCACGAGTGGGCAGAGGGTACGTGAGAAGGCTTGGTTGCGTCCTCGCCCGCTGGCGAAGGAGGAGGATGAGTGTGGTCCGGCGTTGGACCGTCCACAGCTCTCCGAACCCCCTTGGGACCCAGAGATAGAGGAACTGCTCTTTTTTTTTTTTTTTTTTTGTTGAGAATTGGGGTACCACTGGTTGTGACACCAGCGGCAGAACAGATTTTTGACTCAAAAGATTCTCTGCCCGGCCCTCCTCCGGGGAAGAGCAGCCCCGCCCATCTCCAGGTCACCCGTCTCAGAGGTGATGTTTCACCGACTGCTTAAACAGCAGCAGAGACGGGTGGCGTCGCCTTCCTGCGTCGGACACAGTAGAGCAGGCTGTGCCGAAGTTTTTTTTTTTTTTTTTTTTGCAGGGGACGACGCCTTTGGCGACGAGCAGACTGAGGGGCAACCCACGAGGCACTCTTGTGGTGCGTCGGGGGAAGCTCTTGATTGCCTCAGCCTGCTACCGACTGCAAAGAACTGCTGGGCCCAGTTCTCAACAGTGTCACCGAAAAGGCTACCTTGTGAGATGGGAGCATCGAGAAAGCGCACTTTGACGACCACTCACACCTCAGCAAGGCAAACCAGGGGGCGTTTCTGGACCACCGAGGTGGACATCGTCTGGCCGAGGGCCTGCGCCGTGACTTTGATCACGGTTAGTCAACATGCGCAGCTCAACCCCGACTCAGAACTACCCTCGTGCATTAAAGTGCAGGGCGGAGGTGGTCTGCGCACAGCCACCCCACCGTTGAGGGTAGTGAGAGAGGAAAACTTATGCAGTTTTGGCCCCCCTGGCGTTCCATACTGCCAAGTTTTCCATGCACATCCGGGAAAGATCCCGGGAAAGCATGGCTATTAACTCTGAATCTGATTCAGCAAAGCACACACCATTACAGTGGGCTCAGCATCATCCTCATTTCCAGAGCACAACAGCCCTCTCTCCGATGCAGCGATTGACATCTGATCCTCAGCTGGAGCCCCAAATGAAATGCTAGGTTCCTCCATAAGAAGGACCAGCAGTTCCATCCAGAAGCTGCACAGCTTGCAGTGCGCTAGAGGGGGAGGGGCCCTAGGGGGTTGGTTCCCCGAAGGAGAAGCCCTCCACTCCTCAGGTCACCCCAGCGATTTCACTGAAGTAGACCTCTCCTGTTGGCCACCAGGGAGGGCGCTACAACGGGAAATAGGCAAGGGGACAGCGCACCTAGAGTGGCGAGTGAGCGCTGGGTTGCCGTGACAACCCGCGCTGCAGCCCGGCACTCGACGGCACACGACACGTAGAGAAGCGTGAGGTCCCACCGGGTTTCCCCGGCGGGCAGCTCTCGCTGATCTCCGCGGTCTCCCAGAGTGTCGAGCAGACCCGCGGCTGTGCTTTTACACACGAGCGGCGGCTGGCCAACAACAAAGGGGACTCAAGCTTCCCGGAGAAAGAAGAGTCGCGACCGGCGTGCCGACGTGGTCATGTTCTCATTAGAAAACGTGAACCACCCACGAACAGTCTCAGCATGCATACGCCCAGACATGTGAAACAGTGCTCGTGGCCGTCAGTGAGGACAGGAAACAACCGCAACCAGAAACACACAGGTAGAATGTCATCTTTAAAAAGACGCAAGCTCTATCTGTGTAGCTCTTCTAGGGAAACTGCACTCCGCGGTGCTGAAGCACACAGGGGAATAGTCGCGGCGACACAGACAGGGAAAAAGTGCAGCCTGTCATGCGCGCTCTCTCTCTCATAGAAGGCGATCTCTTACCAGCCATGAAAACGGCTTTTCAGCGCTCTTTACAGCGCACCGAACCAGCTGTGAGAACAGCCTTTTTTTTTTGCTCAATAAAACAAAATAGAAAAAGAGAGAAAATCGACCCCGCTGCAGTGCCGTCACTCCAACACCAAACGAGGAGAGATCCATCCGAAGAGCTTGACTCGTTAAAATGTTAACACATGCTTTGTAGAGAGTGATTTCAGGACAAACCATCCACCACTCGGCTCCGAAGCAAAAAGCTAATTTGATGCAAGCACCTGTGCCTCATTTATACCCACACGGAGTGGCATGAGCAGCTGGTGCAATCATTGCATGCCAATGTGCATTGGCTCGTTTAGTTACACTCGAAGTAGATTGGCTCTCGCTAGCGAGATTCCTATTCGTCGGTACTCCGACGTGGCGTCGAGAGTGACCGACTGAATGGGAATGCATATTACTACTAATAATACATGTTTGATAGATTTACGGTAGGAAATTTACTTTCTTTTTTTTCTTTTTTTTTTAATGCAAACTGTTTCACCTCTACTATTTAATATTATTTAATGAAGAATTAGAACGGTCTAAGCATAAAGCCTTGGGGAACACCACATCAAATGAGGATTTACTGGGCGCACAGGTAGTGACATATGGACAAACAGGTTCTCAGGTTATTTCACTTTAGGATAGGATCAGGATTAGGTTGAAGCTTTGGGTCATTTTTGCTTCAATAAGGTTACTTTCTATAAAATTCAGGGACTAAGGGGTTTTGATTATATCACACCTTGAATGCTAAAAATAACACTTTCTGTCCATATGAGCCCAGTGAAAGCTTGACCCTTTAACCACACAAAGACCCTCAGTTCATTGTTGCTTGTGTGTGTGTGTGTGTGTGTGTATGTGTGTGTGTGTTTGTGTGTCCTGGTAAACCCTACATTATGGGGACAAAATGTCCCCACAAATATCCGAAATCCTTGTTCTTGTGGAGACATTTTTGTTCCCCATGAGGAAAACAGCTTATAAATCATGGTAAATGATGTTTTTTTGAAAATGTAAAAATGCGAAAAGTTTTCTGTGATGGGTAGGTTTAGGGGTAGTGTTAGTGTAAGGGATATAATATACAGTTTGTACAGTATAAAAATCATTATGTCTATGGAAAGTGTGGAATGTGTGTGTGTATGTGTGTGTGTGTGTGCTCAACTGTTGTCTCAGAAATTAATTACCATGCCTCCAGATCATTTTGCTGATATCAACGCTCATCAGCATGAGAAGAGTGTTTAAATAGTAAATGTAAATGTGAAATGGAGATGCATATCAATTTCTCTCTTAAATAAAAATAGATTATTGCAATCATGCATCCAAGAGAAAAACATCTGAGATTCTGCAAGGCATTTACTTTTGGCAATTTCCAATGATATGGTACAAAATAGAAAATCCTTAAAATATTTTTTTTTTAAATAAATGGTCAGTAAAGGAAATTGTTTAGCTTACAGAAAATGTTACTTATGTCAAATATATATTACATATTTGATTGAAATTATTTTTTCTTGCAATAACTTGAGTAACAGAGTTACAATTTAAATTTTGTTTATTTTTTAAAATCTGCATGAAATAAAAATACATTTTACTTTTTATTTCCTTAAAGGGATAGTTCACCCAAAAAGGAAAATTGTGTCATCATTTACTCACCATCCAGTTGTTCCAAACCTGTATGAATTTCTTTCTTCTGCTGAACACAAAGGAAGATATTTGGAAGAATGTTAGTAACCAAGCAGATCTCGGCAGCCATTGACTCCTATAGTCCCTCTATGGTAGTCAATGGCTGCCGAGATCTGCTGGGTTACAAACATTCTTCCAAATATCTTCCTTTGTATTCAGCACAACAAAGAAATGTATACAGGTTTGGAACAACCTGAGTGTGACTAAATCAGGGGAAGGGAACGTTGATCCTGGAGAGCCACTGCCCTGCAGATTTTAACTCTAACCCTAATCAAACACACCAAGCTAATCAAGGTCTTCAGGATTACTAAAGTTACGGGCAGTTGAGTGTTTTTTTCAGGGTTGGAGCTAAACTCTGCAGGGCAGAATGAACGTTCCCTGTCCCTGAACTAAATGATGACAGAATTTTCATTTTTGGGTGAACTATCCCTTTAACGCATGCTAAGCAAAATGTCTAAACTTTCTCTTCCTTCTCTTTCACAATCTAATCAGTAACTGATTAATTATCAAGTTTTTTGTTGTTGTTTGATAAGCCGTTTCACTGGAAAATCATCACAATATGGATGTCAGTTGCAATTTCTGTTTCATATTGAATTTAATAATCATCTGGTAACAGGGTTGCATGCAAAATGTGGGACACTGCTAAATACATATTTAGTGATTATAATTATTTCATCACAATTAGTTTTTCAGTATAATAAGTAATGCCAGTTCAACAGGTTATGATAAGACTATGATTTTATTTGTTGGATACAGTAAAGAAGGTCAAGGCACTTCTAATAGTTTATAACAAATCTAATAGCTTTCATTTGTTCATCTAATGCTTTTAAGTAATGAGACTTTAAAATGCATCCTATTTGTGGAAAGTGCCTTTTTTACGCAACAGAATTTTCCACTGTCATGCAAAAATGTATAGACAACAAAATGAGTAAACACAATCTAGATAAACATGTACATCATACCCCACCAGTCCCTTAATATAATGGGTGGGGTTTTCCTCTCCTGCTGTATGCCGCTGTGTGCGCATATAATTACCTGTGTGCATGTATGTAAGCAGATCCCGTTAGTGTGTATTTGATCCTGAGTAGCAAGGTCACTTGTGATGAGGACTGTAGGTGAGGAGCTGCGAGAGAGATGGAGGCAGAAACCTGAGGCTCAATCGATCTAAGCTATTTTAAAAGATTAGAGAATTAGCTAATGTTGAAGGCAGAACAGCGAGATGGGACTTTCCTTACTGAAGCATCATCATCTGTGTGTGTGATGCTCTTGTTTGTCGCAGATACTGCTGTTGTGGGAAGCAGAAGAATCTGGAAAAATATATGTCCACATTTGAAATGACTTTTCTGTCAATATAAAATTAAGCAACATCATGATGGTTTGAATGAACTTTTTATTTTGGCTATTAGGTTTCCTAAAGGGCTTGACAGTATAGACTAATTTAAAAATCTCAAAAATGTATGTTCTAAAAGTCAAGTTAAGTTAAATGTATCTGTATAGTGATTTTCAAAGAGCACATTTGTTTAAAATCAGCTTTACAGAAAATCATGATGTTTATAATATCTTAATACCTTAATGCCTTATAGTCGCAGATTAGCAGATTAGAGCTGGGCGATAACATAGGTACTGTAGTTCACATTTGGCGACGATACAAGAAATCAAGCAGTTGAGGTTTTTTTTTAATAGTATATATTGCTTTATGTGCTTTATGTCAATAAAATTGGACAAATGCTGTCATTAAAACAAAAGGGGGACATGCAAAATACATTCATGTTTATTTTTTTCAGTTTACTCAGTACATAATATGCACTGAGTATCACCAAATGTAATTACATTAGTGACCACAGACTTTTGGATAGGAATTTTAAACATCTAAAGAAGTTCTCTTCCTATTTTGTTGAATCATTATAAGTTTGTTACATTTCTTTGAATTCCAATTATGTAAATTCCACCTCTTATTTAAATGCAAGTTCAGCATCCTGTGAGTTCAAATTCCAACTCATGAATTAAAAGGGAGACATTTCTTAAATTCTGAAATTTGCCCAATTCTTGCCTGTTAGGTTCTTTTAGATTACAGTGTAATAGAGTATAATTTAGCTTTTTTTCCTGAATTAATATTAATGTGTGTGTGTGTGTGTGTGCATGTCTGTGTGTGTGTGTGTGTGTGTGTGCGTGCATACAGTGGTCACAGTGTTCGAGTCTGTAGTACTTTGTAGAATAAAGCAGGTCTGATTGCAATCAGTCACTATGATGAGGCTTGTGAAAGGCTAATTATCATAATGACTGAATTTGCTCTATCAATGTTCATTCAGCATCCTGTGCTCATAATCACAACCTTCACCAATTCTGTTTTGTTGGCTCTCATACCATCTCCAAGGTGACCTTGACACATGGAAACTACAGTAATGTCACTAGACCTCCTTAGTTAACATGAAATGGACCCCATTTAATTACTGTCCATGCAGAGTCTTAGTCAGTTAGATGTAGCTATTGTACAATTGATGTCTGTGTTTTTTGCAAGATATGCTCATTTGGCTGATATCATACAATAGCAGAAGCAACAGTTGTAAGGACAGAAATTCATTTCACAGTCTGCACCAGGGTTTAATGGGTCCCTTTTATGCCCTTTTACAAAGTCTAGAATTTGTTTTTAGGGTCTAATAGAATAGGTTTTTATGCTTGAATGTTCAAAAAGCACCTTATTTTTCTCACATTGTTGCAGGCTTGCATCACTTCTCTTCCCAGTCTGTCAGTAACGCTCTGTTTAGTTTGTCTCTATGAAGTCCTTCCTTCCGAAAAGCACAGTGTGCTCTGATTGGTCGACTGGATGAGTATGTTGTGATTAGTCAACCACTTTGAGTGTGTTTGGGAAATGTCACGCCCCTTACCATAACCGTGAGTTTCAACACACCATAATGCAACGCCTTTTTATTTTGAGTATGCCTTGGGCGGGAATAATTTGGATGAGGAATTAGTTCTGTCTGGAATTAGTTCCTTAACACAAGCTGATTGGTTCATGTCGCATCTGCAGCCAATGAGCTTGATGCTCAACATTTAAATGGCTGGTTACCATTCACTATAGCAGTTTGCAGCGTGCTTTCAGAGTTATGCCGAGTTCACACTGCCCGATTTTAGCCCCGATTTTGACTCTCCGACAAATTTTGTGAAATCGCAGACAAATGCCCGAAGTCATAGGCAAATCGGTGCTCGTTCATGTGAGTAACAATCACGCAGTGTGAATTATTATAGATGCGATCAGAGAGACTCGCCGTCGAGTCGCCGACGCCTGTGATATATTTGGCATGCTAAATATCTGGACCTGTCAGCGATTCATAATCATGCTGTGTGAAATGTGTTCTGACTAAAAAATTACATCGGTGGTGACCTACAGCCAATGAGAGAGCAAGATACAGGGCAGCGGGAAGTTCAGGGAGGAGTTATAGACCACAATATCTGTATATTAATAGATGTATTTACAATTACACTCACCTAAAGGATTATTAGGAACACCATACTAATACTGTGTTTGACCCCCTTTTGCCTTCAGAACTGCCTTAATTCTACGTGGCATTGATTCAACAAGGTGCTGAAAGCATTCTTTAGAAATGTTTGCCCATATTGATAGGATAGCATCTTGCAGTTGATGGAGATTTGTGGGATGCACATCCAGGGCACGAAGCTCCCGTTCCACCACATCCCAAAGATGCTCTATTGGGTTGAGATCTGGTGACTGTGGGGGCCATTTTAGTACAGTGAACTCATTGTCATGTTCAAGAAACCAATTTGAAATGATTCGAGCTTTGTGACATGGTGCATTATCCTGCTGGAAGTAGCCATCAGAGGATGGGTACATGGTGGTCATAAAGGGATGGACATGGTCAGAAACAATGCTCAGGTAGGCCGTGGCATTTAAACGATGCCCAATTGGCACTAAGGGGCCTAAAGTGTGCCAAGAAAACATCCCCCACACCATTACACCACCAGCCTGCACAGTGGTAACAAGGCATGATGGATCCATGTTCTCATTCTGTTTACGCCAAATTCTGACTCTACCATCTGAATGTCTCAACAGAAATCGAGACTCATCAGACCAGGCAACATTTTTCCAGTCTTCAACTGTCCAATTTTGGTGAGCTTGTGCAAATTGTAGCCTCTTTTTCCTATTTGTAGTGGAGATGAGTGGTACCCGGTGGGGTCTTCTGCTGTTGTAGCCCATCCGCCTCAAGGTTGTGCGTGTTGTGGCTTCACAAATGCTTTGCTGCATACCTCGGTTGTAACGAGTGGTTATTTCAGTCAAAGTTGCTCTTCTATCAGCTTGAATCAGTCGGCCCATTCTCCTCTGACCTCTAGCATCAACAAGGCATTTTCGCCCACAGGACTGCCGCATACTGGATGTTTTTCCCTTTTTCACACCATTCTTTGTAAACTCTAGAAATGGTTGTGCGTGAAAATCCCAGACCGGCCCGTCTGGCACCAACAACCATGCCACGCTCAAAATTGCTTAAATCACCTTTCTTTCCCATTCTGACATTCAGTTTGGAGTTCAGGAGATTGTCTTGACCAGGACCACACCCCTAAATGCATTGAAGCAACTGCCATGTGATTGGTTGATTAGATAATTGCATTAATGAGAAATTGAACAGGTGTTCCTAATAATCCTTTAGGTGAGTGTATATCAAACAGAAACAAAGCACAAACATTTGCTTGACCAACCGCAACAGCAGCACATTGAACAATTATTTATTTACCTTCAACTGTCTTTGCAGAACACTATCATTTCTCCCTGTGTCTCCCCAACCATTTCCTCCTCCATAATCTTATTTTTTTTTTCTCCTTTTCACTGCAAATCAGTGCACAGACAATTTTTGACCACAAGCTTTCTGCAGTCTATACTTTTAATTACAATTCCAGTCTCACGCATGCGTGATCTTGCGTTGTTTCCTTGTCACTTCTCGCGTGTGTTTGGTTGTGAATTGTAGTTTGCGGACGGGACAGAGTTGTCGGTGATTCTTCCTCATGTAGAGTCATGCAATGTGAAACCCCCTGTCGCCGATCCATCGTGCAGTGTGAACACAGCAGTGACTGAATGATACCCCAGATAGTCATGCAGTGTGAAAAGAACAGTGATCCGACGAGTTTGAAAATCGTGCAGTCTGAACATTAGTTCCCTCCACCTTCCCCAATGCCACCTGTATAGATCTGCTATGGGTAATTGATATATGCTACACTATATTGTCAAAAGTATTGGTACACCCCTCCAAATCATTGAATTCACTACTATGGCCACAGGTGTATAAAATCAAGCACCTAGGCATGCAGACTGCTTCTACAAACATTTGTGAAAGAATGGGTCAGGAGCTCAGTGAATTCTCTCTCAGGAGCTCAGTGAATTCAAGCGTGGTACTGTGATAGGTTGCCACCTGTGCAATAAGTCCATTCGTGAAATTTCCTCACTACTAAATATTCTATGGTCAACTGTTAGTGGTATTATAACAAAGTGGAAACAATTGGGAACAACAGCAACTCAGCCACGAAGTGGTAGGCCACGTAAAATCACAGAGCGGGGTCAATTAGTCAGCTCACATCTTATCAGCTTCACATTTGATTCCCATCTAGAAATCTTACTCTGAGCCGCTTAGAGAAAGCAAAACTAAGTTGCCTGTTTAGTTGAAAACCCTGAGAATAGCTGTACTATTTAGCTAATTAATGGACCTCGTTTACACATATTCCATTTACCAGAATAAAACTATCAAGGTGTATTAGCAGCAGTAGCACTGATTTGATGTTTTGTTGATTAAAGAGGCATTTTATCTTAGTGCTTTATTTTAGAATGTTACACTTAATTGAAGAGGCTTTTCCTTTTTTTGTTAAGTGTTGGAGATTGATGATTTGGCTCCTCTGTGATTTGTGCTTTGGGGTCCGTGCCGTCCCCAAATCCCCTGTAGGTGATGAGAGTGGCTGCTTTTGTAATTAGTTCTGCTTGCAGAAAATTGGGCCACTAATTAACAAGAGGGGGAAGGCTGTCTTGTTTATTTATTTATTTATTTATTTATGCATTTCAATTATGCATTTTATTTGTTTATGTTTTTATTACTTATGCATTTTATTTATTTATGTGGAGTTATATTTGAAATATAATGAAGATGCTAAACAAAAAACAGCTTTAATGTTCTCAGCACTGTGAATGTAAAAATATATACATATATATTTACAATAAAAATTATAATCAAATAAAAGCATGGAAATGGATGCTGATTTTTAACAGACTCGCAGTGCAAGTTGGTTTCAGGTTGGTGATGAGTAAACTAGGTGTGCAGAGACATGAGGTACAAATTGATTTCTTCCAGGGCTCTCTTGGAGCTAATTTCGCCTTAAGAGCTAATTTTAGAGTCTTTTCCATCATGATTGAGGCTTCAATGGTTCTGCATTACCTGCTGAACTGATCCCACTGATGTTAATGTCTACTGCACATGACCTTTCAGCTCGATTCGCTGTGTTGCGGTCTGTTGGATTGGAAACGCTGGAACAAAACTGACAGAGCTTTACATCAGTTTTAGGGATGCTCCAATCAGCATTTTTTGCCTCTGATACCGATTCCGATATCTGGGATTCAGTATCGGCAGATACCGATCCGATACTAAAATAAAAAAAGTGCTGAATTACCTATTAAACAGTATGCCTCACTGTGTGGAAGAGACTGGGAGCATTCTTTTGTCATCAGGCAGGCTTGACTTAAAATTTACTTTCTTAACTTTGTAAAATAAAATTACAAACAGACACAAATGTAGTGAATTATTTATTAAATAATTGTACACCAGTGCATTAATAGCTTTACTAGTAGACATTCAAAATAAACAGGAGTCAGGCTAACTCCTTCATTCATGACTCATGACTTTATGTCATGTATTCATGAAAAGCAAGTAAATATATTTATAGATAAATATATACTATAAAATTAAAAGACATTCCTTTTAAATTTATAGTGCAGCTTTTTTAAGAGGCAGCAACATATGATAGATAGGACTGAACAAGAAAGGCTATTAACAATCTTTCATTGTGCAAAAGTATTATAATAAGAAAGGCTCCAATACAGAGTGGCACAAAACGCTTATGCGCATCCCGTGTGCAAAATGATACGCTTGAAGCAACATGGAGCGCAGCGGCAGCACTTCGCATTGAAAAGTTCAAAGCACAAAGAAAGAGATATTGTTGTGTAATGTAATATACTGTATCTATGCAATAGTTTATTGAGCCTTTTCTTTTAACAGTTTTACATTTCAGTTACTGTGCGTGTAAAGAACAATTATAACGCTCTCTACTCCAGTGTTGTGTGTGATCTAACAGACACCTGGGAGAAAGTAACATGAATTAGAAAACGCAATAAACTTCAGCAAGATAAAGTCCTTTTATGCAAAACCATATACCTTTTATCTACAGATCAAGCATGGGCGTCACTAGGCCCTTTTTGGGGGGCTTCATATGTGATTAACTCCCCTTTAAAACATATGAAACTGGCGGGAGGCTTCGACTTAGTCCCGTCTATTCATCTGAGCCTCATTGGTCTGTCACCGCTCGTCAATGCCAAAATAATTGAGAAAACCAATCAAATCAGAGTAGGCGAGCTTTATGTTCACACAGAAGCTGCTGAGGCTGAGCGCGAATTTTAGCAGCGTGACTCAACGTCAAGTGAGAGATATGTAAGTAGCTAAACTAAACATTTCATATTTGACAGCTTCTTCTTCAAGTCAGAAATGTTAAACAAATGACAAAAATATTCAGGCAAATTTATAATTTTTTGTCTAATTTCGCCATTTTGAATTGAAAATAGGCCTGTAATGTGATTCATAAATGTATTGATGAACAAGAAATATTAACAAAGCCGTTTTCATCAGATTAGGCATTAGATTAATAATGAATGTGTACATATTTTAAATTAATATAATTCCATTTGTAGCCTTCAGTAAATTAAAAAAGCTCAGCTTTTTTCAGCCTGTATAAGGCATAAGATTAGTAATGAATGTGTGTCACATGTCTGTCTGTTTGTTAGATCTTTCAGTTGTTTTTGTTTTTGTCTTAGTTTCCCGCCACTTGTCTGTTTCCTTGGTTACCCTCTTTAGTTAAGTTCTGTTCAGCTGTGTTTAATTAATTATCTCGTTACTGTCTCCTATTTAAGTTCCTCTTCACTTAGTCTTTGTCTAGTCACTGTTATGGAAAATGGAAAAACTATATCAGTCAAAGCTCATCGTTAGGAGGGGAAGATAAAAACAGAGAGAAATAGAGAGATGTGGAAATAAGAAGAAAGACAAATAATCTACTGCCCACTGACATGGTTTTCAAGCTATTGTTATATAATTTTTTGGCCTTCAGAACGTCTTAAAATGCACATATATGTAGATCATAGAAATCAATTTTCTCGGGGGAGCCCGAGCCCGAACCCCCCTAACTACCTCACATTTGGGATCTCAGTGATTATAAAACCCTGCCTACATTCCTGGGTACGATTAAGAGATGTACAATATGGTCATGCAGAATAAGGCATTAATATTTGCTTTATAATAATAATAAACAGCCAATATCCTAGTAATATGCATGCTAATAAGCTAGTTAATAGTGAGAATTGGACCCTAAACTAAAGTGTTACCATTTTTTTCATACCCTCACTCATCTCAAAATGATAATCCTAGAATTGCCCCTGAGATCAAATATAATAATGGGAACATTGAATCATCTTGGAGAGACTTTTATCGTGTTGACTGTTGTAACCGAACGCGACACACAGTTCAAATGCTGAATGGAGAATGACTGACAGCCGCAGCTGAGGGAAGCATTCATGTGAATGTAATGAATTTAATGACTTAAATATTCATCTACTTGGCTGGCCCGATAGGTGGATATAACCGCGAACCGTGCATAACTAACACACACGCGCACGCACACACAAGCCAAGTACTGATCCTACTCATCAAAAATAGACAGAGGCGAATTGCTGTCATTTAGGAATAAGATCATGTGGGTGTTTGAATCGAGATTGCGATCTTTTAATGATTAATCGTATATTGCGCTGTTTTTGTGCTGAATGTGTTTCATTTTCGGAGGCTATTGAGAGGATAAAAGATAGAAATCCCTTTCATTTCACAATACACGTTTGGTGAGGTCAGAGGTCAAAATATACACTCAGTGAGGTCAAAAGTCAGAGCAGAATAGAAGTTAGAGGTAATAGAATCCCCTTGATGTCAGAGGTCAAAACACACTAGGAGGTCAGAGGTGAAACTGCACACTTGGCGATGTCAGAGGTCAAAACACATTAAGCAGGGTCAGAAGTCACAAAATATACTCTGTGAGGTTAGAGGTTAAAACACTCTCAGTAAAGTCAGAGGTCAAAACACTCTATCTTTGAGGTCAGTGGTCAACACACTCTTTGAGTTAAGAGGTCAACACACTCTCTGTGAGGTCAAAACACACGGTTGGTGAGGTCAGAGCACACACTCTCGGTAAGGTCAGAGGTCAAACACACTCTGCAAACTCTGTCCCAGCTTTGACTGTCAGTTGATGTGTTGTTAATGTGCGTGTGCCTCTATGGAGTCTGATGTCAGTGTGCTGTCTGCTGGTCCTGTCTTACTGTACTGTTGTCTCTTCTCTTCTTTCTTTCCTTCTCTTTTTGTTCGTCTCTTGACTGTGAAGTTGAGCCCTAGTGAAGTGGAGGATGAAAGCAAACTGTCGGTAAGTATTGTCCATGTGTACGTGTCTGTGCATTTGTCCGTTTATGAGTGTTTGTGATGCAGGGGCGCCGTAATGGGGGTGGTGTGGGGGGTGGTGGGTTGGTTGGGTTAGAACGATAATAAGGGTCAGACAGGGTGCACTGTCTCCCCTCTCCCCACAACTGATGGCGAAATTCGACAGAGAAGATAGCCAGGGGGCACAGAAACCCTTGCTGTGATGTTAAGCATGATGTTTGCTTAACAAAACTCATTGTTCCACAATAGAAGTAAAACTGCCTTCTTCAAAATATCTACCTGGGGATTTATTATTATTATTTAAACTATATCTTAACTAATAGATTAATATAAGGTTAATAGATACGGATGGGTGGATGGATGGATGGATAGATGCATGCCCGCTAGGTGTCAAGGACGTTGCCTAGTAACGTTCCCAGAATGTTCCGAGACTGTCATGATGTGGAGTTCTTTTAAGGGTTGGGGGACGTTATTTGGCGGACCTTCAGGGAACATTCAGGACATTCTGGGAATGTTTAGGCAACCATTACTAAGGACGTTCCCTCTAGGTCTCAATACTATATTCTCATAATGTTTGCAGGACCTTTAGAACCTAGAATGTTATTTTTTGGTCCTGTTTAGGTCTTTCCTTGTCTGGCTATCACCAGACCAAGCTCAATTTAAGATTGAACATTGGTCTGGGGAGTCTGCTATGTTTCTACTGCACAAGAGGCGTGATAAACGAGCATAATTCAAATGAATTGGATAGTCCTTCAACCAATCAGACCACAAGAGACATGATCAACAAGCAACGACCCATCGCTTCTCTATCGTTATCGCGTTAAACCCGCCAGTAGCGCGCCAGGTGGATAAGCCAGTCTGTGATTGGTTCCCGCAAAAGTGTAACAGAAGCAGTAGAAATAAATGTACAGGTTTCCAGACTGAGTTGCAGGGCGAAATCAAATCGCTAGCAGATCAGGCTGGGTTTACCCAGTCTAGGTCCTTCCATCACATTTACTGAATGTTTTCAGAACATGATCCAACTTCAGATCCAGAACCCGTAAGTACCGCACTTTATAATGTGTGTTTGCAAATCGCCTTTCTGAATGTGCTAATGTGGCTAAAGTTACCATTGTCTTTTACTGTATTCACAGAGACACGAGCTTGGTATTTTTAGCCTGAAAATGCTCTCCGCCTGTACAATTCAGAAGCGCACTTTTATTACTTCTTAAAAATAAAACTAATGACATAGCTCTGATCTCTGTGAATACAGTCAGAGGCAAGTACAGTCACAAAGGTGTTTTACATACATTTACAAAATATAATGTGCAGTTCTTATATGTTCTAAAAAAAAGAAGTTGGACAAACAGTTGGTATTGATCCATCTTTGAGAAGCAACTTTTGTGCAAATCCTGTGTTTTACTGACCCTTGTTTGCAAAGCAGCCCAGTGTACATTGATTCACACAAACATGTTCTGAAAACATTCAGTGATGGAAGGACCTAAATATGACCAAAAAATAACATTCTAGGTTGGTCCCCTAAAGGTTCTGCAAACGTTATGGGAATGTAGTGTAGAGACCACTGCACTGAACAAGATATGTTGCAGCGCAGTCCTGAAAGAAACATCCCCATCTGACTAACAGGGAACCGTATGGGAATGCTCTGTTAATGTCTCAAATGTCCTCTTTGTAACGTTGCTGTGTGACCATAGAATAACCAAAATTGAACGTCCCCCTAAAGTCATATTGGGAACGTTATTATATGACCAACAGAGGACCATGTGGGAACGTTCTGTTAACATCACAAATGTCCTCTTTGTAACATTCTTATGTGAACATAAAATAACATCCCCCTAAAGTCATATAAGGAACCTTGAACTACAGCACTTTCATAACCAAAAGAGGACATCTTAGGAATGTCCCTAATGTTCTATAAAGGTTCTCCTTTAGAGAACTTTCCCCTCTTACGTGGGTGTCCACAAAAATGACACGTCTTGGTGCTTTTATGTTAGTTAGACAGACCAAAGATGGAAGGATGGATGGATGGATGGATAGATAGATAGATAGATTTGACATTTGCCAACACTGTTCCCTGATCCTCAGAGCAATTTACTGAGTGTTTGTCTCAGCACAACACACACACACACACACACACACACACTCCTGACACCTGTATGCTTGTGTTAATCAGCAGCTGACTCTTCTGATTACACTGACATGTTGCTATAGCATCAGCTGCTCTGAAGACCTGCCCATAACCCTTGCCCCCAATCACCCTGACCGCACCCATCTTTGACCTCTGAAAGGTCAGGACTTCCAGCCTCAGTTTAGAATTGGTCAAATACGCTGCTTCCATAAGATGAGCCATGGATATACTATCTCTATGGCGACCATGCTGTCACTCTGAAGCCTTTATTGTGATACATTACTGGTTGTTTCAAAGCAGCTTTACAGTGATAAAGTGAAAGTGAAAATGAAGTGATGTGATGTGTGGCCATGTATGGTGACCCATACTAGAAATTTGTGCTCTGCATTTAACCCATCCAAGTGTACACACACACAGTAGTAAACACACACTGGTTATTCACCCTTGTTTGCCGACAATTCCTGCCGGACCTGAGACTCGAACATACAACCTTCAAGTTACAAGTCTGACTCTCTAACCATTAGGCCACGACAACAGGAAAGTGATGTAATGATGCAAACAAAGTTCATTTCAGCAGCTCTAAAGAAAAAATAGTGTCATTGTTCAGCTGAAGTCAGTTCAGTGTTGATTCAGTTCTGTTGTCAAGATAATCAATTATTAAATTAATTAATTTAATCTATAAAGTTCTGCAGAAAACAGTGATGTCATCATTCAACTCAGTTCAGTTATCATCCTATAGCAGGGTTCCTCAAACTCGGTCCTGGTCCACTGTCCTGCTGAGTTTAGCTCCAACCCTGATCAAACACACCTACCTGTGTTTTTTTTCTAGTGATCTAGTTTTTTTCTATTTTATTCTAGTGATTTTTTTTCTAGTGAATACGCTTGCTCAAGCGTGTTTGATCAGGGTTGGAGCTAAACTCTGCAGGACAGTGGCCCTCCAGGACCGTGTTTGAGGAACCCTGTCCTATAGAGTTCCGGAGGTCATGTGACCCATTCTGTTTACAACGCCATTTTGGCAGGCAGGAACAGCCGGCGCCAGCATGAGTTTCAAGGCAACGGAGTTCACTGCGCACTTTAATTCAAAAGACATAGACCTGTACATAGCAAAACTTAATAGATTAAACATAACAGATCCCTATAATGCCCCCGGGGTGCTTTTCACGTGTATCAGTAAATGAACGGATAGCTTTCCTGTCAGGACACCTGTTACAAATAGCCTAGTTTTGACGTAAATGGGCACTAAGTTACAACAAAAATATTTTTGCGTTGCACCATTAAACTTAGTTGAAGCCTAAATCTATGTATAAACTAAATATTTACGGAAGCCTCCGATCAGGAGTAACATTAACAGATAGCAGGCAGACATCAATAAGTTTGTTTTACATGACAGACTTCAATTCTTTACACATATATGATAATGCTGGCATATACACGCGCTTACATTTTAAGAGAGAAAACATGTGAATAGATTACTGTTAGCGGTTAACACGAACCCGTCCAAAACAGCGACGCTGTGTGCATCTGTCCCATCGGTCCGTGTTGTGCATGTCAAATAAAATAGGTCATAATCAATAAATGTAATTTCTTTTTTTTTTTTTTTTTCAGTATTTATTTATTGATCCTTAATTTCGTTTTAAATAGCCTACATAGAAAGAAGAATAAACTGAGTAAATATAGCATTTCAACAACTTACTATGATCAAATTATTTCCCTTTTGCTTTCCCTTGCCTATTCTGGCATCCTGGCGCACAGCAGCTGTCCACCATGTTAAAATAGTAAGGTTTAAACAGTCTGGTTTTAAATTATTTTTCGACCACTATAGATACCAATGCTACAGCCGCTCTAGCGCACCCTGATTGCCTGGCAAAATGGCGGAGTTCAGGCTGCGTGACGTCAACCTCCGGAGCTATCTAGTGTTAGTGCAGTCAACTGCTGCTAGGATCCTGACTGGAGTCAGGAGAAATGAACATCCTTATGCTCTCATATCATATGTATTGCGTGGTCAGGCTCCTCAGTATCTGTCTGCACTTTTAACCTCCCAACCCTTTAAAGGTGCATGGAATTTGTGCATTTTTATATTCCATCTAAAAACAAATTTTTAAGGTTAGTTTTTCTAGATTGTTTTTAACTTTTAGTACAGTTTTTTTATGATTTGAGAAGCTGCTTTAAAGGCACTATATAAAATAAAGTGTATTATATTATACTATACAGTGATGTCACTGATGTTTCTCTTCATATCACAGGCCAAACCACGGCTGCAGAGAGGAGGAAGCTCCGCCTCTTTACACAACAGCCTAATGAGGAACAGCATCTTTCAGCTGATGATTCACACACTTGACCCTCTCAGTGAAGGTAAAGCACTCACACACACTCCATCCACATTAATTAAGAGCAGAATTATGCTCTGAATTAATGAATTATTTCTACAAGTGATTCTCTAACTAACTAACTAACTAAATAAATAAATAAATAAGATAAGAAAAATAAATTACATTAAATTAGTAAAAAAAAAATGTTAAATTAAATAAATGAAAAAATTATGCCTATTTTTGCATCGAGACATTTTCATGATAATTAAAGGGTTAGTTCACCCAAAAGTGAAAATGCTGTCATTAATTACTCACCCTCATGTCGTTCCAAACCCGTAAGACCTTCGTTCATACTTCAGAACACAAATTAAGATATTTTTGATGAAATCCGAGAGCTCTCTGACCCCTCCATAGACAATTTAATTAACACTTTCAAGGGCCAGAAAGGTAGTAAAAACATCAGTTCATTAAGGTTGAACCACTGGAGTCGCATGGACTATTTTAACAATGTCTTTACTACCTTTCTCTCGAATTTCATAAAAAATATCTTAATTTGTGTCCTGAAGATGAACAAAGGTCTTACGAGTTTGGAATGATATGAGGGTGAGTAATTAATGACAGAATTTTCACTTTTGGGTGAACTATCCCTTTAAGCACACGATAGATAGATAGATAGATAGATAGATAGATAGATAGATAGATAGATAGATAGATAGATAGATAGATAGATAGAACTTTCATATGTAGCATAGAGGTGCAGTCACATTAGCAAAATTTTGTCCATTGTCAATAGTGTTGTCACTTTCAAACCAAGCAGCTTTCTGTTGAACATGAGCAACTTGAACACAAGCAATAAGTGAAACTTTTTCACGCTCACACAAAACTCTCAATCACGTAGTCAAGTCAAGTCAAGTCAACTTTATTTATATAGCGCTTTTTACAATGCAGATTGTTTCAAAGCAGCTTCACAGTGTTAAACAGGAAAATAATAAACAGAATTTGATTCGGCTGTACAGCCGCTCTGGAGAAAACGGTGATGTCATCTAGCTCATTTCAATTATCATATATATTCAAGTAATGTAGTTGATATAGTTAATTTAGTTTAGTAATTACATTTATTTGGATATTTATTTGAAAATTTAGTGTCGTAGATATCTAATGACAGAAATTACTGTATTTCACCAGCAAAATTTCATAGAGCAACAGTAAAAGTGAATACACTCTAAGAGTGGATGTGTTGCTGTGAAGGCGGTTAGTATCATTTAGATACTATTATAGTTTTTCAATAATTTTTACAATTTGTTCAGTTAAAATTGTTTCAATTTCAGTTAAAGTTTGTGTAATTTTTATTAGTCTTTTTTCTTTATAATATTCATTGATTTTTAGTAATTTTAGTATATCAATTTAAATTAAAAGAAAATAAAATATTTTGAAAATAAAATAAGTTTAAGGTTTATGGTTTTAGTTATAGTTAACTATCATAACCTTGTGCATTCACCTGTGTGATGTCACAAGGTTGCGGCAGTATTAAGCAAGTAGTTTTTGCATCTTGGTTTCAATAAATGCTCTTTTACATTTGTAAGTTAAAAGTTTTGAAATTTACAGTATGTTTGGTGTGATAATTTAATTTCCAATTTTATACAATGCATGTCATAACATTGTGAAGCCGTTTAACCCAGTAAAGTATGCAGGTATGCCAGAAAATAATTGTTAACAGAAAAAATCTCTCTCAAAAATGACGCCAGTATCGCTGAACCAGAATGCACCTAACACTTTGTTCGCATGTGTTCACACATGGGTTAGGCTGATAAATCACACGTCTGCTGTTGTTAATGCATTCACAGAATTGTCAGCTTTTGTCATTCTAAAATATTCAAAGTAAATTCTGTGCCCTGAAGTAAAACCAGCTATAAAGGGTTTGTTCTCCCAAAAATCTAAATTCTGTCATCATTTACACACTCATGCATTTATTTCTTCTCTGGAAAGCAAAAAAACAAGAAAAATGTCTCAGTGTCAAGGTTAATGGAATCCAATGTTGTTTTGGACCCCACTGACTTTCATTGTTTTTTTGACCATAGACTGGCAAATTGGTTACACACTTACCTAGGTATATAACAGGAAGTGAGACTGAATTGCTGACAACTTGTTTTGACAGTTCAGAATCGATTCTTTCTTTTAGGAGGCAATAACTTTATTTGTCATGCACTTTGATCTACTGTATATTACACACTGCATTAAAGGTAATATTCAAAAAAGCATAATAGGGTCCCTTAAAAAATAAGTTGAATAAAGTAAACTGTTGGCTTCAACAAAAGCATATACCATTGATTAACAACCTCGTAGCTCACAGTAGTTTGGTCTTTAAATGGTTTATATTATCATTATGTTATGTTATCATATCACCTTTTTATTTTTGAAGAATTTTTATTTGTTTTATTTTTTGTATTCAGTTTTTTACTTCCAGAACCAGAACTGTTGTGCTCTATAAGTTGGTGGCATTGGGGGGAGGGGCATTCTCATTTTAGAAAGCATTTTGATTGGACCAAATGAGTGAGTGCAGGATGAGTCATCAATATCTGGTCAGCTTAATGCTTCATTAATAAGTGTTTATTAAGTTTTTGAGTACACTTTCATGTTGATGAGCTCAAATCTAAAAGACGAGCTAAAAGCCACAGAACTCAAATTTTGACTTAATGGGGTCTTTAAAAGCTTTCGGCTCTTAAATGAAACATTATATTTAAAAAATGTCAATCAATTTAAGAGCAGTACATCTCATCTTTTTATTCACTCATGGCTTTGCACTAAATACTGTTTTTCCTGCTTATATTCTTTTTCATCTCTTTCTCTGTCTCTCTCTCTCTTTCTGTTTTTCTCTGTCTGCTATTTCCTCAGAATTTGCTGACTCTGGTGAGTTATTCTCTAAATCTCATTGTCATCACAGTCACAGCTGACCACCCACGTCACCCCAAAAACACACACACAAACACGTGTCCCTGCTTGTCCCTGTTGTCTGTAGTGCTGTTTATTCAATTTCCTCTTAGTATTCAGAGATGGATACTGGATATGTTTGTTTCTTTAAAGTTTCCATGTGTTTTTGCTTGCTAGAGCTCCATTTCATGTAACCCATAACCTTAATATCTCCATAACACCATAGCAAAATGGACACATTTTGTGTTTCTCATTGACATATATGTATGAATAATGACTTTTAACGTTTAATAGCTCACAACGACCTTAACTGTTATTATATGCATTTTTTCTAGACACAAAAACAAAAACCCATCCGATTTATTTAATTTTTAAATGTTTTATTTTTGCTTTTTTTTCAGCCTAGCCCTGTTTACAGTGTCTGTTTGCTTTTTTGTAGTTACTGTAATCTAATTTTTATTAGCAAAAAAGTAGGATTTTATTGAATTAGTCAGATTACAGTTTTCCACTTTAAGATACATTACCTGGGTTATGAATATTTCTCACACTGGCAGAGACACAAAATTGTTTTATTTATTTATTTAGCACTTTTCACAATACACATTGTTCCAAGGCAGCTTTACATTAAATCATAATGTATTTATAGTATCTCAATGCCTTATAGTGCATTTAGTAGATTAGAGCTGTGCAATAATATAGTTTACAATTTGCAATTATATAAACAATCAGTTGAGATTTGCTATATAGTATATATATCCCTATGTGAGTATACTGTATGTATGCGAATAAAGTTGGATATAATAATATATATATCACTTAATATTTAGTTGTGTGTTGTATATGTTTCATGTCTCTGCCTGTGAGAATTAAAAATGCTCGGGTTACAAATGCAACCATGTCCACCTGAGAAGGGGAACGAGACACTACATCCTAGGACGCTTTGGGGAATGCCTCCAGCGTGACCAGGTGACAGCCTATGACATCACTACCAGTGTGGGCAGAGTAAAAAAGGGCGGCTGTAGAACACGTCAACAACTTCTTTTGTCTGAAGGAGACGTGGGCAGGCATAACAGAGGCATGGCAATGAGACATAGTGTCTCGTTCCCCTTCTCAGGGAACCATGGTTACATTCATAACCCAAGACATTCCCTTTCGAATGCATCCTATAACGCTTTGGGGAACAAATACCCACTCTGCCATGCTGAAGGAATTAATGCCGTAACAGCTGACATGAAGTCAATAACTCCACGGAGCTAGGTCCTGAGTCAGAATTCCCCATCCTATATGGTACGCACCAGCGGCTGTCATGACTCTGCACCCTACTAGGGCCAGAAACCCCGGAGCTCTGCAAACGGAGGCTTCAGCATAGCAATACTCTATAGCGAAAGGAAGCCTAACTACACTCTACACTAAGGACTACTTACCAAGGAGGCTCACAAAAGGGCCAGACAACTCGATACTGCTATCCAAGCGGAGCTCTGGGGAGCGGAGGCCTCAGCAGGATGACTCTCTAGAGCAAGAGGAGGCCTAACAACACTCCACCTTAAAGACAGTTCCACCAAGGAGGCTCACTGAGAGACATACCACTCAATGTCACTGTCTATAGCGGAATGATGCTGAAGTCAGAATGAGCGGAGTACCTTGCCCATAACCAGGAAGGTTTTACTCCATGCTCATCCTAAATGACCAATGGGCTAGCTACAACCATTGTAAAACCTGTAATATGATTTGGTCTGTAGACTCCAGCACTCTCAGAGGTGCCATACAACAGGAGGGGTTCGCCCAAGGTGAACAGACCAGTTGCTGTTGGAGTGCAGAGACCAGAAGAGCTCCAAGCCTTTCTTGATTGGCAGATCACAAGAAAGTATAAGGGGGCTAGGCAAAAGTGCTAGCTGCGTCTTTATAAATGTTCAACTGAGACTCCAGCAACAAACCAAGCTCTTTCATAGGGAATCGGGAATCCTAAGGATTCCACTTACACTCAACCATGAAGATATTGCCATCAAGGGGAGCCAGCTGAGTGCTAGCTGCAACCACTCAGAAACAAATGTCTTTACCTTACAACAAAGAAGGGTTTTCAAACTGGAGCAAAAACCCACTTACTGTCAGGTTCTTGAAATTGAAAGAGCTCATCCCAGGGACTGGAGGACCCTGATTCAAGACCTGACTCAGAGGGAGGGTTCTGCTCTTAAGTTAAACCTGAGGAAAAATGGGCTCTCTAAACTCCAATACTCATGAAGGTGCCTACAACTAGGAAGTGTTCGCAAACTAGGACGAAAAAACCCGCTTTCTGTCAGGTTCCAGAGATCGCCACCACGAGCACTGCTATTGTGCAGTCCAGCGGAGGGGGCTGATCTAAAAAAAACACCTGCCTGCACTCTCTCATTCCACAGAATTAGGCCTAAGGGAAATATAAGGGAATAAGGGAAAGAATTCTCATAAGAGTCTCCCTTTGCTCCGCCCACCACCTTGGTGAACAAACCTGCCTGCCGCTATGGCCGACACGGTACCCGAGCCGTGGGTGCTGGCGCTCTATTCTCATCAACTCCTGGCTCAACTTCTTCAAGAGCTGAACGTGCTCTGCTCAAATCTGAATCAAGAATCACACATAGAACAGTTACAAACACATCACTGTGAGTGCCTTCGACTCCCTCGAGATCCGAGCGCGCTTGTGCAAACGTTAAGTACCATCTCTTAAGGTGAAAACAAAGAAGTAAAAGCTTCTTACCTGTCTCTTTCAGTCAGTCTTGTGACTGAGTGTGTCGTTTGATTCAGAGGAACATACTTCCTGAAACGTTTGGCTGGGTGATCGTCTTCACACATACATAAACAAACGTATCCTGAAGACAAAAGGAATTGTTGATGTGTTTGACAGGCACCCTTTTATACTTATAGTATGCCAAAGTTATTGTCATGTTTAGACCGGTGCTTCAGACACCAGTCATGCTGCAGGCGTTCCCCAAAGCGCCCTAGGACGCAATGCGAGTTCCCATTCAAAAGGGAACAAAATGAATGAGTGCGTATCTTCATGTTAGATGTAGTTCTGTGGATCATCACAGAGAAATCATTCACCTGGTATAGAAAGCACTGATTCTGTACTCTGAATTATGCAAATTTCTAAATTAATACGATTTGCATGACATTTAAAACATGAATTATGCTGTACATGTGTTTTTTTAGCGTGGCAGCTAAAATATGCCAGGAATACATGGTGCGATTGTATGGCTTGTGTAAAATAATTTAAAATTCATTTAGTGAAAACAGAAAACAGAAAACTTTACTAAAAGACATTCTATCACTGAACTTCATTCCATTTTGTAATGGAATTTGTCAATCTGCCCGTGCTTCTATACTGTTTGCAACACATTTATTAATTTTTGGTTTAAATATGACCATTTAAATAGGGACCCATTTCATAGAAAAACCTTGCTAGAGATTTGCTCATAATTTGAAACAACTAAAGGCCAAATCAGTAGTTGAGCATTATTAGTTGCTCATTTATATTTTCAATATTTTTTTTTAAGGTATTCAGTTCCACGTATGCATAACAGTATATTTGGGTTTACCACATGAACGCTAGCAGTGTATAATGCATTACTAAGTCATTATTGTAATTTAATAAATTTTCCCTTGAAAAAGTAAAGTAAGGGATTACTCTTCTGTAATTTAATTACAGTTACTTCTGATGTAATTGCATTAAATACTGTATAGACTATTCTCTCTTTAAATTCTTTGGTCAGTTCAAGAATAAATATATGCAATTTTATATTATTTCTTTGAAAGAATTAAAAGAACAGTTTCATGTCTATCCTTGTATTGTTCAACCAGTCAAGGCTGATTTGGTATTCAGAAAGTAATTAGTAACAAGTAATGCAATACTTTTTAGAAAGAGTATCTAGTACAATAATCTAATTACACTGTTGAAGATGTAATTAGGAACTAGTAATTAATTACTTTTTTAGAGTACCTCACCCAACACTGAACACTAGTATGGCATGTCAATTTGCATTGATTTGTTTTGCTGTAGTTTCAAGTTTGCACTATTTTGCTTCTATAAAGCTGTCAACTTAAAGTCCCCCTGTAGTCAATAATTTTATCCCTTAAAACTTTGATCACCAAAATGACATAAACGTTTTTGTCCTGTGAAAAAAAAATCTTCATGCCTTAAAATAGCTTGAATGTAACTCTACACCCTTGCTTCATTTAGTATACGCGGATCCATGAATATGCAAATTAGCCCCGTCCCCACTCACTCGCCAGCTCAGAAATACACTCGGCCAACTTACTGAGGTAAGCACTGCACAGTGGTATCGCTCTTTACAACGTCGGACACATAACGGTAATTCATATGATTAGCCTTTTGCTTGACTACATTATCAAAAAAGCTAATAATGTGTTGCTAATGTTACACAAAGCATGTTCCCGTTCCCCATCTTAGTCTGCCTTCAGTGTCAGTCAGCATCCTTAAACGCTCTGAACAACTCAGAACGTCAGTGGAGACAGGCAAATAGTTCATCATAACATCGTAATATGCATAATATACATAACTCACCCACTATATTGCTAAATCTACCCGACTGCCCGGTTGCAAGTTGACGTGTTTGGTTACAAGGTACACTATATTGCCAAAAGTATTGGGACACCTCTTCAAATCATTGAATTCAGGTGTTCCAATCACTTCCATGGCCACAGGTGTAAAAAATCAAGCACCTAGGCATGCAGACTGCTTCTACAAACATTTGTGAAAGAATGGGTCGCTCTCAGGAGCTCAGTGAATTCAAGTGTGGTACCGTGATAGGTTGCCACCTGTGCAATAAGTCCATTCGTGAAATTTCCTCACTACTAAATATTCTACGGTCAACTATTAGTGGTATTATAACAAAGTGGAAGCAATTGGGAACAACAGGCCATGTAAAATCACAGAGCAGGTTCAGCGCATGCTGAGGCGCACAGTGCGTGGAAGTCGCCAACTTTCTGCAGAGTCAATAGCTACAGACCTCCAAACTTTGTGTGGCCTTCAGATTAGCTCAAGAACAGTGCGTAGAGAGTTTCATGGAATGGGTTTTCATGGCTGAACAGCTGTATCTAAGCCTTACATCACCAAGTGCAATTGTCACATGTCTGTCCTGTCTTGTGTAGCACATGTGGTGTTTTGTTATTTTGGGCCATGTGCTTGTGTCTCTGTCTGATCCCTCCCCCTTGTTATCTGATTAGTGTTTGATTTGCCCCACCTGTTCTCCCTCATTACCTGCCTTGTTTGTACCCTTTATAATCTCCTTGTGTTTGCAGTCCTGGGCTAATCGTTGTTTGATGTCGTTGGTTTCCTGTATGTTTCATGTTCCTGCTCCCGCTCCTTGTGTTAAATTTATTTCAAGTTTGGTTTTCCCCATCGTGGGTGTTTTGTTTGTGTTTGTTTATTTTGTTATTAATAAAACCCCTTCTTCTTCCTGCACTTGAGTCCTCGCTCCCTTTTCAACCACACCGACCGTGACAGAACGATCCAGCCAATAGAGGACTCAGCAGAATGAGTGAGGGGATTCTACCACCGGCTAATTCCCGGGAAGGTCCGGCCCATCCTCGAGGTCTGAATACACTTCGCCAAAGAGGTTTGGATGTACGGACATTTACCCAGAAGTTCTGGACAAGGGCAGAAAGGCTTAATTGCCTTGATGTGGGCCTCAAGGACATTTTTAATCTGTGCTTGGATGACCCTCTTCCGCAGTGGGAGATGGATTTGGTAAAGACCTTGAACTTTTGGAACTTCTCTAACTACCTGCACCACCGCAAGAATAAGAGAGTCCAGATATCATCCGAGTCTGTCAGGTTGGCCCAAGTTCCAGTGGTCCCGAGTCAGGTGGTCCCGAGTCCGGTGGTCCCAGTTCCGGTGGTCTCAAAACGGAGGAGGAGAAGGAAGGCTCCCTTGGTCCCAGTTCCAGTGGTCCCAGTTCCGGTGGTCCCGAGTCCGGTGGTCCCGAGTCCGGTGGTCCCAGTTCCGGTGGTCCCAGTTCCAGTGGTCCTGAGTCCGGTGGCTCCGAGTCCGGTGATCCCGAGTCCTGACACGGCCAGGAGGGCTGTGCTGGGTTTTTTTGTGGGGGTAGCCCTACGTGCCTGGGAGGAGCACAGGGCTTCCTCCAGACATTCGGGGACGGTGAAGGAGCAACCCGCGGTCGTCGCAGAGGAGTGTCCTGAGCCGCCCGAATGTATTGCCTTGCCGTGGCTAGCACCGAGTCCGGAGAGGGCTCCGCCCCGTGCACCGAGTCCGGAGAGGGCTCCGCCCCGTGCACCGAGTCCGGAGAGGGCTCCGCCCCGTGCACCGAGTCCGGAGAGGGCTCCGCCCCGTGCACCGAGTCCGGAGAGGGCTCCGTCTCCTGCCACGAGCCACCCTGGACTGTCCCTCCCTAGTCTGTCCATCCCTGGTCTGCCCCTCCCGTCCCGCCCTGGTCTGCCCCTCCCGTCCCGCCCTGGTCTGTCCCTCCCGTCCCGCCCTGGTCTAGTGGAGCGTCTGGTAGCTGCTCCGTAGGGAGGGGGTAATGTCACATGTCTGTCCTGTCTTGTGTAGCACATGTGGTGTTTTGTTATTTTGGGCCATGTGCTTGTGTCTCTGTCTGATCCCTCCCCCTTGTTATCTGATTAGTGTTTGATTTGCCCCACCTGTTCTCCCTCATTACCTGCCTTGTTAGTACCCTTTATAATCTCCTTGTGTTTGCAGTCCTGGGCTAATCGTTGTTTGATGTCGTTGGTTTCCTGTATGTTTCATGTTCCTGCTCCCGCTCCTTGTGTTAAGTTTATTTCAAGTATGGTTTTCCCCATCGTGGGTGTTTTGTTTGTGTTTGTTTATTTTGTTATTAATAAAACCCCTCCTTCTTTCTGCACTTGAGTCCTCGCTCCCTTTTCAACCACACCGACCGTGGCAGCAATGCAAAGCGTCGGATGCAGTCGTGTAAAGCACGCCGCCACTGGACTCTAGAGCAGTGGAGACGTGTTCTCTGGAATGACGAATCACGCTTCTCTGTCTGGCAATCCGATGGACGAGTCTGGGTTTGGCCTGCACAGAGTACAGTACCAGGCCTTCTCGTCCAACATCAGTGCACGACCTCACAAATGCACTTCTAGAAGAATGGTCAAAAATTCCCATAAACACACTCCTAAACCTTGTGGAAAGCCTTCCCAGAAGAGTTGAAGCTGTTATAGTTGCAAAGGGTGGGCTAACTCCATATTAAACCCTACGGATTAAGAATGGGATGTCAATAAAGTTCATGTGCATGTAAAGGCAGACGTCCCATAACTTATGGCAATATATTATAGTTTGTGACGTAAGAAACACTAGCGTCTTTAGTTTCACTGCAGTTTTAAGGAGAAAATACTCAGCAATGGTGTTGACTTACGAATCTGCACATGCTTTGTCTTAAAGCCTATTTAAAACACCACATAGACATATAAACAACATTAAAAACTTGATTTTCACCACAGGGGTATTAATATATTTTAAATGAAAAAATTAAAAGAAAGATTCAAGAAGCGTGTTTTGAACTTTTCGGTTGGTGAAATTTGTAGATAAAACACATTTTCTGTTTTGCAACTTTGAATAAAAAAAACATACATTTATAAATACTGCATCTTAAATACAGATACAGTCCGGGTAACTGATTGTGACATTACAAGCTGCCTGCTAACTAGCTAGTGACCTAGTTAAGGTGACTATGCCTGCCGTCATGGCAAACTGACACTGACTTGCTTGAAGTTACAATTGAACATTTACTTATATTTGAAAGTCATAAACTTTTACAGCAGTGAATTAGAAAATGTTAAATGTTATGAATATTGGGCAATGAAACTGGAACACTGGCTAATATAGTGTTGGAGGTTTCACGCCTATATGCGCGGCCTGGTGGCCAATCTTCACTGATTTTGCAATACTTCAGTAAGAGCAGAGTGTGAAGGTTGAATTAGTAGAGCAATAGCACAGCTGTAGGGGAGAGCGGGGCACAACCTAACACTTTTTGACTTTCTCAGTTTGTGTAAATCCACTTAGGGTTCAGAGTATTTATTTTTTCCTACATTAATTCCACACGTCTAGTACAATTATGTGGTTTTGTTTTATTAATAAAGTGTATACTTTTTACCCCGAAAGAATGGAAGTGAAATGTGACAACATGCCCCATAGGTGGGGTACATTGTAACATGACCATATGACAGCTTAAAATGTTATCTGATATAATCAAAAAAAATATACAAGACAAACTAAAATATTTTGTCAAAATAATACGATTATCAACTTTTTTATATAAAATAAGGGCATTTTTTAAATAATTAAAAATAAACTGATTGTTAAGTTTGACAATAAACACACCACAAAACACAGCTATACAGCATAGTTCAAAACATAATAATAATTAATAATTTCTGAACATTTACTCTCAGTCTTTATTCACCTTTTTCTCATGGTTTCTCAATAGAATTCATAAAAGTATAGAATAGAATAGCATAATTGTAATAGGGGCACATTGTAAGGCAGTGTTACAACATGCCCCATCTGCACAACTGGGATTTAAACTCGGCTAGTGTCTTCTGCTGGTTATCAGCATTAAAGCATGTTATATAACAGATATAATATTAAAATAATATCAGAGTTGTCTAATTTTAAATAAACACAAAAAAACGATGAAATCTTTCAAAGATTTTTTAATTTTTGCTCAATTTTTCTCTATATAGTGTTGATATGGCAACTAGTAAATACACTAAGTTTGTGTTATACACATGTGTTACAACTAGCCCCGCGTTAGGTTGTGTCCTGCTCACTCCTACATGCAATTTTGCAATAATGGACATATCAGACAGAGTTCAAAAGAGGACAAATTGTCGGTGCGTGTCTTGCTGGCTCATCTGTGACCAGGACAGCAAGTCTTTGTGGTCTTTATTTATATAGCGCTTTTTAGAATGCCGATTGTTTCTAAACAGCTTCACAGTGATAACAGGAAAATAATGCAACAGAATTTGATTCGGCTGTACAGCTGCTCTGGAGAAAACTGGTCGGTCATCTAGCTCATTTCAATTGTCATATAGTGTCAATATGGGCAGATCAGTAATTTAGTTGATGTAGTTAATTTAGTTTAGCAATTACATTTATTTGGATATTTAGTTGAACATTTAGTGTCCCCAACTGAGCAAGCCAAGCCCAAGGCGACAGTGGCAAGGAACCAAAACTCCATCAGGTGGCATAATGGAGAAAAATAAACCTTGGGAGAAACCAGGCTCAGTTGGGGTGCCAGTTCTCCTCTGGCCAATTAACAAACAGTGTATGATTATTGTTTTGGCAACCTTACAGGTCAGAAGTCATATTAGATCGGAATATTCGGAAGATCAGAGGCATCACGCCGGAGACGGGTTTATTGAGGATGACGTGTCGATTAAACAATTATTAAATAGGGATATTCGAAAGATCGGAGTCATCACGCCGGAGACGGGTTTATGAGGATGCTGTGTCGGTGAGGCAATTTCAGGGTGGAGTTTAATTGACACAGTCTCTGCAGACACTTCAGGGATGCGTTGGTCATGTCCAGGCACAGGTCCACCATCTGATCTGGATACGGCCCGGATCCGGCTGACTGCGGTAAACCTCGGGATAAACAGAGAGACTAACATTAACGTAGATGCCATTCTTTTTATGATGTAACGAGAACATCTTGTGTTATGGGAAGTGTTCCCGGTTCCGGCTGACCTAGTTAATGCAGCCTAACAATCATTGGTGGTGTATCGAGAGCTATAGTATCCAGGGTAATGTTGGCATACCACCACGTATGATGAACCACATCCAACAGGAGTAACTGTAAGCGCAAGAGGAAGCTGTCTGAAAGAGATGTCCAGGTACTAACCCGGATTATATCCAAAAAAAAAACATAAAAGTACAGCTGACCAACTCACTGCAGAATTAAATGCACACCTCGACTTACCTGTTTCCACCAAAATTGCTTGTCGGTAGCTCCACAGAGTCAATATTCATGGTCGGGTGAAGCATTGGGTGGATCAGTGATGGTTTGGGCTGCAATATCATGGCATTCCGTACTGAGCTTGATGGGTGCATCACGACCAAGGACTACTAAACCATTCTGGAGGGCCATGTGCACCTAATGAGTTGAACATCTCCCATGGCCTGAACAGTCACCAAATATTTTTGAGCCACTTTGGGGAATTTTGGAGGAGCAAGTCAGAAAATGTTTTCCTCCACCAGCATGACATAGTGACCTGGCCACTCTTCTGGAAGAGGAATGGCTCAAAAAACTGCCTACCGTGAAGGACTTGTATCTGTCATTCCCAAGATAAATTGATGCTATATTGACCGCAAAAGGAGACCCTAGACGATACTAATAAATTATTGTGGTCTAAAACCAGGTGTCAGGTTTCAGTATCATTGTCGCAAGGATAGGTGTTGGACAATAGTATTATTTCGTATTTTTTTCTTTCATTTTAGTAATGAAAAACACAAGTCGCAGCATCACAAACGAGCTTGGCAAAACTGCACCTGTTATATAAACACAGCGACAGATCGTGATTGTGTTCATAATATATTTGTTTTGGTGGCTTAATGTGACGCGTATTCCTTATGTGTGCCGACACGTGGAATTCTGGAGTAAAACACACACACCCTCCAAATGAATTGATTAATTGCATAAGTTCATTAACTGATATTGAACACATCATAAATGACTACTGCCTGATTTTCCACATGTACACGTAATTCATCCCTCTTCATTACAACACAGACTGCGCACTGCCACAGCTCTCACAACCTTTCTCACTCTTCGGACATTACAAACGGTATGCAGCGTATTCGTCTGTGTGTGCATGTGTTTTTCACTGTCTGACCTCTTGCACAGCAGTTTGTATTGATTATTGAGCTCGACCCCCATGCCGGACCAACAGTTTCTCTATTTTTGGAATAATCTGTCTGCTTCGTCAAACAGACACGCATACATTCAAGACGCTGTTATTTGTCATACAGCCGTATCCTGATTGCATACGAACATGCACAAACATTCACACATGCCAATAACCGTCTGATTATTGTGTAATGTGACCACACACACACACATGCATGCAGTTACACACCCTTTCCCAGCCAAATCGATGTTAAAAGCTTTGTGCCGCTGGGATGAACGGTCAACAGCTGCAGAGGTCATTCTGCAAGGTCGCCGGACTCATTGCTTAACGAGAACATGTTTACATCATCTATAAAGATCTTACAGATAGGGTCCAAAAATCTGAAACCATGTAGAAAATCTGAGATTTAAAATCTAACTTAAACCTGAAAATAATAGAATGAAACAAAAATGTTATAACATATAGATCATCAGATTTTGTTAATTTAACATAAAAAATTTTATTGCCTTTTTATGCTGGTAGCATGTAATAAAAAGGTGTTATATTAATTGTAGCATTTTTTTTATTTTGAACCCTATTGTATACTATATAAAAATTCTACATCTAAAATTCTACATTTTATATGTGTGTCATCAGTAAAATATTAAAGTCCCCTTTTGATCAGTCATGTATAATATATAAATCATTATCAAAGTACTGTAAGTGTTTTGAAATACATCTAGGAATTCAATCAATTGAATTATCTAACTCAAACTTGGCTTTGTTCCTAATTCTCGAAAAAAAAATTGAGACTTCTAACATCATGTATATGCCGGAAATGGCTAACGGCATTACGACACATTGGTCTGAGACTGTGAAGTGTTGAAGCAAAAGATCATCACAGAATGATCACTAACCACCGGCCAATCAGAAGTAAGATCAGGGCTACCCTTCAGCAGAAGTAAAATCAAATAGTTTCGAATGAAAATAGACTTAAGACTTGCTTAGGAAACTTGCTTAGGTTAAGAACAGCAAATCATTTTATACATAATTTTAGTATTTCTGTCTCACATAACCAGACTTTTGACTCTTTGTAAGTCTGGACTAGTTTGCAGCTTATTATTAATTTAGACAGGAAGGATGGGTCTAAAATAAGTGATACCTCAATAATAGACTGCATAGGCAAAAAAAAGTTTGGTTTGGGGTCAGTAACATTTATTTAATAAAAAAAACTTTTATTTATCAAGGATGCATTAAATTAATCAAATGGACAGTAAAAACATTTATAAATAAAATGCTGTTCTTTTGAACTTTCTATTAATCAAAGAATCCTGAAAGTTTCCAAAAAAATATGAAGCACGCAACTGTTTTCAACGTTAATAATAATACAAAATGTGTCAAATCAGCATATTAGAATGATTTCTGAAGGATCATAGTGTAGCTCATGTAAATCTTGATTCTACTAACTATTAAGTTTACTAAAAAACTACTAAAACACAAAATTTTGTTTTCCTAGCAGACTGATAAAAACATGCCCCTTGACTCTTGCAGCAGTCAGACAATCTGATTAAACTTGTAGTTCCCTTTCGAGGGAACTCGTACTGCGTCGGAATGACACTTTGGGGAACACCCCTCAGCGTAACGCGTCTGAAGTACGTATGAAACTAATCCAATCCTGATTGGCACTGTGTCATGACGTAGCATGTGACGGCATACACAGAAGCTACAAAGAGACGCATCCCTGCCCAAGATTCATCATGGGTGGGGACACACACAAGTTTTATGTGCACTGCCATGCCTCGAGGGGGCTGCCTGCGGCCACTGTGAAGCACTACCATTGAGAGTGCTGCGCTCCCACCTGGCCGTGTTCGATAAGGCCGGCCAGGCTTGCACTCCCCGCGGTGCGGGTCCCACGTCCTCTGTGGCGCAGCATCTCAGATCGTGGGGCTCGCAGATGGAGCTGGTAGGGGAGATTGAGACTGCTGAGGCACTTTCTCAATCTTCTTCTGCCAGCTGCGATGTGCTCATTCCCCGTGCAGAAGCGGCTTCTTCTGTGCGGGCTGAGAGCCTGATGCTTGAGCTATCCGCTTTTGAGGAAGTGGATGTGCTCAGCATCGAAGCGGGGGATTTGGAGGAGAGCTTGCCATCTCATGCCCCCGCTTACAAGGAGCTCATTGAGGTTGTGACTCGTGTGTTGGCCAGGCTTAACATCAGCACTGCACAGATCACAGCCTCAACGCCGGGGCTTACCGTTAACCCTAACCTAACCCTAACCCCCACAATGAGTTGTGTAAGTCATGGAATAAACCATATTCCTCTTGGTTGTCCAACCCCCCTTTATTGGATTACAGTGAGATCATGGGGGCGAGAGTGAACGGTTATGGGATGATACACGGGTGGAAGAGGCTTTAGCCAGCTACCTCTCCCCTGACGTTGCGTCATCCCTTAAAGCCCTGGCGCTGCTCACCAAACCCTGCCATGACACTTCCTCTTTGGTGGGGAGAGCATATATGGCGGCGGGTCGGGCTGGTGCTTTCCTACATATGGCGATTATGCAGGCATACCAGGCTGACCTCCTTAAAGATCTGGATGAGGGCGATGGACCAACACCTGACGACACTGCAGAGTTGCGTAGGGATGCAGACTTGTCTCTCTGTGTTACCAAGGAGACGGCCCTCAGGAAATCGATGTTTGCATCCCGCTGTCCAGTATACTTTGGGACACATTGGTTTCGAGAATGACATTCTAAGTACAGCCCCGAGGGGCTGGTTCCCTTAGTACATTTTTTGGGGGCATGACAATGCCTCCCAAATATTTCTTTGTGGGTCCTGCGCACTGTAGAGAAAGGGTACAGACTGCAGTTCGGGGTTCGCCCCCCAAAGTTCAACGGGGTGGTCTGGACTGTGGTAGACCCAGAGCAGGGTCGGGTGATGGAACAGGAAGTTCACACCCTGTTGGTGAAGGAGGCCATAAAACGTGTTCCTCCTCCAGACAGGGAGTCCAGGTTCTACAGTCAGTATGTCATAGTTCCGAAGAAGGATGGGGGGTTGTGTCCGATTTTAGATCTGCAGCACTTAAACCTTTCTTTGAGAAGGTTTAGGTTCAAGATGCTCACTATTCCCACCATAGTGAGTCAGATTTGGTTTGTCACAATAGATCTGAAGGACGCATACTTCCACGTGTTAATCATTCCTTCTCACAAGAGGTTCCTAAGGTTCGCTTTTGGGGGCAAAGCATTCCAATATCGGGTTCTTCCATTTGGCCTAGCTCTCTCCCCTCACACATTCGCCAAGTGCATGGATGCAGCTCTGGCCCCGCTGAGGCTCCAGGGCATCCGTGTGCTGATTCTCTCAATGACTGGCTCATTCTAGCCCAGTCTCGAGAGCTGGTAGTTCGGCATTGAGATGTCGTCCTTGGCCACATTCAGAGCTTGGGGTTGAGACTTAACACAAAGAAGAGTGTGTAGACACCTACCCAGAGAACCTATTTCCTGGGAGTGGTATGGGACTTGACTACAATGTGGGCACAGTTGTCTCCTGCAGAATATCAAGTCCATCTTGGTGATGGTGTCCAGCTTAAAGCTAGGCCATCCCATCACTGTAAAGCAGTTCAAAGGCTGCTGGGGCTCATGGCAGCTCAGTCCAACATAATACCTTTTTGCCTTCTGCACATGAGACCCCTACAGTGGTGATTGAAAGCCAAGGGGTGTGGACACAGTTAACTGCCCGGTGGCTTCAGTGCTGGAGTTCCTCCAGGATTGCTTCTCTGCTGGTCTTACCTAAATCACACTTAAGGTGTACGTGGCTGCCATTGCGGCTTTCCACACTCCTTTAAGTGATGGGCCACTGGGTAGGCACCAGTTGGTTGTACGGTTCCTTTTGGCACATGGAGGATGAGGCCTATGACTTGTCCTAGAGTCCCGATCTGGGATCTGGCAGCGGTTCTTGAAGGGCTGTCCTTGGGCCCCTTCGAACCTCTGGAGTCGGCGTCAGCTAAAAATCTGACATTCAAGGTGGATTTCTCTTGGCTGTTACATCCCTCAAGAGGGTAGGAGACCTCCAGGCCCTTTCTATCATTCCATCATGCCTGGAGTTTGCTCCTGGAGGAGTCAAAGCCATCTTGCACCCTAGACCAGGCTATGTGCCTAAGGTGCCTTCCAGTGTGGTGCGGTCTACAGTGCTTCAGGCCTTCCATCCTCCACCACATGTATCAGCGGAAGAGAAGAGGCTTCATCTGCTCTGCCCTGTCAGGGCATTGAGCATGTACATTTAGAAGTCCTCTCAGTGGAGGAGGTCAGCTCAATTGTTTTGGGTCACTCAGGGAGGGGCTCCCCACCTCTAAACAAACCATTAGTAATTGGATTGTTCAGGCTATTGCTTTGGCCTATCAGGTACGCGATTTGCCTTCACCGTTGGCCTTGAGGGCCCACTCTACTAGAGGCATGGCGTCTTCAACAGGGAACAAGGGTTATAGTCCTAAACCTAGACGTTTTCACTACTTCTTTCCAGTTTTGTGGTCCACATGTAAGACAGAAAGTACACTTTAATACAAGGCATTTTTTTTCTCTTCTTTGTTCTCTTGGGTTTTTTTTTTTTTTTTGCACTTATGCCTGTGAGGTCGGCATAGAGAAATATTTTGTTTTTAGCCACCTTACCTTCTCATCCTCACTGACACTTATATATATATATATATGTGTGTGTGTGTGTGTGTGTGTGCGCGTGTGTGTATTTGTGTGCTCGTCTACATGTGCAAGCGTTTATTTCCTTACCCTTGTCTCTGTGTGTGATATTGTAGAGCTGGGGACTTATGGCAAGCTAAAATATTATCACTCAATGACCGAGGAAGGTAAGAATCTTTCTGTCAACCCTATTTTTTCTCTCTTTCTGCTTCGCCTCTCTACCCATGATGCCGTTTGTTTATATGAGTGCGTGAGAGAGTTTTCTTTCCAATTTTTTACTTTCATGACCCTCTTGCCGAGATTTCACTAACATAAGTGCAAATCGTGGTTTTCATTCTTAATTTAGTATCATTTTATATTTTCATAGTTATTTTTCTTTCAGCACGTTCATTTTTTTTTTTAGATTTTGGTTGTTCATTGTTTGTTCTGAAAAAAAGATTGTTTTGTTTGAAAGGGATTTATTTTTGTAATATAAATGCATGACAAAATGTGCAGGTAAACATGATCAGAAAACATTTGAAGTAAAACATTTAGAGTTATAGATATTGACCCTGTAAAATAAAACACAAAATTAAATGGAACCATTAGACAAAATCTAAAAAGAAGTTTGCGTACTGTATGTGTTTCGTGGAATATCATATTTGATACATCTGGCTTTTATGGCTCTATAGTACGATGTAGTGAGAATAGGGTGCTCAAACTCTAGGAATAAAAATAAAAAAAGCTCAGTTTTATTCAGAGGCCCAAACTGAGCAATAATATGCAAAATAATATATGCTTGTAATGTAAATCAGTGAGATCTTCTTAACAGTATAACAGACTACTTGCATAAAATGCATATAAATATCAGCTGTCATTGGATTATCTGCCAATAGTATGTCTAGGTGAGATGATATTTAAATAGTTAGTATTATGATCAAAGCTCTGTAGTTTCAAAACATATAATGCAATGCAATACAATGATGATTGAGAGATTAACAAATAAATGTTCTTCAAAAGCGTGGTGGATCATATTTGATACTCACATTTGAACATGATTTTTCTAAAAAAAAAATTATGTATGGATAATGGATAAGTATATGGATAAGTTGCTTCAGTCCAGTAAATGTTCATCTTGAAATATTACTTAGAATACAAAAGTTATTCTTATGTTTACCTTTTATAAAAATCAGTAAAGATTTTACATGACGTGAAGGTGGGTGTTTTTACAATTAGACTAAAAGGCATTTTACTAGCTAAAAAAACTATAAACTAGCAATCAATTGATAATTTAGAGGTTTCAATTAAAAGATATTTGCATATCAGGTAGGCTTTATAGACATCGTGAAATTAAAATTGGAATTTTGTGGCTTTTAGCTTTGAGGTCAAGTATTAGTTTTGAGCATGCAACTAAATGTTAACAAAACTAATCTGTAAAAAGCATATACTCATTTAAAATATACAGTCTCTCTTTTTTTAGGAAAATGGATGAAAAATATTTATGATTTGTCCAGTACTACACATTTCTGACCAATCAAGTGCTTACCAGAATGACAATAACACTGATTCGGAACTGACTAGCAAGTCATTAAAAAAATTTCCCAAACATCCTGTTTCAATAAATACGTCAATGCATGAAAAAAACTCTGTTTGTTTAATTGGTGTCTTTAAAAAAATGCAGTTATTACAATGGTTGGTTCGAATGTACACAAAGTTTTCCGATAAGACAGCTGCATTACTCGTCACTGTCTGTGACTGCTCGGCAATCCGTGAGAGTCAGATAACGTGCCTGGCTGCATTCAGACACACACAGAAATAGATGCTAAGAAACATACGTCACAGTGTTGAGAAGAAGAGGGGTGAGTCATTCTATAACTAGAGTTATGCAATACCAGCAGCGCAGGGATAATGCAATAATAACAGGCCCTCTCTCTCACTCTCTCTCTCTCACATCTCACTAATGCAATAATGTCAGTTCTTAGACATCTGTTATGGCTGAATTGCTTAAGTCTCTTTGAGGATCCATAACATCTAAGGCAACAGAAAGACAAGTCACAGTGTGTGTGTGTGATACAGGGTTTTATTTTTAGTTCTCTACTCCGCACTAAACAGACTTTGATGTTGTAATATTCAGCAATGGAAGGTACATGAGTCAATATTTTATCTGACTCTATTTAGAGTAACCCAACAATGATATATTATTAATGCAGATAATATATTATTGAATAAATAAAAGGCCACTTAAGTGTACTTAAAGAGACTACATTTTCATGACTATGTTTCCTACACTGAAGTACACCTTGTGCACTTTGTAATAATGTCCTATAAAAGGTTTTAATTTAAAGTACATTTTAAATCATTGTTGTAATGATCTTTTGTCATGCTTTAAAGTACACTTATTTTAACGTGTTGACTAACATACTAAAGCACATGTAAAGTACATAATTATAATTTTAACTGTAGTGTGTTATTTGATATTACATTTAATGTTAAAATGTATTAAATCTACTAAATTGCTTCATCATTACAAATGTGTTACTACAAATCTATTTCAATATATGACATACAATTTTCAATAGAAATGGATTAAGTATATTTTGGTTTACCATAAATGCTTCTCAGTACATTCAGCAGTACATTTGAACCATATTTCAAAGACAAAATAAGTAATTATGAAATGTCATTTAAAGATGTACTTAAGTGGGTCAAAAAAGTTTAACTAATTGCATTTAATGTAAATTTAATCTATAAAAAATGTATTTATTTCAATTAACATGCAATTAAATCCCCCAAAACATTACTTTCAGTTCACATTTAAGTATTATTCTTTCAAATTATTTTATTTCCATAATACATACTTTTTATGTATGCTTAACCATACTTCTTTTTCACAAGGTAATACTTGCCATGATTTTGAGAAATCCAACTAACCTCCATTGTTTAGAGGAACTGGAGACTATGCTGACTACAGAACACTAACAATACTTTAGAAAACCTTACCCACCTAGATCCTGCCTACATTACAAACTAGTCCTACTACAACACATGCCAAAACAACATACAAACATACTTAAACATAGTTCAAATAAAGTTCAGCACAGACAGTGTTAGTGATATGTAGATTGTTGATTGTTGATTAGGGTCACAACACTGCCCTTTGATCGAGCCAGACAGCACAGTCTGTCTATCAGCCAATGAGAGTCAATGAATTGTCAGGAAGGTCAAAGACATTTAGTGATCAGGATGTTTGCCATTAGCAAACTAACCTTCCACACATATGCTTTAACACAAGTTTAAGCACATGCAGTTTCATTTATGCACAGAATGAGACAGGAACTGAACTGCTACTGTACCGATATCACACTGCTACTGTCTGTGTGATATCGGCGAGTTTTTACTTGATGATCATTGATGGATCCTGAAAAAGCTATGCAACTGTATTGATGTTTTCTTCATGATTCCAGTACTGCTCTAGCCAAGCTGAGTTCTAGACATTGTCTATAAGCAGCTGTGTTTAACGTGCTGGTGGTTTGAAGGTTACATTAAAAGTCAAATGGTATTTTGACCCTATTTCAAGATATACGTTACAAGAGGCTGTGCTAAATAGTGAATATAGTCTGTTAAAGGAAGTTACTGTGCATGACATGTACTGGAGTCACTATATCCCCCATATAGTGTCACTATCTAAAATAAGAAAAGATCACAAATTAGGAAATATTAAAATATTAAGAACACACATTTTCATTAAAACATTACCTATATTCGTCAGTTAAATAATCTAGTCCAAAACTAAGGTTGAACTAGCAATATACAGCTAAGCCATTTGGCCTCTGTAAGTGCTGCACAGTGATATCCTTTGTGGAAAAAAGTACACTTTAGCACACCTAAAAAGAGCATTTATTACGAAAAAATACTTTAAAAGAATCTACTTAAGTGCGAACTGAATGTAATGTTTTCGGACATTTGAAATCAATTGTATTGATAAAATGTATTATAGTTTAAATCTATAATAAATTCAAATAGCTGAACTTTTTTCAGAGTGCTTTTTGACCCACTTAAGTAGGATTTTTAAGTAGGATCTTTAAATGTAATTTCATAATGAAATATGGCTAAAGTGTACTGCTGAATGTACTGACAAGCATTTATGGTAAACTGAAATATACTTTAGTGTAATTTCTATTAAAACTTGTATGCCATGTATTTGAATATATTTGAACTTGCACATTTGTAGTGATTTGCAATTTGTATTTTAACATCGCTTTCTGGACTATTTTTCAGGAAAATTTCGTGAGAAGGCGTCCATCCTTCACAAAATTGCCAAAAAGAAATGCCAGGTGGAGGACTCAAATGGAGTTGCTGGTAAGTGGTACAGTTGGAAAAATAACATGCATTAATAAATTCAAGACTGATTCAAACCCTACTACAACATTAGGTTACAGTGTTAAGTAATCGAAGATATCCCTGGTAAATTCTGTACTGAGCCTAGCTCTGTTAAATTTGCCATTGCATGGTAAATCCATTGCTGAAGTGAACAAGACCCAGCTTTTTCGAATAAATTTCCAATTAGCTTCTTAAGGTAACAGCTGCTTGTGCACTTTATGGAAACAAACGTATCATAATATATTTAAATCCCATAATATCATTTGTGTGTTGAAGACACATATGGACTTTCATTTTAAGTGGGGAATTATGCTAACAGTTCCATATTAGCATATTAGCATCAAAAGCAGGGTGGTTGAGGGCTGCTTCTTTGATGTGACCACAGTCTGTGTTCAGAACATCTTTAACCCTTTCAAATGCATCTACTGCACTTTCTCCATCTTTTCTTTTTTTATCTGTACAATATTTATATAACAAAAAAAGATTTTATACACATATCTTGGCTACACTGTGCTCATCTTTGAAGTGTCTTAAAGAACTATATAAATACAGTATTATGTAAAGGTACAGTATGTGAGAGTTTGAACAGTTATAGAAAATACAGTATTTAGGAAGGTAAAAATATTATATATATATATATATATATATATATATATATACTCACCTAAAGGATTATTAGGAACACCTGTTCAATTTCTCATTAATGCAATTATCTAATTAACCAATCACATGGCAGTTGCTTCAATGCATTTAGGGGTGTGGTCCTGGTCAAGACAATCTCCTGAACTCCAAACTGAATGTCAGAATAGGAAAGAAAGGTGATTTAAGCAATTTTGAGCGTGGCATGGTTGTTGGTGCCAGACAGGCAGGTCTGAGTATTTCACAATCTGCTCAGTTACTGGGATTTTCACGCACAACCATTTCTAGAGTTTACAAAGAATGGTGTGAAAAGGGAAAAACATCCAGTATGCGGCAGTCCTGTGGGCGAAAATGCCTTGTTGATGCTAGAGGTCAGAGGAGAATGGGCCGACTGATTCAAGCTGATAGAAGAGCAACTTTGACTGAAATAACCACTCGTTACAACCGAGGTATGCAGCAAAGCATTTGTGAAGCCACAACACGCACAACCTTGAGGCGGATGGGCTACAACAACAGAAGACCCCACCGGGTACCACTCATCTCCACTACAAATAGGAAAAAGAGGCTACAATTTGCACGAGCTCACCAAAATTGGACAGTTGAAGACTGGAAAAATGTTGCCTGGTCTGATGAGTCTCGATTTCTGTTGAGACATTCAGATGGTAGAGTCAGAATTTGGCGTAAACAGAATGAGAACATGGATCCATCATGCCTTGTTACCACTGTGCAGGCTGGTGGTGGTGGTGTAATGGTGTGGGGGAAGTTTTCTTGGCACACTTTAGGCCCCTTAGTGCCAATTGGGCATCGTTTAAATGCCACGGCCTACCTGAGCATTGTTTCTGACCATGTCCATCCCTTTATGACCACCATGTACCCATCCTCTGATGGCTACTTCCAGCAGGATAATGCACCATGTCACAAAGCTCGAATCATTTCAAATTGGTTTCTTGAACATGACAATGAGTTCACTGTACTAAAATGGCCCCCACAGTCACCAGATCTCAACCCAATAGAGCATCTTTGGGATGTGGTGGAACGGGAGCTTCGTGTCCTGGATGTGCATCCCACAAATCTCCATCAACTGCAAGATGCTATCCTATCAATATGGGCCAACATTTCTAAAGAATGCTTTCAGCACCTTGTTGAATCAATGCCACGTAGAATTAAGGCAGTTCTGAAGGCGAAAGGGGGTCAAACACAGTATTAGTATGGTCTTCCTAATAATCCTTTAGGTGAGTATATATAATAGAATGGAGGAATCAAGTTAAAACTTGACCAAGTGTCTTAAAACGCAGCGTTATAGCGTAAGGTGCTAAAAAAAAAACAGTGGCTAAAGACTACAGTACGTTAGACCTGCCTATGATTTTACTTTGGGACTTTTTGCATATGTCATTTATTTTATTTACTTGTCCATTTAGTAAAGGCAGACACACTTTTTTTCACACTTTTTTCCTGTTTGTTTTATAGATAAAAATCTGCCAAACAGCTCCAGTGTGGAGGTGGACATAACTCCACCCATGAATGGCACCGTTGGACAGGATGGCGATGCGGTGAGTTGTTGATGCTAAAGTAAAACTCACACACCGGGGTTATTATAATTAACTAAAAATAAAACCATAAAAAAATGCTGTTACTTGAAATAGAATAAACATTAACTGAAATAAAATAAATTAAAATATGCAAAATGATGTAACTAAACTAAAACTGAAAAAAAAAAAAAAAATCTATGTAAACGTATTTAACTTTTTTCCCACCATTGACATGATTTGTCTGTCATTTATGACACCCCCGCCACTGACAACCCAAGAAAAAATAAATATACTAAAATGTATTTGAAACACATTTATTTTATGCTAACCATACTACAAATACATTTACATATTTATGTTCTTAATACAAATACCCTGCAATTATACTGTTGGTATGCTAAATTGATAAACTTAAAGTCTGCTAAATTGGAACAACTAATTTTGTACTTTAGTTATCCATAAATAGTGCTGAGGTCCAACTAAAGATATACTTAAGTATTTGATTGTGCTAAAGTGGAACTATTGCAAGTATACTTTAGGTGGACTTTAAATATCTTTAAATATAATTTAAAGACTAATATTATTCAGAGATCATACTATCCTTACTAATAGTGATATTAAAACATATTTTAGGCTTAATATTAAGAAATCTGCATTATGCAATAAAGAAGTACTCCAAATACATTTTAATTATAATATTTCTAACAGTAAGTCACAAGCGATATGTCAGTAAATATGTTAATGGATTTGTATTATACATAGTATGAAATAAACTACATTTAAATACGTTTTGGTATACGTTTTTTCACAAGGGAAGTTAGTCAGTGTTTTAATTTTTATACGGTAAGGGGCGTTGAAAATAGTACACATCCTCTGAAATAGTACAGCATCTACGAATCCAAAAACAAGTGAAGAAGAAGATCTGTGGATAGAAGTTGCGTACGCTCAAGCAAGCTAACGTGATCATCAAACATTCAATAGCATATAAATCAAAACTGTGTGCCTAATGTTACTGAGAAAAATGTTGAAAAACAAAAATACAGAGGTATATAACTGTAAAGTCTTTGACAAAACACAATTTTCTCACCTTTTTGTTTGAAATGTTTTTTTTGTTTGTTTTATTAAAACTTACCCACATTCAAGTGTTGATAAAAAATAAAAAATAAAGCTCTATATATATATATATATATATATATATATATATATATATATATATATATATATACAGTCAAACCAAAAATGATTCAGACACCAGATTTTTTACTAGTAGGTGCAGGACACTATAGTTAATTTATGTAAGTGAGGATAGCAAAATAAAGTAAACTGTGACATTATACCCAAAAATTCTTCATACAGTGGACTACCAGTAAAATTGAGAACAAATTTGGGACTAAAATTATTCAGACACTTTGACCTGACCATGTTTTGCTTAAGTGTTAAAAATTAAGCATTGCTTGGTCATTGGTTGACCTAAATTAATATTATCTATTTGTGTACTTAAATGTAATAGCTGACAGCTGATTGGTTGATTGTAATCCATTACATACCTTTCTATCAAAGTTATCTGACATTATAAAGATTAATTTATTCTGACACAGTTTAACTCAGAGTTCTTGTCATATTTTATACTATATACTATAGTTACTAAACTATAGCGAATAAACTGTGATAATGTGAGAAAATGTGTCTGAATACATTTTGGTTTGACTGTATATATATAAAAGCAGAGACGCTGTTCTTTCATTTGATTTTCACTGTTTACAAATTCATACAACAAAAAAATCTGGTGGCTATGAAAGTTTTGTGAATATGATCAAATATGCTAGTGCTGGCTTGCAACTTAAAAATTATGAGCTGGCAGGGAAAGTGTTCAAAAACAACAATGACAAAAATACAACAAAATAAAAAACTGACTAAAATAAATGAACATGTAAAATATACAAATAAAAAATTATTCAAAACATTAATAAAACTATAATAGTATCTCAATGATACTAAAATAACACTGACTCGCACACGCTACTGTACGCTTACTACGCACAGTGATTTCAGCACAAAAAAAGGACAAAAAAGTGAATATAGCGCTGACTTTGGAAACAGAAGTGAAGGCCAAGTCACGGCAGGACCTAAAAAAACTCACGCTTATTATGACACATTTGGCCAACTCCCTCCCGCTGTACTGTGTCTACTCATCTCTCTCACACATGCACGCTGTCCTGTGTTCAGAAGATGAAGCGTTCTCATCCTCTGCCCCCTGTTGGCACGGCAACATGCCAGCAGAACAGACGGCACAGCATGCATACAGGCTTAGAGAGACCCTCTCAATGTCACTGTGACAACCCGGTCACAAGAGAACCATCACTCATAGACTGTGCACACACATGCTATAGATTGGTGTGAGGCTGGCGTCTGTCAACACAAACATAACATGGGTTTTTAGATCAGCTTTCTTGAAGCATTGAAGTTAAATTTGTTTTTATAGTGCCTTTTTCAATACTATGGAAGCTTGTTTCTGCCAAGGATATAAAATATAAAAAAATATGTTTTGCAATTACAAGTTTTTATCTCACAATTCTGACCTTTTTCTCAGAATTCTGTTAACATTTCACAATTTTGACTTTTTTTTCTCTTAGAATTCTCTAAATTTCACAATTCTGAGAAAAAGTCTAGTATTATGGTGTAAATTCAGGTAACATGTAACTTTATTTGTAATCTTATGGTGTAACACAAATAACCAGTGATGTGTTATCTCCATTAAAATATATTTTTCAAATTTCCAGGTAAGAAAAACTGAAAATTAGATCTGACATAGAAAGAGTAATAAATTCGCCCTCACTGTCTCGTTTTTGTTTGTGTTGCTTTGAATAGGGTGTCTTTTCCGAAGGTCTAGACATATTTTTGTTGTACTGTAGAGGAGAAAGGAAAAGAGGAGCCGTCGAGTCCTGCGAACCCTTGCCTCTGCTCATGTGGAGAATCAAACGCTACATTATTGATGAAGAGAAGGATTCATTCTTTTAGGATTGTTTTATGTCTGGACAAATTGTCCTGGAAGTTACTAAAAAAAGAGAACGAAGGAAAGGAGATAAGAGAGAATGAGAGAGGAGCCTGTAAAGAGAGTCCTGTAAACTCTCAACTCTCAGTGCATGTGTGGAAAATCAAATGTACATTATTGATGAAGAGGAGGATTCATTCTTTTAGCATTCTTTTAGGTTTGGAATGTACTGGAATTTACTAAAAATAATTATTAATAAATTCTGTATTTTCAGCAGCTGCCGGGAGCATTCAGTGTTTTTAAACCATAATTGTCATGTAATTAATAGTGTTAATGGCAGGGTCTTTGACAAGGTAGACCCTATTCCTCGTCTGGGATCGTGCAGAGCCTCTGAAGCCCTTCGAAGCGCTTTGAAACTGCATTGATTTGGACCGTCAACATTTTGGTTGCCATGGAAGTCTGTGATGGAGAGAAAAATCCTGGAATGTTTTCCTCAAAAAAATGTATTTATTTTCAACCAAAGAAAGACATGAACATCTTGGATGAGATGTGGGTGAGTAAAATATCAGGAAATTTTCATTTTATATTGAACTAATCCTTTAACACCCGGACTGTTGTGTGCCCAGAGTGAAGCACGGGTTGATCAGTGATGGTTTGGGCTGCAATATCATGACATTCCCTACTGTGCTTGATGAACATTCCAAGGACTACCGAACCATTCTGAAGGACCAATATTATATTTTCTAATATGATGGTTTCATTATAAATATGGTGATTATCTCTAATATGTGATATTTACCATCTGAATCTAACCATGTTATGTCAAAAAATGGAACAGTCAGCCAGCTGTTTATTGTGTTATTTGTTATTTATTGTAATTATTGTGCCTTTAGCCCCAGCAGCAGGGTCGCCTTTTACCCCAAATAACATACTTTTACATATTATTCTGTTATTGAAAAACTATTGAATTTGCATGTTCTCCCCGTTTCAGCGTGGGTTTTCTCCGGGTACTCAGGTTTCCCCCACAGTCCAAAGACATGCAGGTTAGGTAAATTGGACAGACTAAATTGCCTGTGTGTTATTGTGTTTGTGTTTGAGATCCCTGTGATGGACTGGCCATCGGTCCAGGGTGCTTTCCCCTGCGTCTGGCCTAAGAAACTTGGAAAGGCTCCAGCCCTATGACCCTAGAAGGTCATATAAGGAATATATACAGTGCATCCAGAAAGTGTTCACAGCGCTTCACTTTTTCCACATTTTGTTATGTTACAGCTTTATTCCAAAATTGATTAAATTCATTATTTTTTTCTCAATTCTACAAACAATACCCCATAATGACAATGTGAAAAGTTTGTTTGAAATCTTTGCAAATGTATTACAAATAAAAAACGAAAAAATCACATGTACAAAAGTATTCACAGCCTTTGCCATGACATTTAAAAATTGAGCTCAGGTGCATCCTGTTTCCAATGATCATCCTTGAGATGTTTCTACAACTTGATTGGAGTCCACCTGTGGTAAATTCAGTTGATTGGACATGATTTGGAAAGGCACACACCTGTCTATATAAGGTCCCACAGTTAACAGTGTGTGTCAGAGCACAAACCAAGCCATGAAGTCCAAGGAATTGTCTATAGACCTCTGAGACAGGATTGTATCAAGGCACAGATATGGGGAAGGGTACAGAACATTTCTGCAGCATTGAAGGTCCCAATGAGCACAGTGGCCTCCATCATCCGTAAATGGAAGAAGTTTGGAACCACCAGAACTCTTCCTAGAGCTGGCTGCCTGGACAAAATGAGCGATTAGTGGAGAAGGGCCTTATGTCAGGGAGGTGACCAAGAACCCGATGGTCACTCTTACAGAGCTCCAATGTTTCTCTGTGGAGAGAGGAGAACCTTCCAGAAGAACAACCATCTCTGCAGCACTCGACCAATCAGGCCTGTATGGTAGAGTGGCCAGACGGAAGCCACTCCTTAGTAAAAGGTACATGACAGCCCACCTGGAGTTTGCCAAAAAGCACCTGAAGACCATGAGAAACAAAATGATCTGGTCTGATGAAACAAAGATTGAACTTTGGGCTGAATAGCAAGCGTCATGTCATGAGGAAACCAGGCACTGCTCATCACCTGGCCAATACCATCCCTACAGTGAAGCATGGTGGTGGCAGCATCATGCTGTGGGGATGTTTTTCAGTGGCAGGAACTAGTCAGAATTGAGTGAAATATGAATGCAGCAATGTACAGAGACATCTTTGATGAAAACCTGCTCCAGAGCGCTCTGGACCTCAGACTGGGGCGACGGTTCTTCTTCTAACAGGACAACAACCCTAAGCACACAGCCAAGATAACAAAGGAGTGGCTACGGTACAACTCTGTGAATGTCCTTGAGTGGTCCAGCCAGAGCCCAGACTCTGGAGAGATCTGAAAATGGCTGTGCGCCGACGCTCTCCATCCACCCTGATGGAGCTTGAGAGATCCTGCAAAGAAGAATGGGAGAAACTGGACAAAAATAGGTGTGCCAAGCTTGTAGCATCATACTCAAAAAGACTTGAGGCTGTAATTAGTGCCGAAGGTGCTTCAACAAAGTATTGAGCAAAGGCTGTGAATACTTATGTACATGTGATTTTTTTTTTTCTTTTTCATTTTTAATAAATTTGCAAACATTTCAAACAAACGTCTTTCACGTTGTCATTATGGGGTATTGTTTGTAGAATTAAATTTTTTTTTAATCCATTTTGGAATAAGGCAGTAACATAACAAAATGTGAAAAAAAATGTGGAAAAAAGTGAAGCGTTGTGTTCTTTTCTATGTGTATTGCAAGTTTGTAGTAGTTTCTGGACCACAAGGCTGGTAATGGGGGAGTTGTCTCTCTCCTCTCTGGAATGCCTTTGAAGTTTGAGAGAGAGTGGTGGAGCATCTCCTGGTCAGCATCCACAAGGACAGCTAAGGTGATAACGATCTTCTATAGCGACCATTATCTGCAGACTTTTTGGAGTCAGGCTGGTGATTTAGTGTGAACAAACGCGAAGGGGATGAATTTTACAATGCCTAAACAAAGAACAATTCTTTATTATTGTTCAGTCACACTTTACAATAAGGCTCCATTAGTTAACATTAGTTAAGTTATTAATTAACATAAACTGACAATAGAAATACTTCTAAAGAATTTATTAATCTTAGTTAACAAGTTCAAACCATCCTTAGTAACAGGTTGTCCCAGAACCTCCTATCTACTCAAGCACAGCCATCCCTGAGCCACCTACTTCACCATGGCCCCCTGAGCTGCCTGCACCTCCATGGCCCCTTGGGCTATCTATACCGCCATGGCCCTCTGAGCTACCTTCACCAGCATGGCTCCCTGAACTACCGTCACCTCCCTGGTTTCCTAGGTTGCCAGTATCGTCATGGAGGCTTTCTGATCTGGCCGTATCTCTCTGTTCACCTACTTGTCACCTGCCACAGCTCCTGGATGCCCAACCATCCTCCGTGGCTGGGTTCTGTTTTGCGCAAGGTCACGCATTCCGGAAGGGGGGGAGTACTGTCATGATCTCCAATCCCCATGCCTGTCACAAGAGCACACTACACCTCCCATAATCCTCTATTGCTATCACCTGTACACACTTCACAATCACCACACCTGTCTACCATCAGCCGCATCAGAACTCATTTACTCACCTGCTTGCATCACTTGCATCTCTGACCTACCTGCAAATAAAGACCTTGTTGTGAACGTAACCTCTGTGTTGTCTTTAGCCAAGAAATCTAGATGCACCCTAGTGGCAGCAAATGTAAAACTCTCCGTTGGCTTGCGAGCTTGAAAAACCAAACTCTAGTCAGGCCAATCACACCGCGTATAGAGTCGGTGGGCGGGCTTAACATAATGACGGCAGAGTTACGATGGTTCCGCGTGAATGTACAAGCACGCCCGCAATTCTCATATTCTTTTCCCATTAACTAATTTCCTTCGTTCTGACTATATCACCTTCTCCGTTGCTCTAGTTGGTTGTAGGGCTATCCTATTGCATGCAGAGGGAATTTGAAAGACAACCGTTTATCCCGCCCCTCGGATTGAGCCCAATGGTGTGTTCCCAGACCCAACATCTTGATGTGGGTCTGGCTTCTCAGGCTATGTCGTCTTATGTTCTTGTGACAAATATAAGCATATACACAATAATATAAACATTATACACGAAATATATAAACATATTATTAAAAAAAAAAAAAAAATATATATATATATATATATAATATATATTTAATTATTAGCACTAGCATCCTTTTGTGGGCCCCTGGGGGTCCCAGAACCCAGTTTGAAAAACCTGGTTTATGGTACTTTTGTAGCAACTATCCGTCACCTGCTTTTTCACAGTCACCTGTGCTGCATTCTTTTCTTTATCTCAGCCTCGTCTCTCCAGTCATTTTCCTGTTGTATTTTAAATGCTCTGTCCCTCTCTTGCAGTTTCCCCTCTGCGTCTGTCAGGAGGCTGCACTGCTCTATTCACACCTGCAGGAGTGTTCATGAGTGTGCTGTCCTGATAATTATTCTGCTCCTGCAGGACGCCATCCCATGACACACACACACACACACACACAAACACTTCAGCTGAAGGTGACATAAAAAACTCAAAAGGATCTCAACAAGCAGCTATTTTTACTTGAAGAAAGGTCACATTTGTGCCAAAGTGAAAGGAAAAGTTGCTGTTATTTATCAAGGCTCTACATCCAGAAGCACAGTTGTAAACTAAGTAACATTCACTGTCTATTTTAACAGAAAACATTTGTAAAAAAAAAATGTTTTATGGAATTCTTAACTTTAACATTTTTTATCAATCGTTTACTTCAAATAGTGTATGCAGCAAGTTTGAATATTCAAACAGTGCTTCACCAGTATAAATGAGATTTGACTGCAACTGTGGAGGACAAAAAATTATAAACTGAATAAAATTTCACATTTTATTTGCAAAATATACTTTTGAAAATAGTCTGTTAGCACAGTCCACATTTTAGACCGTAAGTTCATGTAAAAAAAATAAGTTAAATGACAGTATTTGCAAATTCATGTATTTCATATCTCAGAGGCTGTTAAATCTGCATTTACCTAGTTCCAGCCTCAGACGTCACACCCACGGGCTGTTGGCTGCATAGATATATAGATGCCTCAGTGGCTGTTTATATGGGCGGTGATATGTAAGCCATCCTCTATATTGGAACGGTCAAAGCTGGTCCGTGAACATTTGAGAGCAAGTTGACTGAATGTCTGCAACCATAATTAGACATTATTAGATGTATGATTACCTATATGTGCAACAGAAGATGATTTTGTTAAACTAACACAATTCAACAAGACGAAGGTGTTATTAAAAAGTTACTATAGTTTAAAAACCTGTAATATTGAGTTAATACATGTAAAAATACAAACCAACACAGAGCAGACACGGCAACTAGTTACTGACCTGATACAGACTAATACACACAGCTGAAGCGGATTGATAACGTTTTGGTCTGGAGCAGGGTTTACGCAAGCTAACATTGAAATAAAATAATTCTTTATTATTGTTCAGTCACACTTTACAATAAGGCTCCATTAGTTAACATTAGTTAAGTTATTAATTAACATACACTGACAATAGAAATACTTCTAAAGAATTTATTAATCTTAGTTAACAAGTTCAACATTTCAACATTTAATCAACATTTAACATTGTTAAAATCAAAAGTTGTAACCGTATTATTTAATGGACATGCCACATGTCACATGCCTATATGTTAGTCAACACATCAAAATAAGTGTACTTTTTTCAAGCACAGTAAAAAAAATTACATCTTTGATTACAAAATGTACTTTAAAATAAAACATTTAATTTGACATCAGTGTACATTGTCATGAAAGTGTACTCTTTGAGTGTATTTAAGTGGCCTTTTTTCATTCATATTGCATTATATGTAGAAACATTTTTAAAGAATATATATTTTAATATTTGAAGGACACTACAAGTGCACATTCAATTTCACAAGGGCGACAATTAGCCATTGTACACTGTGTCATTATATGCCAAAGTGATTAATAATCTTGTTAATTTAAGCAGTCAAAAGGTCTTAAAATGAAACTTTTGCACATATATCCACATCAAATTAATTAAATGAAATTTATAGCTAGAGTAATACATGACTGTGACTTTTATTTGACCAAATATTGGTCCTAGAACAACATTTTTACCAAGCAATCAGAAACATCTTTCGTAATTGGTAATTTTGCTCTGATTTTAAGGGTATTCAGTGCTTAAGATTGGGACTATGTTTGTTTGACATGAATAGTGTTTAAGAAACACAGCTATGTCCTACTTGGCAAAATCACGGTCATCAATACAGATGTTTGACCTCTGTTAGTCGAAGATTTCTGTAAGCATTGGATTTTATTTTAGATTCATCATGCTTCACTACAAACTCTCCTCCTTCAGGAAAACTCATCACCCATCACCATAGTAACCACTCCCTTAAAAGGAAAAACACACACATTTCTTACATTAATTGTCAAACACAATTACACTTTACATACTCAGTGCACCTGTTTTTGACGAGCCTTAAAAGAGAAATGTGGTGAAAGAGAAAGAACGAGAACACGAGAGACAGAAGGAGCTTCCCAATAAGTTCACGCTTTTGTTTTTGCTCCGTCTCAGTGATTCCATCACAGCGGTTATGGTGAGGAGGCTGACAGCGCGTCTCTGAGGGTCTCCGTTCTGCTCAGTGTAACACGCTTTCAAATGCCTGGCTGTTGTTTTCTGAGGGTGATGGGGCAGTTGAGTTTATACTATTTTTACTATTATAGTCTTTATTAATATTATGAATTAGGATTTTTTCCATTTTCACTTTAATTTTAGTAAATGTTTTAACCCCTAAATGCATTAATGTTTCTCCAATCATTATTAGCCTAAATATCTGGGTTTTTAGCGACCCTGATCAATAACATTATGACCTAATATAGTGTTTTGCTGCCCTTTTGCTGCCAAAACAGCCCAACTCCACTAGACCCCTGAAAGTGTGCTTGGTATCTGGCACCAAGATGTTAGCAGCAGATCCTTTAAGTCCTGTAAGTTGCGAGGTGGGGCCTGCATTAATCGGATTTGTTTATTCAGCACATCCCACAGATGCTTGATTGGATTGAGATCTGGGTAATTTGGAGGCCAAGTCAACACCGCAAACTCATTGATCCGACCACACGGGCCAGCCTTCGCTCCCCACATGCATCAGTGAGTCTTGGCCGCCCTTGACCCTGTCGCCGGTTCCCCACTGTTCCTTCCTTGGACCACTTTTGATAGATACTGACTACTGCAGACCGGGAACACCCCACAAGAGCTGCAGTTTTTGAGATGCTCTGACCCAGTTGTCTAGCCATCACAATTTGACCCTTGTCAAACTCGCTTAAATCCTTACGCTTGCCCATTTTTCCTGCTTCTAACACATCAACTTTGAGGACAAAATGTTCCCTTGCTGCCTAATATATCCCACCCACTAACAGGTGCCGTGATGAAGAGATAATCAGTGTTATTCACTTCACCTGTCAGTGGTCATAATGTTATGCCTGATTGGTGTATATCTAACATGGATGAACCCTTTTCACATTTTCAGGGCTCTCCGAGTCAGGGTTAACTTCTATAGATAGTTGCTGTGACGTTCCGTTTCGTAATTGGACTGATTTCACACATTGCTTCAGACGCAATCATGCAGAGGTGTTCCCAAAGCGTCAATGCTATGATGCAGTGTGAGTTCCCTTCTCAGGGAACAAGTATTACAGTCGTAACCCGAGATGTTTTCTGCTTGGTAATGAATGAAACATAACATCATCATTGTGTATCAGACATTGCCATCTTGAGGAATAAATGGGAACTGCACGTATTGAGCCATCAATTATTGCTGTGCAATAAAAAAATATATATACATACCTCGGGTTAGCGGCCCTATACAATTCTAACAAAGAAAAATAAGTAGAAAACATTATTTTATATATAATAATTAATCATTTTGTTGTGTGTTTCAGTGTTATTTTAGTATCTTTGAGATACTATTATAGTTTGTATTCATATTTTAAATAATTATTTTTTTATATTTTCCATTTTCGTTTTAATTTTAGTTAACGTTTTAATCATTTAGTTGTGTTTTTGACATTTTTATTAGTTGTTTTTTAATGTCATTTTTTTAAACACTTTGTTTAGTTTTAGTTATTTTAGTATATACAATTAAACTTAATGAAAATGAGAAATGTTGCCTTAAATATTTTAATAATTTATTTTATTTCAAGTTATAAAAATGTTTTTATGGTTTTAGTTAACTATAATAACCATGGTTTATAGCTATCTTTAAATATGGCATGTTCTGACACGACTGCCTCCATCTCGTAGGATTTACACAACCTTTAATTGAAGAAGCAGGGACTCAATCTAATGTGTTAGAGTGGTTTGTGTGTGTGCGTGTTGGAGATAATTAGAAATGCTTGCATTTCACACATTTCTCTCCAATCAGGGTGAAGAAGATGAGGAGGAGGATCAGCCTCTTAGCCTGTCATGGCCAGATACCTGCCGCAAGCGTTTCACGTATCTCATAATCCTTCCCATAGTCTTCCCTTTGTGGATAACTCTGCCAGACGTCAGGAAGTCTGTGAGTACTTTTTGACTATTTTTTTCTGCAATTGCAAGCTGGAAAACGGATGTAACTGTGAGATGCTTCTTGTGTGTTTTTTCCTTAGAGCTCAAAGAAGTTTTTTCCTGTTACATTTCTGGGGGCGATTTGCTGGATCGCAGCATTCTCCTACTTGATGGTCTGGTGGGCTCATCAGGTAAGACTGCTGCAGCCGACAAAGTACACTTCAGCATACTGTTAAAAGAGTGCTTATTACGTAAATAATATACTTTAAAAGAATATACTTGTGTAAATTGAATGTAATGTTTTCTGACATGTTTATTACAGTTAAATGAAAATGTATTATAGTTTACATTTTAATTAAGTGCAATTAGCTGAACTTCAGAGTTCTTTTTTGATCTTTACATAAACATACATTTTCATAATTTCTTCTATTGTCTTTGTAATATGTTTAAAGTGTACTGCTGAATGTACTTGACAAGCATTTATGGTAAGCTAAAATATATTTTAATGTCAGTTCTATTGAAACTTCAGTAGTATGTCATGTATTTAAATATATTTGCAGTTACACATTTTTAACCATGATGTTTCAATTTATTACATTTATATTAATATTTTATTAAACATCCAAATAAGTGTACTTCTTTAAAGCAAAACAAAAAATTATTAAAACATAATGATTTAAAATGCATTTTAAAGTAAAACATTTAATTTGACGTTATTACAAAGTGACCTTATTAAAAGTGTACTTAAGTGTGTTAAAGGAAAAAAAGAAAAACATATAATAGTCATGAAAGTGTGCTCTCTTATTCTTCCTTGGTTCTCCATTGGCAGTGTGTTACGAATTTTGAGCCATATTTAAGGCCAAATATTTCTGTGCCAAGTTATGATCTTCACTAGTCTGGTTATTTGTGCTAATATCTCTGCAGGTTGGAGAGACTATAGGAATCACAGAGGAGATCATGGGCCTGACAATTCTAGCGGCTGGAACCTCCATCCCTGACCTTATTACCAGTGTCATTGTGGCCCGCAAGGGTCTGGGCGACATGGCTGTGTCCAGCTCTGTGGGCTCTAACATATTCGACATTACTGTGGGGTATGATTTGTATTCTTTCTTTTTTTTTTTAAAGAAATGAATACTTCTATTTAGCAAGGATGCATTAAATTGTTCAAAAGTGACAGTAAAATCATTTATAATGTTAAAAAATATTTATTTATCAGAGAATCCTGGGGGGAAAAAATCACAGTTTCCACAAAAATATGAAGCAGCACAACTGTTATTAATTTTGGTAATAATAAATGTTTCTTCATCAGCAAATCAGCATGTTAGAGTGATTTCAGAAGGATCATGTGACAGTGAAGATGGGGTATATTAGGCAGCAAGTGAACATTTTGTCCTTGACAGCTCCCCGCCCTGTTTGCCACAAACTCCCATCGCCCCTTGCAGGCCGCTCGAGAAATCGAGACTCATCACATGCAGTGTTTTTCCAATCTTCTATTGTCCAATTATGGTGCTTCAAGTTCAATTTTGGGGCATCTGCTTCAAGGTTTGACGTGTACCTGCATACCTCTTTGTAACAAGTGGTTATTTGAGTTACTGTTACCTTTTTATCAGCTTGAACCAGTCTGGCCATTCTCCTCTGACCTCAGGGATTTTCACCCACCCAGATCTGCCGCTCACTGGATATTTTCTTTTTCGGACCATTTTTTGTAAACCCTAGAGATAGTTGCGTGTGAAAATCCAGTAGATCAGCAGTTTCTGAAATACTATATATGTGTGTGTGTGTGTTATTTATATCCTATGTAGATAGTTTCAGATCAGTTATTTATGTGTTTCTATTCCAGGATGCTGTATTAAGCATCAAGGCAGCTCACTTGGTTTTGTAACAAAGTTAAGGTTTTGTTCTCTACATTTATGATGTTCAGAGCCCTAAATGTCCATTTCTTTTTTTTCCAGGTTACCGTTCCCATGGCTTCTGTACTCCCTTTTAAACAGTATGAGCCCAGTAAGGGTGAGTAGTAACGGCCTGTTCTGTGCCATCGTGCTACTCTTCCTCATGCTCATCTTCGTCATCATCTCCATTGCTGCCTGTAAGTGGAAAATGAGCAAACTGCTGGGCTTCATCATGTTCCTGCTCTATATCGTCTTCCTGGTGGTCAGCGTCCTGTTGGAGGACAAGGTCATCGTCTGCCCCATCTCTATCTAACGTCTGGTCTCATTTACACACACACACGCACACACACACACACACACACACACACACACCATCATGAAGCTCATCATGTACCTGCTGACTTTACCTCACCTCTGTAGTGATTTATTTACTTATGACCTTATGACAAAGAGTTTCCCGCATGTGTTATGGGGTTGTACACGCTTTAAAAAATAATTTAATATTAGTATTTTTCTTGTTTTCCAATAAAAAATATCTGAGATAACAGAAAACTGAACTGAACTGTACTTTTCAGAGAATATATCAATTATATTTAAACAGAATATATGTTTATTTTTGGTAGATATTTTTTTCTTGTTTTAAGAATAAATATATATATATATATATATATATATATATATATATTACCCGCTATGTATTGCTCCACTCGTTAAAATATGGGGAGATGATCTTAAAACTAGGGCTGTAACAGTACACCAAACTGAAATTGGTTCATAACTGAGTACACACTCTTGTACAAAATCACGTTAACTGGATGAGATTCATCAACATAGTGTTAAAACCTCAGATTTTATATATTTATTTATTGATTTTCAAACAACATGCATGTTCAGTTTGCACAGTGGTTCGAGAGCCAAAGAGCAACATGGATGGAGCTCTCTGAATGATCTCTGATTATTTCTTCACTGGCACGTCAGTGTTTTAATCACTCTGTAAGAGGCACTAAGGATTTATAACCAGACAGACGCTGTGATTATAACAGCCAGCGTTTGGTCATTTCTCAGTCTCTGTAGGCCGTTTGTTCATACTGTGAATGTGCTGCACTATTGACTAATAGCTGGTCTGGAGAAATCATTCCATGATATGACTGATATATATTCTTCAAAATTGTTTTCACTTTGCATGAGCTAAATGCCATTGTTCATTTTCAGATTTTTTTATAAAAATTATTTTTTATTATATCTGTATGCTAAAAACACATGTTGAGAACATGAGAAAACTTTCTTGTGGTGGTGGTAGTAAATAGAAGTACAGTGTATGCTGCATGTTTGACAATTCCCGATTGTTTTAATGGGTATTTATTTATATATTTTGTTTATTTACATAATATTATCCAGCCAGCAGACCCATTCAGCTATATAATATAGCATATAAACACAAAAAATATTTAATGTTTATTTTTTTTATGAAATGTAATTTATTTTAATCATAATTGTATGCAAAATTAAACTAGCCCCAAAACTGAAGAAGTCTGTAAACCATTACCTCCCTAGCTTTAATAAAATGACAGACAAAGATTGACTGATAATGTATTTTAAATGCAGTGGAGGTATTTATTCATAGTATGTTGAAGCAAAACACCTTCAGAAACAAAAACTGTTTAATTTTCAGTTTCAGTTCTGCACTTTTGTTTCAGTTCATGGTGAAAGTGTGTAAAATGTATTGGCTGCCACTTGTCTCCATTGGGAAAAAGTGGCAAAGAATATCTTATGGGTTTTTTTTTTCTGGATCCAGGATTTAATGCTGGATTTTTTTTTTGTACTGGTTATTTATAGGATATTAATTTATGCATTTTTTTCTTAACATATTGCCTGTGTGTCAAGAGGCCAAAGTAGCCAGATCTACATTGAATTTTGAACATATTGTTTAACCTGGCATGTCATCCTTCCTCTGTAGACACTGTTTATATCCTTTTATTCCAGGGAACCACAAATTAGCAAAACTGCATGTTGCTCCCCCAAGCATACAAAAAAAAATCTTTAATATTCACTCATTTATAGAAAAATCGCGTTAAATAATATTATAAACGCGATGGGAATGTGTAGATGCTTATAGTCTGTAGTTAGGTGTAAAAAAAAAAGAACAACCTAGAAAAATAATATATAGCACTCCCAGCTGCTGAAACGACGTGCAGTGATTTCCCTAAATAGTCGGCGTAGCACAATCCCTGTATTTGGACTGGAAATCAGCCCATTCCGAGACGGTAAAGTAGGCAAAAAGTTCAGATGCATGCATGAAAATGTGTAGCCTAATTCAAGATGTGCTCATTGCTTTACTGTAATGTTCAAAGACCAAATGTTTGCATAATGGTTTGCTTAACAATAGTCCTTCGGTAACGAAAGAGTAATGTGCTAGCACTGTCTTACGTTATTCTAGATGAGTAAAAACACAAGCATTTATGAGTACCGCGATCCATGTTACCTTTAGGACTCTTTGTAATCTGTACAGACACATAGGCTACTAACTAATATAAGCGCAGAACTCACTGATCAAGAATATTCACATAACACATAGGCTACTGTACACTAGCATAAAACTTCTTCCAAATAGTGATTTTATTTGTGGAGGCAGGCGTTTCATTTGTATTTTGAAAAAGAAATGTTGTCTTGACACAAGTCATATTTACCTTAGCAAATACTGCCCTCTAGCGTGCCCTCTTTATTTTTGTACGATTCAAACAGACCTAAACAAAGTTTCCCTTTCGTTCAGTGTTTACTCCACCAACGCCTGTTGTTGTAGGCCTATTCATTGTGAGCATACAAACACATGCACTGAAATGCTTAATTCTCTTTCTTTCTTTTTTGTTGTTGAAGAAATTACAATATCCTTAGCCCAATATGTTATGGACATCCTATTTATTAATTTAGCAGAAACTACTTTATTTTGCAATGCAGAAGTAAGCTATTTTCTCTTTTCTGTGAATGTGCAGACTTACGATTCGAAGAATAGCAAAGTATAATAAACAGTAACTATTTGCGCTACAAACCAGCGTGTTTATAATTACAACAATATATTAAAATAATATGGTAATAAATACCAGTTTGCAATATCAAGCAGCATAACAAGCTGTTTTGATTCCGGAAGCCAGATACATTCAGTTTACAAATGGCCGCTCTTGCATTACAATAAGGTGGATACAAATCTTAGATTGCTGGATGTCTCTTTCCATTTCAGTGGTCCACGGGTTAAATCTAGAAATAACTTTAAGGCTTTTCTTTTCTGAACCAATAAAGTGTATTTCAACAGATGAAAGACTGACAAAGGGAATGTGTGAATGTGTATTAAATATATGAATGCGGAGCTGAACTAATACTATTTATTATATGAATAAACATAGAAAAGGTTGAAATGCTCAAACATTTAAAGGTTTTTAATAATAATTAAAACATGATGCATATAAAAGAAAATGTTAATGATTAAAGCAATGTAGCTGTTTAGGCATTTCAAAATGTTTGTATGTTTGGTTGGTTTTCACGTTTACTCATTTCCCCCCATATTTACGTATCAGTAGTAGTTTTCTATCCTAACTTGTTACACCATAATATTTATTCATTTTCCTCATTGACATCTGCCTTTCAAAATTATTTTGTATTTATTTTATATGTGTTTTGCCTTATAAGAGGGCTGTAGAAATACACACTATTCAAGTGCCCCTGCTTTATCCTGTTCCATGCTTTCTGGCAGGGTAAGGACTAGTTTCATTTTTATTTTTGTTTTGTGTCAAACATAGCATCATTGATATGCACTTTGTATAATTATGTGTCTGTTTATTTAGCCTATTGTTTGTTTGCTCTGAATGAGACTGAAGCTGAATTTACACAAATCTGGAGTTCCTCTTCTTTAAAGGAGTGAAAATGCTAATTCTGTTCACTTGTTCTCTTTCTGGGCCCCTGTCTCTGTCTCCACTGTTGTCTTTCTTTTTTCATAAAACTGCACTTTTGTACTGAATCACGAGATTCACGCCTAGTTATAGACACGGCATGCCACAATCACTCCATCACTCAAGGTTCCATTTCACATGAGTCATTTCGAATGTACATATATACAGATACTATTAAAATCAGAATATAGAGAAACTGTTTATGTAAATGCAAGGTGTGTAATAAAAGAAATAAAGGCAAATATAAGGGCAGATTTCCTGTGGTGAATGAAGTTTTTCCATGAAATTAGCAACTGCAAAGATGTGAAATAAAGTTGAAACTCACTCACCAACAGGACTCTTTTTTCTTTATTCTACAAATAAAATACATGGTCCCACTTTACATTAAGTGTCTTACAGTTTTTCAATTGCTAAGACACTAAACCCCATTCGCTGAACCAAATTCTCAAAGGCCTAAACCTATTTGTCGAATAAATCACTCTTTCTGCAAAACCTTACACAAAGTTCAGGCAGTTTGACACCATTAAAAAGTTAAACACAACTACAACACAGCTGCATTATTTTTTATGGCTCAAAATTGTTTCTAATGATGTGATCAAACCAACTGTACAAAATATAAGCCAGCTCAGAGTGCACTGAATGCTCATACCAAATGGATGGAACGAATCTGAGGGAGAGTGCTGTGTAAGAGGTGGTGGACGAGGAGGAAGACGTTGAGGACGAGAAAGAGCAAGGTGTGTTCTCAAGGTTCGATCCAGCACCCAGAGGGTTTTTCCCTTTGCCTGGCAAGAGACAACATTGCTGTGAAATCCAATTGCTGCATGTGATATGGAAGTCCTCAGGCCGGACCGAGTATGAAGACATGACGCTGAGGCAGAACGAATCTCTCATTACAGTAACTTTAATTTAGCAGTTGCACAACATTTTTGAGTATTCTTTGAGTATGTTTTTCATTCAGAGTTTTCTTTGACTTTGTGGGCTTTTGCATTTGGACTACTGTATTTTTACAGAATGAAAGTGCTGAATACAGACATTCATTACTATACCTGCAGTACTAAGTTGTGATTATTAAGCTATTTTTTGTGAATGTGCGAGTCTTCCGATTCATTAGCTGCTATAGGGAAATAACAAGAATAATAACAAAGTGTAGTGTATGGATGCGCATGAATTAACAAAGATCTATTTGCTCAAAATTATGAAGAAAATTAAAGTATGGATGCGCATGAATTAAAAAAGATCTATTTACTCGTTGGGGCAGTGCATAATATTTCAAGGCCTTATGTCCACTTTAACCAATTTAGAAAAATGTTGTATTTCACAAGATCAAAAGCCCCTTTATTAAACCACTTTGTCAGATTCAACGCATCCTTATAGGTGGTGGAGAAATGCTTATTTTCTTCATTCATTTCTAACAGCGCTTATGGCGAGCAGGATCCATAGACATAAAGGAAGGCACACTTAAAAAAAAAAAAAAAGACAAACGAATAAGTAGCTCGATTCATCCTCGTACAAGACGAACTGCTCTAACGAAATCCAAATTTGAGCACTTTTTATCATACCAATGCACACAGTGATATTGTTATGATATTAGAGGTATACTGGACCCTTGAATAGCCATGATATTAGAGAGATAGCAGATACTACTGCCCTAACGAAGGCCAAATTTTGAGCACATACAGGTTTATTAATTTATGTGCATCCATACTCTTGCTTTCGCCATAGGCAGTGATGCACAAATGAAATAGGTTGTAGTATACATATACTATATTGCCAAAAGTATTGGGACAGCCCTCCAAATCATTGCATTCAGGTGTTCCAAACACTTCCAAGTCAACATCTTGAACTTCTTGACTGAACGATTCAGATGACGTAAATCTAATATCGGATGGGGGGAAAAATCATTATTATGCTGAGGCACACAGTGTGCAGAAGTCGCCAACTTTCTGCAGAGTCACTAGTTACAGACCTCCAAACTTGGTGTGGCCTTCAGATTAGCTCAATAACAGTGCGTAGAGAGCTTCATTGCATGAGTTTCCATGGCCAAGCAGCTGCATCCAAGCCTTACATCACCAAGTGCAATGCAAAGCGTTGGATGCAGTGGTGTAAAGCACGCCGCCACTGGACTCTAGAGCAGTGGAGACGTGTTCTCTGGAGTGACGAATCACGCTTCTCTGTCTGGCAATCCGATGGACGAGTCTGGGTTTGGCAGTTGCCAGGAGAAAGGTACTTGCCTGACTGCATTGTGCCAAGTGTAAAGTTTGGTGGAGGGGGGATTATGGCGTGGGTTTTTTTTTCAGGGGTTGGGCTTGGCCCCTTAGTTCCAGTGAAAGGAACTCTTAATGCTTCAGCATACCAAGACATTTTGGACAGTTTCATGCTCCCAACTTTGTGGGAACAGTTTGGGGATGGCCCCTTCCTATTCCAACATGACTGCGCACCAGTGCACAAAGCAAGGTCCATAAAGACATGGATGAACGAGTTTGGTGTGGAAGAACTTGACTGGCCTGACCTCAACCCGATAGAACACCTTTAGGGGGAAAAAAATAGTCACACTTGTGGTCTTCGCGGTCAAAAATGCCATATAGGAAATGAATTGGAAATAGGCAAAAATATGAAAATACATAGAATTTTTTGTGTGTACAATCTACAGATCACAAATCAGCCATGATGCAGTAAAAAGCACACGATAGTGAAGGGGTGAATCTCTAAAACATCAAGACTGCAAAACAGACACACACACACACACTCATGTTTGTTTTTGTGAATTGTGGGGACATTCCATAGGCGTAATGTTTTTTATGCCGTACAAACGGTATTTTCTATCCCCCTACACTACCCCTACCCCTAAACCTACCCATCACAGGAAACATTCTGCATTTTTACATTTTTAATAAAACATTGTTTAGTATGTTTTTAAAGCTATTTGAAATATGAGGACATATGAAATGTCCTCATATTTCACGTTTACGTTGTAATACCAGTGTAATACCCATGTCATTATACACATTTGTGTCCTCATATATCACAAAAACAAGCACAAATTAACTGGTGAGACTGTAACAGAGAACATTATGAGAATATGTTAAATAAAATAAATAAATAAAAAATAACGTGGGAGACATTGTAACATATCCAAAATGCAAACGTCACACATTGTCTCTCTCGAACACACACGCACAAAAACAGAGTTCTGGCCAGTTGATAATACCTAGAATACCAAAAACAACTGCAGGCGGTCGATCCTTTTCCTATTTAGCACCTAAACTTTGGAACAGACTTCCTAGCATTGTTCGGGAAGCAGACACACTCTGTCAGTTTAAATCTAGACTAAAAACTCTTTAACCTGGCATACACATAGCACATTATTAATTTATATTATTCAAATCAGCTAAATTATTGTTAGGCTGCATTAACTAGGTCAGCTGGAAGCAGGAACACTTCCCATAACACCTGATGTACTCGTTACATCATAAAAAGAATGGCATCTATGCTAATATTAGTCTCTCTGTTTATCCCGAGGTTTACTGCAGTCAGCCGGATCCAGGCCGTATCCATATCAGATGGTAGACCTGCGCCTAGACACGACCACAGTGCTTACCTGAAGTGCCTGCAGAGATTGTGTCAACTAGACTCTCCCCTGTGAAGGCCTCATTGACACTACAGCCAGTGGCACAGATCCTCAACAAACCTGTCTCCGGTGTGATGAATCCGATCTTCAACCAGATGGAACTGGACAAATATTCTGAATGTTCCGATCCCAATCTGACTTCTGACCTGTAATGCTGTCTGAATCATAATCATACACTGGTCGTTCTTTGGCCAGAGGAGAACTGGCCCCCGACTGAGCCTGGTTTCTCCAAAGGTTTTTTCTCTATTCTGTCACCTGATGGAGTTTTGGTTCCTTGCCACTGTCGCCTTTGGCTTTAGTTGGGGACACTAAATATTCAACAATATTACTGATCTGCCTACATTGACTCCATTGTATGAGAATTTAACTCAGCTGGATGATGACATCACTGTTTTCTCCAGAGTGGCTTCGATAGTAATCAACACCTTTGTTGTACCTAACAATTCATTTTTTGATAAAAGTCCATAGTAGTTAAAGACCCTTAATATAAAGTGTGACCAAATATACTAAGAAGCAACAATTAACATTTCGATATTAATTACATTTCTTGACAGATGATAGAAGTCAAGTCTAGTCACTTTTACTTAACTATATAGCGCTTTTTACAATACAGATTGTTTCAAAGAAACAGGAAAATAATGCAACAAAGTTTGTTCCGGCTGTACAGCCGTTCAGAACATGCTGATGTTTCTTCCGCACTTCTAAACCACAATCCTTTTCTCACCTTCTCATGCCGCATTGAAACACAATGACTATAAAAACAAAGGCATGACATCATATACTTAGTTTTTAAATAAAGTCTACTGACACTTGTCAGTTTGCAGAGTTACAGGCTGCAAGGTTTATTTCTGCATCATTCGTTTTTGCAAATTGCCATATGTTCAATTCTTAAACCACAATAGCCTACCTGACTTTAATAGTCTGTTTTTAACAGGATACTATGGAACTTGGTAAAGTATTATTTATTTTTTTTATTCCTATTATCTTATCTATTGAAATAAATATAATTTTAAGTGTTTTATCAAGAGCATCAACTTAAGTGATGTATCGAAACAATTTTTTTAAAAAACTTGTACAATAAAGCAACATTTTTGTTGACATTCACAAAAAAAAAAAAAAAAAAAAAAAAAAAAAAAACAGTCTGTAAACAAAGCTATCTGAAATATAAATATGGAGATTAGTTATTTTCTTTTTGGGTAAAATAGCAATAGAGCATGTGACTTTAACCACAGTGCTGCTACATCACATCTTGTGCTACACTCTCAAAAATAAAAGTTCCCTTTCAGTCAGTACACTACGAGTTACGTCAGTTACTGACGGAATGGGGGTTTCGCTTAGAAGCCAATCGCCTTTGAGCTCTACAAAACGAGCCAATGGCATGAAAATGCCATGGGTCTGCGGAATTTGCATGCCGCAACCCCGCCCCACGGCGTGGGTATAAAGGCCGTTGCGTGGCAATCTCGCATTATGTTTCTGCTTCAGAGCCGAGTTTACTGCCTGAGCGCTTTCCTCTTCAAGACGAGTTTCTCTCCAGAGTGTTGGTGTTACGGCACGTTCCAGCGAGTTCCGCATTTCCTGTCTGATCTGTGCAGTGATCGAGCACAGCGTGCGCGTTCTCCCTGGGTGCTTCGGCATTCTGCAGAGTTTTCACTCCTCTCTAAAAGAGCTGCACGCGGCACGTCTTTTTAAAGATGGCTCGCCCGTGCTCCGTTTCTGGGTGCGGTCGACTGGTACCTCCGTTCGATGGTCATGATCGCTGTTTGGCGTGCTTGGGCCTCGTGGACGCTGAACGCGCGTTCATGGATGAGTCAATCTCAGTGTTGCGATCGAGACTCCATGATCTTCGTAATGGGGGGAGAGTCCCCTCTACCACACCCCAATCTACTTCCTCCACTGGAGGGGGTACTTTGGCTGGTGGTCAGGGTGATCTGAGGGTTACGGTGTGGAACAACCCGACGAATCCTCCTCGGGCCACACCCCCCTCCTGCACACTGCAACCCGTGGTGTTGCCTGATGAGGGCGCCGGGGCTTCCCGTTCGGGGCCCTGCGTTTCATTTGGCACACCCGCGGAGGATGCTATGTCGATCGCCGCATCACAAGGTGGGCTGGATTCCTCCGGAGATGACGATTCGGCTGTGTTGCCTCCTTCGGGAGTTCCAGCATTGCCCGAGTCCGATCTGGAACTCACAGCCATGCTTGCCCGGGCGGCCGAGACGATTGGGCTTGTGTGGAACCCTCCGCCATGTCCCGAGCGTTCCCGGCTAGATGATTGGTATCTGGGGGCGGCCCGTGCCGAAGGCGCCCGTCAGCCCCCAGTGCCCTTCTTCCCGGAAGTGCATGAAGAGGTGTCGATATCGTGGAAGTCTCCCTTGACTTTTCGCGATCGCTCGGCAACCACTTCCGCCTTCACTGCCCTCGATGGCGGCGCGGTGAAAGGGTACACTGGGGTTCCCCCTGTTGAGCGCTCTGTTGCGATGCAACTGTGTCCACAGAGTGCTGCGACATGGTGCGGTGACCCAAAGCACCCGTCCAAAGCCTGTAGATTCACGTCCACGTTGACGGCGAAGACCTACAGAGCTGCGGGCCAGGCCGCGTCCGCCCTGCATGCCATGGCCACCCTACAGGTCTATCAGGCCAAGGTGCTCAGGGACATGCACGAGGGCAATGCTGACCCTGCATTAATGCAAGAGTTGCGGACGGCCACCGACCTCGCTCTACGGGCGACGAAGGTGACCGCTCGCTCTCTCGGTCAGGTGATGTCCACTTCGGTGGTCCAGGAGTGACATCTATGGCTCAACCTGGTTGATGTGGGAGAATCTGAGCGAACACGTTTCCTCAATTCTCCCATTTCCCAGGCTGGGCTATTCGGCGGGGCGGTCCAGGACTTCGCCCAACAGTTCTCGACTGCTCAGAAGCAGACTGAGGCAATTAAACACATTCTGCCCCGGCGGCCAGCTGCTGCCTCCACCCAGCCGCCGGCCCAGAAGCCTCAGTCTGCTCCCCGCCGAGGCCGCCCCCCAGCGACTCCCACCCCTCCTGCCCGGCCCCAGCAGCAGCCTTCATCCGGGCCGAGGCGTGGAGGACGTCGCAGAAAGGCGGCCCCGCCCGTCCCAGCCCCCCAGCCTGCCAAACGGCAGTCTAAGCAGCGGTCCTGAGACGGGCGGCTCGGAGGTCACTTCGGTTCTTTCCCAGGAGATGGTAGCAGGACCAGAATCTTTTGTTTTCCCAAGAAAGAACTGATTTTCTCACCTCCGAGCCTCAAGAGGGCGCGGCTGGCAGTGCGCGACGCCCCATGGCCTCGCCGCTCTCGGCCCCCTCTGTCGCCAGCCCCCTGGCAGACGAGACCCCCGTGGAACGCTGGTCCTTCCCTGGTCTCCTCTGTCAGGGCGCGGAATTCGACCCCGCCCACACCCCGGGACGCTCCCATGCCTCCCTTGTCTGGGCCGGTCATTCCGCCTCGCTGCCCCATCGGGGGTACGCCGGTGGTTCGCATGACCCCGCTGGTTCAGTTCTTGGGAGCCTGGCTAGCGCTTCCCAACCTGTCCAGTTGGCTCGCTCGCACCATCCGGTTCGGCTATGCGATTCAGTTCGCTCGGTCTCCTCCCCGCTTTCGGGGAGTCCGCTACACCGTGGTGGGTGGCAATGCCCCTGTCATGCGTGCGGAGGTCGACACCCTACTGGCGAAGGGTGCGATCGAGATCGTCCCTCCAGCCGAGATGAAGTCCGGCTTCTACAGCCCTTACTTCATTGTACCCAAGAAAACCGGTGGGTTACGGCCAATCCTGGACCTGCGCGTCTTGAACCGAACCCTGCACAGGCTTCCATTCAAGATGTTGACAGCCAAACGCATTTTCGAGTGCGTTCGTCCCTCGGATTGGTTTGCAGCGATCGACCTGAAGGACGCGTACTTTCATGTCTCCATTCTTCCTCGACACAGACCGTTTCTACGGTTTGCCTTCGAGGGGCAGGCATATCAGTACACGGTTCTCCCCTTCGGGCTAGCCCTGTCCCCTCGCGTCTTTACGAAGATTGTCGAGGCAGCCCTTGTGCCGCTCAGGCAACATGGGGTTCGCATCCTGAACTATCTCGACGACTGGCTGATTCTAGGCCACTCTCGGGATCAGGTTTGCGAACACAGGGATCTGGTGCTTCAGCACCTCGCCCGTCTGGGCCTTCGGGTCAACTGGGAAAAGAGCAAACTCTCCCCAGCGCAGAGGATCTCTTTTCTCGGTATGGAAATCGACTCGGTCGCCATGTTCGCACAGCTTACGAGCGAGCGCGCGCAGTCTCTGCTGACTTGTCTTCGCCAGTTCGAGGGCAAGAGTGCGGTTCCACTGAAACTTTTTCAGAGGCTCCTGGGGCATATGGCGTCAGCAGCCGCGGTGACCCCGCTTGGTCTGCTCCATATGAGACCGCTTCAGCACTGGCTCTGCGATCGAGTCCCGAGATGGGCATGGCAACACGGCACCCTCCAGGTCCCAGTGACCCGAGCCTGCCGTCAGACCTTCACCCCGTGGTCGAACCTCAGCTTTCTACGGGCAGGTGTTCCCCTAGAACGAGTTTCCAGGCATGTTGTTGTCACAACAGATGCCTCTTCCACGGGCTGGGGCGCCATGTGCAAGGGACATGCTGCCGCGGGCTCCTGGATAGGACCCCAGCGCCTATGGCATGTCAATTGCCTCGAGTTGCTGGCCGTACGTCTTGCCCTGCACCGCTTCCGAGCCCTGCTCAAGGACAAACACGTTCTGGTCCGTTCAGACAGCACGGCGACAGTAGCGTACATCAACCGACAAGGTGGTCTACGCTCCCGCCGGATGTCGCAACTCGCCCGCCATCTCCTCCTATAGAGACAGAAGCATCTGAGATCGCTTCGTGCCGTTCACATCCCGGGAGACCTAAACTGTGCAGCCGACGAGCTGTCGCGGTTCCAGCCGCTTCCGGGGGAATGGAGACTCCATCCCCAGACGGTTCAGCTGATTTGGGAACAGTTTGGCGACGCACAGATAGATCTGTTTTGCCTCCCGCGACTCTTCCCATTGCCGCTGGTACTATTCCCTGACCGAGGGGACCCTCGGCACGGATGCACTAGCGCACAGCTGGCCGCGGGGCCCACGCAAATATGCGTTTCCCCCAGTGAGCCTTCTCGCACAGGTTCTGTGCAAGATCAGGGAGGACAGGGAGCAGGTCCTTTTGGTCGCCCCATATTGGCCCGGCCGGACCTGGTTCTCAGAACTTGTACTCCTTGCGACAGCACCTCCCTGGTCGATCCCTCTGAGACAGGACCTCCTGTCTCAGAGACGGGGCACCATATGGCACCCGCGTTCCGACCTGTGGAACCTCCACGTGTGGAACCTGGACGGGACGCGGCAGGTTTGAGTACCCTGCCACCTCAGGTGGCGGCTACCATCACTTCCGCTAGAGCCCTGTCTACCAGACAGGCCTATGCGTTGAAGTGGAACCTCTTCGTCACCTGGTGCTCCTCTCGGCAAAAGGACCCCAGAAGATGCTCGATCGGGTCCGTGCTCTCCTTCCTCCAGGAATGGTTGGAGCGAAGGCTGTCTCCCTCCACCCTGAAGGTCTATGTGGCTGCTATTTCAGCCCATCATGACCTGGTGGATTCTAAAACGGTTGGACAGCACGACCTGGTCAGCAGGTTCCTCAGAGGTGCGAGGAGGTTAAATCCTCCTCGCCCACCTCAGGTACCCTCTTGGGACCTAGCAGTGGTCTTAGCTGCCCTGCAAAAGGCTTCCTTTGAGCCATTGCAGTCAGTCGAGCTGAAGTTCCTTTCATTGAAAGTGGCGCTCCTAACTTCTTTGGCCTCCATCAAGAGGGTAGGGGACCTGCAGGCATTTTCGGTTGACGAAGCGTGCCTGGAATTCGGGCCGGCCAATTCTCACGTCATCCTGAGACCCCGGCCTGGATACGTGCCCAAGGTTCCCACCACTCCCTTCAGGGACCAGGTGGTGAACCTGCAAGCGCTGCCCTTGGAGGAGGCAGACCCAGCCTTGGCACTGCTCTGTCCAGTACGCGCCCTTCGCGCTTACGTAGACCGGACGCAGTGTTTCAGGACCTCAGACCAGCTCTTTGTCTGTTACAGAGGGCAGCAGAAAGGGAAGGCTCTCTCCAAGCAGAGGTTGTCCCACTGGATAGTGGACGCCATTGTACTGGCATATCAAGTCCAGGGCATGCCATGCCCCCTCGGGGTAGGAGCACACTCCACCAGGAGTGTTGCCTCCTCTTGGGCTCTAGCGCATGGCGCCTCGCTAACAGACGTTTGTAGAGCTGCAGGCTGGGCGACACCCAACACATTCGCAAGATTTTATAATCTCAGAGTGGAGCCTGTATCCTCTCGTGTACTCGCCCCTACTGGCCAGTAACCGGACAGGCTCAGGTGTCTTCGCTTGCTGTGCCATTCCACTCCGCGGACTGGATGCGTGCGCTATTCCTCTCAGGTGAGCTTCCCCAGTAAGCCCTGAGCTCCTCCAGCACTGTCGATGTCGTCACCAGAGCGAGTGCCCTTTTCAGGCCACCCCTCGTGTTCGGCTAGGTGCCTCCGTGTGCATGGTTCCCCCGCTGGGTAACCCCCACATGTGTTTCCACGGTAAGTCTCTTGTAGCTCGTGTCTTCCCTTGGCAAGACACCTTGCCACGCCTGGGGTTGAAAATTTCCACCTTCGGCTGGATACCCCAGAGTGTTCCCTATGCAGCTCCTTCGGGTCATAGGTGTATTCTTCAAGTCCCCCCCTTTGGGTTGGCATTGTGTTGCATTCTCCACGTGGGATATGCTTCCCAGTGTACCTTGGTAGCGTTGAGCCTAGCCCCTCGTTCGTGCCACACTCACGGCAGGGAGCCCGGGTCAGCGCAGGACGCTGGAAGACAGCCGTCATGGCGAGATTGTATTGGGACCCCCATTCCGTCAGTAACTGATGTAACTCGTAGTATACTGACTGAAAGGGAACGTCTCGGTTACGTATGTAACCCTCGTTCCCTGAAGGAAGGGAACGGAGACGTTACGTCCCCCTGCCATGACCGCTGTACCGCTGGAACTGGCCGGGCGCTCATGCCTCGGCTCTTCAGCAGGTAAACATAATGCGAGATTGCCACGCAACGCCCTTTATACCCACGCCGTGGGGCGGGGTTGCGGCATGCAAATTCCGCAGACCCATGGCATTTTCATGCCATTGGCTCGTTTTGTAGAGCTCAAAGGCGATTGGCTTCTAAGCGAAACCCCCATTCCGTCAGTAACTGACGTAACGTCTCCGTTCCCTTCCTTCAGGGAACGAGGGTTACATACGTAACCGAGACGTTATTTATTGGCATTGATGGTTCTATGTATGGAAACTTTCCATTCCACAAAAGGTTCTTTATGGTGGAAACCTGCAAGCGCTGCCCTTGGAGGAGGCAGACCCAGCCTTGGCACTGCTCTGTCCAGTACGCGCCCTTCGCGCTTACGTAGACCGGACGCAGTGTTTCAGGACCTCAGACCAGCTCTTTGTCTGTTACGGAGGGCAGCAGAAAGGGAAGGCTCTCTCCAAGCAGAGGTTGTCCCACTGGATAGTGGACGCCATTGTCCTGGCATATCAAGTCCAGGGCATGCCATGCCCCCTCGGGGTAGGAGCACACTCCACCAGGAGTGTTGCCTCCTCTTGGGCTCTAGCTCATGGCGCCTCGCTAACAGACGTTTGTAGAGCTGCAGGCTGGGTGACACCCAACACATTCGCAAGATTTTATAATCTCCGAGTGGAGCCTGTATCCTCTCGTGTACTCGCCCCTACTGGCCAGTAACCGGACAGGCTCAGGTGTCTTCGCTTGCTGTGCCATTCCACTCCGCGGACTGGATGCGTGCGCTATTCCTCTCAGGTGAGCTTCCCCAGTAAGCCCTGAGCTCCTCCAGCACTGTCGATGTCGTCACCAGAGCGAGTGCCCTTTTCAGGCCACCCCTCGTGTTCGGCTAGGTGCCTCCGTGTGCATGGTTCCCCCGCTGGGTAACCCCCACATGTGTTTCCACGGTAAGTCTCTTGTAGCTCGTGTCTTCCCTTGGCAAGACACCTTGCCACGCCTGGGGTTGAAAATTTCCACCTTCGGCTGGATACCCCAGAGTGTTCCCTATGCAGCTCCTTCGGGTCATAGGTGTATTCTTCAAGTCCCCCCCTTTGGTTTGGCATTGTGTTGCATTCTCCACGTGGGATATGCTTCCCAGTGTACCTTGGTAGCGTTGAGCCTAGCCCCTCGTTCGTGCCACACTCACGGCAGGGAGCCCGGGTCAGCGCAGGACGCTGGAAGACAGCCGTCATGGCGAGATTGTATTGGGACCCCCATTCCGTCAGTAACTGATGTAACTCGTAGTATACTGACTGAAAGGGAACGTCTCGGTTACGTATGTAACCCTCGTTCCCTGAAGGAAGGGAACGGAGACGTTACGTCCCCCTGCCATGACCGCTGTACCGCTGGAACTGGCCGGGCGCTCATGCCTCGGCTCTTCAGCAGGTAAACATAATGCGAGATTGCCACGCAACGCCCTTTATACCCACGCCGTGGGGCGGGGTTGCGGCATGCAAATTCCGCAGACCCATGGCATTTTCATGCCATTGGCTCGTTTTGTAGAGCTCAAAGGCGATTGGCTTCTAAGCGAAACCCCCATTCCGTCAGTAACTGACGTAACGTCTCCGTTCCCTTCCTTCAGGGAACGAGGGTTACATACGTAACCGAGACGTTATTTATTGGCATTGATGGTTCTATGTATGGAAACTTTCCATTCCACAAAAGGTTCTTTATGGTGGAAACCTGCAAGCGCTGCCCTTGGAGGAGGCAGACCCAGCCTTGGCACTGCTCTGTCCAGTACGCGCCCTTCGCGCTTACGTAGACCGGACGCAGTGTTTCAGGACCTCAGACCAGCTCTTTGTCTGTTACGGAGGGCAGCAGAAAGGGAAGGCTCTCTCCAAGCAGAGGTTGTCCCACTGGATAGTGGACGCCATTGTCCTGGCATATCAAGTCCAGGGCATGCCATGCCCCCTCGGGGTAGGAGCACACTCCACCAGGAGTGTTGCCTCCTCTTGGGCTCTAGCTCATGGCGCCTCGCTAACAGACGTTTGTAGAGCTGCAGGCTGGGTGACACCCAACACATTCGCAAGATTTTATAATCTCCGAGTGGAGCCTGTATCCTCTCGTGTACTCGCCCCTACTGGCCAGTAACCGGACAGGCTCAGGTGTCTTCGCTTGCTGTGCCATTCCACTCCGCGGACTGGATGCGTGCGCTATTCCTCTCAGGTGAGCTTCCCCAGTAAGCCCTGAGCTCCTCCAGCACTGTCGATGTCGTCACCAGAGCGAGTGCCCTTTTCAGGCCACCCCTCGTGTTCGGCTAGGTGCCTCCGTGTGCATGGTTCCCCCGCTGGGTAACCCCCACATGTGTTTCCACGGTAAGTCTCTTGTAGCTCGTGTCTTCCCTTGGCAAGACACCTTGCCACGCCTGGGGTTGAAAATTTCCACCTTCGGCTGGATACCCCAGAGTGTTCCCTATGCAGCTCCTTCGGGTCATAGGTGTATTCTTCAAGTCCCCCCCTTTGGGTTGGCATTGTGTTGCATTCTCCACGTGGGATATGCTTCCCAGTGTACCTTGGTAGCGTTGAGCCTAGCCCCTCGTTCGTGCCACACTCACGGCAGGGAGCCCGGGTCAGCGCAGGACGCTGGAAGACAGCCGTCATGGCGAGATTGTATTGGGACCCCCATTCCGTCAGTAACTGATGTAACTCGTAGTATACTGACTGAAAGGGAACGTCTCGGTTACGTATGTAACCCTCGTTCCCTGAAGGAAGGGAACGGAGACGTTACGTCCCCCTGCCATGACCGCTGTACCGCTGGAACTGGCCGGGCGCTCATGCCTCGGCTCTTCAGCAGGTAAACATAATGCGAGATTGCCACGCAACGCCCTTTATACCCACGCCGTGGGGCGGGGTTGCGGCATGCAAATTCCGCAGACCCATGGCATTTTCATGCCATTGGCTCGTTTTGTAGAGCTCAAAGGCGATTGGCTTCTAAGCGAAACCCCCATTCCGTCAGTAACTGACGTAACGTCTCCGTTCCCTTCCTTCAGGGAACGAGGGTTACATACGTAACCGAGACGTTATTTATTGGCATTGATGGTTCTATGTATGGAAACTTTCCATTCCACAAAAGGTTCTTTATGGTGGAAAATGTTTTCTTTCTTCTTTTTTTTTTTTTACGTTCTTCACACTAAAGAAAGAAAGGTTCTCTTAAAACCCTAATATTTAATAATGATAATTCTCTTTAGAACTTAATAATTAATCTAATATTATTTCTAAAACCGATTTGATATGATGGGCTCCCCCTGCTGGTTCATACTACTCGGTTCTTACCAAACTTTCTTTCACTGTATTTCTTGTCCCACTAACCTGAGGGCAAACTGGGAGTAACAAAGGGGCCATTTTTAAATATACTTTTTTTCCTTGTGAGGTCCACTTATTATGATGCTCAAGGTTTTTGCACTCCAAATAGTTGTAATTTAGTTTTTCTAAATATTCTACTGTTTCCAGGGGTGGCGCTAGGGGGTGGGGGGGTTATAAGTTAGGACGATTCTAAGGGCCCACGCACTTTTTTGGCCCCCAGAGATCGGTTTTATTATTAGGCCTAGTAGTAATGTAATAGAAAACATGAAATTTCTCTGTACTGTAGGCATCTATACTTGTTGTAGCCATTAAGAAAATGTATTTAGTTTCATATTTATGTTTAAATATTATAATGTTATTTTTTAATTTCATCTATGTTGATTATGAAAAGTGAACAGCATGAGTAAGAAAGGACACATCATAAGATACGCAATATGTCAGAAGACGTGGAGAGGGTCAGAAATTGTTTTGACCACTTCATGAAGTTATGGTTTGTAGAAATACGGCCCAAAATTGCTATAGCGGCGCCCCTGACTGTCTCTCACCCTTAGAATCAAATGGTCAAATTTTGATGCTGTACTTTAATGACTATGCAGATGTTTCCTTGAAGTGTTAAATGTATTTGATCTCAGAAATCCAACAATCGTGAAATGAGGTAGTCACTGGTCTTTTTTTTATTTAAAAAAGGCTCCTTTGAACAATGTGTGTTAATATTAAACCACTGTGTAATTGAACCAACATTTAATTGAAGAACTCTGAAAAACTGAGCATATTAAAACAGTCAAACCATGAAGAAATACAATCCTATGATTTTGTTAATAATGGTGTTAAAACAGATGAAACAAGTAAACAAGCCGAATTGATTCATGTCAAGAGCATATGGGCTGATGATGCTTAACATTTTAATTTTGGTTACAAGGAATGCATTAAATGTTTAAAGGTACACTATGTAACTTTTGGCCCTCTAGCGGTTAACAAAAAAACAAAACTGCATGCATTTTATGGAAGAACATTGTTTTGGTTGTGCGGATGAATATGGCATCCTATTCTGCTCATAAAACATTCACTACTAGGCTTAAGAGATATAACCAGTTTAGATGGAAAAGATCTCAAGCTGTCTATTTGAAGACATTACTGTAGCTATACCCACTAACTCTTTCCCCGCCAGCATTTTTTTATTTTATTTGCTAGCCACCACCAGCATTTTTGGTAATTTTGATCGTATGGATATCTGAACATGCAATTCATCAAAAGAAAGAACAGAGTCTCTGCTTAAAAAAAACAACAACAAAAAACACAGTTTTAATTTAGCTTAATGCATTCTTTTTTTTATTAATACTTGAATGTAGGTAAGTTTCATAAAAAAAGCAACATTTTGAGCTGAAAAAGCGCTTTTGTCAAAGACATTTTGGAAGCAACTTGCCCAACTTTGCTCATAAATTATGTAAATTTCCGTCAATGGTGGAGAAAAAGTTTATAGACAGTACTTCCTTCAAAAATAAATTTCAGCACAGCACTACAACAACCATAATGAAATGACCCTTTGCAATAGACAAAGTTTTACGATGAACTCTACTAGAGAGCTACACATGGCAATTTATCTGTTCTCTAAAATACCTGTTGACAACTAACCTCTGCCACTCCTACACCATTCACGTCAAAGCAGCCAGATCACTTTTCTCTATACAGATATGACGAAACACGCAAGATGTGTAATATGTATGCAATATCCCGCAAAAAACAAGGACTGATGAAGTATTGACTCATTATTTAAATTTTGTTCATTTTGAACAAAAAACATTACATAGAATACCTTAAATATTTTCAATGACCTATTTGTCTATTTTGATAATAGTCCTGTGGAGTAACCATTTTTTTTAAATGTACAAAAAAATTCATGTAGCCTTTCAATTAAGAGTTCATAAAACTGCAAGCATAACTATTACAAATGAATTGTCAAAATACTAAAATAGTTCAAGATAGAGTAGCATGCCACACCACAGGACATGTCAGTGACATGTGACTTTGCTTTGTGCTGTATTAATGGAAATGCCTTATATCTGCATGGGTTTCTCCTACTTTAAGTGCTGATGTCACCCACTCTGTCTGGACACAAGGTGATTAATGGCATTTTTATCTAAAATATCCTTGTACACTTCAGTTGCATACATAATAATTATAGACTATTACTATTATGAAGGAGAATTTTAATACATTACTATAACAGTGTTTATGTTACACATATTAAAATCAGTTTCTACTTTTCTACTTTCTACTAAAATTTCATGTTTAATTCAGTGTTACTTGTTTTTGTAATTGTTTGTGAAATTTGCTAGCAATTTCTGAGTGAAAATTGTTTCTATGCTAGTTTTATTATTTATTTATTTTTACAATTGATTGCAGAGATTATGAATTAAATACATTATATTTCTTAGTATCACTCACTTGTTTTCTTGTTTATTAATGTTATATATAACAACATTCAGGTAAACTCGCAACAGTTAATCATCTTACATCTTAGCTATTTCAGAGAAATGCTGTTGAAAATTAGATGAAGGTGAAGTTTCAAAACAGAGTTGAATAAAGTAATAGTCCACAAAGTAATCCACAACAGGCTCAGAATTAAAGCAACTTTCACAGACGCTAATGCAAATGCTCGGATCGAGATCGGATCCTGAACACAAAAAAAGGAGTAACTTAGGTACTGACACAAATGAGAAAATGTAATAATACAAAGCTGAAAACAGCAAACTAATCATGTAAATAACCATAGAGACAAAGGAGTGGTGGGAAATTCAAACAAAGGAACACATGTGACTGATGAAAACAAACTAAAAGTCCATGAAAACGAAACTAAGAACAAACTAACTGAATATTTGTAACATTACGTCCCCTCCCATAAGGCACGACCTTGCGCCATAACAGAAAAGATGAGGATGTGTCTGACAGTGGTGGAGCAGCGGCTCGTAAGTCCGTGGCTAAAGTAGAGAGACAACTGACTGAGGTGGATCCGGTGGGACGAGGGAACCCTGTGGAGCCGCAGTGCCAAGGATCTATGGTGGAGCCGAGGGTGGGAGGAGCCAAGCCAAGGCTGAGGTGGAGCGAAGGGATCAGAGGCCGGAGGCAGAGCCAAAGCATCCTTTCATTCAGTCGAGGCTGGTGATTGTACGACCTGTGGCTTCACAATCACAGCAAGGTGTCATCGGTGAAAACGAAGGGCTGCAGGCATCCAGCAGAGGCAGGGCTGGAGGACTGGCTGAGCTTTGTTATAAGGGTGACAGAGGTAAGCTTGATGGAATCAATGACGATAAGTCACGTCCATACAGGTCAACGATACAGTTTCGATGCTGTCTTGAAACACAGATGATGAAGAACAAACAGATTGTTCAGTTTGGGATAGGATGGGAGGCAGTACCTCCATGTCCAGTTCGATGTCCAAAACCACCAGTATTCCCTCTGCCACAGGTGTCTCACACCCCTGGTCAGACTAACTCTGGGGCTCTGGGGCAATGGTCAAAAACACTCTTGTAGCCAATCAGCAGTAGGGGGCATATTGAGAGATGGCTGAAATATTACCAAAGAGGAATAGCCAGATGAATATAGGTTAATTGGAAAAAGAAGGTTTACGATTAGACAAGACTGGAAAAGCTTTCCTGCGCTGGAGAGACATTAGAGCAAGGGAGGTCTGAAAATGGATGTCGATGTAGTGACTGGACTACATATGTTAATAAATTAAATTAGCTCAATAGGGAATTAGTATATAGAAGTATTTGTACAATATATATCTATATATATATACACTCACCTAAAGGATTATTAGGAACACCTGTTCAATTTCTCATTAATGCAATTATCTAATCAACCAATCACATGGCAGTTGCTTCAATGCATTTAGGGGTGTGGTCCTGGTCAAGACAATCTCCTGAACTCCTGAAGCAATTTTGAGCGTGGCATGGTTGTTGGTGCCAGACGGGCCGGTCTGAGTATTTCACAATCTGCTCAGTTACTGGGATTTTCACGCACAACCATTTCTAGAGTTTACAAAGAATGGTGTGAAAAGGGAAAAACATCCAGTATGCGGCAGTCCTGTGGGCGAAAATGCCTTGTTGATGCTAGAGGTCAGAGGAGAATGGGCCGACTGATTCAAGCTGATAGAAGAGCAACTTTGACTGAAATAACCACTCGTTACAACCGAGGTATGCAGCAAAGCATTTGTGAAGCCACAACACGCACAACCTTGAGGCGGATGGGCTACAACAGCAGAAGACCCCACCGGGTACCACTCATCTCCACTACAAATAGGAAAAAGAGGCTACAATTTGCACGAGCTCACCAAAATTGGACAGTTGAAGACTGGAAAAATGTTGCCTGGTCTGATGAGTCTCGATTTCTGTTGAGACATTCAGATGGTAGAGTCAGAATTTGGCGTAAACAGAATGAGAACATGGATCCATCATACCTTGTTACCACTGTGCAGGCTGGTGGTGGTGGTGTAATGGTGTGGGGGATGTTTTCTTGGCACACTTTAGGCCCCTTAGTGCCAATTGGGCATCGTTTAAATGCCACGGCCTACCTGAGCATTGTTTCTGACCATGTCCATCCCTTTATGACCACCATGTACCCATCCTCTGATGGCTACTTCCAGCAGGATAATGCACCATGTCACAAAGACAATGAGTTCACTGTACTAAAATGGCCCCCACAGTCACCAGATCTCAACCCAATAGAGCATCTTTGGGATGTGGTGGAACGGGAGCTTCGTGCCCTGGATGTGCATCCCACAAATCTCCATCAACTGCAAGATGCTATCCTATCAATATGGGCCAACATTTCTAAAGAATGCTTTCAGCACCTTGTTGAATCAATGCCACGTAGAATTAAGGCAGTTCTGAAGGCGAAAGGGGGTCAAACATAGTATTAGTATGGTGTTCCTAATAATCCTTTAGGTGAGTGTATATATAGTTAATAACAATGGATTGCAATTAACTACGAATATATATGCCAAATCAGTAGGCTACAGAATAACTTTTAAATAATTAATTAAAAATTTCGTCCAACAGTACAATCTTTTATCAACTCTCAAGAAGTTTTATTCTTTCTATCATATCTTCAGGAAGATTATGCTTCTGCCGCAAAGAATAACTTTCTGAACTAGATATTACTTAAAGTATTTAATGATACTATATGCAGGCTTGTAGCTAGATCTGAACATTAAAGTGACTATATGTTTTGTGAGCTGTAACAATGACAATCAAACGTGGATACAATGGTTTTAATAATTGATACTACGAATACATACGACTAAATAAAGAATACATATATGTAAAGAATAACGAAAAGTAGAGAAAGAGAGAGAGAAAGAAACAAAGATCAAGAATGGCAATTACACAAAAGGTAACCAGAGAGCCAGCAATGAATAATATCACCTTAAACAGGGGCACAAATCTTAAACGCATCGAAAGCTTGATAAAATATACTTGCATGGGGTTTTGTGCTGAGTATAAGAGGATGCGTGTGAGGCTTCTCAGAGCGTTCTTTGAGCTGGAGCGTTCTCTCCTTTGGTCCTTCCAGAGTGTTGTCAATCAGCGGGAAGTTTGAAGGTGGTTAAAGCGAATGTTTTTGCAGAAAAGGGAGGAAGAGAAGATAGTCTCCGTCGAAGTTGAGAAAGTTGGCTGAGCACTGAGATGGAGCGCGCTTCCTGGTCGAGGGGACTAGCCAAGATGAGATGAGGGGAGGAAAATGCGAAGGAAGAAGAGCCTAAAGAAACGTGTCCTTTGTCTTTTAAGGCCCATTAACATTAACGTCCATCTGTCCTGAAATGGCCAATCATAGGTGTGGACTTTAGGCTGGAGAAAATCCCTTTGTCTCGGTTTATGATCTGTTTGGCATGTTATATGAGGTGTCAGAATTGTACAGTTTTACTCCCAAGGTTGCTAAACATACTAATGATGCATCTCATAATCACATACTGTGCACCGTTGACAAAGATAAAGAGAAGGGAACATTTAGATACCAAACAAGCTTTGGCTTGAAGGTATAAAAGCAGAAATACATCCTTTGCACATTAATACAAGCATTTAAGATGACCTTAACATTACACACATCATGACTTCGTAGAGTACAACATAGGGAACATGCGTACACATATAAATATTTCATATACATTCTGAAATAGTTAAATTATAAGGGAAATTAGGAGAATGTCCGTGCTATGTGTATTGGATTGAGTCTCTCAGTGTTCAGGTCCTTAGTGTAGAGGGGGAGGACATGGTTAGAGACATGGGACGAGATAGCGATTGCTTTGAAGTTCTCACAGGATTCTAACGGTGTTGTCTGCTTTGCCTCGGCCAAGCCACAAAGATGCCAACAGGGAATTTTAGTGTAGACTCAGTGGCATCAGGACATTAATTTATATGCAAAAATCAAGAAGATAAGAGCATCTCTGATGTTCAGTGCTATTTCTTGCCTATGAGGAGGTCTCTGGCCAGCCCTCACCCTTGGCTGTCAGAGCTCACTCTACTAGGAGTATGGTGGCCTTTTAAGGCATTACTTTCGGGAGTGTCTTTCAAGATGTTTGTGACGCAGTGGGCTGGTCCTCTCTGCTCACATTCGTGAGGTTTTACAAACTGGACCTGAGCTCTGCTCTGGGTTTGCAGGTGCTCATGTCTTAGTTGTGCAGTATCCACACAGATAGGCATTTGCAAGCATGGCGGTTTGGGTACTGTCATCCCCAAAGCATCAATGATGCAGTGCGAGTTCCCTCGAAAGGGAACGTCCCGGGTTACGACTGTAACCCTTGTTCCCTGAGAAGCTAATTAAAACAAAAGTTTTTATGCCTTCCTGGTCATGACGTCACCTGCCTGTACCGACTCGCCATTGGACTGATTTTACACAGTGCTTCAGACGCAGTCATGCAGAAGCTCTCCCAAAGCGCTATTGATGCAGAGTCTCTTTACCTTCTCAGGGACCAAGGGTTACAGTCATAACCCGAGATGTTTTTTTGTTGTTTCACAGAACCAAGATTGGCTGTTGTATGCTGTTGTTGTTCTTGAAGCACAGTTGATCCATCCATATTTGCACGTCATATTTGGGTGTCAAGTCAGAAATCAACAGTGTTTCTCAGAAATTGCTTACTTCACCTTTAAGAAGTGTTTCACATAATGTTTGTATGAAAAATTCAATTATTAAAGGTCCAGTGTGTAGTATTTATGAGTATCTATTGACAGAAATGCAATATAATATACATAACTATGTGGTGTATATATTTTCAGTGGTGTATAAAGACCTTACATAATGAACCGTTATGTTTTTATTACCTTAGAATGAGCCATTTCTATCTACATACATACCTGTGTGCAGTGTGTGATTTTTTGCGGTGAGGTTGTGAATTGCAATCGACCAGCACTACGGTAGCCAACACAGGACAAAAATATCGTCGTCGGAGAGAACACAGAGTGACTAGCGCTCTGTAGAGGATTTTTTAGCAAAACCAAAAGTTCAAGAGACTGTAATGCCTAGTGACCGTGTCTTCAGTGGAGAGACTGTCACTCTCAGATGTGACATAGAGGAAGGGGGTGACTGGACATACAGTTGGTATAAAGATGGTTTGATCACCCCCTGAACAGAGAAAGTGTATGAATTCACATCCGATGAGTCTGACAGTGGTAAATACACCTGCAGAGGAGAGAAGAAACAAGACTCACACAGATCAGAGAATAGCGACTCTGTTACCCTGACTGTATCAGGTTAATATAACCTATTGAAAAACATTACGCTAACATTGGCGTTGAAGTACAAGTGTTTATTTTTCCGTTATAAACTCACAGATTTACCCAGAGCTACAGTTATAGCAGATCCAGAGAGGTTTGTCTTCATTGGGGAGATGGTCTCTCTGACTAACTAATATCTAACACAAACACACGCACACACACATTCACACTCGTTGCAGAAAGGAAAATGATGAAATCCCAAGTTTCTAGCAATAAATGCATTTACAACATGACCTGATTGAACCACCAATAATTAATTTAACCCTCCTATCGTTGCTTAGACGGGGTTATTAAATTTGATATCAATTGCACCAGTTCAGTTTAGAATCTGGAGGTTACTTGCGTTTGTGTCTAGTGTCGTCTTTGAATGGGGGAATCCCCTTTTTCTTGGTCCTGTCTGCAGGGGTTCCCAATTCTTTTTCTGACGGTCTTGTCGTGTCTTTTGATCGTTGTCTTGGGAAGCCAATCACGTGGTGTGCTGGCGGCTGGGTGAAAGTCTCGTGGGCGGTGTTCGAAGTTGAAGCGCGCTCTGCTGTAGATTCGTCGAGAGAAACTTTGCGGCGAAACTTAACTTAGAACACGAGACTCAACAGAAAGTAAAAGAAAGGAAAGTGAGAGGAGAGTTTTAGATGGCTTGAATGAAATTAACCCATTTTCAGATCTTGGTCTGCCTCGATCGTCTATTTCTCCTTTAGACTGACTTGAACATTATTGAACTGATTTTCTTCTTCAACTGACTCCTTTGTTCGTGTTCTGAGATTAAAACTCAAATTTGTTTGCCCATCCTCCTGGATGGATTGACCAATTGGGAATCATCTTTGGTTCAGAGTTGACTGTGTTTACACCCTCTCCATAAATTAGGTTATCTGTGGTCATTTACGTTCCTGCTCTAAGCAGTGAGTAAATTTAAACATGATTTCTTATTATAAGAACATGACATTCTAGACAGATTTAATTCAAACCATCTTTTGAATTATGATCATTCAATCACACTGATGTCAAGAAAGGCACATTTTCAATCAGTCATTCAATAGTTACATGAATTTCACGAATTGTGAGTGGGTCTAAGCATAGTGGTCACATATATTGGTTAAATACATGATATAGAATTATGCAGTAGAAGGATGTTTGATTATAAGTCCAATGATCAATGATTTGATGCAGTTTATGTGTAACACGGTTTCTGTGGGTTTTTCCTTTGTTTCACCCACTAGTTCTGGGGTCCTGAGGAATTTTTATGGCAGTCACAGACCAGGACATTAGGGATTAGTTTCTAGATGGGTGAAGGGCCGAAAACTGCAGGTGGACCAATGAGAAGTCCTGTCCTTCCTGGGCTTGGTACCACAGGTGGTCTTCTTGGCCTCTAAGAGGTGTCTGACATCTTTATCTGATGGCGTTGGACAGTTTGTTTGTGTTAGTCCACCAAGATCCAATCAAAATGTAGCAAACCTTTGTCCACTGTTATGGGCAGAGAGGGGCTCGGCCATAAACTGGCCCTGGAATGTTGAGTTGGGTTTTGTGTGGAATTATGTTTGAACGAATCATCTGGAAGATTAATTTGTGTCTGCTCCCACAATTCCTACAATATTTAAAAATAAAAGATCAAATATAGCTGCAAGTCAAAATGCATACAATATACAAATTAACATACAATTAAGTGTCTGAAAATGTTACATTTATTTTACATTCTTTTAAACTATACCATTTCTGTAACAAGTAGGGTACAATGGGGCTAAAGGCGCACCAGGTAAAAGAAGCATTTGAATTTATTCTCTTTTAAAACATTGATGGCACAAAAAATCAGCTCAGCACTTTTTTGATGATGCATGTGGAAATTTGGCTGATGCTTGGCACGATCGTGGAAAACAAACGGAAAGTTGATTCTGCGCTAATTTTATGTAATTTGTAAATGTTTTTTATAAATCCTGTAGATTTACGTAGCAAATGAGAATTTTGAGACAAAGGTCTTGTTTATGATTTTCAATTTTGTTCACGGTAATTAAAGCAACAGTTTTTCAATAATGAAAGAATATGTAAAAGTATGGTATTTGGGGTAAAAGGCACCCCTGCTGTTGGGGCTAAAGCAAGCGGCAACCTCCCCCAGTTTCTCTTGAAGCCAATACGGAAGTGACTTAAACTGCAATTCATTGACTGGCCACTAGAGACAGGCTCCAGAAGGGAGCCCCATGTTAAAATGCCGAACTTTACAGCAGAAGAAAACATGTTTACAGCCTGGTACAAATTGTGGTTTTGGTCTATATATCTAATTTTGCCCTTCATGACAGCTCTGAGGGAGGTGAATTTTTTTTATAGCTCATTCGTTTACATTATATAAAGCCTTAAAGTTCTGCATAATTAAGGGCGTGGCCACATTGAGTGACAAGTGGATAGCCATTTATTTGCTGTCTGTTAGTCATAGCGTCACCTCAGCTCCACCCACGTCCCGCCTCTTTGCCCATTTTCTGTTCTGTTATCCGGGAGTGATGTGCTGCTAAGATGGCAACGGCCAGTTCGACCCTACTTTACGCTTCAAAACTGCTCTTCAGAATCCTATGGGTGACGTCACGGACACTACGTCCATATTTTTTTACAGTCTATGGGCTAAAGGCACAATAGTAACTTTTCCATTTGTTAACATGACATGGTTAGATTCAGATGGTAAATATCATGTATTAAGTTGGGTGTCCACCTTAGAGATAATCACCATATTTATAATGAAACCATCATATTTAAAAATATTATATTAATCATATCATATAATAAAATATCATATTTATTTGTTTCTACTGTAAAGCTTTATTAAATTCTTAATGGGATCTCATTTAGTGCTTTCAGAATCTGTACTTTTTTCAATAATTTTGTTTCTGTATTTTTAAAATTAACATATTTTAATGACAGCATATTTATTGAACAAAAAACGCAAGAAACAGTCAAAAAACAAAACAAAACAAAAAAACAGTGAAATTGTACTCTGAGTAAATTCCAGTGGATATGTATTTTATTATTTATATATTATCTGCAAGTGCAGTTTTTTAAAATTATACTTTTAACATCTGAAGTACACCACAATTGCACATTCAGTAGAATTAAGGGCTCTTCTTTTTTTTCTTTTTTTTTTAACAAAATCAGAAAAATTACTTTTCATGGCTATCAAAAACATTCACTATGGAACATAACACATAAGTTTTCAAATGACAGGCAAAGCCCAGACAGTTTTGATGATTCATCCTCAGAACTGGCTGACTGAAGGAGACTCAGTAAGCTCCTCTAGAGGCTGGACGTTCAGCTGGTACAGAGATGATTATAAGCTCCTGTCAGACAGCAGCAGAGGAGCTTGAGGCTCTTACACTATTCCTGCTGCTGTAAAGCACACAGGAGTTTATATGTGCCGAGCGGAAAGAGGAGGTTATTACATAGAATACAGCTACACAGAGCTTCTTTGGGTCAACAGTGAGTATTTGTGTCCCTGGATCTCTTCATCGTGAACCAGTTTAGAGCGGGGTTTGTCAATTTACTGCTTGCTTTGATATGCACTATATACTGAAAATCAAGTGGACCCAGCTTCTGATCGTAACTGGATTATATATATTCTAGCTGATCAGTAAATGGTCGGACTGAGTATTTAGGGCTAGCCACCTTAAAGGGATAGCATCTTACAAAAAGTAAAATTCTGTTTTTATTTACTTACCTTCATTGCGTTCCAAAACTGTATGACTTCTTTCTTCTGTGAAACATAAAAGTCTCCGTTTTTTTGCCACTACAATGTCATTGGCCATAACACGGGTGCAAAGGATCATATAATCAGCATGAAATTTAACAACAACATAAGAGCATAATAATGATAATCCAAACATAAGAAGAGCAACTGTTGGGCGAAGCTTTATTTCAATCCTACCTTTGACTGAGATCCAGCTCTGAGATCTTATTTTCCTCCCTCTGGGAGTTTACAGTAGTAGAAAACCTCATGTGATTTTGAGAGAGTAAGGATGATCATCTGTCCTGTAGTTTGAGTCTGAAGAAGAGATCTATCATTATAGAAAACAGCTCTGAGGTTTGAAGCATTTGTACTTCGCTGTAAGCAGCATAGAGTCAGAGAATCTCCTTCAGTTACAGGGTAAACAGAAGTCTCCAGGATCACATTACCACCTGAAACAATGTATAAACAACAGGGACAAAACTGTACTATTATGGAAATAATGATAGTAAAGAGCATTTTTTTAAAGGCTAAGACTTAAGTAGACTTGTTGGCCGTTTATTTCATTAATTAAATAAAAAATATACTTTTAAGATTTGAAACACAATAAAAGTGCATATTCAAGACAATTACCCACACTTCTATATATATATGTGTGCCTCCAAGTGAGAGATACATTAGACCGAATGATTCATATTACCTATTTGTGATGTGTCTCGGAGTGGAGCATGCATGGTCAGCCCTCGAGGGGGTTGGCTGTGCTCACTGGGATATGTTCACAATGAGGAAGCTTCACTCCCACCTGGCTTTGTCATCTGACATAGCTGAAAGAAGATGGGCTATTCCGCTTCTCGCATCCCACTTCATCCGCTGTCATTCCCCCAGTGTTATGAGCCTGAATGTAGTAGCAATATATATTATTTCATATCCAGATGCGAGCTAGATAAGGAAGATGGGGTATTTCGTTTTTGTGTTCCACATCCTCTCTGGCTGCTGTAAAAAAAAAAAAGAAAAAAGAAAGGGTTAGGCAGTCTTAGTGCCACCTATCATCCTTTCATTTTTCGTTGCCTCTCCAGGATGAGCACCCTTCTTACAGGGAGAAACAGAGAAGGAGGATATGGAAGATATGGAGGCACTTAATCCTCATTACTCTCTCACTATATGTTTCAGGAAGTGCTTGCGTTTTTTTCCTGGAAGCTGGACTGGTTAAGAGAGTGTGACACTCTCCCAGGGCTTTTCATGTTTTTTTCATAGAAAGTTCATTCTTTTGTTTAAGCTTATTTGTACCTCAGCTTTAATAATAGGAGCAAACCATTTGTGCACCCCCCCCGCACTCTAGAGGGTGGACCTTGGGGAGGGTTAGTCTGGGACATTGCACCGGGGGTGCTAAGCTCCTTGGTTATCAGGTGCATTGTATGGCAATGCTTAGGCTACTGCTAGGGCTCGCTGGGAGACTTATAGCAGAGCGGGTAAGCACACCAGCTATAGGTGGAGAGGAGAGAGAGTGATATAAGAACAATACTTTTAGCTATACTTCCGGTATGCCTACTCGTCTTCCTTAAGACAATTTGACAATTGTATTCTCTAGGTGCCCCTTATATAGCTAGCCGGTGCAGCTGTGATGTCACCTGGTGGTAATAGCAAATCAAGATTGTTGTTTAGCATACATACTTAAGACACCAGTCACACTGGAGGCATTCCCCATAGCATCAACACTACGACGCAGTGTCTCGTTCCCCTTCTCAGGGAACCATGGTTACAGTCATAACCTGAGGTGTTTTACCAACTAAGAAGAACAGCACTTTTAGTGTTTAATCCCTCTATCTAATGTGAGCATAAGCATAGGGACAATTTAACTTAAAGGATTAGTTCACTTTAAAATGAAAATTTCCTGATAATTTATTTACCCCCATCTCATCCAAGATGTTCATGTCTTTCTTTCTTCAGTTGAAAATAAATTACGTTTTTTGAGGAAAACATTCCAGTGCACTTCTATGGCAACCAACGGGTTGAAGGTCCAAATCAATGCTGTTTCAAAGGGCTTTGAAGGGCTTCAGAGGGCTCTGCACGATCCCAGTTGAGGAATAGGGTCTTATCTAGCGAAAGCATCGGTCATTTAATTTTTAAAAAAAAATGTATATACTTTTGAACCTAAATTTATCTTGCACTGCTCTTCGGCACTCTACAGATTACGTAATCACGTCGGAAAGGTCATGCTACACGTAGGCAGAAGTACCGCCCCCGTGTTTCCAAAGCACACGTGCGAAGACTAATACAAACATAATTTAGCCAAAAAAGGTAAAACAACGATGTCGGACGATTTTGAAGTTGGAGATGGAGTTTTTTTTGGTAAAGGGCATTTGTATTAGGTTTCGCTAGATAAGACCCTATTCCTCGTCTGGGATCGTGCAAAGCCTCTGAAACCCTTCAAAGCCCTTTAAAACTGCACTGATTTGGACATTCAACCGTTGGTTGCCATAGAAGTGCATTATGTGAAGAAAAATCCTGGAATGTTTTCCTCAAAAGACTTAATTTCTTTTTGACTGAAGAAAGAAAGACATGAACATCTTGGATGACATGGGGGTGAGGAAATTATGAGGAAATTTAAATTTTGAAGTGAACTAATCCTTTAAGGCAATTTAAGTTTAAAAGATAGTGTTTAGTTGCAAATCCCTTGTATGCAATCACAGCACTGAGTCTGTGACCCATAGACATCACCAGGTTCTTGGTTTCATCCTTTGAAATGGTTTTCCAAGCTTTTAATGTTCCTGTTTTGGGGAGTTTCTGCCTTTAGTCTCTTCTTCAGCTGGTGAAATGCATGTTCAATAGGATTTAAATCTGGTTTTAGTCAATCTAAAACCTTCAATTTTGTTCCGCTAATAAACTCATTTGTATTATTGGCAGGGTCATTGTCCTGTTGCAATATAAAACGCTTCCCAATGAGTCTGGTGGCATTTTCTTGAACACTGGTAGCCAATATGGCTTTGGACACTTCTGAAATCATTCTGCTGCCGCCATCATTCATTAAGTCATCAATAAAGATGAGTGAGCCTATTCCAGAGGCAGCCATGCATGCCATGATGCTACCTACACCATGCTTTACAGATTAGGTTGTATGCTTAGGATCATTTTCAGTTCCTTTTTTTCTCTCCCTTTGATAAAAGCTAATCTTTGTCTGTCCATAAAACTCTGTTCCAGAACTCTACTGGCTCATATCTGCTTTTTTGCTAACTTTAATCTGGCCTTTTTATTTTTGGTGCTGATCAGAGGTTTGCATCTAGCCTCTGTAATTCCCTGCTTTTAATGTGTGAATTAATGCAACAGGACACAGCCGATCACTTAGAAACACCTGTGAGCCAATTGTATCAATACATATGCTCTTTGTAACGTGAGCTGGGATGAGGCAAAGAGTGAGAATCCAGATGCAAGCACAAGTTTATCAGAGCATCACACAGGACATTCCAATCCAAGAACAAGAATATAAATCCACACATCATTTCAGTGGAGCTGGTGGAACTGGCGACCCCCATGGTGGAGAAGTGGCTAAAGACCACTTCAACGGCACCTACGAGATTGGAGACCACCACGGCAGAGCAGATGACCACCAAGGCAAAGCAGGTGGGGCTGAAGACCACCAAGGCGTAGCTGAGGACCACAGCAGAGCAGGTGACCATCACGGCAGAGCAGAAGACCACCAGGGCAAATCAGGCAGAACTGGAACACAAAGCATAGTGAAGTTATGGTTGGTCTCAGGGGCCGTGTCAAAACAGGCAGAGAGTTCCATTATGGCCTCCATGGCCATAACCGGGCAGGCAGGCTGTTCCAAGTTGACCTCAGTGGTCATCTCAGGGGAAACAGAAAGTTCATAAAACGACCTCCGTGGTCTCATCAGGGCAGACAGGAAACTCAGGGATGTACTCCTTGGTCATGACAAGGCAGACAGAGAGTTCGTTGATGAACTCTGTGGTCATGTCAGAGTCAATAGAGAGCATAGGTGATTTATAGTCACTTCCTTGGCCGTATCAGAACAGGCTAAAGGGTCAGGAGCGGTCACCGCCGCCTTGGGAGGAGCTGGAGAAGTGTGTACGACCCACACACACACAAAATGGCGGTTGCCATCACAGGAAGCACAGCCGATGGTGGAAGGACCTCTGGGACCACCGGACTCAGCTGTGCTGGATGAGGGAGAGAGCGAGAATCCAAATGCAAGCACAAGTTTATTAGAGCAACACAAATGCAGAATAATCCGATCCAAGAACAAGAATATAAAAACACACAGAGAAGGCAGGAGAGGAACACACATACAGGATCAACGACCAACAAAGAATAACTGAAGCATAGAGATTTAAATAGAGAGGTTAACAAGGGCTGACGAGGGACAGGTGTTGGCGATTTGTTGTCATGGGAACTAATGAGGTTAACAATGGCGACAAACAAGGTACAAGGCAAAACAGGAACCAAAAAGTGAACAGTGTATATAATAGCATTTTTATATAGCAATTTAATATAGTCTATTATGCAGTTTTACGTTCTATTTTGCACACATCTTAATTGTGTACATCCATTACATTAATAATTAAGGCAAGACACCCCAGGTAAATATGCAAACGAGGCATTGTTTTATTAAATATGCACTAATTTGCATACATTTCCAGAACAGAAATCTGAATATTGGATGAAGCCAGGTTCAAAATTAATGTTTTATTTTGTTGACATTAGAGTTGAAGGTTGTTACAGTAGGGGTTTTTGATATCTTTTTAAATCACCCCATAAACCAGAAAATACTGTCAACAATAATACAGTCAACATTAAAAATAAACACGTAATACGCATGTGCATGCAGTCAGTTTTCACAGATTTGCGTTTTTGTAGTTTGACAATATAATTTTCAAAAGTTTGTGTTTTCAGGCCACCAAAACACCATTGTCGTGTAAATGAACAGCCAAAACTAGGGATGCAAATTATCGATTAATTCATTAATCGATAGTTGTTTGACCTTATCGATCGATTAACGATTAACTGATAAGCGGCTAGTTTCCTGAGAATGTAAATTTCTCACGGTGTCTTTAACATAAAAAGCTAAATATTGCTTATATACTGAATAAAAGTGCATGTTATATTGCTCAATTGATGTTTTATTGTAACAGTTGGGATACGGTACAGATAATGGCATTTATGTAGTTTAACAAAATAAATTATGCACAGAAAATTAAAATACATAAAAAATAATTGTGCACTGGCTCACCTGTTGCATGTGAAACATTAAGCAACATAAAATAAATTTATCAGCTGTATGTCTCTCTGAGAGGCTTTCCGTGAGAAGGACTGCTGACTTTACCTGCCAGTCGTTTTCAATGTAGTGGCAAGTGATTGTAATGTAGCTTTCTGTAGTCAGTGCCGTTCAACAATCCGTCGTCAGAGCCACATTAGCTGCGGCTAACTGTGTTTTTAGCTCAGCCTTCTTGTTTTTTAAGTGGGTAGTTATGGTCGCTCGAGAAGGGATATTATATCCTGGCTCCATGAAGTGTATTAACTCCCGAAATCCCTTACTATCAGTGGTGCTAACTGGCATCATATCTTTTTCGATCATGCCGCAAATCCTCTGAGTAATGCCCTCCGCTGGTCCTGTGGTCACATACTCGCCTTCCCACCACAGCAGCGATTGTAGGTTGTGAAGGCGACAGACTTCCTCACTGCAACACGGCTGCATGCAAGTCTAAGATGTCGTAGAGATGTTGTACTTAATCGTAGTACCGCAAAGTTTACAATGGGCGTTTTTGTCATCATTAATTAATTTGAAATGCTCCCACACTCCACTCCTATTTGACCGCCTCATGTTTGGTTTCTTTTTTGCCGCCTCAAGTTTGTGTCGGGTCTCTCGCCGCCCGCGAGAATCTCGTGTCACGTTCGCAATGTTCAATTAACCGGCAATTAATTTCATTTAATCGAGTAAATTCTTGTTGACAATTAATCGATAATCGATTAACCGTTTACATCCCTAGCCAAAACGCATAAAAAGTTTTCAGTTTTTTGTTGAAAACAGTGTTGTGTAAACGGCACCTAAAAGTGATTCCAAACTAAATTGTTCCTCTGTGTTGTCATTTTTAAAGTTAAGGTATGGGCATCACTATTCTCTAAGAATGAGAGTGAGAATTAAAATATTATGGTTATAGTTATTGTCCTTGGTGTGATCTATCCTATTGTAAGATTGGAAAAAGCTTGCATATGCCAGAATGTCTCTGAGAAAATAAATGACATCTGAACTCACTCATGCAGTTAGCGTCCCCATCCGAGACGACGTCACGCTGAGTGAATCATCTACGAATGACTTTAAATTTACATGCCTCTCCTTTCACCTGCATCTACCCCCATCTCTCCTTTAGAATTCACCCAAAATCTATATGGTCTAAAGTGAACAAATACTTTTATACATGTTTGATATTATTTGAAATGTCTCAGTGCGACTGGTACAAAGGTCTCCTCCCCACAGAAGTAAACCAAAAAGTAATAAAGGTTTTAAGAGTTTAGAGATATTTTGCTTATTACGTTGGGTGTGGCTTTAGCCATTTGGTCTTTTGTCAATACAGGTCTATGGGACAGTGATTAAATGTAAATTCCCATTGTTAACACGTTTCCATTTGAAAGAGGTTTTTGTCTTGGTCTGGTATTTAAAGCAATGTTGCAAAGAGATCGGGGCTCGAACCTTTACATCGGTCAGCCCGTAACGCTGAGTGTCTCTTAGATGCTCAGCGTTATGTAATTTTCAGAAGTCAGGTATCCATATTTTATTCTATACTTCAGAGCATTTGATGTTATGTATGGATTATCTTTAAATTGATTATGTAATTGGCATGATACATTTACCTGACTAATAATAAATTGTTACACTGATTTATTCTGACTTACTCTGGAATTATTAACTATCTCTAGTAGATTATGAACGGGTATAATTGCAAAAAAAAGGGTTAAACTGAATAATTAAATGTCTAGTTAAACTATTAAATATAAATGACCAAATAACCAATTGGCATTCATAAAATGGAGTCAGATAAAGAGGAATTGGAATTAAATCTTTTTGCCCAGCTGAAAAGACCGAACGTGCAGCGACCTTCACCCGCGGATCGTTAGCCTCCATTGGAACGATTTTAGCGGGCCTTACACTATTGTGGTCACACAATAATGTACAATAATGTAAGGTCAAAAAACGTCCCAGTTTACGACTGTAACCCTGATTCCCTGAGAACAGCGAACGAGACGCTGCGTCCTGAGACACTATGGGTAAACGCCCCGGCGTAACTGGTATCTGAAGCAACTGTAAAATCATGGCGATCGTGTTGGCCGGCGACAGCCTATGACATCATACTAGTGCAACCAGGAAGTATACAAGGGGTGCCTAGAGAACATGTCATCCACTTCTTTGTCTGAAGGGACTGAACAGACAGCCCGGAGGCATTTCCTTTCAAAAGGGAACTCACACTGCGTCCTGAGACACAATGGGGAACGGAATACCCCAGCCCCATGCTGAGGGGAATGCATGCCAAGAAATGGCTATGACTAAGCACAAATAATGGCAGTTTCAACAGAACTGCCAAAAACCACTAACCCCTTCTGGTCACACACTAGACTGTCAGACAGTACTCCCTATGGCCACTGTCCGTAGCTATCAAGCCTCAAAGAGGAAGTGCCTCCGTAAAGTATAAGAAGGCCGCTCAAAGGCTTAGAACCAGCATCTTCACTAGTAAGGGGTATGGAGCCAGGAGGCCGAAAGGAGCCACTTTTAGGGGACATTGTTTCAAACCCCAGAGCTACCAGGGAGGCTGACCCGGTATGACTTGTGACCTAGTCTAGCCAACCACCTGTCTGTTTCCTAAACAGAGCCTCTTACCATTACTTGCCATGAGAGGTAACCAGATGAGAGGGACTGCAGATGATGCAGTAACCAGCTCACACCGGACAAAAAGACAGGCATCCTGGGAAGCATGACTTAGCATAGCACTTTCCAAACCCTTAAAAACGAGGGGAGTTACTCTGCTCCACCCTGGACCTACAAAGCGCTTCTTTTAAAACACTATGGAGGCTGGGTACTCTACATTGGGTCCATAATGAGAGTATCTTTAGCTCTAACAGGAGCTGATCTACCAAGGGGGTTCATAAGAATCTCTCAACCTTTCAGACCAAACTCAGGGAGCGAGGTTCTCAATAGGACGATCTTCTCAAATGAGCTCTGGAAAAGCTGATCTACAGCAGAGGTCGCAAGGGAGTCCCTCGACCTTCTGACCAGACACAGGGAGTGAAGTACTCTACAGAACAACCCTCTGAAATGAAGGGAGTACTACCTAGGCTCAACCAAGCAGAGCATCAACCAAGCTCTGGGCCCATAGTCATGGGCCCATAGTCATACTGCAACTTGAACTCAATCTGTATACTCTGTACTCAAACTAGCTAGAAGTGCTAGGAATGTAGCTCGACCTAGAGGATCGCCATCAAGGTGGCCCGATTTGGATGGCCAACTACTTGGAAACGAGTCTAACAGAGATAGCCACCTGTCAGTCTGTAATACTCATTCACATTGCCACACAAGCGATGCACTCAGCATATCACTTTCTACCCTTTAAACAAGGGGAGTACAGATCTCATGCAATCAGCCTGTCAAGGAGGCCTCTATGTAGGGCCTACTACTCCAGAATGTCACAGGCATGGGCTCGGGGCTAATGCTTGAGCTCTATACTATACTCTATACTCAACACTGTCCTGAATAGGAGGGAGTACATAGTTGGCTCAACCTGAGTATCATTGGTGTTGGACACAAAGGGACGCAGAGCTCTGGGAGCGAAGCACTCTTAGAGGACCCTGAACAAGGGGAGCTAATATCAAAGCTCAAGTGTGTAGGCCTGAACAAACAATGAATCTTGCTCCAAGACAGGTTGCTGTCTGAGCTAAGCTCTGGAGAAGTGGAGGCCTCAACCTAATGCCGTGGTACAACGAGCACACTCGGGCCCTTAAAACAGCAGCCAGGAAGGTGGAGCACAGCTGGAAGAAAACAAAACTGGAAGTTTTTCGCATTTCGTGGAAAGAGAGCATGATTGCATACAGAAAGGCCGTAAAAACTGCTAGATCTTCTTATTTCTCGACTCCCTTAGAAGAAAACAAACATAACCCTAGGTATTTAATCGATACAGTGGCTAAAATAACCAAAGATAAAGCTTCAACTTCTGATGTTTGTAAACAACAGTGATGACTTTAGGAACTTCTTTACTTGTAAGATTGATAATATTAGGAAAAAAATTATAACCATGCAGCCGTCTACTACTGTATCACATCAGACAGTGCATTGTAGTGTCACTGAGGAAAAATTACATTCATTCACTGCTATAGGAGAAGAAGAATTGGCTAAACTCGTTAAATCATCAAAATCAACAACATGTATGCTCGACCCTATACCGACTAAACTACTAAAAGAGATGCTTCCAGAGGTCATAGATTCACTTCTTAATATCATTAATTCATCTTTGTCATTAGGATATGTACTGAAAACTTTTAAGTTGGCTAATATTAAACCACTTATTAAAAAAACGCAACTTGATCCTACAGAATTAGTCAATTACAGGCCAATCTCAAATCTAGCCTTTCTGTCAAAAATACTAGAAAAGGCAGTGTCCTCACAATTATGCTCCTTTTTTAGAAAGAAATGGTATCTGTGAGGATTTCCAGTCAGGATTTAGACCGTATCATAGTACTGAGAGTGCTCTCATCAGAGTTACAAATTATTTACTCTTATCATCCGATCGTGGTTGTATCTCTCTGTTAGTGTTACTCGATCTTAGTGCTGCATTCGATACTATCGACCACAACATTCTTTTGAATAGACTCGAAAATTATGTTGGCATTAGTGGAATTGAATTGGCATGGTTTAAATCATACTTATCTGACCGTTATCAGTTTGTAGCAGTAAATGAAGAGATGTCACACTGATCACAAGTTCAGTATGGAGTACCCCAGGGCTCAGTGCTAGGACCGTTGCTTTTCACCCTGTACATGCTACCACTGGGAGATATCATTAGGAAGCATGGCGTTAGTTTTCATTGTTATGCTGACGATACCCAGCTCTATATTTCTTCATGCGCTGACGAAACTTACCAATTCACAAGATTAACGGAATGCATAACTGATATAAAAAATTGGATGACTAGTAATTTCCTGCAACTTAATTCAGAAAAAAATGAATTTTTAATTATTGGACAAAAAAACTCCACATGTAGTAACCTAGAATACTGTCTAACACTTGATGGCTGCTCTGTCAAGTCCTCGTCGTCAGTTAGGAACCTGGGTGTGCTCTTTGATACCAATCTCTCATTTGAAAGCCACGTTTCTAGCATCTGTAAAACTGCATTCTACCATTTAAAAAATATATCTAAATTACGGCATATGCTTTCAATACAAAATGCTGAACAGTTAGTTCATGCGTTCATGACCTCAAGGCTAGATTATTGTAATGCTCTATTGGGTGGTTGCCCTGCTCGCTTAATAAATAAACTGCAGCTGGTCCAAAACGCAGCAGCTCGAGTTCTTACTAGAAATAGGAAGTATGACCATATTAGCCCGGTTCTGTCAACACTGCACTGGCTCCCTATTAAACATCCTATAAATTTTAAAATCTTGCTAATTACTTACAAAGCACTAAATGGATTAGCTCCCCAGTACTTGAGCGACCTCTTAACGCATTATACTCCATCATGTCCATTGCAGTCTCAAAACTCTGGCCAGTTGATAATACCTAGAATATCAAAATCAACTGCAGGCGGTCGACCCTTTTCCTATTTAGCATCTAAACTCTGGAACAGTCTTCCTAGCATTGTTCGGGAAGCAGACACACTCAGTTTAAATCTAGACTAAAAACACATCTCTTTACTATGGCATACACATAAAACATTTTTTATTTATATTTTATTCAAATCAATTAAATGATTGTTAGGCTGCATTAACTAGGTCTGCCGGAACCGGGAACACTTCCCATAACACCTGATGTACTCGTTACATCATAAGTAGAATGGCATCTATGCTAATGTTAGTCTCTCTGTTTATCCTGAGGTTTACTGCAGTCGGCCGGATCCGGGCCGTATCCAGATCAGAGGGTGGACCTGCGCCCAGACATGACCAACGCATCCCTGAAGTGTCTGCAGAGACCGTGTCAATTAGACTTCCCCCTGAAATTGCCTCACCGACACGGCATCCTCATAAACCCGTCTCCAGCGTGATGACTCCGATCTTTCAATAATTCTATTTAATAATTGTTTAATCGACACGTCATCCTCAATAAACCCGTCTCTGGCATGATGCCTCCGATCTTTCGAATATTCCGATCTAATATGACTTCTGACCTGTAAGGTTGCCAAAATAATAATCATTCACTGTTTGTTAATTGGCCAGAGGAGAACTGGCACCCCGACTGAGCCTGGTTTCTCCCAAGGTTTTTTTTTCTCCATTATGCCACCTGATGGAGTTTTGGCTCCTTGCCACCGTCGCGTTTGGCTTGGCTTGCTCAGTTGGGGACACTAAATTTTCAAATAAATATCCAAATAAATTTAATTACTAAACTAAATCAACTATGTCAACTACATTACTTGAATATATATGATAATTGAAATGAGCTAGATGACATCAAATTCGGTTTTATTATTTTCCTGTTTAACACTGTGAAGCTGCTTTGAAGCAATCTGCATTGTAAAAAGCGCTATATAAATAAAGTTGACTTGACTTGACTCAATGGGATGAAATTCCACGGAAGAGGCCTAGGACACTCAACCCTGTGACTTGATGGTTAAAATCAAGGAGCTTTCACAGAAGAGCCTGCTCTAAAAGGCCACAAGCTAGATAATGCTACAAAGGCTTCAGCATAGTGCTCTTTACTTTCAAAGCAAGAGGAAGTCTAATGACACCAATAGGACATCCACAAGGGAGGCTTTCTCAGAAATAGCCTGCAGCACACATGGCTATTTGTCTTTGCCTAACACCACTAGGGAATTGTAGCTCAGCATAATTTTTTTCTCTCTCTAGTAACGAGGAGTCCAGCTCAACCTAGGTAGATACGACAAATTCCCGACACATTCGCATTATTAGCCTAATGCAGAAGGCATGCGTGCTCCTCGCTCAAACAAACATGCACAAGTTGTGTGTGTGTGATCAAGTGTCAAAAAGCTTTAAACAAAACCACACACCACTTGAAATGTTTGCTTACACAAGCCATTATTACCTGATTTTGAACAATTACGTCAAACAAACAGTCCCTGAAGACAAAAAAGAGGATGTCTTGTACTATAGGCGCCCCTTATATACTTCCTGGTCACACTAGTATGATGTCATAGGCTGTCGCTGGCCAATACGATTGCCGTGATTTTACAGTTGCTTTAGATACCAGTCACGCCGAGGCGTTTCCCCATAGTGTCTCAGGATGCAGTGCGAGTTCCCTTTCGAAGGGGGAAGGGAAAGGGAAGAGCATTTGAGGTTGTACACATTTTTTAATTTGTCTCCAACAGGAGTTTGCAGTCATTGGTCAGGATGCATCCTCTATTGAAGGTTATGTGAATGGATATTCATAAGATGCAATCAAACACCTTGGTTTTTGACCAACTCTTATGGCATATGTGTGGTGAGCTTTTAAACCCAATGTCTTATCCTTCACACTTCCATGCATACCTGAATGGAGTATAATTTAACCAGGGCAAAAGATTTCGGACTTTCGGATCCTTGAAACATACTATGTCTATGATAAATTGTGATTCACAAGAATGTTTAAAATATACAGTTAAAATGAAATGTGTAGTACTGTTTAATGTGGGGAGCGAAGGCTGGCCCATGTGGTCTGATCAAACAGACGAGCTACTGTAGCTCAAATTACTCAAAAAGTTCATGCTGGTTCTGATATACAGAGTGCATCGCAGTTTGTTGCGTATGGGGCTGCATAGCCGCAGACCCGTCAGGGTGCCCATGCTGACCCCTGTCCACTGCCGAAAGCGCCAACAGTGGGCACATGAGCATCAGAACTAGACCACGGAGCAATGGAAGAAGGTGGCCTGGTCTGATGAATCACGTTTTCTTTCATATCACGTGGATGGCTGGGTGCGGGTGCATCGGATACATGGGGAACACTTGGCACCAGGATGCACTATGGTAAGAAGGCAAGCAAGCGGAGGCAGTGTGATGTTTTGAGCAATGTTCTGCTGGGAAACCTTAGGTCCTGCCATCCATGTGGATGTTACTTTGACACGTACCACCTACCCAAGCACTGTTGCAGACGATGTACACCCTTTCATGAAAACGGTATTCCCTGGTGGCTGTGGCCTTTTTCAGCAGGATAATGCACCCTACCACAAAGCAAAAATGGTTCAGGAATGGTTTGAGGAGCACAACAACGAGTTTGAGGTGTTGACTTGGCCTGCAAATTCCCCAGATCTCAATCCAATCGAGCATCTGTGGGATGTGCTGAACAAACAAGTCCGATCCATGGAGGCCCCACCTCACAACTTACAGGACTTAAAGGATCTGCTGCTAACATCTTGGTGCCAAATACCACAGCACACCTTTAGGGGTCTAGTGGAGTCCATGCCTCGACGGGTCAGGGCTGTTTTGGCAGCAAAAGAAGGACACAATATTAGGAAGGTGGTCATAATGTTATGCCTGATCTGTGTGTGTATGTATATATATATATATATATATATATATTTATTTATTTATTTTTTTCTCTTCCTTTCATGGACCTCCTCGCAGTGCAGTTACTCTGCCTGGAGCAGGATGACCATCTTGCGTGTCAGACGCACTACCCGGACTGCTCGATTTTTACTATGCCCGCCTGAGCGAGCGGTCGAAGGCACGCGTTCCAGCGAAAGGTCCAAAGGAGGATTTCGCCACCTTTGTGGAGTGGGTACTGGTAAATAACAACTCACCAGCTAGCATCGGCCCTGCTGAAGATAACAGTCTCACTCCAATCCCGTGCCACCAGAGACCAGCTATCCACCACTGACCACGACCGGCATAATGGAGTTTCGACGAGCCCGAACCAGAAAAGAGGTCGGAAGGAGTAATCGCCCCGGGGCTCGGACCACTGCTAGAGTTGACCAGGTGCGTGAGCCGGCAACATTGTGTGTCACTGAGGGAGTGCTTGTGGAGCTCGAGGGCTGGGAAGAAAGCCCCGCCCACAACCCTGCTGTGGTGGATGCAATGGTGAAGACCTCTGGTGATTATCTTGAGGAACTGATGGACATTTTTGAGGCAAATTTAATAGACTTGTTTACTGAGGTTTCTCCAGCGTCTCCCCTGAATGCCCACACAGCCTCCCTCTCCCACCTCCTCAAGCAGCCAGTTCCTCAGCCCTGGCTCCGCTGCTGTGGTATCGCCCATCCCTATGAATCATCACTTCCTCATTGTGTATCAGACATTGCCACCTTGTGGAATAAAGATCAATTGCACTTATTCAGTCATCAAAGATTAAATTATTGTTGTAGAGAAAAGTATACTTAACTGTTACACACCTTGGGTCGTTAGAAAAAGAATTATCCTTATTTCCTTCCTGAGTTATTGCATGTCAAATTAGAAAGTTATGTAAAATCTCCCTTGAACATTTAAAAAAAAAAAGATATTAGCAGTTTCTCAATGTCCAAATGTAATAAAAAAATTTATTTAAAAAGTTTTCTATCAAACGATACCAACCTTTTGACACACTCTTTACTTGTGTGTATGTCACTCTAAAAAACTCAAAAATTTGCCTTCAGGGCTTAAGGGGTTAAAAAATGAATGAGGAGGAGGGTAGTGAATGATGTCCTAGGTCACTTAAGACCAGAAATAAAATACAAAAGGAAACAAATTAAAGTTATTTAAAATATATACACAAATGTATGTTCAGTAACTCCCCAAAGTTGCAGAAAGGTTGTTGTTGTTGTTGTTGTTTCATAGTCATTAATACTAAGAATTAATTTCAATTGATGATTTGTAACTCCAGATTCCAACACCTCTGAATACATGAGATTTATTTTGTACAATTATTGATACATTCCATTAATACATAGCACTCAGTTTCTGATTCTCCACATATCCATCTGTCATCTGGATGCTTGCCAACCCATAATTCAATACACAGTGCCCCAGTCTAACAACCACACTGTCCCTTCTTCCTAATCTTGTATTAAATTAAATACAATAAATATGAATACCAATATTAATATGATATGGCAAAATAAACAATGTTAATGACTGTGCATATACTGATCAGTTTAAACATGTATAATGCAACAAGAGTTTACTGTAACCCAGGGCCGTCGCTAGTGGGGTGAAAGGTGGTGACAATTATAGGGGCCCCCATTGCCCAGGGGCCCACTAAATTCAGTAGTTGTTGTACTATACAACTTTGTATATAAAATAAGTAAAAGCAATAACCTTTATTTGCATTTATTTATTTGTCTGTTTAGTTCGGTGCATGGCACCAGATGTGGGTCTCCATGTCCATATCTTATAGGCCTACCCTTACCGTACATATACCGTATATGATATGAGTGGAGGGTGTTGGGGGCCCACATCAATGTTTTTTCAGGGGGCCCAGAATTCCCTAGCTATGGCCCTGCTGTAACCTATGAGTGCTAAAGGCAGCTATATTAAAGGGATAGTGTTGTGTCCACTAGAGGGTGGAAAAGCACTGTTTACAAAGAAAGACTGTTCTGTGATCACAATGCATGTCTGATTGTTCCTGGGGTGATTGGTTCTGCCTAGTTGATACAGGTTTGAGAGTTTGAGATTAAGAGGTAACAAAGAGTTGTTCACTGCATTTCTCGCTTGGTTGTTTATTCTAAAACCACATTTTGGCGACAAGGGTGGCTGATTTTTCTCTACGCAGCCTTTCCTCGCTCTCCCGGGTGAACCTCTTATACCGTGGCCTTGTTGGCTGCAGTCCTTTGAGACATATCTCATCGCAGCCGGCCTCACAGAGGTGAGTGCGGCACGGAAAAAAGCACTTCTCCAACACTGCCTGAGGGCAGAGGGACAACGTGTGCTCGGAACAATCAGCGACAGCAGTGAAGCCACTTATGAACAGTCTGTGACGGCCCTGAATGAACATTTCGCCGCTCCACAGAGTGTTTTGCTGCGGCGGTTCATATTCCACCGGCGCCATCAACTTCCTGGTGAGTCTGTGCATCGGTATGTGGACAATCTTGTGAATTCGGAGGGCTGCGCTATGAAATGATCCACGATCAGCTGATTGAACACACCAATGATAACAAAATTAGAGAAACCCTACTGCTACAGCCAGACGACCTGACGCTATCTAGGGCAATAGCGGTAGCATTTCAAGTGGAAAGCGCTGCTGAATGTGTGGCTACTCTCACAAGCTAAAATAAGTTGACACACAGCCAATTGACATTTATGGAAACAACTCCACCAGTCGAGCAGCCACCCGACTGGGGGGGCAGAAGCGGCTGCAGATGCCCCTGACTTGGTGATGCAACTCACGCGGCAACAGTGTAGGCAATCACATCAACAACAGCCCTGAGCTAATTGTGGATCTCGTTCTCATATCACCAGAGCCCATAACTGTCCAGCCCAGGGCCAGACATGCCATAGTTGTGGAAAACAAAATCAATTCGCTATTGTCTGCCATTCAGTCCTAACTAGACCACAGACGTGCACCAATCAGTCCCCACCTGCCATCATCCACAATGTAACTTCAGGTCTTGTGCTGTTCAGATCATGCACTGGCACCCTGAATGATGTGAGCATTCCACTGCTATTGGATATGGGGGGCAGTGTGTCTCTGCTCAATGCAAGCACTTACAGTCAGTTCTTCAGCGCCTTCTACAGCCCTGTACGGTTACGGCGATTCAAAAGTCGAGCTACTGGGGTCACTTAAATTGACTACAGTACAAGGACACTGCCCTCATTCATCTTCCAAGTGGCCAGCAAAGGTGCAAATTTGATGGGGCTGGACTTGTTTACCGCGCTGGGGTTCGCCCTAGTGAACACAGAGAGGAGCGCTATCCTGGCTGTGACCGCAATGTGGCAGCTACAGCAGCCAACACTGTTAGATGGGCTGGGTTGCCTCACCTCATTTATGCACCAGCCCCTCATCGATCATACCATCACTCCTGTCATTCAGCCACTACGCCGCATACCCCCGGCCAGGACTGGACTGGGGATAAAATTTGGCCCTGGACAAATCCAGCCCATCCGGTCCAAGAGTTCACCCGTGAATGTTTTGCTGGGGTTAGGGCTTTAAATCTGAGTAAATAAATTAATAAATAAAATATGATAGAAACCAGTAATAATATATATTATTGAATTTACTGCAAATACAGTAATATTTCATTAATATTTAATTTTTGTCACAGAAATGAACATGACAGTAAAGAACTGATTTTGAGCTAGTATGCCGTAAAGTAAATTTACTGCTCACCCTAATGTCATTTCAAATGTATGACTTTCTTTCTGTGGAACATAAGAGATAATTTGAGAAATGTCTGTTTTTTTAAATAGAAGTCTAGTGTAACCCAAATTGTTTGGTTACCAACATTCTTCAAAAGATCTTTTGTGTTTCACAGAAGAGAGAAAGACATATTTGGAATGACATAAGGGAGTAAATTATATTTTGGGGTGATCTATCCCTTTAACAACAGTAACATTGGTAAAGAGTTAATCCCTAATTTATGTAAGACACTGATATTTTTATTTCATCAAGCTCTTATTAAATTAACATTTACTTCTGTTAAAATTCATTAGAACGATTAAAAAGTTGAACTATTAGTAAGATCATGGTAGTCATAGGTAAAACCATGCTCTTCGTTACCATGGATATGGTTTCTAAAATAGAAATCAATGATAATAAACTATAGAATTTGTAATAAAAAAATGGTGTAAACACATGTATAAACTACAAAAACCACCTCCATGAAAGAGATTTAAAATATCCAATATTTAATATGACAGAAACATTTTTAATACATTTCTGCCAAAACACCATATTTCTACAGTTTCCGTAGCTGCAAGGTATACTATAATAAGGGTGCTGGGTTGACAATTTACCTTGTCGTGTAGTTTACATGGTCGTGATTGTTTTCAGCTTCATGTAGATTCACCACACGACTGTTTAACACAAAATCCTTAGTCAAATCTAAATGGATTTGGCGGAAATGGCGCTATCCAATGAAATCGTGGATCAAATGTATCCCTTGATAGAGTGGCAGAAGCGCAGCACAAGCCTCGCGCAAAAGCAGATTGAATGTAATAAATAACTGAATTCTACTCTATAGGCTCTGGCAGAATCCATGGTGGTACTGGTGGGGTTAATCATACTCTTTTCTTTCACTTCCACCCCTTTTCTTAAATTTCAAGTGTTCTTTTAATAAGCTCTTAACAGGATTTATAAAATGTTTAGCTTTGACAGTTTGGTCTCCTTTATTTCAATTAAAAGTGCAACATGAAACATGAAAAAGTGTTTAAATAAAAAAAAATGAGTTGGATTTATGACAGATTATTTCTGTGCCAAATACACTCCTTCCGGATTCAAACAAGTTTCGGAAAGTTTTTTTTCAGAGTATGGCCATGTAGCTATTACGTCAAAATGGGTGGAATTCCTTGTATGGGCACTTCTCCAGGAAGAGTGCGTGCAAGAGCAAGAGCGCGCCCATCAACGAGCTTCGTTCGGGTTACGGAAGCTGTCGGCAGCGTTCGTTTTTAGACCACAACATCAACAATGTCACTAAAGAAGTGTGTTTCTGTTTGTGAGGGAAAGATAACCTTGTTCGGCTTCCCCATAACCCAGCTTTAAGGAAACATTGGATGCAGTTTGCTTTTGTTCAACGGAGTTCTGCAAGTGTGTTTGTTTGTTCCCGGTCATGAATTGAAACTGCATCAAATGTCTGTGTTTTGTTGGCAATCGGCGCGTAAGTGCATGTACATATAATGTTAACAACACGGACGTATAGTGAATAGAAAGTTATCCAGGGAAGGATAATGCCATGAATGTATTGTGTGTGTGTGTGAGTGTGTGTGTGTGTGTCTCTTTAGCTCCGCCCACTGCACTCCTCCACGAGTTTGGCTGTTTTCGGAAAGAGTGGGTACAGCTTATCTGTCTTTTATAAATCGAACAAAACTCCAAAAATCCATAATCAATTGTTAGACCTAATGATTCCCCTGTATATCATCATCAGTGTATCAGCAACGACATTGTTTTCCTGTTCCAACCCCCTCTTTCTTACCAGCAGGGCCATTTGGAATTTCTAAAGGCACAAGAGGTGCTGATAGTGACAGGATAGCCTTTATCCTATTGCATAAATTAATTGTATTAAATCCACCAGAAGAATTTATTGGAGGAATACAAAAATTATTTGTAACTATGCTCAAAGGTTACTCTATCATAAGTCTCAGAACTGGATAAGAGTAGCTTGTGCCTTGTCAAATAGAGTGGGACAGTTGAATTTGGACAGACATCTATTTTTAAAGAATTTAAAAGAGTTGACTCTCTTTCTTTAATGCCTCAGTATTCAATGCATGGCAGATTTTTATTATCAAAAGGGAAGGTTCTAGGACACAGAGTCAATGGGATCTAGAATAACCCTTAGTTTTTAAATTCTCATCTATCCAGCGTGATATTGGAATCACAGACTATGCGCAGAAGCTTGGGGAGAGCAGGAATATTTAAGATTTGCCAACTTAGGTCAAATGACCAATGGATTACTGCAGAAAATGCAGTTGAAATATCTGAGAATGTATTCCCCAATATCAGTGTGGCTGTGGATGTAGGAGATTGGCAGGTGGTTGAAGGATGATTGTTCTCTTTTAGAATGCCTGATTTTAGAATGCTCTTTTAGAAGGTCTTTATTGAAGGTGTTTGTGTAAAAAAAATTCAGTATAAGAGCTTTAAAAGAACTTCCACTAAGACTAAGTGAACTAAATTTGTTGAGTCAGGAACCACTCCAAAATGTAGTAGGTCCTTATATAATACGCTGCTGGAAACTAGGACATTGAGAGGGTTTTCTTCGGAAAGTCTTGGAAAGAGCTCTTGGTGGCAGAATAGTGTGTAAATGTGCAAGCAGGATGATTGTAGGAGTCAGCACGAATCAAAGCAAAAGCCAGAGTAAAAGTAAAGCCCAGCAAAACCCAATGACAAACCCATCCCAGAGTGTTACTTCCAATCAGATATTGTTTTGGACGGGTCCTACGGCCTGTTCTCCTGTTCTTGCATATCATTAGAATAATGTCCACATGATCACATGCGCCCAAACTTTTAAGAGTTCTAGAAAACACTTTAAGAAACCAACCAGTAGTTACTGTTTTGCCCATTCTTCTTTGAATTGTCAGTCTATTAACTTAATAGAACAGAATAGTCCATCGCGGTCGTGATCAGACGTATGGCTGTAGCATCATTGTTTGAACAACTGAAGAAGACATGATGAAATATGTGCGCATACACGCTGCTCGTTCATGTTTAGAGCACTACAGTGTAAGAAATATGTCCATAAAAAACTTAAATGCGCTTGTTCCGGACTGTATATGATCCATGTGGTGAGCGTTGTTAATCTCATCGCGACGCTCCGCGCAGAAACCGCTCTCATGCGCGCGACGCGTGTTGTTTGAATTATCCGCTGTAATAGGCTGAATCCGAAATCGCCCCCCATACCCTAAAATAGGGCATTATTTGAGGAGACAGCCATCTGTAGTGGTGTCCGAAATCATAATGGACGTTAAGTGCACTCTATCAATCCCATATTGCACCGCAATAACGAGTGTACAGCCGATGTACACACGGCTGCCCGAATTCCCTAACTCGTTTTCATTCACTCCTTCAAATGAACTGTATTAGTGGACTAACGTAGGGAATAGTGAATGAGGGTTTAGGGGGCGATTTCGGATTCAGCCATAGGCTGTAATGCAATCTAAACTGTGTCCTCACTACAGTGCAACAGTGAAACGGGACCCCTCTCAAACAGTGTCGCGCTGCGCCACGTTCCGAACGTTGTTTAAGCAACATACCTATACCGGTATAGCGGTATAATCAATTCATAAATTCATTTTTCAAACAAAAATAAACACCGGTATTCGGTATGAACCGGTATACCGCCCAGCATACACAAATCTGTGGCTGCAATAACTGTTTAACACAGAAAAAGAACTCCACAGGTTATATAAAACATACATGATACATAAGTCATGTCTAAGACAATTCAGCTTATTGGCAGCCATTTTGAGACTGTTGTTTGTTAAAAACCGTGAGTGAGTTCTCTGAAGTCACTGTTGGTTTGTCAAACTGAGAGTCTCTGAAATTTGAGAGGAGTAGGTGACCTGGAGGATGTCACTGATTAGGTCTGTGTTGATTTGTGCTTTGGGACCGTCTCCACAAGTCTCCATTTCCTGATATGATTGTGGATTTATGCATTAAGGTCACAAAGGTGTTTCTTGACCATTTGGTCTTTACTGGGGTTTTAGGTTTGTGGAACAAAGATGAGTCTTCTTCATTGATCAGCGCTTACAAACCGTAGTTTAAGATTAAGTAGGCATGGGAGAGTGGTCTCCTTCCGCAATTTAGGCACCATGGATTCATTTTTATGACTCGGCTTGGTGAGGGGATTTTTATGAAATGTGGAATGCGGTGTTGTGTTCATTGGATGGGGTTGTTCAAGGTTAATCCTACATTGGTGTGTTACTATATCTGAACCATAAATTTGTTTCTATTGCATAATATCTTACTATTGCAATACTTAACATTTTTTGTATTTAATGATAATCATATTCATATATTATATTATAATATGTTATAATAAAATTATTAATTTATATTATTATTATTATTATTAACAATAATAATTATTATTATAATCATTATTATTTTATTTTAAAGAACAACTGTAAAATTACAATACTAACGTTAATGGTTGTCTTTCTTTGTTGCGGAAAACCGCAGGGGGATAACCTTAACGTGTCTCTTTGTTGACAACCACAGATTTCTAAACGATTCTCATTACGAATTTGGGGAAATGGTTAGCGCATGCTACGTTCCTAAATGCAAATTAATACTTCTGAAAAAGCAATTCATGCTTATAAACTAGTGTCCAGAAGAGATGGGTGAGAAATACTCTTAAAGTGGCAGTTCTTCAAGGGGCCAATAGCTTTAGTTCAGTTCAGTATGTGTCAAAAACAATATAAACACTGTTTCATGGGTTCACAGAGATCAACGCCCCCTAGTGTCGAATCACTGAAATTTCTAAACAGCTATGGCATAATGAAGCCTCATTTACTGAAATCACGAATATGCATTAATTCATGCTTAACTAATGCACAGATAATCATGAGTTAATGTAAGACTCATGAAGAACTAAACCATTTATTAATGATTACTAACGATTAGCTAACGATTTGCAAAGGTATCATTATGTTATGACTTTACTTGTTGAGGCACATTACTGTTAACTAATTCAAAATTAATACAAAACTCATAACCACAATGACATATTACTTAACAATTAGTTAATAGTCATGTGCCTCAGCAAGTAAAGTCATAACATAATAATACCTTTGCAAATCGTTAGCTAATGATTAATTAAAGCAGACAACTGGAAGTTGAAATGTATGGCTTTAACCCATTGTGGTAATTAACATATGAATTTACACTATTAGTAACACATTTAACTAATAACAATTTAATGATTACTTAATCTATTAATCATATATAATCTTCATTAGTTGCTGATGCAGTAATCATTAATAAATGGTTTAGTTCGTCATGAGTCATACAATAACTCATGATTATCTGTGCATTAGTTAAGCATGAATTAATGCATATTCGTGCACCCGTATTGTAAAGTGTTACCAAATCACGTGACTTTGGCAGTTTGATACACAGTTGGCAAATGTTTCAACTTTGTAACAAGATAAACACCGTCTTCATTTCAACACTAATACAATGTACTAAAATACACTATACCGCATACTACCTCACAAATACATAAGACATAAATATAGATGATTAATAAATAAAGATGATTAATTACCAATCTGTTGCAGACTGGAATATACTTGGTATTTGAGGTGTAGGTTTGCTGTCTTCTGATTCGGGATAATACTCTGGCTCAATAAACACGTATGGCAGACATCAGAAGTTTTCAAAACAATTTCACACGTGTAGCAGGGACGTTGAAAATGATTTTAATATGCAAAACTGTTACCCAATCCTAGCAGTGGACACTTACTTCCAAGTCTGCAGAATGCCTTTCAAAACTGACTCTTTCAATCAGGATCGGAAACAGCCTAGGCCTATTACTTCTATAATTTATAATTATACAAAAATACAAAAAAATGATGTTCATGACCACTTTAAGGTTGAGAGTTATCTAAAAAAACAAAAACAACAACAACACTTTTTTCATACTGAGGCCCCACACAGACCACAGACATGAGGGCTGTATGTGAGAAACTGAGTGAGAAAAGGTAAAAGCTTGAGACAACACAGGAGGAGCTACATGGTTACAACACCCCCATTGAAATCTAATTGGCCAGAAAATTGCCAGTAGCTTTCTACAGAATTTTCTTACAGTGTAGAGAATATCATTCTCTTTAGTAACTAATGTAAGAAATTTTTTAGTGATAGTAAATCGCTTAGCCTTCCCCTTTGGTAAAAACTGAAAAAGTAGTATACTTTAGCATACGTTTCAGTACTTTTTACTGATTTTTGAAATAATATACTTTAAAATTATACACTTATGCTCCAAAACATTTCCCTACATACAATTGTGAACTGAACATGTATTTGCATGTTAATTGCAAATAAATGAAAGTGAAAGTTATATTGAATGCAATTTGCTGAAATGTAGTGCTTTTTACCCACTTAAGAAGGACTTGTGTTTAAAATGTTTGTTAGAAGTTTACTGCCGAATTGCTGACAAGCATTTATGGTAAACTAAAATATACTTTGCCGTGTCTTTTAAAACTTGTATGTCATGTATTTAAATATGTGTGGTTACACATTTAGTACATTTAAAATATATTAACTTTAAACATAATATTGAATAACACACTACAGATACACACTAAAAATACAATTTTAGATTAATTAAATTACTGTGCTTTAGTATGTTAGTCAACACATCAAAATAAGTGTACTTCTTTAATTGTACTTAAGTGTGTTTAGAAACATCTGCAAGTACAGGTTTTTATACTTTAAAGATCTGAGGCACATTCATACAGTTGAGGGCACTTTTTCACAGGGGCAAATTAATAAAAATGTTTTTGATTGATTGAACAGACAAAAGGATGTTAGAAATATGAAATATGACATGTCTTCCTGAGTCTCTTTCCCACGTTCTGAATTTTTTTCTGATGTAACACCATGTTACTTCATCTCTAATAAATGATAATATAGTATAATACAATGAAAAATAGAATAGTAGTACAATTCTGTTACAATTTCTGCACTTTATTATTTCACGTCTGTTAAAAGCAAATATTTCAATCCAAATCTGGTTAAATGCTTTATTTTCTCTGACCCCGTGTCACATTATTAGATAGAATTGTAACATGTATCATCATGAGCCCTTCTCTAGCGTGTGTAGTATTAAACATGAGATGTAGTGTGACGAGTGTGAAGTGTGGGGTTATAGGATAAACCAATGAAAATCTTATAAGGTTAAGCATACACATTAGATCAGGGGTTTTCAAACTTTATGATGCCAAGGACCCCCAAATATGATGAACCTTTTATGAGGGACCCCCTTCCTAAAATCCATCTATTTTTATGTATGAAAAACCATTTAAACTGTTAGATAAATAAGTAAGTGTGATTATAAATACAACATATTGTTCCCAAAGTTAAATTGGCTATACTTAATGTTAGATGTATAAACCTGAAGAACATTTTCAATTAAAAATTATTTGTATAAGCAACTTTCACAATAAATGTATGTATAGCAGCTTACGTATACTGCGTTAAGAATACTGCCTTACAACCCCAGTGAGCGAGATAAAGGGGACTATAGTGAGTAAAACTCACTAAAGATACAAAGCAAACATATACAATTCTGGAAAGTATGTATACGGCAATAAAGGAGAGAAACATTTAGAATTGAAACAGTTAGAATGTTCGGTAGACTTTAGACTTAGACTTTTGCTTTGTCATTTTACTCTCTGAAATTTTCTGGGGACCCCTTAGAACCTTCTGGAGGACCCCTGGGGATCCCCGGACCCCAGTTTGAAAACCCCTGCACTAGATCACCTTTTATCAAACTTATAAAATTGTTACTTTTAAATTCCAAATTACTTTTAAATCATAAAATTGTGTGGGAAGATTTGAAGTCGAAGCCCAGATATACAGCATCAGAAAGACTGTACATCAGTACTTTGAAAAACAGCCTCCTTACAGGTCCTGATCTAGTAGATTCATTGAACAGTTCATGCCAAACACCAATTTCATTTACAACTGTGATGAAAAGAGAGTCTCTGCTTGACTTTAAGGCAAAGGTTCAAAGAAAAAGCAATGTTTGTCTATTGTATAGTGCTGTCTATTGTACACTCACCTAAAGGATTATTAGGAACACCATACTAATACTGTGTTTGACCCCCTTTCGACCTTCAGAACTGCCTTAATTCTATGTGGCATTGATTCAACAAGGTGCTGAAAGCATTCTTTAGAAATGTTGGACAATATTGATAGGCTAGCATCTTGCAGTTGATGGAGATTTGTGGGATGCACATCCAGGGCACGAAGCTCCCGTTCCACCACATCCCAAAGATGCACTATTGGGTTGAGATCTGGTGACTGTGGGGGCCATTTTAGTACAATGAACTCATTGTCATGTTGAAGAAACCAATTTGAAATGATTCGAGCTTTGTGACATGGTGCATTATCCTGCTGGAAGTAGCCATCAGAGGATGGGTACATGGTGGTCATAAAGGGATGGACATGGTCAGAAACAATGCTCAGGTAGGCCGTGGCATTTAAACGATGCCCAATTGGCAATAAGGGGCCTAAAGTGTGCCAAGAAAACATCCCCCACACCATTACACCACCACCACCAGCCTGCACAGTGGTAACAAGGCATGATGGATCCATGTTCTCATTATGTTTACGCCAAATTCTGACTCTACCATCTGAATGTCTCAACAGAAATCGAGACTCATCAGACCAGGCAACATTTTTCCAGTCTTCAACTGTCCAATTTTGGTGAGCTCGTGCAAATTGTAGCCTCTTTTTCCTATTTGTAGTGGAGATGAGTGGTACCCGGTGGGGTCTTCTGCTGTTGTAGCCCATCCGCCTCAAGGTTGTGCGTGTTGTGGCTTCACAAATGCTTTGCTGCATACCTCGGTTGTAACGAGTGGTTATTTCAGTCAAAGTTGCTCTTCTATCAGCTTGAATCAGTCGGCCCATTCTCCTCTGACCTCTAGCATCAACAAGGCATTTTCGCCCACAGGACTGCCGCATACTGGATGTTTTTCCTTTTTCACACCATTCTTTGTAAACTCTAGAAATGGTTGTGCGTGAAAATCCCAGTAACTGAGCAGATTGTGAAATACTCAGACTGGCCCGTCTGGCACCAACAACCATGCCACGCTCAAAATTGCTTAAATCACCTTTCTTTCCCATTCTGACATTCAGTTTGGAGTTCAGGAGATTGTCTTGACCAGGACCACACCCCTAAATGCATTGAAGCAACTGCCATGTGATTGGTTGATTAGATAATTGCATTAATGAGAAATTGAACAGGTGTTCCTAATAATCCTTTAGGTGAGTGTATATCACTTGTTGACGCTTTCACCCCGGAATTAGGCACGTAGTGACCTTCCAGGTCTGGAGCAGGCGCCAGCTTGCCCAGAACAAGTCCACCCATCTATTAGGATGCCCATAATCCACCTCCAATACTGATCTGTAACACAGAATATTGTGCACATACACAGATACACAGTCTCTCCAAGGTTGGAGTTGGTTGAGTTCTGGTCCTAACCAGAAAGTTTACCAAAACATACTGATAACATGTGCTTCCTCTCAGTGAGAGGTACAGACAATAGTACAGACAATATTCATCTTGATTCTTTAGTGTTTCAGTAAAAGGAAATATGAAATGAAATAAAATATAAAATAAAATGAAAGACAAATCCATATTTCATCTCTGGAAGCCGGGCTAAGTGAGCAAACACTGTCACTGCACTCCCGTGTGTGATACCTCCAAAATCCAAACACAAGACAACAAGTTGCTATCAAGTTTTTAGCGACACATCACACATCCCTAGACCAGACCCTCAGTCACTCCTCAGAGACCAAATACACACTTTAGAAAATATAAAGGAAGAAACAATCATTGGTCCTATTGATTGAGCAAAATCATAACTGGAAAGAATCATTAGAAATCATCATAATAATATAAGAGGATAAATACTGATTAAGGCTTTGATTATGAATTTAATTCAGATATATACAGGTATATTGAAGCGGCAGTGGATTTCAGAATCCAACCTTTTAAATGTTGTAAGAGTATGTTTAATCGAAATATGAATTCGAGTAATGGACGCTGTTGCACGTGTGGTATGCTGATGCGTTTAGAACAATATAGAACAATGTATTCATTAAAACAAAAATTTTGTTTAATTCGTGTTATGAGTTATACATTTGTAATCGTGTAAAGTTTTATTTGTTATCCTGAATAATCCATGCAATGTTTAAATTCTGTTATGTGTACAATGAGACATTATGTAATGATTGACAGGCATGGCTAGACCAGAGATTCTCCTTGTTAGAAGTGTCTGATAGTGTCTGTTGTGTCCTGACACAGGTATGTAAATCGATCATTAGTATTGTTTTGTATTTTTGTATTTGTATTATTGTTTTATTTGTTTCTATAATTGTTATTGCATGTTAAAAGGCTCACGCTCTCTCTTTCGCGGGATGTCATGATGATGAGAGGCACAGCTAGACCACAGCTATTATGTCAAAAGTAAACCTGACGACTGCATCCTCGTGTGGGATTTCTTTTATTACCAAGACATTTTTTCAGGGGATATTAACACCTTTGTGTCATTTTGCCATCCGTGTTGATCATTCATGTTAAACTTGATTGGCTTTTTTGAGGCTAAACCCACCCCCTAACCAGACAGATATTGGTAAACTCATTAATAAACTTGAATTTTTTCCCACCCAAAACCCTTACAGCAAAGCGACTTTTTTGGTAACATTAAAATGGTTTCCTGTATGTCCATGTATGCCAATTCTTTTTTAGAAAATCAGTATGAAGAAATGATTCAACGACTCACTCAAAGACTTCACTTGTTTCATTACTGGATGAATCAGCATTTTTAAACAAATCTCTTGAATGAATGATTCAATGACAGATACATTTTTTAACAGTCAATTTATCCCAACTTTAAGCGTTTATCCCAGTACTTCTCAAATGAATGATCAAATGAATTATTGTAATACAGAAATAATGATACTGTGTGGTTGAAAAGACTGTTTGTTTCATACATGGCAACTGCTCTCTCTTAGTCAGCGGCAGGGCAAATGCAGATTTAAATCGTTGTGATCGTACTTGTCAAAAGTTATTAAACTTTGACATAAACTATATACGACATAAACTATACGACATAGCCGTATCGCTGTCTTTTAGGAATTGATTCAGGTGCTGGAGGTTATTCTAACTTTAAGAAGTTAGCTATCTATCTCTTATCTTAAGAAAAAAGAAAACAACATTCTTAAGAAATGTTTTGGGAATATTGTGGCAAGCAGCGAGGCGAGGGACCGTGGGACCGCTCTCACGGTCCCTCGCCTCGCTGCTTGCCACAAATACAAAATATCTTTTATCTTAAATTAGAAAATAAGTCTTCTTTTCTACCCCTATTTACCAAGACTACGTACAAACAGTATTTCATTTCTTTCTTTTTTCCAGAACATACATCTACCAAATATTCACAAAGTTGTTTGTTTGGGTATTGATTTCAATTTTCAAAAAAAAAAAAAAAAAAAAGTTTCTCAGAAACTGCACCTTTAACTGATGATTCATGCAAAAAGAAAAAAAAAGTTGTATTACTGAAATCTCAGTTAGAGCAGTTGTGAGAACTGCAACCACACAGAGCACAAACCACCAGATAAAATGACCAGAAACCAGTGGAAGAGCAACCCATTCTCACTCACAAGGCATCAAAAACTGAATCATGGTCAGTTGCTTTGCTCGTCACTATTACAGTTTTTCAACACAATCCCTTGGCAATTCGTAACTATTTTATGTTTTCCTGTGAGATCTGTTTTTTCTTAATCGCTTTGGCTCAATTCTCAAATTATTTTTCTCAAAACAATAAGTTCACTATATGTACAAAGCTGCAATGTACAAATACATCATTGTTCAAATATGTACAAAGTGTATATTTAGTCTTAAGTGTGTCAAGATTCTAAAAGATGTCAATTTAATCTTATTCCGAGATTTAAGAATAAGTGTGATTCATAAAGGTTCCTATGTGTTAAGACTAGGGCCGTTCATTATGCGTTCTTGTCTGTACTTGTGTTCTCGTGGACTTGTGAAACATCATCAGTCGCTGCCCAAGTACTGTTCCAATTCAAAGTTCACATCTAGCCAAGTACAGTTCAAATCCCCGGATCCGCCCCTTTTATCGAGGATGCATCGAGAGGTGACTTGAGCAGACTTGGAAAAAGACAGGTATCCCAGAATGCATCTCGCACCAACCATCAAGCGTCAATAGCGTAATTTAAAAATACTGTTAATGTGTCACGAATTGTACTTTTTTCAGGCGAGAATGTACTTAAAGTACATAGTTTAAAGCTCAAATCTGTGGTTTATTTATAAAGAGAGCGCCTATTTGAACATTTGATCTGCCGTTTTCGGAGTTGTGCGATCCAGGCGATCACCGGGTGCTCAGCGCTCGTTAACCCTGCCGAGAGCAGCCTTTCCTTGGCTAGTCCTTCTGGCGTTTGCCGCAGGCTCTGACGTCTCTGTAGTGGTTAAACATGAGGTATGATTCGTAGATCTAACAGCTGATCTATGGTCTAATGAATCTATCATTTGTTTCCTGGCAAATCGTTTTGGCTGAGAGCAAAGTGAAGTTTCATAACTTTATATTTTTAGGATATTTAACTGTACAGAGTTGTAGCCTACTAGAGCGCTGACTTTGTATGTTTGACTGAATTGTTTGCTTTATTTATTGTATAGCTTATTATACCTTTTACTTATACTTTTATAATGGCTATTATTGATCACACATAAACTGACATTTAACAAAAAGAGGCTGGGTTCTGTTTTATGTCATATTTAATTTTATTACAGTGATATTCATATGCACACTTATTACCTGAACCACATAATAATATGTTTAATATTTTTTTAATGTAAACAAAAAGAGGCAGGGTTGTGCTTTATATTTTGTTTTGTTATAAATATACTTGCATTGAAGATAATCAAGGTATGTGTTGCCTGAACCACATTTGTGTGGCTATTAATATGTTTAAGATTTTTTTAATGAAAAAAAAAAAGAGGCAGAGACTGGTGTTTTATGACATATTTCGTTTTATTGTAGCCTAAAATGTTTTTTTTTTTTTTTTATGATAAAAAAAAAAAGAGGCAGAGTGGTGTTTTATAACATATTTCGTTTTATTGTAGCTTGAAATATAGCTACATATAGAGATAACCGGAGTGAGAGCGAGCTGAGTGACGCTATTAAGAACGCTGCTGTTAAATTAGCAGAGTACCGGACTTGTGTCCTCCCGTCTTCGGGAGTTCGTTCTCCTGAGTCTAACTTGGCAAGTTTGAACTACCAAGGACGCAAGTCACAAGTTCACGTACTTGGTATTGAGAAATGGCCCAGGTCTCAGCTCTTAAATCAGTGGTCGGCAACAGGCGGCCCAAGGGCCAAAACTGGCCCGCCAGTGTCGTGGCACACTGGCACACAGTCCAAAATATCTTTTTAATTCAGCAAAGAAAATCTCTCAGAGTCGAAGTTCCAGGTCTTAGGAAATGTAAACTTTATTGTAGAAACAACAAAGTGAGATGCCAGCTGAACATCTGACTTATCTATGGTAAAACCTAATATTTTATACTGTTTTCTTATAGTTCTGCATGCAATGAGCATCCTTCTATTTATCTTTTGTGCTAGACTCCTCACAGTTTTAGCCACAATTATATGCAAACGCTAGCATTTTCAGGAGCAGCTGAGTAATATTGTGCCAATTTACATACGCAAAGTCACTGGGTTGATGCCAGCTGTGACTGGGTTGGCATCATCTGGGACATTCCAACTGGTGGAAAAATCCCTAACTTCACAGTTCTTAAAAAAAAACTCTTATATGCAGCGCTTATCACCTGTACCCCATACAATAAGTAAAATTTTCTTGTAATTTCCATACTTTGATGGACCCTGCTTTTTTATGCACAGCCTAGTTCTACTTTTAATGAATTTCTTCAACACCAGCAATAATATCTGGCCCACGTCCACAGCCAGATTATTTTGATAGCGGATGGTTCTGAAATAGATCTGTCATGACTTAACAATTAACAGTTAAGCTGCGTTCACGCCATGTAATTACCGTAGTTTTGAGATGACAACACATGACTTTCTATTCGGAACTGTTCACGTCCTTGAACTGGGAATTATGCGTTTCTATGGCAACACTATCAACATGAATCTACAGCGACCAGGTACAGCGGTCACGTGGTACAAGTAGGAGCTCTCAGAAAATTCCCATCTTACAAGCTGTAATTACGAGCTCAACAAGGATGTGAATGCTTTTTGAAATCTTGTAATTACGGTAATTACAACATGGCGTAAACGCAGCATTACTCACAAAACAAAAGTAAAATAGCCGTCATGAAATGTTTGGTATGAAAAATCTAACAGTGAACCATTAAAACGTTTGCTTATAATGCGGGGTGCAAGGCCACTTTGAAGGTGCCATGCTTTGTCTTGTGGTGCCGCCTAATATTATATCCTTTGCAAACAGCGACAACTTCGTTGCAGATAAGACAGATAAGACATACCGGCTTTGCATTCACAAAACTAGGCAGGATGAACACATAGTTGTCTTTCCATTCTTCTTTGTATGCCCTATTTTCCACTTTCCTCTTTAGACTCTTTGATAGTGCCATTTTCTCTCACCAGCTCAATGCAGTTTAGCATGTGAGGATGCCAAGGAGTGTAAAAGTTACAATAAGTTAGGCTCCATTGTGTAAACAAGCTAATTAAAATGATACACATTTATTATTCACAATATGGAATGAGGAAATAAAAAAATTTTTTTTAAGAGCATGACTCAAACATGCCATTAATGTTATTTAAGAGTTGTTTTTATCCATTCCGCATCTCCCACATATGTGTGTTTTAGCAAGGCTGCCTGTGTTGCAAGTTGGTGAATAAAGATACTTGCCAGGTTACATATCACTACTACTTTATTAATTTATCCAGTGTAAAATCCGGACACCGCCACACAAATGTGGCTTTTTGTTAATGACTGTCCTACTACAGGATTTAACACAGAGTAACAGCTCACTACCAGTTACAAAATACACTGTAAGAGTCTGTCACAGGAAATTCTAGTTGCATTTTTCATCAATTCATTTTTTTAATTATCCTTTGACTATGTTCTGTCCTGCCATCTAGTGTTGAATTTTTTTTTTGGCTCGATGCCAAACTTACTTGCCGACCCCTGTCCTAAATTATTTAAAGGGTTAGTTCACCCAAAAATGAAAATTCTCTCATTAATTACTTACCCTCATGTCGTTCGACACCCATAAGACCTTTGTTCATCTTCGGAACACAAATTAAGATATTTTTATTGAAATCTGATGGCTCAGAAAGGCAGCAATGACATTTCCTCTCTCAAGACCCATAAAAGGTACTAAAGACGTCGTTAAGAAGTCCATCTCACTACAGTGGTTCTACAATAATTTTATGAAGCGACGAGAATAGTTTTTGTGTGCAAAAAAAACTAAATAATGACTTATATAGTGATGGCTGATTTCAAAACACTGCTTCCTGAAGCTTCGGAGCTTTATGAATCAGCGTATCGAATCAGCGGTTCAGAGCGCCAAAGTCACGTGATTTCAGCAGTTTGGCGGTTTGACACGCGATCTGAATCATGAATTGATACACTGATTCATAACGCTTCGAAGCTTCAGGAACGACATGAGGGTAAGTAATTAATGACAGAATTTTCATTTTTGGGTGAACTATCCCTTTAAGAATTCTGAATGGCTGGTCTCCTAATCTAGTTAGGAGTAACAAGATGGCAGCAGAGAGGAGGAGACCACACACTTTCCAACAAAGGTGAAGTATTGAAGTTATATGATGACAGGGAGTGTCATCATATAACTTGATGCAAGCTTGATCATATTCTTTTTGTAACCTATATCTAGAAAGAAATGTAATAATTTTTCCCACTCTACAAACTAATGCAAAATACTAACTGCAAAATGAAAATAATAATTACATATTTTGGCGACTGGAAAATGTAGCAGTGCACGAGTGATGACTTGGGCCGACAGAAACCAGGGTCTTAAATAGCACTATTGCGACAAAATACCAAATAAACACAGTAAGGCAATTCATTGACTTCCAAACTGAACTTCAAACCATGCAGCAAAAGAAAGCCGCTTTTATGAGGATTGTAAGCTTAGAGTTTTTGGAGCCATTTATGGAACTCATATGCTCTTAAAGGTGCAGTGTGTAGTATTTATGAGGATCTATTGACAGAAATGCAATATAATATACATAACTATGTTTTCAGTGGTGTATAAAGATCTTACATAATAAGCCGTTATGTTTTTATTACCTTAGAATGAGCCATTTCTATCTCCATACACAGTGGGTCCTCTTACAGTGAAATCGCCATTTTGCGCCGTCATGTTTCTACAGTAGCCCTAAACGGACAAACTTCTCTACAGAGCGCTAGTCACTCTCTGCTTTCTCCGACGATGACATTTTAGTCCTGTGTCGGCCACCGTAGCTTCTCGATGTGCTTTGAAAGAGAGGGGTAAGCGTTGGGCAGATGCAATTCGCATCCTCACCGCTAAATGTCACAAAAATTTACACAGTGCACTTTTAAAGGATTAGTTCACGTCAAAGTGAAAATTTCCTGATAATTTACTCACCCCCATCTCATCCAAGATGTTCATGTCTTTCTTTCTTCAGTCGAAAAGAAATTAAATTTGAGGAAAACATCCCAGGATTTTTCCCCAGATAATGGACTTCAATTGCAACCAATCAATTGCGCGTTGAATGACGCCAACGCATCAGAAATGTCACACCCGTGATGTACGTGGAAGGACCGATCACGCATAACATTATGACAGGTGAATTGAATAACTGATAAGAACTGTTAGTGGGTGGGATATATTAGGCAGCAAGTGAACATTTTGTCCTCAAAGTTGATGTGTTAGAAGCAGGAAAAATGGGCAAGTATAAGGATTTGAGCGAGTTTGACAAGGGCCAAATTGTGATGGCTAGACGACTGGGTCAGAGCATCTCCAAAACTGCAGCTCTTGTGGGGTGTTCCCGGTCTGCAGTGGTCAATATTTATCAAAGTGGTCCAAGAAAGGAACAGTGGTGAACCGGCGACAGGGTCATGGGCAGCCAAGGCTCATTGATGCAAGTGGGGAGCGAAGGCTGGCCCATGTGGTCCGCTCAAACAGACGAGCTACTGTAGCTCAAATTGCTCAAGAAGTTAATGCTGGTTCTGATAGAAAGGTGTCAGAATACACAGTGCATCACAGTTTGTTGCGTATGGGGCTGCATAGCCGCAGACCAGTCAGAGTGCCCATGCTGACCCCTGTCCACCACCGAAAGCGCCAACAGTGGGCACGTGAGCATCAGAACAGAACAGCAATGGAAGAAGGTGGCCTGGTTCTGATGTTTTCCTTTACATCATATGTGTAACCGGGTGGTAAATACCCTTAAAAAAGTTTGTTTCTCCCCTTGCATGTTTAAAACTATTATTTCATTGTCCTTTACTGTGTTCAGTGAATTGTAAGGACAAGAAAAACTGTGGTTCTCTGTATGTCCCTGGAGTCGTCAGCAGGTGGCACTGTGTGTTGTGCGTGCAAAGCAGTGCGCATGCGTTCTCTAAACCTCGATCACTTTGTCAGACGTGCAGCGAGCAATGTGTGAGAGAGACGCGCACTCTCTGGAAATTGTGGAGGTTTTTAGATCATCCATGGGTAACTACAATGTTTTATGATTATATCCTTGATAAATATCATTTGTGGATGTATATTTTTCTGTGTTAATTCGGAGAACTGTCATATTTGAAAGGTTATGTTGTGTAATGTCCGTGATAATATGACGTCACACCATGTGGGGTAGGCCTGTTCATCGGCCGCTAAGAAATGTTATACACTTAATTTTCCAAATGTTACGTGTGATTTTCATGTGATTTTAATTTGATGGTGATTGTTTACACAGTTACAACATAATGTTGGTGATTTCAGCCCTTGTGAAGTGAATGTGGTGGTATGTAGGAGCTGATCGTTATGTGAGTGTTGTTTTCTCTCATTTCCCTCAAATGATGTGTAAGTGAGAAATATAAAAATGTACTTATGTTGTTTTGTTCTGTTTGTACAGTATTCCCACTGCCGTATTGTGTTGTAACATTTTGGTATCGCATGGCAAACAATAAAAGCCGGAACTGTTTCTCTTTAAATAAATCTGAGACTAAATAGTTTTATTTGAAATTGGTAACTGAATAAACTTATAGTAATTTGAACCCCCTAATGTGTTCCTGGTGGTAAATCTAAATCCCCGGTCACACATTTTGGCACCAGGAGTGGGGTTGTTTATTCAATCTGATTAGTTTTTTTCCGTCAAGCAGTATAGTTGGGTTAGACAATACGGCAGTGGTGAATATTTTGCAGAGGACGTCCAGAGTGTGGAGAATCGTGGTTGCGGACAAGATGGCCAGCGCTGGATCGATCGGTTTCCAGTGTGTTGGGCGTAACAGCTGCTGAGGAGACTGGTCCGGCTTAACGGGCTGTCAACGTGTTGGCTTCCAGGATTTCATGGCTGCATCCCAGGAACTGTGCATTAGTGTTAGGGTCTGTCTGAGGTACTGAAAAAGACTGAGAAAGCGGGACAAGTTTCGCACTAAGGACATTAATCTTGGACTAAGTTGAGTTAATGCTTTTTGACCTACTTTTGTAGAAAATGTCTGACTCTGACGAACCGCCTGAAGAGAGGGCACACGTCCCTGTTGGTGGGGCTGTGGGAAATGATGTCATAGAGCAAATGAGTGGTCAAATTTGAGAGTTAAGTGATTGGAGGAAGGATACTCTAGCCAATAGGGCTGTTGGTGGGGGTAACTCGACCCGCTCTTACATTTATGTTCCTCGTGAACGGCAGGTCCAACCTTTTAGCGGGGAGTATAACAAAGATGGAAGGTCTGTAGAGGAGTTTATTGAGGAGGTGGAAAGGGTTCTACGGGCCAGAGACCAGACACAAGAAGAACAGCTGGACTTTATCATTTCACTTTTGCGGGGACCCGCACTGGAAGAGTTGCGTTTATGTGTAGGAAACCAGTCCAGGTGGGCCATTGATTTGTTTACTTTCCTGAGGGAAGCGTTTGGGGAACGGCGTAGTGGGACTCAATTGTTGCAAATGTTTTTCAATCGCAGACAATTGGAGGGGGAAGATCTCAGAAACTACTCTCATGCTCTCTCTCTCGCATGTTAAGTTCTGTTGTAAAACAATCCCCTGATGGTTTGGCTAATGAGCAGGGGATTTTGCGTGATCAGTTTGTGGAGGGTGTGCGAGATTCCACATTGAGGCGAGAGCTGCGCAAGTTGATCAGAGAAAAGCCCTACTTGACCCTGCTTGAGATTCGCCATGAGGCTATTCTTTGGTCCATGGAAGAGAGCAGGCCAACCAGAGTAGCGAATAGTCGACCGGTCCATTCAGAAGTGTTAAGGGAAACTGAAGGTACTTCTGTCGGGTCTGAGAATCAAAACTCTTCTGTGTTGAATGATATTTTACAGGTAATTTCCCGGCAGGAAAAGCGAATAAGTGAGCAAGAGCAGAATATTTCAGAGCTCATTGAGGTGGTCAAAGAGTTGACTGTGCAGCGGTCAGTGTCAGTTCTGTCAGAATTTCACGCCTTCGTCAAAATCTCCTCCCAGGTTTACAGAAAAAGGAGAACCTATCTGTTTCAGGTGCAACGGGGTTGGGCATATCGCTAGACGCTGCACTGTAAGACGGGGTGGGAGAGTAGGTCAAGAAACACGAGGTCCTTCTGTTGCGCTGAGTCAGGCTGCACAAGGGGTAGTTTCTGGTTCACCGCCTGAGGGAACTAGTCGAGACCGCTTCCTGGAACGGGCAGTTGGAACGTGCCCAATGGTAGACCTGAAAATCAAGGGTGTTCAAGTGTCTTGCTTGCTCGACACTGGTAGTCAGGTCAGTACTATTACTGAAAAGTTTTTCAGAGAGCATCTGTTTGGGGATGAGAGTGATGTATTGTCTACTTCTGGCTGGCTGAAGATCACGGCAGCCAACGGTTTAGATATTCCCTACTTGGGTTACATGGAGCTGGACGTGGAGGTTATGGAGATGACCCTGCCAGAGTGTGGGTTCTTGATTGTGAAAGAAACTCCTAGCCCATCATCTGTGGCTGTGCTCATAGGAATGAACATTATCAGTAAGTGCCGACAGATTGTTCACGCTGAATTTGACACCACGCTGGGTGGTAGGCTGGATTCTGACTGGAGGGCAGTCTTTCAGCAGGCACAGTCAGTGGAGTTAGTTGAGCGAGTTTCATCTGCTCGGGTCGTAGGTAAGACTCCTGCTCATGTGCCAGCATGGTCGGCAGCCACTGTCATGATTAAGGGGATTGAAGGCAGTAAAAAGGATGGCTCTGTGTGGTTGGTAGAACCAGCAAATTTGCCCTTACCAGAAGGTTTGGTTGTAGTACCTACCTTGGTCACGTCAGAGTTACCTGTGTGTCCAGTAAGAGTACTTAACCTTTCTCAGGAAGACCTTTGGCTTCAACCTAGGGCCCGTTTGGGTTTGTTGTCCCCGGTAGATGGTAACAGTGCGGGTTCGTCCGGCGAAGTAAGGTTTCAGCGAATCTCTGCGGACACAGAACAGGTCACTATGGGTGGAGGTCCTGGTTCTGAGCCTCAGGCCCAGTCAGTTTTGGGTCACATTGACATGGGAGGCACGCCTGAACAGCAGGTTCAGTTAAAGGCTCTGCTGAGCAAATATTCAAGTGTGTTCACCCTGGAGGATGATGATTTGGGTTACACAGATAAGGTTCGGCATGAGATACATCTGACTGATGACATACCAGTGAATCAGCCTTACCGACGAATTCCCCCAAATCAGTACCAAGAGGTTAGAGAGCACATCACTAAGTTACTGAAGAAGGGTGTCATTCAAGAGAGTGTGAGTGCTTACGCTTCACCTGTGGTTCTGGTGCGCAAAACTGATGGGTCACTACGGTTGTGCATAGATTATCGCAAACTCGATGCCAAGACAAGGCGTGACGCATTTCCGCTACCCAGAATTGACGAGAGCTTTGATGCACTCAGTGGAGCGAGGTTTTTCTCAACTGTGGACTTGGCCTCTGGGTATCATCAGATCGCGGTGAGTGACAGGGATAGGGCCAAGACAGCGTTCACTACGCCTTTTGGTTTATTTTAGTACCGGAGGATGCCATTTGGGGTCTGTAATGGACCGTCGACCTTTCAGCGGCTGATGCAGGCCATTATGAGCGATCTGATATTTCAGGTCTTGATAGTGTACCTAGATGACATTTTGCTGTTTTCACAGACATTTGAGGAACACCTGAAAAGATTAGAGGTGGTGCTGAAACGTTTGGCAGAGACTGGTTTAAAGGTCAAGCTGGGGAAGTGCCGTTTTCTCCAAGACTCTGTGCGTTTTCTTGGTCACCAGGTGTCAGCGCATGGGATTTCTCCTGACCTAGACAAGGTCACCGCGGTCAGTAATTGGAAGACTCCAAAAACCGTCAAGGAGTTGAGGTCATTTCTGGGGTTTTGCAACTATTATAGGAAGTTTGTCGAGGGCTTCTCGAAGATAGCTGGACCCTTACATGACCTAGTAAATGCTTGCTTGAGTGAAGGCAGGTGTGTAAGGGGTGTCCGTCATTTTAGCACTCTGTGGTCTGCTGAATGTGACCATGCATTTAATCACTTAAAGAGGAAGCTGACGACAGCACCTGTGCTCGGTTTCGCAGACTTCACTTGTCCTTTCATTCTTGAAACCGATGCAAGCCAGAATGGTTTAGGAGCCATCCTGTACCAGAAACAGGGTGATGAGAAAAGGGTCATTGCGTACGCCAGCTGTAGGCTGCGTAATGCAGAGCGAAATGATCAAAATTACAGTAGCATGAAGCTCGAGCTACTGGCTCTTAAGTGGGCTGTAGTCGAGAAATTTCGTGGCTACTTACTTGGGTCTTGGTTCGAGGTGATTACGGATAATAATCCGCTCTGTCACTTGCAAACTGCTAAGTTAGGAGCGATCGAACAGAGGTGGGTAGCACAACTGTCAGTTTTTAACTTCGAGGTGAAGTACAGACCGGGCAAGAGTAACGCAGCAGCTGATGCTCTGTCTAGGCAGGAGTTTGCAGGGGAGCCTGAACCTGATCCAGTGACTCGTCTAAATGAAAAGACATTTTGTCCGCAGGTCAGTGTGGGCGAGTTGGTATATCTGGGCCAGTGGCCTCCGGGCAGGAACAAGATTCAAGATGCCTGGAGCCTGATTGTGTATCGAGTAGTGGAAGTAGTAGGCACAACTTACACTGTTGAAGCTTTGGAGGGAGGGCCCTCAAAAAGGGTTCCCAGGTCAGAGTTGCGTTCAGGTGCCGTGCCCACTCCTAGGCCTAGGAGTAAAGCGAAGTCTCTGCCAGATACACAGCCCGTCATCATGAACGGGAACGTGATTTCTGGACCAGATTTTGTGGTAGTAGAGGAGGTTGTGCAACCCTCTGTGAGCGTGGCTGCAAACACTCACATGAACCCGGAGTTGAGAGGTGACCGCTCTAAAGGTATCCGGGTACGAGTATCAGCAGATACTGGTAGAGACTCTGCAGAATCTGGTGATGTGGTCCTGAATGCAGAGGCTCCAGAAGAGCATGTCCAATCACAGGAGCTAGAGACTGGTGAGGTGCATAACCCAGTCGAGAGGGAAGTACCAGTACCAGCTGTGCGCAGGAGCAAGCGAGCAACTGCGGGTGTTCACACAAATCCTTTTCATGCACCCAGGTCTGCTTGTCATGCAGTGAGCGTCAGCACAGATATGGTGTCTCAAGTATTGGCCAGTATTGGCACTGCGTTGTTTGAGAAGGCATTACAGGGTGCCATGAACGCCGAAATCAGTGATTGAGTGAGTCATCGAGGACGCTGACTTATTGCAGGGGAGAATGTAACCGGGTGGTAAATACCCTTAAAAAAGTTTGTTTCTCCCCTTGCATGTTTAAAACTATTATTTCATTGTCCTTTACTGTGTTCAGTGAATTGTAAGGACAAGAAAAACTGTGGTTCTCTGTATGTCCCTGGAGTCGTCAGCAGGTGGCACTGTGTGTGGGGCGTGCAAAGCAGTGCGCATGCGTTCTCTAAACCTCGATCACTTTGTCAGACGTGCAGCGTGCAATGTGTGAGAGAGACGCGCACTCTCTGGAAATTGTGGAGGTTTTTAGATCATCCATGGGTAACTACAATTTTTTATGATTATATCCTTGATAAATATCATTTGTGGATGTATATTTTTCTGTGTTAATTCGGAGAACTGTCATATTTGAAAGGTTATGTCGTGTAATGTCCGTGATAATATGACGTCACACCATGTGGGGTAGGCCTGTTCATCGGCCGCTAAGAAATGTTATACACTTAAGTTTCCAAATGTTACGTGTGATTTTCATGTGATTTTAATTTGATGGTGATTGTTTACACAGTTACAACATAATGTTGGTGATTTCAGCCCTTGTGAAGTGAATGTGGTGGTATGTAGGAGCTGATCGTTATGTGAGTGTTGTTTTCTCTCATTTCCCTCAAAAGATGTGTAAGTGAGAAATATAAAAATGTACTTATGTTGTTTTGTTCTGTTTGTACAGTATTCCCACTGCCGTATTGTGTTGTAACATTTTGGTATCGCATGGCAAACAATAAAAGGCGGAACTGTTTCTCTTTAAATAAATCTGAGACTAAATAGTTTTATTTGAAATTGGTAACTGAATAAACTTATAGTAATTTGAACCCCCTAATGTGTTCCTGGTGGTAAATCTAAATCCCCGGTCACATATGGATTGTGCGTCGCTTACCTGAGGAATCACATGGCACCAGGATGCACTATGGTAAGCATGTTAAGTGGCAGATGACAAACCTGCAGCGTGTGCTTAGAATAAACAGAACGTCATCATTCGTTGGTGTGGATGCTAATATAGTTATTGTCATGGTTATCTTTATAGTTATCATTCTTAGTGTAAACAGGCCTTAAGGTTGCTATGGATGATGTCACTTTATAAGAGCACGCTCTTTCAAATCATACACAGTGATTGGTGAAGAAGTGTAGCAGGCAGGCAATGGGAAGGAGAAATATATAAAGATAGAAATGTACAACTACATGAAATACAAACACTATATATATAGCCTATAATAAATTGTGTATTATGTATAACATAATCATATAGTACACCTACGGCTAATTCTATTCAGTTTCTATTCAATATATACAACATTTCAGAAATACTGTACACATATAGCATTGGATAATACAAAACCACCAAAGATAAGACAAAGAAAAGCAAACTGGACTAACTACATTTAACACTAGAACCGCCAGGGGTCGCTGTATACCTAAAACCGTTGTTGTTGGTCCATTGTGCTGCGATTCGTGATCAGACTCGAACATGTATGGGCCAGGACTTCACTTGTTTCATTACTGGACGAATCAGCATTTTTAACAAAGCTCTTGAATTAATGATTCAATGACAGATAAATTTTTTAAAGGTCCAGTGTGTAGTATTTATGAGGATCTGTTCACAGAAATGCAATATAATATACATAACTATGTTTTCAGTGGTGTATAAAGACCTTACATAATGAACCATTATGTTTTTATTACCTTAGAATGAGCCATTTCTATCTACATTCACCGCGGGTCCCCTTACAGTGAAGTCACCATATTGCGCCGTCATATTTCTACAGTAGCCCTAAACGGACAAACTTCTCTACAGAGCGCTAGCATGGGCGTAAATTTTATCTAACAGTTGGGGGCGACAATAAAATTAGCCTAATTTCCCTCAGCCATCGCTTGTAAAGGTTGTAAAACCTCTCACTTCTTTCCGTCAAGAAACCTGTGCTGCATGCCATGTCTGCGTGAGACTGTTGCTCACTTTCTACTTCAATAAGATGTCAAACTAACTTTATTGAACATTTTTTCTATTTTTTTACTATAGCATTTGTTACAGTATGAAAAATACCAACCTACACATTTAAAATAGCTATATGTCACAGCTGTCATATAAATCTATATTGAAAAATATATTCCCTAATAGGTTACAAATTATAAATTCTACAAGTTAGTCAAGATTTACAACAATAAATACAATAGGACGTGATAAATTCTAGTAAGGGGGCCAAGAATAGTTAAAAAAGCTTTCTAATAAATGTTGGTGCGAGATGATGTTTTCGCCTCTTTTCATCTCTTTAGTTTATGTGGCTGTTTTAGATAATGCTTGACTTTCTCCATAGTGTTTTAATGTGGTAAATTCTCAATAGAATTTAAATGGGTCACACATTTTATCATCAGTCACGATAGGAATGGCTCAGTCATGTTGCGCTGATAATTGGTCTTCAGTTCGTGGGGGAACTTAGCGCTTATAAAAGCTCAGAATATGATGCATATAATTAGTTATTAGCCTAATTCACTCACCACCATATTTCTTATCCTGAGAACTGCAGAGAACTACGGTGCGCTGCGTGAGCTCTGATTGGTTAACATCTTAAACATGCGCACAAGAACGTTGTAGTATTCTGAATTAAAATATAAATTAATTATTAAATAAAATCGCAGCCTTATGCAGTTTAGAAATCGCATGTGCTCAAATCGTGATTGTTTTGCGATTGCGATTAATTGCACAGCCCTAGTAGGCAGGGCCGTAGCTAGGGAATTCTGGGCCCCCTGAAAAAAAAACATTGATGTGGGCCCCCAATGCCCTCCACTCATGTCATATACGGTGGGCCTATAAGATGCATGGAGGCCCACATCTGGTGCCATGCACCTAATATGAATTTCTCACAAAATAACAAAACAGACAAATAAATAAATGCAAATAAAGGTTATTGCTTTTACTTCTTTTATAAGCAACGTTGTATATAAATATTATATAAAAACAATGGCATTAAGGGAGTAATAACGTATTATTGTGCAAAACAAACTAATAAAATAACAACAAAAGACAAGAAATTAGTAAAATTATAAAATACACTTTTTTTTTTTAAGTAGGCCTACCAGCAATAGCCTTTAATAGGCCTATAAAATGTCTTTTCATTCAGTCTGATGTCTAACAGCTGAGATAAATATTCAGAAATTTAAATGAATGCAGTCAAATGTAAAATAAAAATATTTAAGTTTCTCACTGTCTTCATTTTTGATGAAAATAATGTGCCATTTATTTAAATAAAGCTAATAAATATATCCATCAATAGCAATGAGTTGTATTCCCGTTTTCTTGACAGTACTGTTAAAAATATCACATCAGCCGGTATGTCTGTAATCCTTTTGACACACATATCTATTTTTCTGTATGTTATACAAACCAACAAACTAATACATAATAGCGCAAAAAGACTGGGACTTTGAGAGCGTAATCGTTTGGGCTGTACGAGCCGTGCCGGTATACAGAGATGTGACCGTACCGGAGTGCGCAGATGGCGGCTCTTATTAGGTGTTGTTAGCAGTACATCTTGTGCTGGGCCGTCTCAAAGTGCCGCTACTAGGCTAGCACGTACTGGTCCATATGGACAGCAGTGCGGCCGCTGCGTACATCAACTGTCAGGGTGGTCTTCACGCCACTCACATTCCGGGCCTGCTCAATCGTGCGGCCAACGAGCTCCCACGACAGCAAGTGCTTCCGGGAGAATGGAGACTCCACCCCCAGGTGATCCAGCTAATTTGGAGGTGCTTCGGGACCACACAGGTAGACCTGTTTGCCGCCCCGGACACGTCGCATTGCCAGCTGTTTTATTTCCTGACCAAGGGACCCTTGGCATGGATGTACTGACACACAGCTGGCCCAGGGACCTACCCAAATATGTGTTTCCCCAGTGAGCCTTCTCGCAGAGACACTGTGCAAAGTCAGGGAGGATGAGGAGCAGGTCTTGCTAGTTGCTTAATTAACTATGTTCATTCATTTGCAAGAGGAGAACTGGCCCCCAACTGAGCTTGGGTTCTCCCAAGGTTTTTTTCTCCCTGGGTTTTTTGTTCCTAGCCACTGTTGCCTATGGCTTGTTTAGTGGGGACATTTAAATTGCAACTCATGCTCCACACGACAGCCCCTCCCTGGCCCATTCCTCTGAGGAAGGTCCTACTTTCTCAGAGACGGGGCACCCTCTGGCACCCGCGTCCAGACCTCTGGAAACTCCATGTCTGGTCCTTGGACAGGACGCGGAGGTTCTAGGTGCTCTACCCCAATCGGTGGTAGACATCACTTCGGCTAGAGCCCCCTCTACGAGGCGCCTCTATGCTTTCAACTGGAATTTGTTGAGTGTTGCTCTTCCCGCCGGGAAGACCCCTGCAGGTGTTCGATCAGTTCTGTGCTCTCCTTCCTGCGTGATCGGTTGGAGCGAGGGCTGTCTCCCTCCACCCTCAAGTGTATGTTGCCGCCATCGCCGCACATCACGATGCAGTTGATGGTAAGTCCTTGGGGAAGCAAGATCTAGACCACACTTTCCCAGTGTTATCCAATAGTCTCACTGAGTGGGTCATGCGGAACAGCAATGATTGACTTTCTCTGGCAGCAACCGTGTTGTTTTCCAAGGGATCCCCATAATGTCGGTGATGTTCCGACGTATGTCGAACGTGACCGACTGAAATACTGTACACATATAGGGACCAGGCACATTTTACTAATTCCAAACCACATTATTCTTAATAATTACTATTACAGTGCATCTGGAAAGTATTCACAGCGCTTCACTTTTTCCACATTTTGTTATGTTACAGCCTTATTCCAAAATGGATTAAATTCATAATTTTTTTACTCAATTCTACAAACAATACCCTATAATGACAACATAAAAGAAGTTTGTTTGAAATCTTTGCAAATTTATTAAAAATAAAAAATGACAAAAATCACTTAAGTATATAAGTATTCACTGCCTTTGCTCAATACCTTTGGCACTGATTTCAGCCTCAAGTCTTTTTGAGTATGATGCTACAAGCTTGGCACACCTATTTTTGGGTAATTTCTCCCATTCTTCTTTGCAGGACCTCTCAAGCTCCATCAGGCTGGATGGGGAGCGTCGGTGCACAGCCATTTTCAGATCGCTCCAGAGATGTTCAATCGGGTTCAAGTCTGGGCTCTGTCTGGGCTGCTGGTCTGAGGTGTCCCGTAACCACTCCTTTGTTATCTTGGCTGTGTGCTTAGGGTTGTTGTCCTGTTGGAAGGTGAACCTTCACCCCAGTCTGAGGTCCAGAGTGCTCTGGAGCAGGTTTTCATCAAGGATGTCTCTGTACATTGCTGCATTCATCTTTCCCTCAAACCTGACAAGTCTCCCAGTTCCTGCTGCTGAAAAACATCCCCACAGCATGATGCTGCCACCACCATACTTCACTGTAGGGATGGTATTGGCCAGGTGATGAGCGGTGCCTGGTTTCCTCCAGACATAACCCTTGCCATTCAGGCCAAAGAGTTCAATCTTTGTTTCATCAGACCAGAGAATTTTGTTTCTCATGGTCTGAGAGTCCTTCAGGTGCCTCCAGGTGGGCTGTCATGTGCCATCTGGCCACCCTACCATACAGGCCTGATTGGTGGAGTGCTGCAGAGATGGTTGTTCTTCTGGAAGGTTCTTCTCTCTCCACAGAGAAACGGTGGAGCTCTATCAGAGTGACCATCAGGTTCTTGGTCACCTCCCTGACTAAGGCCCTTCTCCCCTGATCACTCAGTTTGGCTGGGCGGCCAGCTCTAGGAAGAGTCCTGGTGGCTCCAAAATTCTTCCATTTACGGATGATGAAGGTCACTGTGTTCATTTAGACCTTCAATGCTGTAGAATTTTTTCTGTACCCTTCCCCAGATCTGTGCCACGATACAATGCTGTCTCGAAGGTCTACAGACAATTCCTTGGACTTCATGGCTTGGTTTGTGCTCTGACACACACTGTTAACTGTGGGACCTTATATAGACAGGTGTGTGCCTTTCCAAATCATGTCCAATCAACTGAATTTACCACAGGTAGACTCCAATCAAATACTTTCTGGATGCACTTTAATTTTGTATTTAATCACTAATAAGTGATTTATAAATGTTCATGAAGGATGGAAATGAAAAATGCCTTATATTAATGCTCATTGGGTCAGCAGGGTCAGACAAAAACAGCTTATGAAGAAAAGACGCATGTTAACTGCAAAATATTTAAGAATTAAGGTGAAGAATTAAGTGTGAAACCATCAGGAACCCTTTAGTCTCCAGTGCCACCATTTTCTAGAACTGCAACCTACCTGGAGTCTCCAGAAGTGCAAGGTGTCAGGATCTCAGAGACTTAAGTTACGGAAAGAATCCTAAAAAATGACCCCCACTTAAGAATCACAAGCTGAAGAGTTGTAAAATAAACGAAGACTGTTTTTTTATAGGCTTTATAGACAGATAGGTTGAGAGTGACTCTTGAAGCACCACATCCTCTTGTAACACTGTTTGAAGAATTCATCTTCCAGAATATGCCAGTAAGTTTTGGGAGTTCATTTTTAGTCTATCTCCTATCCTGAAGTCCGTTTTGCAGAGATGGACTAAAAATTAACTCCCAAAACTTACTGGCTGATTCTAGAAGATGGGCAATGGGAAAGAAAAATATACGTTCCTGTGGGAACTGTAATCCTGGGTCTATACCCAAGTGTCTGTCCAGTGTGAATTGTGAAACACTAAGACGAGAGCACTCGAGTGTAGTGCCCAAGTCCAGGTTGTAAAACCTCACGAATGTGTGTGGTGAGGACCACCCTGCCATCTTGGCCGGAGACAAGGGCTCTGGCGTGGCGGCGGCCATCTTGGCCGGAGACGAGGGCTCTGGCGTGGCGGCCATCTTTGGACTTTCGTCGTGGGCCGGAGCCTCTCCTTGACCCTCTTCGGGGCTTTCATCGGACACTGGGGTTCTCACCGGGCTTGGGGAAGAGACTGGGGATGTCGCGGGGATCTGGGAGGAAACAGGGGTTGTCTCAGGGCTCTTGACGGAGACAGGAGGTGTCAACGAGCTCTGGACGGAGACAGGAGATTTCTCTGGGCTTTGGACGGAGATTGGTGATGTCACGGGGCTCTGGGAGGAAACAGGGGATGTCACAGGGCTCTTGATGGAGACAGGAGGTGTCAATGAGCTCTTGACGGAGACAGGAGATTTCTCTGGGCTTTGGACGGAGATCGGTGACATCACTGGGCTTTCGATGGAGGCATAGGACATCTCTGGGATTTTGATGGAGACAGGGGATGTCTCTGGGCTCTGGATGGAGACAGGGGATATTTCTGGGCTCTGGACGGTGACAGGGTGTATCCAGGACCGGGGCACGACGCTCCACGTGATGATGGTAAGTGACCCCGATCCTGAATAGTGTCTTCAGCGTCTCGTCCTCTAGATCGCTAGCGACAGCCACAGAGATAAAATGGGTGAGAAATGACAGCATATCTTGGCTCTCCTGAGCCAGGACGAGAATTGTTACCCGCTCGTCCATCTTTTCAGGCGGTCTGATCTTCTGTCAGGTGTAGTTGCAGGCAGGAAGACAATGACAGGCGGATTCACAATCAAAGGAGCTTTTAATGAATAAGGTTCTCAGGTGAGCAATAACAGAGGTAGCAACACACACTTACACGAATGATAGACGACGGAGATCAGACACAGACTGGGGAAACAGGGGGAACTAAATAGGGAACCCAAACGAGAAAGATGACACACAGCTGGAAGGGACTTAACTCATAATGACGGTGACCATGGAAACAGATGAGTGGCGGGAAACAGAACAAAGAATCAAGTGACAAATGAAAACAAACAGGAAGTCCATGAACAAAACATAACTGTGACATACACATACGTACTTTATAGTTACACTATAATTACCGAAAGTTATACGTTTTACTTCCGCAGTACTTTCCGGGCTGTAATCTAAAGCGTTACCAACATTCTTCTTTCAGGCGATTACAATCGGAGTTATATTTAAAAATGTCCTGGCTAATCCAATCATTATAATGGCAGTGAATGGCAGCCCAAAATTTAAAGCCCCAAAATATGCATCCATACATTATAAACCTACTCCACACGGCTCTGCACTGTAAAAAATTATCATGATTTTAACGGTAAATGACTGTAAAAATGCTATGGTGAAACACAGTTAATTGGTTAACAGAAAGTTTCCGTACTATATACGGTAAATAACTGTAATAGATCTAACCACATTTAATTGAATTTTACAGTAAAATACTGTTAAATTTAGTTTTTGGAAGTGAAAAAGAACGTCATTGTGTAATTTACAGTGAAAAAACGTAAATTGACATTCCCAGAATTCACTGCGTGACACTTCACATTTGATGTATTTTCGTTGAAATAACTGTTTCTTCTTATTTTTTTCTAATCAGTTATGTAGATTAGGGTTTTATGTTACATCTAATGTTTGTGTGTTTGGTGGTTGTCAGTATATATCAAAGGTACATAACGGATATTAGTATTTCAATAGGTTGGTCATTTAACATTATCAGTTAATGAAATAAACAATTTTTACTGAAAATTTAACGTACATTTTTACAGTGTACATGTAATTATTACAATATAAACCTTTAAATGATACGGTTTTGAACTGTAAAATAGACAGTGAACTAAGTGCTGTCCCATAAAACCTAAAATGTTAATTATAACATTTTTTTTACAGTAAAGTTCTGGCAACCACAGCTTCCGTTTTTTTACTGTAAATTTTACTGGGATTTTTTTTACAGTGTGGGGGGTTAATAAAGGTCTTCTGAAGTGAAGTGATGCGTTTGTGTAAGAAAAATATCCATATTTAAAACTTTATAAAGTAAAACATCTTGCTTCCACCAGACAGCCTTCCGTATTCAACTTACAAAGAAAGTGTAACACCTCTCGCAGTTCAAAACACTTACGCTACATCTGACGTCATACGTAAACGTGTCTTCTTTTTCAAATATACCCCCATTTTCGCAGTCCACACTTCAATGCGTAAACGTCTTTTTCAAAAATTTTCAACAAGCTACCAAACAATAATTACTAAAATGATTTAGACTTATGGAAAAATACATCTGTATCATAATTTTTTGTCATTGCTAATATATTAATAACTCAGCATCGTCTGTATTAAAGAGAAAAAAAATTACTTCATCCGATGGTTAAAGTGAATAAAACAGTCTTGAGAGACTACTTACTGGAGTTCCACAACTACTGAAGAACTCCCACCGGACTTGTGTGTAGGTGAGGTGCGTTATGGACCAAACCACTGTGAGGCAAGAGAGGGGGGACTCAAAATGTTTCTAAACTTAAAACGCATTTTTTGCCCCGTTTGCGTTTTTTATTGTTTTACTACTTACACAATTATTTTAAGTATATATCATTATATTATTTATAATACACAATGTGGTTTTTAATTATATTTTTAAGGGGGGACAACCCTCAGATAGGTGGGGTCCTGAAACTAATATATTAAAAGACTGTACAGTATTGTTTCATTACTGAAGTTGTTTGTTTTTCATTTAACAGATGTCTTTTCATGATAAACCCCAAGGGACTCAAATTAGAGAAAAACACAAGTAAATATCCATTAAACATTAAAAAGCTTAAGAAAATACAGAAGGTCTACAGTTACAAAATGTGTTTTAATTATGGAAAATTGTTATTTTCAGTTATTTCATCTCTGTTATTTACAGTTATTTTCTGTTATTTATTTATTTTTTTTGCACAGGGTTTCTTTTTATTTATTTATTTGCCACTTCAGCTGCTGGAGTATTAACCCTTTTTTTTTCTCATGGCATAAGAATGTTTTTCAATCTTGGTTGATTTCTTCTCTCGTTCTGTCTGTGTGCTTGCTCTTTCGTCCTTTTTTTCTACTTCTGGTTTCTGGTTGTTGGTTTGTCTAGTGGTTTGTGCTCAGCTCTCATATATGTGCTCTAACTGTGGTTTCAGTAATAAGCATGCATAATCTTTACTTTAACCATAATGTTTAAAACTATTAAAAAAAAGTAAATGAAGTAAATATAAACTGTATCTATAAATGTGTAGATTTGTGCAAATTCAAATTTTATTGAGGGTAAAAGGCCATTACTTATGAAACGTTAAGCTTTTTACTTAAGTAACTTTAATGGATGTTTTGTTGCACAACGGACGAGAAGAGCCATGCCACACAGACACATTGCGTTCTCAAGTTTAAGGTGGCAGTCCAAAACAGTGAATCTAAGCACCATACAGGCAAAAATGCTGTTGATGAGTTTTGTTTAAAACGGTGCAAACAGAGAGAGAAAGGGCGATCTATAGGATAATATTATTATATCTCGCTACATGAAGCATAGACTTTATTCAATCCACAGAAAGACAAATATATTAGCCTATTGAAAAAAATACACACTCTTTCAGCCAAATGTGCCAAATGTTGTGGCATATCTTCCACAACATCTTCCACAATTTTTCTTGTATACTTCAAGTTCATTTTACGAAGTATACTTAAGTAATGTTCAAGTATATTTTTTAAGTATACTATATGTATACTAATATCAATGTACTAGTAGTAAACTACAATTCTTAATACTAATTTAGTAATTTTTTACTGCAAGTATACTCTCAAAAAATGTTTAAATTGTACAAAATTGTACCCTTTAAGGTAAGTGGCCGTCACTGGGGTGGTACCCTTTAGGGTACATTTTTGTACCTCTAAGTAGAGGAAAATAATGGTATAATTGTACCCTAAGGACCAATTAAGTACCTTTAAAGGTACAGTTATAAGTTTTGTTCCACAAGGAACAAAATTGTACCTCCACTGTACCTTTTTTTCTGAGAGTGTATAATTGCAAGTTTTAAGTGAACTTACCATCATACTTATCTATGATAAGTTTACTATTTATATATTATATTTGCACTTTAAGTATACTACTATGTCCCTATTTAGGTAGGCCTATTCATTTCTTAATTTGAAATATACCTTTAACTGTACTTTAACTATTTCCATTTAAAAACATTTTAGATTCATGCATCCTTTTTTATCAACAGATTAAAGTAGAGTTGAAGTAAATGTACACTTGTTTATCGGTCTGGCTAGTATGGAGCACTACTCAGTAGAAACATTTCTGACGTACTGTTCTTGGATAACAGTATATAAATATTAACAATCAAGCAGAGAGAATGACACCAGTGCAAAAACAGTGTGTGTGACTCACCAAAAAGCTTTGAAAGCTTCATAAATTTCCAGTCTGACTGCATACGAGAGCAGCGTTGTCTTATGTCTAATGTAATTTACTCATTTTGCTTGTTATCAGAAATAATCTACTTTAGAGAGACTTCTGGCTGTTACACTTGGCATAAACATCACCGTGTCCGATCAAACAGATCGGATCATCAGTCAGTCAGGACATGGCACATTTACATTTGTTCACATCAAGTGGTCGCTGTATCTGGATAACTGATCAGATTTCTGTTTCCCGCAAAATATTTAAATTAGGTATGTAATAGGCCTTTATGACAGAGTGTAAAATGCTTTGGGTTACTTGACTGTAACCCTGTTCCCTGATAAAGCGGAACGAGATGCTGAACGAAGTGCATATGGGAAGTGTCTTTACACGACCAGCTGTGAAAAAGTGTGTTTAACACGTCAATGAAATTGACCCGGTGGTATTATAGCCTCATTCGGTGACGTCACGCGCATCTGCTGCACAAGGCTATAAATAGATGAGCCCCAGCTGCAAGCCTTCAGGTCTTTTTTGTTTGAAGAGAAGTCCTGGGACATCATCAGCATGGCACTGCAGTGCAGCATCTCGTTCCGTTTTATCAGGGAACAGGGTTACAGTCAAGCGTTCCCTTTCAAAAGCTTCACTCAATGCTGCACAAAGTGCATATGGGAACGAGAATACCCACGCCGCCATGCTTGATGGTGTCTGAACCCCTTACGGTTGTGTATGTGTGCACAAGAACGCAAGAAAGCCTCAGACATTAGCTTGTGATATTGACTTAAGGACATGAGAGCCCGGAGTGACATGAGCATCCAAGCTATAAAATCTTATGAATGTGTGCGGATAAGAGCAACCTGCCACATCACAAATACTTTGTAAGGGGGCACCCCTTACTAATGCAGTAGAGGAGGCGACCCCCCTGATGGAGTGAGCCCTTAAACCTATAGGCGAAGCTTCATAGGCAAGAGCAATAGCATCCCTGACCCAATGTGACATGGTTTGTTTGGTGGCGGCAGAACCTCTGTTACGGCCCCCATGGCAAACAAACAGCTGCTTTGACTTACGCCACTGGCTAGTGCGGTGGACGTAGGCCTGGAGAGCACAAACTGGACACAGTCTATGAAGTCTCTCCTGATCCACCGTTTCGAATGGCGGAGGGCAGAAGGTTTCAAGAGTGACAGGATGTACAGTCGAGAAAGGAACCTTAGGCAGGTAGTCAGGATGAGGATGCAAAATCACTTTCACCATTCCTGGGGCAAAGTCTAAGCAGGATGGCGATATTGACAGAGCCTACATATCCCCAATTCCCAAATCCCCAATCCCCAAAAGTTATAGCCATAAGAAAAAACATCTTTAGGGTCAGAAGTTTGTCAGACGCTGACTCTAGAGGTTCAAAGGGGGTCTCAACCAGACCCTCGAGGACTATAGCTAAGTCCCATGAAGGGATCTTGGTTCTTACAGGAGGTCTCAACCGCCTGGCCCCACGAATGAAGCGAGTGACCAAGCGGCATCCCATCCACCAGGGCGTGGCAAACCGAAAGAGGCCACATGAACCCTGAGAGTGGAGGGGCAAGTGCCTGTTGACAATTTTTCTTGCAGAAACTCCAGAACTGAAGCAACCTGGCAGTTAACTGGATCTACATTGTGTCGTACACCATCTTTCAAAGACACCCCATTTATTGGCATAAACTTTCCGAGTGGAGGAAGCCCTAGCACTTAGGATGGTCTCAATAACTGCAGGCGAAAGCCCAGTGTCCCTCAGTTGGTGACCATCAGGGGCCAAACATGAAGGTTCCACAGGTCGGGCCTGGGGTGGCATATCGTGCCCTCTGCCTGAGACAGAAGGTCCTTCCTCGCCGGAATCGCCCACGGCGAGCCGTTGATGAGAGACACTATCTCAGAGAACCACACTCTGTTCGGCCAACGAGGCGCTATCAATAAGAGGCAAGACCCTTGTTGGCGAACCCTGGCTAGAACACCCGGGAGCGGAGCAACTGGAGGGGAGGCATACAGGCGCATCTTGGGCCATGTATGAGCCATCGCATCCAGAACCAACGGACCTGGGTGACTGAGAGAGAAGTAGAGGGGACACTGATAAGAGGCAAAGAGGTCCACTTCCGCTCTGTAAAATCTGGTCCAGATCTGATTGACTACTTCTGAGTGGAGTTTCCATTCCCCCATCTGTAATTTCTATCTGGACAGTAAATCTGCTCCCACATTCAACTGCCCCGGAATGTACACTGCTCGGAGTGACAGATTGCGTGAGCACAGACCTCCCTGGTGATTTATATATGAGACTGTCGCTGTACTGTCCACCCACACTAGGACATGACAGCCCCTCAACTGGGGGGGAAAGTATTTCAGGGCCAGAAATACAGCCATCAACTCTAGGCAGTTGATGTGCCAATCGAGCTGATGACCCTCCCATTCCCCTTCCCCTTGGGCTGGACGACCACTTAAGACCGCACCCCAGCCCGTCAGGGAAGCATCCGTTGTTAGCAGTTTGCGAGGACAAGGTATGCCTAGAATGGGACCCAAGGCAAGGAACCGGGGTCTGAACCACATAGTTAGTGTACGAAGCCACACGGTGCACCACTTAACTTATATTCGCCTTGAGGATTGGCCCTAAAATCCTCTGGCTTTGAGCCACAACTGAAACCCCCAAAGGGAAACCCGTGGATGCTGATGCCATGAGACCTAACACTCTTTGGTGCTGACAAACAGTGAGATCTTGGCCTAGCCTGACTTTGCTCAGGGTATGCTGAATGGTCTTGGTTCGAGTGGGAAACAATTGTGCCCACCTCGTGACCGAAAACCAAACAAACCCCAGATAAGTCGTTCTCTGGGCAAACCCCCCCCCCCCCCCCCCTATAATGTGCAGCGTAGAACCAGCCTCACCCTTTTTAAATATAATATATATATTTTATATAAAATAATATATAATTTATATATATAAGCTTATACCCACGAGAGCTGAAGTTGTTCTAAACGGCTTCATGAGGAGGTAGGTCTCTTTAATGAATATGCAGACCCAGGAAAGAGATAGCTTGCGAGCGTCTCTTCCACCTGGGGCATCTTCGCATACCCACGTGACACGAAAATGTCGACGTCAAGGGCACAAAAACACGTGAAGTATATAGTTTTCTCCATGACTTTGATAGTTCGTCATGGAGGTCCTCAAAGAAAGGGAGAGACTGATGTTGTGGTCCCTCCCCCCTGTCAAGCTGTAACCTGGCAACCGTACGAGTTACCACCTCTAATAATTTGTTGACGGATTTGTTATCGTGCAAGGAATGCTCAGAGAGTGGCTGCTCGAAGTCCGCAGACCCGAGAGATTCAACATCAACACCAATTATTAAAATTACTAAGAGTAAAATGGGTAAAGATACCTGTAACAATGTTCGTAAATGTATAAGGAAGAAGACAAGGGGTCGGCTGGCTGGAGACTCGAAACAGGTTTATTTTCATTTAACTCAGGTCATATATATATATATAGGTGTACAGGGCACAACATAAATCAACTCAGTCTTTTCTCATCTCATCTTTTTGGCAGTTCCTCTCTGCACGTTTTCCCCCACTGTCCTTGAGTCCTCCTCCTCACTCACTGTCGTTGCCAACATCACTGACTCCGCCTCACTCCATTTTTTAAGGAGGTTAAGGTGGTATATTTGATTTGCCCCGCTCCTATCTGATCGAATCACCTCATAATCGAGATCTCCTATTTGCCATGTGACCACAAAGGGCCCTTGCCACTTGGCGAGTAATTTGGAGCTAGAAGTTGGGAGTAATACAAGCACTTTATCTCCCTGTGAAAATTCACGCAGTTTCGTTCCCCTATTGTATAGCCGGCTTTGTTTGTCTTGAGCCTGTAACAAATTCTCCATGGATAGCCGCCCCAATGTGTGGAATTTCGTTCTCAGGTCCAGGACATACTGAATTTCGTTTTTGCCTTGCGATGGTCCGTCCTCCCAAACCTCTCTGAGATCGTCCAATACCCCATGGGGCTGACGTCCATAGAGAAGCTCGAACGGGGAAAACCCGGTGGAGGCTTGCGGGACCTCACGTACGGCAAACACGTACGGGGTTCCAACCATTTATCCCAATTTTTGGCGTCTTCCTGTACGAACTTTCGGATCATTGTCTTTAAAGTGCGATTAAATCGTTCCACTAACCCATCCGTCTGTGGGTGATAGACGCTGGTGCGGATCGATTTAATGCCCAATAATCCGTACAGTTCACGCAATGTACGTGACATAAACGCCGTGCCTTAATACGTGGGAATCTCTTTCGGGATCCTCACCCGGGAGATTAAACTAAACAATGCCTCCGCAACACTCTTTGCGGAAATGGTACGGAGGGCAATTGCTTCGGGGTATCGTGTTGCATAGTCCACCAGGACCAATGCAAAACGATGCCCCCTTGCGGATCGCTCCAATGGTCAAATGAGGTCCATGCCAATTCTTTCGAAGGGGACCTGACGATGTTGTTCGGGGGAGAGCCCGACCCGCTGGAGGATGGCCCGTTGCAGGTCGTCATAGACCAGGAGGTTCTGGACTGGTAGTTGTTGGGTCGCTATCTGCGCCTCACCAGACAGCAGCGGGATGAGGCGCACCGGCCAGTCCAGTCGCTGCCACCCACATGCCTCCGCGGACCGCTCAAACAGGTCCAGGAATGCTTCTGGGTCATCCTGCGGCCCCATCTTTGTGAACTGCATGTGGGTGGATTTGGCCGGGGGAGATGTTGTTCCCCCGGCTGGAACCTCCCGATCGGTGCAGCTCCTGAACAGCTTGCGGTCCTGCTGCTGGGCCAGGAAGAGCGCCTGGAAACGCCGCTCCTGCTCTTCCCGGATCTCCAGCATCGACTGATGTTGTTCCCGATGCAGGCCCTCGCGCCTGGATGACGTCCGCAAATGGCGTCGCTGGCAGTGTTTGCATGGCGGCGGTTCTGTCCTCTTCCTTCCTGGGTTTCGGCACCAATGTAACAATGTTCGTGGATGTATAAGGAAGAAGACAAGGGGTCGGCTGGCTGGAGAATCGAAACAGGTTTATTTTCATTTAACTCAGGTCATATATATATATATATATATATATATAGGTGCACAGGGCACAACATAAATCAACTCAGTCTTTTCTCATCTGTTTCTTTTTGGCAGTTCCTCTCTGCATGTTTTCCCCCACTCTGTCCTTGAGTCTCAGCGTCTCCAGCTCCTCTCTCTCTAGTCCTCATTTCCTGCGTGGCTTATATCCTGTCTCTCCACGCCAGTCACTGAAACAAGAGACAGGTGTTTCTCATTTGGCCTTGATTCACTTACTTACACTTACTCTTGGTTCATCCTCTGACTCTCTCTCCCGTCACAGACTTCGCTAAACCACGCTCCCCTCGCCACAATACCCATATAACATTATATTTGAAAGGCATTTTAACATTCAATATGCCTTAATTGCAACTTATTAGATCTTTTTTTTTTTTTACACATGGTTAAAATGTTTAGTTGTAGTGGTAACTATGGAAATCTACAAATACTAGTTGAACTACGGTCACTGTAGTAAAAAATAAACCATGGTTCATTTTCATAAGGGACTGCCAGTGACAGAACGTTGCACCCATAAAATGCAACCTTTTTATTCTGATAGTGTATGATTTATATTAACATTAGTTACAGAATAGAACATGATCAATAGAGTGTAATTGCACTATGTAGACTAGAATTTCTATTTGTTTATTGTGAAATAACTCAAACATATTATGTTTTTCTGTCTTCTGATGAGCATTATTCTGGGCCGTGTGTTCAAAAGCATCAATGGTTTCTTATTATATTTTTTTGGAAACGCAGCTCTGTTTGAATACAGTGTCAGCATTGAGCGAATGCTCTCTCTGTGATTGATTGGTTGTGTCTTGCAGCATTTGCGTGCATTCAGATCATGGTTCAGATGAGAAGGAAAATAGTCCTACACAATTATTCGGCAACATAGGTTATTAGTTTTGTATGCATAAAATAATCTTTTTAAATAAACAAAATTACTGGTAAAAAAACACCTTAGTATCGATATTTTTATTTGAGTATCGATACTTTTCGATGCTCACATTAGTATCGATATATCGATACTTCGTATCAATACACCCATCCCTAAAAACAAGCCATTCGAATGAACGCGCGTAGACCTTGTTAGACGCTTTATCTTTACTCTTTGTAATAATTACAATTTATTTTTGCTTGGTACAAAGTTGCCATGTGGCATTCTGCACCTCTAGTAAGTTCTGATATGAAGTTTTATACTGCCAAATAAACAGACGGAGCCGTTCGTCAATTCTGAAAGCCTGTTCAATACGTCTATTAAAATTAAACATTTGCACTACATGATGATGGTATTATTGTAAAGATTAAAAAAAGAGATTTCATTAATTACAATAACAAAAGTTTGTTGAACAAAACGCTAATAAAGTCATACTTGTCACGGGACGGCGTCAGAAATGCAGTCAATTTATCGTTAAAGCAGTTTTTCATGATGAGCGATCACATAGCCACATAATGCGTGAGGTAATGTAGAAAACATTCAAAAGTCTTCTTTATTTCATGATGGGAAGGGCTGGGCTCTAGTCTGGCTGCCAGCCGAACTTAGCCCTGCCCACAACATTTGAGGTCGGGAAGTTCGGTCTGGACTAGATCCGTTGTGGAGTAACTATGCCCGAACAGGAGCTGTTCGGACCAATCAAATTGTCAGGACGGGCTTTATACGATGATTGACAGATGATCAACAGTAATGTAATCAGCCACGTCATCAGAGAGCGCTTGGGTTGAATTCATTCTAATCCTAAACGTTCGTATATGCATTCACCTTTACTATTTCTCTCAAAAATGATGATCGTGTTGGTAAGTACTCCGTGTATCCTTAAATTATTTTTACAACACCGGCAAAGATCGTTTACACTCATCTTTTTCTTCTACTTCTTCCTCCAGTGCGCATGCAGTTGAATTCTATGCGTTAGTGATGTGTCGTTCATGAACGATTCGTTCTTTTTGAACTAATCTTAAATATGACTCGGGAACAATGAGTTGTCTCAGAGAGTGATTCGTTCATTTTGTGTTGACCGTGCATGCGCTACATGCCATCGGTTCTGTACAGGATCTTTTGCATTCAGCCTATGGGGTTGTGAGATGGTGAACGAATGACTCGAACCCAAAGACTCGAGAGGTGAACTAATCAATTCTGTTTTCGGGACTGCATGCATTGCATATAGAGCTGTCACGGCCCAGATCAGACACTGATGAGGGAACAAACGACTCGAACCCGAAGACAGGAGAGGTGTAATAATCTTTCCAGGGAACAGACGTGATTAAATGTGAAGTGACAAAAGAAAGAACGACAAGGATTCGGAGGTGAGGTTAACTAACAGACTGCATAGCCTGAAGACCCAGCTAAGCAATTAATGAATAATTTCTTTCTTAAAGTTTGGCCGTGGCTGCATTAGCTTATAATTTATTTTTTATTCTAAATGTGATCAACGTTTCCATAAGTACTAGATGACATTTAACGTGACATTTTAAATATATTCTGCTGAAATGAACGAAATGACTTGAAAAAAGATTTGTTCATTTTGCTGAGCGAGATTCAAAGATCCGAGTCCATAAAATGATCCGAACTTCCCACTACTACTATGCATCGCTCAACATACGTCACTTACTCCGTTGCGCTGATTGGTTGTAGGTCTATCCAATTGAGTGCAGAGGCATTTTATTTCCTGGTTCGGTTGAAACACGCCCCAAAATCACAGCTCAGTGGAGCAGTATCAGACTCATATTCTGACTAGAATCTGAGTATGACGACGTCAGGCTAGAGAACAGGTTCTTCAGTTCACAGGTGACATTTCAAGTGTACCCAAAAGCAAACAGAGTTCACTAAGAACGTTTTTATCTGCAAAATTACAACTTCCCTTACGAAAAAAAGTATACTTCAAGTTCATTTTATGAAGTATACTTAAAGGTCCCATGACATGAAAATTTCACATTATGAGGTTTTTTAACATTGATATGAGTTCCCCTAGCCTGACTATGGTCCCTCAGTGGCTAAAAATGGAGATAGGTGTAAACCAAGCCCTGGGTATCCTGCTCTGCCTTTGAGAAAATGAAAGCTCAGATGGGCCAATCTGGAATCTTCCCTATATGTCGTCATACAGGGAAAGGTTACCTCCCCTTTCTCTGTTTTGCCCGCCCAGAGAATTTGGAGAAAATGGATTCAGTTTATTTTTTTACATTTAATTCAGTCGCAATGTCAGCACAGGCTTTGCAAACAGACTTTTACGATATGGATTGGACAGCACCGCCACAAACAGTAAGTAACAGTGTTCATTAATGCCTGATCTGTGATCAGTGATTTCTGATGTGTAGTAATTATTTAAGTTCACACAGACTTTATAAATCGTTTAATACTGTTTATGCATCCGTGAATCAAGCCAGTGACTAAACGATCACCTTCACATTGTTTCTCTTAGTAGCATGAAACAAATCTGTTATTTAAATTGTGATTAAACTACAGAGAGCGGTAAAAGAACACTCTCTTTATAATGGCCCGCACAGTTCGGGAGGCCAGGGCGGCCCGCACAGTTCGGGAGGCCAGGGCGGCCCGCACAGTTCGGGAGGCCAGGGCGGCCCGCACAGTTCGGGAGGCCAGGGCGGCCCGCACAGTTCGGGAGGCCAGGGCGGCCCGCACAGTTCGGGAGGCCAGGGCGGCCCGCACAGTTCGGGAGGCCAGGGCGGCCCGCACAGTTCGGGAGGCCAGGGCGGCCCGCACAGTTCGGGAGGCCAGGGCGGCCCGCACAGTTCGGGAGGCCAGGGCGGCCCGCACAGTTCGGGAGGCCAGGGCGGCCCGCACAGTTCGGGAGGCCAGGGCGGCCCGCACAGTTCGGGAAGCGGAGCCCTCTCCGGACTCGGTGCATGGGACGGCCATGGCAAGGCAATCCACTTGGGCGGCTCAGGACACTCCTCCACGACGACCGCGGGTTGCTCCCTCACTGTCCCCGAATGTCTGGAGGAAGCCCTGTGCTCCTCCCAGGCACATAGGACTGCCCCCACAAAAAAACCCAGCACAGCCCTCCTGGCTGTGTCAGGACTCGGGACCACCAGAACTGGGACCACCGGAACTGGGACCATCAGAGTCGGATCCTCCTCACCAGAGGTCTCCGACGAAGTGGGCCCCTTCTTCCTCCTCCTCCGTTTCCGGGTCATCGGAGGGCTGGGGCCTAATGGCATAATGGAGAAAAATAAACCTTGGGAGAAACCAGGCTCAGTTTCAAGTATACTATAAGTGTAACAGTAGTAAACTTTATGTGCACAACTATATAGGTTTCTCATTTGTACTGCATATGTACTACAAGTGAACTTATACGTATACTAGTAGTTTACTATTTTAATACAAGTAGGTCATTTTTTAGTTTATGAAAGTACACTTTGAAGTGTACTCTCAGTAAACTACTAGTTAAGTAGTAAAGTATACTTGTAAGTTTATAACATTATACTTATAGTTTCCCAGTTTACCATTTATATATTATTTTTGCACTTTCAGTATATGTTCAAATGTAGATTTAACTCATTTTAAAAACATTTTATTATAGCTTAAAGAGTAAAGTAGATTTTAAGTAAATTCCTACACTACCAGTGGACTAGCCTACACAAAAATGCAAAAAAATGATAAAAAAAAAAAAAAAAAAATATATATATATATATATATATATTTTTTTTTATTATTATTGCTTATGAGTACCAACAAAAGCCAATAAACAGGTATAAGAACAATCTTAATACAATTCCAAAGTTCAAAATAGCAGTATAACAAAAATGCATATAAACTAAATAAACAAACAATATTAACAAAGAGAAAATAAATAAATAAAAATATAAAATACATTCAAAAGATGAGATAATTTAAGGGCTTTTTTGTGATGCATGAGTTTTAAGGATTTGAAGAAGACCATTAAATCTTTCTGGAAAAGTAAAAAAAGGGGGGGGTTATTAAAGAATCTACATTTATGAATGAAGTAGTTGGCCAAGATCACAATATTATTAATCAAAAATTCAACATCACAATTCCGAAAAAAAACCCAAATATTTTACAGTCATAAAATCAAAGTCAGGTATTACATATTTCGATTTTAACCAACCATAGAGGTCATCCCATAATTTTTTTGAGAATTTGCATACATAAAACAAATGTTCCAATGACTCAATATCTGTTTCACAAAATGTGCACTTATTACAATCCAAGTTAAATCTGTGTCTGAGAAACTCATTGCAGGGATAAATATCATTAATAATTTTAAACTGAACTTCTTTAGCCTTCGGTAGAATTGGAAGAGAAAGAAACCTTGTTCTAATTTGAACCAATTGATCTTTAGCAAAAGCTAAAACAAGCGGTCTCTTCTTTACTTTAGAAGGGAAAATCTGTGTATTTACGAATGCTCTTAAAACGTCTCGGTTACATATGTAACCCTCGTTCCCTGAAGGAGGGAACGGAGATGTACGTCGGAACTGACCGACGAATTGGGATCTGTTTTCAGAGACCAATCTACTTCGAGTGATTAAAAACGAGCCAATGGACATTGCCATGCAGTTCACGCATTCCACACACCGCCCGGCAGCGCGGGTATAAATACAGAAGTGGAATACCGCATCATTGCTTTTCAACTGAGAAGCTGAGACAAGTGACTCGGGCCTTCAGCTGAAGCACAGCACCTGGCGATGGGACGTACATCTCCGTTCCCTCCTTCAGGGAACGAGGGTTACATACGTAACCGAGACGTTCCCTTTCAGTCGGTCACGTTCGACGTACTGACGTCGGAACTGACCGACGAATTGGGATCCCTACCAACACGCCAGGGATGCTGGCCCTTCCAGCGCCCTGCCTGAGCTTGCTGGACCAATCCTATGTTGGAGTAGGAGTCAGGGCTCCCGGCAGGGAAGGTCAGTCACTGCTGTTCCTGCAAGACCCACTCAGCGTGACTATTGGATAACGCTGGGAAAGCGTGCCCGTCTCGGGGAGATGGTACACTGCGGAGCCACATCCTTCAATGGAAGGAGAGGGGGTGAAATACACATAAGGACTAACCTATCAGGGTAGTGCTACATATGGCAGTCTCTGGGGTGGATCCAATCTGATCCCAGGGGGGAAGAACACCACCAGAGACGACAGAGCAGGCTCTGTCAAGGGAAAGACACAGGGCTAGCCGAGTATGGTAGCTGGTACCGTGGAGAATACACATATGGGGTTGCCGTTAGGGAACCGCTACATATGGACGCCAGCCTACACACACGTTCCACAAGCATACGGGTGCAGGCCTGGCGTCAGACAGCCGCAACGTCTGACACTGAAGGGGTGACGGAGGAGCTCGACAGGGTTAGCCGTTTCCGGGGAACACAACTGGAGACAATAGACGCACGTATCCGGCCCAGGGGGCGGGAGTGGCGTTGCAAGCCGACACTAGAACGGGCACTTAGTGCTACTGGCCACTGGGGGCGAGGATGCGGGAAGATACCGGCTCTACACGGAGGCTATAGAATCTAGCGAGCATGTTAGGTGTCGCCCAGCCCGCAGCTCAACATATATCTGTCAGCGAGGCGCCTTGAGCCAACGCCCAGGAGGAGGCTACACTCCTAGTGGAGTGAGCTCGCACCCCGAACGGGCAAGGCATGTCTTGGGACTGGTAAGCCAAGACGATAGCATCCACTATACAGTGGGCTAACCTCTGCTTGGAGCCTTTCCCTTCTGCTGGCCTCCGTAACAGACGAAGAGCTGCTCTGAGGTTCTAAAGCTTTAAGTTGGGTCCACGTAGGCGCAGAGAGCGTGGATGGGACAGAGCTAAGCTAGGGCTGGGTCTGCCTCCTCCGAAGGCAGCGTTTGCAGGTTCACCACCTGGTCCCGGAAGGGAGTGGTGGGAACCTTGGGCACGTATCCAGGCCGGGGTCTCAGGACAACGTGAAAGCACAACATTAATCGAACACCTTCAGGGATCTTCCCGGCGGGAAGAACACCACTCAACGAACAGGTTCCACTTCAGTGCGTAGAGGCGCCTCGTAGAGGGGGCTCTAGCAGAAGTGAGGGTATCTACCACTGCTTGCGGCAGGCCACCTAGAACCTCTGCGTCCCGTCCAGGGACCAGACATGGAGTTTCCAGAGGTCTGGACACGGGTGCCATAGAGTGCCCCGCCCCTGAGAAAGCAGATCCTTCCTCAGGGGGATCGACCAGGGAGGGGCTGTCGTGAGGAGAACCAGGTCCGGTTGGGCCAGTAGGGTGCAACTAGCAAAACCTGCTCCTCATCCTCCCTGACCTTGCACAGTGTCTGTGCGAGAAGGCTCACTGGGGGAAACGCATATTTGTGTAGGTCCCGGGGCCAGCTGTGCGCCAGTGCATCCGCTTTCAGGGAATAGTACAACTGGCAATGGGTCGAGTCCGGAGAGACGAACCTGTGTGGCTCCGAAGAGGTCCCATATCAGCTGGACGCTCCGGGGGTGGAGTCGCCACTCTCCTGGAGGTGTCGACTGACGACAGAGCTCGTTGGCTGTCTGGTTCAGCGCACCTGGGATGTGAATGACCCGAAGCGACCTCAGACACTTCTGACTCCACAGGAGGAGATGGCGGGCGAGCTGGAGCATGCAACGGGAGCGTAGACCACCCTGACGGTTGATGTACGCAATGGCCGCAGTGCTGTCCGTACGGACCAGTATGTGCTTGCGCTGTAGCGGCTTTTTGAGGCGGCCCAGGGCGAGACGTACTGCCAATAACTCTAGGCAACTGATATGCCAACGTAGTTGGGGCCCCGTCCACAGACCCAAAACTGACCCACTTTCCCTTCTGATCTCGCTTGTTTAATGCGTGGCCAAAGCACTTCTCTCGTCTCTCTATCCTCTTTGTTTAAGTCCTCAGCGAAATGACAGCCTGCCTCCTTACACACGGTTGATCCCTTTGACAGTGCCCAGATTTGGTCTCTGTAGATTCGCTTTGAAAACTGCATGATAACCTGACGCGTACGATTTCCTTCTTTTCTGCCAATTCAATGGACCGTGTCAACCGCTTCTTCCATTTCCCAAGGCACACCAGGAGCAATCTTGGAAGACCATTGTCTTGTTTCTCTGGCAGACCTTTGATGCGTAAATTCCAACGTCTCTTGTAGCGATCCAATTCTCCCACTCTGATCCACAGAACTTTATTTTCTTTTTTAAGATCGGAAAGTTCCAGTTCCAATTCAGCTGCCTTTTGCTTGTGAACTTTCATCTCTTCTTTGACTTCAGCAATGACGCTACAGTTCTCTTCCATTTTTCTTGTTAGCTCCTCTAACCTTTTTTCTTGCTTGTCAAAGTAAATAGCTTCGAGGATATCAGCATTAGAGATATCTTCCTCATGATCAGGGCGCACTTTCTTCATAACGTGGACTTTACTGGGAGTAACAGGTAGATTCTCAACAGCGCTTTCTTCCAACTGACGTTTGTTCGCTTCAACAGATAGCCTACATCACGTCATCATAAACATGATCAGTTCTGTTACTCACAAACTTTTCTTCGCATTTTCTTCCCCTACCCTCCATTTTTAGGTGATGAAAAGAACTGATACGTTAACCAAAAGTTTGGGAAAAGGCTAAAAATAGAAAAATAACCTTTGAGACTCTACTAGCTGTTAGACTATGCTGCTATCTAGTATGCCATCTTGGCGGACCCCGATACACAGAATTAGCGCATTATCATTTAATCATTATATTTAATAGGCTACTCAATCAAAAGATTAAACACAATTACAAGCCAGGTATACTTTGAATAGGCTACTTAATTATATTTTTAAGTATATCTCGATAAAAAGTTTGAGTAGCCTACAAGTATAGGCCAAATATACTAAGACTTTTCTGTCAGTATAAGTCAAGTATACTTAAGTGCAATTTTAAGTATATTTCTGAGAAGTATATAAAGTATACGTGGACGGCTGTGTTTGTGTGTGCTGTTTACCTGGGGAAGTGATGGCACCAGGATACACTATGGGAAAACGACAAGTCGGTGGAGGGAGTGTGATGCTCTGGGCAATGTTCTACTTGGAAACTAGTCCAGCCATCAACGTAAATTTGACACATACAACCTACCTAAACTATTGCAGACCACACTCAAAATCTTGGGTAAGTACCCTAAATCTTGGATAATTATTTATTTATTTATTTATTTTAGAAATTTATGTTTGTGTTACCCAAATCCTGGGTCAGGCATAACAGCCCAGGGTTAAGTTATTTATCGCAGGCTTTTTGCGACCTCTTCAGGAGAGAGCAGCCCAGTAAACACAGAACGTTCCCATATGGTTCCCGTTTGATTATTGTTTTTTGGGGGGGAACCAAACAAGAACGTACTGGGAACCAAAAATTGTTAACTGGGAGTGCATCTCTTGGGTAAAATACAGGTTTGTGTAGGCCTACATTTTATTTTAACTATAAATTGTGCTGTGTATTGTTTAATTTTATACAAAGCAACATACAGGGGTGCGATGTGAGTCCCCTAAACGAGTGTCGCGCCGGTCTTTTCGCGTGATGGGAATGCCTGATGAAATTTTATTATTTTATTCAAAAGGATGCAGAATATAAATGCTTATGATGTTAAAATATGTTCTCAGAACTGTACACTGATTGTTTATGGACAGGTTATGGAGTCAGACACAGCATTTTTCGGCTATGCCCACGAGTGAAATGCAAGGCAGCGGTCGGACTTACCCCACTGAACATGATACAAGCTCCGGCACGAGATCCAGCGGTCGAAACTAAATGTTTAATTTTTACTTCTAATATTTGGTAAATGAGCTTAAATGTAGGCAATATGTATTTAAAAACGATATAAAACATGCTTTAAAGATGGTTCTTTAAAGGTTCTTTACACGTAGTAACTTCTATTTAGAACCGTATCATCTTGAAGAACCCTTTGTATGCTGAAATCAGTGTTGACAGATTGGGTCGACGATTTCCAGCCCTGTGATTTTATTGCCATACCAATCAAGGTTGATAAGCACCATTTTTATCTCGTTAAAACATAATAATGATGACAACAACAACAAAAACATATACATTTCCCAGGAAAACTGCAATCAAGAAATTAACTGATTACTTTAACCATCAGAAATAACACATGCATCATTTTTAATGTCAACAGTAAGAATAAGCCAAAAGTCCAAACGTGCCCAATATAAGAGATCGAAATAAGCAACGTAATTAGCAGGCATTTTACACACATTAATGCACACACCACAGCCAAAATGTGTCATTCATTGATACACAGGCCTACTGTACAATAATCCGACAACAAAAAAATAATAACAACAACGTGCTTAGTGTGATGCTCTTTAACTTCAGACAGAACTACAGTACGTCTTTCGTAAAGTACATAGAACATAACGCACTTAGCACATTCAAAACTGAATCCAAACCTCTTTCAGCAGCGGTCGGGAAGAGTAGAAAGTAGAAAGTTTAAAAATTGCAGATGTCCTACACAGTGTGTGCATGACAATGGACAGGAGCCGTCCCAAATTCAATATAAATTAAATCATTCAAGTTATCGCTGCCTGCTGATCGCTGATTGGCTAAAAGTGCACTCATCGACATCAACACCCACACTAGCGGGCCCCAGCTCTGTGTGGGCCTGTGTGTGTCATGATGACTGATTTTATGGAGTAGGCCTACATGAAGACTTGAGTTTTGTTTATTACCCAGTTACTATGAAATTACGATTTTGAAAACCACCGAACTGACCCCAAACCAGCCCAAATTTTGTCCACCCACCCATACCCATTTTTACCCGCACAATCAAATTTGAAACCGCCCAATTGGGCGGGAATCCTCCCAATCTGGCAACACCGGCTGAAATGGTTCTTTGTGTTAGAGTTTAGAGTTCTTTTTCCTGCCTTTTTGTTTTTCAACTCTGTAACTGTCAAAGCCACATCATTACTGATTTTCTGGAGCTCAGCTATACAACTACACAGACTGTCAACACTCTCAACAGGTAAATGATTTCTTTCTTAAAATATCTATACATTTTTCCTTTCAAGGTTTTCTACCAATCATGTCTTTTTCTCTTTTTAGTTTAACAGAACATGTAAGTGTGAGCAGCTCTGTTAAGTTAAGGATAGGCTACTTCTCCTCTCCACTAAGTAGTAACAGAGATATTGAAATTATGATCCATATTGTTAGATTTTTTTAATTATTAGTTTGTGCACAAACATACCCAGTCACAAAAAAACTGTAAAGCTATTCCATGACTTTATATCACTTTTCCCTTCCTTTTCCCTTTAAAGGGCTCACATACTGTCAATTTTTGCTAACTTTGGCCTTCATAAACAATTGCTTTGACATAGATAGAAGAGACTCTAAACTCAATTGTCTATTTCAGATGCTGTCACATGCCACAACCTCGTCATCTGCAGAGAGAAACTGCCACTCAAAATACACATAATGATGGATGTAAATACATCATAGAGGATTGTGACAATATTTCACTGGAACTTGGTCTTTTTTACATCTATCATGTTAAATGTCAGTTGTCTTTTTGTGTATTCAGTTAACATTATAGTTAAAGCACGGTAATTTTTGCTAAAATAAGCCATGTCAATAAAATATTAAAAAGTATAATTAACACAGCATGCTGTTTTCTTATGTAAAACCGGGCCATAAGATATTATAAGACCAGGCACATAGAGGGGTAAAAACAATATTAATAATATACAAAAATAATACTAATATTAATAAAATAAAGATACTAAGATACTAATATTAATGAAAATAAACTATTAATAAAAATGTTATTTATAACACCATTATGGTCCTATATAACACTTTCATACATGGTTCTTTATGGAACCTTATAAAAAGGTTTCTATTTAGCACCAAAAAGGGTTCTTCTATTGTTATAAGCTGAAGAACCCTAATTTGGTACGGTTTAGAAACATAAATATGATGCAAACTGTGGTTGTGTGGAATATTTAACATTTTTTAGAGGATGAAGATAATCCATAAACATTAATTCATGTATGAAGTAAAAAAAACATATACTATTATAGTAAAAATTAATCAACTCATTATGCTGGGTTAAATAAACAACCCAATTTGCTGGTTAACCCAACATGTGTTCTGTCCTATATTTACCCAGCCCTTGGGTTAAAAACAACCCAAATTGGTTCCACAAAAATCCACCTCAAATCCTAAAGGACTGAGGATCTGCTGCTAACATCTTGGTGCCAGATACCACAGGACACTTTCAGGAGCCTTGTAGAGTCCATGTCTCGGCGGGTCGGTGGTGTTTTGGTAGCACGCGTGTTTAGGACCAACAGCATATTAGGCAGGTGGTCAGAATATTTTGGCTCATCGGTTTATGATGTGAATTATATACTGTACGTTGGTCGATGTTTAAAATAACGTTTAAACATTCTTATCTTCTCATGTAATGTAATTTCTACTGTTGACCACCAGATGGAGACATTACTCATGTTTTTAACTAACGGTATGTGTTTGTGAAGTTTGTGTAATAGCCTCGCAGCATTGATCTAAATCAGTAAATCTACAGAAGAGGTGTCACCGTGTCACAATTTCATAGTGGTCGCAGATTAAATCTGACACGAAATAATGTGGCTAGTAAATAATCATAATTAAATGTATATTGATCAACTATAAAACTCGAGTAAATCATAATGGTTTCAGTGTTTCTTTATGCAGTGGAGGACAGTGGAAAGAGTGACTGCGACTCACTGTAGCTCTTGTTCAGCAGATGGGAGGGACTGACATGCCTCTCTCCCTCCCTCCACCATCAGACTCCCGCATTTCACTAAACTTCAGACTGAGAAACACCGAAGCGACGGTTTATTTCGAGCAAAGGGATCGTTTGTCTATGTGGATGTTCAGAAACAGTATTAAGAGCGATGTAGTCAGTCCGGACGGTCGCGTGAAGTGATGGTGAGTCCAGCTGTCTCTCAGGAATGTTTACATTTTACAATTATTAGCAATGCCTGGATTTAAAATAATAAAAACACGATTCGTTTTAAAGAGGCGGTAACAGAAGTGCTGCGATAGCTAATACAAAGTTACAAAATTAACCGGAGTGTTGACTTTTAGAGGAACTTGTGGAATTCGTCCATATTTCGTTCAATGTGCTATAACGTCTTCATTCATAAAAGGAATCGGTCTCATTTTGTTTGAAACGACAGTAGGAATGTGTAATCCTTACAGAAATGTACCACATTGCTCGTCAAAATGCCTCTGCTACTACAGTACTACAGTTATTTTTATTATAGGGGTGGTCAAACTAAATAAATAAAATGACAAAAAGGTTCTGAAAGCTTCTCACACTGAAGAGAACCCGTTGTGTACGGTGTTACAGTGCTGATGATATTGCAGTTAGGCTAGGTGGAAAGAAACCATGGATACTATGGTAAATGAAAATACAGTAGGAAAAAACTGAAGGTGGGAATTCCCCCTCATCTCATCTGAACTCATGAGGAAAAACTGCAGGACACACCGATGTTGAACAAACTCAGGGCTCTGTTATAAAAAAAGACTTTATAACTGTTTCATGTCAAAAGAATAGAGTGAATATAAACTAATATAATAGAGTTAAAACGAAACAAGTTAAATAGTGAATACTGGTTTAGTTCAACCATATTATAGAATTATTAAAAAAAAAAAATAATTAGAAGAGTAAAGTTTAAATAATAGAATAGACTGAATATAATAAGTCTGACTTGCAGCAAATATAGTATGAATAAGAGAATGTGTAACTAATAGCTATAATAAAATAAAATGAATGAATATAACCAATTTGCATAGTGAAATAAAACAGAATAGGAGTAAACTGAAAAACATAGAATTAAATCATTTATAGCACAAACCAACATTCGTTTCCATGACTTCACATAGTTTAATATGAATAGACAAGACTATTAGTGAAATAAATAAAATGTAATAGAAAAGAGTAGAAAAAAATAAATGTTAAACCAATACAGTGGAGTAATTGAATAACAGAATAGTTGATAAAACTTATTAAGAGTAAAGTTGGAAGAAGTCTGGAGTGAATCAAAAATAATAATACTGCATAGCTGATTTACGTATTTATCGATCTTTTTTCTTTTTTAGAAAAGTTGTTAAAATGTGGGTATCAAATATGATCCATCATGGTATCTTTAAGCTCATTACAGACAGATAATACGTGATAACAGTGTTAATAGAGTGACAGCTGTAATGAGGTTATTGCTGTGTTCTGGACGTACTGCATCAGTCCCAAACACTCACAGATGCGTTTGTTACTGTCCATCTGTTGGCATGTTTACAAATACAAACAGAGGCAGATGAGGGCCGAATGCTGATGTGACTCCAGCTGCTGCCAGTGTTTGGTGTGTGTGTGGGACAGGGTGGAGCAGTCTGGCTGGGATATATTGAGACAGAGAGAGAGAGACTGTTTTACTTTGAGAGAAATGAAAAGACGTGATGGATTGTGGTTTGGGTGAAGTTGCATTTTCCACATAAGACCTCAAATAGAGGCAGATGATTCATTTTCAGTTGGGAGAGGTGAGAGTACACGGAAAAATACATCAATACACACTCAGGCACACACACATTTACATGTATTAATATAGCAGATGCTTATATCCAATTTGATTAACAAATGAGGAACATAACAAGCAATTCATAGTGTGCAATGTCTAGTAAAATATATAAATATAAATCATATTAGTACACAAGCTAGAGTAGAAGTGAAATGCACAACAAATGGACACACATGCACACAACTCTTTATCTTTAAAGGGGGGGTCTAATGCTATTTCATGCATTCTGACTTATTTACACTGTTAAAGAGTTGGATTCTTATGCTAAACATGGCCAAAATTTCAAAAAATAAGTTGGAAGTATGATGGAGTATTTCTGTGTCAAATATATTCGAACAAGTTTCGGAAACTTTTTTTAGTTTGGCCTGGTATGAGGTCATAAAGGGCAGAATTCCTTGTATGGGCACTTCTCCCGGATGAGCGTGTGCGCACATCAACCAGAGCGAGAGCAAGAGCGAGCCCATCAATGAGCTTCGTTCGGGTTACGGGAGCCGTAGGCAGCGCTGACATTTTGTATTTAGACCACAAAATCAACAATGTCACTAAAGAAGTGTGTTTCTGGTTGTGAGGGAAAAAATAACCTTGTTCAGCTTCCCAAATAACCCAGCGTTAAGGAAACCGTGGATGCAGTTTGTTTTTCCACAGCAGCAATGGAGTTCTGCAAGTGTGTTTGTTTGTTCCTGGTCATGAGTCGAAACTGCAGGTAGTGAGTGAAACTGCATCAAATGTCTGTTTTGTTGGCAATCGGCGCAAAAGTGCATATAATGTAAACAACACAAACGTTAAGTGAATCGAAATTTATCCAGGGATAATGCCCTGATGTATTGTGTGTGTGTGTGTGTGTGTGTGTGTGCTTGTGACTCTTTAGCGCCGCCCACTGCACTCCTGCACGAGTTCGGGCTGTTTTTGGAAAGAATCGGCACAGCGTATCTGTCTTTTATAAATATGATAAAACTAAAGACTCTTCAGAAATATAAAGGATGCAATACTACTCTATAGGCACTCAAGATTAACATGAGATTGGCAGAAACTGTGTGTGTTATGTACATGCTTAAGCCACCCTTATGTCTGAATGTAATTGCATTTGATAACAAAACTTCAAAAAAGTGTCATTTACTTTTAAAGACAGCACATTCAAAACATTTCACAAGAAGGAGTTTGTTGCATTAGAAATGGTAGCACATTACCATGTAGAAAAAAACTACTTTTGTGCTTCTTTGTGGTGGTTAGTGGAACATGTTGATAGTTAAAGTGATGAACTACACCTGCAAGGACCCCTGTGTGAACTGTCTGACTTTATACATGTCAAAACTCGGGGTCACTGTAGATACGCATACCACAAAAACAATGTAGAGGCCAGTAAGGCTCGAAATATATTCAACACAAGTATGTGAATGCAGTCATTTCTTAATTTTACACAATGTTCAGACTGTAATATTGCAACTGTGCAGACTGTACTAATTGCATTGCAAATACTCTGACTTGAGTTACATCACAGACTTGAACCATGATTTGCCATTTGCTAATTGGGTGTAGGGCGAGGGACATTCTCATTCTAAAATTTGATTGGACAGAAATCGGTGCAGGATGAGTCATCAATATTTTGGTCGTTTATTTCCGGATAGATGTGATTTTATATGGAAATAAACACATAGCACACGTACACTACGTTGAAACGTTAGGGGGCAGTAATTTTTTTTTACATTTTTTAAATTAATACTTTTATTCAGCGAGGACATTAAATTGATCAAAATTGACAGTAAAGATATTTATAATCTAACAAAAGGTTTCTATTTTAAACAAATGCTTGTATTAGGGGTGTAACGGTACACGTATTCGTACCGAGCCGTTTGGGTACAGGGCTTTCGGTATGAATGCAATCCTTAACAGTTAACAGATGGCTTGTTTTAAGCGCGGCACATACTTCAATCCAAGTTCCCACACAAACATATTAAGTATTCAGTCCATTTTAAAATTCAAACGATAAATGCCTTTTTGACGCTCTTTAATGTGACGTGATAGATCACTGTATAGGCGCGTCAGTTCAAGTGGCGGTGCGACGCGCGAGTGAACGCGATCATCTCTTCCTAAAGAATAAACATGAATTAATATCTTAGGATTTGTTGAGGATACATTACAACTTACTGAAATGTATCATATGTTGTGTAATCGCTCAATCAGTGTTTCAACTGCGGAAAGACGTCAATAAAACAGCTTGTAAACAATGTCATGTAGTATTACATTTACCTCAGAAGTCATTCAGTGTCCACTGTCCACAGCTGGTTAGTTCACTAAAGAAATGAACTCTTTCACTAAATATATTAGCCTATATTCATTATATTCTACTTAACCTGTTAGTGATGTCTTGATTATTTAATGTATGTTTAAATAAATTTGTCATGAAAATGACAGACACTGTGTATATGTATATGTATTTATATGAAATATAAATGATTATATTTCAACAACGAATTGGAGATAACATAAATTGGAGAAAAACATAATTTTATAATTAGAAGTGTGCCTTAAAACTGCCTTATGTGAAGTTTACATGTTTGCATACAATGTGTTATTTGAGTGTTGATTATTATACAAATAAATAGCAACTGAATTTAGGCTAATAGTTTGGGCTCTGTTGTTAACATTTAATATTATAGTAACATGCAAGTAAGGGCTCCCTATATAGTTTACAGCATTATCTTTAAGAAACTTTTACCGAACCGTGACTTCAAAACCGAGGTACGTTGTGTACCATTACACCTCTAGCTTGTATTGAAAACTTTTTCTATTTATCAGATAATCCTGAAAAACGTGTATCACAGTTTCTACAAAAATATAAAGCAGCACGACTGTTGTCAAAATTGATCATAGTTTGTATCACATTTTACATATTCACAGAGAAAAAAGTTCTTTTAAATTGTAATGTATTACTGTATTTTTGATCAAATAGATTCAACCTTGGTGAGCATAAGAGACTTCTTTCAAAAACATTAAAACCCAAACCTTTTGAACAGTAGTGTATTTGAACGCAAATTTTTGCACAGATGTCTATAATATAACACAAGAACATGGCCTAACGTCTGTCTGTATGAGATACGACTCGTTTAAGTTCCTGATGTCTTCAAATAGAAACTGGTTGCAGACATCACTTACTTCATGATTTAAGACAAAAGAAGTTTTTGGATCAGATGTTTCTGAGGGTAAAGTTCCTCTTAGAAAGAGGAAAGAGTTCTTACTGAATCTTTTTTCTAGCTCTCTTCCTCCATTCACCCCCCTCTTTTGTTCTCTCTCTCATTTGCCTGCATCTGGATTTTATCATTCTGTTCTTTAGCAGTGTCTGTCTTTCTTTGTCTCTCTCTCTTTCTGTATTTCTCGCTTTCGACCGACTCTTCCGCCAGGATCTGCTGAGAAAGAGAGGAAGTTGAGCAGAACAATGACACACACGGCACACGTGATTTCAGAATTTTGATAAAACAGATAAAGAACTTTTCAGTTGCATTTATACTTCATTAACCTCCTCCCAACCTATGAGACATTCACACAGCAATTTTCAGAAACACTTGAACTAAGGGTGTGCAAAATAACATTTTCCAATATTGAATTAGTCAGTCTTAAGGATGTCCTGAATTATCAGACACATTTCTTAGGGGGTGTTGACACAGGATGTGTTTAAAAACAGCTAGCAGAGTGTAACTGATGAATTTTTACACCAAATCGTGCAGCAGTCCTAGACAAAACGTCTCGGTTCGCCTTTACTCTCTGTCATGTAAAAAAAATTAAACAAAAAGGGCTGTTGAGCTCCAAATAAAAAAAACATATTCATCATATATGAATGCATTATATATTATGATTGGCATCAGTGGACATGGGACAAATATGCACTCTCACATTCTCTCTTTTTCACAAAAAAAATAAATAAATGATGCCTGTGTTAATAACTTATAGTAATCTGCCCTATTCATTGTTTGGCAAGAGTGAACTGTATATAGAAAAGTGGAAAGATTCAAACCTAGATATAACTAGCTAACCAAAAGAGAATACGTGTTTTCTTACACTGTACAAGATGATTAGCAAAATTTCGAGCATTTATACTGCCTGACTTATATATTTGCATTAATTTGTCGTTATCCTCATGTGACATGTTTACCTTCCCACAGTTTCATCCAAAAAATCACAACCCCCCCCCCCCCGTTTCTCTTGCATTCTTTTTCATTTTACTTTCTTTCCTGCCATTTTCCTTCTTGGTTTGTTTTTCTTTCCTCACCCTCCCCACTATCCCAAACACGCTGGCCTTCCTTGCTGACTTTCCCTCTCTTTTTTCCCCTCATCTTTTGTTTATTTCACTCACTGCTCACTGAGTGGGAGACTTTGGAGAGCATAATATGTGTTTGTGAAGATGCTTCGGCATAATTGTTGTCAGATGATATGAAGTAGTTCCTGAGAGAAGGAGGGAGTGAAGAAATAAACGAGGAAAATGTTCAGGGTTGCTATGACGACAGAACAGTAGTAAAATAAACATCAGCGTTCATGTGCATGAATGTTTATTGGTCAGCCTGTGTTTCTCTGTATGGCTTCGAGCTTGTGTCAGTGGGCCTCATTCATAAAACACAAGCAGAACACATTTCTGTTCATAAAATCATTCTTATGCAAAACATCGCACTTAATGCAACAATTTATTTAAGAACAGATTTATTGACTGTACAAATCAAATTGCTTCTAGCCTGACGTTGTCATACTCAGATTCTAGTCAGAATATGAGTATGATACTGCGCCATTGGGCTGTGATTATGGGGCGTGTTTCAACCGAACCAGGCAGGCCTCGAAATTAACTTTTTTACTTGGTAGCACTGGTGCTCCCAACTTCAAAAAGTTAGGAGCACCACAATGCTCGTAATATGTTATATTATATAATGTTTAAATGTGTGTGGGTGTGTGTCATGTGCAAGTAAATCGGTCATTTAATTGTTAGAATAAAAAGTTTAGTTGCTTGTCTGGAATTTTTTTTATTTTTGTGTTGTTAATATAGCCTAATTTATTCTGAAGCAATATTCTCAGCAGTGTTCTATAAGTTCTATCATATTTAAAAATGCATATTCTTTTACATTTATAAAGGGCATTTTCCCCCTAATCTTATTAAATGTGTGCTTCATCTGTCATTTTAAATTCTTAAATGTGATCAATAAATTCAGTTTGAATAATAAAACGCTATAAGGTTGTCAATCAAATGAAATCATTTACACTGAAAAAATTACAATTGAATAAAGTTATTAGATTGTTTTAAATATATTTTGAATATGCAAATAAGAAATGTTGGAAAGAATGATACTTTTAAACATGAAACTAAACAGGTGACCGTCTTAATGAGTGAGTCATTGAGTCGTTCATTCAAACAGCTGATTCATTCAAGAATGAGCAGTTGTTTATGAATGGGTCATTGAATCGTTGACTCAACCGATTCGTTCAAAACGCTGAATCATTCAGTAATGAAATACGGTTGAGTGTTGCTGTGAGACGCGCTGTTGGTTCTGCTGTGATCGTTGTTTGGGACTATTTTCGCTGCTGAAACAGAACAAAAACAGTCAATATTGTGTCTAAAATGTAAGTGACTTGATTTTAACTGGTTATTGAACTTTTGTATGAAATCAATGTCACATTTTCAGTCGTGACGGTATTCAGGAAAACAACACTTGATCGTGTGATGTTGCTTACAGGGATGCAAACACATGTATGGTCAGAAAAGAGAGAGACAATCGAAGCCCTCGCCCTGCGGCAAATATCCAGATACTTACATTGACCAACCCCTGCCATTCCTGACCCACCCCTATAGGCACACAGAGTAAAATGAAATTCTGAAAATCAAAATACAGACACTAATTTTGAAAATTATTTTTTTCCCCCCCGAAACATAAACTCTTATTGAACTAGCAGTTCTTCTTGCTTTACTCCTTCTTCCTCTACAAAATTGCTTTTTATTTTTTTATTTAACAGTGGTTTACTGAAAAAGTTGTCTGTCCTTAAATTAATTCAATTATAAATAAAAGTTGTAATGCTGTAAACTATACAGGGAGCCCTTACTTGCACATTACTATAATTTAGGTTAACAACAGAGCCCAAATTAGCCTAAATTCAGTTGCTATTTAATTTTAGATATAATAATTAGCAGCACTCAATTAACATACTGTATGCAAACATGTAAACTTCACACATAAGGCAGTTTTTGCATTAACGTCTTCTAAATAAAATTATAAAATATAAAATTTTCTCCAGTTCGTTGTTGAAATATAATTTATAATATATAGGCTAATATAATGCATATATTTAGTGAAAGAGTTGATTTCTCTAGTGAACTAACCAGCTGTGGACAGTGGACACTGAATGACTTCTGAGCATAGTTGCCAGGGTCGCGGTTTTCCCGCACAATTGGGCTATTTTTTAAAAAAAAGTCGCGGGAAAAATTACGGAGCCGCGGGTTGCGGTTTTTTGGGCTATAATTATAATGTACCGCGGCCGCAAAAACAAAAAAAAATGTTTAGGCAAAGAAAAATTAAAATGGAACCGTTTATTAGTGGGTATTGATCCCCGGGAACGAATTAGCAACAACCGCTGCTGCACGCGAGTAGACGCGTCACTTGAGCATTTGACATAACATCACAAATCAAGCATCATCACGTCACATTTGAGTCAGTTTGAGTCACACGTCAGTTATGCCTAGATTTGGTTGTAGTAGAAGCATCGGTTCGGTCCGTGGATGAACAAGCAGCACTATAAAATGTCAGGTAAATGGAGAAAAACCATCACCACAGAAGCTTTCCTGAGAAGGGTGGGGAAGAGAGCACAAATGTCTAAAAGAAAACAGCCCTGAGATTGTATATAGTTCTGTTCATGTGTATGTATGTGTGTATATATATATATATACACATACACACACACACAGTCAAAAGTTTGGAAACAACTATTTTGATTGTTTCTGCTCACCAAGGCTGCATTTATGTTATTAAAAATAAAAAAGGCTGTAATGTTGTGAAGTATTATTAATTTTCTATGTGAATATATGGTAAAGTGTAATTTATTCCTGTGATGTCAAAGCTGAATTTATCATCATTACTCAAAAATCCTTTAGAAATCATTGTAATATAAGGGATTTGATGCTCAACAAACATTTATGATTATTATCAGTTTTGAAAGCAGTTGTGTAAGACATTTCTTTTAGGATTCTTTGATGAATATAAAGTTCAAAAGAACAGTATTTATCTGAAATATAAAGCTATACTACCGTTCAAAAGTTTTGAGTCGGTAAGAATTTATTATTATTTTTTTTTTTTTGGAAAGAACTTAAAGAAATTAATACATTTATTCATCAAGGGTGCATTAAATTGATCAAGTGACAGTATAGACATTTATAATGTTGCAAAAGCTTTATATTTCAGATAAATGCTGTTCTTTTAAACTTTTTATTCATTAAATAATCCTGGAAAAAAAAAATTGTACACAACTGTTTTCAACTCAAATCCTCATATTAGAATGATTTCTGAAGGATCATGTGACACTGAAGACTGGAGTAATGATGCTGAACATTCAGCTTTGATCACAGGAATAAATTACACTTTACAATATATTCACATAGAAAACAGCTGTTTTACATTGTACAAATATTTCACAATATTACAGTTTTTGCTGTATTTTGGATCAAATAAATGCAGCCTTGGTGAGCAGAAGAGACTTCTTTGAAAAACAATCAAAATAATACAGTTTCCAAACTTTTGACTGGTAGTGTATATATATTATATAAAACATTTATTTTAGGCCCTTTGTGGGAATCCAGTCGTTGTCTAATCTGATTGGACACTGGAAAATTGGGCTACTTTTCATTCCAGTTGTGCGGGTTTTGAGTTGTCATTGGGCTGGAAATATTTGTGGGACCTGGCAACCCTGCTTCTGAGGTAAATGTAATGCTACATGACATTGTTTACACGCTGTTTTATTATGATGTCTTTCCGCGGTTGAAAATTACACGACATATGATATGTTTCAGTAAGTTGTAATGTATCCTCAACATACCTTCATTCATGTTTATTCTTTAGGAAAAGATGATCGCGTTCACAGATGCCCCCCCCCCCCAAAAAAAACCCCAGAAGATTAGTAATTTGCGTAGTTGTAACTCATGGGTGGGGATTATGCTAATTTACGAATGTTTGGAATTCATTAATATACACACGTTTAACTACCGAATCCGTGGTATACGAAGCGTTTGTGAATCCGGATGGGGAGTTTTCGTAAAGGTCCATTTTACGTGCAAATTATTCAGAATTTGCTCATATATTTAGGTAAGATTCATGAATGAGGCCCACTGAACTGATTAATTTGGTTCGGGAGAAGAGATAAAAGCTCGCCCACACTGACAATTGATTGGTTGACTTACCGAAACAGGCCAATCAGGTTGCTCTCTGTCTTACATGCGCTTCATGAGGCACACACGCATACTAGCACACACACACACAAGGTCTCTTGCTCCCCCTCCCTCTATGCCGTGCGCGTGATACACGGTTTGGAGCACAGTCTTTGTCTCGCATGCTCGCTCACTCTAGATTCCGGGAGATTTTAACTAATTTGCGGGCATCAGGGAGCCGCTATCAATATGCGGAAGACTCCCGGAACTTCCGGAAAACTTGGGATGTCTGACATTATTAATATCCACCATCAATCGCCACTTACACTGAATGAAATAAAATCAGAATCATTCTTGCGTTTTGGCGATTCCCTGGTTATTTTTTTGGTATTGACGTTTTAATCAGGCTACTTGTCCGGTTGGGCAAGTAAAACTCTTTCACTTGCCCCTTTCTCTCTTCAGCTCTTTATATTTTGCGCGCTAGTCAGCTCCCTGTCACGTGACAACCGAGCGCATTGAAAGGGAGAGACTGATGGCTAATATTAACCAACCTAAAGACTGCTGTAAAGTTAAGAGCGTGAAGATGAAGTTTAATTGGTTATGTGATAGAACGGTGGATCAGCTCACATCGGGAACATACTGTGCAGTAATTTACGAACGTTTTGTAGAGAAATGAAAACCGCACAAATGCACCCAAATATATTTTGAGGTCACACAGGTTCAATTTCGGGCGCATATGCGACCAAAATGGTCGCAGTTTCGAGCCTTGCCAGGAAAGAAAATGCCTTTGCACTCAATTGGATAGACCTGCAACCAATCAGAGCAACGCAGTAAGTGACATACGTTGACTTGAGTGACGCATAGTTGTCAACAGAACTCAACTGCACGCATGCTGGAAGAAGTAGAAGAAGAAAATGAGTAAACGATCTTTGCCGGTGTTGTAAAAAGAATTTCAGGATACACGGAGTACTTACCAAAACGATCATCATTTTTGAGAGAAATAGTAAAAGCGAATGCATATATGAAGTTCTCCGTTTAGGGTTAGAACGAATTTAACCCAAGCTCTCTTTGGTGACGTGGATGATTGCTTTACTGTTGATCATCTGTCCATCATTGTATAAAGCCTGCCCTGACAATTTGATTGGTCCAAACAGCTCTGGTTTGAGCATAGTTGCTCCTAGAGGTCTACACGGGTCCAAAAATTTGTACTTGAACCTGAAGAGACCCGTAATGTGCTACACGGAACCGACCCGGACCCGTCTATTATTTCAAAAGCTGGACCCGGACCCGTGCAGATCCGAGAAATGCCAAAAATGTAGTACCCGGAACCGACCTGGACCCGTCTATTATTTGAAAGCTGGAACCAAACCTGGCGGGAAGACACAGACCTGACCGGACCCGATTGTCCACAATAAAACTGCTTTTTTGCGAAAAAAAAACTTTTTGTCTTAGCCTACCTATAGCCGTCGTCTCCCTTCCTGATTGTGATGCATTACAATCCTTGCCAGGAAAAAAGTTCTATCCATGTTATTCCTCTCTTGTTTGCCAAGCATGCTTAATTCACTCATTATTTCAGCTGTAAAAGTCCACTTTATGTCATGGTGACGGATGACAAATGTGACTTTGCAGATTTGCATTTCGACTTGAGTTAACTCGCATAATAACTTTGTTTGCCCTTTTGAACTATAATAACGATTGCTCATTCGGTGCCATGGCCGCTGACGTTAGCATTATTTATATGCTATCATCTCTGTGAGCCGAGTCTGGCCACCAAAACTTTAAGATTAAACAAGACGGTTCATTCATTTTAAAGTCATTACAGTCACTGCGGAAGCTCGGGTTGCCATAGAAACATGACACGCGCTTGAGACTGCACATGCGCATTAGCTGGAGCAACCTGAAATATAAGCTTTTTTACGCAATTTGAGCATTTATGCATTTACAAAACAATTACGTGACAGTTCACCTGAGATTTTGTTGCTGATTTGAAATATATTATTTAAATATTTGTACATTATTACTGTGCGCTTGCATTAAATCTGCCCGCTTTGCTTCTAACGGCTGAGAGAGAGAGAGCGAGAGAGAGATCGCTCGTGTTTTTTTCTTTTTTTTTAAATCTTATTTCCCGGCTCTCACTTTTCTTATCCTAATTTTACAAGTTGCAAGTTACAAAAAACACACAAGCCGTGCTGTGTGACTCTGATCACGGCCAGGTGTTCTCCGAGTCCGATCGACTCGGGTATTACACACAATGTTAAACAGACCTGGGACCCGAAGTAATAGATTGGGACCCGACCCGGACCAAAACGGGAAGAAAAGTGCTTTTGCTTAGGGGTGCTCGATTCCAGGTGTTTTGGAGTTGACTCCGACTCTCGACTCCTACTGTAGAAGTTGATGGAAGTGACTCCTCGATTCCATTTACTTTAGATCAAAACAGGGTCATAAATAAGGCAAGATGGCAGTCATTACACACGTATTAAAACAACACACTTGTAGCGTGACTGTCCAAATTAGTCCAATTTAGCGATGACTTGATGAGTAGCTATCAGCGTTGCTACCTAGCTGTTGCCGGTACCTCATTTTAAGAGGGAAAAGTCATAAAAAACACCCGTGGTCGGATATGACGTCAGAATTAAATAAATAAATGAGAAAGAAGGTATTCTTGAATTAATTAATCTTATTATAATGGTCGGGTGATGGTGCTCAACGCACAGGATCATTGTCTTAAAACGTGCTTGGACAGGAGAGTTAAATATACTAAAAATGAATACAATAATGTACACTTATTGATGTGTTTATCTATTTCTAAAGTAAGCTACTTGTAGGATAAATGCATGTGACACAGTTTCTGTGACAGCTCTCTGACTCTGTGTAATACATCAGTGTCTGAATTCCTCGCTTCATTTTGTTCTCATGCACTCAACTGCCATGCGCTATATAGGCTATAGATAGAGAATCAGTAAACAAGTGAGCAATTTTGGACACAGCAACAGAGAGTCGATTCCTGTATTGGGTTAGTGATCACACTACATGCGTACCACACCCAAGCCCACCTGAACTAATTTTGTTTAATCGTGCATCACACATAAAAAAGCACATAGCAAACTCTCACTTCACACAAGCAAAACTGTCTCGTGTGCTACTGTGGTAAATGTATTCATCGCACAGACTGATTTTTTCGTTGCACGTCCTTCGCACTATACAGCCCTGGCGTATGTATCAGGGGAAGCTACTGTATGTATGTCCCATTTCAAATAATCCTTTAATATTCTATGCTACTTTGTTGTACGAGTAGACTTTAAGACCTTAAGTCTTTCACTTGAGATGACACTATCTTTATAAACTTCTATGCTTTATGGCAGAGTACATAGTGTAAGTACACAGTGTTCAGTTGGCCAGCCTATATTATTTGGGATACAAGACATGAAGTTTCTGAATTCAGTGCACTTGTTGAAAAGGTCATGATGACCATTTGGCCCACAGGAACTTTTAGATGCTCTCTGGAAGACAAAACAGGAAGTTGTGTCTTTGAGGAGGAAGAGCAGAAAAAGCTGTCGGTTGTGATGACTAACATGTGAATCTCCTCGTCATCTTCTGTTTATATAATCTCTGTTTCAGGGTTCAGAGGCGGTAGAGGACTGTGTGCAGGGGGCGCTTTCCTCTCTCTATCCTCCTTTTGAAAGCACAGCTCCTCCTCTCCTCTCTCAGGTAAAATCATCCATCTCTATTTTTTCACTTTATTCTAAAGTGAGAACAAAAATCCCCAATGTCATATAGACTTTCATTGACAATTTCTGACTGTAACTAGTTTCCAAGCTATGTCCACCAAACTCAGTCTTCATCAAGTCAACATTCAGTCTGTCTTGACATTTTTTACTCTCTTTTTTTACTTGAACTAGTTTTAGTTTCCAGTCATACAAATGTTCTAAAATGACAGCGTATGTTTGTTTGTGTCATGTAGGTGTTCTCCGTACTTGAGTCCACCTATCAGCATGACAGCTTGAGATATCTGCTGGATTTCTTCATTCCTGCCAAACATCTTCTGCATAGATTACAGCAGCATGCATGTGTAAGTATTCTGCTATGGCAAACATCAATATTACTATTGACCATACTGGGATAGAGGTTTGTTCAAATCCCTGACTTTAAGAATTAAACTTAAGTTTGTTGCGGAAAGGTGCTCTATTAATTTTTAAGAGATCAAACCAATATTTTTTGCCAGGTGGATATTAAAAAAACTGGGGGGAAAATCCCATATACTTAGATTGAATGAGGGACCTGAACCATATCAAGAGACCTGCATATCAGATGTGCTTTTTTTGGCTTGAGACAGTAAGCAATTTCCTACAAAACCCACACAAAACTCTATCAAACACCTAGCAACCATCCAAAACACCCCAGAAACCACTTCAAAAATGTAAAAGTCTACTGACCAATTGCAATACCACACTTACTAATATCACTTTTCCCTTGCACACACATGGTAATTATACATATACAGTCAAACACAAACAAGCTAAATGTTCACTATGAAACTCTCACACTTACATAAATACATGACACACACACATTCTCAGCCGACTCTGTTTTCATTGTCGCTACGAGAAGCTGCCAGGGACAAGAGCCTCAGTCTGAGTCATGACGGTAATTCTTACCATATGTCTGTGTGAGAAAGAGAGAGACTAGGGCCTGAGAAAGGCTGGAGGAGTGTTCGGTTGAGAAATGGGGGAGGGATAAACAGACCGAACACTGGGGCACATTGAGAAAGAGGGTAGGAAGGGAATATCAGAGTGAGAAAATTGGGGGCTGTTCACTGAAGGAAGAAGCAAAACGACTTCACAATCATTCTTTAGATTGGTTGAAGAAATTACTTTAAAATGACTGTAAATGACAGACCATAAAGCAGAGGGAGGGGTTTCATAGAAAAGGGAGGATGATATAGGAGGGGAGGGGTGTGGATTCCTCAACATAATTTAATCATGATCCTGTGAGTGATCACAGATCAGGAGGGATTCATGTCATGGGATAATCAGCTCTGTAGCCTGAAGAGAAAGCATTTGAATCTGTGTTTAGATTTTCGGTTGTGAGGTAAGTAAACCCCTTCAAATGGAGGACATGACAATATGATTAACGTGGGGGATACATGTGTAATTTATAGACCTTATGCACCAAAGAAACAAGAGTGCAGCCATCTTTAGAATTTTGTCTTTGAACTTACGTTTTTGTGGTAGCTCTGTATATTTCTATCGCTGTCGAAGAGTAATTAGCTGGATTTACTTATTGTAAAGTTACCATGAGCATTGTAATGATTGAAGCTGAAGCTGTCCTAACAAATGTCATTAGACCGGGAAGATTTTGAAACAAGGGGTTTATTCATAAATCCATAAAATCTTACCTTCGTGTTGTGGAAATACAAACCGGAAGACTGAACACAACGAGCGCAAAGCTGAAAAGGGGCAGGGCTACATAAAGTCTATAGCATAATTTAATATTTATAGATGCAGACAAAGTTGAGGTAATGAGCAATGTTGCACTAGCCAAGAAGATGTGTAGTTATTAGTAGCATCCTCTTGGCAATTAAGGGTTAGATGCCCTAGATAGCAATGCCTATAATGACATTTCATTGGTCTAAAATCCTGCTCCACATGACTATACATTTTTATTGCTGGATATAATGTTATGATATTACAGTATATGTTGGCACTAGAATTTCACAATTTTGATAACAATTTTGAAAACTTAGCAAAAACAAATACTAGCCAAACTAATTTAAATAAAACTCTTGTAAGCGTATAGACAAGTAAACAGTCAGTAATGAATTACAATTCTGTGTGCACAGAAAATTGTCTCTTAGAACCGCATGTCTGTACTAAATTGAGACCTTTGTTGCATGCTTTTTTTTGTGTGAATTTTTTGTGTGTTTTAAGGTTGTGTATAACTGGATCAATTTCAGGCTTAATGAAACTGTGTTAGTCCGCTATGACATTAGACATGCTCTCTTAGTAAGAAATCTTTCTGTCGTCCTCTCTCAGTCTCAATATCTAGGCTGTCTCTTCTTGCACTCTGGTTGGCCACTATGTTTGGGAGAGAAGGTAGTAGTACAACTCTCTACTTTGGACTGGAGACTCCTGCATAGTACTGACTTCTACCTACAGGTGGTCCCCTTCTCGACACGTTGTCCTCGCCTTGCTCTTAAGTGCCTTGCACCTGGTGGCCGGAATGTACAGGAGGTCTTAGTGCCGGAGGCACAGCACCCGCTGGTGTTTACATCTGAGTGGCTACATTGCATCAACAAGGAGCGTGGCTGCAAGAGAGAAGGTAAGACAAAAATGAAAGAATAAGGAGACCAGTGGTTGGGTAGATGGTGATGAAATGGGAGACCAGTGGTAGAACAAAGGTTCAGCATTTTTAGGAACATTTTAGTGTGTCATGATGTCTAAAAAATGTCATAAGCTTTGCCTTTTAAGTTTTCAAGTTTGCCTTTTTAGGATGATACATAGAGAGGAGCCTCTTTCTCAGTTTTTCTCAAACTTTCTTTCCATGTAGGTGGAGGTTGTTTAGACACCTGTCTGGTGAGTACATGTGACGGAGTGGTCCGTATTCCATGGGAAGAGGTGGTCTATCCTAAACTCCTTCACAATCCATCTGATCCTCTCCAAGACAATCCTGACCCAACTGACTTGTCATCAGGGGGTTTGGGCCTTGGTTGGGGTGGCTCTTCAGGAGAGCATGATTCCTGGTCTTGGGATGAAGAGGATGACTTGCCTCCAGATGGAAATGAGGCAGAGATCGAGGCCGCATTAGAATGTCTGCGCAGAAGCAGTGATGACAACCTTGTAGGTGATGGTGCTGGAGATTATGTTGAATTGCTAGAGCCCAGAGGAGGACCAGATGGTGGTGCTGATCCTAAACAGCGCTATCTGGAGATGCATGGGATATGTAAGACCAAAACATTACCCCTGTGTAGGAGGGGTAAAGCAATACGACTACGAAAGGGGAAGGGAAGGGGGTATGGGAGAACTGAACCTGGTGCTTGGGCTGGAAGTCTGGTACGAAGGGATAGCAACAACAACGGAAAGGATCGTGTAGTTTCCTGCAGTGACTTGGCTACCTCACGGCCCTTGCCTCGTGTTATTGATTTAGGTCGCCAAAGGAGGTCATATTCCCCTTCGTTCCAGGACTCTGATGAAGGTGCTAAAGAACCAGTAGGTCTTGAATGCAGATCACTTTTTATGGACAATCCGGCCAAAGAGAGGAGGCCAGGGGTAGGAAAAGAGAGAGATGCGACTGGAGGTACACTGCCCTGGGTAGAGTGTCAGAGAAGAAAGGGTTCAAGTGGGCGATGTTCCATAGATTCTAATGATGTGGCAAAGAACAACGCAGAGAGCCTTGGAGAAGGACAACAGAACCACAGTCAAAGATCACACTGTGGCTGTGATGATAAAATATTGGACAGTACTTTAAACAGTAGACATAAGGTTGCAACATTAACAAATCCCTCCGATGCTGCAGATAATGGCACTATCCCGTTGGCTGTTTATGGGGAAACAGAAGGCATAAACAAGCAATTGGCTGGACAGTCTAGGACAAGTACAACATCCCTCCGAGATTCTTCCCTGAAAACTGCATCTGATTTATCAGGTTGTGCGCAAAGCAGAACCAAAAATTCAGACAATACCAGTGATGAGAAAATTCTGCCAACATCAGATACTATGAGTGCCATGGGAGAAAAACGTGCTGGAAAGTCAGAAAACTTTGTTTGTCCTAGAGGAAAAGAAGTAAAAACGGGTGGATTCAGAGCACCCAGGTATGGTCATGTAGACATTTATAATCACAAATACGAAATTATGTATCAGTAATGTTTCAAATATTTTTGTTTGCACCATCTTTATGTGCTCAGTACTGCCTGTACAAATGAAACCATGCCACTATAACCATACAGAATGTGTTCAATCAATAAAACACATATATTTGCTTTCCTACAGGAGGAAAAGGAAAGCCAAAGGAGGCAAAGGGAAGGCCAAATCCAATGGCCGTGTCCAACATAAAGGCAAGGGTGACCAAGTCACCTCAAAGAACCAGAGCAAGACCACCCACCCAATCAGCCATTGTAGCCAATCAGAGAAGGCTCCTCAGCTATCCAAAGATTGCAAAGTCTGTGTACCAGCCACTGATGCAGAAACAGATGCAAAGGCCAAAGATGGAGGTATGTTCAGCACAATAATGCTTATCAGTGGCCTCACACTAAGTAAGGAAATCATTGCCTACTCCAGTGGTTCCCAACGGGGGGGGGATTAAAAGGGGGCACAGGAAGGCTATGGGATAGTGTTCAGAACAAATGGATTTGCAATGTTCGCTTTGTCGCTTTCAGTAGACAGCCTCAAGCTGTTGCGGTGCGGTGCGACCGCCGCGTCAATTGCAGTGAAAAGGCAAGAAAATGTGACGAGGCATATCTTGCCCTCAGATTGACCAGTACAACCGTGGGTAATGAAGAGACACCACAGTGTGTTGCATGCCTCAAAATATTAACTTCTGACACTATGAAGACACAAAATACCACTTAGAGACTTCACATCACAAACACAAAGATCATGTGACACTGAAGACAGGAGTAATGATGCTGAAAATTTAGCTTTGCCACCACAGGAATAAATTATGTTAAAACATTTTTAAAAAAAATTTAATATTTCACAATACTGTTTACTGTATTTTTAATATGTAAATGCAGCCTAGCTGAGCATAAGAGACTTTCAAAAACATAAAAAAAAGTCTTATGTAATGAACACAAAGGAGGGTGGGGGTGTAAGGGTTTGAAAATATTTTTCTCTACAAAAAGGGGGGCGTGGCAGAAAAAGTTTGGGAACCACTTGCTTACTCCATACTCAATCTGTGCCAATTCAACATGCATTGCAGAAAGCCAGTCTGGCACATCGTTTCCTGACCATTCCCAAAAAGAGATGGGATTATCTGAATCTGCTGCTCACTTGGAGTCCAGATCTCCTCCTCCTCATCTTAAAGACTTAGAGTTCAATCTTCTGCAGTCAGGAAAGCTAAAATTAACAGGTAAATGTTCTTGCTTTTAATGGTTACAAAATATTTGTTTTTCCCTCAACATTAAGTGATTTCTCATGTAGGTACTATGGATCGCCTGGGAAGAGCATTGGTTTTCACAGAAAGTCACCTCCCAGAGGATGGCTGGAACACAGATGAAATGATCAAAGTGTTGTCCTGCTATTACAACATCACCAGGTCTGTTATATAACCCATGTGACAGAGACCATCATAACACCTACACCCATATTACATGCATTGGTTTCTTTGAGAGAAAACATTCATATTGAGTAAGCTAAAGTTAGAGTTGGCCAGGGTTTTAGTAAATCCCCGGTGTTTCGCTGGATTTTAGACTGGAGTGCACTATCTCATGACCTTTTACTGTGCTTGGCTAATGTGCATACTCTGCTGTGCTTATTTTGAAATAACAGACCTATGGCCAATGAGAAAGGTCTTACCGTGATAGTGGACAGCAGGAAGTCTGCCCCGTCTGAACTCTGTCTCTCTGCACTGAAGCTCTTCAAGGTAAGTCAGTGCACTGACTGTGTTTGTGGTCACGTTGGTGCTTTGTATTGATTGTAAATCTGTTTTGTCTGTGTTTGTGTCGGCTTGTGTTTAACAGGGACAGGTGGCAACAGGGCTTGACTCAATTCTTCTTCTAACAGAGGAACAAGAAGAATCGACCCAACCATGTCTGGATGGAGTAGAGGTGCATGTTTATACGCTGAGTTAATATTTATCAATCAATTTGGGCTAACACAAAATATGAAATGGTAGGGAATGATCTTTCAATCACTTTTTGTGCTCAACAACTATGTGACAAACAAACAAGAGAGATTGAGGAGCAGCTATTGGTACCTAAAACCCATTACAAGGGAGAAAATGAAGAAGAGATAATTTTAAAAAGATGTGTCATTTGTGATGTGGACTTGATATTAAGCTCAATATACCTAGTTACTGTTGCAAATTCTGCTTAACTTTCCTAGTAGTGCTTGTTTGTATTGTATCTGGATTATCAGTGCATTTATATCTGGCAATAAGATCTAGTTGCCAAAAAGCTCTTCTCTGTGTCTACATCCAAATTGTGAAATCCATCAACACCTCATACTGTACATAAGATTATATTATTCACTGTATGTCACAGAGAAAATCTCACAGACATACAGAAAGCAAAGATTTCATAGTTACAACAGTTGGCAGCACTTTTTTTTCTTTTGGCTCCACATCCCCAGGGAGTGTGCATAGTTCCTGTGGGAAAAAAATATTGTTCAGTCTGGCACTCAAGCATTTGAGTAGATAATAAAACTCACTCTCTTAGGTGCATACAGTACGAGGTACGGGCATCCTTCAGCAGTTTGTGGACAAGCAGCAGTTGCCCAGAGAAATGGGTGGAGACTTTAACCACTCACATGATGACTGGCTCACTTTCAGACTGGTAAGAAATTACTTGACAAGTCATTTATATCCAGCTTGTAGATTTTTTGTTTACTTGCTAAAAAAGCCTTAAACAAAACTCTGACCCCCGGTTTCACAGACAAGGCTTAAGACTAGTCCCAGACTAAAATGCATGTGACTGATGGAAATTGCATAGAACACCTTATAAACCTTTCAAGACCATCACCCCTGAAGTCATAGTTTATATAATGAATGTGATATTACTTATAATACTTCATCTATCCACTATCCATAATCCTATAGGAAGATTCACAATCAGACAATTTACTGCTAACATGGAAATAGGAAGCACTTCATTTTCATAGTGCTTCAAGGAAATTAATAGTTTATTCATTCCCTAATACTGTATATCAGGGTTGCAAAACTCAGTTGGTTACACTTTATTTTACAGTGTCATTGCTACAGTGTAATTATATATTTAAGTTCTGATTTAAGTAGTATTAATTAACTACATGTACTTACTATAGGGTTAGGCTAGGATTAGGGTTTGGTTGAGGGTTAGTTGCATGTAATTATTCATAATTTATTTTATTACTATGGTAAATACATGTAACATATGTAACAAGGACACTGTAAAATAAAGTGATAGCACTAGTGTTAGTTCAACACGCACGCACGCACGCACACACAATAACAATTAATGGGAAAAATACTTCCAGAGCAAATATGCTGAAAAAATAGAGACCTGTCAATTAACATTAAAAAAAAATCGTGCGTGCACTAAATATATATAGAATCTTTCCCACAAATAGAGTTAAGTTATACTCATAAAAAGCACCAATAAACTTAAATCTAAATGTTTTAAGAATTACCACAAGCCTGACCCAACATCTGCAGCAGATTAACATGCTCTTCCTAATGCTCTTCAGAGTTTGGAGCAGCTGACTGAGCGCTGTGAGTGCGCCCTCACCCTGCTGGGAGACGCATTGCAGTCTATGGACACAGAACCACTACCTGACTGTATTAAGGTTAAGCAACATTTGATGGCAATATGTTTAGCTGTCTAGTATTTAAAGTGTATTTCAATACTTAATTGTTTGTATAATATATTTGTTATGCACCAACTATGCAGACGCTGGCAGATTGGTTATTAGACTGTTTCTAATAACTAATTCTATTCACCTTTAGAATGTTCCCAGCAGTGCCGACAAACACAGACAGTTAATGACAAGCATTCTCACTGACCAGCGGCTGACAGAGCTGCAGCAGAGGGGCGGGGCTTGGCTGGCAGGTCTGGCCAATGGGACATCAGGGTTGGCACAGAAATCACCAGACTGCAAGTATGAACAGAATAGAGAGAATAAATAATACTGTAAAATTAGTTCACATTTCACGTAGTTTCACTTAAATTTAATCTGTAGCGGACATTTAAAATTGTTTGTTTAAAATCTGGAATGTTGCTAACGTAATTTTGCTTTTTGCTTTTAGGGCTGCTTTATTAGTGACCTCTAACCTATATGACAGTGTGGATGATGCGCTTCACCGGCTGGTGCGTGTGTCCAATCAGAGGGGTCGTGACCTTGAAGCACTGGGGAGATTGGCTATACTTGTGGATAAACTGGACAAGGTACTGTATGTGTGAGGATAAAGAGAAGATTTGTCAACTGAATATTAATCGGGTAGTAGTTAAGAATTATTTTAGATAGACCATCAGACAGAAAGACAGACATATATTACATCTACTTCTGTTTTTCAAGTAATCCCGAAGACATTTAATGAACTGATGCAGTGTGATCCAGGCAGACAAGCAATGATTATGTCAGAGATCAAATTTAAATATGGAATAATATGGAAAAATAACATGTAAAAAAAGACAAATAAATGAATCAAGTAAATATTAAAATTGTAATAGCAAATAAGCTTCAAAATAAAAACATATCTAAGCATTAATACCAAAGTATTGTATCTAACAGATGATGTTTGTGAGGATCAGAGTATAGATAAAGAAAGGCCCAAAAGAAGTAAGATACTTGCAGAATGCAAGGAGAGGAAGAAAAAGTAGAGTCTTCTGAAACTAAACATTTTATATGCTGTGCGTACGTAACAGGAAGTGACTAGGGAAAGTGCCTATTGAGGTTCTTTGTACTTCTCTTGCAACCATTTAATGATGCAGGTCTTATTAGGTCCACCATGGTCCTTGTAAGACACTTGGAATAACCTAATAAGCAATTGTGGTTTAAACACCTTTCAGACTTGCATTTGCATTATCTCATGTTAGGATTGTAACTCAACTCTCAAGGCCTTGAGTTGAATTATTCTGCAGTGTCGACTTTGCTGATTGTAATGGGAACGTTCGAGAGAGTCCAGAACAATGAACTCATGCGGAACTGTGGAAACAAACAGTCACGTGAAACTGTGGAAACTTGCAGCTTTGTTGATTATAATGGGAGCATTCCAGTTTTGACGCATCGTGTCGCTCACTTGCTTTGAATGACTGTTTTGTTTTTTAAGCTTTTGGGAGACCCATGCTGACCATTTAGGCAGTGTGTTGATTTACTGATACAATACCATGTATAACAGCAATAAAGTCATTCAGAAACAGCTTGTTTTGGATGTACTTATAAAGAAAATGCCATGGACTGATGATATAAATTATATTAAAGGAAAGGTTGATATTAAAATGAAAAGCAACATAAAAGATTTATGCACTGTATTTGTATGCACTATATATTACCGTAATAAGTCTGAAAGGGCTGTTGGTTTTTTCACTGAATATATATTCTTATAAATTCAGATGTCATTTTAGCTAAAGCTTTAGTCCTTTTATGTGCTTTTGTAATTGTTTTTTTTTTTCAATTTTTTTTTCATTTAGCTTTAATTTATTAATTTATTTAATTTTAGTACTTTTATTTAAGTTGGTTGCCAAGGCAAGTTAGCATTTTTTATCCAATATTTAACAAAATAGTTAAATAGTTAACAAAAACAAATGTTTATAGTTTTAGTTTTAGTTAATAGTAACAGCACTGCAACCAGTAAATTTTCTCTTTTGTGTTTAATGAAACAATGAAAGTAATGTACTATGAGGAACGACATGGGGGTAAATAACAAGTAAATAATGACAGAAATGTAATTTTTTGGTGAACTTTTCTTTTCCTAATGGAAAAAAATCTACAATTACATGTTTGCTCATAATTGTGCAGTCCTAATACATGTATTTCATCACAAATGACATTAAGTTTCTCTCTCTGTGTGTGTGTGTGTGTGTGTTTGCTCTAGTGTGAGAGAGACATAGAGCACATACAGGAGCAGCTAGAGGACTATAAACATCCTCCTCTGTCTCTCAGCAGACTGTCACTCAAGCAGCACAAGTTCAAGAGCTTCAGAGACTCTGCTATGGTCAGTGTGTTTGACAACTACAACTGAAATATTTTCATATACAGTATGTTCTGAGATGCTTCTCATTTTCTTACATTTGTTATTTGATCTAGCTTATTCCGCTCATGTGCAGCTTAAAACGATCAGCTAGATTTGCATTTGTGTGTGTTTATAGGAGCTTCACAGTGAGACACTGGTTTTGCTGGCAGAGGTGGAGAACTGGTCTGAGCTGGATTGGTCTGGTTTCAAAGCCGTGCTGGAAAAACTCCCTCCAATAAGGGAAAAAGTGCGAGACATGTCTCACCTTCTGTCGGACTGCTGGACACAGCTGGACAACACACAACGGCTGCTGTCTACACTTACTGAAGTAAAGCACAAACAAATACACACACACAGGGATCTCATATTAATCTGAACAGGAAAAAATATTAAACTATTTACTGTTTGCCAACGGGGAAATAAACTTAGTTTGTATGAAATCAACATTTTTGAATGCATGTACCAGCTCTTCTTATATGCGATCCACTCATCCACTATATATTTTATAGACTATATACCAGGGGCGTTTCCTCCGAGGAGGCAAGGAAGGCAGTGTCTCCTCAAAAAAACTTGATGACAAAATATTCGATATTACAAAAATAAAACACAGCAAATATTACAAAATTTGACGATTAAAAGTGTAAAAGTCACTAGTTTTTATATAATTTAAATTTTTTATATAGTACTGTCCAACAGCGACACCCGCAGGTGAAGTTACAGAGGGAGGCGCACCTCCTCTGTCCCCATTGACTTAAAATAGAGCCCCTAATGCGTGAGGTGAGTTTAGTGGTTAGTAATTGAAATGAATGGGGAAAAGTCACGTGAGAGGAGGCAATGGCTCCATCGCACTATGATTGCATATGATTGGTTCATGCAATAAATCCCGCCTCTTGTTTTCGTGCGCGTTCACGGATCTGCCTGAAGATAATGATGGCATTAATGGGAAGACTAATTAAAGTAAGTAAACAGCACAGCCATTTAGATATCACTGCTTTGTCACGTCAAAATCAAACTTGAAATGACCTGAAAACATGATGACTGTGGGGTTTTTATGTGAGCAATCAGCTTGGGGAAATTAAAGGTACATCATCGTGTCTGTGTACAGTGTAGCCTACATGTACAAGCTTGATGATGACTGATAAATAATAAATGACATAATAAATGACTGAAAATAAGTGAACTATTAAAAAGAAAAGCTGAACATTAGTTAAAAAATAATATATATTGTTTAAATTGTTACTGCCTTTAGTTGTTATTTTGGAGTAAATGTAAAAATACTAACTTGATTAAATGTATACTTGGTTTTAATAAATATCACATTACATAGTGTAAAAATACAAAATAGAACTGCATTTGGTTTCTCTTTTTTATGTAATGTTTATATTACCAGGAAACTTACATTTATATTTGATGTATATAAAAAATGTGAGGACTTTGCCTCCTCATTTTAAAACACCACTGCACACCACTGCTATATACATATATATTTTTTAATAAATAAACTTAATCTTAATCTTTAACCAAAATATCATAACTGGCTCTTCTTGCTCTGCAATGCCACATATATTTTTTTTAATTGCAGTTAATTTAATTTAATTTAATGCAATTTCTGCTTCATGCCAACTTTAATTTAATTCTTAGAACATTTACCTTACAGCAATTTATGTAGTTTTCAGAATGTTTAGATTTTCCAGTAAATATACTGATTGAAGGTGTGGTCACATTTAACATTGCTCTGTGAAATTTCATGGGAAATCTAGGTATTTCAACAATGACAGTGAAACATTATTGACAATGGACCTTTTTTGGCTGCAAAATATCACAGAAATTTTGTTAGTGTGATTGCACCTTAGGGAAATTATTGTTTTTTTGCAGTGTAAAAGCATTTTCTTAGGTGTTCTCAATTGTTTGGATCCCATTGTATACCATTACTGCAATATATAATTATTTTTTGGTGACTCACTCCTACATACACACACTTATGACTAAATCTCCATTCCTCCCCTGCAGGCATCTCAGTGGTGTGATGTGGTGTCGTCCTCCTCTCCTTCCTCGTCCTCTTCCTCTCCTCTCTCATCTCTGCCTCCTATCCCTCCATCACGTTTCCAGGATGCTCGTGCTCTTGCACTGGATCTAGGAGGAGGGGCTTTGTTGGACCTCTGGTCCCAGACTCTGGAGCGCTATCAGAAAACACTGGCTCAGTTTAAGAGCCGAATCCTGCAGGCAGAAAGAGGCTCGTCTACAGCCCAGGGTCAGGAGCAGGACTCTGGAGGACGAGGGAGGACTCCTGCCCCCAGCACGTCCAGCCTGGGGGATTTAGAGGGGGAAATCGAGCCGGACTGGTGCCCTGGAGGAGGAGGAGGAGAGGGGGGCATGCAGTCCTGGGGTTCACTGGCGTCTCTCTTCCGGCCACAAAACTGCTCAACACTCAAGATTGGAGAGGACAAGAAGAAAGATGGGGTGAATCCAGGAGGGGGAAAGTTTCTGCAAAATCTGCTGCACCCAGCCAAAAAAAATGTTAGTGTTTTAGAATGAGAGAGTTGCAGTCATGTGTTCAACATCCAAAATAAATGTTTTTTCTACTCCTGTCAATGAAAGGTGAACTGAGAAAATCACCCAAAAAAACACCAAGCAAAACCCTAACAGTTATCTAGAAACCCCCTAGCAACCACCAACCACTTAACAACACCCTATCAACCACATAACAGCACCCAGGGAACCATCCAGAATGCTCTATAAACCTCCAGCACTATAGTAACAATCATATAGCAATACTCTAGCAAACACATAGAACCCCCTATCAACTGCATAGCAACACCCAAGCAACTGTACACCAATGCCCTGGGATCCACCCTAAACACCCTTGAACCATTTAGAATACCCAAGTAATCTCACAGCAGCCCCCTAGGAACCACCAAGAACACCCTGCAAACTGCATAGCAATGTTGTAGCAACCACACCAACACTCTAGCTTCTCCTTAGGAACAACAAAGAAGAACACACTAGAAACTGCTTAGCAACACCCTTGCAGCTGCATAGCAACCCCATAAAACATCTAGTTCAAGACATCTAGTTAGGACATGTAGATTTAAACCATGTTGCAAGTCATACAAAAGTTACTTTTCCAGCCAGCTAAGTTGCCAGTTTTTACTTGCATTTTGACAAGTGCCAATTTTGTTTGTGTTTCTTGAGGTAATGAGATTTTATGTTAAAACAAATAATTACATGCAATTGTCTTGCTGTAGCCCACAGATGCACCACTCCCTCCCAAACCCCCTCGCAAGCGGCATCCCAGTTTTGACCTTCAGGCTCTGCTGGCCCCGCGCCGTTCAGCCGGCATGTCTAAACCCGCCGAGTCCACATCGGGCCAGTCTTCTCCGCTATCTTGGTTGGGCCGTAGGGCTTTGACAGATCCCATCCTTACGGCAGGAGTGACCGCAGCGGTTCCAGGATGGAGGGATCCTGCTGGAGGAGGAGTGCTCATCAGAGGAGTGGAGGTCAGCAGTAAGGAAGTGGTGGATCATACAGGCTTCACGCGCCAACATGTGCTTCTCAGTCGCACTGAAAGAGAGACAGGGGTGGAGAGAGCAGGAGCAACCGCACAAAGGTGTGTTCGTGGCAGGTTTCTCTTTGGAAATTGGATCGCAAGCAACCACATAACAGTGCCTTGGCATCTACCCAGAACTATCTAGCAACCATTTTACCCAGGCAATCCCCTCATAGGAACCATTTAGCAATACCCCGGGAACCTCCCAGAGCACCATATCAACCACTAAGAAAACCCTACAAACAGCATAGTAAAGCACTAGCAAATGCATACCTACACTCTATTAACTCCCTAGCAACCACTAAGAACACACTAGAACTTGCCTAGCTACACACTAGCAACTGTATAGCAATGCCTCAAGGCCTGTTCACAACGATACCTATAAAGATAACTATATTAGCGCCCACACCAACTGACAATATCGTGGTTTATTCTAAGCGCGTACTTGTCTGTCACTTTAAATGCTCAAGCTCATTACAGCAGGATGGATTCTGATTGGCTGTCAATGTTTTTATCGTTCATCAGCTGGATAAAATCATTCTGAAAGTGATTCCAAGGATATAATTTATCTGTGCTGTTATTGTTATAGCTTTGGTGTGAACTCTGCTATTCGTTAATATTGAGAAAGATTTTTAGAAATATATCTTTATTGTTATCTTTATGGTCCTTGGTGTGAACGGGCCTTAAGCAACCCCATATAGAAGTTTCTCTTCAAAATTCGCCTGGCCAAACTACTTTGTGAGAATTTTCCTTAAGAGGCTAAATAACATCTTAATTCTAGGGCTGTGAGTTTAATAAAGCCTTTACTTTGTGTTATTTGTGTTATTGTCCCTGAGGCCACACGCCTCGCCAGACATCCTGGTAATGTCCAAAACGTACTCTCCTATTGTGTTCGATTTTCAGACTGATTGAAACACTGTTTAAACTAGTTATTTCTTCTTTAAATTTTGTGACTTTGTCATTTAGGGTCGTGGATGTGCATGCAAAGTCTTGACACATAGATGGGTTTTAGAAAGGCCATACAAATTTGGGCTACATTTTGTAGTCAAAATTACCCCCATTCGGGGTAAAAACCAGAAAACCTTTATTGTAAGGTTTTATATGAAATATGAAATACATGAGAACTTATGAAATTTAAGACTCAAAGTTTACTTGAAAGTGATGAATTGATGTATTCTGGATCATCCATAGAAAATTAGCTGTTTCTTCATCTGTTTGCGTTTCACAGTCAAAAAAAAAAAAAGGGAAAGGTTAAATTGTTTTATTTTTTTTTATATCTCAATTAGAAGTGTGAGAAACCGTTTTACCCTCGCAAGGGTTTGAGAAACAGACATAAAAAGGCAGAGGCAATTTATACCAAGAACAAATAGCGATAAATACTATTTGCACTAATTACAAATACTGTTAGATCTATTTATAGTTAGTTGTAGTTGTTTGCACCTCTGTGTGCAAATAGTCACTATAAGTAGTCATGACAACAAAAAGTTTTTATTTTGTGTATGTGCAGCTAGTTTTGAACATAAAAATATGTTGGTCAAATTGACCCCTAACATAATAGAAATAGTTGGAAATTATTAAATTTCCATATATTTTATATTTTTCGTCTCTGACAAGCTGCAATAGAGGTTTTTCGTTTTTTGCATTAATCTTCAGTGTTTTTAGTTGTGTGAATTTTTGGCAAATTGCATGTAAACCAATGGTCAATTTGACGGCAACACAAAGGGAGTACCAAGATTTTTAAAACAACAAGGGATAAGATCAATGACAAATAAGGCATTCCAAGGATTTTCATGAAGACATTTCATTTAAACCATGTTTTTGGGTCATCTATTCTTTTTAATAACTTTTTCCTCACTCTTTATCTCTCTCTATCACAGCAAGCTCTATTTACAGTGGTGTCGGCTCGTCAGCACAGAGAGGCAGTATGTCGCTGTTCTTAAAGGTGTGGAGGAAAACTACTTGCCTCTCCTGGAGTCTTCAGATGTCCCGTCTACACTGAGAGGAAAGACAGAGTCACTCTTCAGTAACTGGAAAAGTCTCTCTGCCTTTCACTCGCAGTTACTCCTCCCTGCCATGGAGGGTGCTCTATCCCAGACACTACAGCAGACTGATTGTTTCAGTAAATATGTGAGTAACATCTTATAATAGTGTGTACAGTGTCTGGGTCCGAAATTGCATACTTTCCTACTATATAGTAGGCGATGAACAGAATGTGACAAGAGTAGTATGTCCTAAATTCCATTACAAAGAGTTGGCAAAAAGTACTTGGATGACTCACTACTTCTGGCGAGATTCTGAAGTGTGCATACGATAAACACTTTAATATCCCATGAGGCCACGGGAGAGGATTTGTAAATGAGAGTGAACCGACGCAACTGATGCTGTTAGGTTAAATGTTAATGATAACATGGCGAATGTATTATTTCCGGAATACATTCATACTGCACACATTCATACTATATAGAACATACTTTTTAGCAGTTGAGAAGTAATTACTTATTTACAATAAATACCTACTCAGAGAGTATGCTATTTCAGATGCAGCAAGTGATTTTTTTTCCCAAATCAGTTAAGCGCAAACCCCACCCACAGCTAAAGATTTCATTGGTCATGTCAATCAGTGCAAACTGTGTACTAAATACTAACCACTAACCCTAACCTACACCCTAACCTTAATCTTAGTATAGCATTGGTAGCACATCCTGATACATAGCATTACTGTTTGTCACACTTAAGACTTGCATAATTTGGCAACATTACAGCTTGATTGTAAATGACAGTATGCACAATACAAATATTTCTTGTGCGGGACATAGATATTTAAAGCACACATTGAAAGCACACATTGACGGAGGAGCAAAATAAACAGACTTAAATAAATATACTTAGAATACTTAAGAAATATAACAAAACAATACAAATATAACAACAATACAAAGATGACACGGAACAATGAACTGAGGAAACTAATGTTACGTTCTAGGCAGGTTTTTGACCCCGTAAGTTACAACTTCAAACCACGACTCGCGACTTTGTAGCGTTCCAGGCAAAGTCTTGCCAAACTGCCTGAGTGCAAGGAATTGTGGTAGCTAGATGTAAACAATGCATGGCGGACCATACGGGGCTTATACTCATTTACAATAATTTCTATCGCCAAAGGTGCTTACTCCTTGCTTATTTGAAGGAAACGGAGGAGAAAAAACGGCGCATAAGGCAAGAGAAGCTGTTATACCTTTTATTTTACGTTATTTGTATATTTGGAAATGTATTCGGTATTAATTTATTCTTGCACTCAATGGACTGAAAACTAGCTAACGCTAGAAAAGCTGCTGATAATGCATAACATTTGCGGATAAATAACGTTAGATCAATACCTTATTTTAATAAACTATTTGGTTTTTAATATACGACTTTCATAAACACCGCATCCGTAGGGGCTGCCATTGTTGTTTCGCGGGCTACGCGACGTCAGAGCGCGTAACTGGGGGTACATCGATCTAGTACGAGTTCACGGGTGGGAAGTCACGGGTTTGACTGCTGTTCCAGTGCACTTTCATGTGTAGAAGGTTGGAAAAACACGGGTGACGGGTTGCCTGGAACGCGGCATAAGGTCTTAAATACACAAGGAGTGGTAATTAACTGAACAGAAACAGGTGCGTAATTAGGATCTATGGAAACTTATAGGGAACGCAGAAAGGAAAACAGGGAAACCAAAACACCATGGCTGAATCCGAAATCGCCCCCCTATACCCTCAAATAGGGTATTATTTGAGGGAACAGCTATTTGTAGTGGTGTCCGAAACCATAGTGGACGTTATTGAGTGCACTCATTCAATCCCACATTGCACCGCAATAACTAGTGTACAGCCGATGTACACACAACAGCTGTCTGAATTCACTCACTCGTTTTTATTCACCCCTTCAAGTGAACTATATTAGTGGACTAACGTAGGGAATAGTGAAGGAGGGTTTAGGGGGCAATTTTGGATTCAGCCCATGACAATAAAACAGAACTAAACAGGACATAACCATTACAAACAGGCAATGGGATCCAAACTTTAGGTAGCGTAAAAATAATCCAATTAACTCCAGTGGAAATATGATCACTTTATCACAATATTTATTTTCTTCACGTCTCATATTTCTTCTCTTCACACGTCACGTCTCATATTTCTTCTCATGCTATTCACTGACACTTCTGTTTTATTAGTAACTAAATACACTATCTTTTGTTAACCTTATTAGTCAAAATTGTTGTTGTAAATGATACAGTCGTAATTTGTGCAAAAATGTATATAATGCACATGAATGAATGCAAATGATGTATGATTATGAAGTAATGGATTTTCAAATTGTAATATTATTACGGCTATATTAAGAAGGCTGAGAAAATAAAATCTATACATAAAAAGCATTTAAAAAGTAGATAAAAAATAATGATGAAGGAATGGCAAGGTTTTTTTTTTTTTTTTTACTAAAAAGTTTTAATGTGGCCTTTATATAGCAAGAAGTTTCATTAAAAAAAAACACCCCAATACTAGGTTAACTATCATCTGAAATATTCACAAGAATGTTATGAATTATGAAATGTTGGTATGCGATATGATCCATTCCATATGAATACTTAGACTCTCATGCTGGACACTCTCTCTGCTCCACAGAAGGATCAGTTCTTTCTATATTCCCACTACATCCGTATGAGACCTGAGCCGGATGCTCTGCTCATCAGCCAGGCTGCTGACTTCTTCAGGGTGAGAAATCTATAACATACTTTAATTTAATTGATTAATATGCCATCAGAGGACATGCAGCAGAGGTTTAGCTGTGTCCAAATGGCACATTCCACCAATAGAGTATAAAATAGAGCCTGAATGTGTTCTACACTACCTACTTTCTGTTTTTCCCACATATCTAATATTTTTTACTACAAAAACATGAGATTTGTGCCTCTAGCGCTTTAAAAAAGTAATAGGATGCCAGTTTATGCCCTGCCCTTGTGAAACAGAAGTACACTTAGCATACGTTTAAAAAGAGTACTTATGGAAATACTATACTCTAAAAGAATATACTGAAGTGTGAACTGAATGTAATTTTTTCAGGTACTTAAATGCAATTAAATGAAAACATATTATAGTTCAAATGTATATAAAATGCAATTACATGAAGTTTAGAGTTCTTTTTTTACCCACTTAAGTAGGACTTAAGCACATCTTTATATGTAATTTCATAATTACTTTGATTGTTTTTTGAAATATTGTTAAAGTGCACTGCTTAATATGCTAGATGAATAGTAAGTCTGACCTATCCATACTTGGCTCAACATACAGTAGAATAGTTTATGTTGCACTACTATCTTTGTCCACAGGGTGGCAAATGTGTTTTTGATGTCTGTCTGTCTCTCTCTCTCTCTCTCTCTCCCTCTCTCCAGTCAAAGCTGTCTTCCTCTCTTGTTCCTGCTCCTCCGTTTCCTCAGTGTCTCTCCACTCCCATTCAGAGACTGGAGCAGTACTGCCAGACACTAGAGGAACTGGGCGGTCTTAATCCCACATCAGACTCCGCCCTCTCCAGCCTTAAACACATCCAGCGGCACGGAGCGGATCTGCGAGCCAGTGATCTCATCACGGGGTGTCTAGTAAGAGAATAGCACATTCATTCACGTCTGAGTCCACAGTATGTCTTTGTGAAGTCACAGTGAGCGTTTCCACTGCAGTGCTGCCTCCTGGTGGTTAAAAAAAGAAAAGCTTTATGCAGTTTAAAGCACAACAGATCACAACAACAACATATTATGATAAATTATACATGCAATGAACTAAAATTTTAACATTATTACTTTTACAGTATTTTCATCACTTTTACAATCACCACAGCAATGTTGATTTGGACCACACTGACTTTCATTGTATGGACGAAAACAATTGGAACATTTTTCAAAATGTCTTATTCTTATGTTAAAAAATAATGATGTTAAATTTTTTTAAAAATAATTAGCTGTTGCTGACAGAGGATGCCATTCACTCGCACTCTGTCATGCCACATCAAAGAGAGTCAAAGCGGCATTTATTGTTTGATTTTCGTAATAAAATTAAGAATTTGAGATGTGAGACTTTGTTTCTTATAGAAAGTGACAAAACACAGAGCTTAATGTGATTATTGGTGGTTAATGGTGGTTAAAAGTGGTTAATGGGCTACAACTAAGCAAGTGAACATTTTGTCCTCAAAGTTGATGTGTTAGAAGCAAGAAAAATGGGCAAGCGTAAGGATTTGAGTGAGTTTGACAAGGGCCAAATTGTGATGGCTAGACGACTGCAGCTCTTGTGGGGTGTTCCCGATCTGCAGTGGTCAGTATCTATCAAAACTGGTCCAAGGAAGGAACAGTGGTGAACCGGCAACAAGGTCCAGCCAAGGCCCATGTGGTCTGATCAAACAGCCAAGCTACTGTAGCTCAAATTGCTCAAGAAGTTAATGCTGGTTCTGATAGAAAGGTGTCAGAATACACAGTGCATCACAGTTTGTTGCGTATGGGGCTGCATAGCCGCAGACCCGTCAGGGTGCCCATGCTTACCCCTGTCCACCACTGAAATTGCCAACAGTGGGCACGTGAGCATCAGAACTGGACCACAGAGCAATGGAAGAAGGTAGCCTGGTCTGATGAATCACGTTTTCTTTTATATCACGTGAATGGCCGGGTGCGTGTGCGTTTCTTACCTGGGGAACACATGGCACCAGGATGCACTATGGGAAGAAGGCAAGCCGGCAGAGGCAGTGTGATGCTTTGGGCAATGTTCTGCTGGGAAACCTTGGGTCCTGCCATCCATGTGGATGTTATTTTGACACGTACCACCTACCTAAGCATTGTTGTAGACCATGTACACCCTTTCATGGAAACAGTAAACAGTATTTCCTGGTGGCTGTGGCCTCTTTCAGCAGGATAATACACCCTGCCACAAAGCCAAAAAATGGTCAGATCCATGGAGGCCCCACCTGCTGCTAACATCTTGGTGCCAGATACCACAGCACACCTTTAGGGGTCTAGTGGAGTCCATGCCTTGACGAGTTAGGGCGGTTTTTCTAGCAAAAGGGGACCAACACAATATTAGGAAGGTGGTCATAATGTTATGCCTGAAAGGTGTGTGTATATATATATATATATATATATATATATATATATATATAAGCTTCAAGATATTAATAAATACTATAAAATAACTGCTCCCTGTAGCTCAAAATGCTGCCAACAACACCATGATAACAGGTTTTTAATTTCTAACACATTCTGGCAAGGATTTATACCTTGAAAGCTCTGAAAATGGCTTTGGATAAAAGCGTCTGGAAAATGCACAAATAACAGTGTGATATGTATCTATTTTAATAATGTGCAACACGTACATATCTGTTAACATCTCAAAAATGTGGTTTTATGACCCTTGAAAAACAGATTTTAATTTAGCAGGCTGTTTTATCCATAGCAATTTAAAGTACACATATTACAGGTTCATTCCCACTGGAGCAACCTGAGCTGAAGTTCCCAGCTCGAGTACAGCTCGAGTGGCTCTAGGGCATGAATGAATGAACATGAGTGAACCTATAATCAATGCAGTCACCTACTACACACCAACCCACAAATGCAAGTAAAAATGGGTCTTGAAGAGTAAATAAAATGTTACTGGCCCGTTTGCTTGTCTATATAAATATAAATATTATCCAAGTTTAATATGCAGCGTCGTTACAGTTTGAATGCTGTGGTGATTTAAGAAGATTGCTTTATTTCTTTAAGTAGCCTGACAAGTTAACATTTTTGCAGATCAGTTTGATACTGCTAATGTCGCAGAAATTACACACTTCATCTTTAAATTGAAAAGTAAGACAGATCGTCTAATGGGACAACAGTTTAATTTGATTTTCAGGGTGGACATTCAGAAAAATACTAATAAAACGGCAGTGAAATTTCAGTTCTTGATATTACTATATTCTAACCATCTGTACATGATTTAATTTGTCCACAATGTTTCCAAAACATCTAAAATGATGTGCTGAATAGCATTCTGGGATGAAAATTATGGTGGTTGAAATTATAAAATGACGCAAAATAATTAAAAATAAAAAGTGATACAGGTGTAATTTGTATATTACAAAAGTGTATTTAATGTTTTTTTAAGGGTAATTTAAGATTGAAACAACGTTAAATCATTAAAATCTTCAGCTAAAAGAATATTATATATGCTGTATATATAAAACTTCAATATTTATGCATCCTCCATATCATAGCAAATCACACAACAAAAAGGAGATGATGCTCTGCCTTTTTTTTGTTTATAAATCATACTAAGTGATGTTTTTGGGATGTAATGATGTTAGGGGATAGAATATACAGTTTGTACAGTATAAAAACCATTACATCTATGGAATATCCCCATAAAACATGAAAACCCAATGTGTGTGTGTTTCAGATACCTGTGGCAGAGCGTGGAGATCTGGTGCGTCAGGGTGAGCTGTGTGTTTGTGGTGGAGGCCGAAGGAAGAAGACGGGAATCAGAAATGTCTTCCTCTATCAGAACTACGTCATCTTCACCAAACACAAAACACCCAACCCGGGATGCAGTCTATACAGCTTCAAACACAGCATTAAGGTACACAAACATAATTATATACACACACAAGCTGAGGGGGGATGCTAGTGTACTGCACAGTATACTGCCTGTAATTTTCTAAAAAATGACAACAGTATGAGGTGTTAAATATTACCTCATGTTTATGCATTTTAAAGTTCAGCTTATTGCATTTAATATAAATTTAAACTATAGTAATTGTTTATTTAATTGCATTTAACATGCTGTTATACATTACATTCAGTTCACACTTAACCCTTGTGCATCCTTATGGACATTTTTGTCTTTTTCAGTTTTGTTTTTTTGATCATTTTGCCTGTGTTAATGCTAACTACATAAACTGTGGCACAGGTGTGTATTTTTATTGGAATTTTACTATTTCAACCCCATTTCATTTAAAAAATACATTTTGCAGTAGGTACACAAAATACTTCCTCTCAGCACCTTTTGGACAAAAATGTCCCCATTGAAACCCATTAAAACTGCAATTTTTAATCCCAGGGCCATTTAACTATAAAATGATGCAATCGTTGTTAATAGGCTTTCATTCTGTTGGCAAGGCTTAAAAATGAAAAAACTTACAATTTTTTTACCAGATGGTGCCATTTTCTCAGGTTTGGCCTATAAAGCAAATACTCACTTTATTCCTGTTTTCTGCTTCTGCATATTATAAAGCCAGTTGGATAAATGATGCAGCTATAACTGTGTGTGTGTGTTAGTATGGATGTCAGAGTGTGGTGTGTATGTATGTAATAAAAAATTGTGTGTGGGTGTGCGTGTTTGTGCTTGTAATATTTGAGAGAGAAAAACTCTACTGCAAAAAACAAATCCAACCGCTGTGTTTACCAGTGGAGTTTTGCTGCCATCTAATGGGGAAAAGTTGGCACTGCACCTAAACAAAATCTTACTGAGAGCTCATTTTTTGAGATATCAACATCAAATTTGGAACACAGCTTTTTTAGATTTATGGCTTTGATTTTCTAGCAGTTTTAGAGTTCAACATGTTTCATAAAATATACATTTTATATAAAATATTATTCATAAATAAACTTAAACCTCTATAACTTTTTTTTGGTTTTACTTTTAAATTTTTTTTACTTCAACAATAATCTGCCACGGGTCTTCTTTAAAATGAGACCAAACTTAAGTCTGTGCTCCCAATATAAATTTTTTTATGACAGTTTTTTGACATGGACATTTTTGTTCTCTATGGACCTATGTGTAACTTTTTTTAATTGATGCACATGGGTTAAGTTTATTCTTTTAAAGTATATTATTTACGTAATAAGTGGCATATCAGTTTTTTTTTGCTGTTTTTTTTGTGGGTGTGTACAAATATTCATAACGTTTGGTAGTCTGATCAGTAAAGCTCACTTCTTATATACTTCATATACTTCTTATATTAATGACCTGATCTTTCTTCAGGTCATTGCACATACACACACATTTGATCTTTGTGTGTCACACTAACTGTGTTTGCTCAGACGGCTGAGATGGGCCTCACTCAGAGCGTCGGGGAGGACGGACTGAGGTTTGAGGTGTGGGTGAGACAGGCGTCTCGCACCAGGGACTGTCTCACTCTCCAGGCCGCCAACGTGCAGGACAGAGAAACCTGGACCCACGATATCGCACAGCTGCTCTGGACTCATGCCATCCATAACACAGGTCAGTGTATAATTCTCAGTGTATAAGCCCTGATTTAAAGAGTCTATCGGCTTTTAAATCCCCAGGAGTGCGGAACCTAGGTGTTCTAGTTGACCAGCATTTAAAATTTGACAAACACATTTAATCCGTAATCAGTTCAAGTTTCTACCAACTCCGTTTACTGTCTAAAATCAAAGGCTTTCTCACTCCGAAAACTCTGAGTGGAAATAGCTGTTCATGCATTTATAACGTCTCGGCTAGACTACTGCAATTGCTTATATTGTGGTATATCAAGTTCTCAAATTGCTCGTCTTCAGTTAGTCCAAAATTCTGCGGCTAGACTTATTCATAAGTGTCGCAAATATGACCACATTTCGCCGATTCTCAAATCTCTACACTGGCTGCCAGTTCGACAGAGAATAGATTTAAAAATTCTACTCTTTGGTTTTAAATCTTTACATAACTTAGCTCCTGCTTATCTCTCTGGACTTGTTCATCCTTACACTCCGCCCAGAAGCCTAAGATCCAACGACCAGGCTCTGCTGGTAGTCCCTTGCGTTAGACTCAAGCGTAGAGGGGAGCGTGCATTTGCGGTGGCAGGGCCTCGACTCTGGAACACCCTGCTCTAGAGATTAGAACGGCCCCTACCCTGTCTGTCTAAGTCTCTGTTAAAAACCTACCTGTTTTCTCTAGCATTTTGATCTCTATCCCTAGGTTGATTTTCCTTTTTACATTTGAGTCTGATACTGCTTTGCCATTTCTGTTGTGCTATTTTATCTTTTGGTCTGATAATGTCTTTGCCACTCCTGACTTTCCATTCTATATTGAGTCTGTTACTGCTCTGCCATTTCTGTTTTACTATTTTATACTTGAGTCTGACACTGCTTTGCCACTTCTGTTTTGACATTTTATCTTTGAGTCTGTTACTGTTTGTGCCACTCCTGTCCTCCCATTCTATATTTGAGTCTGATAATACTTTGCCATTTCTGTTTTGCTATTTTATTTATTTATTTTTTATTTTTTAATTGAATCTGATACTGCTTTGTTATTTCCGCTTTCAAGGATGCTCTTAGTTTTGCTATGAGCTACTAATTGCTGTGTTGCTATGCAGGTACTATTTTCCTGTTTTTTTATCTGGCTGTTCTGTAAAACACTTTGGTCAGCTTAGTGGCTGTTGTAAATGTGCTATATAAATAAAGTAAACTTGAACTTGAACCTCTGACCGCTTACCTTTACATCACCATCTCCTCTCATCTCTGATCTCTGTTACGTATTAAAGGGATAGTTCACCCAAAAATGAAAATTAGCCCATGATTTACTCACCCTCAAGTCATCCTAGGTGCATATGACATTCTTTTTTCAGACGAATACAATCTGAGTTATATTAAAAAAGTCCTGGATAATCCAAGCTTTATAATAGCAGTGACTTGTTTAGTTTTTGAAGTCGACATGCGTACTGCTGACCACCGGAAGCTAGTTATTTTAGTCTATAAAGTTTTAAATATGGATATTTTTCTTACACAAATGCGCCACTTCGCTTCAGAAGGCCTTTATTAATAGTAAATAATGCAATTTACATGCATGTTCTTAACTCGATTATGCCTAATAAACCTACAATGCACGTGATCATGTAAAAGTGTTAACCCATTTCCTGCTGACATGTTGCAATACTCTTCTTCGGTTTTTAAGTTAGATACGCAAATTATTACATTTTGGCGTTATTACTGATTTATAATAAAGTTTTGTAAATGGATTTTGTAAGGTTTCAGGTTATTGGTTTGCATGTAAACCCGGACAACAGGTTATTTAAATAAGCTCATTTTTGTGAGTTATCAGCGTACTAGTGTGTAAGGCTGAACGATTTTGGAAAATAATCAAATTGCGGGGTTTTTTTTACCAATATTGCGATTGCGATTTAATATGCAATTATTTTTTAACCGTTTTATCTTCTGTATTATTCAACAAAGACAAACAATAAATCATTATATGGTAGGGATAGGAATCTTTAGGCACCTCAAGATCCGATCCGATTCTGATTCTGGGAGTCACGATCCGATTCCAGAATTATTCTTGATCTTTTTTTTTTCCTTTTCTTTTTTATTAATAAAACTTAAAATATTTTTTTACATTTAATTACATATGTAATTATAAGCACTTTTTAAAATAATTACTTAGTTAATTACTTAACTAATTACTTAATTAATTATTAAAATAATTGCATGGTAAGAATTTTAAATATATAAACTAATAGCTTCAAAACATAAATGCTAGTAAATAATAAAGAGGATCAACAAACATATTACAAGCAATAAACAAAGAGTGCTTTCAGTATTTTAGAGTAGCCTGGCTATCTGAACGTTTTCAAAATGTTTGTCCTGTCTATTTAATCTTGACATAACTGTCTGTATTTACATTAAATTATAAAAGTCATAAAAGCATTTTGAGATGCAAGTACATTTAGCCGTGTACACTGAGTCTCTATGAAATTGAAAGCAGCCTTCTGTCAGTGAGTTTCATATTTTTAATATATAAGCTTACTGCATTCCAAACGTAGCCTACGTAGAGCATTTGTAAGGAAAATTCCGGCGGGCAAGCCTGCCAACTGCAAGAGTAACATCAAGCAAAGCGCGCGTTTCTCACACTCACAGCGCATATCCTGTGCAATGAAGCCTGCAAATGTCATTGTAATTTATGAAAGATTATTTTACGGAAGGTTCAAGTGGTGTGAGTGTGTGTGAGGAATTGGAAGCCATCAGCATACGGGTGTTTCTACACACAGCACCATTGCGCACCTGCGGTTAAAAACTAAGCTCAGAATCGATCCAGAGAGAATCTTTTCTCCCACCCTTATTGTATAGTATGACCAACAAAATGTTAGATAGATTAAACATAAACTGTTCTGTTGCATAGCGTGCCAAGTTGATGCTTCCTCAGAGCTGACTGCTTTAATCTCACGTCACGTGACCAGAGTGTAATTGCAGCGTTTGCGTTTTATCATATTGCCATATTATCGCAAATGTGATTAATCGTTCAGCCCTACTGGTGTGCATGTAAACGTGCACATTGATCAGCAAATATAAACAGAAGCTCAACCGGACATGACCTATTGGTTCTTGCGGAAGCTCAAACGTGCTGCTTAATGAATCTCATTGGATCTCGCACGTCAAGCAAGCATGCTTGAGTTTCTGTTTCTGCTCGTTTCTGAGTTGATGAATGTTTATATGGGAATAAAAGCCTAAATTCAATCTGTTCTTCATATAAAGCGATCGAGTCTCTTCAGAAAATTTTGACTAAATCGCTCAGTTCATATGGATTAATTTTACAATCTCTTCATGAACTTTTTGAAAAGTCAAAGTGTTAGTTGCTTAATTGCCAATGGAGGGAATCTCTCAGATTTCATTCAAAATATCTTCATTTGTGTTCCGAAGATGAACTAAAGTCTTACAGGACATGATCAATTATGAATTCAATTTTTTGGGTGAAGTAGCCCTTTAACTAATGTTAACAAAGCATAATAACTACTGTAACAAATGTAACACTTTTTTATAACTTAATTCATACCTTGACAAAAGCTTCAGCAATTATCGTTAAATTAACATTTTATACCATCACATGCCTACTCAGAGATGATGACTAAATCTAAATTAAATTACCACACAAGCCTGGTGTTTGTCAAAAAACAAAGTTATTTATAAAAGTTATTCTGGCAGAAATTTTCTCTGCGGTGATGAGAAAAAAAACACTGACATCTGCGATTCGGGCTGGACCACTACTGCCTGTAAATCCTAAAATTACCAAACGTCACCATGTAAAATGTCAGAATAGGGCTTATGATGCATGCAGATGATGTCGAAGTAGGCACCGTACTAGGATTTTGGACAGTTTTTGATTTTTAACTTTAGCTTTAGATTTTACTGTCAAAAATCCATTAGTTAAATACCACAAAGTTCTGCTTAATTAACTAAGTGCCCATCGTCCCTAATTAATGAGCTCTTAAATATGAATACTTTGCAGTTATTGACCTAGTTATTTATGTATAATTAAGACAACACTAAAAGGTAGTTTAATTAGATGTCTTCTGTGTGTGTGCGACGTGTGTGTTTTCAGCAGGATCTTGTCTAGGGGCAGTTTTTGGAAAAGACCAATTTGTGATTAATTATTAATTATAATGGAAAATGAAGCCATGTCAGTCATTAAGGCATTGATTTGCATTTGCACTTTTGTCTTTTCTTTATGCAAATGAGACTCATAAATTACACTTTATTTCACCTTTTGTTGTTTTGTTCATTAACAATCATGTTTAATGGTGTTTTATATACTTTCAAAATGTATTTTTATACTGAAGTCACACATAAATAATGACAAAAACAGTGTGAACTTGAGGAGAACTGACTTCATACATCCACTAAAAATCCCCAGAACACACCAGTTGATTCAAAGACATTGAGACTTCGGACATGATGAAGAACATTTGAAGTGTGATTTAAGTGTGCTTGTATAATTAGGACCACTGTAATTGAATGAAGCATGTGTGTGTGTGTGTGTGTGTGTGTGTGTAGAGTTGTGTCTGAAGGAGTCTCTGTGTATGGGAATTTCCAGTAAACTGCTACTGGACGTGACGGGAGCTCAAGTTTCAGAACTGGACTCCAGCTTCAGCCTGAACGACAGAGGTACAAACACACACATCTAAATGGTGACATTGCATAGACTTGTATACTATTCATAAATACTATAACCTAACCCTAACAGAAAACTTTATGCATTTTTACAGAAAAAATAATAATAATTTTTTTTTTATACTTTTTTTTTTTTTTTTTACAAATAAAGACATCCCTAAGGTTTTGTCAGGATTAGCTACAACTTTGTCACCAAAATATAGTTAAGTAGGCACAAACACGTTTATCCTCACATCCCTTCACTGCATGCAATACTCCTTTTTTCCACCAGATGTCCCTTTATCTCTCATCATATTAAAACATAATTATTTTTAAAACTATGCTTAAATTGTGGCTTAAGACAAAACAAATATGTCATCACTGATATGGACTTTTTATATGAAATGTGATATGTGATGTATTGTATTTTTTTTGTAAGCCTTGTTATTTGTACTGTTCTTTTTCTTTCTTTTTTTATTGTAATGTAGTGGTGTATATTTAAATAGCATCATCCTGCCCAGGGACCACAGATGTAGATTAGCTTCTGTAGCTAACTTTGGCACAACTGTGTTGTGCATGGTCCCTGTTAAATAAATGAAATAAACTAAAGTGTTGAAGGGTGCATTTATATACATACATACATATATGTATACTGATCAGGCATTACATTATGACATTATGACACTGACAGGCAGGGGCGTCGCACCCGTGGGGGATGTGGGTGTTTTAACACCGACACTTTTCCCGGTGAGAGGGTTCAACCCACACTTTTCTGCAGTTTTGCGCCTTACAGAAGTCGCTCCTTCGTTTCTCTGGCCGCTCTGTGTCTGCGCTCGCTGCGGCTGCCTCCTCTCCCCTCCCTCTCAAACATGACACCGGCTTTGAGTGTGACCGGCTGATGATTGGCTGTTCTGCCTCTCTTGGTGTGTTAGATTTATCGGTCAGCTCGTGCTGAGGAGGCGGGAACTTATGGTTATGGTTATTTACCTTTTCCAGGTACTTTGAATGAGTGTTTATGCTTTCGAGGTTTTTAAATAAGCTTGATATGTGTTTGGGAAGATGTTCTGTTTATGTTTTGTTGACATGTCGAGTGTTTTTTTACTTATTTTCAGGAGTTTTTATACTTTTCTAGTATCACCCATTTAAATGGGAAGCTTTTTATATCTTGTATGTTATACCTTTTGTACCCTTCTGTCATTGTATTCATCGTTTTTCTTTTTAACAAACAAACCACATCCAGACCCTGCACTTTTGAAAAGCTTGCTACACCCCTGCTGACAGGTAAAGTGAATAACACTGATTATCTCTTCATCACGGCACCTGTTAGTGGGTGGGATATATTAGGCAGCAAGTGAACATTTTGTCCTCAAAGTTGATGTGTTAGAAGCAGGAAAAATGGGCAAGCATAAGGATTTTAGCGAGTTTGTGGCAGACGTCCAAGACACCAAGATGTTAGCAGCAGATCCTTTAAGACCTGTAAGTTGTGAGGTAGGGCATCCATGGATCGGATTTGTTTGTTCAGCACATCCCAGAGATGCTTGATTGGATTGAGATCTGGGGAATTTGGAGGCCAAGTCAACACCTCAAACTCGTTGTTGTGCTTTGTGGCAGGGTGCATTATCCTGCTGAAAGAGACCACAGCCACCAGGGAATACCGTTTCCATGAAAGGGTGTACATGGTCTGCAGCAATGCTTAGGTAGGTGGTACGTGTCAAAGTAACATCCACATGGATGGCAGGACCCAAGGTTTCCCAGCAGAACATTGCCCAAAGCATCACACTGCCTCTGCCGGCTTGCCTTCTTCCCATAGTGCATCCTGGTGCCATGTGTTCCCCAGGTAAGCACCTGGCCATCCACGTGATGTAAAAGAAAACGTGATTCATCAGACCAGGCCACCTTTTTCCATTGCTCCATGGTCCAGTTCTGATGCTCACGTGCCCACTGTTGGTGCTTTTGGCGGTGGACAGGGGTCAGCATGGGCACCCTAACTGGTCTGCGGCTATGCAGCCCCATACGCAACAAACTGCGATGAACTGTGTATTCTGACACCTTTCTATCAGAACCAGCATTAACTTCTTGAGCAATTTGAGCTACAGTAGCTCGTCTGTTTGATCGGACCACACGGTCCAGCCTTTGCTCCCCACGTGCATCGATGAGCCTTGGCCGCCCATGACCCTGTTGCCGGTTCACCACTGTTCCTTCCTTGGACCTCTTCTGACAGATACTGACCACTGCAGAACAGGAACACCCCACAAGAGCTGCAGTTTTGGAGATGCTCTGACCCAGTCGTCTAGCCATCACAATTTGGCCCTTGTCAAACTCAATCAAATCCTTATGCTTGCCCATTCTTCCTGCTTCTAACACATCAACTTTGAGGACAAAATGTTCACTTGCTGCCTAATATATCCCACCCACTAACAGGTGCCGTGATGATGAGATAATCAGCGTTATTCACGTCACCAGTCAGTGGTCATAATGTTATGCCTGATCGGTGTGTATATATATATATATATATATATATATATACACTCACCTAAAGGATTATTAGGAACACCATACTAATACTGTGTTTGACCCCCTTTCGCCTTCAGAACTGCCTTAATTCTACGTGGCATTGATTCAACAAGGTGCTGAAAGCATTCTTTAGAAATGTTGGCCCATATTGATAGGATAGCATCTTGCAGTTGATGGAGATTTGTGGGATGCACATCCAGGGCACGAAGCTCCCGTTCCACCGCATCCCAAAGATGCTCTATTGGGTTGAGATCTGGTGACATTTTAGTACAGTGAACTCATTGTCATGTTCAAGAAACCAATTTGAAATGATTCGAGCTTTGTGACATGGTGCATTATCCTGCTGGAAGTAGCTATCAGAGGATGGGTACATGGTGGTCATAAAGGGATGGACATGGTCAGAAACAATGCTCAGGTAGGCCATGGCATTTAAACGATGCCCAATTGGCACTAAGGGGCCTAAAGTGTGCCAAGAAAACATCCCCCACACCATTACACCACCACCACCAGCCTGCACAGTGGTAACAAGGCATGATGGATCCATGTTCTCATTCTGTTTACGCCAAATTCTGACTCTACCATCTGAATGTCTCAACAGAAATCGAGACTCATCAGACCAGGCAACATTTTTCCAGTCTTCAACTGTCCAATTTTGGTGAGCTCGTGCAAATTGTAGCCTTTTTCCTATTTGTAGTGGAGATGAGTGGTACCCGGTGGGGTCTTCTGCTGTTGTAGCCCATCCGCCTCAAGGTTGTGCGTGTTGTGGCTTCACAAATGCTTTGCTGCATACCTCGGTTGTAACGAGTGGTTATTTCAGTCAAAGTTGCTCTTCTATCAGCTTGAATCAGTCGGCCCATTCTCCTCTGACCTCTAGCATCAACAAGGCATTTTCGCCCACAGGACTGCCGCATACTGGATGTTTTTCCCTTTTCACACCATTCTTTGTAAACTCTAGAAATGGTTGTGCGTGAAAATCCCAGTAACTGAGCAGATTGTGAAATACTCAGACCGGCCCGTCTGGCACCAACAACCATGCCACGCTCAAAATTGCTTAAATCACCTTTCTTTCCCATTCTGACATTCAGTTTGGAGTTCAGGAGATTGTCTTGACCAGGACCACACCCCTAAATGCATTGAAGCAACTGCCATGTGATTGGTTGATTAGATAATTGCATTAATGAAAAATTTAACAGGTGTTCCTAATAATCCTTTAGGTGAGTGTATATATATATATATATATATTCTCACACACACATAAAAGCCTACTTTTGGTTTCATTAACATGCATGACTTTAACATGAAGTGCTTGTTTTCATTATTCTCAGTGATGATTCTAGCTATTTTCTTATTACTGTAATACTGTAATTTTTTTACTGTATTAAAATAAAATAATAGTTTTTTATTAAAATCAGCAAAAATGTAAAGGCAGTACAAGAAATATTGCTATGACGTTTAATATTTGCATTTTTAATAATTATTTGTGTGTGTGTGTGTGAGCGAGAGAGAGAGAGTTTTAGTTTAGAGTTTTAGTACTACTAATATAAATGGTCTTAAATATAGGCTCTAATTTTTTGTGAACACAATTATGAAATCAGAGCCACCCTAGATTATTTCTGAAAACGTTTTTATGCTTTTTCTAATTTTTTCTATCAGTTCAGAGCAGTTGTTCAGATTCGTCTTCTGTGGGCAGCATGAAAGGGGGCGACTCACCCGCCTCTGCAAGAGATTCAAAGAGAAACAGCGAGCAAACAGGACACACTCAGGTGAGTCACACATACACACACACATATGCTGAGAGTAAAGATGATGATGATGGTGATGATTATGATGATGATGATGATGATGATGTGTGTTTGTGTTTTATAGAGCACTTCACCCTCCACCTCTGTGTGAATCATATCAACTCACAATGCAAGTCTTGAAACTAATGTAAGTATTTTAAATGTATTGTTTTGTGTTTTTGTCTACAAAATAATTTTTACACATATGTAGCTCGATTATGTATTTATCCAGAATACTTTTTAATACGTTTAAATATCCATCAATGGAAATGATCCATCCATATGATCCATCGGGCTTCTGAGGAACATCATTGTATTGCATTGAATTGTATGTTTTAAAACTACAGAGCTTTGATCATAAAACTAAGCATTTTAATAACACTAAGATATATTATTGGGAGATATGGTGATTAATCAGTGACAACTGATATTTATATGCATTTTATGTAGGTAGTCTGCTATACTGTTATAAGGATCTAATTGATTTACATTACAAGCTATCAGCATTTCATCTTACTTTTTGGCTATATAAATATCTTCCATATTCTCACTATATCATACTATATGAGCCTGATGTATCAGTTATGATACACACATATGTATGCATAATAGCATCATTTTTGTCTGCTTCCCAGCTGTCTGGTGCTGTTTCTTTCATCAACACACATATTTTACAACTGGGACAACTGGACACAAACTGGATCATGAGACGCACACGGCCATGTGAATACAGTATTACAGAAGACTGGAGGTCATGTGTCAGCAACCGTCTCGCTTCTTATCATTTCAGTTACTCTTTTTAATTGACTTTCAGTCTCAGGCGCATCACACACATTAGCAACTAAAAAAGATGACATTTAAGTCAACATAAATCAAATTGTACATTCTTAATACACTTTACTGGTGTGCACGATTCATTGGTGTACATTATACCAAAAGAAAAAGTGTTTATCTTCATAATCTTTTATCCAAAATGTAATATCTTTCCATGCTGACTGAAAATAATATAAAGATTAGGGCAGTGATTGGAAAACATGGAAATGTTCTGGAAAGTGAACTTGACCTTTCATGTTGACTTTAAGGTGAATATCCGTGTGTAAGTGCACTTGAATGATGAAAAGATTGAGATTTAGCCACGTTATTCACCATAGAAGTCACATGGAGCTTCATACGTCATTGTAAATGTTTTGTATTGTCCTCTATGATGCAAATGTGGATCAAATCCAAACCAAACGCAAACTCTCGAAATATTGCAAGTGGCAAAGATTCTGTCAATTGAGCAAGTAGCACTTTGTGATATCTGTGTTAAACACTTTAACAGATTTGTATATCAAACTTATACTGTTGGCTGAGGACACATCTGGTATTTTTGCCCATCTCCATCTCAGAGTATTGAAGAAAGAGGGAACGTTTTCTTCTCCATTCTCTGAGTTTAGTTAAGCACCAGCTGTCTTTTATTGCCATGGCCAACCGAGAGCCAAATCCAGACCTGCATTTCAAAAGAGAGCTGCTATGGATGATGTGTTTTATGCTTTATGAGTTATGTAATTATTTAACTCCACCCTCAGCTTTTCCATTAGCAAGATTCTGCACAGTCTTAAGCAGTATTAGATGCTGGAACGCTAATCTACTCAAAGGTTCAACCGCGTAAAAAACTGACTTCAGCTCTGACTGGAGCAACTGTAATCCACTTTTGAATTTATGAGGTCTGACTCTGGAAAATCATCCTTTATAAGCTCTATTTGTACTTCAAGTCTTCTGTCTTGTTGCATATTTTAGATGGTGGAAACTTAACTTCTGAGCATTTCTTTTACTGATAAAACAACAAACAAAAAGTTTTTGTTTGCCTTGTGCTAAAGAGTTTTTATTTTATCAAGTTGTTTATTGAGCTTGATGTGCTGATACACCTGTATGAAAGCAAATTCCCAAATCGGCTCTTTTTAAATTAATATTCCAGGTTAAGATCAATTGACGGCATTTGTGCCGTAATGTTCAATTACCACAAAAATATATTCTGACTCAAGAATCAAACTTCTGGTTAGGCTCTTACAAGTGAATGGGGCCAATATTTAAAAGCACAAGTTAAAATTTTATGGAAGTACCTGTTAAGTTGTTTAACTTTTACAGTTATTTTAGGGCTTCTAAGTTGACTGCAAAAAATTAAATTTAAAGGCACAATAAAAGATTTTTAGATTAAAATATCCAAAAACCACTACATCAGTGTTATATATTTTGTTGATTTGTGTACTTGCATTATCCCAAATGTTTCCAAGAATGTTTAAATCCAGAGAAATAAGCAATTTCAACCAGGACACAGACCATGTCGGTGAGTCGCCTATCAATGACATCATACCCGCGTTACCCTTGATTTCCACCTTTGTAGAAACCATGGAAACACCAAAGATGCTTTAATAGCTCAACACAGTCTTACTGTTTAAATCTTGTTTTCTTGATTTACCACGAGTACCATGTTTTACCATGCCTAATATCGATCTAGCTTACTGAAGTGAGCAATAAGTGTCTGAGTGAACTGAGTGAACGCACAGAGTAGCATTATAACATAACTTTCAACACACTCAAATGTATCTAAAATAATAAAACAGCGCTGCGTTACCCCACATACGCATGAGTGGAAGAAGCAGAAGCGATCGTCTGCGGCATAATAAAATCAATGCGAAATCAAGGCATCATCAAGCTACGCCTTTGTTTTGAATAAGTGACCTCTAGTGGCAAAAATTTACATATTGTGGCTTTAACCTTTGCTGCGTTCACGCCATTACCGCAGTCTCGAGATGACAACAAATGATGTTCTATTCTGAGCTGGGAATTATGCGTTTCTATGGCAAAACTATCAACTATCAACGCCTAAAATTCCCATCTTACAAGCTGTAATTACGAGCTCTATGAGGATGTGAACGCTTTTTACAAGTTGAAATCTCGTAATTATGATAATTACAACATGCCGTGAATGTGCCTTTTATACAAAAGATTTGTTTTAAGATTTTTTTGTTTACTCTAAAATCATGTTAACACGCATTGTTCATCATTTGGTTATAATATTGAAACCGCAAGCATTTTAGCATTTACATTTACAAATTGTTCACTTACATTGTAAATCCCTAAAAAAGAAGTGAAATAAAAATAAAATGGCTTCACAGACAGGCCAGGACTTAAATATCTGACTTATTTAAGTAGCTTTTTATAAACATGGCTTTGGTAAGACTTTTGTTCATCTTCGGAACACAAATGATCTTTTTAATGAAATCTGAGAGCTTTCTGTGCCTCCATTGACCGCTACGCAACTGACACTTTTATGCTTTAAAAAGTTCATAAAGAGATCATAAAACGAATCCATATGAGCAGTTTAGACCAATTTTTTTGAAGATACACGATGGCTTTATATGATGAACAGATTGAATTTAGGCTTTTATTCACATTCATCAACTCACACATCAGATATGTTAAACGGAAGCTCAAGCGTGTTCGGTTAACGTGCGAGAACCAATGAGGTTCATTCTCGTGTGTTACGCAACAAGTTAGAGCTTCAGCAAGAACCAATGAGATTTGTTCTTGTGTGTCAAGCATGTTCGGTTGAGCTTCTGTTTGTGTTCGCTGATGAATGCTTAAATGTGAATTTAAATTAAATAAAGCGATCAAGTCCCCTCAATTAATAATATGGATTAGTTTTACGATTTCCTTGTGAACTTTTTGAAGCGTCAAAGTGGTAGTTGCGTATGCTGTCAATGGAGGGACAGAAAGCTCTCAGATTTCATCAAAAAGATCTTCATTTGTGTTCCGAGGATGTGCAACAGTCTCACGTGTTATGAATGACATGAGGGTGAGTAAACGATGACAGATTTTCATTTTTGTGTAAACTATCCCTTGTCTGTGAAACCGGGCAATACATTTTTTTTGTGCTTTAAAGAAGTACACTTATTTTGATGTGTTGACTAATATGCACATGTAAAGTACTTCATTATAATTTTAACTGTAGTTTGTTATTCAATGTTACATTTAAAGTTCATATATTTTAAATGTCCTAAATTGCAGCTTCATCATTATAAATGTGTAATTACAAATATATTTAAACATGTGACATGTAAGTTTCAACAGAAATTACATTTTAAAGTATATTTTAGTTTACCATAAACGCTTGTCAGTACATTCCACAGTACACTTTAACCATATTTCAATTTGAAATTACAAATAAAGTTGTACTTAAGTACTTAAAAGGGTCAAAAAAAGCATTCTTTGAATTTAACCTATAATACATTTTCAATTAATTGCAGTTAACATGCAGTTAAGTACCTGACAACATTACATTCATTATATTCACACTTAAGTGCATTCTTTTTTCATAATAAGTACGCGTTTTAAAAGTATGCTAAAGTGTACTTATTTTTCACGAGGGTGTCACGTAGAGTCAAGTTGAAATCGTTTATTTATGGTAATCAAGATTATGCCACAAATGCTGTCAATTAAGCTTAACTTGAATATTACTTTAATAGTAGCCAAAAGATTAAATGGTGAAGAAATTGAGATGAAGTCTCCTGATTATTTCGCTCTCTCCTGACTGTGCTCAGATTAGCCGAGACACAAAAATCTGCAGTCAAAGAACCGAAGGAATTTTAGGACAATCATCTTAGACAATGTTGATTCTGAAATGAATCAAAACTAAGAACTTTGGGAGAGCAAACTCCGAGTAATAAAATGGAAAAATTGCATAATTTCTTTGATAATTTAAGCAGTTCAGGGGACGAATCCCATTTATGAAAAAGACAGATTGCTTGGAGAAGAATGAAGGACTGAAATGCGACCGACCCCAAACCTGTTCAACTGTGGGAGGAATGTACTGTATCTACAGCACTAAACCCACATTCAGGCCAAAAATACTCTCCGCAGCGGGGCGTGTGTGCGATCCAACTCTCCCAAAACCATAAATACCTTGGCGTGATTCATAGTTTTGATTGTAAACAGGAGTGTGTGCCAGAAAAACAAGCTGTCTTTATAAGCCTTTCATGAACTCATCATGTATTAATGTTTACATTTTTGAATGCTTTCAATTGCATGCTCCTTTTTGACTTTGTAACTGTTCAATTGTCTTTGTGGGATTATTAAATGAACAGAACCAAGTTGTTCCCTTTTTTCCCCCCGCAGCCATTTTAGAGCCTGATGACATTTAGTGCATATGAGAGCATTATGCGGGATACGCACTTGACAACATTACTGACACGCTGAAAATGGCAGCCACTCAGTGACCAGCAGAAGGGATCACATTTTTGAAAGGGGGGAAAAAAGAGATGAAAAGAGCGCGCAGAGAGAAAGAGGCCAAAGACAGTAGATGGTATGATGGGAAATGAAGGAGGGACAGACGGAGAGGCACAGAGAGGGGAGAGACAGAACAAGAGCAAAAGAATGAGGCAGACGAGTGAGCGGGGGGCGCAGCAGACGCAGCGAGTGTGAGAAAGGTATGGCTGAGGGCAGAGAAGTTTTTGTCTTGATAGAAATGTGAAGAGAGCGAGAGAATGGGTTTAAATGGGGAGGGGGGGCAAAAAGAAGAAAGTGAGAGAGAGAGAGAGAGAGAGAGAGAGAGAGAAGGGGGGGTGCGAGGCAGCGAGACTCGGGTGAACAAAGAGAACGTGGAGAGAATGAGTTGGGTGAAACATCAAAGGGATTTTTCGGCCGTGTTACCGGGACAACAGACATTTGCATGCGATTAGCTTTTTACATCATATTAAGGAGGGATGGGGCGAGTGAGGGGAAGCGCACATCATAAAGAGAGAGAGAGAGAGCAACGCCGGTCACTCACACTGACTTATGTGCTGACAAGCAGCCATTTGTCTTGAAGATCACGCATGTGGCGAGGATGATTTTACAACACGTTATGAAGTAGATGTGCTATCTGAAAACATGCCTTCATTGCAATTAACACCAATAATAGGGTCATTTGTCAAGGAGCAGTGGGAAATGATCATGACCCTAAAAGAGCTGTTGTGATCACAGAGGCAGGTTCGAATCTGGTCCGCGTCATGCCCCTTTCTTCACTTTTTCTGCACTGACAGAAAATTAGCATTTTTATACCTTTTAAAGCAAATAACAATTTTACATTTATGAGTAGCCTATAACAATTTGAGGTTGGTAAGAGTTTATGTTTTCAAAAGAAAGCTTGTTTCTGCCACAGAATTAAAAAGTAAAAAGCGTTTTTCTCACAATTCTGACTTTCTCTTGCAATTCTGAAAGAAAAAAAATTCAGAAAACAGGATATATACTCAGAATTGCAAGATATTAATTTCCAATTCTAAGATGAATAGTGCGAGTTGTGAGATTAAAAACTTGCAGTTGTGAGAAGTTTATAACGCATAATTCTATGGGTAAAAAAAAAATCTGAATTGTGAGATAAAAAGGCAATTACTTTTTCTTTTCTTTTCTTTTACTCTGTGGCAGCAGAAAGCTTCCCTACTTATGCTCAACTAGGCTGCATTTATTTAATAATACAATTTATATAAAAAAGTAATATTTGAAATATTATTACAAGTTAATATAACTTTTCAATTCATATAAATTTTACATTTTGAGGTACTAAGTCATAACAGAGAAAAGGAAAATAAAGTTACAATTATGAGACTGTCATAATGAGACAAAAAAGTCAAAATGATGAGATAAAAAGTTATAATTGACATAAATAATATGAAATAATATAATGATATATAATATGACAAAAGGTTGGAATTATGAAATAAAAAGTCAGTTATGTCACTCATAATAATGAGATAAAATCTTAATTATGAAAAATTCTGAATTATTAGATATCCATAATTATGATATAAAAGGTCGGAATAATGAAATAAAAGTCAAAGTTATGAGACTCATAATACTGAGATAATGAGAATAATAAGAAATCACAATTATGACAGTCAAAATTATGAGATAAAAAGTGTGACGTATTTTACAATTTGAGATAATAAGTTAAAGTTATGAGGTAACAAGTTTAAATTTTGAGATACTAAGTCATAACAGAAAAAGTGGTTAAATAAAGTTAAAATTATGACTGTCATGAGATAAAAAGTCAAAATGATGAGATAAAATTATAATTGACATAAATAATATGAAATGATATAATGATATATATTATGACAGAAGTTGAGAATTATGAAATAAAAAGTCAAAGTTATGACTGTCATAATAATAAGATAATCTTAATTATGACAAATTCTGAATTATGAGTTATCCATAATTATGACATAAAAGGTCAGAATAATGAAATAAAAAGTCAAAGTTATGAGACTGTCATAATATCATGAGAATAATAAGATAAGTCACAATTATGACAGTCAAAATGATGAGATAAATAGATGTCATAAATATTGACATTTTTGTCATATTTATGAATTTTTCTCAATATTTTGACATTTTATCTCTTATACATTTTTATTCATAACTCTGAGCTTTTTCTGTCATTATGATTTACATTTTTTTCCATATGTGTTGAAAATGGGCATCCATAGAAACACCTTTTTTTGCCATTTAATGCTAGGGTAACATTACATAAAGTACAGTGTTATATATGAATATTACATTTATGAGGTTATGTGGAAATGCAAAATCACAGTCTGTGAAAAGGGTCCATTCCTCCTTTGTAATTTCTATTGAATGTTTTGCTTTATATGCTACAATAGTCTTAATCTTTACTTTTTCAGATCCTGATATGCGACTAACTGCAAGCAATTCAAATGTTATGAAATTGATCAAATTTCATATTGATTATTTTTATTACAAATTTTAAGTTAAAAATTGAAATTGATCAATTTTTCTTATATGTTCCTTTTTGCTTCAATGACAGCTGACATGAACTCCACGAGTTTGTGCAAACCCTGATGATCATGTTCTTCAGCATGAATTGACGTTCCCGAGAGCATCTTGAGCTTCGCATGAGAGCAGAACCTTTTTATTCACTTTCACAATGTTGCCCTTTTTTAAACATCCTATTTTTGTTCAGACTTTTGGATATAGGCCTACAGTGATTAAATAGATCAGGTTTTTTACTCCACAGCCCAGCAGATCGACCCAAAGACACTGGCAGATTTTGGGCTTCTATAATGGTTACATATACATTCATGAGAGCAGCAGACATGCACCTGCCAACCTCCCCCCGTCTGTCTCTCTGTTTCTCTCTCTGGCCTGTAATGCCTCACTGCCCTCAGTACTGCGGCTGCATTGTGCTGCCAGGCGTCGTCATGGCCGTCGCCACGGTGCTATTGTCATGGCGATATTACAGTATCAATACCCTGACACTGCGACAAAGAGACAGCAGCCAATGCCACATCACTCCACCCCTTTAACCCCTCTACTCTCATTCTCATTCTCTCTCTCTCTCTCTCTCTCTCTATCCTCACCCAATCGATCCCTCTATCTCTGACTAAATATGTACATATTGATTCTCCATCGGTCCCCTGCTCTCTGCTTCCATCCCTCTTTCTTTCTTTCCTTCTCTCTAAAATCTATCAGATTTCATCTCCCCCTCAGACCACCCCTACGTGTCTCTCTTTTCCTCTTCATCTGTCATTTCATTGCCCTTCTTTCACTCCTTCCTGTTTTCCATGCCATCTCTTTTCCCCCCACCTCTGCATGTTTTTTTCTTCCTTTCTTTTTTTTTTTGTCTCTGTCTCACTCACTCTCTGCATATTAATTGGTGCATTTGAGCTGCGGCGTACAAGACAATCAAAGCGTTGGGGGCGGGTGATGATATGACTGTATCAGACACTATACACAATACACAAACACGCATGTTCACTTGCTTACTGCCGAGACACAGATACACACGCATGAGCTGACAGTCGGAGGTGTTTGTGAGTTAATATCAAGACCTCCAAAATCATCTTCACCGTACAAACTCCACAAAACACGGCCTCCGTTCCAGACGAAAACACCTGCAGGCATCCAATAGCAGAAATGATAATGAATCTCACATACAAAGGTGTTTTTTTTGTGTTTTTTGTATCTGAGAGCAGGCCTAAAACAAAAATAAAAGCAGACCATTATTTATGTTTGTTTATCGCAGGTCAAAAGAGGGTAAATAGCAGATATTGACATTTGATAAATATAGAGTAGGCCTATAGAGAAATGTATTATTATTGATGCCATTATTTCTTGTTTAACAGAAAGTCCTCTGTGTGCATTTTTGTACCTATTTATTCATTCATTTCAAAGGAAAACTGTGGTGAATATACAAAGGTTTTCTGTTATAGGCCAAATAAAACATAATAATGCTAGGTAGTTATTTATTTGTTTGTTTATCTCAGGTCAATAGAGGGCAAATTTATGTAAATCAGCATTGACACACGCACACACACACACACACACACACATAGCCTAGGCTTTGTATTGTTTTACGTTAACACTCAGTCGAACTGGAATAGTAGATGGTGACCCGCGCGCGCGCACCTGCGCAGCTCCCACGTGGAGCGCGAGTTTCTCCTCCAGCGCGCGACACAATCACAACTGTCTTGCAACACAACTACAGAAGCACTTTCTGGTGGACAACAATTTGGGGATCATTCTTCATACTTCTAAAAGACGTTTGCGCGCAAATCTGAGCACTGGGAGCAGACGCGAGAAACTTGTACGTGATTTGTAAGCGCGCAGCGTGTCAGTCTATCCCACAAATCTATAGATCGTTTTAAAATGGTGCCTGCGAGATTATAATTACATTTGCAACCTACAGCCTCCGCCTCTCTCTCATTCACTCACTCACGACTGCACAATAAATGGATCTTTGAGAAGAGAGAGAGAGAGAGGGAGAGAGACGTGTGAGGAAAGAGGGAGGAGGAGAAGATAGAAAGGGCAGAAGGGAGGGGGGTATCGGCGTATGCTTGTATACAACTACCCCCGATTTCCATTTTTTTCCCTAACTCGTAATGTATTTAATTCAAGTGAAACGTAATCATGACGTGTGTTGTCATTAATCTCCTCGCCGCCTCTCCCGTAAGTACATTCAGCCTTACTTTCATCACAAAATATCTGATTCATTTCAAATAATTGACCTAATCTGATCTTTTTGAACGATTTGAATGATACACATTGGTCGCGGCTATGAATGTGTGTGTTTGTATACAGTTTTAGACGTATAGAGAGCGAATGTTGTCGCCTTCATAAACAACAAATATCCGACGACGACTTTTTTGGGGGGCTAATCCGGGTAATGAAAAGCCATTGATACGGAATAGTCGTCGCGTTTACATCTCGCGTTTCTTCCACATACATACGGCAGGACATATTGATTGGCGTCTCGTGTGCCTCTGTTAGGGCACATCATACGTGTTCTCGCACATACACACTTCCTCACTTTTGTCTCGTGCCGTGTATGTTGCCGGTGTGTGTGTGTGTGTGTGTGTGTGTGCGCGCGCGCGCGCGTGTGTCCTGAAAGAGATGACTCGGGCATGAAAATGCAACTTTCGTTTTTAAGGGCCTTGAATATTTCCAAAGCATCTCTCAATTGAGGGAAAAGTGCCCTGAACTAAGATGTAGATGTTGAACTTTTCTCAGTGGGAAAAGCAGCTGTTCATTTTTCCGCTACTGCAAATAAGTAGCGACTCCTTAACTTTTGTATGCTACTTAAGCTTTAGTTAGTCCCTTCTGCTCCGGTTTCCACGTCAAAAAGCGCATGTTTGAACTAAAGTCGAGTAGGATTCATAACTGGATACAGATCCAGATCGGTTGGAAGCTCGAGGGGAGAAACTGTTTTTATACATATAGCAGTAGTTAGCTTTCTAACTTTGAGGCAGACCTTTACGTGCATGTTAATACAATAACTCGTAGGAGATGCATGTCCTAACGTTACCCCACAGATGCGCGCTCGTAACTGCTATTTAAACTGTAGCGCAAAACCTGCAGCTGCAGCCGAAGAAGGTGCTAGTTTTACTAACGGCCCTAAAAACGTAAAGTTTCACATGTCACTCGATCGTGTTTTGTCACGATAGCGGCGAGATTGGCAGCGGATTTCAAGATGAAACCCCATGATGGCACTTTTCAGCTGCACCCTGATCGCTTGTCCTTTCCCCTCCCTTTATCTTTTGTTGAAAGAAAATCAGGAAGAAAATGGAGCGCACAACATCACGTCCTAAAAAGCTACATTTCTGCGTCTGTTTTGGGAAAACGATGCTGTTGCTTCTGTAAATCGCGATTTTATGCTCAGGATTAATCATGCGCGAATGTCAGTGTTTGCGAGAGGACGTGTCGTGTGCGCATTTGTTTGTGAGCATTTATTTATTTCATTAATGTGGCTTTTTAATTGAGATGGCCGCGAGAGAGAAGGAAGGCGACTGAAAATGGATGCGCGTTACTGACGCACATCACGCGAGGAAATTCCTCTCCACGGACGGGTCATCTGATGTCCTGCAAATACATCCCGCAAAGAAACTTTATATAGCTAAATGAAAAGGCGAACATTTCAAAGGCACCATTCTTTTAAATTATTTAATTCTGTCACAGATTTGGGGCACTGGCAAAAAGGCTATTATAATCTCTGTACGTGCTCGCATGAGGGGTGACGGAATGAGACCAGCCCCCCTGAACTGACGTGACAGTTTGACGGATAAGAGGGCAAAGCAGCACAGAGATGTGGCTGAACAGGGGCGGGTGGAAGCTCAGGGCCCTGTAAACAACTTTTACAACCAGATCTGCTCCAGCTCATCTTGATGACCTGCCCGGACAGCAGATCTGGACGAGCTGTTGCAGTGACTTTGAGAATTGATAGTTTATCAACAGATTTTTGGCTTGGCAAAAGGCGTCCCAATGCACAAACTTGACATGATTAGCGATAACATCCATACTTTGAACTTGGGACATTGATTTACTCATGAACTTACGTTCAAGAAGAATTTAAAAACATGCTTGCACATTGGGGAGCTCATTTTACCTGGTCTGTCCATTAAAAGTGCTTTCACTTATATAACAAAATGTAGTTAGGCTGATGTAGTTATGCTACACTGTCAGAAAAAAAGAGTAAAATTGTATCTTTAGGGGTACAGGAGCTTGTCATTGGGCCAACCCCTAAAAGGTGCGTTTTATTTTATTAGTAATACACTACTCTAAGGTATTCAATGAACCAGGGCCATAACCGGCATAGGCATTGAGGGGGACAAGTCCCCCTGAATAATTAGAAATGGCCAAATTGTCCACCCAATATTTGATATGGTTGATGCTGCTCTGCTGTACTCCATTACACTCCGCTCTGTTTTTTGCTAGAATGGCAAAAGTAAAATGTTACATTTTTTAGGTTGGTCTTCCTCAGTGGTCTAACAGCGCTCATCACTGTCAGAATGAGTGAGATGGCCAATCAAATCAAAGAAGGTGGGGCTTACTGTTAGTGCGAATTCCAACAGGACACTTTAGTTATAGCAGTGAAAGAGTGCATCGTAAGATGTAAGTAGCAAAACATTTAATATTTGACAACTGTTTTACGATAAAAACGTTCAGCGACCAACAATAATATCAAGTGATGCAAACTACTTGACATTTTTTATGAAATTTCACTATTTTGAATTGAATATATCACATTATTTATGTAAATCATAACTGAATTTGACGTGACAAGAAACGTTTAGCATTTTTACATATTAGGCAGACGAAAATAAGAATGAATGTGTGCATATTTAAAAAAACAAAACAAAAAAAAACATTTGCAAATAGTTTACTTTATAACTACAATAGAATTGGAACATTTTACCATTCTTATTTATTTTTCTTTATTTCCTTTAATCCCTTTTAATCCTTTAATAATTTAATTATTTTAAATAAACCAATAAGACCAATACCCCCCACACAAAAAAAACTTTGTCCCCCCAATGTCTAAGACATGGTTATGGCCTTGCAATGTACTACTATGAACTTTTATGGGTAAATAAGGGGGGAAATGTTCCTTTAAGGGTACTGCCCCAGTGAAAAACTTGTAAAATTTTTTGTATTGCATGTTTTGCAGTGTAAGTAGTATTTTGACATCAATAAAGACTTCATTTTCAAGCTACCACATGAAGCATACTTTTAAGTGACATGATAAAATATATTGCACATTCCACAGTGTAAATTAATTAATAAGCATATGCCAAGTTCAAATTGAGAAGGGCTCGTTCCGTTCATGCACAGTGATGTCTGTGCTATTTGAGTTCCTCTCTGGGCTCAAATGCCTGAAGGTAGACTTTATACCTCAGCACACTGCCTTTGTGCACTTGTTGCACACAGCGAACACCTTACAGCTCATTTTGTTGGGGGAGGTCAGAGTTGGGCTGTTCATTCTAAAACAAAAGCAAACTATTCTGATTCATTCTTAAGATCAGGATGATTACACCTGAATCAGAGCTTATACTGCTTATGTCTGTACTGACCGATTTACACCTGTCATTATCATCCGTCGGTGATCCGACAGATTGCCATTGATCACATATACATCAGGCCCTTGTTGTTCACAACATGCAAAAAAATCTAAAAGAAATTGGCACAGTTACTCCCAATAGGCTACATTTTAGTTTTAATCAAAAAAAAAGAAAAGTGCCAATGTGTTGTAGATTCATTTAGCAGACACATTTCTCTAAACTGAATTATCTGTGTCCCTGCCTATAGATGATGCCAGTCATGTCCATGTCATTCTGGGAATCTAATGCAAATATTTGTGGGTTTTCTAAATGTTTTAATCACTGTTGTCCAGGTGCATTAGTGTTTACACTACCAGTGTAATGTGCTCACACACATTTCTAACTATTTGAATGTGGTTGCAGTGATCAGATCAAGCACATTTTGGATATGCTTGTATTTATTGGATCACCAGAGATTTCTGTTCATACCAGGTATAACAACACTAATCTTACTACTTGCTTAAGTTCATTAACAAGAATTCAACAAGAGCTCTTTGTACTGTAAATTTGAACTTGAAGTTGAACTTGACCAGTTGAACCGCAGAGTTTGGTGAAGCCTTTAGATTTGACAGTAGGGAAGAATTAGTTGATTTGTTTTCTGAAGCACCTTACTGTAGAGTAATTTCAAGGCTGATATCCTTGTTTTGTGCTCTGTTAAGGGGGTAATGGGCAGGAGTGTGATGTTTTGAACATGCTTATCCTCTTTCAGCATCTTTAAACTGAGCCTTCAAGCTCTCTGCAAGCCTCTCGGAGAGAAACAAAATATAATAAAACAAAGAGAACAGGTGAAGGTTGTGGATGACTTAGTGGAATGTTCTAAGTTGAAGGGAAAGAGAATTTTGCATATGCTTAAATCACTTGAAGAAAAACGACGCTGTGTGTTGTGGCCGCAGCGCTGAGAGAGACAAAGTTCAGGCCTAGGTTAGAAACAGGAAATGAATTTTGTCTGTAGGGATTTGTTGTATGACAGCAGCAATCCAGAACCATATACACACTGACCTTAGAAATCCCACTCAGAGATACAAGAAAGGTAAAGTGCAGTTCATGCCTCAAAGTTTGCACACACACACACACGTTCATCACATACGGAGCTCTCTCTTAGTCTCTCTCACAATTTGAAGATCTCTCGCTCTTTCTCTCTGGTCACATATCAAAGAACAGGCTGCGATAAAGCCATTCATGTTATATTTTCAAGGCCACAAGTCTAAAGTCTTTCAGTAGTATGAATGATCTCTTCTTAGCCTTTAGATGCATTACATGGCTACACTGTTGGAGGCTCAGTGTGTCCTCACACCAAAGGCAGGAGACGTTATTTCAGGTGCTCAAGGCTATGGAATACAAACCACAGCGAGAAAAATATCTGTTTTATCAAAGATGACTCAAGTGCTTGTTCAGGCATATAGAGGTTTTATAAAAGGTTTTTCAGAGTGTGTTATGTAAACGTGTTATCGTTCTTGGAAATGCAACTGTATTTTAAGTACCGGTACTTATGTAGCAAACGTTCAGTTAAACCAATTAGCGATACTTAGATAATGGAAGAATCAGTTGACCAGTTATTTCACATTAATATGGTCTATTTCTCTTCTAGTTTTTTGTTTATACGATATTCATTCCATTACATACAAAGCAGATAGTTATATAGCCTATATTTGACTACATGTGCCCCGTGAAGGAACAAAATGCGTGTGCATTTGTGTGTGCTTGTACAGGGAGTGTAGCATGTGGCCATTCAGACAAAGGTGTTTAGCATGCATGAATCATCTAGTGACTAGGTGCCATATTGAGTGTGTGTATGTGTGTGTGTGCATGCATTATTTGCACATGCTGCTTTATCGCTCTCCTGCCTTCTTCTCTCCCCTCCCCCCTCTGTCTAGCACCTTATCACTCTCTCCATCTATCCAAATTTAGAGAAGCTTTATTGGCGTGGCAGGGTTGGTCAGACACGAACGTGTCTGTCAAGGCGGAACAGTGAATTGCCATGACGATATTCATATGATAATAATGCCAGCAGACCAAACAGACCGCAAATGCAGAGCAGAACACTCTGTCCCCTTTCTCGACAGATTTACTCATCAAATATGCTCATTCAAAACGTATTTGTGTACTTAATTTATGTTTTTTCTTGACTAACACCCCCCCCCCCCATTCTTCTCTTTCTTGCCTGTCTGTCTCTCTCCTCTCTTTTCTCTTCGCCATGTTGGCAGGCCCCAATCTACCAGCTGATATCAGCATTCCCTGGCACAGTGCCAACTGGCACCACCGCAGAGAGACAGAGAGAGAGAGAGAGAGAGAGAATGATAGAAAGAAAGAAAATCAGTGAAGAACAGAGGGAGGAGGGAATGAGGGTGAAAAGAGAAAAAAAAGTGCAAGGGGTGGAATCACAATCTATGGAAGTGAAAAGATAGAAGAAAGGAAAAAGAAGCACAATTGTGGGATTAAAAAAGAAAGAAAGAAAGAAAGAAAGGGGGCAGTATGATTGATATAGTGTGATATCCCTGTGAGTCACGGCTGAGCTAAAATGTCAACTGGCTCTGTTAGCCACAGTTTCATCCAAGTCTTGTGTCACAGATACACATGCTTTCACACGCACACACAGACACACACTAATACACAAACAAACACTTGATTGTGTACATAAATCCAAACTCAGACACAGACATACAGTTCAGTCTGTTCACAGAGGTAAATACTGAAAAAAACACACCCACACGAACACAAGCATAGTGACACATATCCAGGCATACAGACGCCCTCACAGATGTTTAGCAGATTGTCTTGCTGTAATCATCAATGAAATTCATTTTCTCTTATTTATGAAAGAAGCAGGTGGTTTATTTATTTATTTAAATTGTGTCTGGGCCTATCTACTCCAGACTTATGCAATGCATGCATGTGTGCCTTTATAAGATTGTTCACTGCGATCAATGCATTGTGTGTGTGTGTGTGTGTGTGTGTGTAGTATAGGGAGTGGAGAGGTTGAGAGTGGTTGATTCTATGTGTCTGTATTTTAAGGTGTGTGTATGTATTTTTTGTTTTTATTTAAGCAGTTACTCTAAGTGTATGTGCAGGAAGGGTGTGTGGGGAAGTCCAAACATCTCGCGCCCATCCTGTTTGGGACAGTCCATGTCCCGCTCTGCCCTTAGACCCGTACACAGAAACAAATGTGTGTAAACTCATTTTTTTATTCTGTGTTTTACTTGACAGGGGACTGTTGGAGGTGGTCAGGCAAATTGCCACCATCAGAAAACACCCTCTTTAATTCAAGGAAGTGAAGCATGGCATAGACATATAAACAGTAAGTGATTGACATATCTATCTATTATCTATCTATCTGTCTGTCTGTCTAATCACTATTTTCCATCCTTTCTCACTTAGAGTATGGATTCCCCACCAGAATGTATGCTGGCTCTTTCCTGTGAGCCCCCACTGTCTCCTCCCTCCATGCCATCCCTGGACCACAGTCCCCAATTTCTACCCCAGAGTCCTCAATCTACCCCTTCTAGCCCTCAAACTGAACTCTATACCCCAGTCTCACCCTGCACCCTTCCAGAAGCCAGCTTCCAAGATGAGGAGGAGGATGAGGTGTTGTCAACACCCCCATCACCCACCCCAGCTGTGGCGCTGTTTCCTGGTGAATTGGAACTCGGCAGTCCCTCATCAGAGAGCAGCCCCCCAGCCACACCATTAGCACCTTTCCCTGGTTTTGGAGCTCTGGAGCAGGCAATCTCCTCTGGTCAAAGTACCACCTACAATGATGAGTTGGATCTTCAGCTTTTCAACAATGAGGGCATGGCTGTCCCTGGAGGGACCAGCTCTGGGCCTGGCCTAAGGTTCCCCTGCCATGTGTGTGGAAAGAGGTTCCGCTTCCAGAGTATTCTTTCTCTGCACGCTCGAGCACACAGTTTGGACAGGGATCGTAGGGCTTCAACTCCCTACCAAACCACACGTGTCAAACTGCAGCAGAATCACATAAGCGACAGTGTAATCCAGAATCCATTATCTGGGTCATTACAAAAAAGTATGAATGAAGATATGGTTCCAGAGGAACCTCTTCAAACTGCTAGCAGCCCTCAGTTCCTCTTTGAAGGAACCACAGCCCTGACTCCACCTTTAACAGAGGAAGCACCAATCTCAACCTCCTTCTCTCCACTTGGCCAGGCCCACTTGGAAGACAATGCCCCCTCCACAGCTGTTCCTGCCTTCCGGTGTCATGCTTGTAAGGGTAAGTTCCGAACAGCTTCAGAGCTGGCACGTCACGTGCGGATCCTCCACAACCCCTACAAATGTACAATGTGTCCCTTCTCAGCCAGCCAGGAGGAAAGACTGGCTGCCCATCTGCAGGAGAGTCACCCACCTGAAGAGCCTGCTGCTGAAACAGTTTTCCCTTCTCACCCTATAACAGCACCACCAGAAACTCCTCCTCCACAAGTGTCTGTTGTTCCAGCTTTCCGATGTGAGACATGTGGGCAGCGTTTTACACAGTCCTGGTTTTTAAAGGGGCACATGCGGAAGCACAAGGACTCATTGGATCACAAGTGCCAGGTGTGTGGCCGTGGCTTCAAGGAACCCTGGTTTCTCAAGAACCATATGAAGGTGCATCTTAACAAGCTGGGCCTCAAAGCTGGATTGGGAAATCTGGGTCCAGCTGGAACCAATCAATCCAAAGGTCCTGCAAGCACACAAGTGCTGGGGGCTCTGTATTCTAATTTGCTCCTTGCTCGCAGTATGGCCGGTGGTGGTGGTCCAGGAAATCGCACAGAGAGGTCAGATGCCAGTGCAGGCTCAAGTAAATCCTCTATATTGGGCTATCTGGGATTACCCAAAGACAACAGCAATGGAAGTTGCATGGAACGCCTTCAGGCAGTTGCACAGGTTGCAGAAATGGGTAACGGAGGAGGAGGGCGGGGAAGTGAGTCAGCAGACGGAGCAGACCAGGCAGCCATGTGGCAGCTGGTTGCTCGCAGTCTGGTGGCAGCACAGCACAACCAACAGCAACAGCAGCAGAGATCCCATTCACACCATCAGTTTCCTTCCTCACGAGGCACAGTCGCTGGGGAAGCCAAGCAGATGAGGGCCTACCTGGGTGGGTTGGGTTCTAGAGAGGAACTGGAGGGATCTAGCGCACCGTGGGAGTGTCCAGATTGTGGCAAGATGTTCAGAAGCCTTCAGCAGGTGGTTGCTCACGCCCGTGTCCATGTCCAGAAACCACAGAAAGGTCAAAGTGCCCGAGGGGGCATGTCCAGGGAAGAGGACATTATAAACAGAGTCAGTGGAGCTCAAGCAACACGTGGAGTAGAAGGAGGGCAAAGAACAAGTGACAATGAAGTTAGGCAAGAGAGAAAGCAACTCCCATCAGGAGTCGGGTCAGCTGGGAGCTTCCATTCTGTCATATCACATCTTTCTGGTAAGGATCAACCAGCATAATCAAAAACAACTGACTTTATCATGACAGTATTTCTTATCTGTTATAGTCCTTCATTGGCTATGACACTGCAAGACATTGATTTAATTTAAATAAAAACATTTTTAAAAAAGATTTCACTGTTAATAATTTTGGAACAATTCCTCCCCTGTTTTAGGCAGGATTGTTCTCTAAAAAACAGTTTAGACTTAAATTATATTTCAAAGCAGTTGCTTTTATTCATTATACATTATCTTATCCCAAGGTCAGAACGGTTTGAGGGGATCATCCTCTTCCACTTCATCTCCAAGGGAGCGTGTTCGGGGAACAGGGATGAAGGATTGCCCCTACTGTGGTAAAGCCTTCCGGTCTTCCCATCACCTTAAAGTGCACCTTCGTGTACACACAGGTAAGGCCAACATGTTTACTAGATCTGTGATTCCCAACCCATGGCATGTATACCCCACAGGGTTACTTAAGCGTGTTCCAGGCGGCTTTGGAAAGATTTATATTTTTTTAAACCTATAAAACAAGAATTAAGACTTAAATTATTAGATTAGATCTACAGTACATTATTTATGTAGTGATCCTACTGTATAAAAATTAGAATATAAATCTACATAATCATAATTAGTCTGTTTTTAGATTGGTATTGTGGTTGTGTGGATGACACTTGTAACACTTGAGACTTGTAACTTTACTGATTTAGCTTGATTGAAACCATTTGCTGTCTATCAGGTTCTTCCACAAAATGTCCTCTACCCAAAAAAAAGAAGAAAAAAAGAAAGAAAAATGTGGTGTTCACACGGTTGATGAGAGATGGAATGTCCTAATTTAACAGTAATGCACTGGGGGACTACACCTGATGTTACATATGATGATATGCACTGCCATCTATCTGTTACTGTGTGTAACTGCATATTGTTGTTTTACAGGCAATTTTTTACCTAACCACTATGGCCTCCCTAATCAAGCACTGATATTCTTAGCCATATTTTTGTTATTAAAACTATATTTTATTTTTCAGTCTACTTAAGATTAATTTATTCCTTGTTTTAGGTGAGAGACCATACAAATGCCCCCACTGTGATTATGCTGGCACCCAGTCTGGCTCCCTCAAGTACCACCTTCAACGTCATCATCGTGAGCAAAGGAATGCTATGGCAACCTCTCCAAACTCCCCGTCACCTAGCCTCCCCTCTCTGACTGGATCTCCTCGTGAAGGGGCAAAAAAGCGCAGACTTCCATCCACATCCCAGTCTTCTTTTGGGAGGGTTCCTGGAGAGGCTCCTTCTTTAAGGCACAGTCAGTCATGGGGTGCAGGCCCATCAGAGCAAAAGGAGGCCTCTTCTGCATCCATACATCAGAGAGAGGGAGACCTGGAGAGTCACTATCGCAGTCTGTCAGGGATGATGGGTACACTCTTCCCCGGTGGTCTAGAAACAAATTGGATTGGGGAGGTACCACCTCCGAAAATGTCAAAAGTATCTCGACGGAAACCCCTTACTACAAGCCGCATGTTGTCAGTAAATGGTTATCAGGACGGGACGACATCCCAGGAAGGAGGCTTCGAACCGCTGGACCTCTCCCGCCGCCCTTTGCAAGATGAAGGGGGAGTAAGTAGTTCTGGAGGTGAATCATCAGGTGGCTCTAAAGGAGGTAATGATATCCTTAATCAATGTGTGTTCTGTCCCTTCCGAACCTCTTCTGTTGAGCTGATGGCCATGCATCTTCAGGTTAATCACACCAGCAAGTCTCGTCGCAAGAGGGGCATCCCTGTCAGTTCCACCAATCATTCTCCAAGACTAACTTTGGCAGGGCCAGACCGTGATCCACTGGCTCTTTGGAAGTTCCTTGGTGTAGAGGATGGAGTATCTCCTGAGGACTGGGTTTCATCCAAGTCAAGAGCTGAGAATGGAGTCAGCCCAGATAACAGGGAAACAGAGGACAGCTTTAAGCTGGCCCATGAACCTGCGGGAAGCTTTGATGCCACAGAGAAGAAACGTAAAATGAGAGAGGACCTGGATGAGGAAGACGAGGAGGTCGATGAGGAGGAGAATGAGCTGGAAGCAAATGGCAGCTTTGTAAATGTACCCCAGAATCAGAGCAGAAGGGCTCAGTCTGTTTCATCAGACCTCATGACTGAGGATCTACCCAAGGAGGAAGAAAGTGTCTTGGGGAAATAACATCAAAAGAGAGCCCTGGAGAAAAGATAGGGGCAGGAGAGAAATATTTGGGAAATAGTTGTCCAGGGTCCCTCGTATCCTTCAAACCAAGGGCAGACCAGTCGCTATGCTAACATACTGTACAGTATGTAATCTGTTAACAGATAACCCGCAAAAGTATTTAAATCAAGCATTCCCCTTAATATATCCTCCTTATCCCCCACCCCCCACCCCCACCCCGGTTAGTGATCAATTACCTCTACACACTCACACACACAATACACAGAGATATCCAGTATTGTATGCTAGTTTAAGCCTGCCTGTCTCGGGGCCTTCTTGAACACTGTTCTCTTGTTCCTGTCTTCTTGTCAGTGAACGCAATTGCCAAGTTGCATTTCATTTACAATTTCCTTGCTCCTGTGAATCTTGCTCTCATCTCAACAAGGACTTGGAATGTCAATCTGGGGAGCAAAAAAGCAAAAAAGAAACACTGTTCTTAATCAATACAATATACAGTATTAATGCTGAGAGAGAAGCGAACCGAATACTGAATGGACATCCTACTTCCACATGAACTTAATCTATCAGCACGTCTTTAGTAAACCAAAGGAGTGAGCACACTTCTTACCATGCACCTGCCAGACTCTGAACAGAATGCTGTGATAACTGAATGGTACTTGAGAATCACCTCTAACAGAACAGGACAGAGTAAAGATTATATTACCAGATATCCACACTGCCAGTCTGCTCCGACGGGTCTTCTTCAGATATTATATGAAACAGAGATTCTGCCTCTTCTATATGCTATTTCTCTCAGTGCCTGTTGATGTAAAAGGTTTTTAGCAGATTCAGCAACACAGGAATATAGTTACAGTGAATATATACAGTATATATGCGTAGTTGTGCTAGAGCATAGAGTTCTGTGACAATATGGTGGCAGTTTGTGTGACTATGTCTGCTGTGAATGAAACCATGAATGAACCCAGAGCACCACATGTGGGAACAGCTGGCCGTTTAACAAGGCCCCTATGGAAGTGTTTACATTACAGATACCACCAGGATTTCTGGGTGGAATCCGGACCACCGTTACTATGGAAAGTTTAAATTTCAGGGTTTGAAACGAATCACAATCTAGTAAATGGAGACTCAGCAATATATCCTTCATATTCCTGTAATGTCTCCGATTCTCAAACCATCCGGGAGAGGGTGGAAAGTGGGTCTCTACTAAAACATTCAGTATGCCGAGTTTTTTTTTTTTAGCCGTGAGTAGACTTTTTTTTTTTTAAATATCAAAAATGAAAGAAAAAAAAACACTAACAAATTCAGACATCCCAGTAGAACATATGTAGCTTTTGTAAAGATAAGAGATCAAAAAGAGGGAAATAAATGTTGTTTTCCTTTCAAGAAGTGTTAATGGACATGGATATGGAGAATAGTAATAAGTATTATAATAATTATGAAAGAAGACTGCTTCAGAATGTCTTTAGAGCACTGTGCAAAGTCACCCCCCCCCCCCCCCCAAACTTGCTTTTATTTTGCCTTTAAGTGCAGATCAAACCTTTGTTCGTTTTCCCCTAAACCATTTTTGTTTTCATAATGCTGCAGATTCAATTCACGTCCCCTTAAACGATGTGTTTATGTATTCATCAATCAAAAAATCAGTAGTTCGGAAACACAATCAATGTTAAAGCTTGCCTGATGATCTTGAAACTTCAGCGATTGATAATATATTTATAAGTTGATGCTGAGATCATGTCCAAGACATGTCCCAGTATCAGCATTGTCAGTCTGACTGATCTGCTTGCCAAATTTGATTTCATGTAATTGTGTTACATTTTTGATGTGGAATTAGCACATCATACAAACGATGATCTACTTTCCTCATTCAACTCTGTGAAATCATTTCCATCAGGTCATCTCATTGTTATCGTTAGACACTAAGTAGGAGGTACTTTTGTCCAGTGATTGACAGAGGCTGGCCTTAAAAAGTCATTATCATGTCCTTGTTTTGTGTGTAGATTATCTTATGTGTTCGGTAGCCCCTGATGTGGTGTTCCTTTGAGATAACAGTCAAGCCACTGTGCCTTCTGTCCTGAGCACTTCCTCAAGTATTTTGTAAGCTCACCAAAAGCACTTAGCCCCTACTGTTTCACTTTGTATTCTTTGGTAAACTGTGTTCTGTACTTCTCCGAATCTGATCCTCTGTTTTGTTGAGATGTCAGATGTGGGGGTCATTTCCATTTCATAATAATGAGTGTCATTCTGTCATTCATGTGTGTTGTTGCATCTCCTGCTTTCCTCCCTTCCCATTGGCGTATGCACCACTGAAAGCTTACGCACTATCTAGCTCCGAGGCCTTTTAAGAAGTTACTTTAATTTCTATGATGTTACTTTGATGCCGATGAGATGAAATCAAGCTCTTCTGCTCATAATTATTATTATTGTCATTGTTCTTTTTGTTTTATGGAAGAAAAAAACTAAGCAAACAAACAAAAAACATGAACAAAATGTGTCTCTTGAATGTTGTACAGATAGAAATAGAGATGTTGTGTTTCTAACGAGAGATCAAACCGCCAAACCTGCTCTCCATCGCTCCCTGCGCAGCCAGCGATGATATGGCTCTTTTAGGATGGCCTAACTGTGTACAGGGATAAGGGCAATAGTTTTGTTTTGTGTGTTTGTGTATGTGTGACCGTGTGCATTGATGTCTTAAAAATTAATATTTTGTGAAGATATACTGACACTGTGAAATAAGCATAAAAGTATTCCCAAACAGTGACGTGCTGCTCAAAAATTCACTAAGTTCGACATGCACTTTTTTTTGTTGTTCCACCAGAAGTGTGTGAATTCATAAATATTATCCAGTCAAACAGGAGAGGTGGAGAGAAGGTCTGAGTTTGATCTTTTTTTTAGTAGCCGACTGCTGTTGGTGGCAGAGGAAGCTGATCTAACATAGTAGTGACTAATATGAAATTGTGGATTGAGAAAAAAAAAAACAGTAGAGCAGAATCAATAAAATACAAAAAACATGTTTTGCTTGCTGTATGATGTGTTTCGCATTACTTTACTGCTTTTTAACTTGGTGCATTTTAATGAAGCATGTACTTAGGGATAAATAGTCACCACATTGACATAAAAATAAAATTATACTCTCATACCTTAACTTTACATGCAGTCACATTAAGGTTGACTTTGTGAGTAGCCCAACTTTTTACCGCACAAATTGCACCCTTCACCACTGACTTTGTTTAAAATCATTTAGGTACTTGGGTAGAAATAATAGTACAATATTGTTTGTGAACACCTGCAAGTGAAATAATATGCTTTAACTTTTATTTTCACAGGATCATGTTAAAACTAAACAAGCCAAGGTAATTGCATTTATAATATGCATCTACATAAGTTATGGATACACGCTCTGGACAATTCAACCGGAATATATAGCTGTAATCATGTCAGTGCAGGTCCTCATTTCTCTTTGAATTGCAATAAAGTGAACAACAGCATTTTTGATGTCTCTGAAGCTTTGAGGGTTTAAAGAGACTATATCTATACTATCTTACTGCTGTAGCAAAAGTAACAAAGCTGTAAGAACTGCTATAACATTGTGTACAGAGCAAAAAAACAAACAAACAATCAGTCTCTGCTCTCCTCTGCAGAGCACAATTGGCCATGCATGTTTCAGTTTCACAATGATAAATCTTTTGCAGGTAATGAATCATTTAATTGACAATGCCAATTTACAGAGATTACACCCTTAAAGGGACAATGTTGTGCCTTATCTACCGCTAAAAGGTGCATGTTACTAATAATATGGTATCGTCCGGCCGAAGGGGGCACCTCAGCTGATGAGGGCAGAGAGGCAGTTGCTCTAGCCATCAGGCCACCCCCTGTGCAAGTCCCTGGTCATTGGCATCAGACCCAGAACAAATACATATTGCTCTTCCAATGATTGTAGCATTACAGTTCAGATGGCATACACACCACTGCCAAAGATAGTCACAGTGCTGTAGTCTGACAAGGTTTTAATGGTTTAACAAGATTTTCAGAAGTGTTACTCCCATATGTACTCTACACAAACACCCAGATTCCATCTTCGCAGCTTGGACTACCTCGGATAAAGAACCTTAAATTAGACTTTTTTTCTATATTTTTTATCTGCAGAAATGATGGAAATACTGATAGGTACCCTCTTCTGTATGTTTACCAAAATCTTGAGGGGTATGTCATTTAAAGTCTTGACAACAAAACTGCACTGTATAAGCAGTACTGATATTAGCCGTTCAAGCTCAAACACAATAATTGTGCAAGAAAATAAAAGTACATTGACATTTTTGCATTTGGATCTCTTTCTGTTTTTGGGTCAATCAGTAAGGCAATTTTTTTGGCATCGGATCAGGATGTTCTCTCAAGCTATTGTGTACTGTTCTACTGGCTGAAGCAATAGGACAGAATATATTGTCTGCAGTGGTCCGTTTTGTGCTGTTACATACAGCTGTTTTAATACAGTATATTAACAGTGGCTGTTGGAATGAAATTGGAGACTGATGAACTTGGAAAATTGGGGAAAATGCTTCCTGGATTTCTGGTAATGATCTTTAACACTCGGAGACCTGCTCAACCTTTCACCATCATAGGAGCAGTAATCATGAGCAAGGAGTTTTTCCACTTTACGAGAAAGTGAAAATGAAAGATTGAGTCAAACTTGGTGGGGTTTGGTAATTGCCATCTCATCTAAACTGAGAACACCAAAACAATTTCTTTCAGTAATCACAGTAGTAGTGATGGATTTAGGAAGGATTCTAAAAATTATATTGATAACTCTCTCTCAGAAAAAGAAAAAGTCAGATATGTATTAAAACTTTTAACACGATTTTTTTAATCACAACTCAAATTCCTGTTGTTATACACTCACCTAAAGGATTATTAGGAACACCATACTAATACTGTGTTTGACCCCCTTTCGCCTTCAGAACTGCCTTAATTCTACGTGGCATTGATTCAACAAGGTGCTGAAAGCATTCTTTAGAAATGTTGGCCCATATTGATAGGATAGCATCTTGCAGTTGATGGAGATTTGTGGGATGCACATCCAGGGCACGAAGCTCCCGTTCCACCACATCCCAAAGATGCTCTATTGGGTTGAGATCTGGTGACTGTGGGGGCCATTTTAGTACAGTGAACTCATTGTCATGTTCAAGAAACCAATTTGAAATGATTCAAGCTTTGTGACATGGTGCATTATCCTGCTGGAAGTAGCCATCAGAGGATGGGTACATGGTGGTCATAAAGGGATGAACATGGTCAGAAACAATGCTCAGGTAGGCCGTGGCATTTAAACGATGCCCAATTGGCACTAAGGGGCCTAAAGTGTGCCAAGAAAACATCCCCCACACCATTACACCACCACCACCAGCCTGCACAGTGGTAACAAGGCATGATGGATCCATGTTCTCATTCTGTTTATGCCAAATTCTGACTCTACCATCTGAATGTCTCAACAGAAATCGAGACACATCAGACCAGGCAACATTTTTCCAGTCTTCAACTGTCCAATTTTGGTGAGCTCGTGCAAATTGTAGCCTCTTTTTCCTATTTGTAGTGGAGATGAGTGGTACCCGGTGGGGTCTTCTGCTGTTGTAGCCCATCCGCCTCAAGGTTGTGCGTGTTGTGGCTTCACAAATGCTTTGCTGCATACCTCGGTTGTAACGAGTGGTTATTTCAGTCAAAGTTGCTCTTCTATCAGCTTGAATCAGTCGGCCCATTCTCCTCTGACCTCTAGCATCAACAAGGCATTTTTGCCCACAGGACTGCCGCATACTGGATGTTTTTCCCTTTTCACACTATTCTTTGTGAACTCTAGAAATGGTTGTGCGTGAAAATCCCAGTAACTGAGCAGATTGGCACCAACAACCATGCCACGCTCAAAATTGCTTAAATCACCTTTCTTTCCCATTCTGACATTCAGTTTGGAGTTCAGGAGATTGTCTTGACCAGGACCACACCCCTAAATGCATTGAAGCAACTGCCATGTGATTGGTTGATTAGATAATTGCATTAATGAGAAATTGAACAGGTGTTCCTAATAATCCTTTAGGTGAGTGTATGTACTTGTTACAATTTCATCTACGTTTTTTGGCATTAATAAAAAAAAAAGTATATTGATTGTTTTATTGATTTTACTTTTTGTTATTATCTTGGGTACATAATTGTACAAAATGTTGCTATCTTAGGTGTTTGTGATATTTCTGCTGTATTAGTACTGATCAGATAATCTGCCAGACCACAATTCATGTTTCTTCCCACACATTAAGCCACAATATCTGACTTTAATGAAGGCTATATTGGAAGCTGTGTCTGTCTTTGGGGCAATGCTCATATTCAGTACCTGCTTTTGTGGTGATTGCATTAGTGATAGTGTTTCAATATCTGCTTTAAGAAGATGCTATCATTACAGTTCTTGTTTTAGCTCTGTCTCTAGCAGCTGCAGTAACAGTAATTTGTTGACAGGGGGCAGTTGGACATTTATTTTACCATGTGGAATTTGGCAAATCACATTGAAATTTCAGTTGTGTCATTGCTGCTTTGGGGTCAGTCTTTTTATTGTAAAATAAAACTTCTGGAAATGACTTTGCAGGCAACCAATGTGATAAATAATTCTTGTATTGGAAATTCATGTGGCAAGCTCTCTTTCTATCATGTGGTGTAGCAGGTTATAGCAGCTTTATTGAGAGCACAAAACCCAGGGATGGAGGCTAAGGGGGGTAGGGGCTGATATTTGCTTGGGCAGGTAGGAGCAGCTCTGATGATAGGGTTGGCTGTATGGATGGTACATGGACAAGCTACGATGCTCAAAGGACTTGCAGCATCAATGTTGATATCTCTAGGCATGTGCATTCTTTTCAAAATCACCATGTGGGCACATTAGTAACAGGATTGGGAGCAGCTCTGATACCTGTATGGATTGGATGGCCGTGTTTTGTGACTGAACTGTTTCTGGAAATCAAAACTGTCTGACTCACCCCTCTTCGAGCTTAGGAAGCTTAAGAAGACTGATGAAGTTGAAGAAGAGGAAGAGCAGGATAAAACTAATAGAGATGACAGTACAGAGGAAGATTAACTCCTGATATGCAGATGATCTCAAAACTCTGAAGAGGTTGCCGGGATTGTTTATAACAACTTAAAATTTAGTGTTAGAACAACTTTCCTGGAAAGAACTTGATATAACTCGAAATGTGAATTTATATTAACTAGGGATGGCTCGCTACCACAGTTTTGATTTCGGTACGGTACCACAATCTAATACCGAAGTACTGATATTAAATCGATACCACACAGGGTCAGATTTTGGCGTGGGTATTGCATCGTTTTACTCATTCTCGCAAGTTTTGGGTTTATAAAGTGGGAAATTATCACAAATGCTTATTAGTAAATTAATCAACAAAGATTATCACATCAAATCAGTCATTTGAAAACTTTCTTGTGAGAAGAAATTTCAGCAATACTGTGCGTCTCCCTTCTCTATCACTCAAAACGAGCAAATTGCTTCTGGCTTCAAAAGACATCGCACCTACACTAAAGCAATCTGCATGCTCTGATTCAACATTTTCACGTTCGTTTTGGGACAGCTTACTAAAATCACTTGCCCACGAATTTTTAAACCTTGCTAATTTTAACATTCAAGCGATTTTATAGCATTTCGTAAATACATGGGATGGGAGCTCTTTGAGAGAGTTTTCTTTGCACTCATACCAACAACGCACACACAAGGCTGGTAAAGAGCTCGCGCATTCCAAATGAAGTTTCCTTAAACAGTCAAATACACAAAATTATGTAAAAATGTCCGTCTTTAGTGAGTAGTCACATAAACACAGTCGGTTATGTTACGCAAATGTAAATAGTGCAATAGTATGCGTGCAAATATTATGAGATCTAAACGTCATTGGTTGAAACGAACGCTGGAGATTTTGTGATATTTAAGCGATTCTATCTTATGTATGTATGTGCGTTGATTAGTGTTAAAAGAAAATAAATGTCTAAATTAGATGGTTTGAATAATGCACTAACCTGTCGATCTCTTAATGTCTTGCTCAAGTCAGGATAGTGACAGATGCTTGGCTGGGTTTCAGTTTTATAAGCAAAGTAATTCCAAATTTCACTTCTACTCCTCTCTTTATTAATTAGTTTTGGGCATGTTGAGTGAGATTCAACTGCTTTATCCACTTTGTTCCTCTATGTTGCCACTTGCCACATTTGCCAGTTTTGCGCCAGTTTTGCGTCAGTTTGGGTAGCGCACTGCCACCTAGCGGTGAACTTCAGAACAGCAGCATATACCGAAATATTCAAAATCATGATATCGTACCGTTTGAATTAAAATATATACCGGTATTTTCCCAGTACCGGTATACCGCGCATCCCTAATATTAACTGACAACTTTAATATATATGTTGAGTAAACATAACATTTTAAGGCAGGACAAACACTTACAGTTTAAACAACAAACTTTTTACAGTGTGCAATGTAAATGAAAATGAATATGATGTCTAATGTTATTTTACCTATTGTGTGTTGTTTAAATACATACTGACATTGTTTAAATTAAAAACAACTTTGAAACGCTGTTTCCAGACCGGAAGTTACTTTTTTTTATTTTGATTAAAGATTCCTGCGACAAACAATTTTTTTCTGTGTATTAACTTGCACAGATTAATTGTTTACCCTAAGACCTTTAATATGCGCTAACAAAGTAAATAGGGTCAATTTTGATTTCATGAGGACTTTAAGCGCTGTTATTTACTGAAGTGCTGCGAGTGCATGGGAACAAACACCAAAAGCCAGGTAATGAAACGGCGCTACCTGATTAAACCTGGATTGTCTCACGCACAGTGCTAACAAACTCGTTTGCCACTTTCTCCGCTCTATTGAAGTGATAACGAGTGCCAGGCAGTCGCTTTATCCATTTGAATTTAATACAAGCGCAACATCATGTGTACAGTAAAGGCTCTGTGGCGAAACCGGCGAAACTAGCTGAACCAGACTGAATAGCTCCGACCATGTAAAGTGAAGTGTTGAGGTAAACTATAGGATGCCTACACGACTGTAATCATGGCTGTAGTCAGCTATGAGGTATTTTTCCGAGGTGTACATAATAAATGTTGTGAAATAATTGACTAATAGAGTATTAACACTACTTTAGTGCTGCAAGGATATCTTCTTATCTGAGCTGCCCTGCCTGCAGTCTGTCACCGCTCATCAATGTCAAAATATTTGAGATGACCAATCAAAGGCAGGCTTTATGTTCACAGAAGCTGCTGAGTGCGAATCGTGCGACGCTTCAGTAAACAGTGCGAGATTTAAGTAGCTAAACTAAACATTTCATATTTGACAGCTGTTTTAGGATAGAAATGTTAAACAATGAAAATACTATCAGCCAGAGCTCAGCTTTAGGAGGGGAAGGGACAGGGCAAGAGAAGGAGACTGAGAGAAAAATAAAGAGTGATAGAAATGAGGAGAGAGCAGGTATGACAGATAATCTACTGCCTAGTAACATGGTTTTGAAAGCTTTTTTTTTAGCCTTTAAACATCTTAAAATGCACATATATAGATCAGAGAAATTTATTTTGTTTTTGACACCAGAGGACACACACAAGCTGTGCGTTTATTGCCTGGGGGAAAAGCACGTCTTGAGAGGTGTGTAGTTTTCTCAGAGGATCCGGAGGTTGACAAGAGTGAGCTGTGAGAGGAGGAGACAGATCTCTTTTCCAGCCCAGCAGTGAGTGCTCTTCTGAATGAGCAGGAGATGGCTGATGAGGGTGGTGGAAGTCAGGTGAATGAATCCGGGGCCTCCATTGAGGCAGGGTGGCGTAAGTTGTACTCCCCTTGCTTAAAGGGTTTATTGCGGTTTTGATGAGTACACTGCCATTGGCAATGTAGTTAGGTATCAGGTCTGTAGCCACTGCCAGCGAAGACTACACTGTCGGCCTTGGCAGTCCAGGCAGTAGAATCGCTGACAAGTAGCAGGCCTTAGCAGGCCTCCCTGGAAGAGAGTCCCGATGCTTGGAGGACATGCATAGCAGCTGCGACCAGGTAGCTAGCCTCGAGAGGCCTCCTGTGGACGGCCCCAATATATGTGTTGGTGTGGTATGCTTCCCAAGGATGTTGGTTTTTGTAGCAGAAGACTTGTTATCAGCTAGTAGGCCCTACCAGGCCTCCCTGAGGACAAATCCTCAGCAGTGTGGGTATTTATTTTGTGAGCCAGCAGACGTATTGTCAGGCGGTTGGCCTTATCAGGCCATCCTGAGATTGAGCACCAGAAAGTCTGGGTTCATAGCAGGCCTCCCCGAAGGCGAATTCCCGAGATTGGGCACTAAACAGCTAGCATGACTCTGGTTAGCTAGTGGATGCTTGCTATCAGTTGATCTGGCCTTAGCAGGCAGCATCTGAAGGCAAGTTCGCATGACAAAAGTGATCACGTTTCTGCTACTGGTTCCCTACAGAAGGGAACCTATTTGTATCTAGCCTACAGCCTGGTCTACCTATTAGGTCAGGCTCGGTGCTTCCCTCACTGAGGGTCGCTTATGAGTACTCAGCCTCCTAAGTCTGGTCAGACGGTTGCAGGCCTCTCGTGAGGCCTCCCAGTTAGATCAGTCCATAGACCTGTCCGGCCTCCTTAGCGCTTTGAAAGATAAGTGCTTTGTAGATCCTTGGATCGAGCAGATAGACTCCCCTCGCTAGCAAGTGTTGTAAAGCGCTATGCTGAGTATTGCTCTCCAGGGTACCTGTCTCTGAGATACGGTCTGACTTGGTTACTGCCAGTTTCGCAGTCCCTCTGTCTGGATGCCTTACCTAGAGGCAAGTGTCCAGAGGCTCTGTTTCTGAACAGACAGGTTGTTGGCTAGACTGAAGTGTCCAATATAAGTGACACCAGGTCAGGCCTCCCTGGTGGCATTCGGTGAATATGTTCCAAGAGTAGTGATTGACATTCTATTGAAGTGGTTGGTTCCAGGCCTTTGAGCGGCCTGAGTAGGACTTCATGTAAAATGTATGAAGGTTTCCTCTTGAGGCTTATAGCTTGCTCTATGACCATAGGGAATGCTGCCACTGACAGTCCCGAGGGAGAGTGGTTCTAGCATTTCAGTTGAATTTGCTGGTTTTGACAGTGGTCACTGCCACTAGCATGCACTCCCCTCAGCATGGCGGTGTGGGTATATCATTCCCCAAAGCGTCCTAAGACGCAGTGCGAGTTCCCTTCGAAAGGGAACGTCTCAGGTTACGTATGTAACGAGACACTGCGTCTCTTTGCCATGCCTCGGGGCCTGCCTACCAAACAGTCCCTTCAGACGATATGGTAAATGAATAGAATCTAATTGCGATTTTTTTTAACCAATATTGCGATTGCAATTTAATATGCGATTATTTTTTAAGCTCTTTATCTTCTGTATTATTCAACAAAGATGAGCAATAAATTGTATAGTAATGGTGGGAATCTTTAGGTACCTTACGATCCGATTCCGATTCTGGGAATCACTATCCAATTCCAAAACAACTCTTGAACTTTTTTCTTATTAATTAATCTTATTAATAAAACTTAAAATCTATTTTTATTTATTTTTTTATTATATATGTAATAATAAGTACTTTTAAAAATAATTACACATTAAAACATGTATTTTAAAAATTGCTTGTTAAGAATTTTAAATATATAAACTAATATTGCTTCAAAACATAAAAGCTAGTAAATAATAAAGAGGAACAAAAAACATATTACAAGCAATGAACAAAGAGTGCTTTCAGTATCTGAACTGTGAGTGATTTTACTGTTGCTTGATTATTTATGATGACAGACAGCGGAAGATCTGCATTCACACTAATGCACAGATCTCTTTTGAATTATAAGATGTGGTTTGCACTGTCTGTTTTATTCCTCAAGACATTACTGACTGTATTTACATCAATTGTGCGTCATAAAAGCATTTTGAGACGTGCACAGCCACATGCGCGAGCACTCTTCACAAAGCGTGGCGCGAGCACTTGAAACGGAAAGCCTTCTGTCAGTGAGTTTCCTATTTTTAATATATAAGCACACTGCATTCCAAACGACACAAATGAAGCCTTCGTAGAGCATTTGAAAGGAAAATAGAAACAAACTAATACATTGTGTAAGCTTAACATCAAGCAAAGTTTCTAACAGGGCATATCCTGTGCAATGAAGCCCGCGAATGTCATTGTAATTTGCTTTAACCTTTCCGAACGTTATGAAATATTATTTTATGGTTCGAGTGGTGTGTGTTTGTGAGAGAGGAAATACGGGTGTTTCTAAAATCGCGCACCTGCAGTTAAAATCTAAGTTTAGAATTGGTCCAGAATCATTGGAGAGAGAATCTTTTCTCCCTCCCCTATTGTATAGTATGACCAACACAAAATGGTCTTTCCTTTAGGCCAGGCCTGTAGGCGTAACATGCTAAGTTGATGCTTCTTCTGCAGACTGCTTTACTCTCGTGTCACGTGACTAGAGTGTAATCGTAGCCTTTGCGGTTAGAAAATCGTGTTTTATGATATCACGATATTATCGCAAATGTAATTAATCGTTCAGCCCTACTCGCCAGTGGCTTGGATTCCACCCCTAACTGAAAGGTGTATCTCTGGGGGGCCTGCCTGGGGCTCCTACCATTGCCACATTCAGCTGTCCTGCAGTGGCCTCTGTGGCAGGCAACCTCGACAAGGCATCATCATTAGTATGAACTCTTCCAAAATGATATCTTATTTTCTAATTGTAATTTGCCAGTTGGGCTACCCACCTCTGTTCCACCGCTCCCAATCTAGCAGTGTGGAGGTGTACCAATGAGTCATTATCAGTTATCACTATGATTTTAGTGCCCCACAGGTAGTCTTTACATTTTTCAGTGACTGCCCACTTCATTGCTAAAAGCTCTAGTTTAAAGAGCTATAGTTAGAATTGTTTCTTTCAGCTGTGTGAAGGCTGCTGCTCGCATTAGCGATCACATGTTCAACCCTAGGGTGCAATACCATTCTGCTGATTCAAGCTGATTAGGGAATCTTCTATTCTTGGGAGGGAGAATGCATCCTTCGTGGTCACACTATTTAATTTGCGGTAATCCACATAGAACCTATTCCAGTTTCACTATGTGGTTGAACTAGAGCATCTTCAGGCCGATTTGGTAACTTGGCCCATACTAGTGCTTCACTCTGAGCTGGAACAACCACTGCATAACGGCAAGCTACTTGTGCTACATTGCTTCTTGTTTTTGGGCTTTAACTGCTATGATTCGACGGCAATATGCAAACACATTCCCCCAGTCTTGCTTTTTTGTCTTAGTCTGTGCAGACACAATTCTCTGATGACTCTGACATCTGACAGCAAGCAGAGAACACATTCATACACAATAAAGCCTGGTTCGTCCCCAGGCACCCATCCCTCATGATGACAATGCCTCATGCTAATACTGATGCCCCCTCCACTTCAAAATCTGCTAAAATATATGCCACATATGGAATGTCTAGTCCATTTGCAGCCCTTAAAGTCAGCCAGGGAACATCTCCTACTTCCTGCTATTTGGTCCACAGTAGCTGGCTCTGTTAAAGGAAACTGGCCCACTTCTCCACATCCATTACAAACTGGTCTACCATGGGCATCCCACCTAAATCTATCAATAAAGGGGCAGCCAAGGTGCCTCTGACTCCCGTTCATATGGGCTGAATGATACTCTTCAGTGGGTGGTTAGTTAGTTAAACCCTTTCATGCATGGTGTCCACATTTGTGGACAGTTAATTTAACTCCATATAGGGTTCATTTATCGTGGTAATGTTCTCCAAATCACTTGAGGGCAGTGTCAATAGATTGACAGCAATATTGTAACAGTAGCTACTGTCTTGCATTCCAAATATTCATTGCTTGATGACATCATTAATCCAAGATGGCTGACAGCGTGAGCCATGTGCCAAATGCCCCAGGCATATCTGTGAAAAACTTATACAAGGTCAATTGAGCTAAAAAAAATATTAGTATGTACAGTAAAGTATGATGAATATGTTAGTATTTTATAAACTTTAGAGTAAAATGTAGTTTTTATACACCAAAAACTAACTGTCCACGTATGTGGACGTCATGCAACAGTGGAGTCAGATTGCATAAAGTCTGATTTCTGTAACCTAACTATCTGCTCTATTTTTGCAAATATATTTTGAATTGTCTTATATTGTAATAAAACAGACATTTAACAAATATATCAACATAAATAACCATTCAAAATTATATATTACGGCATTAAATGGCAACTTTACACATACATACCGAGACAAATTAGCATTTTGCCTTCCAAACAGGGACAGCATAGGTCAAGCACTCAGTACAGAATAATATAGAATATCCCAGAGGACAGTGGAAGCATTGATGAGGAGTATGTGCCAGCAAAGCCCAGCCCATATTGCTACTAGGTTTCCGCATATGTAACTATCGTTATAGTTCCTACAATATGTGTTTTATCGTTGTTATATTGAAATATTAATGTTTTTAATAACTGAGCTGATATACATAGCATAACATGACATAATAAAAACACAATGTTCCATATTGTCATATGTGGCTTTTTGTCCCATTATACACCTTTGTTGCATGGTGTCCACAAAAACCACATGAATTTCACATGTGATCACATGTGTCCACATGTGGAAAACATGTGGCAAACATGTTACCACATGTCACAAATACAGCTTAACTGTTGTTACTTGTACCCTTTTGTTTTGTATGTTTACTCGTATTGTTCTTGTTTCATGTCCAGTGGTTGTAGTACCTTGTAGTTTCATTAGTAGTTTTTACACATTTGATGACAAATATTAGTTGTTATTGTTGTAGTGTTTTATATGTTAAGCATTTAAAACTCTTCTGCTTCATAAGTTTGTAACGTATCGTCCTGTTTTGCACTGAAAAGTGGACCTTTTTTGCCTGCAGAATTTCGTTAATGTGACCGCACCTTTACTGTCTTTCTTTTAGGCTGATTGCTCGAGGTGGATGGCTAAATATATAATTAGCAATTACTTTTATGATTGTTTTGAAGCAATATTGACAAGATTTTTTTTTTTTTTTTTTTTTAATATTGACGAGATCTTTATAAAAGGTAATATAGGCCTAATAACTTGATGAAATGACCCACTGTGGAAATATAGTTTCATTGTGTTCTTGATGTTATCGTTATAAGAATTACACAGCATCCACACCGGGCCAATCCACAGATCTTCAGGCCCTTCTTTGTGTCTTGGTTTTTCGGAACCTGAACGGTGAGTGTCCTTGAATAATTGACACTCTATGTATTTCTTCAAAATACAAACTTGTTTTCATTTTCAGTCAATTAAGCCATGTAGTTTGTGGTTTGAAAAGGTTTGATTAGTTTTTCTTGACCTTCAGACCCTCTTTGGGGCAGCTAACTCCGAACTTGTTTTCAAATTTTAATATAATTATTTTCATTTCTTACAGACTATGTCAAGTTCACACAGCCGTTGGAGACATTGAGATTAAAGTCCCTGTAAAGTCAAAATTAAACATGTGTTCTGAGTTTGTCACACCACAGACAAATGTGTTACCACCTAACCAAATTTGAATCATAAAAAAATCCGCCAAGTAAATAAAATAGCTTATCAAAATCTTGAAAAAATAAGCAGAGAAACGCAGGGGGCGTGTCCGCTGTCGGCGCCGAAACCACGCCCACTCGCGGGAAAGCTGCCGACCTTAAGCACACAAGACAACACTCACGTACAGCTCACGACGGCACTAGATGTCGGTGGGACGGGAGGGTGAAGGCCGAAGCGGGAGATAGTCGGCTCGGCCCCGTTCTGCAGCGGATTATCAGTGAATCCCAGTTGTCTGAGATGAAAGTTTGTAAAACTATCCGGTGTAAAGTCACTGCAGAGGCAGGTGTTGGTGGTGATCCTCAGCTCTCCATCAAGTTTTTGTATTGTAAGCTGTTTCGTGAATTGTAGGCTGTAGTAACTGTACTGACAGTAACTCGCGATCGAGCGGGCAAACTGAAGCTAATGCGCTCTAGTTATGATAGTTTTGGGGGAGGGGCCATATGCTCACTGCCTCCAGTGCGTCATCGAGCCACCGTTTTAGCCCCGCCCAAAAAAATCCTAAACACAGCAATAGTGAAAAACTGTTCAACGGTCTAACTTCACAATTCAGTACTACACAGTTCACAGTCTTTGTAACGTGTTTTAGCAATACATTTCTAACATGTATAATGTGTTTAGAAACAAATCTCAGAGTTGCCTTTACAGGGACTTTAAGGTCTGCATGGCACAAAAATGAAAATAACACAGAAGATGAACCGAAAGGTGAACATCGTAACCTATTTATATTGTACGGCATGAGAGGATAATATGTGTCTGTAGGTTTCCCGCTTACATGTTGGAATGCGCTTTGGTTTTTAATACTTTATTATTTACATCACAACAGACATAATAAGTATTCTATTTCTATTATATTATTCTATATCTGAGTCAGATACAAATGATTAGGCTATGTTTTTACTCACTAGTAAAGGTTCCTTAGAGATTAGAACTCCCAATTTGGATGGCTTCTAGAGGGCATGCTGTAGTTCTGCACAGGATCTGCTGTTTATATATTTTGTTACTGCCAATACACATAGACCAGTCATCGCTTGAAAATAACAGATACAATCCTGGAATTAAGAAAGAAAAGTTTACTTTATCAGGATAGACTTGTGTTTGCACTGCCCTAATCTAAATGATTTTTTTTTATCCCAAAACAGGAAGCCTGCTGATGGAGACACGGAGGACTGAGACAACACACATTCACAAACACAATACACACACACGCACTATACATCTGCGTTTTAGAGCCTTTTTCATGTATAATTTTAATATTTGGTTTTGCATTGTTTGTTTTAAACATTCAATTTGTATTGCATATTTTGAAAATAAATAAAATCTCAATTTGAATTATTTGTTTTAATGTTGGGAAACATGGCTATAGGCCCTACAGAAGAACATGGTACTGTTTTCTGTGGATTTACTTTAGAAATTACTTTAGAATGTTGATTGGTTTCAAATGTTATTCCATGAATATACGTTTCACATGGGAATTCCCATGAGTTTCACATGTAATCCATGGGTTTCACAAGTGATTACATGGTTGTCACATGGGACTTTTTTGGACTTTAGCTTATTCACCGTATCCCCCAGAGTTAGATAAGTTTATACAACCATTTTTATCTCCGTGCGTGCCATAACTCTTTCTGACGCACCCACCGCTAGCCTAGCTTATGTACATGTAAATAGTAAAATTTTGGCGTTATTTTGTCATTTATTGAGCAGTAGGCTAGATGGAGCCGTTTACCTCCAGTCTTTGTGCTAGGCTAGCGGTGGGTGCGTCAGACAGAGTTATGGCACGCACAGAGATAAAAATGGTAAGTATAAACTTAGTAACTCTGGGAGATACGGTGAATAAGCTAAAGTCCCAAAAAGTCGGTGTGTTCCTTTAACATGTGATCACATGGGTTTCACATGGGAATATACGTCTCACATGTCATCACATGGGTTTCACATGGGAATTTAAGGGTTTAACATGTGATCACATGGGAATATATGTTTCACATGTGATTACTTGGGTTTTACATGGGGATGTATGGGTTTCACATGGGAATTTATGGGTTTCACATGGGAATATACACGTGTTTACATGGGTTTCACATGGGAATTTATGGGTTTCACATGTGTAAATGTTCCAAAAGCACACATTTCCCATGTGCAAAACACGTTTCACATGTGATCCACATATTTCACATGTGCTTTTTGCACATGTGAAGTTTGCACATGTGAAGTTGATGTGTTTTTTCTGTAAGGGTAATTTTTAAATAAAACTGAATTTTTTTAAAAATGAAAATGGATTTCAATTTTAGCATCATATTAAAGTAATAAAAAGAATCTTTAAAAAATCTAGATAATGTTTTCCATCATTCATGAAAGGGTTAATAAAAGTCTATTTTGACTTAACTCTTCAAAAAAGGTAATTAACATTGCAGTAAACTGTTATTTTAACAGTTATATTTAAACTGTTCTCTTGCATCACCTCACAATGACACTTCTGTTTCCAATCAGCGACAGGCTCCACTGCCACATTCTGAGCAAACACCGGCTTAGCTGGGGCCCATAAGTCTTGCCTCTCAATCTCCATGGCCAGTGCCTCACATCCTCGAATGGCAATTTTCGGTTCCTCCGATCTGAAGGTGTGCTGTGTTATCTGGCACCAAGATATTAGCAGCGGATCCTTTAAGTCCTGTAAGTTGTGAGGTGGGGCCTCCATGGATCAGACTTGTTTGTTCAGCACATCCCACAGATCTGGGGAATTTGGAGGCCAAGTCAACACCTCAAACTCGTTGTTGTGCTCCTCAAACCATTCCTGAACCATTTTTGCTTTGTGGCAGGGTGCATTATCCTGCTGAAAGAGGCCACAGCCACCAGGAAATACCATTTCCTTGAAAGGGTGTACATGGTCTACAACAATGCTTAGGTAGGTGGTACAAGGAACCAAGGTTTCCCAGCAGAACATTGCCCAAAGCATCACACTGCCTCCGCCAGCTTGTCTTTCCATAGTGCATCCTGGTGCCATGTGTTTCCCTAGGTAAGTGACGCACCCGGCCATCCACGTGATATAAAAGAATTGAGCTTGGATGTCATCTGGTGAAAAAGTTTGATACTGCGCCCAAACAAAATCTTACTGAAAGCGAATTTTTTGATATATCATCTAAAATTTGGAACACAACTTGTTCATATTTCTGGCTTAAAATGTCTTATAGTTTTAGAGTAAAACATGTTTTGTAAAATACATATTATAATAAAATATAAACAATTATATTTTTATTATATTTTACATTTTCATAAACTTTTTTTTTTTTTTTTAATTTTACTTATGTATTACCCTTAATTTGCCATAGGTCTATATTCCAAAGTATTCTTGAATTACAATCATTTAAGTTTGGATAGTGCATTTTCATGTCTATGCAAAAAAAACAAACAGTCATTGACAGTTATTTAAGCCAGTTTTTCTCAAAATTCCATTCCTGAAAACCATAGTAATCAGCCGACTTCAGATAACCATAACCTTTGTTTCAGACAAGCTATGAAAGAAATAAAAATATATTTGGAAAGGCCTTGGTTTTCATATGGTATCAAAAGCTGTAAGAGGTAGAAATTTCACCATGTGATGGGTTTTTTCGTAGATCACATCACATATGTTTGATTTAATCTGTCAATTACTTTATTGTCTCATTTGCTGTAAATTATGGTTTCCCACATTTGTACATTAGCTTACTCTTCATTCTTTATTTTGGGAGGTGAATGAAAAATGTGTTGAAGGGATAGTTCACCCAAAAATTAAAATTATCCCATAATTTACTCACCCTCAAGCCATCCTAGGTGGATATGACCTGGAGCCATGTGGATTACTTTTATAATGGATGGATATACTTTTTTGGGATTCAAATTTTGGGCTGCCATTCACTGCCATTATAAAGCTTGGAAGAACCAGGACATTTTTTAATATAACTCAGATTGTATTCGTCTGAAAGAAGAAAGTCATATACACCTAGGATGGCTTGAGGGCAAGTAAATTATGGGATAATTTTCATTTTTGGGTGAACTATCCCTTTAAGCCTACCTAGTCTTTTGGACTTAGCGAATCATTTTAGATACTACTCACTGCACACATTTGTTGAAACTTCATCTAGAGAAAGCTGTGGAGACTAAGAGACATGTCTGTCTGCCCACATTTCCTGGTTCAACAAGATTCTCTACATACTCTCAAAGGACAAGATGCGATTCTTAATTCCAATGCGTTGTAAATAAAAAAGACTGTTAGTGCATGATGTGTTCACAGTTGCTTTATATAGGCTTTCTTAATTAAAGCTGTCATACATAAAATAGATCAGACAGGGGCGCTATAAATCCATGTTACTTCATAAGCGAATCTTCGGTGGCAGCTGAAAACCAGTGGTTTGAAATGCATAAAGAAAAAAAAGTCAAATGAAATTTAGGATCATTTTGTCTGAATCTTAATTTTTTTTACATTTTTTAATAAAAAAGCTCTTAGAATATCTCTCTTCAAGAAGTTTCTTAAAGTGCTTAGAAGAATGACGAAATTACCTAGTTATACGTACTATGTATAAAAATATTCACAAGCATTTAATGTCGTTTATGAATAGCCTTTGTAGGGTGGATAATTAGGCCTATCTCCCACCATTTAGGTTATTTAATCAGTTTTGTAAAGATGACATTGACACTTGGGCTGTAATGGATTTCCTGCAGTTTAAAAGTTGATGATTGATTTTCAACTCTACACATTTTCTTTAATTAATAAAACATAATAATACAAATAATACATATATATATATATATATATATATATATATATATATATATATATATATATATATATATATATAACTATTAAAAGAAGCACTTTTAAACGTATATGGCTACTTAATATCAGCTGAGATTATAGTTGCTGCATTCGCTCCCAAACGCTTTTTGGACCAAGTGTTTCGTTGAACAGGTCTATAGCCTACACCACATAATGTCCTCGCAGTTCAGTGCGTGTGAGTGGGCGAGTGGGGAAGCGCGAGAGGAGGGGTGAGGAAAGGAGGGGGTATACACACACACGCGCACAGCCGCACTGCTCTTCCCTGCTCGCGCCGCGTCGCTGGGAGCCCGCTGGATTTCTTTCCACACATCACTCCGTCTCGCATATCGCCGTGTTTCATAATCGCACCCAAGAACAAGAGAAGAAGAGCGGGGAAAGGAACGCCGGTGCAACGCCAGAGACAAACAGAAAGAAAAGGAAACTCAACATCAGCTATTCAAGATGAGCGAGGTGAGTGAATGAATCACTGGGGTTTGTCATTGCAGTAGATGCATCAGTGACTGCAGGTAAGTCTCCTGTAGAGCTCTTTATCGCCTGTCTCGTTTAAATGTTAATGCCTCCGGGGGAAAATAGCTCTTTCGACAAGTGCGACGAAATGAACAATTTGAAGTAAAAACAAGTATGTTTTATTTGAAAAGTCGTCTTTAACACATAATATAGCAGTGCTGTCTTGCACTTTCCATCCATTTGAGCCTCCCCACCCCCACCCACCGCATCTCTGAAGCTGCACTAAAGAGAATCAACGCATCTGTTCCGAGCCGCCGAATCACCTCAGTGGAAAGTGTGCTTTTCTTCCGCTTTCGGTCGCTCTTGTCTTAGAAAAAAATAAAAAAGAGGCTGTCATGAATCAGTGGCATAATGATTTTGCTAACTTTTCTGTACATCTTTTTTTCCCCCCGAAACCATTTTTTGGGCACTCTACCGTATTTAGAAAATGTAGAGAAAGTGCGTCTTAAGCCAGATGTTATCTTACGCACTATTCAGGTGAAAAAAAGTTGGTAGAAATGCAATAACCTCTATCATTAATGTATTAAATTAAATTAATTTTTATATATTTTCATTTTAAATTACATCACTGAGTGGTAAGATTATTTGGACAATTAATTAATTGTTTCCCCTTAGCAACAGGGCGAACATTATCTCAGAATATCGCGCGCATCTCCCGCCAGTTTAATGGCGCATAGCTACAGATCGCTTGTGGTAGGCTACAGTGTGACTGACCACATTAAACAAAACAACTCAGAATGCGAAATATTCCTGTTTTAAAGATACATTTGGTAGAGTGGTAGGGGGTGATGCTAAGTCCACAGTAGAAAGATTAAAATAGTGTCTATAGGAATTAGGCCTATTAATTTAATTTTATTTCATTATTATTATTATTATTTTTTTCTTCAAATATCTACATTGGAAAATTCCAGGTAACCTAACTTTAAATTAACTGTTTTTTAATCACGTTTTTTTAGTAGATTTATTTTTTATACACATATTTTATTATTTGATTATATAAGATTATTTGAACTTTATTTGAGCAAGAATAATCTTTTAATTACAATAATATTGTAATAAAAATAAATCTTTTAAAAAGCTTTATAGACTGTCTGTTTATTTGAGCATTTCTCATGACAAAGAGATGGAAATGTAGTTGATTGTACTGCTCCTTCTCGTACTGGAGATTTGTGTTGTAGGGGCTGGTCATGTTAAGCATGACATTCTGACACCAGCTCAGAGCTATTTATGATAGTCAGGTCACATGTGACATGTGACATTGCTTAGTTGTATATGACCCAAAATGCTTTTGTCATCATCACAGGAACGGATTCCCATGTGTGATAGATGTTGTAAGACAATCCATGCTTTGTAAAATGAGCAGAGTGGAAAAGTAGAAAAGAATAACCAAAATGACAGCTGGAACAAATCACTCCTACTGGGCAGATTCATGAGTCTACAGTTAATTTGAGGTTCAAGTTGATTATATATATATATATATATATATATATATATATATATATATATATATATATATATATACACACACACACACATCTGAACTGCACTATAGTTATCAGTGGGTTGCATTTTATGTTACATTGTGAAATGGAATATGCCACACAATAGTTGTTTTTACTGGAAATGTACTTATTTTATATTTTTGTAAAAAAAAATATATTGCTTAATGTGACAGAGGTAAAGTAGAATCTTCTATATATCTTTTAATGCATCACTAGCCGATAATATAGTATATATTTTTTTATGATATAGTTTATTTGCTATATAAAACTCTAAACATAACTAGACACTAAATTCAGACTGGTTGAGTCATATTCGAAACTGCTGTAAACTATATACAATTAAATGCCTGTGAGTGAACTTTACATTGATGTGTTTGTGTTTGTTGGTGAACCAAACTCTTTTGCGCTGCAAGGAAGTTCTTCGACTTGTTTGTGGCATGTCCCGCTCATATACAGTACCTCTCACGTGCAAATAGCGCACAGCGGTCATGCCCACCACCATGGCATGAACAGTAGCCTCTTAAAAATAGGTTCTTGATTGGCATCTATGGTTCATGAAGAACCTTTAACATGCATATAATATTTCTATTCCATTAAAGGTTTTTCATAGTGAAAAAAAGGTTATTTTTAATGCAACCAAAAAAGGTTATTCTATGGCATTGCTGCAATAACCCACGTTTGAAACCTTTATTTTTAAGGGTGTAAAGCGCAATCTCTACTGGTTACATGGTATAAACGGCCCACCACAACGTTAAACCCTAATAGAGACAATCAGAGAGAGAGTGAATGAATGCGACATGCAGTGCTGAAATGTAAAGGGCCTGGAGAAACAGCCACACACATGGCTGCTGCTGGAAACACCCGAGCTGCATTTACATCAATGGCAACTTCAACTTCTGCAGGTTTTCCTTTCTCTCTCTCTCTCTCTCTTCCTCCCCTCTCAACCTACAGCAGCTCCCTGGGGCGGCACTTAAATGCTGCAATCTGTCTCTGTCTCACAGCCGTCTCTCTCTCTCTCTCTCTCCCTCTCTCTCGCAGGCACACTTTCTCTTTCTCTCCCATTCCCACCCTCCCTCCATCATTTCACCTGTTCTCCAACTGCAGTTCTTACAGAATGAAACAAGACAGATCTTTATTGCCGAATAAGCCGAGAGATGCAGAAAGAGAATGAAGGATATGATGTGAAGAGAGTGTCTGTGAATGGGCGCAAGGCAGGGAGCGAAGGCGTTAATTGCGTGGGCTGCTTTTCCGTTTCTGTCTTTCTTTCACGCTGTCTGTGACCTTGCTTTTCCCTCCTCCATCCCCTGAGCTTTCTCCCTCCCTCTTCATTTAATTCATCTCGTCTTTCAGCCACATTTCACCCCAAACACAGATGTCTGTTTCCTCTCTTCCTGCCTTGTGCAGTGCAGCCACTCCATAGACGTCTCTTCCGCTGTCTTGCTTTTAAATGGGAAGGAAAAAGTGCAGAATAAACTCCCGTCGCTCCGGGCAGAGGAAGGGGGGAAGATAGAGGAGGTGAATAAAAACAAACGCATTAGAGGGGTTTACTGCTCCACTGCAAATCTCCATCCTACAGTGAATGGCTGCAGTCACGTGATGTTACAGCAACATTATGGCAATGTTGTTGAGACGTTGATGATGATTGGCAACTACAACACTGACTCACTCTCTGAGTTCTATCTCCTTTTCTCCATAAATTCTGTTCCTTTCGGGTTTTTCCTCTACAGAATTGTCAATGAATGGTTTAAGAGCTCAACTGGGTGACATCTACAAAATGTTTCTCTTGGGATTTTTTAAGCCTTGTTGATGTTGTCAACATACATACAGAAACCTAGGGTTGGCCGGTATGATGCTGATAGATCATTTATATATCAGAAAACGATGTTCTTCTCAGAATAGAAGAAAAGGTTTTATATAGGACATTAAAGCAGACCTACACCTAAACCTTCAACAAACCTACACCTACAAACCTACAAATACCATGGATACATTCTGCAGCAGATTGGTAATTAATTATATTTATTTATATTTATTCCTTTTGTATTTTTGAGGTAGTATTGCATTTTATTACATTTGTATTTTATTTACATTAATTCAAATGATTATTAATGAATGTAGCATTATTTGTCGCACTGTCATTCTTATATTCATCGTACATCATTTTCATTAAAGTGAAAGTAAAGTAATTATATCATACGATCTGTACCAAAAAAAGCAATAGTGACACATGGTAAAAACATTGTTACTCACACTTTTGTGTTGCGACATTACTGTCAGATCCAATATAGTTGGCCCTGCATCATCACGTTTTCAGGCTCTGAAAAGCCTGTGTCGAACTGTGTCTTGTTCAAAAACAAATCTGTAGTAAAATGAAGCAAACAAATGAACAGTGTCTCACTGACGTGATCCGGAACTTTGTTAAAAATAAAGTTAATTCACATGCTTTCTTAATGTTAGGATCACAAGGAAGGTAATGCAAAGACTGTTTTTCCACAATTTGGCACTGCAAAACATCTTGTAATCCTCAGAGGCATCTCATTTTGTTGCTCAAGTAATCCTGAGTTTGCGTCTCTCTCATATTTACTACTACATGACATGCACGGATATGTGGGCGGGGCTAAAGAGGCAATGATGTAGAAGTAGGGAGCTTGATGTCAATAAAAGCTGTTTTTGGACTAACAAGGAAATTTTGAGCTCTGAAACTTACAGGATATGTATAGTTCAATGACCTCTTATATGTCAAAAGTTCAGGGAAAATTTTATTTCTTAATTCATGACCCCTTCTGTAAGTCTCTTCATATATAGAACGTCTGTCACCATTATGTTCAGTTTCATTTTCATGGACTAATAGAGGGCATGCACGTAACGTCACCGTCGGACTGAGTGACTGTGGTTATGCCCACTGAGTGGCAAAAAGACTGAGAGGCGGGGATGGGGGGGGCGGGGGCTGGCTTAGCCATGGACATCCCTGTGCCCCCCTCCGGACTGAGGGAGACGGACTTGATAATAACGTGCCATTTTCTCACTCAAACCACTGCCGCCTGCTGCTTCTGCTACTGATTGCTTTTAGAGTGAAACGCTGCCCATAACTGCTGGTCTAAGATCTGTTTTCTCCATAATAATAGCATATTATTAGTGAAAAAGAGTTGAGAAAAGACCCAGTGCGTATCTGTATTTGCGCTAGTCAAATGATTCAGTTTCCAACGTGTTTGATTCATTATGTTCTTAATTAGAGCATTCTTGTTTGTATTTGAGTTTGTCACCTTGTGTATTTAAGTTCTTCTGATCCTTTCAGTCATTGTCCGTTATTGTTTGTGCATGACATGCTGTCTCGCATCTATGTGGATTAACTGAGTTGACTTTGTTTTAATAAACACTCATCTACCTGAATCTTCTTCATCATCGGACTAAAACATGACAATGTCATATATAGATGCTTTATGTCATTTTTAATTTTAAATGTTATTAATTAAACAGTTTGTAAATATACTTTTACTAGAAATTTTAAATCACTGGAAAAAATGTAAATAATCCAATCACGAAAGTATTATACAATCATTTAAGACGTTTCTCCTTATATAGAACCTTTTTGGCATAAAGAGTTCTCTAAAGCCTAGAACCCAGGGTTCTATATAGAACCTTTTCTTCTAAGAGTGTATGGTGTAGACATGGTGGACTTTCCACGTAAAATCACAACTTAATATACTGTACAATTCAACTGATGTGCAGTCACAGGTTGCGTTTCATAATGTAAAGCTGTTTCTGCACTGTCAGGCTTGTTATTCATTTGCTATGATCATTTATATCTTCATTTGAAGATCCAAATAATAAAATAAATGAGATTAAGAGATTTGTGTTATTTGTATACAAGCTATATCATTTACTGGACTATTCAAAAATGGGCATTACTCCATGGATAACACATACTATGAGTCATGTAAATATGACTGAAATGTAGGTGACACTGATATGACTGATATGAATGCAGATAGAAAATTGCATCACCTATATCTTTATGTGTGTGTTTCTGTATGGATATATATGCCATAGTTTAGCATAAAAGCTTTGAAAGGTTTGTACTAAATGATCTTGCTTTCTTAAGACACAAGATCCAAAGAGAGTTAAGTCCCATTTAGACATCAGTATTCTTTAATAACATGCAAATGTTATTCTTTATCCAAAGTAGGCTATGCGCCATTATTTACTCGATTAAATTTGAGTGCTCGATTTAAAAAAAATCTCTATTGCAATTTACTTGTGTCGATTAACTGGCAAAATACCGAAAGTGACGCATTCAATGGACAAGAATCCATGAACCGCATTATTAGTCTATTTTCTAAGGCTGCACTAAATATTAAAACCATTTAAAAATCATTGCATACTGCTATTGTGAAATCTCAAAGGCTGCGATTTAATTAAATACATAAATATATGTGCTGCGGGTCTTTAGTTACCCGGGACGTCATTCACTACCCTCCTCCTCATTCATTTTTTAAAGTTAAAAAAACCTTCTTAATATTCATTGTAAACAATATAACATGGAAAAAAAAAAATATATATATAAAAGAATGCCTTTTTGTAATAATTGTATAGGGTCGCTAATGACCCTGGGTGTGTAACTGTAAGTATATTTTTTCTGCACCACAATAATGAAGGGCCCTATTTTAACGATCTAAGCGCATGGTCTAAAGCGCAATGCCGCAAGTGCACTTAGGGCGTGTCCGAATCCACTTTTGCTAGATTAACAACGGGAAAAATGGTCGGCGCGCAAGGCGCATGGTCTGAAAGGGTTGTCCCTATTCTCCTAATGAGTCATGGGTGTGTCTTGGGCATAATGTGCAATAAACTAATCAGAGTCTCATCTCCCATTCCCTTTAAAAGCCAATTGCGCTCGCGCCATGGGGGATTCGCTTTACATGGCGGAATTTGCAAGCAGAAAAACGGAACGCTTCGCTAGCGAGAAATCAGATCTGCTTGTCCAATGACGCCTGCTTGCTCATCTTTACTGCAAATAGGTAGGCTAATTCTAATACATGCAATGACTATCTATTATGACATGTAGGCATTTTTATATTTATGTACACAATAATAATTTTTTACATTTTAATCCTTTAATTATTCATACTTAAAAATGTTTGTGTGCTGCTGCACCTGCCTATAGGCGCATACTACTAACGCTCTCTTTAAATAACACAAAAAATACTGCTCATTTTCAGTTGTCTCAAAATAGCAACGCACCAACAATGCGCCTGAACACACCTCGTTTTCAGTTTACTCATGGGCAAACAGATGGGCGCAAATGCATTTGCTATTTAAACGACTTGGCTCTGGACATGAAAATGATAACTGTTAGGCTGAAACTAGCAAAAACACACTTGTGTCGCGCCTGATGCCGCATTGCGCCAGGTGTATGATAGGGTCCTTAAGCTTTGATGACTGAATAAGTGCAAATCACCTTTATTCCACAAGGTGGCAATGTCTGCTACACAATGATGAAATGACGTTAACTCATAGTCTACGTTCAGACGGTCAGTCCAAAACCGATTTTGAAATCCGATCAGATTTAGCAAGTGTGAACAGCAAACCAATCACATGAATATCAAACCATATGTGGTTTGAAATCATATTCAAATGGCATTTCTGGAAATCCGTTTCAGACTGACTGCTCTGATCTGATTTCGCATGGTTAATGTGACTTTCTCGCGGCGCACAAAATGTAGGAAACATGGTGAAAGTCGCTGTGGGAACAAGGTTGTGTTGTTGCAAAGTGCCGGACAAGCAGAAAATGACAATATAACGGAGACATGTTTTGAAACCCGCCGGAGACGACAGCATGGATTAAAGCCACGCATACCAGCCTTCTACGTTTCTGCCACTGCCTCATAAGACGCAGTAGTCCAGCGCAGCGGCTACACATTGTCATGTTGTAAATAAAACAACATCTTGCGGTTGCTGTTGTTGTTGTTTTTGGTGTATACCTACCAACACAATGCCATTGCCATAGAAACCAATACAGATATTCTGGAAAACGAAAGAGAAGGATGGACACACAAATCTGAACAAAAAAAATTATAATTGCGATACACAATAATTGACAGTCAATAATTTTAGATCAGATTCCAATTGTATACACAAATAAATCAAATTTGGACTGACAGTGTGAACGTATCCACAGTTACTGCAGGCAGAAAAGTTTCATCAGCAAAACTTGAAATGGCTCAGCGATTTACTGCAGAGCAAGTACTGAATGCAATCAAATATTAGTGTCACTGTGCGTTCACACCGCCACTGGCGAGAGCATCAAAATTCGCTCTGGCTGCCTTGCCAACAACGCTGTAGAAAGATTTGTGGACGCTCTGACGTAGAGTGAATGCTTGGTCTTTTTTTTTTACTTTATTTAAAAGGGCTGCAAAGCAAATAAGCATGTTGATCAGTATTTGTGCAGACTGACCACAAGTAGGATATAAGTTAACCTCATGAAATATTTTGAATGTGAGAGTAAGAAATTGATTGATGGAAAGAACTTAACAATTACAGTTACATGTTTGATAACGAAATAAACCAATTAAAAGCCATTTGTGTGGTGTGGCTTTTGTGTTCATGGTTAAGTGCTAGTCTAATTTCAACATTTATAGGAGACGTTTGCTCGCCTTGGTCTTTAATTAACATTAACATTAATTTATGTGCAGCCTACATTACAATAACTGCCCTGGTTGAAGTGTAGCCTTAAAGGGGTCATCGGATGCAAAATTCACTTTTAATGATGTTTTATTAACAAGGTTCAGGAGGAGCATGTTCAGATAATTGACACAAGTGGAGAGCACTCAGCCAATCAACAATACAAGGTATATACACTCACCTAAAGGATTATTAGGAACACCTGTTCAATTTCTCATTAATGCAATTATCTAATCAACCAATCACATGGCAGTTGCTTCAATGCATTTAGGGGTGTGGTCCTGGTCAAGACAATCTCCCGAACTCCAAACTGAATGTCAGAATGGGAAAGAAAGGTGATTTAAGCAATTTTGAGCGTGGCATGGTTGTTGGTGCCAGACGGGCCGGTCTGAGTATTTCACAATCTGCTCAGTTACTGGGATTTTCACGCACAACCATTTCTAGAGTTTACAAAGAATGGTGTGAAAAGGGAAAAACATCCAGTATGCGGCAGTCCTGTGGGAGAAAATGCCTTGTTGATGCTAGAGGCCAGAGGAGAATGGGCCGACTGATTCAAGCTGATAGAAGAGCAACTTTGACTGAAATAACCACTCGTTACAACCGAGGTATGCAGCAAAGCATTTGTGAAGCCACAACACGCACAACCTTGAGGCGGATGGGCTACAACAGCAGAAGACCCCACCGGGTACCACTCATCTCCACTACAAATAGGAAAAAGAGGCTACAATTTGCACGAGCTCACCAAAATTGGACAGTTGAAGACTGAAAAAATGTTGCCTGGTCTGATGAGTCTCGATTTCTGTTGAGACATTCAGATGGTAGAGTCAGAATTTGGCGTAAACAGAATGAGAACATGGATCCATCATGCCTTGTTACCACTGTGCAGGCTGGTGGTGGTGGTGTAATGGTGTGGGGGATGTTTTCTTGGCACACTTTAGGCCCCTTAGTGCCAATTGGGCATCGTTTAAATGCCACGGCCTACCTAAGCATTGTTTCTGACCATGTCCATCCCTTTATGACCACCATGTACCCATCCTCTGATGGCTACTTCCAGCAGGATAATGCACCATGTCACAAAGCTCGAATCATTTCAAATTGGTTTCTTGAACATGACAATGAGTTCATTGTACTAAAATGGCCCCCACAGTCACCAGATCTCAACCCAATAGAGCATCTTTGGGATGTGGTGGAACGGGAGCTTCGTGCCCTGGATGTGCATCCCACAAATCTCCATCAACTGCAAGATGCTATCCTATCAATATGGGCCAACATTTCTAAAGAATGCTTTCAGCACCTTGTTGAATCAATGCCACGTAGAATTAAGGCAGTTCTGAAGGCGAAAGGGGGTCAAACACAGTATTAGTATGGTGTTCCTAATAATCCTTTAGGTGAGTGTATATGCAGCAGTGAACTTGTGAATATGGTGTTTGCAGTGTGTGGACACAACCACCCTACAATGATAAAAATTCATTCACTCCTTTTTTTAATCCTCAAAAAGCCTAAACACTCTAAATAATCAAGCCGTTTTAATAATCTGAGCAATATGATGTCATATTGCTCTTGCTCTGCCCACGACCGCTGACGGACTGTCCCATATTAGCATATGGCAGCACTTCACGCCCCACAGAAGAGAGGGGTGGGGTGAGCAGTAGCTCATTATCATTTAAAGAGACATGCATCGAAACGGGTCGCTGTGAACAGAGCTAAAATGTTGCCTATAAATAGTGTTGCACTTATCAAATTCACATTATAGATCATCAAGTTGTTGCGTTTGGTGTGACATTGCTCTACCTGCAGAGAAGACGTAACTAAAAGTTTACACAACTGTGTTCTCTGGAATCCTCTCAAGTGGAGGACTTCTACATTTCGATTGGTTCCCGTCGAACCGTGTCATAGCTCATTACCATAAAGTTGACCTAACTTCATCTCACCTCGATTCTCGACGCCCACATCGTCCTAGACGTGCAGCTGCTCGCCGCCTGCTCACAATGAACATTAATAATTTCCGGCCACTTTGACGCTCTCGCCCATGGCAGTGTGAACACACAGTCACTGTCACTTGATGGTGGATCTGGTGAAGAAGCTGTCAGCGATCAAAATATTTGTTTTTGAGATGTTGAAAATAATAGTTTTGAGAATATGTTTGAGATTGCGAATATGAGCCAGATTCCCAGATGTACTGGGAAATGTCTCAATATTGGAAATATTTCCGTTTTAAACCATTATGGCAAACCAGTGGATATCACAAAAGCAATGTGCAAACTTTGCGTTAGAGTTATGCCGGTGAAGAAGTCTCAAACATCAGTCAATTCACTACAGCGCCCTGGAGACCTACACGCAGGTGCGGGGGAGGTGCAGACAGGTACAGAGGTTTCCAGGGCGGGACTAGGACATCGGGCGGCCATGGCGTGTCAGGGGTCTCGGGCGGCCATGGCGGATCAGGAGCCTCGGGAGTCCACGGCGGATCAGGAGCCTCGGGAGTCCACGGCGGATCAGGAGCCCCACCCACATGTGCTCCACCCACATCTTCCCCACCCCCGGGTATATAGCCCCCCCCCAAAACTTTCTTGGGGGAATTCAGGGGTAGTATGGAGGGCACGCGGAATGGGATGAGCTCCTGGGCTGGAGCGGGCTCGAGGAGAGCTGGAGCGGAATCCAGGAGACTCGGAGCGGGAACAGGGAAGCCTGGAGCGGAATCCAGGAGACTCGGAGCGGGAACTGGGAAGCCTGGAGCGGAATCCAGGAGACTCGGAGCGGGAACTGGGAAGCCTGGAGCGGAATCCAGGAGACTCTGAGCGGGAACTGGGAAGCCTGGAGCGGAATCCAGGAGACTCGGAGTGGGAGCGGGGAAGCCTGGAGCGGAATCCAGGAGACTCGGAGTGGGAACTGAGGCGGCAGGATCGCTCCAAAAGTCTATGAACCAGAGGTCCTGTGGCTCTGGCGTGGCTGCGGCCATCTTGGCCGGAGACCCCACAGGCGATCCACCGCTGACGTGTCTTCAGGAGGGGACACGGGAGAGATCGGGGTGATGAAGATTCCCATCTTCAGGGCAGTCCTGGCAGTTTTTGGTCCGTTCTTCGGTTACAGTGTGCAGTGCAGCAGGGAAGAGAAGATCCAGGGCTTCCACAAAGATGGGTTTTTATTTATAAACGGAAACAGAACACAACACACATAAGCATAACAAATAAATAAGAACAGACAAGGAGTGCAGGGAAGTGAGATCAATATAAAGGGAGTGCTAATGACGATGACCAGGTGCAGGGAATCCAGGGAGAGTGGGAGAGATGAGGAGTGAGTGATTTCAGGTGTGAGACAGGGAGGATCATGGGAAATGGAGTCCAGGACAGGCGTGGATTGTAACAATAATAATATAGTCGCATATTCTCTCAGAGACGATGAGAGCTGAATCTACTTTAACATTTGCTGATAATGGTATATAACCGTCTTCAATTATTTTCTTAAGATTTTTCTTGTGGCCCATATGTAGTGAAAAAATATTTTGTGTTTGTGTAAGTTGTTTTTGAAAGTGTGTTTAAAATAAGCATAAAGCTGCTCTTCATTTTCATTGATTATTGCAGTGTTCGAACATATTATAGACTGTTAATAATTTTAATTATAGGCCTGTAATTCATTGTGTAATAGACCAAAATGTTTTAAAAAAAATTCTATGAAGAGTAAGCTAATCTATCTAATATTTCATTATCCTCACAGTGCGTCAGTTATGCGGTGATTCATTATGAAAGTATTGCAGTGCAAATGAATTATGATACTAATTTAATAATAATAATAAGTTAATATATTAATTGGAAATGCCAAATCCTCTTGATATCGCTGATAGATTATGCTTTTGACGATATCTCTGGCCATCGTCGGTACACAACATTTGTAGGAGTTTCCCTTCCCTTAATTTGCCTGTTTAGTAAATCTGGCCCCAAAAGTTGAAAAACAAACCAGTAAGTCAATTTTATATTAATGGACCTACCATAAAAACACCTCAACATCCTCAACAATGTTTGAGTCACATGCATTTGATTTTTTTTTTGCTTTACAACTGCAGTTCAATGCAATACAGTTATCATGGCATTAACTGTAGCACAGCTCATTTTGCAGTAGAGCCGTTATACAAAGCTGTCGTACTACTGCAGTTCAGTTCTGTAATTGATACTTGCATTACACAGAACTTTGATTGTAAATAATGCCCTATGTATTACACTAAACTATAGTTGCACTGTAATCAACTGCATTTATATTCTGGGGAAGGAAACTGGCTGTACTACAGTTACACTACAGCAGACTACAAGTACGTGTGTACTAAAATTTAAAAGCCTTGTACGTACTTCAGTACTGTTTTTGATTGTGCAGCACAAAACTGCACTTTTTACTGCATAAATTGCAATAATACTGCAGTCATACTGCAGTTCATTTTGTAAGAGGATGTTTAGCATAATGTTCACAATGCTTTTTTTACCGTGAAGTAATATAGTGACAAGGGACTTATTTACTTACATGGACTTATGGACTTGTTTTCTCAAGCATACAATAACTTTATGTAATAACCAGATTGAAATACAGATTATAGGTATTTAGATTTAAGGGAGTACTGTTGTTTAAGAATAGCCAGAAAACACTATGTGACAGCATGAAAATACAAGTCTTTGTATTTGTATAGCGCTTTTCACAATACACAGTGTTTCAAAGCATCATTACAGAAAGATATGATGTTAAGGTTTAATATCTTATAATATAGTATCTTATATCTTCATGCTATTTAGTAGTATTTAGCAGATTAGAGCTGGAAAAATACACTGAAAAAAGGTGCTAGAAAAGCTCCTGTCTTTGTAAGGAAGTGAAAAAAATAAAATAAAATATGAAAGTTACGACGCACACGCCGTAATTATGTCTCATAACTTAAAAGTGTGAGCTTCCCGGGAGGGCTGTATGTGCATGCATCCACTGAAATTTTAATGGTGATTTTTGTATTTTTAAAAGTTTGACATTCCCTGGTCACTGCATGTTGAAAAAGAGCAGCTTCAGTCACATGGGTTTAAAATGACATAACGGTGAATAAATGAGGACAGAGTTTTCATTTTAGGGTAAACTATTCCTTTAACATCCTCCACGGGCCTGGTTTGCAATCAAATTATTGATTGTATGTAAAAATATTCTGCAGGACCTACAGCATTATTGAGCAAAGGGCAACACTTGGGAGTGTTCACTGTTGTGATCTCAAACAAGCTCGTGTAGCCCAAAGCAGACAGTATATTGCTGGCGTGTGTCTGACCTTCTCTCTCTTTCTCTCTGCCCTCCAGCGTGGACACACAGGGGAGGCCAACAGCAGCCAAACATCCTCCACAGACAACAAAGGTCTGTCTGCCGCTCCACTTATCTCTTCATACAGCCACTCTCACAGTGAAACACTGGGACAATGTATATCAAATAATGTAATTGTGCATTCCAGCTGTAATTTAGACACTATTTACTTTGCAACTTACAAGCAATGCATTATTAGTGGGGTTCAGAAAGTAAGCCAAAAAAAAAGTAAGCATCCATCCAGCTTTACAGCAGCGAGTTTTGCATGGGCACATGCAAATGTACAAATCTAATCTCATTGGTGTCCTTGTTGAAAAGAAATGCACTTAATTGTATTGAATGTGCACTCGTAGTGTAAAAATCTTTAAACATTTAAAAAAAATTAAGAATAAACAAGTACACTTTCATGACTATGTTTCTTAACACACTTAAGTACACTCTTAAAAAGTGCACTTTGTAATAATGACAAAGGAAAAGTTTAACTTAAAAGCACATTTTAAATATTGTTTTAATATTCTTTTGTCATGCATTAAAGAAGTACACTTATTTTGATTTTGTCTAGCTAGCATACTTAAAGTATATGTAAAGTACTTTAACTGTACTAAATTTTAACTGTAGTGTTATTCAATATTAATATATTTTAAATGTACCTAAATTGCAACTTCATCATTAGAAATGTGTGATTACAAATATATTTAAATACATGATATACAAGTTTCAATAGAAATTACATTGTCCCCTTAAAGGATTAGTTCACCCAAAAATAAAAAATCTGTCATTAATTACTCACCCTCATGTCATTCCAAACCCGTAAGACAATTCGTTCATCTTCGGAAAAAATAAATTAAGATATTTCTGATTAAATCTGAGAGCTCTCTGACCTCTCCATAGACAGCAATTTAATTACCCCTTTCAAGGCCCAGAATGGTAGTAAAGACATTGTTAAAATAGTCCATGTGACTACGGTGGTTCAACCTTAATTTTATGAAGTGCCAAGAATACTTTTTGTGCACAAAAACAAACAAAAATAACGACTTTATTCAACAATTTCTTCTCGTCAGTGTCAGTCTCCTATGCTGTTGACTTAGTAAATACAGAACGTCAGAGCTATGCCAGAACGCTGGATTACCATTGGCCGATGCTGTTCACGTGAGCACCACGGCGCATATGTGTGATGCTGACACAGAAGCTGGCCAACGTAAACTGTGTAGGAGACTGACACAGACAAGAAGAAATTGTTGAATAAAGTTATTATTTTTGTTCGTTTTTTGTGCACAAAAAGTATTCTCGGCGCTTCATAAAATTAAGGTTGAACCACTGGAGTCACATGGACTATTTTAACAATGTTTTTACTACCTTTCTGGGCCTTGAAAGGGGTAATTAAATTGCTGTCAATGGAGGGGTCAGAGAGCTCTCGGAGTTCATCGAAAACATCTTAATTTGTTCCGAAGATGAGCAAAGGTCTTACGAGTTTGGAACAACATGAGGGTGAGTAATTAATGACAGAATTTTTATTTTTGGGTAAAATAAAGAATATTTTAGTTTACCACAATTGCTTAGTACATTCAGCAGTATACTTATTTCAATAGACAATATAAGTAGTTTTGAAATTACATATAAAGATGCACTACTTGTTAGTAGTGAAGTACTACTTAAGTGAGTCAAAAAGCACCCTAAAGTTCAGCTAATTACATTTAATATGTAATTAACATGGAATTAAGTGCCTGAAAATATTACATTCAGTTTGCACTTAAGTATGTTCTTTTAAAGAATGTTTCCGTAACACTTTATAATTCAGTTCTATTAGTTGACATTAATGCATTAACTAACAATAATAATACATTGTACAGTAATACATTTATTACAGTATTTATTCATCTTTGTTTATGTTAATTAATAAATGTACAACTGTTCATTGTTTGTTCATGGTAGCTCAGGGCCATTCAATTGGATTCATAAACACTTCAGAAGTATTTTTCATTTTTAATTCATGTTAACAAATGCAATTAACTAATGTTTCCAGATGGATACCATTCTGTACTAAGTATTCTTTTTAAAAGCATGCTAAAGTGTGCTTCTTTTTCACAAGAGTGATCTGGTGTTCTGATGAGTTGATTCACTCTGTGGTTTGGTCATTGTGTTCTAGAGAAGGCATCTGACTCTGCAGGAAAACCTGAGCAGGAGGAAGAGGTCGATATCGACCTGGAAGCCCCGGAGACGGAGAAAGCAGCCCTCGCCATCCAGAACCAGTTCAGACGCTTTCAAAAGAAGAAGAAGTAGAGATACTTGAACAATTAGGACATCTTACACATGCTTTAGGAAGAAAATGTGAGGAGGGGTAGAAAGCAAGAAAAAGAGAGAGAAGCATAACTTAATCGAGCATGAAATGTATCTAGTCTCCCCTCTGCTGCTCCTAAAGCCACATATCTACCCTCTGAACCCCTGCCCCAAAAAATCTCCTCTTTAACATCCCGCTTTATCCTCTTCCTATATGAGAAGCCATTCTGAGAAAAACGATCTTCTTCTTTCACACATAGAGTAAGCACAGCACATGACAGCCGCATCAGAAAAGCACATTGCAAATGTCCACCACACATCTTCTCTTGTCTCTTCTTTCCATTTCTCACTGTGGTTTTGAGTGTAGCGTGGGACAAAATCTCAGGTTTGGTTCCATTTCAGTCGATGGAAACCGCAACTAATGACGATCACTAGCACGGTTGAGTAGTCCAGGCAACCATCTAGTGCCCAGTTCTCTTCAAAAGAACCTTAACCTAAAAGGTATGCGATTTCTTTACCAACCTGAATTATTAATGTAACTGCAGTCAGCACAGAGAAGCAAAAAACAACAAGAGCCAAGAGGACCTGTGAGGAAACAGAACCCACTACTTTAAAAAGTGGATAAACACTGTGGCCAATAGAAGAGATGTCTAAACGCAATGTAGTTGTTGGCAATAAACTTTGCCCTTGGCCTTGCAATCAATCCCATTCTCCTTGTGACATCTGATCAGAATAGAACGTAGAGTGAGTGCTGATGGCCACTCAAATAAAATCATTGATTAGTTTTAGCCAGTCAGTGAGCAGGATCAGAATACGTTATAGTGTTACAACGTTGGTAACGTGAGCTGAGGCGCATACACAGTATTTACTGTCGGCGCTTCCCAACACACAAACACAGATTTAAAGACGCTGGAGAGATCAGACAAGAGAAACAAGTGTAAGATGTGAGGAGGAAACAAAAACGCACAAGATCGTTCTCCATTAATAGTAACTCCAAATCCTCAATGCACAACTTTGCGGGCATTCACACGTTTCCTCGCATTAAAATCTGCATGTGGCACACTGACCTGCTCTGAAAAGCCAGGCCTCTATCTACACCAGTCTCTTGTCTCAAACTAATTAATGCTCTATTAATTATTATTGGAATGTAACCTCTTTCTCTATTTAAAGGAGAAAATCTCTTTGCTAAGACTCAGCTTTGTATGAAAGTTACCTTCATAATCCAATGGGCCAATTTGCATAGTCGAAATTTCCAAGGCGCTGTATGAGTCAGACTGCTGCACCCTTAAAGGTAAAATGCAAAAGGGTTAAAAAACAAATGGGCAATTTCGATCACATTCCCTTGGTTTTTCCTTTTGTTTCTGCCTCTCATTAACTCTTTTTACCCACAAGACCGCTTTCATTTATCGTTCTTTATGGCCCATTTTAAGCATGGCCTCATTTTGCTTCCCCTGAAGGCTTTTCAATCCTCAATCTCTCTTGTGTGACATGTCAACTATACTGGGATTTCAAAGCCCGTTTTAGAGTTTGATGGAATATATGACGGAACAGCTGTGGTCCATACTGATGTCATAGATACTGTATTACAACTAGAACATAATATTATTCAACATAGAGACAAAATGAGCAGGGTACTGTATATTTAAAGCATGCAGCTGTATATCCTAAATGCCCTGCTTTCCATTCAATTCAACTGCCTTCCTTGATTCTATCCCACACTTGAGTGATTGACATCGGTCTTGTTCCAATTCTTCAGCTGCCTGCTTTCTCCTTTGCGCCCTTCATCGCAAGCTAATCCGGTTAAGGGCTCAGAAATGAGCCGTAATAGAATTTGGCTCACATAGAAAAGAACCTCACCATTCATTAAGTGTGTAGTACTATAGCCACATTTCACGTGTCTAAACCTTTCCAGCCAGCTGAGAGTTAGAGAAGGGCTTATAGAGGAGATGTTTTCTTTAAAACTGCTGGAACCTTTAGCAATAACTGTGATGCTACAAGAGACGAGAGCATTTCCAAGTGCCGGAGACACAGACAGACCTCCGCATTCACTGCAGGGAATCCACCAACGTTAAGAATTGCCATTGAATGCATCCCTAACCTAGCCTCGCTCATCTGCTAACCTCTTTAAACAAACCAGGTGTCATCGTTTTCTGTCTTTTATTGCTTGTATTCTTTCTTACCGGGCTGATCAGATTGAACAAGATAGATGTCAGTCACGCTGTAATCTGTCCTCGATAATCCTGTTTGAATTGAATTTGACTGAGAATCCATAATTTTGTTCTTTTATATCTTGGTTTACATCGAGGTGACGCAATGGTGTGGATTCGGACACATGGGGTAGTTTTGGGGTTTACAGTATGTTGCTGCTTTTTCTGTGTCCTAGAGAGAAATGTGGATATGCTTGTGACAAATCATCTTTTTGAGGTGAAGAACCCTGTATTTTCTGTTTTCAGCTTCTGTACTCTATGTGTGGTAGGAGTGAGAGATACGGCATTCAAACAGCCCTCTGTTCTTTTAACTCTGCACAATTAAAACTTGCTGCAACTTGCTTAAGAAAACCTCTACCATGGTTGTTTTGTGTTCTTCTTGCAGTATTATTTGTCTGTTTTAACTGGAACCTCACACAATCAAACTATAAACATTCCACTGCCCTTTTGACTGCATTAAGTACAGTCCAAAAATGTGACACCAAAGAAGTTATATCATTGGATGCTGCATAGATCTATTGCACAGAGCAAAGACAAGTTAATAGACTTAGAATAGAATAGTTTCAGTTTCTTCATCCACTCCACACTGCTTGTCCAATGTAGGGTCATGGGGAGGATGGAGCCTATCAGGGATTGCAGAGCAGAAATGCCTTCTGGCTCAGCCGGGACTCAAAACAGTGACCTTCTTACTGCGAGGCAACATTGCTACCCACTGAGCCACGTTTTTCCAAGTTTCACACTTTTTACAAAACTTCATGTCAAATACCTTTATCAAGCACTGCCATTCAACCCTGTTACCAAAATTATTGTAAGAAAAATGATCAAAGACTAAAGCCCAAAGTATACTTCAGTTTTATTAAATGTGCTTTGATTTTTTTTTGCACTAATTAGTTTGTCCACATGGTTGCGACACTTGCCCGGGTCGGAAACAGAGGAGAAAGAACAAGAACAACAACAAACTACTAAAGACGGCAAAAACAATAGACATCCAAGTTGACGTGCTTTTTGCCACACCTGCCAATGGCAAGTGACTTAAATTTAACGGGCATAAATATAATTTTTACGTGCCATGAAACTTTTAGATACCAGTAAAAATTTTCAATTTTATATTCTAATTTCGATACCTAAAACTACCAGCCTAACTAATATAAATGTAAAACATTAAACAGTTAGTAATAAAATAAGAACAAATAATCAAATTATAAGCAATAGCACAAATAAATACAATAGGACATGAAATAAATACAAATCGCGTACAAATTTAATACAAATGAAATAAACAATGCTTTCCAGTTTGGTTTTTCAGGTAGTTCTAACAGTAATTCCCTTTCAGTCGGTCACGTTCGACGTACGTCGGAACTGACCGACGAATTGGGCATCATTTTCAGAGACCAATCTACTTTGAGTGTTTAAAAACGAGCCAATGGACATTGGCGTGCGGTTCACGCATTTCATGCTCCGCCCCGCATCGCGGGTATAAATACGGAAGTGGAATACCGCATCTTTGCTTTCTACTTCGGAGCCGAACACTGCTGTTAGTTCAGTCTGTTGTTTTCTACAGAGAGTTTTGTTTACCTTAAACGAGTCTGCTTGAAGAGGATCGCTCTGTTTCCGGTGCGGGTGAAACGTCACATGCAGCGGGTGGCCGCTTCAATACAAAACAAACAGCTGTTTTCACAGCTTGCTGGGTGTTTTTCTTTGAGTGCTCACAAGCAGGCTTGCACTTTTGGACTGCTGTGAGCCGCGGCCATCTCCCTGTGTGCTTCAGCACTATCAGAGCAGTTTCCTTTTTCTAAAAGAGCAACACGGTTTGATCCTGAATCTTTTTCAAGATGTCATTCAAACCGTGTGTTTCTGGATGCCGTCGTTTACTGTCCCCAGTTGGCGGTCATGATCGTTGTCTCACGTGTTTGGGCGTCCAGCACGCTGAGGCAGCTTTCGTGAATGACTCATGTTCCCACTGCGGGAACATGACCATCGCAGTTTTACGGTCTAGGCTCGAATACCTCAGAAGGGGTGGAGTCCCATTGCGTATCCCCCGATCTAGTGGTCCTCCCGGCTGCTACTTTGGCTGATGCCTTTGGTGGAGACCTAAGCCCAAGCAGCAGAGCACAAGGGTGGCGCCCAACCCGCTCAGGGTCCCGCGAAGTCCGCTGGCAAGTGTAAGGGCAAGCGGCCCTGAGACGGGCAACCCAGGGAGAAGAGGAGCTGCTCTAGGGGAGATGGTGTCCGCACCGGAAGAGGAAGAGGACCGGGGGGAGAATACATCTGGTTCCAGTTCAGAACATCCTGCCGCTGGCTCTCCAGAGCTCAGTGGTACCCACATTCTCAATAAAAGAGCAGTTTCCTCCCTCCCTGGGCCCAGAGAGGGTCAGGTTGGCAGTGCGCGACACCCCCGGGCCTTGCCACTCCTTTCCTCCCCTCCCTTCGCCAGGGGGCAGCAGTGTGCGGCTCAAGGATGCCACCAGGCCTTCTCACCCACACTCTGCCCCACCCTGGAATACTTAGACAACACCCCGGCCGCCTCCGGGCCTCCTGAGTCGGGTCTGGGTGTTCCACCTCGCTGTCCCACCCCGGGTACGTCTGTGGTGCCGTTGGTCCCGCTTGCTCGGTCTCTGGGGGCCTGGCTAGAGCTCCCCAGGCCGTCTCGGTGGCTCATCCGTACCATCAGACTCAGCTACACGATTCAATTCGCTCGCCGGCCTCCCAAGTACAAGGGTGTCCTCTTCACCTCCGTGCGAAGCAGCGATGCCCACGTCAGAGATTGATGTCCTACTGGCGAAGGACGTGGTTGAGCCGGTTCCTTCAGCCAATATGAGGTCGGGGTTCTACAGCCCCTACTTCATTATACCCAAGAAAGGGGGTGGGTTACGGCCAATCTTGGACCTGCGTGTCCTGAATCGGGCCCTGCACAAGCTCCCGTTCAGGATGTTAATGCAGAAACGCATTTTCGAGTGCATCTGTCCCAGAGATTCGCAGCGATCAACCTGAAGGACGCGCACTTTCATGTCTCTATTCTCCCTCGTCACAGACCATTCCTATGCTTTGTGTTCGAGGGGAGGGCATATCAGTACAAAGTCCTGCCCTTCGGGCTCTCCCTGTCGCCTTGCGTCTTCACGAAAGTTGTAGAGGCAGCCATTGTTCCGCTCAGAGAACGCGGCGTTCGCATCCTCAACTATCTCGACGACTGGCTCATACTGGCTCAATCGCAGGACCAGTTGTGCGAACACAACGACATGGTGCTCCGTCACCTCAGCCTGTTGGGCCTTCGGGTCAACCGAGAGAAGAGCAAACTCTGTCCCACACAGAGGATCTCTTATCTCGGTATGGAGCTGGATTTGGTCAACCATACTGCACGCCTCACTGAGGAGCGAGTCCGGTCAGTGTTGAACTGCTTGAATACGTTCAAGGGCAAGACAGCGTTCCCACTGAAATTTTTTCAGAGGCTCCTGGGGCATATGGCATCTGCAGCCACGGTAACGCCACTCGGATTGCTTCATATCAGACCGCTTCAGCACTGGCTTCACGGCCGAGTCCCAAGATGGGCATGGCAGAGCAGCAAACTTTCAGCCCGTGGTTGGACCCTTCGTTTCTACGAGCGGGAGTGCCCTTAGAACAGGTGTCCAGACATGCTGTGGTCTTCACGGATGCCTTGTCCACCGGCTGGGGGGCCACGTACAACGGGCATGCAGTTTCGGGTCTCTGGACCCGGGGTCTCTGGACCCCGGCCTGAATACATGCCCAAGGTTCCCACCACTCCCTTCCGAGACAGGGTGGTGAACCTGCAAGCACTGCCTTCGGAGGAGGCAGACCCAACCGTAGCTTTGCTCTGTCCCGTCCGCGCTCTCCGCGCCTTTGTGGACTGAACTCAAAGCTTTAGAACCTCAGAACAGCTCTTCATCTGTTACGGAGGCCAGCAGAAGGGAAAGGCTGTTTTCAAGCAGAGGTTAGCCCACTGGATAGTGGATGCTATCATCTTGGCCTACCGGTCCCAAGACGTACCTTGCCCGTTCGGGTTGCGAGCCCACTCAACAAAGAGTGTGGCTTCCTCCTGGGCGCTGGCTCAAGGCGCCTTGCTGACAGATATATGTAGAGCTGCGGGCTGGGTGACACCTATAACGTTCACTAGATTCTATAGCCTCCATGTAGAGCCGGTATCTTCCCGTGTACTCGCCCCCAGTGGCCAGTAGCGCCAAGTGCCCGTTCTAGTGTCGGCTTGCAACGCCACTCCCGCCACCTGGGCCGGATACGTGCGTCTATTGTCTCCAGTTGTGTTCCCCAGAAATGGCTAACCCTGTCAAGCTCCTCCGTCACCCCTCGGTGTCAGACGTTGCGGCCATCTGACACCAGGCTTACACCCGTATGCATGTGGAACGTGTGTGTAAGCTGGGTATCCATATGTAGCGGTTCCTACGGCAACCCCATATGTGTATTCCTCCACGGTACCAGCTACCCTACTCGGCTAGCCCCGTGTCTTTCCCTTGACAGAGCCCGCTCTGTCGTCTCTGGTGGTGTTCTTCCCCCCCTGGGAACAGGCTGGAACCACCCCAAAGACTGCCATATGTTGCACTACCCTTCTAGGTTAGTCCTTATGTGTAGTTTGCCACCTCTCCTTCCTTTGAAGGATGTGGCTCTGCAGCGTTCTCTCCCGAGACAGGCACACTTTCCCAGCGTTATCCAATAGTCACACTGAGTGGGTATTGCAGAAACAGCAGTTACTGACCTTCCCTGCTTGGAGCCCTGACTTCCGCTCCAACTTAGGAGCACTCCAGCGAGCTCAAGCAGGGCGCTAGAAGGGCCAGCATCCCTGGCATGTTGGTAGGATCCCCAATTTGTCGGTCAGTTCCGATGTACGTCGAACGTGACCGACTGAAAGGGAACGTCTCGGTTACGTATGTAACCCACGTTCCCTGAAGGAGGGAACGGAGACGTACGTCCCGTGGCCAGGTGCTGTGCTTCCGCTGAAGGGCCGAGTCACTAGTTCGGCTCCTCAGCAGAAAAGCAAAGATATGGTATTCCACTTCCATATTTATACCCTCGCTGCGGGGCGGAGCGTGGAATGCTTGAACCGCATGCCATTGTCCATTGGCTCGTTTTTAAACACTCTAAGTAGATTGGTCTCTGAAAATTATCCCCAATTTGTCGGTCAGTTCTGTCGGTCAGTTCTGACATACGTCTCCGTTCCCTCCTTCAGGGAACGAGGGTTACATACGTAAACCAAGACGTTTTCAGGTATATAAATAGCCGAATAACACTACATATGCACTGTATAAATTAAACATAGATTAATCCTTATTTAAAGTTATTCAGTCAAGAGCCGTGAGTGTCTTTTAAAGTCTCTATGAAATCAAAATGAAATCAAAATGTTACGTTTTTTGGCTTAACATAATTCAGGCATAACATTATGACCACTGACAGGTGAAGTGAATAATACTGATTATCTCTTCATCACGGCACCTGTTAGTGGGTGGGATATATTAGGCAGCAAGTGAGCAAGTGTCCTCAAAATTGATGTGTTCGAAGCAGGAAAAATTGACAAGGGCCAAATTGTGATGGCTAGACGACTGGGTCAGAGCATCTCCAAAACTGCAGCTCTTGTGGGGTGTTCCCAGTCTGCAGTGGTCAGTATCTGGGTCAATGACATATAAGGATTTTTAACTGGCCAATTTTAAAAAACAAAAAATAATAATATATATATTGCAATTGTTCAAACATTAAGAATGCTGTGTATACACATAAATTCATATTAACATTTTAAATTAAGTGATTTTACTGTTTTTTCACCTAGATGAATTAGCCATAGCCTTGTGGTGCGAACTGTGGCCATAGCCACATTAAAAAGTAATGTGGTGCGACCGTGATTTATCTTAAAATTTATTTATTTCCTTAACATGCATAACATTTTTTTAAACAAGTTCTCAGTAATTAAAGGGTTTATAAACAAAGTATTTGCATTTTTTTTTAGTTTTTACAAAAGATTATCTCACATTTTTGATTTTTTTAATTTCAGAGTTGCCTTCTTAAATGTAGTTAACAGACTTATTTTTCTTGTAAATTGCATAAAACTGATAATTAAAAAAAAAAAATACTATTCACTTAAGCATTCTATATCAGTGATTCCTGTTTCAGCCACAGAAATTAGATATTTTATTTTTGAATTTAATATTATTGCTATTATTGGTCGCACCACATGATGAGTGGTCACTCCAAATGACATGAAGATATCTAATATTATTAAAAATCTATTTAAAGAAATCAATAAACAATACATTTCAGATTTAAACTATATTTTATTAATTTTACAGAATTGTTTTTATGAACAAACATTTTATATATACAACAAATGCAACATTTCATTTAACTTGACAACAGAGACGATGGAGTAAAATAATTTTTATTTAATTTTGATCAGAACCATGTATAATCATGGCTTTTCGTGAACAGTTTTAAGTAAATGCACATATGTGACCCTGGAGCACAAAACCAGTCATAAGTCTCACGGGTATATTTGTGGCAATAGCCAATAATACATTGTATGGGTCAAAATTATCGATTTTTCTTTTAATGCCAAAAATCATTAGGATATTAAGTAAAATTCATGTTCCATTTTGTACATTTCCTACCGTAAATATATCAAACATGTATTATTATTAGTAATATGCATTGATAAGGACTTCATTTGGACAACTTTAAAGGAGATTTTCTCAATATTTGGATTTTTTTTGCACCCTCAGATTCCAGATTTTCAAATAGTTGTATCTCAGCCAAATATTGTCCTATCCTAACAAACCATACATCAATGGAAAGCTTAATCGATGTATAAATCTCATGACCTGTATGACTGGTTTTGTGGTCCAGGGTCACATTTGTGGACTTGTTGTAAACAAACATTTAATTGACATTGATTATTTGACAATCATCATGCTGCTGATGAATATTTGTAACGTCTGTGTGAAAGTGCGGCACGTGGTGTTAACTGCAGGCATTTCTTTAAACCCAGTTATTTCTGAATTTTGCCCAATCTTGGCTGCTCAATTTAGAGTAGCGAGAGGTTGGCTCGGGTTTACTTTGGACCAATGATAGATGACAGCAGATGATCATGTTAACGAAAAAATACATTTCCACCAGGTAATGAAAAACACACAAGAGCAACTCCATGTTGCTTTATTTATAGTTTCAATTTAACATTTTTTAACACACCATGTATTTGTTCTCAGTGTACACAGATTAAAAATAAACTGTCTGAAATGTTTGTAAATTACCCAAATTGGATAAAAATCTATTCCAAATAATTCAAAAATAAAGTACTTTATGTATATACACCATCAATTGAATATAAAAGCACAAAAACCAATCTAAGACATATCTATCATGAAAAAAAACTCTGCAGTCGTCGCACCACATGATATTTGGTCGCACCACATGATATTTTTAAATTCATTCAAAATTTACAGGCATAGAATTGGCCACCTAAACAAAACAAACTAGATTCCCACAAAAGGTCACTATGAAATTATAATAAAAAATAAATATTTGTAGAAATACCATAATATTAATTGTTTTTTTGAGGTCGCACCACATGATATCCAAATGTGGTAACTACATAATACATTTAGTGTAATTTCAAAGATGTTTCCAAAACAGAAGTTATGGCCAGACGGTCGCACCACATGATATTTTGACACTTTAAATAATAGAAAAATTATAAATAACTAATGTTTTTTGAAAAATTAGTGTGAGTACATACATGGGAGAGGTACTACATATATATGGTATCTTTTTATGCATTTAAACCAGATTTTCAAGGAAGGAACAGTGGTGAAGCGACAGAGATGAGATGAGAATGGTATGTATGGACTTATCTAACTCTGGGGGATACGGTGAAAAAAAGTCCCAAAAAGTCGGCGTGTTCCTTTAACGCCTTAAATGGCCTGATCACAAACAGAGAAGCTAGTTAAAGAGTTAGAATGGAAATTTCCCCCTACCAGGGTTACAGGTGCTTGTAGATGCTCAGTGTGATTGTGATAAAATCCCGACTTCTAAAATCATCTTACTGCATGACGAAAATTACGTTAATGATGCAGCTTCACGTCTAATGATGCCTTAACGCAATTTGTAAGAATGAAACAAATGTACATTTATATAAAATAGCAACATTTTATGAAATATTTACTTTAAAGAAGATCTACATTTCTCAATTTCCTTTAAGGTAATAACATGGAAGATTGCTGCCATCTACTAAAAAACAAAAACACTTTTACAATTAAAATAACAACTACAGCCATTAGATGGCTAAAGAGCATTACTCAGTGGCTTATTTGCCATTTCAACGTTTTTACTGTAAGGTTGTGTATGCGTTTACTCCGTCATGGTTTTATGGTGTCACCCCTTAATTTTCTGTGTTCTCTGTTGTAGCGGAATTTATTTACCTCTACATTTCTAGATGCATTGGGTGTCTCTGCCGACCTCTTGTGGAAAAAAATAATAATAATAACATGGCATTTCATGACTTGCCACTTGATGGCCTTAAAGCTCTTTATGGAGCAAATGAGCTGTTCCACTGGTCCAAAAGTCAGTCAATTTGGTTTTTTTGTGTATTCAGGAATGCATTTAGACATTACAAAATAATTGTTTTGATTGAGCATTTTTAATTGTAAGCTTTTTGTTGTTTTGTATTTATGTTGAAGTGTCAGATGTTGCAATAATTCAAGTGAGTAAGGTGTACAGCAGAAGAAGAAAAAAACAGTAAAAAACAACAAGTAAAACACTGAGGAATGTTTTTGAACATTTTGAATGATTTTTTTTTTTTTTTCAAATCCAGTCAATTTTTTTGTGTGTGTATTCCAATTTTAAGTGTGACAAAAGTGAAAAGGTCTTGTACCGCTCCGATGAACACTTAGATAGATAGATAGAGATTTGTGTTGTTATGGGATTTGTGTATGTGATTTCATGATTGCATGTGATTTCATGCAAACTACAGATAATTAAGGTGGCTGTAAAACAAACAAAAAAAAATTACAGGCCAAAGGATAATACATTTATTACCCATGATACTCACATGTTAGAACGTTGACCTCATTAATCCATGTTATGACGTCCGTGCTAAAATGTTCCCCTCCGTCATCTCCCGTCTGTGCAATGTTTTCCTACTGATAGGAGGCCAGTGTTTTGTTTCCTATAATGGTTACCTGTGTGATTTGAACAGGGCAAGCTGGTCCAAGATCAGCGCTGAAGGAAAACTTCCTCCCAGTTCGTGTAGTTATTCCCACAGGAGGCTTGTTTCCGTCTCTCTGTCCCCCCACGTCAGGCTGTTTGGCTTTACGGCTGATGAGTATAGACTTCAGCTTCATTAGCCGCTGTCTCTAGAGTGCAAAAGCCCATCAGCAACTGCCTTGGGCCTCTGTGTAATCTCCCAAAAGCAGCACAGGGGACGAGACAGCACCACTGGATAACAGTATGGAAACTGATGTGCAACACCTATGAAGCAGGGGATAAACAGAGCGGTTACAATTTCCTGGATGCTGACAGCTGTAAAAACAAAATTAAACTGGTGATTGTCAAAATTGTCATAATTCCGAATTTTCATCTCATAATTAGTATTTAGTATGTCATAATTCATATTTATGAAAGCATGATTTTTTCCCCCTCATGTGGTAGAAAAGGGCTTCCATAAAATCCATAAAATGATCAAATGGGCTTCAGAATGCCAGTACAGTACACGTGTCTGCAGCTTCAGTTAAACACATAATAGTGTTTTGAAAACATGTATCAAAATAATGATGCAATAAATTGAGCCATGAGACCCCTCCAGACAGCCCTTCCAGATATCACACTGAAATTAAGTGTGCCGTAACACCATATCACACTGTGCTCAGAAACATCCCTGGAGCTGCTCTCGTACAACAAGCACTCACGGTGTGAAGAGAAAGCACAGCGTCAATGCAGTGAGACAGGCTGTTTGAAAGGTAAAATATGGTATGATTAGCACATGAAGCTCTGGTGGAGAACTGCCCAGTGTTTACTGTATTGTGATCAGTGACAGTGAGAAAATGGAAACAGATGTGTAAAAATGAACTCAATCTAGAGTGAGATTTCATTATACCACTGGAGTCATGGATTACTTTAATGACGTCTTTACTACCTTTCTGGGGCTTGAAAGTTGTAGTTGCGTAGGCTGTCAATGGAAGGACAGAAAGCTCAGATTTCATATAAAATTAGCCACGTTGTAAAATAGTCACGTTTTCTCATGAGATTGGGTTTGACTGTGAATTAAGATGCTTTTGTCTACATAATGTCAAGTCAAGTCAAGTCAACTTTATTTATATAGCGCTTTTTACAATGCAGATTGTTTCAAAGCAGCTTCACAGTGTTAAACAGGAAAATAATGAACAGAATTTGATTCGGCTGTACAGCCGCTCTGGAGAAAACGGTGATGTCATCAGCTCATTTCAATTATCATATATATTCAAGTAATGTAGTTGATATAATTTAGTTTAGTAATTACATTTATTTGGATATTTATTTGAAAATTTTGTGTCCCCAACTGAGCAAGCCAGAGGCACCCTAATGGTGCTGTTAGGGTTAACTGGACCTAACCAGCCAAACTTTGACCCAGTGTAATTGCAATGTGGCAATCATTTGTGCTTGTGTAAAGTATGTTTCTAGCCTTAAAGGGTGGAGGCCTTGTATTGTCAAGCTCCTGCGTCAGCATTACACTCATGCGTCGTGGTGCTCGTTATTTTTGTTTGTTTTGTGCACACAAAAAGTATTCTCATTGCTTCATAAAATTATTTCAACAATGTCTTTCCTACCTTTCGAGGCCTTGAAAGTGTTAATTAAATTGCTGTCTATGGAGGGGTCAGAGAGCTCTCAAATTTCATCAAAAATATCTTAACTTGTGTTCCGAAGATGAACGAAGGTCTTACGGGTTTGGAACGACATGAGTGTGAGTGATTAATGACATAATTTTCATTTTAGGGTCAAGTAACCCTTTAATCCTTGTGTTTACTCTATTTTGAACACAGACATGCAAAAGAACAACACACTCGTGGAAATTCATAACTATTTTTAAGTTATTTAAGTTTAAGGTTTAGGTTAAGGTTTTTGTACGACCTTACTGACCTTAGTTTTAGGGGTCGACCTTCGTGCTTACTTTTTCTAAAAATTGTACGCTCTCGTATGAATCACATTGGCTGCGTCCAAAATTGCATACTCTCTTGAGTAGGTACATGTTTTAAATCCACTTACCTTGTTTTTGTTTAGTCTGTACTTCTCACCATCAAAAGGCAGCAGGTGCATAAATACACTTACGTTGTTTTGGTTCACTCCATGTAGTTCTGAGAGCTGAGGTGCATATTTAGATTTTCAAGGTAAGTGCGCAAAGGCCTCTCTCACTCTCTCTCTCACACACACACACACACAATAATATGCTGTTATACTCCATATAAAAGTCCATATAGAATTCCATATAAAAGCCAGAAACTAAGCTTTTTTTGCACAGTCCTATCTAAAGGGTTAATGGTACCACCTGGTTATCAACTGTAAAAATGACAAATTTTACCTCTTCCCAACAGGGAAAACCATCAACAATCAAAAATGCATGAGTATATGGTGTCATGGCTTTGCAATCAAAAAATGTGGTTATAATGGAAGTCAATGGGGCAAAAATAGCCACGAAGAGCAAATGAGGGAGAAAAAATTCAAATCTGATGCTGCACACAAACCAACAATGCATCAAAGCCAATGTTGTTTCTAATCTTTGACATGTCCAAGACTGTGATAAAAGGTAAAAAAAATCCAGTCCACAATCACATTTTATATTGAAAATAAGTCATTTTGTGTGTTTTTTCCCCAAATCAGTGACATCATTTATGAACTTGGCAATTAAAGAGTTAAAATCCTGAATTTTTTTAAAACATTTAGTAGTTTTGATCAGGACTGAGGTTGATTAATAGATTTATGCAAAAAAATAATTTAAAAATATTTATCTGATACATTTTTACAGCAGTTTAATTTAGTGGATGTTTTCATCCACGAAGATAACGAAAGGGTAGTGAATTTGCCCACAGTGTATTGTTGAAAATTTTCAAAGCATTTTCCCAAAATATGTGTAAAAATAAGATTTCTCACCAAAAATCATTCCATTTGCTGAAACACAGAGAAAGTTGTGGCCAAACTCCACTTTTAGACATAGGCTGGTAATGCAACATGGATGTAAAACCCATGTGAACGACCAAAGACAACTGAAACACAGGGGTATAAATACACAGGGAAACAAGAGCTAAGGAACATCAGGTGAGAACTAATCAGGGTAACTATAGAAACTAACAAGGGACAAAGCAAACAGTAACTGAACACAGGAAGAGAACACAGAAACAAAAGGAACAGAAAACCTTAAAAGTCGCCGACTTTTTGGGACTTTAGCTTATTCACCATATCCCCCAGAGTTAGATAAGTCCATACATACCATTTTTATATCTGTGCGTGCCATAACTCTGTCTGATGCACGCTAGCCTAGCTTAGCACAAAGACTGGATGTAAATGGCTCCAGCTAGCCTACTGCTCAATAAGTGACAAAATAACGGTAACATTTTCCTATATATATATATGTTGTGATGTGTATAGTTACATCGTGTACTAAGGCCGACGGAAAATTAAAAGTTGCAATTTTCTAGACCGATATGGCTAGGGACTATACTCTCATTCCTGCATAATAATCCAGGAACTTTGCTGCCGTACCATGGGTGCAGCGGCACAATGATATTACGCAGCGCCTGAAAAAACAGGCTAACTTCCGTCAACATAACCAACGTGACAACCTGCTTGCACAGAGAGCGTGCTGGGGACTATTTTCAGGCGCTGCGTAATATCATTGCACCTGCTGCACCCATGGTACGGCAGCAAAGTTCCTGGATTATTATGCAGGAATGAGAGTATTTGACATTTAGCTGCATTTAATACGTGTAGCTACCTTAAGGTGGGGGGGTATAATGCTATTTCATGCATACTGAGCTTTTTACACTGTTAAAGACTTGCTAAACATGGACAAAGTTTCAAAAAATAAGTTGGACGTTTGATGGAGTATTTCTGTGCTAAAAATACTCCTTCCGGTTTCTCACAAGTTTCGTAAAGTTTTTTCTGAGTCTGGGTCTGCGTGACGTCAACAAGGGCAGAATTTCCTTGTACGGGCCATAAGGGCACTTCTCCCGGAACAGCGTGCGCACACATCGACCAGAGCGAGAGAGCAAAAGCAGCTGACCACTATAGGTGTCTGTTTGTTTATTGTAAAACCACTCCAAACAACAACACACAAAGAGTGGGAAAATATGTTGAACTAAATTAATTATTTCATATTAACGCAATAGCTGCGCGCGCTCGTGATTCTTTAGCTCTGCCCACATGGTACGCCTCCATCCGCTCGGTTTTATTCAGAAAGACTCGGTACAACGTATCTTTATTTTATAAATATAATAAAACTAAAGACTTTTCGGAGCTATGAAAGATGCAATACTACTCTATAGGTACTCAAGATTGACATGAGATTGACAGAAACTGTGTGTGATACCCCCCCTTTAAGCTCACTGTTTTTTAACACAGTTATAGTTTATTGTATTTTTATCATTTTCGTTTTTTTTTTTTTTTTAAATATATGAATATATTCATAATTTATATTTGTTTATATTTAACTTTTGAACAGTCCAAGCATACATGCAGGCCTATGGTGCATATAACAAATTCATATGGGGAAAAAAACTGTAAATAATAAATCAGCTCCATTGCGGATTCCAAGTGATCAAGGGCTTAGGGTGTTCCCTTCAAACACATTGCAACAGAGCGCTTGCAGTAGTAGGCACTTGTGCAACATAAGCAATGACATACATCCGAGTTAATGAGATGGAGGGAAGTTAGTGAGGAAAGGGCATAGGCTGCATCCGAAATCTTAAAAATGCTGCCTTCAGAGGACGCATTCCAAGGTAGGAAGGGATCAAGGCACATCCGAATCCAATATTAGCTTCACTTCCTGTCTCCTGAGATACCTTCACAAGATCGATTTTTGAAGGCAGCATAGCTGTATCATTCGCTACCTTTGATATCCCACAATCCTGTGCTTTCCATTCTGTGACAGCTGAGTTAGAAAAATAAAGATGGCATCTGAAAGTTGCAATTGCTAGTCTCTTTGTGTGTAAATGTACGTTTTTGACCAACTTTTTCCACTGCTGATGTCATTTCTAGCGAGAAATTACTATTGTAGTAATTAAATATTTGCTTAGTTATCACCAAAGCTCTCTCTATTTTGCTGTAGATCATTAAACCGTTAAGGGCCGTTCACACAGAATGAGTTTTTCCATTCCAATGAGCTACTTTTCCATTTTTTGTAGCTAGATGGACGTGTATAACCATTGCACTCAAGTTTCGCGTCTTTTGCAGCATCTCGCACATGACACAGCATTAAAATCAGTTCAACTTTAAAAAAAACGCATCTCGAGACGTGTTTTTCCCCATTCCACTGCCCGCGTCTCACGTTTTTTAAAAGCAAAGACGTGTTCTGTGTGAACGAGCCCTTACGCTGCCTCAGAAGTCTTTTGTGACGTACGTTTGTGCGCAAACGCTGCCTGCAAAGTCATTGCCTATAAGGCAACAAAGTAACAAGTCAGCTACTTAAGTTTTCGGATGCATTTGGACTTAAATGCAGCCTCAAATGCAGGCTGCAGCCAACTGGTGCTCATCGTATGCACACTTCAGAATCTTGTCGGAAGTCATCCAGGTACTTTTTTACCTACTCTTTTATGAGTACTGTGAATTTGGACATACTTCTTTTGTCACATATTGTTTTTGGCCTACTACGCTATAGTAGGGTATGCGATTTCAAATGCATTTGTTGTATGCATTCATGCGAAATCGATACCTCGCTAAATAGTTAAGTTTTCTTATGAGAACCTGATTTCGTAGAATTTTCATAGATACCTTTTGTCCATATTATGTTCAGATTCCCTCTTTTTACCTGCATGTTTTGTGTACAGTTTAAAGCAACTGTGTGACTCAACATGATGTAATGATAAATCTCGCCTGTATGTTCTTTTCTGGGCTCATAGTGGGTGGGAGTGAAAACGAGAGAGGGAACGAGAGAGGGGGGAGGAAAATGAGGTGACATAATGGGTTGTGTGTAAGTGTACACTTAAAGAATACATCGACACAGGATCTGAGGGGAAGAAAATGTGTGCGCGCGCTCGTAGCAGCAGCGTAAAAGTGCTGTTACGTGGGGGTGGAGAGACAGAGGGAGAAAATAAAAGAGAGAGAGAGAGAGAGAGAGCAGAGCTTCTAATAATAACCCTGAAAGGGAACTCAATGATTGAGGCACATAACACATGGAGAGAAGAGAAAAAACAGTGAGAACCCGTAAAATGAAACGCAGACTGAAGTGAGCAGCTCCAAAAAGAAAAAAAAAAGAAAAAAAAGGATTAGATGTGGAATTAATTAACATCTATCATACACAAATGCATATTTCAGAGCTGTTCTGTTCATGTTCACATCCTCACAGTATCATTTCTAGCAAATAGCAGTTGAATGCTGTATATGCCTATTTGTCCATCAACAGCTGTATGTAGGCTATAGTGTATGTGTAATGATTAAAGACGTCACAAAACAACACAAACTGAAAGGACTCCAGATGAGAATGTGAACACTGGTCAGGTGTATGTGTGTACTGTCAGGGCACTAAAACATTTACAGGATTGCGGCAATGCTGTGACAGTAATAAAGATGGCTGAGTGCTGCCCTCCTCTGGTGTGATGAAGGTAAAACAATCTTCAGTCAGGAACGTCTGAAAATGTATCTGAATGTATGCAATATACATCTGCAGCTGAATAATGTGCACCCTGAGTGTTCATTTGAATGTAAAACTAATAACTAAAAAATTATAAACATTTTTGTCAATTTTAAAATAGCCTACAAATAAAAATAATACAACGAAATTTGAGATTAAGAAGTTAGTAGTAAGAAACTTATGGATAGAAACCACTCTATAAACGTTCCAAATTTTGGGGTCAAGAAATTAATCCTTTTATTCATCAAGAATGCATTAAACTGATCAAAAGTAAAGACAGTAAAGACTGGAAAACAGGAAGACAGGAAAGTCCTTTTTAAGGGTATTGGGTCCCTTTTCAAAAAAAATAAATGCTATTTTTTATATTTTTAATTATCAAGAATGAACAAAAAGTAACACTGTTTCCACAAAAATATGAAGTAGCACAAATGTTTTCAATCAGCTGAAATCAGCTTAGAATTGATCAGATGTGTTCCAACAGTAATTCCAACAGACATTCAAATCCAGACTGAAAACACATATTTAATGATTGTGCTTGTCACGAATTGATCCAAGCGCAGCTTTATTGGAAAATCCAGAATCGTAGTAATATGCCAGGCAAAGGGTCAAAACACTTGCAAACAATCCACAAAAACAAGAGACAAGGGACAAGGGACAAGGGAGAGTGCTCAGACGTGCAGTGTGACAACTACAAAACCTTGATGAGAAATGACAGAGAGAATATGGTACAAGTAGGCTGAGACAAACAATGTAATGATAAACAGGTGAATGCAATAATTCATGATGAGTCCAGGCAAAGGATTATGGGGACTGAAGTTCATGGCTGAGTGGCAAAAGTCATGGAAGGAATGTCCTCTAGTGGTCAACCTGGGCACACCAGCTGGTGACTGTGACATTACTCCCCCTCTAAGGTGCGGATTCCAGACGCTCCTCCAAATGTTAAAAAAAAAAAAATCCAGGAGTGAGGTGGAACGGAGGAGGATCAGGTCGGAGGGGTGGGTGGACAGGTCCATGGAGGGAAAGGGGAACTGGAGACGAAGGCAGATCGAGCAGGCAGCCAGGGCGTTGCAGGCTGATCAGGCGGCCAGGGCGAAGCGGGCTGAGCTGGCACCCAGGGCTGAGCGGGCACCCAGGGCGGAGCAGGGGGACGGACCAGGCAGGCTCCGTCACATCTGGAGTCCCGGCAGAGGGCCAGGGCGGTGCCGGAGGGACGGACCTGGCGGCTCCGTTGCATCTGGAGTCCTGGCAGAGGACCATGGTGGTGCCGGAGGGACGGGCCAAGGAGGCTTCGGTTTTTCAGGAACCTGGGCCAGCAGATCAGAGAGTTTGACTGGGGCCGGCTGAGCAGGAAGCTTGAGTGGGACCAGCAGAGCAAGGGACTTAAGGGGCAGGCATGGCATGAAGAGGCTCTGGCTTGACAGGCATCAAGGGGCGGCGCCGACAGGATAAGGAGCACAGTTGGCGCCGGAATGGCCTCTGGGGTGACCTCCAGGCCTACAGCGGGCTCCGGGACAGCCTCCAGGCCTTGAGGGATGGAGGAAGCATTCTTCCTCCTCTTGCTCCTTTTGTGAGGACAAGGCGGTGGCATGGTGGCTGAAAGCTCTGGCGTAGCAGCCATCTTGGCTGAAGCCTCTGGCTTGGTGGCCATCTTGGCCAAAGACTCTGGCTCGGCGGCCATCTTGGCTGAAGACTCTGGCTCGGCGGCCATCTTATAAGTAGGCTCCACCTGACCAGGAGTAACAATTTGACTTCGATATCGAAGAGAGTCATTGAAGCCCCAAAAATCCAGTTAAGTTCCTCCATCTCCCACGAAGGCAAAGGGTAGTCCAGGCATCCATTAAAAACAGCTATTAGTTCAGTATCATTTTATTCCAGCCCCACAGCCAGGGACCAAAATAGCTGAGCAAATCCACCTACCCCGCACCCCTGCTGACGCAGGGCAGTGACTGAAGATCTTAGTGGCTGGAGGAAGAATCTGAATTCCCATGCTGCTGGATTTGAGATGATCGAGGTTTTTGTCACGGATTGCTCTGAGAATTTAGTAAGATCCAAGCGCAGCTTTATTGGAAAATCCAGAATTGTAGTAATATGCCAGGCAAAGGGTCAAAACACTTGCAAACAATCCACAAAAACAAGAAATCAAGAGTGTGACAACTGCAAAACCTCGATGAGAAATGACAGAGAGAACATGTTATAAGTAGGCTGAGACAAACAATGTAATGATAAACAGGTGAATGCAATCATTCATGATGAGTCTGACTGCGCCCGACTGATTGCACTGTATCTTATCTATGTATCCTTCTCTTTTTATTCTTTTATCTGTTTTTTAAATACATTTGTACTCATTTTTTATTTATTTGTGTATTGTTTTTATTGTATGCTTTTATTATTTTTATTTCTTATTCTTTCTTTTTTTTGAATATCCTTTTTTTTTTTTACCTTTTTATCTAAAGCACTTTGAATTGCCATTGTGTATTAAATGTGCTATATAAATAAACTTGATTTGCTGTTTTTACTTTTGATCAAATGCAGCTTGGTGAGCATAAGAGACCAACTCAAACTTTTGAATATAGTATATACACTCACCTAAAGGATTATTAGGAACACCATACTAATACTGTGTTGGACCCCCTTTCGCCTTCAGAACTGCCTTAATTCTACGTGGCATTGATTCAACAAGGTGCTGAAAGCATTCTTTAGAAATGTTGGCCCATATTGATAGGATAGCATCTTGCAGTTGATGGAGATTTGTGGGATGCACATCCAGGGCACGAAGCTCCCGTTCCACCACATCCCAAAGATGCTCTATTGGGTTGAGATCTGGTGACTGTGGAGGCCTTTTTAGTACAGTGAACTCATTATCATGTTCAAGAAACCAATTTGAAATGATTCGAGCTTTGTGACATGGTGCATTATCCTGCTGGAAGTAGCTATCAGAGGATGGGTACATGGTGGTCATAAAGGGATGGACATGGTCAGAAACAATGCTCAGGTAGGCCGTGGCATTTAAACGATGCCCAATTGGCACTAAGGGGCCTAAAGTGTGCCAAGAAAACATCCCCCACACCATTACACCACCACCACCAGCCTGCACAGTGGTAACAAGGCATGATGGATCCATGTTCTCATTCTGTTTACGCCAAATTCTGACTCTACCATCTGAATGTCTCAACAGAAATCGAGACTCATCAGACCAGGCAACATTTTTCCAGTCTTCAACTGTCCAATTTTGGTGAGCTCGTGCAAATTGTAGCCTCTTTTTCCTATTTGTAGTGGAGATGAGTGGTACCCGGTGGTGTCTTCTGCTGTTGTAGCCCATCCGCCTCAAGGTTGTGCGTGTTGTGGCTTCACAAATGCTTTGCTGCATACCTCGGTTGTAACGAGTGGTTATTTCAGTCAAAGTTGCTCTTCTATCAGCTTGAATCAGTCGGCCCATTCTCCTCTGACCTCTAGCATCAACAAGTCATTTTCGCCCACAGGACTGCCGCATACTGGATGTTTTTCCCTTTTCACACCATTCTTTGTAAACTCTAGAAATGGTTGTGCGTGAAAATCCCAGTAACTGAGCAGATTGTGAAATACTCAGACCGGCCCGTCTGGCACCAACAACCATGCCACGCTCAAAATTGCTTAAATCACCTTTCTTTCCCATTGTGACATTCAGTTTGGAGTTCAGGAGATTGTCTTGACCAGGACCACACCCCTAATTTGAATATTTAGCAAGTAGCCTATTTAAAGACAAAACTACTACTACTACTACTAATAATAATATAAAAACTAAAAAACTAAAATGTTATACATGTAGCGAATTAGCTCAGACAGGAAAGAACTCATTATGATTATTCATTATGATTAATTATGAATATTTGAATCAGTTAATGAGATTAACTTGATGTAACTACATTAACATTACAATCAATCAATCAGTTCATCCTCAGTATTGATTATTAATTAATTCTAAGAAAAGGATATTTTTCATGGCCACAGAAAAATAATTCTTCCTTTGTATTTACATAAGCGCTTAGAGCACATAACAAGATCGATCATTTAAGTGACAATTTGTTTGCAGGCAGGGAGTCAAAACCAAACATATATTGTGCACAAACTTAAATCAACTAAATCACGGACAAGACTCAACTGACATAAAACATACATACACAAAACATATACATAAGAGGCAAAGTTAAAGTGGTTGAAAGAACCGGGTCAGAACAGATGGATGAAGTTATGGAAAGAGTCTAAAACCTGGGAGGAACCATCATTGATAAGCTCCTTTGTCTGAACAAAGGGGTTTACAGTTTTACTAATTCCACAGAGATTTGTATTTCGTACATTACTTGCATTTAGCCCGAGTTGTTGACGAACGTCTGATGTACAATCACAGGAGAAGGCCTTGATAGTTTGCTCCGATGGTGTTGATTTCTTCTGGGTCGACTGAAGAAAATATGATGAACTTGCATGGTTGTTTCGACTCCGTCGAAGTTGAGGAAGTTGCACATGACGTGAGGTGTTGGGCCTGCTGGCCCACCAGCCATGTGGTGGCATCGGGTTTCCTGTCCCACACACACACATGACGTGAGGTGTGTAGGCCTTATCAGCCTGGCCTGGCTGGGATCCAGCCAAGATGAAGTGTCGGTTCCGCCAGAGAGAGAGAAGAGAGTGGGCGGATCTGTGCATCTCTCTTAAAAGTCTTAGAGAAATCCCACCCTCGATGGTCGAGTTGACCAAGCTTAATTCAATGGGTCTGTGCCCATTTATACTCCATTTAATACAACAAACACACACTGCATTCTCTGAAGAAGGGACATACATCAAAGTGTAAGATGTGACATTAATTTTATAAGAGACAAGACATATATGAGGTTACATGAACTAGTAAGTTACTCATAAGAAATGCATAAACAAATTATCATGCAAGAGACCCTTTACAAAACAGTTTAAATTGTACACGCAATGTCCTGGGGTGCATGGTCATTTATAGAACAGTTTTCTATAAATGAATGCAGGAAAGTCCTTTTTAAGGGCATTGGGTCCCTTTTTTAAATTCTTTCAAGCCATAAACAAAGTCTTATCTGATGGTAGCCATGGTAACAGAGACCTTCCCTGCTCTTCTGTGGGATGGTTTCACCAAACTTTGTTGGGAGAGTTTGCTGGATCATTCATTGAATATAATGAATAAATAATTGTGTCTGATTTGTCTCAGTCGTTACATACACATAGATATAGTAAAAAGAAGATTATTATACAGAAGTCATGTAACAGCTACTGAACTTAGAATTTGAACACTATATATCTGTAATGGGGTTTTGCGTTGTGAGTGTGTGTTTATTGATTTGTTTCTTAGTTGTGGTTGTCCCTCAGGAGATGGCAAGATGCTAAAAATTTTGCGGCTATATTTGCACATTTGGCTTTTTCACCAAGAATGAAGCAAAGTTTTCGGTTGGGCTACAAGTGTTAAATTGGAGAAAATTTTTATTCATTTTGGGATAATAATGGTCTCTATATTTTGATATTTTGGGCATTATGTGAGGAAGTGCAGCTCAGTTTTTGCCTCTTCCAGGCTGCACTGGGAGCAGAGTCTGTCCTAACGGGAGAGACAGGTCTGTTTGAATCTGTACATCGCCAAATGTTTCCTGAGTTTCACATCAGTCACTGTGCTCGGGTAGTTTGCAACAGTGTACTCTCGATTTAGTGCCTAATAACATTCCAGTTTGTGTTAAAGGCCTAATGCTTGTGAGTGTGTGTTTGTCCTGGAGCTGGCTGATCTCTGCCGGTGTAAGGTCAGACAGTCTCAGCACCAGCTGGCAGAAGGAAACTCTTCATTAGGTTCAGCTCTTGGTGTTTTAGTTTGTTATGACCCTGGTCTAGGATCAGGGAAGAAACATAAATAAAGAAATCTGAACCTACAGATACCGTGAATTTGTCTTTATTTTAGATATTTTCTTTCAATTTTTTTTGTCACCACACAAAATTAAGGCAATCTCTTCAGGATTGGGCAATGCCAAAATAATAAACAAAAGATACCGTTGACTAAACTCACAAATACTAAAAATCCCAGTTTAAATCCCAGTTGCGGAGGTGGGGCATGTTATAACACTGCATTACAATGTGCTCCTATTAGAACTATGCTATTCTATTATATACTTTTAGAAAAACCTATTGAGAAACTATGAGGAAAGTGTGAATAAAAATGTTCAGAAATTATTAATAATTATTATGTTTTGAACTATGCTGTATAGTTGTGTTTTGCGGTGTGTTTGTTGTCAAACTCAAAAATGTGTTTATTTTTAATTATTAAAAAATATCATTATTTTATATGAAAAAGTTGATAATTGTATTTTATTGATAAAATATTTTAGTTTGTTTTGATTAGATCAGATGTCATATGGTCACGTTACAAAGTGCCCCTCACATGTTACAATGTACCCCACCTATGGGGCATGTTGTCACTTTTCACTTCCATTCTTTCGGGTATATCAAGAAAAAATATGCACTGTATTAATGAAACAAAACCACATTGTACTAGACATGTGGGAAATTAATGTGGAAAAAAATAAATACTCTGAACCCCAAGTGGATTTACACAAACTGAGAATGTCAAACAGTGTTAGCTTGTGCCCCACTCTCCCCTATAACAGTAATGACTCTGCTAGAATATCAAACAACGCTCAATCACTACGACACACTGATTCACAAAAGGCAACAATGCCAACTATTCTCTCTCTCTTGATCTCTGTAGTGCGCAGGTATTTCAAAATATGCCAGTCGTCAGGTGACGAATCAGCAGGTGCGCTTCCGTATGTCCAATTAGGGCGGAGTCACCTAAGAGCGAGAAAGACGAGAGAGAGAGAGTGTGTTTAGGTGTTTATCTGACTACTGCTATTAGTGGTCACTCATATTGTGCTACAGCACTAGCAAACCCAAATATGCAATTGTACTCTGGAAATAATACCATTAAGGTGGTCAGCATGGGACAGTTGTAATGCTGTGATGGTATGTATATTGTACAATTTATACTAAATAGAGCAGTCTATAAAAGATCCTTCAGACAATAGAACTGCTATGACCTTCCTAAGTATTTTTCATTGAACATAATTGATTTTCTCTGCTTTGTGTAATAAAAGTTCTCAACATTTCCCCATTCTCCAAAGAAAAACACGTCACGTGTGGTACCAATTTACACCACTAGGCTCAAACAGGTAAACCTCTGATATGACTGTTTGCATTTCACACCCTGCATGAACCTCAACCCATAATCATAAAAAATCTTACATCACGACGCGTCATTTCAATAATCAGTATAATCATATAGTGTCAATGATCATAGTGACTTGCACAAACTGATCTGTACTGATTACAGATTTCATCAAAGACCTTTTAAGAACAAAATGTGAATTCAAAATACAAGGTTGAATTTCAAATCCTCAATACAAACTGCTGTTTCCTGAACTTCAAGTTGCAGGTGCTCTGAAGACACACCCACAGAGCAAACAGACGAGAGAGAATGAGTGAGAGAACAGGTTTTGTTCAGGTTTTATTCTCACACACCCTTCACAAGCCAGGAGAGCATTGAAAGAAAATACAACACGATCCTTCATCATGCAGTGTAAGTCACAATCTCTGTTTATTCAACCTACACAAAGTCTACTCTTGGTTTATCATTCTATTTTAAATGATTGAAAATGAATAAAAAATTAGAATGAAGTATGGTGGCTGTTTTGAGAGGCACATCTGCTCTAATTATTGATAAACATTAAGCAAACCAAAAGCATGATTCTGACTCTATTTTTTGTTGCTTACTTTGATGAAGCCACATGCACTTGTTGTGTAATTTAAATATTTAAAGCATTTTTTTTAAAAAACAACTACTTGCTAATAATATACGAAATAAAAGAATACTTAAGTGAACACTTTCATGACTATGTTTCTTAACACACTTAAGTACACTTTAAATCTGCACTTTGTAATAATAAAAAGCATTACAAATGTGAAATTACAAATATTTAAATATATGACATACATGTCATTTTTTGTTCAAAACTTTTTGTTTATTATAAATGCTTATAAAGATATAAAGATGAACTTAAGTCCTAATTAAATAAGTCAACAGTTTGAGTAAAAGAGCAGACAGGAACAGACACTTGTTTGGATTTGAATGTTGTTGAAGTAGGAAGAAAACCTGGTTTTACAACATTCCTGGGATGACACTGTGACGTCTGCTCTCTGCTATTTTCACGTCCTCCACACATCTGAGAAAAAACTGTGCTGAGTTTGTGCTTATATAAGCTGTAAATCTGGTTTCTCACTTGTTGCTGTTAGTGACCGGCTGTTGAGTCAAGGCTGATCCATTGTGCTTGTAAATCTGTTGCAGTTGTGTGCATAATAGTGATTGAAATAAGAGTTGAGTGTCTTGTTTAATAGTACTTTAGGGGTAAGCAGGGATGTAAACACAATGCTTTCTAATATTTCTTTCATTTGTAGAACAATATGGGTTTTTCAGTGTCTGGTTCCTAAAACGTGGCATTTCCCCTTCCAATATAGGCTATAATCCTCAAATGAACCTCCACTTTGTTTCATTGTTTCAGTCTTTATTCCTACACAGCAACTGCAAAAATTTCTCACCATCTGAAAGCTAAAATAATTTGCTCAAGGATACAATAGCGACCAAGGGCTCCAGTAACTCTTCGGATAATGGGCCACCTTTACCTGAAACTAAACGTGACCATTGTGTTAACAGCCTACATGCTTAACACCTACTCTAACACTCCCAGTTTAATGCCAGGCCTTTCCTCTGATACCATCACAATTGCCTGGAGAGCTGTTTCTATTCACTTTATTCAATAGTCAGTATTATTATTTATGTCTTTTTTTGTTTTTGTGAATGTTATAAGGATTTACTGCTATTTTTTCAGTATCTGTCTGAATTTGTCTTGCATTTTGTTTGCTTGGGTTTTCCCGAAAGTCCATTGAATATCAGGAGGGACCTAAAAGTCTTGGGTTCAATAGCTGTTTCCATCCACATATTTTTATGTTAAAAAAAAACAAAAAAAAACGACCTCACGACTATGTGTTGGATGACTGGACCTCATTTCACACCATCTCAAATTATGTTTTAGTCATTCTGAAATGCCTGATTAAAAGTCTGTCATCAAAATGATTTGGTATCATGACCTACCAGAGCCACAGCCTTTTTGCAGCAACTTTTTTATTATTTAATTACTGATAATTTGTGAAAGTTTGCCATGAAGTCTAGATTTTGTTCTCTTGAACACATGGGATGTAAACATTGCTGCATTTGCCAATATTTTATGCGATATTCAGATTTTTACTTTTCATTTACAACTTCGGATGGAAAGATAGCTGATCGTTTAATAGAGATGTTGTAAAGCAAATGGAAGTTAGACTGAAATAATTTTGTTTACTTGCAAGTTTTAAAATCAAAGTCAATATCCAAATTTGCATATGTATACAATGAACTAAAAGCATGTATTTCGGTAGTGATGTAAAACATGCAATCAATCCGACTGAGGTGTTTACATGTGATCCGAATGAAATACTGATCAGATTGGAAGTGTAGGCCTGAAATAATCTGATCAACAGAAAAAAAATTAAGCATGTAAACGCTTGAATCAGACTTCTGATTTGTCTCAATCGAATTAAAAAGTACCTTGCAAATAAAATTCAAGCGTAAATCCAAGAATTTGCTAACAGCATGTATTTCCGTAGTGATGGGAAAGTACATACATCAGAGTAGCTATACGTTTACATGCATTAAGTAATCCGTTAGTAATCAGATTAATGGCTCGATTGGACTGAAAAGCCTTAATGTAAAATCTGAATTAAAATTGAAAGAATTTGCAAGGGGTGGTGCATCTGAGCAAAAGAAAAATTATTTAGCATGTAAACTTCAATCTGACTATCTTTTTAATCGGATTAAAAAAATACTGTAATGTGCATGTTTTCTTTTTAGTCATCAACAACAACAGTTATACTCGCAATAATGTTTAGGGTTCACATAAACAGAACCTTTAGAATATAAAATTGTATTAGATTAATTCCAATCGATGAAAATTAGTGCATGTAAACATGCCTACTGTATTAAGAAAATATTGCGTCTTGATACCATGGCCTACCATCCATTTTTTGCTGCCACCCACCTAATTCCAATCTCCTTCAACCTTTTTTTGCAGGCCCGCAATCTCCGGGACGAATCCTGTCAGAGGAGCAGTTCTCCTGCTCCATCTGTTTGGAGGTCTTTGTCGAGCCCGTCTCAACTCCATGTGGCCACACTTTCTGCAAGGCATGTCTTCAGGGCTTCTGGAATCACAGCAAGAAGTTTGTGTGCCCCATGTGCAAGAAAGCTTTCTCCAGAAAACCAGAGCTCAGTGTCAACTGTGTGCTAGCTGAGATAGCCGAGCAGTTCCAGGGTCTGTCCACACTGTGCTCCAAGGGAAGTGACATAGGTAATGTTGAGTTTGCAAATTCCCCAAGCACACAGAAAGAAGATGACTGGGGAGACTTCGCTAAAGCGGGAGACGTGCCCTGTGACGCCTGCATCGGCAGGAAGATGAAGGCCAAGAAGTCGTGCCTAAACTGCCCTGGTTCATTTTGTGAAGCTCACCTGCGGCACCATAGGAAGGGAAAGGCGATGACCTCACACAAGCTGGTGGAGCCCATACACAACCTAGAGGACAAGATGTGCAAGGTACACAAACGTCTCCTGGATGCCTACTGCCGAAACGAACATGTATGCGTGTGTAAGGAGTGTGCGGAATCCTCGCACAAAGCGCATGATGTTGTCTCCACTGAACGAGAGTGGAAGAAAAAAACGGTGAGTTTTAACACTTGTATTTTGTTTTAAAAAATTGGTACATTCTTTTTGTTATTGACCATAACTGGATTCAGTCCAGTTTACTAAAAGTCAGACTATGAAAGAATCAGGTAAAAACAGAGAACTCCAAGGTTTTTTTTTTTTTTTTTTTACAATCGCTAGGACGCATTTATCAATCCTTAGGTCAAAACTCTTCACACAGTGAGCACAACAGCAGTCTCTGTGGGCTAAACTGTGGATCATTTATCACTGCTTTGGCACAAAATGGATTCAATGGCTACATCTTTAAAATGATTTTCTCACTTAGACATAAACACCACCATAACTCTATGAACATACAGGCCAATTTGCACATGTTTACATACTTTTTTCAAAACAGTTAAACTTAAGTTCAAAACCTAACATAATACAAAAGTGAATAAGACAGCAATTTGCAACAGTTCTAGTAATACCATATTGAGATATATTTCAAATAAAAAAAAAAATAACAAAAAACTATCAAAACAGTTAGATGTAGCTGAACACCTACACAGGTGTTAGTCAATTTTATTACAATCTATACAAAAGGGGAAAACTTAGGAATAATTTTGACCTATAATGCAAACTTGGACCATATAACATATACTGCAGTGAATTCTAAACAGTAGATAGTGTCATTCTTGTCTTATAAAGACAAAATAAATGATTGTGTAATGCTACCTGTTAATGTAACACTGTAGAATACTGTTCCGTCATTAATGATTAACTACACAGGAACAAATTAGCAATCCAATGTTAACATTCTAGTAACTACTATTAACTAACAAGAAACTCTGATTAATGAATTAGTAAGTAATAGCATAGGTTGTTCACTATTAGCTAATCAGTAACTACTATTAGTGTGTAGGCATTTGAATATGCAAATATACAGTGTTGTGCATTCTTTTGGTGAAGAATGAATGACAATTAAGTGTTCATGGATTTTGGGAAATGTGGTCATTAGCCACTTCTGTCGGGCCAGTGTGAGCCAGGACTTTCAACGTTCCGGGCTGGGCTAATAACCTCGGACCTGTAGCACAGAGCCCAAAACCATGATGTGTTTCCAACGTCAAGCCAGAAGCTCCGCAGCGCTTCACTAGAACCTGCCGGTAACACAGCTCTCTGGAACAACACAAACCAAACATTTCACCAACAAATGGAAGTTTTATCAGAAAACTAAACTAAATTAAATTACTGGAAACTAGCGAGATCGCAAACAAACATGATAAAGCGGCCGTTTGTTGTTTAATTAAAGTTTTAAAACCCAAGCATCGGTGTTAGAGACGATACATACTGACAGATAAAATAAATACCCAATTGTGATAGCGGTCGTATTAACCATGTTTACTATGGTAATAGTTAGAGCACATAGTCTTTTGCATCGCATATAAATATTTCTGCCTTATACAGTGATGAGAATCCACATCGGATCACAAACAGAAGTTATTTCAAACACTCGCTGCTGTCTGAAAGTGAGTTGAGCTAAAATGATTTTAAAAGTCTTTAATGCTGATGTTAGCTGGAATATGAAATCATCCGCTGCGCTGCCGTCTCCAGACTCACATAAACTCCGCGTTTGTTCGTAACCACTCCTCAAGCCCGAGCTGGCCCGCTTTTGGACCAAGGTATACGGTGGACCAAAAAACCCTGGCCATTGCCCCCGAGGAAGCCCCAATGAGGCCTGATCAAGCCCCGGAAGTGACAGTGGAAATGCGACTGGCCCTGGCATGCACTAGCACGCCCACTTTGGGCCCGACAGTGGAAACGCAGCTATTGAATGCATTTTGTTTAAAAGCAATGAAAAATGAATCACAGTTTGGTCCACAAAGATTTCTGTTTTGCTGAATGTGTGAAGAGTTTTGACATTGTCGCTTCAGTTTTGACCAATGCATGTTAGCGATCAGTTACGTTAGGTAGATCAGTTGGATTAAATAATAGACAAATGCATTAAACTGAACGAGAAGAGATGCAAATGAAAGTTTGATTGAAAGATCAAGGCAGTTACTATGAATAAAATATTTATATCGATGAAACACTCATTTTGTGTAGTGAAAAGGATACTTGATTGTGTACTAAAACAATTAAAAAATATGCTGAAATGTTTGAAAAAAGTGCCCTTTTGAAGTTCTGTTTTTGAAGTTTTGAAAGTTTTTTCGTACAAACCTCAACCAAAGCTCAAACTGAGAATAGCACTTGAAATGCCAAGGAGGGAATGCGTGAAATGAAAAAAAAGTATGGATTCAATGCAATGTAAATGTACATCTGCCAAATACGTGAATGTAAATATTGAAATTCCTCTTAGGATAATGAGAAACAGACATAGCAAAATATAGCAAAATGCACCACTTTTCCTGAAATGTCAAATTGACCCGTAAACATTATAATTATAAATTATGTATGGACATTGTGGTTTCTTGGGTCAAATTGACCGGTAGTGTAATGACCGAGCTTAGGAATTCAGGAAATGTGACTGGAGCTTGTTGTTTGGTTCACAGAGTCAACTGGGAAAGAAAAGGTCAGAGTTAAAACATCTCATCAAGGAGCGAGAAAAGAAACTGGAGGAGATCAAGCAGTCTATCAAAGTCCTGAAAGTGAGTCTATTCATACTTTGTGATGCCTCTTTTCTTGAAAGCCTGAGTGATTTTTTGTAATTTTTATTTTATTTTTCACTTGTATATGGAAGGCCATTTTGAATTTAGCTCAAGTCCTCAAATTTTGAAACCATTCTATTCAATTGTAATTAAATGATTTTGACCTATCCATTAATCTGGAACACATCTACAATTCACAACTGATGATTAATTACAACTGAAATATCTGCTTGCAGCTATCTTTATTATACATTAAAAGTAGTAGTCAGTCAAAATTATAGTGAATACAGTTTTTTTTACAGGTTTACTTAGCTATTTAATGTCCATAAGAAAACACTCTTTGCAATCTTTAAAATTATTTTAAAAAAAATCAAACAACTGGAAAAATCCCAGTACAGACACAGGCTGGTAACTGCTTCTACCTGTTTTGTTGAGAATATCTGTTTACCATTTGTTTAATCTGACAAAACCTGTAAGAGCACTGCAAATATTTGCCCATGTTGTCACCCCCTCTTTAACTGAGACAACTTTCCAGCAAATTCTGAACAACACAAGCACTTCAGGATAAAACAAATCTCACTGTCATGGCTCCTCTCTGGTCTCGGTCCTGGAACTGTATATACATTATATTAGTGTGCCAGTGTTTTGCTTGTTCGATAACTGTAAATAGAGCACAGGGCCACCATGAGTCACATTTAAAAATACAAATGGGTCATATTACTTAGTAGTTGGAGAGAGAAAGAGACCATACAAATATCTACAGGCAGAAATAACTCATATTAGACTTATTGGAACCTTCATGATTACAGTAATTACTTTAGACAGAGATAAAGATGTCTGATTCAGGAATTAGGTGATATTATATGATAGCAGATGAGCTAAACTGGTGGTGAAACAACACAATTCTTCAGTATAAGTTTAAGCGGTTCAACCGATCTGTCCTGTTAAACACTTACAATGACATTCTGCATGCTGCTGCTAACAGTAGATCTCATGAGTTATGCTGCATGTGTTTGTGTCACGGCTCCTCTCTGGTCTCTGTCCTGGAACTGTTCTGTGCATTTCCACAACAGAAAGATGGAAAAAGCTGCCCCATACTGGTCTCAAAATCACAGTCACCATCCTGTCTGTGTGTGTGTGTGTGTGTCTGAATGGATGACTCTGCAAATATCACCTGTAGCATGATAGTTAGGGTTGAGTTTTGGTTAAAGAAAATTAAAGATACATTGCTAGAAAGTTTGAATCTTTGACGAATGGCATATTATTCACAGCAGAAGCAAAACAAATTTCCAGCAGGCTGAATGAAAAATAAATACATGCTGTACAAAAGATGGTATAAAACACACCTTTCAACTTCTCTGCCATCCTAAAGTGAAAAAGCATGAGAACTCTCAAATATTGACTGAAGTCATTGTAAGATTTTGAGGTTTTTGTAAGGTTTTGGATAGTAATGACTCAAGTGTTACTACATCCTTCTAAAGGAATGACCAGTTATTTGGATAAGTATTCTAAAGTGAAGATCATGGTAACCCACTAGTAATGACTCCAGTGTTACCAAATCCATCAGAAGCAATTACTATCAAACCTTACAAAAACCTCAAAAGCTTACAATGACTTCAGTCAATATTACAGAGTTATCATGCTTTTTCACTTTAGAATACTATTCCAAATAATTAGTATTTCCTTCTGATGGATGTAGTAACATTCGAGTCATCATTACTAGTGGGTTACAATGATATTTACATTAGAAATAAATACACATTATGCATTATTCACATATTTATTATTATATTATTCACACCAGAAGCAAAACAAATTTCCATCAGGCTGATTTTTTTTTACGCCATACAAAAGATGGCATAAAACACACCTTTCAGCTTCTCTGCCATCCTAAAGCATATTCAAAGTTAAATTAATAAAAAAAAGAAATACAAGATTTTCTAAAGTAAAGTCATTTGTTTTTATTTGTGTGAGCTGTTTCCCATCAGAATGCTCTAGGCTGACTTTCTTTCAGGCGAGGCGAGCCTGTGCATCCTTGTTAAGATCATGGGGCTCGCGTGTCAATCTGGCTGAGGGACAGGAGGTGGGTCCTTCTCTCGAGGCAGTGACTTGTGCAGTGGCCAGGCTTCAGTTAGACTGGCCACAGAAGAAAGAGACCCCCAGATGCTCCAAGACAGATATCTGTCAGGTGGCCAGGGGGAGGGACTTCAGTGCCTCTTTTTCTCTGATCTCCACGACGAGTAATCTCGTTCATGGAGTAAACCAAACCAGTCTTCGTACCCGTGATGTAATTTTTTTTTTTACCATTGTGGGCGCAAAGGGCACAGGGATATACAATGATTCCCCAGGTGTAAGAGACACTTGCGGACTATCTCTCCCCTGGTAACGCATCATCACTTAAGAAACCAGCGCTCCCCACCAAGCCGTGCAGAACAACATCCGCACTGGTGGGAAAGGCGTTTTAGGCAGTGGGTCAGGCGTACCAGGATGACCTGCTGAAGGATTTGAGCGCGAGCGGGGCATTAATGAGGAGGTGTTTTCAGAGCTCTTGGGCCACAGAACTCTCTCTTTGCGTGACCAAGCAGACGGCCCGTGCCATCGGCTGTTCTATGGCTGCTGTGGACGCTACAGAGAGGCATCTTTGGCTCAACCTCATGGGTATCAAGGAGAAGGATAGGGTGTTTCTCCTTGATGCCCCCGTATCGCCTTCCAGCCTTTTTGACGAATCTGTTAATAAGATTGTCAGTAGGTTCTGGGAGGACAAGAGACATATGCTCAAGGGTCAGGGCTGTCGGCCACCCAGCCCCAACCATGTCCGGCCCCTCCATGGAGGGAAACCCAGAAGCAGAGTGTGGAGAGTCGTGCCCCCCCTTCGCAGAGACTGGGGAGCGACTCACCGCACTCAGAAACCTAAGAAAAGACTTAAGAATGGTCATCACAGCCAAAATGAAATCCTGAGGCTTGTGTCCCCAGGACCGTGGGGGTGTGAAATATTTCAACAAAGCGAAATGTTACCTCTTGTGGACCTCTTTACTTCACAGGAAAGAGTCCCCTCTACTTCTCTCTGACACCTCCAGCCCCCTGGGTCTGTTTGCATTTCCCTGATCGCTCCAATAGATGGAAAGCCTGAACATGGTTTTGAACTTCACCTGTCCAGCTATTTAAACCATAGCTGGGGCTTGGTTGGTGAGGGGCCAGGGTGTGTCCACACGTCAGTGGGCCTGCACCCTTTATCTCTGGGGGCCAACCAAATCTGAGAGTTATTCAGGCTGGAGTGGCAGGGTGTCCAGTTTCCATGTAGGGGCACAACAGCAGTCTTGGTGATGGAGAGGCTTTGTACTGCCAGAGGGAGGCTTGCATACTTTGGTCCCCTTTTCACCCAGGCCAGTCAGGCTATATAGGCAGCGGCAGAATTTATGGTGTTATTTGCTGAACATTTTTTCCATTTGCTGTTGATCTCGATTCTCATTATCACGCAACACGACGTCACCAGGAATATTTGATTGTGAATGAGAATATAATTTCTGAGTGGCTGTATGGTTGATTTGAGAGCAGCAGCCTTTAATTAAAAAGCCTTTAAAGCAGTCTTTAATTTGAGTTAAAGACTCTGTAGTCAGTCATATGCAATCATTATTAACTGCTGTATGATAACACGTAAAGCATGGCATCCTGTCTGCATTCAGGAGAACAGTCAAAGAGAGATCGAGGAGAGCTGGGCGGTTTACGCAGAGCTGCAGCGGCTTTTGGAGCAGTCGCAGGCTGAGCTGCTGGAGCTCATCACGGCGCGGCAGAAACAAGGGGAGCAGCAGGCCAGAGATCTTGCCAGCGGTCTGGAGCATGAGCTCAACACACTAAAGAAGAGGAGCAGCGAGTTGGACGCACTGGCTCAAACACAGGACAGGGTGCTCTTTCTACAGGTCAGTATACATTACCTTTCAAAAGTCTTCAAATTTTTATCTTTGGAAGAAATTAATATTTTTATTCAGCAAGAATGCATGAAATTTATTTAAAGTGACAGTAAATGCATTTAAAATGTTACAAAAGATTTCTATTTCAAATAAATGCTGTTCTTTTGAAGTTTCTATTCATCAAAGAATCCTGTAAAAATGTATCATGGTTTCTACAAAAACATGAAGCAGCACAATTGTTTTTCAACACTGATAATAATAAGAAATGTTTTTTCAGCAGCAAATCAGCATATTAGAATGATTTCTGAAGGATTATGTGTACCTGAAGACTGGAGAAATTATGCAAAAAAAATCAGCTTTGATCACAGGAATAAATTACATTATTCCTGTACCATTATAAAAAATTAAATTACATTTTATTTAAAAAAATGTTTAATAATATTTGACAATACTGCTATTTTTACTGTATTTTTTATCAAATAAATGCAGCCTTGGTGAACATAAGAGGTTTAAAAAATATTACAAAGTCTTCCCCACCCCAAATTTTTTAACAATACTGTTATGTAATATCATAAAAAGCATGAAGATAAGGTCAATGGAAAGTCGCTAGCATGACACAAACGAGTGTGTGCATTTGAGCTGTATTCTCTAATATTTCACCTAAATTTTCATCTCTCATAGTTCCTCCCATCTCTTCCTCCTCCACCGGAGCCATCTGATTGGTCAGCAGTGTCTGTGAACACAGATCTGTACCTCAGCACTATCAGGAAGTCTGTCTGCTCTCTGGTTGACAAATTCCAACAAGAGGTCAAACGGCTTTATGGGAAAGGTGAAGCACCATGTCCAGCTCTCTCCTCCCCTTCACTGTACTATACACACGCATCATCTGCTAATTTACATGATCTTTGTAACCTTCATGTAGTGTTTATTTCCCTTACAGAGCTCAGGAAGCTGCAAAACTATGCAAGTAAGTGCTATTTATATAAGCATTAGATTTGAAGTGTGAACTACCACAACAACAGCAGCCATACAGCCATCTGAATAACGCAAACACAGCAGAATGAATATTTTATCATACTGATGCTGTTATCAATGTTCATACTGCAAGTCAAAGTTCAGTCTAGATTAATAATAATAAAGAGGGCAGACTTGAGCTCACTACCACTGCATTAAACAGAATTATACTGATTTATGACAATAACAATGTGAGATACTTGAGTTACTGTACTCCATTTCCATACTTCAGTATTATTTTGACGAATATGCAGTTGAGCCAAATCTCCAAATCAGAGATTTTTGTCCAGAAAGCAGTGCCCCAAAACACCCCAAAAGCTCCATAACAATGCATTAAAAACACTCAGAATTCCTTAGCAAAAACATACCAGCACAATAGAAACCATTCAACAAGTAGAGCTCATATTTTCTTCACAAAATAACAGATTTCACAGGTCATCATGACTTAAAAACTCTTATAAAAATACTGGTTCCCATCTTACTGAGCTAACAAGAAAAATCATTCTCTCATATGGTTGATTGAGTTTTATTTAAAGCAGTCAGTACAATCCATTGCAGTGTAAAAGAAAGGGCATCACAACAGCCACAAAAGCCCAGCTTTTGACCTAAAGCAAAACCTTTTAATTATATCAAACTCAACTCAAAATTAAACAGGATTCATTCTGAATTTAAAGAATTATACTCAAACAATAATAAAATCAGCTGCTGATTATTTTAACTAAGCAATATAAAAAAGAGCAGCACCAACTTGAATGAATTAGCATTGTTGAACCAATTGGTTGAATGAATAGTTTTTTGACACAAGAATACACAATTTGACACACTTGTCCAAACTCAGGTAACTGCTCTTAAAACAGTTAACACAGCGATCTGAACACTTTGTAATTTTCTTAAACAGGTTGTAAATTTTCATTTATTTCATACAAATTACATGCATAATTTTCTCAAAACACTGTGCACAAAATTCTCAAATGTTTTCACAGTAGTTCATACAGCCAAACAAAACTTTAATATATCTGTCAGGAATTCTGAGAGAGAGGACCCAGATGCAGAATAAGCGAGTGGTGTTATTTATTGACAAAGTAACAGCACAATATAGGTGAGGTGGGAACACAGTCCAAACAGTAGGGCAGGGCAGACAACTGGAGAACAGTATGGTCGGGATGAGACGGCCTCAGACTTTACAGTAAATGGGCAGTAGCTTAGGGAGGCAGAGGCTTGACACTGGGATGTGTCACAGAAGCACCAGAGTTGGCTGCCAGGTCAGGAATGTCAGCGACCAGGAAGGAGACAGAGCAAGGCAGGAACCAACATAGCTCACACACACACACACACACACACACATACACACACACACAACAAGACTCAAGACAACAGGAGAGACAAAAACAAGAGCAAAATAAAAACTGGCTAAACAATGACTAGGGGAAAAGCAAAAAAACTATTTAACTGGAACTAGAAAAGGAACAAAAAAAAAAAAAGAAGTTCAAAAAAATAACCTAAACTAGCAACCAAGAGAAAAGCAAAGACACCCAGGTGGCTGGATACGGTATATGTCATAAACTCCACACTCTCTTTATAATGTAATGGGACATAGACAAACTAAACAAATTTTCCAAAGATGGTCATTTTAGGCCATTTTTAAATCACGCTGATGTTAGTTCAAGTGTTTGTTCTTTAAATAAGTTTGGTTTTAGTTAGTTATTTGATGCTATAAAAACAGGGGTGTGACGTCATGATTGACAGCTTCTCTGAGTGTAGTCACTGAGGCACCAACGGACATTTTCGGGAACTTCTGGAGGAGATTGGAGCTTTAACTTTAATTTCTACATTTCCATAACTGCTTTTCACAAAAAGCTTGATTAGGCGGGAGTGTGGGCAGGACCTTGATATCGCAGCTCACCACTGCGCAGACAGTAGTGCTCAGGCTTCAAGTCTCTACTGCGCAGACTCAAGACCCAAGATGTCAGCACTATTTTTGGATACTGTCGGCTTCACTTCAATGGAAGAGAGTGAATGTGCATTGTCCATATTTTTTTTACAGTCTATGCTAGGAATAAATGAATAGGCCAAAAAACAAAAGCAAAATAAAAACAAAACAAAACTGCAACCTTGCAGAGAACTGGGGGGTACTCCAGAAAGCAAGGTTAACTTACCGTCACATATATCCTGAACTCTTGGTTGATTAACCTAAACCTTGCTTACTCGAGGTATGCTGGTTCCAAAAACTGGTCTGTGAGTAAGTTCAGCCAACTCAGAGTATGTTCCCAGTTAACACACAAGACATTCTCAACAAAGCGACGAATCGATGATTCACCATGAAAACAGAAGAAGCGTGCCGTTCTACTTCCTCTTTTGTTTAATGCCGATTTACATAACCTACTTAGTGCACATCGCCACCTATTTGGTGGTTGTGCAATCATTTTTTTCATGTCTTCATTTAATAAGTAATCTTTATTCACCGAGAATAAGGATTATATTGTTTGATGCTAATTAATTAAATGCAGATCCATGTGTGAGATGACAATAAAATAAATAATATATAAATTAAATTGCATTAACATTTAAACTTATTTTTTTATTTATTTTTTTATTGTAATTCTTTAGAATTAATATATAATATTGTATATTATATAACTGAAACAAATTTGGTTATATTAAGGACTATATTAATTATATAAAACACATCTGAATACCTCTTAAGCAAACTAACCCTGGAACATAACCTGCTCCGGAGCAGGTTATGTTCAGAGAGTGAGTTGCCATGGTTACTTACATACCCTGAAAGTTACCTCCATTTTTGGAACCGAAAGTTGAGGTTATCCGCTAACTTACTCTTAAACATACCTGGGTATGTCACATAACCTGCTTTCTGGAATACCCCCCGGGAGAAAAAAAACTAGAGAGAAACAACAACACAAAAAAAAGTAGAGAAGCCCCAAAAAATAAGGCTAGGGAAAAAATACAGCAAAAAACTATAACTTGACAAGATCAACAACTATCAAGAGCATAAATACAGGACTAGATTAGCAAGACACAAGGCACACAATTGATGCACAAAACAAACCAGCCAAGATTTGAGGGAAAGAAGCACAATATAAAGGGAACAGCACATGAGGATCAGGTGAACACAATTAGTGAAACAAGGACTTGAGAAGGACTAAACAGGAAACGTAGCGGGACAAGCGGAGCACATTGTAAACACAAACAAAGACAAAGCCATGTGCTGACACATAACACAAACATAGAGATATGAAACAAAGACAAAACAGACAAGGCTGCCAGGGCGGAACCCTGACGATATCAGGAAACAAAACAAAACAATTGCAAAACTACAATAATCACAAACATTTATGCACCATTTTTCCAAACACAACAAATAAAACTATGTTATATTATGGTCATTCCTCAAGAGAATCTGGACTGAGTTCACCTCAATATAACGTCAATGTCCCTGGACAACGGTGGCAAAATCACTATTCTTAGTTGCACATGGCCCCAATTAGCCCCAAATTTACAGTATATCTGCTGACAACACGGGAAATGCAAATGTACTAATTATTTACAACTATCTCAATTACTATAAAAGGGGAAAGAAAAATAACACAAAAGAAGAAGAATGAGAAGGAAAAAAAGGAAGAGGTGTAAGATTGAAAGGTGGTGGAAAGGGTAGATGAATGGTATTAATGAGAGAGAGAGGAACAGTGGAAGGGGTAGAAAGAGATCCGGGGAGAGAAATAGAGGGTATAGGAAGAGAAGATGAAGCAAGAACAGTTAAGGATGTAGAAGGAACAAGAAGAGCTGAGGATGCAGGAAGAGGAGAAGAGGGGGGAGTAGAGGGATAGGAGATGGATAGAGTGGAGGACAATGGTATGGTGGAAAGAGCAAGAGAATAAAATATAAGAAGATATGAAGAGAAAGGAAGCAAGGTGTAAGAGGAGGGAGGAGAGGTAGAAGGATAGGGTACAGATGGGTTTCAAGTGAAATCAGAGCCACCCTAATTGACCATGTCATTAATAATGGTATTTCCTTGGGAGAAGCTGAACAGAGTTCAGCCCAATATAAACATTGTGCCGAAGTCAATATCCCTGGACAATGAGGTGGCAAGAGCACTATCTGTGCGCCACAACCACAATTTCAACCACACAATGTTGTCTTGGGGCCATACAAATAAAGGCTCCACTTTCTGCAGGGTGATCAGGAGCAAATAGAGCACACATTTCTAGTTGTTTGGGACAATGTCCAATTCTACCATTCAGCACTGGTGAAGAGTGGTTTGAGCATCACCCACATTTTAGGATGATATTCCTTCCACCATATTATCCTTTCCTGAATCCAATTGAGGAGTTCTTCTCCTCTTGGAGATGGAACCCTTACAACCAATAAGTCTTCTTCAAGCGATTGGAAGATGCCTGTGGAAAAGTTGAGGCACAAGCATTTCAAGGATGGATCTTTGGACTGAAAATACATATGCTGTGTTGTTGATGAAATTCAGATATAAATAAAGAAATAAAGATTCAATGATTGCAGTACATTTATTTGTTTACTTACTTGCTTTTTTAAAATATTATTCTAGCCAAAAACACATAAACTTGTCATTAAAGAACTTTAAAGGACACGGAAAACATCTATTTTCATTCATGTATTTGTGTATCTTTAGCTGAATTTATCAAATCAACTGAGAACACACTTGTAGTTTTGATGTTAGTATTTATTTTTGATAAATGCATTACTAGTACTACTAATAAAATGCAGTACTTCGTTGTGCAATGAATATTGAACTGTTTTGCCAACATAAGAGTTTGTTTTGTTTGCTGTGTTAATTGTTTTGAGAGCAACCACACTGGAGAAATGTGCCAAATCAATTGAGAAAAAACTGTAATACAATGACTCACTCATTGAAACACTTCTGTGTGTCTATTTTTGTGTTCAACATACATGATTTTGGTTTTCTCTGTAGGTGAGGTGATCTTGGATCCTGCCACAGCGCAGCGTGATCTTTGTCTTTCCGAGGACGGACGGCAGGTGCTCTATGAAGACCAGCGCAAGAGCTCCACACATTCCGACACGCCACGGCGCTTCAGCCCAGCACTGTTTGTCCTGGCGCGTGAGGGTCTTTCTTCTGGAAGACACTACTGGGAGGTAGACGTGGGACATAAGACAGCTTGGACCATAGGAGTGGCCCGGGGGTCGACGCGACGCAAAGGAGAGATCCGTCTCAGTCCAGAGGGTGGCTTCTGGTGTTTATGGCTGAAAAGTGGAGAAGTGAAAGCCCTCACTGGATATAGAGTTCCTCTCCATCTCGCCACACTACCTCAGAAGCTTGGCATCTTTCTGGACTATGAAGCTGGTCAGGTGTCCTTCTACGATGTAAAGACGCACTCTCATCTCTACACGTTTAGCGATGCTTTCACTGAGAGTGTCTACCCCATCTTCAGCCCTTGCATCAACCAAGACGGAAAGAACCCCGGAGCACTGGTCATCACCTCCATCAAACACAGCTGAGAGAGCATACACTCCAAGCTTTTCTCATGGGTTTCAGCGTTGGACAGAATACATTGCTGAAGATTGTTACAAGAATGAAGATTTTCCTTGAGAAATCAAACACTTTTTTTTATAAGAGTTCACTCTGTATATTTATGCAGAGGAGTGTGATCTTAAAATACATGCATCTAGTGTATAAAGACTGTAAATTAGTTTCAAAGATGTAGATAATTACAAAATACATACACTACTGTTCGAAAGTTTCAGGGCAGTAAAAAAGAAATTAAGTCTTAAGGACACATTCAATTGATGATTTTGACTTCATCACAGGAATCACATGCAGGAATATATTTACAACAGGAATAATATAACAATTTAGTTTAGGGTCCAGTTCTCACTATTAACTAGTTGCTTATTATAATAATAATAATTTGTTACATTTATACAGCGCTTTTCTGGGTACTCAAAGCACTTTACATATAGAAGGGGGGAATCTCTTCAACCACCACCAATGTGCAGCATCCACCTGGATGATGTGACGGCAGCCATATTGCGCCAGAACGCCCACCACACACCAGCTTATTGGTGGAGAGGAGACAGAGTGATGAAGCCAATCAGTATATAAGGATGATTAGGAGGCCATGATGGACAGAGGCCAATGGGATGCCGGGGTTACACCTCTACTCTTTTTCCGAAGGACATCCTGGGATTTTTAATGAACACAGAGAGTCAGGTTTAATGCCTCATTCGAAGGACGATGCATATTACTAGGATATTGGCGGTTTTACGTCCCATAATCCTATCCAATGCCTAAACTTAATAACATCTATATAATAAGCAGTAATTAGGTGTTTATTGAGGCAAAAGTCATAGTTAATAGTGAGAATTGGACCCTAAACTAAAGTGTGACCCAAATAAATACAGCTTGGTGAGCATTAGAAACTTAAAAAATAAAAAAATAAATAAAATTAAAAATCTTACAGACCCCAAACTTTTGAACGGTAGTGTTATTTGGTTCATGTTTGGTTCCATGTTAAACACACTATAAATGTGACCATTCCACTTGTGAATAGTTCCTAATTGCAATAACTTACTAAAATTCACATTGTATCCAAAATGTTTATACATATACATTTGTTTTACTTTGTGTATGGATGGATGATATGACAATTTATATAAGCTAAATGGAGAATATATCAACTGCATAGATCAGATCACTTGTATATTTCCTGTTTTAATTTTTATAACAAGGGTGTCATAATGTTTGGATACAGGTTTTCTGTGCGTTTTTCAGAACTTTTAAATAAAATTATTAATAACATTAATTTCTCATGCCTTGAATGAATAGATAATAGTTATACATAATTGCTAATCAAGATAAAAGCAACTACGGCCAGTGAATGGTTAATATTTCTGGAGGCTAGAAGAGATCCTATGTAGTCTAAGGTGTAAAAGTGAAACTGGGCTAAGGGGGAGGGGTAAGGGGGGATATTTCAGGGTAATGGGGGCCGTCAGCTGTGCCGCATGTCACTGCTGTCCAGACCAGGACAGTCATTGTGATCAGTGGCATTCAGCTGCAACAGACCGCCGGTGAGTCTCCTTTAAAAACACTGTGACTCTTTAAGTAAAAAATGCTTGGATGAATGAAGATGATTGAAGATACTGCATGTTCTGCATGTCATTTCAGCAAATACATAGCCAAGATGTATAAAAGGACACTTTCTAATGAAAGCATGGTAAAATCATCTTCTGGTGCTACATAATAACAATTAATAATAATTTCTATCTCTGCAAAAATGTGTTAAACAGCCATTAAAAACTATAGACAAAATGGTGACATGGATCCAAAAATTGCATGCAGGTGTTGTTTATGAGGTAGGACCAGAATCAAGAGTCTGGGAAGCCTAGTATTTTTGGAGTGATGATAATCTTCTATGAATAGCCAGGCTTTACAAATTCCTGAAGTCTTTCTGTGTCAAAGACCACTGCATGTTGCTAAGAGCACAAGCCAACAGCCGGATTGCTAATCAAATCCAAATGACTCTGTATATTTAGCACATGGCATAGCTGTCAATAGAGTCCAGCAAGTCGGTTTAAAAAAAGAACTGGTAATTTGTCTGTTTGTGCTAATTTTGTTCTAGTTTTAAGGAATGACATTTCAAAAGTTTAAAGTCAGTATGATTATTATCGTGACTTTCTTAATACACATTCCTGGTCTTATTGTGCACCATACATCATCCACGCTATCCACGCATCATCCATGCTCTGAAACGACTTTCCTTTTCATCTGATTTAATAGGCTATTTGTAATAATATAATATGTAATCCAACCTTAATAAAATCCAAGCAAATAATGAAAAAGTAATGAAAATAATAGTTTTCCATTGAAATATGTTAAGATTAGCTATCTAGAACATGAAATTTGCATTTAGGTCCTGCTTCATTCTGGTATAGAATGTTTTGCTCGTGGGCTATGAATGCTATTTCATGTTGACTTTAATCATCTATAAATGGCATATCATCGCTGTCGGACGGAAACCTTGTATCTCCATATTTTGTTTTTATTTGTATATATTTTTCATAAATCAAAGCTATTCGTCAACCTTTAAGTCTGTCTGTGGGTTTTACAAATATTTAACCAATGAAAATTATTAAAAAGAGCATGTGACTACTCAATTGGATTCTCAAACTGTTGGCAAAACCTTATAGAGCCACCCCACCTCAATCTTAATTAAAAATTAAGTGCCGCACACAGTTTGGTCAGTCTCTGCTTGTTTACAGTGCAAGGGTAAATAAAGAATTGGTTGTTCGAATAAGTACAGCATTCTCTTTACTCAAGAAACACCATGTCTATAAAGGCTAATGAATCTCAGGAGCAGAGAAAAGTGTCTTAGTCTAGCATTTGACATCTAGTCATAGTCAATACTGTCCTAAAAAGCTTGTGCATAGCACTTCATGTGTGTGTGTGTATTCGTGATTCAAGTGTGACAAAAGTCCTGAGGTTTTGGACCACTCCTATGAACATTCAATTTTATTATTATTTTTTTTTTAAATGAGTTTCGAGTCAAAATGACCAGAGGGAAGGATGAAGGTTTAAGCTTGATTTTGGTCAAATGTTAATAATATTATGACAAATACAAGTGCCTGGGGGTTATTCCAGAAAGCAGGTTATGTGACATACCTGAGTATGTTTAAGAGTAAGTAAGCGGATAACCTCAACTTTCGGTTCCAAAAACGGAGGTAACTTTCAGGGTATGTAAGTAGCCATAGCAACTCACTCTTTAAACATAACCTGCTCCGGAGCAGGTTATGTTCCAGGTTTAGTTTGCTTAAGAGGTATTCAGATGTGTTTTATATAATTAATATAGTCATTAATATAACCAAATTTGTTTCAGTTACATAATATACAATATTATATATTAATTCTAAAGAATTAGAATAAAAAAATGTTTAAATGTTAATTCAATTCAATTCAATTCAAATAAATATGTCATCTCACACATGGATCTGCATTCAATTAATTAGCATCAAACAAACAATATAATCCTTATGCTCAGTGAATAAAGATTACTTATTAAACGAAGACATTGAAAAAAATATTGCATAACCACCAAATAGGTGGCGATGTGCACTAAGTAGGTTATGTAAATCGCCATTAAACAAAAGAAGATGAGGAAGTGGAACGGCGCGCTTTTTCTTATCGTCTGTTTCCATGGTGAATCATTGATTCGTCTCTCTGTTGAGAATGTCTTGTGTGTTAACCGGGAACATACTCTGAGTTGTCTGAACTTACTCACGGACGCGTTTTTGGAACCAGCATACCTCGAGTAAGCCAGGTTTGGGTTTTATGTGACGGTAAGTTAACCTTGCTTTCTGGAATACCCCCCTGATCATGTATAAAGCCACAACACAGAGTTTACTCATTTTAAAAATACAGGGTTTTTGTCATTTCCTGAAAAGTAGTTTTGGACATATAAAGTTTCAGCCCGACAGTGATGATATATAACCTTCAAAAAGCTTATTGTTTCATGGAAAACAATATTGACAAGTTTAGAGAAAGGTTGTCTCAGATAACAAGATACAGTTATTATGAAACTCTATGTTTTTTATACATTTTAAAGTTTCTTTTTTGATCAGATTTAGAAGACTACAGCTGTTTGGAGGGCACATGATTTTCCCTCTCTCTCTATAGGAATGGCATCTCCCACCAGCATGTTAGCGGAGGAGCAGGTGCACTGTTCCATCTGTCTGGATGTGTTTACCAACCCTGTCTCCATCCCTTGTGGACACAACTTCTGCATGGCCTGCATCGGCAGCTACTGGAAGTCCAGTGCCCTCTTTATGTGTCCGATGTGCAAAAAGACATTCTTCAAGCAGCCTGACATCAGCATCAACACAGTGCTGAGGGAAATCGCTGAGAAGTTTAAGGAAATGAAAACCAACCCAGTCGCAAACTTTCAGAAGACAATGCAGCTAAACTCAGGACTGAGCCCTGAGGAACTCCCCACAGAAATGCCTGAACTGATTTCTCCTAATGGACCATGGACCCAGGAGGTGTCCTGCGATGTGTGCACTGGGCCTCAGCGACGAGCGGTGAAGTCCTGCTTGGTTTGTTTGACGTCTTACTGTGAGGAGCATCTTAAGACGCACATTGCCCGCTTCACCAAACACAAGCTGATTGAACCCGTGCAGAACCTGGAGGACCGTATGTGTAAGAAGCACGAGAGGTTACTGGAGCTGTTCTGTAAGAAGGATCAGACCATAGTGTGTGTGCTGTGCACCGAGATGGACCACAGGGCACATTACACTGTTCCTGTCGAACGAGAGTGGACCGAGAAAAAGGTAAAAGTGCCACTTGTCATGACAGCACTATTTATGGTGGCCAGTTCTCTTGTTTTGTCCACTATAAATAATGAACAACTGGATTGCAGTGAAACGCTTGGATTTACTATAAATATTGCAGTGGACTGGAAAGAAAGCTGCACGCTCTGTATGTCAAACACTGCAATACACATCATGCTCATACATGCTATGACTTTTCCAGTGCTGGCACACCTCTACATATAGGCCACCCATATTTCTCTCAACATAAGAAAATGTACAGGATACTTATTTAAAAAAGTGGTAACACTTTACAATACGGGTGCACTAATATGCATTAATTCATGCTTAACTAATGCACAGATAATCATGAGTTAATGTATGACTCATGACGAACTAAACCATTTACTAATGATTACTGCATCAGCAACTGATGAAGATTATATATGATTATCATTAAATCATTAAATTGTTATTAGTTAAATGTGTCATATTGTATTAATTCCCTAATAACATATTATATTAACTAATAGTGTAAATTCATGTGTTAATTACCACAATTGGTCAAAGCCATGCATTTCAGCTTTCAGTTGTCTGCTTTAATTAATCATTAGCTAACGATTTGCAAAGGTATCATTATGTTATGACTTTACTTGTTAAGGCACATGACTGTTAACTAATTCAAAATTAATACAAAATTCATAACCACAATGACATATTACTTAACAATTAGTTAATAGTCATGTGCCTCAACAAGTAAAGTCATAACATAATAATACCTTTGCAAATCGTTAGCTAATGATTAATTAAAGCAGACAACTGGAAGTTTTCTGTCATACATTTAAATTGACACCTGCCATAGTGTTTTTTATTTGTTGTCTCTGATTTAGATGTGTCTTCAGCCGATGCTCTGTACCGTTTAAAGGGGAAGTATGTCGTTTCTGTGACATTAGTGCCACCTTGCGGAATTACAAAAATACAGCATATTTTGCAAACGTGCCTGACTCAACTCAAACACAACTCAACAGCTTTTACGGGTGCTCATGAAGGCATCAACCGGTAAATGTAGGCTACTTTCAATAAAAGGTCAAAGATAATAAGAATAGTTTTAGCTGTGTTGCTATGTGTCATGAGAGTAAGCAACTGAGGAGCTAACACTCTGTCTAGAGCAAACATGAACACGCTTATTATAAACCCATCCAACATGATCTGCACCAGGGACATTTTTGACACAATGCGCCACCCATCATACCCGATTAAAAAAAGACACCACTGCTCGCCACTGATATATATATATATATATATATATATATATATATATATATATATATATATATATATATATATATATACAGAGTTCTGTCATGAAACTCCAGATGCTGCAGGCTGATATATATAAGGCCTTAACTCAATTTGTTAGTGATCACATCGTTATCTACATAGCGCAGCTGATTGGTTGCTGTGGCATGGGCAGCCACTGAGCTTGCTGCTTAACATTCAAATACATGGCATTATTTGCTGTTAGCAGTCTGCATTGCACTTTAGAAACCCTCCACCTTCCCCAGCTTCACCCGTATAGATCTGCTACGTGGGTTGTTTCATGTATGTTACATGTGCATCAGCAGCATGCCGGAGCAGATTTTTTAAGTTTAACACAATATATTGTGATTGACAGGCCTTGTTGAGAAAAACTGAAGCTGAAGTTCAGCAGATGATTCAGGAGCGACTGAAAAAAGTTGATGATATCAAACACACCATAGAGTTGAACAAAGTAAGTGTTTGTGTGTTTAAGTGTTTAGATTAGTTAACATGGGCAGATGCTAGCCTTTCTATTTTTCTATCCTTCTTCTTTCTCTGTCTATCCACATTGATCCTTAGGCTGGTGTGACTTAAAGGTACACGTTGTTTTGCCTCTAGCGGTTGATGCTTAAAACTACAAGTTAGTCTTGAGGAACATTGGCTGCATCTGAAATCGCATACGTCTCTACTATATAGTAGGTGAAAAACAGTATGTGACAAGAGTAGTATGTGCAAATTCACAGTACATAAAAGAGTATGCAAAAAGTCGGATGGCCTACTGTACTTCTTCTCGCGAGATTCTGAAGTGCGCATACGATGAATAGTGCATTAGTGATGTTCGGTTCTTGAATTAATTGTTCTTTTTAGCCGTTTCATTAATCAAACTTTAGTTCCAGGTTGATGACGCAAGACACAAAAGCCGAAGTAGCACGTCCGACTCAAAAAGAACCGAATGAGCCTGAGGCACGTTCTGGAAATATGCTTATTATGACTACTGTTATTAAATAACATTTTATTAAAACCTGCAAAAACCTTTCTGTCGAGAGATGTAAATACATTTTACTGTAGTTTATTGTGCATGCAGATTATATTTTAAGTTGTTTAGAGAAATGTATAAGTTTATAAGACTGGTTTATTCTTTCTATATAGGCTACTTTAGACATATAACATATCCGTGTTTATGCATGTCTGTAATGTGTGCTGTATGTGTTAAACTTTTAGGAATCTTATCCAAGATGTAGGCTACTCAATATTGCTCAGTCGTATCCAACATAAAGGATCCACGAATGAAACTGTGACCACAAACACCATTAACTTAAATGAATGAAAGGCAATAATCAGCAAAATGCACTCACGCAAATAACTTTATTAGATTGTTTCAATATGCATGGACACAGATTACTTTATTGGAATGTTTCCTTGATATAACATGTTGTTTGAAAATAAATGCATAGTGACATCATTGCATGATTATGTCAGGAACCTATGAATCAGCTTTTTGAACCGGTTCATTGAGCCGAACTGTCTGAAAAGAACCGGTTCGCGGAAATGAATCGGACTTTGCATCAGTGCATACTATCCATGTGGCCATGGAAGAGGATTTGTGCATGGCAGTGATGAGAGGCAACTGATGCTAGTAGGTCATGTGATAATGATGACATGGCGAATGTAGTACTTCTGGATTACATTCATACACATATTCGTACTATATAGAACATACAGTGCCTACTATATAAAGTTATTATACCCCTTTGAAATAGTTATGTTATTTGATGTACAGCCTGAAATCAAAACCCATTCCAAAAAAAACCTTTTCCAGCTTTATTTACAAATTTTGCCTTACTAAATCAAACTAATGAAAGTAAGGCAACAGTTCTGAAAATTAATAAAAAACTGAAAAATGTATCTTTTTGGATATGTCTGTTCTAGCTTTTCACACCGAGATTGAGGAATATTTGCCCATTCTTCCTTGCAGAATTGCTCAAGTTCAGTCAAATTCTGTGGTGAGCAGCAATGGACTGCTCTCTTCAAGTCCATCCACAGATGTTTTATTGGATTTAAGTCAGGGCTCTGACTTGGCCACTCAAGGACATTCGGCCGGAACTTTACTTTATAAAGTTTTAAATATGGATTTTTTTTTTACACAAACGCATCAGTTTGCTTCAGAAAGCCTTTATTAACCCCCCAGAGCAGTGTGGAGCAAGTTATTTGATGGACAGATGCATTTTTATTCAAAAACAGAACAACAATCGCTGCCATTATAAAGCTTGGATTATCCAGGACTTTTTTAATATAACTCCGATTGTATTCGTCTGAAAGAAGAATGTCATATACACCTAGGATGACTTGAGGGTGAGTAAATCATGGGCTAATCATGGGCAGCGGAGTGACACGTTAAGCATATAAGTAGTACCGGTCAAGATAACTCGTAGTACCCGGAATAGCGGTGTGTTATTCACTTTGGCGGTTGTTATCTGGGAATAACATACCGCTGGAATGCACGATTGACCAATCAGAATCAAGTATTCCACAGAGCCATGTTATAAATGCATAATAATTATACACAGTACACACACATATATTATGTAAACACAAACTTTTATTTTGTATGTAATTAATCATGATTCATTTTTCCCCAGCACTAATTATGACCACTGAATAACATCATCACGGCACCTGTTAGTGGGTGGGATATATTAGGCAGCAAGTGAACAATTTGTCCTCATAGTTAATGTGTTAGAAGCAGAAACAATAGGCAAGCATAAGGATTTGAGTGAGTTGAGTTTGACAAGGGCCAAATTGTGATGGCTAGACGACTGGGTCAGAGCATCTCCAAAACTGCAGCTCTTGTGGGGTGTTCCCGGTCTGCAGTGGTCAGTATCTATCAAAAGTGGTCCAAGAAAGGAACAGTGATGAACCAGCGACAGGGTCATGGGTGGCTAAGGCTCATTGATGCACATGGGGGGGTAAAGGCTGGCCCGTGTGGTCCGATCAAACAGATAAGCTAATGTAGCTCAAATTGGCTGGTTCTGATAGAAAGGTGTCAGAACACACAGTGCATTGCAGTTTGTTGCGTATAGGGCTGCATAGCCGCAGACCAGTCAGGGTGCCCATGCTGACCCCTGTCCACCGCCGAAAGCGCAAACAGTGGGCACATGAGCATGAGAACTGGACCACGGAGTAATGGAAGAAGGTGGCATGGTCTGATGAATCACCTTTTCTGGTGGCTGTGACCTCTATATGTATATATATCATATTTAATGTAAGATTTTAAATCATACGTCATATATATGCTAAACATTTTTTTTTTTATCTGAATTGATTAGTGTGTATTTCCTCCCAAACACAGAGCAGCGCTAAGAGAGAAATTGAGGACAGCATGCAGGTGTTCTCGGACCTGATCCGAGCGGTCCAGAAGGCCCAGGCCGAGCTGGTGCTGGACATCGAGGAGAAACAGAGCAAGACCGAGAGCTGGGCCAACGAACAAATACAAGAACTGGGGCAGGAAATAGATGTTCTGAAACTGAGAAACACTGAGTTAGAGTATCTCTCACACACTGAAGACCACATTCACTTCCTACAGGTGGAGCATTTTTAACCTATAGTTTTTTTTTTTTTTTTCCCCATGTAATCTGTTTTGTAATTTAATTTTTACTAATGTAAAATTCTTCACTGTCAATTTTGTTCATGTGGATTATCTGAAACAAATGTAAGAACGATTAAAAAATGTGACCCATGACTATTTAAAACTCATAAGTAACTTGCATTACAGTACAGTACTAAAAATTACTTTAGATATACATAGATGGCAGACTCATATTACTTATGAATGGGAGAAAATGCAACAAGCAATGTGGCATAATAAGTCCCACCTTCTTATTAAAATAAATCGCTGATTGGTAAAGTCATTGCGTTACTGCAGCTGCTGTTAATCTCTGGATGCTACAGAAACATAGCAAATGTGGCAGTCGAGTGAACAGACTTTCCTTGAAAGGGAATTTGCGGTAACGCTTCACCATAAGGTCTCATTTGTTAACATTAGTTAATGTATTATCTTACATGAACTAACAATGAGCAACATTGTTACATACATTTGTTACAGTATTTATTAATCTCTGTTAATGTTAATACAAGTTAATACAAATTTATTTTCATTGATTGTTCATGTTAGTTCAGTGCATTAACTAATGTTAACAAATACAACATTTGATTTTAATAATGTATTAGTAAATGTTGAAATAACATTAACTAAGATTAATAAATGCTGTAGAAGTATTGTTAATTCTTAGTTCATGTTAACTAAAGTAGTTAACTAATGAAACCTTATAGTAGTGTTGCCGAATTTTTTCTGTTGTATGTCACACAGCTTCTTTAATGCCCACTGTTTTCTCCTACAGAATTTCACATCATTAATGGCTCATCCACACACTAAAGACTGGTCTGAGACCTGTGTGCATGCGGATCAGTGTGTGGGCACCATCAGAAGAGCAGTGCTCAAACTAGAAGAGACACTTACAGAAGAAGTAGAAAAACTTGTAGAAATGGGTAAGAAAATAACTTTACTGTTACTGTATTCTACTAATGTACATCACTCTTTTTCTGCCTGTAAACTTTATATTCACCTCAACTAGCTGTCAGGGTCTTCCTGCCCTTGTGAAGTAGTGCATAATTGTATTGAATGTGCACTTGTAGTGTACTTTAAATCTTCAAAGTAAGTGTACTTTTAAACTGTCATTGCAGATTATATAATATTAATAAAATAAAAGTCCTATTAAATTTACTTAAAGAGAGTACACTTTCATGACTATGGGGCGTTTTTTTTAAGCCATGATTAACTATTCTAGCTTAAGGCCTACTCCTGTCTTAATTTAAACCCTGTCTGGGAAACCACCCCTATGTTTCTTAGCACACTTTTAAAAAGTATAATAATGTCAAATTAAAAGTTTTACTTTAGAATACATTTTAAATTACTGTATTTTAATAATCTTTTGTTGTGCTTTAAAGATTTTATGTGTTGACTAACATGCCAATGCACAAACATCTTGTTATTCAATGTTGTATTTAAAGTATATATGTTTTAAGTGTATCAAATTGCAACTTCATCATTACAAATATTGTAATTGTGCAATATAAGTCTTTCTAATAAAAGGCAGAAAAAAGCAGTAAAATAATTATAAAAAACGCTCAGGTACAATCCAACCTAAAAAAAAAAATACTTTATTGATTAATTACTTTATTTTTGTCATCTTAAACAGAGCTGAGGAGAGTTCAGAAGTATTCAGGTAATGTGTCCTTGTTCATTTGAACTGTGATATATCACTAGACCAATATGGTGTGTTTATCTCGTCCTGGTCTGTTTGGTTTTCTTCTCATGTCTCTGTTGTATATCCCCATGAAGTGGATGTAACCTTTGACCCGGACACGGCTAACCCTTGGCTGCAGCTATCTGAGGACGGGCATCAGATGCGTCATCTGGGAGCATGGCAGGACCTGCCCGATACGCCAGAGCGCTTCGATACAGTGGTTATTGCACTCGGGCGTGAAGGATTGTCCTCCGGACGCCGTTACTGGGAGGTTCAGGTGGGCGAGAAGGATGACTGGTACATGGGTGTCGCCCGGGCGTCTGTTAACAGAAAAGGGAGGATTTCAGTGAGTACGGCTCATGGTTATTGGGCTTTAGCTATGAAGAAAGGACAAGAATATCGTGTTTCTTCCTCTCCACCCCTCCTGCTCTCCATCGAGCCCAAGCTAAAGAGAGTGGGCATCTTTGTGGACTATGAAGAAGGACAGGTGTCATTCTATGATGTACAAAACAAAAGTCACATCTACACCTTTATGGACTCATTTAAAGAGAAACTCTTTCCCTTCTTCTACCTCTACTGCTGCGATAAGACCTCTGACACTATGATGATCTGTCCCGTGCAAGAGACGTCTTATACTAAACAGTGCTGAAACATGAATGACTTGGTCTGGTGACATGATCTGCAATACTGCTGTTTCTGTCATTTTACTATGTGTGTTTGAGAACCGCTGTCTTTGGGTCTGACTGTTATATGGAAGTAATCAGTTTTATTGCATGGCCATACAATAGCAATTATGACAAAGAACCAAAGCATACAAAACAAATTAATAAATATAATCCATGTTTACACATTTGTAATTATACATTGTGTATAATTAAATGTTGAAATAAACATGTAGCCTAAATCAGTGTAAGTGTAAGACTTATTTCCACATATCAAACTATTAAAATACCACTGCAAGCTTCACCATTATTTTTGTTAGTGTGTAATTGGAAAATGGTGTACAATATAAAAAATGTAGGGCACAACAACGTGGGGCTGAAGATGGCTTTGTTTTTTTTTCTCCTCTAAACCAGATGGCACAAAAACCTGGTGTAGAAATTTCCAAATCATCCTCTTTTCAAAATGCACATGGAAATTTGGATGATCCTTGACACGATCGCGGGCAAAATCTTGAACAAAACCAGCAGATCTATGTATTCATTCACTAATACGAAGAATCTCGGAACTAATAATATGTGACGCAAATTAATGCAAATATTGTTAGCAAATATTCCCAAAAGGATTATTTCCCAACTAGAATTAGACCTAGAATTTTGTTCACTGTTCTGTTTCTTTATGCTTTATAAAAAAAAAATAATAATAATTGGTCCCCCCCAATGTTCAAGACATGGTTACGGCCTTGATTTAACCCTTAAATGCATGACTGTTTCGCCAATCATTCTTACATATTGGGGTCTTTACCAACCCGGATTATATATAACACGGAGGGATCTCTACCTGTTGGGATAATATTTGATTGCGCTCAGTACTAGCTCTGCAGTAAATCACTGAGCCATTTCAAGTTTTGCTGATTATACTTATTGTTTCGTTTTCAGTCTGCAATAAGTATGAGTGAAACGTCACTTCATCATTGTGTATCAGACATTGCCTTGTGGAATAAATGTGAATTGCACTGATTCCATCATTAAAGATTCAATTATTGTTGTGCAGAACAAAATAAACTACACTCTAGCTCTTCTTTGGAAATCAGGGTCCCAGAGTCTGGAGGAAGAGAGGAGAGGCACACAATCCACGTTGCTTGAGGTCCAGTGTAAAGTTTCCACAGTCAGTGATGGTTTGGGGTGCCATGTCATCTGCTGGTGTTGGTCCACTGTGTTTTCTGAGGTCCAAGGTCAACGCAGCCGTATACCAGGAAGTTTTAGAGCACTTTCATGCCTCCTGCTGCTGACCAACTTTATGGAGATGCAGATTTCATTTTCCAATAGGACTTGGCACCTGCACACAGTGCCAAAGCAACCAGTACCTGGTTTAAGGACCATGGTATCCCTGTTCTTAATTGGCCAGCAGCTCGCCTGAACTTAACCCCATAGAAAATCTATGGGGTATTGTGAAGAGGAAGATGCGATATGCCAGACCCAACAATGCAGAAGAGCTAAAGGCCACTATCAGAGCAACCTGGGCTCTCATAACACCTGAGCAGTGCCACAGACTGATCGACTCCATGCCACGCCACATTGCTGCAGTAATTCAGGCAAAAGGAGCCCCAACGAAGTATTGAGTGCTGTACATGCTCATACTTTTCATGTTCATACTTTTCAGTTGGCCAAGATTTCTAAAAATCCTTTCTTTGTATTGGTCTTAAGTAATATTCTAATTTTCTGAGATACTGAATTTGGGATTTTCCTTAGTTGTCAGTTATAATCATCAAAATTAAAAGAAATAAACATTTGAAATAGATCCGTCTGTGTGTAATGAATGAATATAATAAACACACACCTAAAGGATTATTAGGAACACCATACTAATACTGTGTTTGACCCCCTTTCGCCTTCAGAACTGCCTTAATTCTACGTGGCATTGATTCAACAAGGTGCTGAAAGCATTCTTTAGAAATGTTGGCCCATATTGATAGGATAGCATCTTGCAGTTGATGGAGATTTGTGGGATGCACATCCAGGGCACGAAGCTCCCGTTCCACCACATCCCAAAGATGCTCTATTGGGTTGAGATCTGGTGACTGTGGGGGCCATTTTAGTACAGTGAACTCATTGTCATGTTCAAGAAACCAATTTGAAATGATTCGAGCTTTGTGACATGGTGCATTATCCTGCTGGAAGTAGCCATCAGAGGATGGGTACATGGTGGTCATAAAGGGATGGACATGGTCAGAAACAATGCTCAGGTAGGCCGTGGCATTTAAACGATGCCCAATTGGCACTAAGGGGCCTAAAGTGTGCCAAGAAAACATCCCCCACACCATTACACCACCACCACCAGCCTGCACAGTGGTAACAAGGCATGATGGATCCATGTTCTCATTCTGTTTATGCCAAATTCTGACTCTACCATCTGAATGTCTCAACAGAAATCGAGACTCATCAGACCAGGCAACATTTTTCCAGTCTTTAACTGTCCAATTTTGGTGAGCTCGTGCAAATTGTAGCCTCTTTTTCCTATTTGTAGTGGAGATGAGTGGTACCCGGTGGGGTCTTCTGCTGTTGTAGCCCATCCGCCTCAAGGTTGTGCGTGTTGTGGCTTCACAAATGCTTTGCTGCATACCTCGGTTGTAACGAGTGGTTATTTCAGTCAAAGTTGCTCTTCTATCAGCTTGAATCAGTCGGCCCATTCTCCTCTGACCTCTAGCATCAACAAGGCATTTTCGCCCACAGGACTGCCGCATACTGGATGTTTTTCCCTTTTCACACCATTCTTTGTAAACTCTAGAAATGGTTGTGAGTGAAAATCCCAGTAACTGAGCAGATTGTGAAATACTCAGACCGGCCCGTCTGGCACCAACAACCATGCCACGCTCAAAATTGCTTAAATCACCTTTCTTTCCCATTCTGACATTCAGTTTGGAGTTCAGGAGATTGTCTTGACCAGGACCACACCCCTAAATGCATTGAAGCAACTGCCATGTGATTGGTTGATTAGATAATTGCATTAATGAGAAATTGAACAGGTGTTCCTAATAATCCTTTAGGTAAGTGTACAAGTTTCACTTTTTGAATGGAATTAGTGAAATAAATCAACTTTTTGATGACATTCTAATTATATGACCAGCACCTGTATACCGAATTGATTGAGGAATACTAAGAAGGTTGATGTCTAACTTTAAAAAATGAATGAGGAGGAGGGTAGTGAATGACGTCCCAGGTCGCTAAAGACACAAGGTATGCATTTAAGGTTAAGTAGCAAATGAGAATCTCTAAAATGATTGAATATATTTTGAGACAAAGGTCTTAATGATTTTTTGTTAACTAAAGCAACAGTTTTGAAGAATATGTAATATGTGCGGAAGAATACGTAAATGTATGATATATGGGGTAAAAAGTGCACCATGGGGCAAAAGGTACAATAATAAACATGATAATAAACAGCTGGCTGACTTTTCCATTTGTTGATATGACATCGTTAGATTCAGATGGTAAATATCATATATTAAGTTGGGTGTCCAACTTAGAAATAATCACCATATTTATTATGAAACCATCATATAATAAAATATCATTTATTGTTACTGTAAATCTATATAAAATTATTATGGGATCTTTTTCAATGCTTTCATAATCTTTACTTAACTTATCTTTACTTAACTTAACTATAACTTTCTATAACTAATTCTGATAAGATATAGTTTATGGTTAAGGTTGTTTGGCGATGATAAGGTTAAATGTTTCTTTGATAAGGAACAACAAAACATGTTGATCTAACTTCGCAAAATCATGGGGACAATGTGAATGTGATAATATTGTCATGATGAACAGTCTCACCTAACCTGACCCTGATGCAACTTCTACACAGAATCCATCATTCATTCAAATGCTGTGGCTGCCAGAAAACCCAAAATAACTCTGTTAGGAGTGCCAAGGACTGGCTGACTCGTCATTTCTCAGAGTAGTTTGCTTCTTGAAGTCTTTAGAGACACTCAGATGCTGACATTTCAAACGCTTTCATCTTGAGGCATTGTCAGGATTTTTCCTCAGCAGTCTTATCAAACCTGACACAGATTTTTCCCCATTCAAATGTTAAAGTCAAGCACGCATTTCAGAAAGTGACTAATACAATTTTCAAGATAGAAATAAAAGTAAAAAATTTCTTGCAAACATTCAGCACTCTACTCCACTCTCTGGAATAATCAAAGCAAACACTTCCCTGTGGATTTGAATGTGTAATTCACTCTCCTGGCCTGCTTTTGTATGATTTACATGGACAACAATACACCGTGTAAAAGATATCTTGAGTTGTCCATGAGTGAGTGGATCTCTTCCTCTTGGTACCTACAATTATTATTAATCATCAATTATGTCAATATAGAAAATGAGAAAGTAATTAATGAGAACAATGAACTTCATTTAAAACATAAATTCCATGATGATAATAATACCTGTAAGAGCCGTTTTGTCTTTATTTTAAACTGTGCTATGTAAGTGTGTGTCCAGTAGGGGTCACTCTTGGGTACAGAATATAGGTGGGAAGCTTCCTTCAGGTAACAGGTGTTGCTGGAGGGAAGTGCACACAGTCTTTTGACAGCTACGCTAAGTTATGCTATGCAAGTGGAAATCTGTACTGGTAAAGGACTGGAACTGTGGATTTATTGACTCTTTGTTTGGATTCTTGCTTACCTAAAATGAAGCCCAGTCACGGTAAAATAAATCTACGACTGAGCAAAGTGTGTGTGGACATTGCAATGAATAACAAGCTGGGTGTGCGCGTCCATTAACAAGCATCGTCCAGCATCCCTCAGCTGCTTTAAGTAATAGACTTGGCTGCTTACAATACCTGTTTAGCAATCATGTTAAACAAACAATCCTCTCTGATGATAACTGTACAACTTAGAACAAATGTTATGACTATAAATCATCTATCATGTGCAGTTTATTGACAATCAAAAAGCTGCAAAGCAAAAGGTAGCTATTTTGCCTCTTCATTTGCCATATATGATTGGAGATATCAATAGCAGTATCTGGATGGAAAGCACAAAAAACATTCTTTGTTTTTTATACTGCATTTTTATATTTTCAAAATATTATAATATCATTTAGTATGATTATGCAAGGACTTTCCATAGACAATGACACTAGAACATTTTTTGCAGTTTAGTATGATTTAAAGGCTGTTTTCCCAAAGGTCCCCACAAGGTCAAAAAGCAAGTTTAATTGCCATTTAAAGTTACAGGTAGACTATGACTGACTGACTGACTGACACAGACAGACAGACAGACAGACAGACAGATAGATAGATACATATATATATTTAGTAGAAGTAGGAAAAAGTTACATATAGAAGGTTCATTAAAACACAAAATTTCAAAATGCAATATAAATGTATCCAGATGTACAATGTAAAACTAACCCATTTTTTTACGTTGTGTAATTTCTTTAAGGTACCATATAAATATCAGTGTCAATGAAATGAACACTATTATTTAAAAAAATAAACATTCTGATCCTTCTTTGTTTCAAAATCAAGATTTGCCCTTTTTCTCACACAGAGATGTCAGTTTGATTGACAGCACAAATGACCAATGGACTTGAGTTGTTCCCGTCTTTGTTGGGATGAGGATTAAAGTATGGACGGATCGCGCCATTAAAGCTGCACTTAGTAAATGTGTAAATGTGTGACAGAGTCACCATATCATAGAAGGAGACCAGAGCCTCCTCACAGTCCACAAACACTCCCAGCTTCTGGGGCTTGGTGTTGAGATGAAGCTGGACTGGAGGGTCTTCAAAAGCTCCATACATGTTTTGACCGCAGAGCACGATGGCCCAGTAACCATCGCTGGGTTTGTAGGAGACTTTCCCTTTCCTGTTCGCACCTTCTCTTATCACCCCCAGTTCCCAGCTCACCTTCTTCCCCACCTCCACGACCCAGAAAGCTCTTCCCGACTTGACGCAAGGCTTTCCCAGGACTCCTCCGACCAGGTCGAACTGTTGTGGGCTGCCTGGGATGTCATGTTTTTCTCCAGTATCTCTCACCGCTTTGCCGTCTCTAGACACCTCTAAGTGTGGATGTGCCGTTTCTGCGTCCAGAGTTACATCCACTGAGCAAAGACAAGTTTCTCAGTTACTGGATGTTTGAGAGCTTCATAAGGCTAGTTCAGGATTTATTTGGCAACACTTTACAATAAGGTTTCATTTGTTAACATTAGTTAACTGCATTAGTTAACATGAACTAACAATGAACAAGACTTTCAAAGCATTTATTAATAATGTTAATTTCAACATTTACTAACACTTTTGTAAAGTGTTACCAATTATTCTTAAACATACCTGAAAAGCTGTGAATTCTTCTAATTTCTGTAATGAGAACAAATAAGATCACAAAACAAATCATGACGACAGCCTTACATTTACAAGTTCTGAGACAGAACACCATGAAAAGATAAAACTTTTAAAGAGAGTAAAAAATATATATTAAATAATTATGCTTTAAAGAATTGATTATTTACATTTATTATGATGTGTTGATTAACAGGCTCAGGCCAGATTTACTAACAGCTTGCGCCAATAGCAGCTTTTCCAAAAAACCCTGGCCATTGGCCAAGAGGAAGCCCCGACGAGGCCCAATCAAGCCCCGAAAGTGACAGTGGAAACATGACTGGTACTGGCACGCACTAGCACGCCCGCTTTTGGTCCTGCAGTGGAAACGCAGCTAATACAAACCTTTTTTGCCGTTAAAAAACTACTGTCAGGATTTACTAAAGTGCTGATAAAATTAGTGCTGAGCAGGTGTGGACAGGGCTATTTTTGCAGCTAACCTTATTGCATATGCATTTATAGGATTATTTCCCTTTCAAAGCAAAATTTATGGGAGGAGAGAATTTAAATGAATCTTGCATGGTGATTTACTAGGGTTTACGCCCGTCAATTTACTGGTATTTGCTCCATTATTTACCACCCAAAAAAAAAAGCATGACTTAAACCAAACGCTAATTTGCGCTTCTCTTGGTAGATTGTGTTGGTTATTATGGAAATGATCCAGCTTGTGTCTGTGTTCTTTAATTTGCGAGTTGTCAGTAGATCACGCACAGAACTTTCCACTCCCATCTGCACTTTTTTGGAATTGCGCTCTCACGCTAATTTGCATGGTTTAATCTCAATTTTATGAAGCGATGCAAGTGCTTTGTTTGAACAAAAAAATCATCATTTACCACGTTATTTACGAACATATTGACCTGCAATCCTGTAGGGGGAGCACCATGACAGATGCGTGTTGTGTTGAGTCAAGACCGGATGTTTTTCCGTGAATGTGCTTTGGATAATATAATTTTGTCAAAATTAGAGGTAAATTACGTTTTTTGTTTTTTTTGGCGAAAAAAAAAGCACTTGCGGGTTGTAAAGCGCAGTAAAGCGCAGTCTCGAGGGTACAACCCGGCCTGCGAGGGGCGATGGGGGTAGATGGCAAGCAGGACGGGGCCAAGAGCCGTGAGAATGGTGCAAGGCTGGTGGCGCAATTGCTAATGCGCATCACATGCGTGCCTAACCTTGCTACAATCAGCAATAACAATAGGGAATGTTTGCTAATTACATTACAACTTTCAGACATAATCACTCACCAACAGTGCAAAGTTTCTCCAGGCGAGTCTCAATCTCATCCAATAAGGCTGCCTTTAAGTTTCTCATTGTGCCAAAGTTTAACTCAGTGTCAAGGGAAACCGTCCAGTCATCTATGAACTCAGTTGGCACAGACGGATAAGACTGGATAAGGGACAAAACATGCATTAAACATTTATTAGATATATAATAGTATTATTTGTATTTGTCAAATATTAGTCAGTATTTAATTATTAACTGACCTGGAGGAATAAGATGTCATCTTCCTCATTCATAGTGCGATTCAAAAAGTCGATGGCCTCCTTATACTTGAGGATGTCTTTTTGTATTTGTTGTGTCTTCTCGTCCATCTCCTTCTCCAAACACCTCCTTCCGTCCTCCAAAGGAGCCAGCAGCACCTGCTCTGATCTTTTCACAGACTCCATCACTGCAGCAAACATCTCCTTTATCTCCTGCTGCTCTCTCTCTATCAGATCCTGTGAAGAGTGGAGGCATATAACACACAAATGACAAGCATATTCTTGATCTGGCAAGCTCTAAATAATTGCTTAGAGACCAGTGGCCATATTCACAAAACATCTTAAGGCTAAAAGTAGTTCCTAACTTGCCAATTTAGGAGAAACTAATAATAATAGTCCTAATTTTTTGCTCTAAGAGTATGACACAAAGCATTTTAGCGCTAAAACCAGCTCCTTAATCTGTGAAAAGTTAGGGGAAGTCATAAGGACACTAAGACCAAATCACAAACAATCCTAAAATGGCTGTCCGCCTCAGCAATAGGCGATAGAGCCTTGGGTGCTGAGCCTTTTCTTCATAAATACAATCAATATTTTGATTTGTAAATAGGTTAATTTATGTACCGGCAAAATGATTGAATTGAATTGAATGATGCAAAATAAAACATTGCAGGCAATTTAAAATAATGTCCAATCGTCTGTGCCGATAGCCTTGTGGGCAGCTCGGGTGATCTGAGTTTGAGTTCCGGCTCGTGAACCTTCCCCAATCCCGCCCCCCTTTCTCTCTTCCACTTTGTTTCCTGTCTACTCACTGTCCTATCATAATAAAAAGGCAAAAACTGCAAAAAAAAATCTTTGAAAATAAATAAATAAAATAATGTGCGATTACCTGTGGCAGTTGTTTTCACGAGTTCACACTTACAAATGATCGAATAGAGTAAAAGAGTAAAATAAGCGTATTTAGCGTGCTGTCCGAGGGGAGGCTACGAGCTCGGAATTTAGCCCAAACCCAGATTACTCCCAACGTACCCCCGGTGCCAGCCGATAGTGAGGAGTTGGGGAGCTCCTCAAGCTGATTAGATGGATTAAAAAAAAATTATTGTTTATAAAACATCATTTGTCACTTGAATTCTTCCACTTCCTGATACTACGTCAGAACGCCGGCTTTGTATTGGCTAGCTCCTGCGTCAGCATCACACGCATGCTTTATGGTGCTCACGTGAACGTGCGGTTACAGCGTAAACAGTGTAGGAGACTGACACAGAAGAGACGAAATTGTTGAATAAAGTCGTTATTTAACAGAGAGCTCTCAGATTTTATCAAAAATATTTCCATTTGTGTTCCGAAGATCTTACGGTTTTGGAACGACATGAGGGTGAGAAATTAACATTTTCATTTTTGGGTGAATAAAAAATATTATTAAAATTATTAATAAAAAATATTAATAAATAGAGTGAGGGAAGAAGCCATTTTTTGTTCCAGCACAGATCTGTTTTATTGTACTTTCCATGTATGTGTGTGTTTCTTGGAAACCAGCTAGGAGATAGATCTGGATTTGTCCATAACATACACATATGCATTTCTCCTTATATGTTTTTTTTTTATTTGTCTTGCATTCAATATGATGTAGGGATGTGATGGTGAGGAAATTTTTCCACCAGTTAATCGACGTGTGACAACACCGGTAATACCGGTATCACTGGCCTGGGCTTTTAAATCGCTAATTCTAAACCAAAAGTAAAATGCGCACAGCCGCTCGGGCAATTATAACGGCATGAAACCATTTTTTTCGAGTATTTCCCTGTATGACATCATAAAGGGCAGAATTCCTTGTATGGGCACCTCTCCCGGATGAGTGCGTGCGCACATCAACCAGAGCGAGTGCAAGAGCACGGCCATCCCATCAATGTAAATGTTCTCTGATCCAACCTGTTACATTTATTAATTAGGGTAATGAAATTAACATTTGACGTCTCAGGCCATAAGGCAGAGGCTCGCAAAACACCAGCACCACTGACAGATGAAGAGGAGATGGAGGAAGAATATTAATGTTTTTTGTAGGAAATAAAGATGACCATAAAATTGTAAATAATTTGTGTTCATTTAACAGCTATATCTCGGACTACCCAGCCATCCATCCTTCCATTCCATACAGTAATCTATTTTCAGAAAGTGTGATGATGGGAATATGCGTGTCATCAATGCATCCAACCACTGGAAATCCTAAAGGAAATTCTAATTAGGTTACTTCTAGGTTTATCAAGTGAACGTCAGGATCCTGTATAAAAGGACATGCCATTTTTGTCACTTTGGTGGTGTCCTCATGATGAAAATATGTGCAATGAATAAATGTACCTGCACTGCAAATAATGATTTTCTTACTTTGTATTTTTGTCTTCCAGTCAAAATATCTAAAGATTCTTAAATCAAGATGCACTTTCTACATAAGAAAAAATGACATAATGACATAAATGTATTATTTTGCAAATTATGGTTTAAGTAAAATGTGCTTACTTTAGATTTTAGATTTAGATTTATATATTTTTTTAGATATTTGTACTTGAAATAATGTAATAATTGTACAAAATACTTAGTAAGAAAAGCATTTGTGCAGCGTGAATGAACAAATTAAGTATTTAAACACTGCTGATGCTGTAAAAAGGGGGAGGAGACCAGAAGAAACTCTGGGTTTACAGAAGAAAACCTGCTCCCGACCAGGTTAGGTTCACAGAGTAAGTTACTATGGTAACTGACTCTGAGTATAAGTTACCTCTCTTTCAGAAACAGGCTTGACTTACCCTGCTTTCTTGGGTTTGACATACCTCCTATTCTGAAACAGAAAACTCAAGAGTTTCCCTCATTTCAGGGTTAACATACTCAGAGTTTTCACTTAACCTCTTCGGAGATATGAAGGATACAATACTACTCTTTACTCAATAACTTATTTTGATAAACCACATATTTAGAGTTTTAGTAACACGTAGGTATGCATAAGCACAACTGTTTTTTCCACTTTATTTCTGAAAGTGTCTGTGAAATAATCTGTATTTATTACTGTTGGACTTCTGATCTTCTGATTCTGATCACAAAGTCTATACACATTTGCACAGCTAATCATGTTGACATTGTTTTATTTATTTGTTTGTTTGTTGCCTAATATTATTAAAGTATCAATTTCAGATAATCCCTGCCCCTAAATGGCATTTAAAAACAAAGTGAACTGTGATTGAACTGTGACAGTCTCTTCCTGCCTATATCAGCCCAAAATTAAATGTCTGTCTATGTGACACTACCCAGCAAACATTTGGATGTTTAATGACTGCTGAAAAGACGTCCCTCTGACATATCCCGTCATGGTTTAAAAATAGTTCCAAAATGAAAGTTGAACGGATGTATCTGAATGCATTTTTAGGAAATGTTCTGTGTTACATATTTTTCCTGATTTATGCCGTCCTACCGTGGCTATTTTTGCATTGGACCAATGTTTGCTGGGTAGCCTTTGCATGATCTTTGCATATTCTTCTTTACAAGGGACCTGACTTAAAGATGAATGTAAATACTAATGTTGCCTCTTGTCTTTATCTCATGTGGTTTGAACGTGTTGATGTTTGTATTGTCACTGAGAACTTTTGCTTGTCCTTGTCTTGTGTCGAAAACATGATTCTTTAAATGTAGTTTTTTTCTAATTCAGCTATGTGGCATGTCTTTGAAAACACAAGCAAACACATGCAGACTCCAGACAGAATGGCTATATTACTTTATCAAACTCCCATTAGCTTGGTTGTTTTGTCAACTGTTTATACACAGTATACAATGCATAGTGCCAACTATTTAAGTGAACGTGTAGCCACTAGCCATGCTCGAAAATTTGTGCTTTGCATTTCACCCATCCAAGTGCACACACACAGCAGTGAGTATTGAACACACACACCATGAACCCAGAGCAGTAGGCAGCCGTTTTGTGCTGTGGGACCCGGGGAGCGATTGGGGGTTAGCTTCCTTGCTCAAGGTGTAATGAGAGTTGAAGAGAGTGAGTGCTGAGTGAGTGCCGTCCCCCCACCTAAATTTCCTGTTGGTACTAAGACTCGAACCCGCAACCTTCAGGTTACAAGTCTGACTCTCTAACTATTAGGCCACAACTGCCCAAAATCTGCTCGATTAATCTTTAAAAAATTGTGATCTTGATTCAAACACCTATGCTATATTATTCCTAAAGGACAAAGATTTACCTATGTCTGTTAAACCTTTGACAAGTACGATGATGATGTCATGTGTAGGTATGAAACAGCTTCACTGTCTTTTCAACCACACAGTTTTTTTGACTGTAATTACTGTTACAGTAATTCAAATTATCACAGAAGTATTGGTAAAAAAGTTTATAGTTCATATATAAACACTTTCTAAGGTTAAACTATCTTAACGCTTCAAATAAAGATTGTATCAAATACATTGTTACACCAGTAGGTGGCGACAAGTGGATGTTAAAATTTTTTGTCATTGAATCATTCATTCAAGAGATTTGTTCAAAAACTAATTGAAGTAATGAAATAAGTTAAGTCTTTATTAGTCTCAGCCTCAGACATCACGCCCACAGACCGTTGGCTGAACGTCTGATGCATATTGAGTTCTACAGGATGTCTGCGAGACGCGCGTTGCATTCTTTAACAGTTTACCCAGAATCGTGCAGCCCTAATGTGAAACAATATGCATTATGCAATGATAAAGTTTCAATAGAATGCATCATTGGGGCCGCGTGAACTCATCAGGCTGCATGCTTAATTTAGAGAGTAGTGTCAAGTTATTCATTGTATTATTTTAATACAAATTTGTGTGTTTGGGTGTTTGTATGTATGCATGTACCTGGTATTTTGTGGCTGATTCCTTAAGCTCCTCGAGTTTGTTTTCCCTCTGATTTATCATCCTTTCCAGCTCTTTAATAATTTGTTGCTGCTCAGCCTGTACACACACACACACACACATTGTGAGTACATTGAATTTATCTAAAGTAAATTAAAATGATATCAAAACCTAGTGTGATGGACAACTATGTAAATCTACGGACCAGTTATTCATCGAAGAGTGTGTTATTGAGTGTGTGTGTGTGTGTGTGTGTGGGGGGGGGGGGGTCTTGGTTTTGTCACACACTTGTGTGAGTTTGCTCTTGGTTGGTCTGGAAAATTTCGGATTCTGAACCCCAAAACCAATCATTTTTTTAATTCATTTTAATTTTAGTTACAGTTTTGTTGTTGTGATGTTTGTCATTATTATTATTATTATATTTAAAAATACTTTTATTTCATTTTTAGTTTTTAGTACATCAAGTTATTTTAGTACATCTCTTTTTGGGAAATAATTCAAACACTAGCTCAGGTCAAAAGATTAACTTGTGTTATTTCCCAAGAGCTTGATGTTCTCACCTGTCTCCTTTCTCTCTCTGTCTCCACAGGTATCACATCTCCACCCGACTTCACACATAAGGCGCAGATGCAGCGCTCATCCTGTCTGCAGTAGAGTTCCAGAGGTCTGCCGTGCACGTTGCATGCTCTCTGATCCAACTTCTCCATGGGATTCACTAGTTTATGGCCCTTGAATCTCACCATAGACTGGTGCTGCTTCAGGTGTTGATCACAGTATGAGAGAAGGCAGTTCAAGCAGGACTTCACAGCTCTAAACATGAGGTGCTCGTCACAGATGTCGCATGGGACCACACCTCTTTCTCCACAGAAGAGACTCATGTTGGGTAACTGTGTCTGGTGAAATTCCCGCAGAAGGGCCTCAAGTGCTGCATTCACGGATGGCTTGGTGGACACGGGCTCCTGGCAAAGAGGGCAGTGTGGCTCGGACATGCTTATGTGCTGGTCTAGACAACGCTTGCAGAAGGTGTGTCCACAGCTGGTTGAGACCGGATCTGCTAACAGGTTTTTACAGATGGGGCAATGAAGGTGGCGAGAGACATCTACGGGTGTAGTCATTGTGATTGTGTCAGCTGTCAAACCTGATAGTAGACAGAACAGCAACAACAAAAATGTATTAACGGCCATGGATTCCTTACACAAAAAAATTATTGATAAGACCATCTGCTTAAAGATCTTACATTTAAGATGATATTAACTAGGGGCCAGTTGCAACAAAGTCCTTAAGTTAAGAATAGTTATAAGTTATAAACAATGGTGGGGGGTCCCCAGGACAGGTTTGAGAAGCACTGCCTTAAGGTCATCAAGTATTTCCCCTTAAAGAATTAGTTCACTATAAAATGAAAATTACCCTAAGATTTACTCACCCTCAAGCCATCCTAGGTGTATATGACATTCTTCTTTCTGATGAACACAGTCGGAGTTATATTAATAAATATCCTGACGCTTCCAAGCTTTATAATGGCAGTGAACAGGCCCACGAGTTTGAATCTCAAAAAAGTGCATCCATCCATTATAAACTTACTCCAGGGGGTTAATAAAGGCCTTCTGAAGCGAAGAGATGCATTTGTAGAAAAATATCCATATTTAACACATTATAAAGTAAAATATCTAGCTTCTGCCAGACCACCTTCTGTATACAACTTAAGCAGAAAGTGTAACGCCTCTCGCAGTTACACTTACGCTACATCCTAGTCAGTTATGCTTTTTCGTAAGTTCAGAAGCTAGATATTTTACTTTATAACATGTTAAATATGGATATTTTTCTTACACAAATACATCGCTTCACTTCAGAAAGCCTTTATTATCCCCCCAGAGCTGTGTGGAGTACATTTATGATGGATGGATGCACTTTTTTGAGCTTCAAACTCAATGGACCCCTTCACTGCCATTTATAAAGCTTGGAAGCGTCAGGATATTTATTAATATAACTCTGATTGTGTTCATCAGAAAGAAAGTCATATAGGATGGTCTGAGGGTGAGTAAATCCTGGGGTAATTTTCATTTTAAAGTTAACTAATCCTTTAATTGCTAAAGTTATTTTAAGTTCTGTTATGCATTGCAACAAAGTCATTAGTAACCTTTTGTGTTTGTTTGTTCCTTGCCGTTCATCCACTTCAAGGCATCAGACATACTACTCGAAATGCACAGAGGTCAGTCTCGAGAGGACTATATGACAGTGTGGTGACTTCTGCCAAATGTGTCTCAATGGGTCCTGCAGATTATAGAGAGAGGATACAGAATTCAGTTTCTATCTGATATTCCAATTCTCAAATATGTGTAGGTTTTTTTGCGTTTTAAAAAACCTTTATAACAGGTTTGCAGTTTACAACACATAAATCTATCCATTTCTCCTGAAATATGTGAAAGTAAGTGGCCGGTGAACTGGGAGAAGAATAGAGTGGGACTCTGATGGTACATCAGGGGAAGCTCTTGATTGCCTCAGCCTGCTACCAACTGCGAAGAACTGCTGGACCCAGTTCTCGACAGTGTCACAGAAAAGGGAGCATAAAGAAAGTGTACTTTGACGACCACTCGCACCTCAGCAAAGCAAGCCGGTTTGTGGACCACCGAGGTGGACATCGTCTGGGTGGACCCCGACTCAGAACTACCATTGTGCATTAAGTGTGCAGGGCGGAGGTGCACCGTTGAGGGTAGTGAGAGAGGAAAAACTTTTTATGCAGTTTTGGCCCCTTTGGCATTCCATATTTTTGGCACCAAAGTAGTTCCATACTGCCAAGTTTTCCATGCACATCCAGGAAAAATCCCGGGAAAGCATCCCAGAGCACAACCACCCTCTCTCCGATGCAGCGATTGATACCTGACCCTCAGCTAACCCCCTCAGTATAAATCGCATTCGGGGCGGGGTCCCCCTCGGTAGAAATCAAACCTGTTTTGGACTATGCTATATAACGTCTCGGTTACGTATGTAACCTTCGTTCCCTGAGGAGGGAACGTAGATGTAACGTCAGTGACTGACGAATGGGGGTTTCGCCTAGAAGCCTATCATCTTCCATGGGCATGCGGAATTTGCATAGCGTAGCTCCGCCCCACAGCATGGTTATATATATATATATACGCTGGCAACATCGCATTATGTTTACCTGCTGAGGAGCCAAGACTGAACTCCCGGCCGTTTCAGCGGTACAGCGGAAGTGGCAGAGGGACGTTACGTCTCCGTTCCCTCCTCAGGGAACGAGGGTTACATACGTAACCGAGACGTTCCCTTTCGTTCAGTCACTCCGAGTAACGTCAGTGACTGACGAATGGGGGTCCCAATCTAATCACGCCACTCTGCTGTCGTCCAGTGCCCTGCGTAAGTGTGAGCTCCCTGTCGTAAGCTAGTACGGACGAAGGACTCCAACTTAGCACAGGAATACCAAGGTACACTGGGAAGCATATTCCAGGTGGAAGTATGCACCAAGGTGCCTACCCGTAGGGAGGACTTAAGGAGACACATATGACCCGCGAGGGGCTGCATATGGAGGAACTCTGGGGTAACCAGCCGAAGGTGGAAATTTTACCCCCAGGGGAGGCAAGGGCTTGCCGAGGGAAATACACATGCTCAGAGAGGCTTACAGTGGAAATACACATGTGGGAGTCGCCCATAGGGGGAACCATGCACACGGTGGCACCTAGCCTGACACGAGGGCCTGAGCGAGTGGGCAGACGCACAGGTTTCGGCATCGACAGTGCTGGTGGAACTCAGGGTTTTGGGGAAACTACCTGAGGAATATATTGCACGTATCCCGTCCGTGGAGAGGAATGGCGAGCAAGCGAAGACACCTGAGCCTAGTCCATTACCGGCCACTGGTAGAGGCGAGTACATGAGAGGACACTGGCTCCACTCGGAGATTATAGAATCTGGCGAATGTGTTAGGTGTCGCCCAGCCTGCAGCTCTGCAGATGTCTGTCAGCGAGGCGCCATGCGCTAAAGCCCAAGAGGAGGCCACACTCCTGGTGGAGTGTGCCCTGACCCCAAGGGGGCATGGACGCCCCTGCGTCTGGTAAGCCAAGACAATGGCGTCCACTATCCAGTGAGACGACCTTTGCTTGGAGAGAGCCTTTCCCTTCAGCTTCCCACCATAACAGACAAAGAGCTGGTCTGAGGTCCTGAAACACTGCGTTCTGTCTACGTAAGCACGGAGGGCGTACTGGACAGAGCAGTGCCAAGGCTGGGTCTGCCTCCTCCAAAGGCAGCGCTTGCAGGTTCACCACCTGGTCCGTGAACGGAGTGGTGGGAACCTTGGGCACATATCCAGGCCGGGGTCTCAGGATCACGTGAGAGTTGGCCGGCCCGAATTCTAGGCACACTTCGTCAACCGAAAATGCCTGCAGGTCCCCTACCCTCTTGATGGAGGCCAAGGCGATCAGGAGCGCTGTCTTCATTGACAGGAACTTAAGCTCGACTGATCGCAATGGCTCGAAGGGAGCCCTCTGCAGAGCAACTAAGACTACTGAGAGGTCCCAAGAGGGTACGAGGGGAGAGCGAGGAGGATTTAGTCTCCTCGCTCCCCTCAGGAACCTGATGATCAGGTCGTGCTGACTTACCTGTTTCGTCTCCACAAGGTCGTGGTAGGCGGATATCGCGGCCACATACACCTTGAGGGTGGAAGGAGACAGCCTTCGTTCCAACCCTTCTTGGAGGAATGAGAGCACAGACCCGATCGGGCATTTCCAGGGGTCTTCTTGGCGAGAAGAACACCAGGTGACGAAGAGGTTCCACTTCAACGCATAAGCGTGTCTGGTAGACAAGGCCCTAGTGGAAGTGATAGTAGCCACCACCTGAGGTGGTAGGGTACTCAAACCTACCGCGTCCCGTCCAGGAGCCACACGTGGAGGTTCCAAGATCGGGACGCGGGTGCCAGAGGGTGCCCCGTCTCTGAGAAAGGAGGTCCTTCCTCAGAGGTATGGACCAGGGAGGGGCTGTCGCAAGGAGTATGAGTTCGGAGAACCAGGTCCGGCCGGGCCAGTACGGGGCGACCAAAAGGACCTGCTCCTTGTCCTCCCTGATCTTGCACAGAACCTGTGCGAGAAGGCTCACTGGGGGAAACGCATATTTGCGGAGGCCCCGCGGCCAGCTGTGCGCCAGAGCATCCGTGCCGAGGGGGCCCTCGGTCAGGGAATAAAACAGGCGGCAATGGGAAGAGTCGTGGGAGGCAAACAGATCTACCTGTGCGTCGCCGAACTGTTCCCAAATCAGCTGAACCGTCTGGGGATGGAGTCTCCATTCTCCCGGAAGTGGCTGAAGCCGTGAGAGCTCGTTGGCTGCACGGTTCAGGGTTCCTGGGATATGGACAGCACGAAGGAACCTCAGATGCTTCTGACTCCATAGAACGAGATGGCGGGCGAGTTGAGACATACGGCGGGAACGTAGACCACCTTGATGGTTGATGTACGCTACTGTGGCCGTGTTGTCTGCCAGCAACTCGAGGCAATTGACATGCAGAAGGCGCTGGGGTCCTGTCCAGGAGCCCGCGGCAGCATGTCCATTGCACATGGCACCCCAGCCCGTGGTGGAGGCATCTGTTGATACAACAATATGCCTGGAAACTCGTTCTAAGGACACTCCGGTCCGTAGAAAGCTGAGGGTCTGCAGGCAGGCCCGAGTCACTGGGACCCGGAGCGTGCCCGACCGCCATGCCCATCTCGGGACTCGATCGCGAAGCCAGTGCTGAAGCGGTCTCATATGAAGCAATCCGAGCGGCATTACCGCGGCTGCAGATGCCATATGCCCCAGGAGCCTCTGAAATAACTTCAGTGGAACCGCACTCTTGCTCTCGATTTGACGGAGGCAAGTCAGCAGTGACTGCGCGCGCTCGCTCGTAAGCTGCGCGCACATGGCGACCGAGTCGATATCCATACCGAGAAAAGAGATCCTCTGCACGGGGCAGAGTTTGCTCTTCTCCCAGTTGACCCGAAGGCCCAGACGGGCTAAGTACTGGAGCACTAGGTCTCTGTGTTCGCACACCTGCTCTCGAGAGTGACTCAGTATGAGCCAGTCGTCGAGGTAGTTCAGGATGTGAACCCCGTGTTGCCTGAGTGGCACAAGGGCTGCCTCGACAATCTTCGTAAAGACACGAGGGGACAGAGCTAGCCCGAATGGGAGGACCGCATACTGATATGGAAGTAGGCGTCCTTCAGGTCGATCGCTGCAAACCAATCTGCTGGACAAACGCATTCAAAAAGGCGTTTCGCTGTTAACATCCTGAACGGAAGCCTGTGAAGGGATCGGTTCAGGACGCGCAGGTCCAGGATCGGTCGTAACCCACCGGTTTTCTTGGGTACAATGAAGTAGGGGCTGTAGAAGCCGGACTTCATTTCGGCTGGAGGGACAGGCTCGATCGCACCCTTCGCCAGCAGGGTAGCAACCTCTGCACGCATGACTGGGGCATTGGGCCACACCATAGTGTAGCGGACTCCCCGGAAGCGGGGAGGAGCCTGAGCGAACTGAATCGCATAGCCAAACCTGATGGTCTTCGCGACCCTGCGGGACAGTCCTGGAAGCTCTAGCCAGGCTCCCAAGAACTGCACCAGCGGGGACATGCGAACTACAGGCGTACCCCGGGTGGGGCAGCGAGACGGCGTGACCGGCCCAGATGTGGGAGGCGTAGCGTCCTGGTGTGGGGGCACGGTCATCAGCCGCATCCTGACAGAGGAGACCAGGGAAGGACGTGCGTTCCACTGGGGTCTGCTCTGAGAGGAGACTGGCGTCAGAGAGGGACGAGAGTGGCGTGGCCCGGGGGCGGCGCACACTGCCGTGCACGGTCTGTGGGTGCTCAGGGATGGGAGCTAGTTCTTACTACATATAGGGTGCTGCCGACCCGGAGGCCAGCAGCTGCAAGATTCTCCCCCGGCCCTCCACCGGGGGAAGGAGTGGCCCTGCTACCATCTCCTTGAAAGAACTGCCCATCCCTGAGCTGTCCGCATCAGGAGCGCCGCTTAGCCTGGCGTAAGGCGGGCTGTGGGGCTGGGGAGCGGACAGGGGCGCCTTCCTGCGACCACCTCCACAGCGCGGCCCGGAAAACTGGCTGCTGCTGGGGCCGGGTGGGAGGGGTGGAGCTGCAGGAGGGCGCCCTCGGCCTGAAGGATGGCCATGGCATGCAGAGAGGCGGCGGCCTGCCCCGCAGCTCTGCAGTACCTCGCCACCAAAGTAGACGAGAATCTACAGGCCTTGGAGGGGTGCTTAGGATCACCGTGCCATATTGAAGCACTCTGTGCAAGAGGGGGGGTGTGGCCTGAGGAATAGTCATCTGGGTTTATGCCACACCGCAGCCCTCAGGTCACCCTGGCCACCAGCCAAACATCCCATCACGTGGAGAAGATAATGGGGTGTGGCAGAGGGGACTCTATCTCCATACGGGGGTCATTGAGTCTCGACCGTGATTGCAACTGAGCGTCAACAGGGGGGACCCCAGTGTACCCTTGACCGCGGCCCCATCGAGGGCAGAGAAGGCGGAGGAGGCCTGCGAACGGTCACGGGAAGACAACGGGGACTTCCAGGACCGCGTGACCTCCTCATGCACCCCGGGAGAGAAAAGTAATTGGGATTACCTTGAGATGCGGCGATCGACATCTCGTCGTCATCTGGAGCACCGAACGAAACACGCGGGGTGTCCGCAGACATTCCCGCTGCTTCAGTCCGACCACTCGCGGGTAGCGGTGTGCGAGAGGGGGGTGTGGCCCGAGGAATGATCATCGGGGTTTATGCCACACCCTAACCCTCAGGTCACCCTGGCCACCAGCCAAAGTACCATCTCCTCGGAGACGGTAGATTGGGGTGTGGCAGAGGGGACTCTCTTCCCTTTACAGGGGTCATTGAGTCTCGACCGCAACATCGCGATGGTCATGTTCCCGCAGTGAGAACATGACTCATCCACAAACGGTGCTTGAGCGTGCTGCAGCCCAAACACGTCAAGCAGTGATTGCGCCCATCAGATAGCAACAGACATCGACCGCACCCAGAAGTGCACGGGCGAACCATCTTTAAAAAGATGTGCCACGCGCAAGCTCTTTTTGTGAGAGAAAGCTCTGTAGAGTGCCGAAGCGCCCAGGGAAACACACACACAGCTGTTGCAGATCACTGCACAGATCAGCAGGCAGGCAATGTGAGATCGCTGGAATGCGCCGTAACACCAACACCGACTGGAGAGCTGCTCGTCTCGAAGAAGCTGACGATAACTCAGAAGGCTTGAGGAGTGAAGAAAGAGATACTCTTGGCTCCGAAGCAGAAACATAATGTGATGTTGCCAGCGTACTTCCTTATATACCCACGCTGTGGGGCGGAGCTACGCTATGCAAATTCCGCATGCCCATGGCATTGGCCTGCCATTGGGCGTTTTCTAAGATCTCGAAGATGATAGGCTTCTAGGCGAAACCCCCATTCGTCAGTCACTGACGTTACTCGGAGTGACTGAACGAAAGGGAACTGTTTTGCAGTGTGTTTGTTGTCAAACTCAAAAAAATATTTTTTTTTAATTATTTAAAAATGTCATTATTTTACATGAAAAAGTTATTTATTATATTTTATTGACAAAATGTTTTAGTTTGTCTTGGATATTTTTTTGATTAGATCAGATAACATTTTAAGTTGTCATATGGTCATGTTACAATGTGCCCCTCACATGTTACAATGTACCCCACCAATGGGGCATGTTGTCACATTTCACTTTCATTCTGTCGGGGTAAATCAAGAAAAAAGTATACACTGTATTAATGGAATTAGCCAAAAAAACATGGTTACTACACTTTTACTATAATAAAACCCTGGTTAATTTTCGTAGTATTTACTGGAGTAATTTATATAGGTACTGTATTTTTTTTTTATGTGGCCACGACATCGGTGCTTATAAGACGATTAACCAATTTTCTTCTTTCACGAAAATCACCACTGCCTTATTCATGCGGGAGGCTGAGCAAATGTTTTTATATCCGACCTGCTCCCCAGCCGCCAGCAATACATCTTCCACAGTTACGCCCGCTGCCATAGCTACATCTGACGCCAATGCGGAGCGAGAGACGCTGCATCAGGCCGACTCCCAGAACTTTTTTTTAAACATATTTGAAATGTATCGGGAGGTGCTCGTAACATACTCGGCTCGGCTTACAATTCCTCGCACACACTGCGAGCTGCGACCATGTGTATCAACGCGATTTCTCCCGAGTGAAACAAATCGTTTGCCAGCTCGTACTACAGCAAAATCGCTTTTGTTGTTTTGAAAAAAAAAAACAACAACAATAGAATAATGAGCAATATTAGTGATCATTTCCTTTGCAAACACCATTCATGATCATGAGAAATAAGCAGGAATGAGACTTACCTTAATCAAAGGTATGAATTCTTTATTCTTCTCTTCAGTGACTCATCTGCCTCTCTCCTATTTATGTACAGTAGAGTTTCGTTTCCTCAAAATCTCGCTTCATTGTCACTTTCATTCCTAGTAAAATAAGCTACACCCTCTGTTACACCACTCCACATTTACCTACATTTTCATCATTACTTAGCATGGTCGTACATGTGCATTCAATACTTCAAAAGCAACCACAACAGTTATTACCAACATCAATCAATGACCATTATCTATCTTAACTTTGTTCATAACTGTATTTTATTACCTGATGACTAAGTTATAAGGATATTAAGGTAATTGGACACTGTGCTATGAGAAATAACTATAGCTAGTGAATTATGCTTATTTTGTCAGTAAAAAATTATTAGGTAAGGTAATTATTTTACAGGATGTCGAGGAAGACCAGGGTGAATTAATTTGAACAAGTGTACATATTGTTAAAATAAGTAGGAGGCCTTATAATAATCTGTTCATTTGTTTATATCAATTCTGAAAGATGAATATGCATAACAAGAAGAGTAGCTATAAACTGTGTATCTGACCATTTAACTTTGAAGAACTCTGTGTGTGTGTGTCTCATTCTTAATATGTGGGCTCGCATGAAAAAGTATCTAAAGCAACACGGACGGAACAACAGAGCAAAGTTCATGGAAAAAGATTAACTAGTGAATTCATTTTCTTACATAAGTGTACGTCCAAAGTGTATGCCTTGGCACTATTATTACACACACAACTTTATTGTGCTTTTATTATATGGAAACCTGACATCCCAAGCCCTCATTCACAGAGCCTCCAGAATATTCTTCAACATTTATGTATGACTGTGGTGTTGAACTGAACATGTTGCTTAACCTTTTTCACAATCCATTATGTTAATGGATTATTATGAAACCGAAACCAAATGAGCATGTTGCCATGAACAAGAAAGCTTGTGGTGAAATGAAACTAATATGTGGAATGAAACTATTAAAGGATTAGTTCACTTCAAAATGAAAATGTCCTGATATTTTACTCACCCCCATCTCATCCAAGATGTTCATGTCTTTCTTTCTTTAGTCGAAAAGAAATTACTTTTTTTGAGGAAAACATTCCAGGATTTTTCTCCCCATCATAGCCATTCAGTTTCAAAGTCCTTCGAAGGGCTTCATTGGCTCTGCGCGACCCCAGACGAGGAATATGCTCTTATCTAGTGAAACGATTGGTCATTTAAAAAAAAACTTGAACTGGCTTTTAAATTTTTCTGAGGTCAACTTATAACGTTTGTGTGATTTTTACATTCAAAAACATCATAATGAATAAGTAATAGGCTATTTTCTACCCTGGTTTTGAGGCTCTCTCAAGAAACACCTGGTTTTTATGGGCGTGCCGCACTGAAGACTTGGAAGTAAACGCCCACGGCTAGGATTGGATAAGATTTGCAAATATAATGAGCTTCAGCTCCCCTGTCAGTACATGTGGGAATTGTTTTGAAAGCGTGTGGGGAAACGACAACCGGAATGAATCGCCCACAGGGCTCGCAAAATATCTTTATCAAACAAACACAATGATTTATCTCTCATCCACCCGCAATTGATTGGAATGTTATTTTTTTATTACTTGGCCCGCCCGATCGGTGGATTTAACCGCGAACCGTACACACACACACGTGCGCACGCGCACAAGCCCTTCAAATATCAAGTCAAGAGATTGAACAACGCACATCAAGAAAGGAATGTTATTTCACTATTTAAGATAGCCCGTCGGCAGGCCGGGCTTACGTTTTGGTAGCCCATCTGGAAAACACATAGCCCCAGGACGTTGGGCTTTGCAAGCCCTGGCCCATAAATGCCGAGTCTGATCCCGAATTGCAATGAACCAACAACACCACAAATAAAGGATTCTTCACCCTTTGACAGCATACTAAGGTATGTTCTGTTAGACACGTACACATAATCAATAGATATAAAACGATCTGTAACAATGCAATACTGTCACATATAAAAAACAAGTTTTACTCACATAAGTGTGTTGCTTCATTTATTAAGGTAAATAAACCAAACCTGTCTGCAAATCCAGTCTCTTGTTTACAAACAAATCCGTGGTGAAATGAAGGAACAAACGCGCAATGTCTTCCCCACGTGAGCTGGATCTTCATTAAAAATAAAGTTCATCCATGCATTCATAATATTGGAATCCGAATTAAGCTTATACGGTATGTTTATTGCTTAGAAGTTCGATCCAGTTTAGCTCTATGTAGGCTTATATCATCTCAGGCACGAGTCAGTGGGCGGGGCTACAGAATCAGGCGTTGTTCTTTTTTTGTTGAGGCGGTGTTTCACCACACGATCACGTCAAGATGTGGCATATTCTGAGATTGATCGTTTGCTGGGCCTAGTGTCAATAAAAGCTTTTCTTTGACTAACAATGAAGTTTTCAGCTTTGAAACGTACAGGATATTCTTATATTAGGCAGAAGTACCGCCCCGTGTTTACAAAGCACACATGCGAAGACTAATACAAACGGGGAAAAAAAAAAGGTAAAACAACAATGTCGGATGATTTTGAAGTTGAAGATGAAGTGTTTTTTGGAAAAAGGTCATTTGTATTAGTCCTCGCACGTTCGCTTGGGGCAGTACTTTTGCCTACATCTTGTGTGAGCTTTCCGCCATGATTGCGCAATCTATGGCACGTTGCAGAGCAGCGCAAGATGAGCAATTTAGGTTAAAAAGTAAATTTTTATTTTTTAAAACAACAATTCATTTAGCTAGATAAGACCCTATTCCTCATCTGGAATCGCACAGAGCCTCTGAAGCCCTTCAAAGGACTTTGAAACTGCATTGACCTTCAACATTTTGGTTGCCATGGAAGTCTGTGATGGGGAGAAAAATGTTTCTGGAATGTTTTCCTCAAAAAAATGTATTTCTTTTCGACTGAAGAAAGAAAGACATGAATCTTGGATGAGACGGGGGTGAGTAAAATATCAGGAAATTTTCATTTTGAAGTGAACTAATCCTTTAAACTGTGAAAATGAGTGAGAAATAAGAAAAGTGAATTGATATTAACAATAAAACATAAATTTTATCTAAATAAATGTGAAATGTCTATGGAAGGTCATGATGAGCATCAATCTGAAAATGACTAAAATAATATGGACACATAATAGGCCAATATTGATAATTTAATGATGGTAAAATGAAGGATTGTATCCCAAGAACCTTGTCATTGAAGAAAGAGCAAACAAATCAGTAATATCAGAGCAAACAGGCATAGAATTACCTTGGGATGCATAGAAGATGTGGGAGACTGAATGGAGTACTGTAGGATTGAAAATAATCAAAGATATTTGATATTTGCAATTGAACAAAGACATACTGCTTTACTGTTTTCAACCCCCATCTTTCTTATCAGAAGGGCCATTTGGAATTCCTAAAGACACAGAGATTCTGAAGGCCTGTAGGCCAAAGGTGTGTCACCCCTTAAGTACAGTGGGGGAAGTGTGGTCTGATTGGTCAGTTTGAATGACTCACAATAGGGTTTGAGTTACATGGTCAAGGAAGTATAAAAGAAGGTTGTAACTTGCTCTCGGGGGCCTTTGATTCTCTGCTCTCTTCTTCTATTCTCTGTCTCTCTCTCTTCTTGGGGGCCTTCTCTTTGGCTCTTCTCTTCTTTGCTCTCTTCTTCTCTGTCTCTTTTGCTCTCTCTCTCCTTCTCTCTCTCTTTCTATCCCTCAGGTAACATTCTATTCATGCTGGGTACGATTAATGGTATAAGTTTTTATCATCTCATACATCTATTTTGTAACTACTTTAAGTGTAACCATAACCAGATTTTGTCATTAAATTCTTTCAATTATAAATGATTGCTAACTAGTTTTGATTTGGTATTGACTTCGAAGTGCTTCCTATTGCAATACAAGTGGGTGGATATAGACGAGAAATGTACAGTTTTCTACCATCTTGCTCATAAAGTTTCTTTAGTCTTTCGGCAACCCTGCAGCCTGAACCACTGTAGGCGTCCCACCCTTACAGTACAATAAGTAGCTGAAATATCTCTGGCCATAAGTACACAAGATGAAAAAAAGAAGGTGACAGGTGAACTGTTTGGACTTTGCCTGACATGGCTCTGAGTATTTGCAGTCTGTACCAGAGTCATTATCAAAAACTATTTTGTTAATTGGAATACAGTTAAATAAAATATAAATATAAGATAGAAAACTAAATCAAGATTAGAAATGTTGCTGTCACGAACTCCCATCACCAACCCAGTCACCTTAGCACACTACATTTCCCAGCATACCTCTTGTTTCTCACCTGCACTCACTCAGCCATCACCTGCACCTCATCAGCACACTCATCAGCTCTGGCATATTGAGGGTACGTGACATCAACCACAGTGACTGCGGTTTTACCCACTGAGTGGCAAAAAGACAGAGGCAGTATTGGTTTTCAGCGTGAATGCCGCAAAAAACACACAAAACCAGGCCCGGCGCCAGAGGGAGGGTTGGGGGAGGCTTGACCACAGACCCCACGGACATCCTCCAGACCGAATACTAGCATTTTTCTCACTCAAATCACTGCCGCCTGCTGCTACTGATTGCTTTTAGCTTTTTCTTCGTAATAATAGCATATTATTTAGCGAAATAGAGTTGTCAAAAGATCCAGTGCGTATCTGTATTTGTGCTCATCAAATTATTCAATTAAAGTTTTCGCTTCGGTGAGTAATGTAGGCAATCACAATTTCTAAAACGCAATGGCCAATCACAGGTGTTGAAATTAGAATCCACTCACCGTTCAAGTTCTGCACGCGTGCAAATCCTCTCTAAGTGAATATCCTCTCTATGTAAATAAGAGATTCATTGTGTCGTCAGCTTCACTGATTAATATGACGGAACTTTGTGACAGTTTTTAGTGATTATAAAGGGAGCGCTCTTTGCGCGCTGTCTAGGCTATATAGAAAAATAAATAATAGGCCTATAATATATTCTGAATTTTAATAAAAACTTTTGTTTTCCATTCTTGACAAGCGGCCACATACACACTTCAACACATAGGCCCATCAGCATATACATGCGGTATTCACTCTCGAAATTGTGATGACTGACAGTGATAAATATTTACAGTGGTGGTCAGAATTATTGGCACCCCTGGTAAATATGATCAAATACGGCTGTAAAAAATAAATCTGCATTGTTTATCCTTTTGATCTTTTATTAAAAAAAAAAAAAAAAAAAACTTTCATTGAAGTATAAGAATTGAAAGTTGGGGGTAAATCACATTATGAAATAAATGCTTTTCTCCAAAACATGTTGGCCACAATTATTTGCACCCCTAGAATTTTTTATGAGTAAAATATCTCTGAAGTATATTCCCATTAATATTTACATTTTTTAGCACACCAGGGTGACTCGGAACATGAAATTGTCCAGCTATGATGTGTTGTTTTACAGGAGTATAAATATGAGGAAACACAAAGGCCAAATTCCCTTAATCATTCATCACAATGAGTAAAACCAAAGAATATAGTTCTGATGTGCAGCAAAAGATTGTTGAGCTTCACAAAATAGAAAGTGGCTGTAGGAAAATAGCTAAAGCAACTAAAGATGTTATGAATCTGCCTGAAAGAGGACGTGTGTCTATATTGTGTTAATGCACGGCGAGGAGGAAAGTTTGAGTGGCCAAAGACTCTCCAAGGATCACAGATGGAAAATCGCAGAGATTAGTTGAGCCTTGGGGTCAGAAAGCCTAAAAAAATCCCCCCAAAAAATCAAACAACCCCTACATTACCACATGTTGTTTGGGAGGGATTAAAGAAAAATCCTTCTTGCTCATCCAGAAACAAACTCCAGCATATTCAGTTATCAGACATGACTGGAGCTTCAAAAGGGACCTGGTTCTGTGGTCAAATGAAACTATAAAAAGAGCTTTTTGGCAGCAAATCCACCAGATGGGATTGGGGCAAACAGGGATAAAAAGTACCCCATGCCCACGGTTAAAAATACCGCTGGGTACTGATCTTGTTGTGGGCCAATTTTTTTGCTGGAGGTCCTGGACATCTTCAGATACATGGTATCATGGATTCTAGCAAATCTTATAATGGGCCGTGGTTGGATCTTCCATTAGGACAATGATCCAAAACAAACATCAAAATGAACACACAAATGTGTCACTGAACACAAAATGAAGCTTCTGCCATGACCATCCCAGTCCCCTGACCTGAACCCTATAGAAAATGAGTGGGGTGAACTGAAGAGAAGAAGCACCAACATGGATCTGGGAATCTGAAGGATCTGGAGAGATTCTGTATGCAGGAATGGTCTCTGATCTCTTGTCAGGTGTTCTCCAAATTCATCAGGCATTATAGGAGAAGACTCAGAGCTGTTATCTTGGCAAAAGGAAGTTGCAAAAAGTATTTAATAAAAGGGTGCCAATAATTGTGGCCAACGTGTTTTGGAGAAAAGCATTTATTTCATAATGTGATTTACCACCCACTTTAAATTATTTTACTTCAATGAAAGGTTAGATTGTTGTGCATTTTTTGAATAAAAGATCAAAAGCATAAACAATGCAGATTAATTTTTTACAGCCATATTTGATCATATTTACCAGGGGTGCCAATAATTCTGACCACCACTGTATGTATCGAAATCAGGCTCATATAAATGTCAAGAAACACGATTCCTGGCTGCATGTCAATATCCATAGATCACTGGATTTTTGGTAATTTGTAAGACTATATCGAGTCCAACCTTTAGTTTAAACTGATAATCCTTCGTTTTACTCGCGTTTTGTAGTTTCCCCTATTAAATCCAGTCATGCAGCAGACCTTTTGCCACTCAGTCGGTCTGAGGGGATGTGTTCTGGCGGTAAAATTATGTCAATGCATACCCTCTATAAGCACACTCATTTGCTGTGTTAGAAATTGTCCCCTCATTCGCTATTCCCTACATTACTCCACCAATATAGTCTACTTGAAGGGGTGATTGAAAACGAGTGAGTGAATTCCGACACTGAGTGCACTGGAAGGGCTACCCCTTTTGCATTGCTTGTGTTTGTTGTTTAATAATCATTTGAAACTTAGCAAAAAGGCAGCTCCAGTAGTAAGATGAAAAGATTTATCTTGAAATCTGTCATGGAAACTAGCATTTATAAACATTGATTAAACAATTTAATAATCAAGTAAAAAGGAATTTATACCTATATAATGATATTAATCTGTAGAGATGTAAAGTCTGATTCATTTCCATGAACCGGTTCTTTAGGACAGTTCGTTTCAATTAACTGATTAAAAAAAAAAACGATTCATCAGAGATTCCTAAAAGTTTTGCACCTACAGCACACATTACTATGGTGGCCCAGTAGTGCACAACACAACGAATTTTAAAAAGCATACAAGTTCACAACACAACAAAATAAAGCCACAACACAATGGAAACAAGCCACAACACAACGGAAATGCTCCCATCCACTAGGGGGCTCTCGGAGTGCGGTAAAGTTAGTTTTCCTTGCCATTGTTGTCTTACAAATATATAAACACTATGATCAGTTTTAAGTGTGTAACCATTGTATACCGACATGATATAAATTCAAAATCACCTACATGCATTATAGCTGCATATTTACACTCGAGAACGCTTTTACTTGCTATCACAGCGCATGATGCCTAAGGGAACGTCTGCCAATTCCATCAAGTGGTTGAAACGTATAATTTGTATGAATTAAAATGACTTTTTTTTTTTAAATGTTCAAATTTCACTGTTGTGCATTACTGAGTCAGTTTTACGATACAACCAAGCTGTGGAATTTTAACATGTCTGTTTTTAAATGTTAAAAGTATTTTAATTAATACAAATTATGATTCAACTACATGGTGGAATTGGCAGACGTTCCCTTGGGCATCAAGCACCGTGGTAGCGGGGAAAAGCGTTCTTGAGTATAAATATGCAGCTATAATGCTTGTAGGTGATTTTGAATTTATATTTTATGTTGATATACAATGGTTACACACTTAAAACTGATCGTAGTGTTTATATCTTTGTAAGACTGGCGAATCTATGGAACAATGGCAAGGAAAACTAACTTTACCGCACTCCGAGAGCCACCTAGTGGTCGGGAGCATTTCGGTTGTGTTGTGGCTTTTCCGTTGTGTTGGGGTTTGATTCCGTTGTGTTGTGGCTTGATTCTGTTGTGTTGTGGTTTGATTTCTTTGTGTTGTGACTTGATTTCGCTGTGTTGTGAACTAATGTTTGCGTTTTAAATTTTGTTGTGTTGTGCACTACTGGGCCACCGTACATTACAGACATTGATGCACAAACACAAATATGATCTATACATGTCTAAGGTATATAGAAATAATAAAAAAGTCTTATAAACTCCATGATTTCGCTTAACAACTTAAAGGTATAGTGTGTGAATTTTAGCGGCATCTAATGTTGAGGTTGCGAATTGCAACCGGTCACCGCTCACCCCTCCCTTTCGAAAGCACATAGAGAAGCTAAGGTGGCCGGCACAGGGCAAAAATGTCGTCGTCGGAGACAATAGAGTAGCTAGCTCTCTATAGAGCATTTTGTCCATTTTGGGCTACTGTAGAAACATGACAGCGCAAAATGACAATTTACATAACGGTTCATTATGTAAGGTCTTTATACACCACTGAAAACATAGTTATGTGTATTATATTGCATTTATGTTAATAGATCCTCATAAATACTACAAACTGCACCTTTAAAATATAATCTGCATGCACAATAAACTAGTAAAATTTATTTACATCTATCAACAGAAAGGTTTTTGCAGGTTTTAATAAAATGTTATTTAATAACAGTAGGCATAATAAGCATATTTCCAGTACATGCCTCAGGCTTGCATAGTATCATCAACTCACTCATCAGACTCCACGTTAATCCTTGGCAAACTTCGACAGTTGGTTGAACCGGCTCATTCGATTCTTTTTGAGTCGGACGTACTACTTCGGCTGACGCAAGATACACATCAAACCGGAACTAAAATTTATTTCAGTTCAATTAATGAACTGACTCGACCGGTTTTCATTCTCTAGCTGTTGGGCGTACATTGGTTGTACACTTGTTATTGCAGTGCATTGTTGGATTGAATGAGTGCACCCAATAATGTCCACTATGGTTTTAAGACATGACTCGGGGTGCGTCTCAATCAGCTCTCTTGTTCAGTAGTCAGGGCACTGATCAGGGAGTCAGACATTTTAAGGGCTGTCTCAATCACAGAATCCTTCCAGGGCACTGAAAAGTTTGCTCTCTAAAAAGTCCCACAATGCACCGTGCACCAGGGAGCATTGATGCCCCCGCAAAAATGGCAATATCCGAAATCCTTGTGGCGGCATTTTTTGGTCCCCATGAGGAAAACAGCTTATAAATCATACTATGTTACATTTTTTGAAAATGTAAAAATGCTGAAAGTTTGGGTGATGGGTAGGTTTGGGTTAGTGTGGGGATAGAATATACAGTTTGTAAAGTATAAAAATTATGTCTGGGGGGAAGTCCCGATAAAACATGAAAACACAACGTGTGTGTGTGTGTGTGTGTGTGTGTGGTGTGTGTTCATTTGCATGCATGTGTGTTTGTGTGTTAGGTCTCACCCCTTCATATCTGCATTTGTGGCTGATTTTGTTTTCCAAATTCAATGCAAATGCTGTCTGTTGTAGTCGCATCTATGTGTAAGTGAGCATGTTCCACATTGCATTTGTGCTCTAGTGCCAGGACTTAATTTCTGTGTGAAAATTTTCAGATGCTGGATTTATTTATTTTATTAAAAAGAGAATTATTCGTAATTAATAAACGTAATTTTTCGCCTTTCTCATTCATTTTAAATGTGGGGACCCCGAAGACCATGAGTGTTTTCTTTTTTTCTTTTTTTACATACCTTCAGAACAACTGAAACAAGCCCAGTTTTTTTGTGTGTGTGTTTAGATAGATAATGCCAAAATGTTATGCCACTGAGGTTTCAAAAAAGTTTGAGTCATCACAAAATTGTTTTATAACTAATGGCAACAATTCTCAACCAAGATCTCCCTCTGCTGGTAAGAAATAAGATGATCACACTGAGAAAGGGATTATTATTAAGGCTTTGTTCCTACTGAAGTGCTGCACTCAATTCCCAATCTTGAATCCTCCCCATCGCAAACAGTCAATCGTAAATTAGGATTGACTGTTTGTGATGAAATCAGATATTTGTTCACAAAGGGTAGTCCAGGGTTTCTCAACTGTGGCCCACAAGGTCTACTGTCCTGTAGAGCTGATCAAACACAGTTTGGCCAGGGATTGGGCTAAACTAGAATCAGCATGATGCCAAGAGACTCAGGCTACACCTGTGAGCAGCTGTCAGAGTGGAAAGAGGCTGAATGAGAGGAAAGACGTTTAAAAATTAAAATAAAAAAGGTTGGATTTCAAGCAACAAAAGGATTTGGTAAAAAAAAAAGGTTTGTAAAAAGCTTTACTTTAGCATACTTCCAAAATGAGTACTTCTTATGCAAATAAAACACTTTAAAACAATACTTAAGTCTGAACTAAATGGACACTTAAGTGCATGCTACTTGCAATTAAAATGAACATGTACAAACCTGATTCCAAAGAAGTTGGGACACTGTACAAATTGTGAATAAAAACAGAATGCAATGATGTGGAAGTTTCACATTTCAATATTTTATTCAGAATACAACATAGATGACATATCAAATGTTTAAACTGAGAAAATGTATCATTTTAAGGGTAAAATAAGTTGTTTAAATTTCATGGCATCAACACATCTCAAAAAAGTTGGGACAAGGCCATGTTTACCACTGTGTGGCATCCCCTCTTTTTATAACAGTCTGCAAACGTTTGGGGACTGAGGAGACAAGTTGGTCAAGTTTAGGAATGTTTGAATTTGGAATGTCCCATTCTTGTCTAATACAGGCTTCTAGTTGCTCAACTGTCTTAGGTCTTCTTTGTCGCATCTTCCTCTTTATGATGCGGCAAATGTTTTCTATGGGTGAAAGATCTGGACTGCAGGCTGGCCATTTCAGTACCCGGATCCTTCTACGCAGCCATGATGTTGTAATTGATGCAGTATATGGTCTGGCATTGTCATGTTGGAAAATGCAAGGTCTTCCCTGAAAGAGACGATGTCTGGATGGGAGGATATGTTGTTCTAGAACTTGGATATACCTTTCAGCATTGATGGTGCCTTTCCAGATGTGTAAGCTGCCCATGCCACACGCACTCATGCAACCCCTTACCATCAGAGATGCAGGCTTCTGAACTGAGTGCTGATAACAACTTGGGTTGTCCTTGTCCTCTTTAGTCCGGTTGACATGGCGTCCCAATTTTCCAAAAAGAACTTCAAATTTTGATTCGTCTGACCACAGAACAGTTTTCCACTTTGCCACAGTCCATTTTAAATGAGCCTTGGCCCAGAGAAAACGCCTGCGCTTCTGGATCATGTTTAGATATTGCTTCTTTTTTGACCTACAGCGTTTTAGCCGGCAACAGCGAATGGCATGGTGGATTGTGTTCACCGACAATGTTTTCTGGAAGTATTCCTGAGCCCATGTTGTGATTTCCATTACAGTAGCATTCCTGTATGTGATGCAGTGCCGTCTAAGGGCCTGAAAATCACGGGCATCCAGTATGGTTTTCCGGCCTTGACCCTTACCCACAGAGATTGTTCCAGATTCTCTGAATCTTTGGATGATATTATGCACTGTAGATGATGATAACTCCAAACTCTTTGCAATTTTTCTCAAAACTCCTTTCTGATATTGCTCCACTATTTTTCGCCGCAGCATTGGGGGAATTGGTGATCCTCTGCCCATCTTGACTTCTGAGAGACACTGCCACTCTGAGAGGCTCTTTTTATACCCAATCATGTTGCCAATTGACCTAATGAGTTGCAAATTGGTCCTCCAGCTGTTCCTTATATGTACATTTAACTTTTCCAGCCTCTTATTGCTACCTGTCCCAACTTTTTTGGAATGTGTAGCTCTCATGAAATCCAAAATGAGGCAATATTTGGCATGACATTTCAAAATGTCTCACTTTCAACATTTGATATGTTATTTATATTCTATTGTGAATAAAATATAAGTTTATGAGATTTGAAAATTATTGCATTCCTTTTTTATTCACAATCTGTACAGTGTCCCAACTTTTTTGGAATCGGGTTTGTATTAGATTGATATTAAATGCAATTACTTTAATTTTTGAAGTGCTTTTTAACTCACTTAAGTGGAAATTAAGTACATCTTAATCTCTACACGTTCATAATTATTTATATTGTTAGATTTTTTTTTTTTTTTGACATTTATTACAAAGTACACTTCAGTTAATTAAATAGGCATCAAGAGCGTACTCTCTTTAAGTACTTCAGTGGCCTATTAGTTAATTAATATATTATCTGCAAATACTTTTACATTTTGAAATACACTACAAGTGCTCAATCAGTACAATTAAGTGCACATCTTTTTCACAAGCATGCACACATGCATTTTTTTCTGTTTTTGATTCCTGACTACAAACAAAGTATTTCTAAGTCATCGTATATGGCATGTTATTGTTGCCTGTGAAAAGATCATTTTTATGACATCCCACAGTCAGAGGAAATATATAAGGAGATTAACACTAGGAAAGTCTGTTACATTAATGGTAATATGCATTTATGATTTTATATGCATTATGATCTTTTCTTATTTTTTCTGGGAAAGATCTTAGTGGGTTGGTCTACTTGGTAAAAGTCTTATAGTTTTTTCTGAAGTTCCTCTTTTGATACATCTTGCACTTTGCCATTGTTGTCTGGTCCATAGTAGCCCCTCTCAATGAACACATTTTGCTTTAGACAGCAGGTTGCTCTCCAGTAATACTTTAGCACAGGGATTCTATTATTCAGTTGGTGGCATTTTTGTCACCATTTTAGGAACTACACCAGTCACCACATAAGCTATGTCATCACAGAATTTTAGGTCACCAATTACAGCTTTCTCATGATCCAGCCAAGCCCCCTTATTGAAAACGTCATCCTGTGGAGCCGCGTTGGTCAGAATGGAGATGGCCATCATTGAGAGTTGATTGCTGGTGTGAATCACAGGATAGAGGTAACCTCTGTTATAGGCAGGATTCTGATTCTCATAAATCTCTATTCAGAGCCTGATAAGTGCCCATGTTTTTACCATAGCCTTGAGACCTCATACATTCCTCAGGCTCTCCATCCAGCTAAAGGGAATGTGAAAAAACAAACTGACTGTTAAAATGGACATCATTTAGTGTTATTTCTAATTATTTTTAAGTGAAATATGCCAGAATTACATCTTATTCTCTCTCTCTCTCTCATATATATATATATATATATATATATAAAATGTTTACCTGTGGTTCAATGTACCAAGCACCACATCTCCCAACAGTTTTTCTGTGGGTATACGTGTATGCAGAGTAGATGGGGATCTTCCAGGTCATGCTGTACAAAGTTGCATAAAGATAAATTGCCTGTAGTTTGTTGTCCCAAAGACACTGGCAGATCTGCTTGACTGAAATGTCCACTGGTGGTGTGAAGTTAGGAGGTGTGTTGCCCAAAAGGAAATTTGACAGGACAGGAATCACATGTTTGGAGTTCAGCTTGCTGATTTATATTCTGTGTAAATTTGACCTTTTTTAAGGTCACTGATCCCTTTATCTAGAAATTCCAATGTTTAAGGTTCAAACTAAAGAAACACAACTCAAACCTTTGCTTGATATATAAACACACACACACACATTATATATATATATATACGGAATGTAGACTCGGAAGACAAAGAGGAATGGTTAACAGAGTTTATTCGAGACAGCACAAATAAACAGGTAATGTAAACAGGTGGGTAGACACACAGTTGAGACTTGATGTACTTTGGATGTGAGAATGATGGAATGTCTTTTCCTTACAGGTGCAGGAACCCGTGGGATTCAGGTGAAGCGGAAACCAGGTTGGATGCACACACCTCTATCTTCGACGGATGAACATGGAGAGTGAAGGTAAGACTTGAGGGTAATCGCTGGCGAACAGGACACAGGGGAAATTACTGGAAAACAGGACACAGGAGAACTCGCTAGAGAAACAGATAGGTAGTCTGTGTTGTATGAACGAGATCGGACAACTGACTGAGGTGAGGTGTGTGCTTATGAAGTGAGCTGATGAGGGTGCAGATGAGGTGCAGGTGTGCGTCATTAGTACTCTGGTGATTGGGTGCGCTGTGGTTGACTAGTGAGAGAGCCTGGCAGATCTGTCACAATCTCTCGCACCTGGTAGATGGTTCCATCCTCTAGGACCGTTGTGGAAGGGGGGTTCTTCGGCTGGGCCAGGCTCTGTGGGAATAGAAACAGGGTTGTGATAAGGCTTGAGGAGTGAAACATGAAAGGAAGAGTGTATTCTGTAGTGCGGTGGGAGTCGGAGCTGGAAAGTAACCGGGTTGATCTGTTTGAGGATGTGAAGGGGCCAATAAATCTGGGACTTAGCTTCTTGCAAGGCAGCCGCATTCTGATGTCTCGGGTGGACAACCAAACTTCTGACCAGGCTGGTATGGTGGTGTCTCTGATCTTAGACGGTCGGCTGTGATCTTTCACCGGCAGACTGCCTGCTGAAGCCGATGGTGAGCTGTGTCCCAGACCCTCTCGCTCTCTTGGAACCAGTGGTCGACGGAAGGGACATCTGAAGGTTCTCCAGACCATGGAAATATAGGTGGCTGGTAACCGAGTACGCACTGAAAGGGAGTCCAGTAGTGAGTTGACACAGGGAGTTCTGGGCGTACTCGGCCCAGCCAAGGAACTGGTTCCAAGAGTTCTGGTGGCCATGACAGAAGGTTCATAGGAAGCGGTCAATCTCTTGGATCTTTCTTTCCATCTGCCTGTTCGACTGAGGATGGCATCCCGAGGAGAGACTTATGGTCACACCTAGGAGAGTGCAGAATGACTTCCATACCCGGGATATAAACTGTGGACCCAGGTCGAACACGATATCCTCAGGAATTCCGTAATATATGAAGACGTGGTTGAAGAGTAATTCAGCGGTCTCTAGAGCTGTCGGGAGTCCCTTTAGAGAAAGCAGACGGCATGACTTGGAAAAACGGTCAATGATAACAAGGATGCATGTGTTACCATTAGATGAAGGCAGATCAGTGATGAAGTCCATTCCCAGGTGTGACCATGGTCGATTGGGAACGGGCAGCAGATGTAGCTTGCCAGATGGTAGATGGCAGGGACTCTTAGAGATGGCGCAGTCCTTACATCCCTGTACGAACCTTTTCACATCCCTTCACAACCCGCGACACAAGACTATAAATAGATGAGCCCACAGCTGCATTGTCAGGATATTTTGTCTGAAGAGCAGTCCTGGGACATCTTCAGCACGGCAAAGTAGCGCAGCATCTCGTTCCAAGGGGAAACATCTCGTTCCAACAGGGTTACAGTCAATTAACCTGGATCATTTTCTTTCAAAAGCTACAATTGATGCTGCGCTGATTAGCGCTATTGGGAACGAGATATGCTTGAAGGTGTCTGGACCCCTTACGGTTGTGTAGGTGTGCTCGCAAGAACGCAAGAAGGCCTCAGACATTAGCTTGTGATGTTAACTCAAGGACGTGAGAGCCCGGAGTGGCATGAGCATCCAAACTATAAAACTTTATGAATGTGTGCGGAGGGTACCATCCCCTGCCACATCACAAACAAGACTATATAGCTATACGTCCCTACTACTATAGCTACGTCCCATGAAGGGATCTTGATTCTTACAGGAGGCCTCAATTGTCTGGCCCCACGAATGAAACGAACAAGCAGAGGATGTCTCCCGAGTGGCACCCCGTCAACCAAGGCATGGCAGGCCGAAAGCACGGCCACATAAACCCTGAGAGTGGCGGGGCATGTGCCTGTTGACAACTTTTCTTGCAGGAAGTCCAGAACTGTAGCAATCTGACAATTGACTGGATCTGCATTATGTGTCGTACACCACCTTTCAAAGACACCCCATTTACTGGCATTAACTTTTTCTAGTCGAGGAAGCCCTAGCACTTAGAATGGTCTCAATAACGTCAGGCGAAAGCCCAGTGTCCCTCAGTTGGTACCCAGCAGGGGCCAAACATGAAGGTTCCACAGGTCGAGCCTGTGATGGAATATCGTGCCCCCCGCCTGAGACAGAAGGTCCCTCCTCTCCGGAATCGCCCATGGTGAGCCATTGAAGAGAGATATTATCTCCGAGAACCATACTCTGTTCGGCCAACGTGGCTCTATCAGTAAGAGGCAATACCCTTGTTGGCGAACTATGGCTAGAACTCCCGGGAGCAGAGAAACTGGAGGAAATGCTTACAGGCGCATTTTGGGCCATGTGTGTACCATCGCGTCCAGACCCAGGTGGGTCACTCAGAGAGAAGTAGAGGGGACATTGCGCTGTCTGATAAGAGGCGAAGAGGTCCATTTCCACTTCGTAAAATCTGGTCCAAATATGTTTCACTACTTCTGGGTGGAGTTTCCATTCCCCATCTGTAATTTCTGCCTGGACAGAAAATCCGCTCCCACATTCAATTGCCCCGGAATGTACACTGCCCTGAGTGACAGGAACATGTCCTGGGCCCAGAGAAAAATCTGCCTCGCTATTCTGTTTAGATTGCGTGAGAGCTCCCTGGTGATTTATGTAAGAGACTGTCGCTGTGTTGTCCACCCACACTAGGACATGGCAGCCCCTCTGGGGGAGAAAGTATTTCAGGGCCAGAAATACAGCCATCAACTCGAGGCAGTTGATGTGCCAATCGAGCTGATGACCTTCCCATTCCCCTTGAGCTGGATGACCACTTAAGACCGCACCCCAGCCTGTCAGGGAGGCATCTGTCGTTTACAGTCTGCGACAACAAGGCACCCCTAGCGTGGGACCCAAGGCGAGAAACCGGGGTCTTAGCCACATAGTTAGTGTACGAAGCCCACAGCGCGTTAGCTTTATTTGCCTTTGAGGATTGGCCCTTGGATGAACTGAAACGGGGTTCCCCAGAGGGATCGCCGTGGATGCTGATGCCATGAGACCTAACACTCTTTGGTACTGACGAACAGTGAGATCTTGGCCTAGCCTGACTTTACTCAGGGTATGCTGAATGGTCTCGATTCGAGCAGAAGACAGTTGTGCCCGCATCGTGACCGAATCCCAAACAATCCCTAGATAAGTCGTTCTCTGGGCAGGAGAAAGAACTCTTTTCTTGGTGTTGAGTCTCAACCCTAGAGAAACTAGATGAGCCAACACGATGTCTCTGTGTTGAAGCGCCATCTCTCTCCGATTGTGCTAGTATTAACCAATTGTCTATGTAATTCAAAATGCGAATGCCCCGGAGTCGTAATGGAGCCAGTGCTGCATCCATGCATTTTGTGTACGTGCGGGGTGACAAGGCTAGGCTGAATGGAAGAACCTGAAATTGGTAAGCATCGCCCCCGAAAGCAAACCTCAGGAACTTCCTGTGTTGTGGCAATATCTCTATGTGAAAATATGCGTCCTTCAGATCGATCGTGACGAACCAATCTCGATTTTGAATTTGTGACATGACCGTCTTGATGGTTAACATCTTGAACTTGAGTGCTTTGACTGTGCGGTTTAAGCCTCGAAGATCTAAGATTGGACACAACCCCCCATCCTTCTTGGGAACCAGGAAGTATCTGCTGTAATAACCCAACTCCCTCTCTGAAAGAGGAACATGTTCTATGGCATCTTTGCTCAGCAGAGTTTGTAGCTCTTGTGACAGTTCCGGCTTTACTGAAGTGGAGACCACGCTGTTGAAACGTGGAGGACGATAAATAAATTGGATTCTGTATCCTATTTGTACTGTGCTTAACACCCACGCAGAAACGCCTGGCAGAAGTTTCCACGCTGCCAGACTCTCTGAGAGTGGTATCAACTTTAACACTTCCTGTTGAGGGGATTCTAGATGTTCCGTGTCCTGGATGATAGCGAGAAGCAACGGAACAGCTAACATTTCGCTGGAAACCGCTGCCCCCCTAGTCGCCAGAGGTGGCAGGGATGGAGTGGTTTTGTAAGGGAAGCGGAAAGGGGTGAGCAGATGTTTGACGCGCCCAGTCCCGCGGGGGGCTACCACCACCAGACTGGGCGCAAGACCATCAGGACTTCTTCTTTTTATTGATAAAAGTCCTGAGGTCCGCCTTGGGAGGTTGTTGAGTGCAACGAGCCGGTCCCCAGTCTTTACGAGGGGGAGCACGACTCGCCGCACTCTGCTTTTTCACCTCCCGTTCTCTTAAAGGACTGGGGAGAGGTTGAGTGGCCGATGGCCCCTCCCCTTGAGGGCGGCGAGGAAGGAACTGGACAAACGCTTCCTCATGTTTCTTAACCTCTCTGAACCTGGAGACTATCGTATTAACTGAATCGCCAAACAGGCCAGAAGGAGAAACTGGGGAATCAGGGAGAAAGACGTGGTCTTTATCCTTTATCCCCGTGAGGTTGAGCCACAGGTGCCTCTCCGTGCTAACTAAAGCAGCCATAGGCCGTCTGCTTAGTGGCACGGAGAGACAGGTCTGTGGCTCGACGCAGTTCCGCGAACGCTTCCTCATCGATAGTACTGCCAACACTCAAATCCTTCAAGAGGTCAGCCTGGTATGCCTGACAACAAACGAGTGACGAAGGCAGACAATGACTAAATACAGAGTCCAAACAAACGTGAATGTGACAGTTATCTTGTGTATTTATACCCCAGTGTTTCTCATGTTCCTTGTATAGTGTTGTCCCTAATGGGTGTTACATGTGCATTTTTTTCCTTGCCCTGCCCTGCTCTGCCCTGCCCTGCCCTGCCCTGCCCTGCCCTGCCCTGCCCTGCCTTGCTTTGCCTTGCTCTACATGTGTCTGAAATATCCTGTTTTCTGCCTGGATTTACTTTTGTTGTGTTTATTTAAATAAATGTGTCTGCAGCACTTTGATTGAACATCATTACTAATACAGCCACGTTATAATCAGATAATGTAAACATATTTGTTACTGTAAATAATAATATAGCCATAGTGAAGAAATATATAAATTCATTTTGAACAATACATTTAAAAAAAGTTTTACATTTATTCAGTATATGATTTTGTCATCCTTTTAAAATTATTTATATTTTTGATTCGTTTTTTTCATATTAGAGTTTGCAATTTGCAATAATAATCAATCAAATTAATCAAATTAGTTCCATAATCAATGATAAAAAGGCTGTATATGCTGTAAAGACTGTGTAGGCTGTATAAAAATGTAAATTGCACATAAGGCAGTTATATCATTTAATTAAAGTTTAAAGCTAACTCGCTATTACTAGCCTCTCCAACAGTCTCCTACCCTACCTTTAATAAACCATATCGTAGAATTTCAAATCTGTGCATCCATCGGATTTTCAATTCGCACCCACAAATTCACAATCCGTGGTCCATGTTTTCGCAATCTATTTGCACAGTTTTGGAAACTGTACTCTCGGATTTATGGCATGTCCCTCATCTTATAGACCGGGTATGGTTGTAACACTTTTTGTTGTAACTTTTGAGCTAGAGTGCTCAAACTTTTATACCAAGTACCCATTTTTGTTTACTACAAAAGGCACTAATTCTGAACGCACAGATTGAGAATTCGTGGATATGATTTATTAATCAGTGGGATTAAATCGGGGGAACAAAACGACTCATTAAGGCGATTCAGAATCAATTCTTTAATTGATTCAACAGTAACTTTATTTACTGTGCATTTTCGACTTTACAACTTTGCAGAACGTTTACATTCACACACAGCTATATTACACACTGCATGAAAGGGAATATTCGAAAAACCATAATGGGGCACTTTAAAATTATTAAAAGGTCTGCAGAGTCATAATGTTCACTGCACAATAGGGTCCTTCATGCCCAAAGATCACAAGACAAAATTACGCTTGATGGATCATTTGAATAAGCACACAGAAACCATCAATATTAACGCATACATCTCAAATGAAGATAAGTACTGTATGTTTAAACAGGATTTGGGAACAGGTTTCGATCTACATCATTATTATCTCATATGTGTTGCATTTAAGTAAATTAAAAACAAACAGCGACTTATACTTATGTTCATGTGTGGTGAATGTGTCCTGTGAAGGATGTGGCATCATATTGTGGGAATATATATATATATATATATATATATGAATATTAATATATGTAAATATACATAAACAACTTTGGTCAACTTAGGTCTATGATAAACAAAGTACGGATTTCATTTATCGTTCTATATATGTGTGTAAAATATGTTTAACATACACTATATTGCCAACAGTTTTGGGACGCCTGCCTTTACATGCACATGAACTTTAATGACATACAATTCTTAATCCGCAGGGTTTAATATGGAGTTGGCCCACCCTTTGCAGCTTTAACAGCTTCAACTCTTCTGGGAAGGCTTTCCACAAGGTTTAGGAGTGTGTTTATGGGAATTTTTTACCATTCTTGTAGAAGTGCATTTGTGAGGTCAGGCACTGATGTTGGACAAGAAGGCTTGGCTTGCAGTCTCTGCTGTAATTCATTCCAAAGGTGTTCTATCGAGTTGAGGTCTGGACTGCAGGCCAGTCAAGTTCCTCCAAACCAAACTCGCTCATTCATGTCTTTATGGACCTTGCTTTGTGCACTGATGTGCAGTCATGTTGGAACAGGAAGGGGCCATCCCCAAACTGTTCCCACAAACTGTGTCCCAATATATTTGGCAATATAGTGTATGTAGGGTATGTCCTTAATAAACCCCAAAAAATAAATATTAAAAATATTAAAAATTATAAAATAAAATATATTCTATCCACTCCCCTTAAACCTACCCATCACAGAAAACTTTCTGGACTTTTACATTTTCAAAAAGCATAATTTAATATGATTTAGCTGTTTTCCTGTCTCTTCCCATTGCATTGATGTTGGACAAAAACAAGGAAAACATTTTCTCCTTTTAATTTTATTTGAGACATTCCAGATGATGGTAGGTTAAGACTTTCCAGTGAGCATAAATTATTCTGCTCTAAAAAGTCAATATAAATATCAAAATAGTTGTTACTTTTATATTGTTTAACAAACACCCACTTCTTTAGCACACACACATTCTCATTAGATGTTACATGGGCAGAAAAACAGGTGGAGTGATCCCCAAATACGATGTTTCTTTTCTGAAGAGTGAGCATATTGGTGCAGAGAAGTTAAACAACGAGACAAGACAAAAATGTTCTCCAGACCACATGACAGAACAGCTCAGTTTGCAACGGCGTGAATATGGAGAGACTGATGGTTCTTAATGTCACAAATATGGGTGTATGACAGGGATGTGATGCCTGAGATGGAGGTAAGAATTTATTCATCCTCATTATCATCCTCATCCTCATCCTCCTCCTCCTCGTCACCATCATCCTCGTCATCATCATCCTCATCTTCACCATCATTGTCACTGTCATAATCATTTTCATCATCAGGGTTGATTTTCCCATTCATCACGTCTTCGATCCAGGCATCAAGCTCATCAGCGGTGGGCATGTCCTCTTCATCATCCATCTCCATCCACACACTGTCAGCCTGTGAATAAGACAGAGAAGATGAATCCGAGACAGTTACTGAGAATGAGACAGACAAAATCTCCATCCAGCAGAAAATAAATTGCATTTACAAAATACCTGACTGATACTATCAGAGATCATTTAAGAACTTGCTTGACTAAATGAAGAAAATGCCTTAACTTTGACTTGAGAACCAATGACTCACTCAACTTGGACTTGAACTTGAACTGCATGACTCGACACTCACTTTATAGCAAATGTAATTATTATCGTTATTATTGCACGATTGCATATTGCTGCAGCACGCCAAATACACAAGAGATTCTCCCAAGATTGTTTCTTTTGGATATAAACACTTCAAAATTAACCATTTTCATAAAAGGAGATTTGCTGTATTTACAATTTGCAAAGCCAGGATATTGGACACGACTAAAACCATATAATCTAAATTGCACTTGCATGATCACCAGCATTAGAGACATGAAAGAAAACGATGTTCTCACATCCTCAACATCCACCACACCGATCTGAGGGGACGAGAGGTCAATGCCGAATGTCTTCTCCCAGTATGGCACCATCTGCAGGGATAGAGAGGGGTCAAAGGTCAAACCTTGGTTCATACAGTAGTTCACTGTGAAATGTTTTATGTATTTGTAAATGAGCATTCACTCTTGCTAAACTTTAAAATGTAGTGACAAAAAAGATAGTCACCACCTTTTGAAATTGTAATTTTGAGTAAGCCCTTTTGGGGATGGATAATTTCTTCAGACATTACGCTGCTCCATAAAGATGAATACACCCTTTTCCGATTGTCATATCTTAAATATAAAAAACACATTTTCCTTGGAGATTTTTAGAGCCGATGTGTGCTACATACTCATTAAACTCATTCAGTGGTCAGTTTTCTCCTTTAGAGGGCATCAGAGTCAAACAGAAATCAGTAGAGTGTTGAAGCACCTGCTCTCAAATTGTCATTTGTAAGAGTTCATTACATTAGCTTGAATTTTTAACAGCTGATCATGTAATGTGTTGTATATGTTATATAATGTATTGTGTAGGCTATGTCAATAAATTGATTTTAATTATGAAAGTATGTATCCACTATATCAACAAAAGAAAAAATGTATAATCAACAATATAGCTCTGTTCAGATCCTACAGAAAAAAAATATGCATTTTATCCAAGGCATCTTATGGATGTATTCTAAAAAGTACATCATTCAAAAAACATGTTCTTGGAGTTATCAAAGGTATTAGGTTTGTCATACCAGTGGAAAGTCGTCAGGATCAATCCAGATGATGCTTAAATCTGGGTTATCTGTGTTTTCTTGAGCCACTTCCTTTAGGATCTCCAGGAACTCATAACCATCTTGGAAAAGTCAACATTTAATCATTTGAAGTCATGAAAAGTCAGTATAATGAAATCCTTCAAAATACTCTAAAAAATAGTGGCTTATTGTACTCAAATCAGTGTTTACCAGGGTCAGACTCCTCAGCAAAAGCAACAATGTGCTGTCCGTTAATATCATCTTCCTAAGGCCAACAGAAGACAGTAACTGTCATGATAATGCTAATTACAGGTGTTACATATGAAATGACATAAGACATCAACATTTTCTGAGCAATCACTGGATGCAGCTGTAATGACTCTCTATTACTGTGTGCCCTTTTTCTAATTAAAAACCATTACAAAAACATACATACCAAATAAGTAAAAAAGTGATAATAATTGTTTTCAAACTGTATATTTTGAGACAAAAAAAAAAAAGAATTTTAAGATTTTTAAAAAAACGTACACATAAGATATTAATTAAAAATGTTTAATGTAACATAATGACTGTTAAATTCACACTAATCAAATAATTTTTTTTTTTAATTTAATAATATTATCAAATTAATAATATTACTGTTTCAGTCTTCTTCCAAAAGACTGATCAGAAATCATGACAGCACTAGTTTATAATGGTGAGTTTTGCTTATAGTTTTGTAAACAAAACAAAAAAAAAAATATTAAATTAATGTAGATAAATTATTTAATTTTAAAATGGTCTTCATAGTTTCACAAATTTTTTTCTCACACAGTAAATGGGTTTTTATTATACATGAAACTGTTGTTAGGACCACATGGTCAAAAACTTTTATAATGTCACTCCCTAAATATTATGTCAGTAAGATCAAAACATAATTTATAAAGCTTGACGGTGTATATATAAACATATATAAAACAAACTCTTTTGAATTCCCTATATAGACTTGAAGTTAGTCTTGGATAATGGATTGACTTTGTCTTACCCAGATCTCATACATGCTGTGGGGCTCCAATTTTCTTAGAGTTGGTCTAAAATAAGTACAAAAATGAGTAATAAGTGAGAAAAAATGTTATTAAGGATTTTATTCAAGCATCCTTCTGAAAGGACATTTGACTTTATTTTATTTTTCTCTTCAGCTGATCAGAGTTCACCTGTCGTGTTCCTCAATGTAGCTAATGATGTCCTCCTCAATGTAGGGTTTGCCAGGGATAGTGACAGGTTTGCTCATGAAGGGCTCGTAGAAATCCACTTCATTCATCTGCAGGTTTAATTTCTTAGCAATCTGGGAATATTCAGAGATTACGCAGACCAGACACAATGAATGAATACAGGGCTCATTATAGTACCCCTATTATGCTTTTTGGGATATTACCTTTTATATAGCTGTTTGTGAATGTAAAAGGTCTGCAAAGTTTCAAAGATCAAAGTGTAGATAAATGGAGTTTATGGCCCCTAAAACCTGGTCTAAAGTTAATGGCGCAGTATTTTTTGTGTTATTTAAAGGCTGCGTTAATAAAATGCACCTATACTGTGCTTGTTACACACACAGGGACACGCAGCAGCACACAAAAATGTTTAAATTTAAAAAATAAAATTCCTCTCTGGAAAAGCGTTCAGTCTTTCCGCTCGCAAATTCCGCCATGTAATAACAAATCCGCCATGGTACAAGTGCAACTGGCTTTTAAAGGGAATGGGAGATGAGACTCTAATTGTTTTTTTGCACATTATACCTAAAACACACCCATGACTCATTAAGAGACTAGGTACAACCCTTTTGGACCATGTGCCTGGCGCGCCGACAGTTTTTTTCCGTCGTTAAACTAGCAAAAGTGGATTCGGACATGCCCTAAGTGCTCCTGCGCCATCCACTTCAGACCATGTGCTCAGATCGTTAAAATAGGGCCTATTGTCTCCCAAAAGAAAGAACCGTTGTGCAGTGTCCTCTTTGCACCGCAATGTATTTTTCACTATGTGAGAACATGATTTGTGGCATGAGAGCGCCATGGCTGGTTGGACATAGCAACTGTAACTTAAAGGGGCGGGCCTTTGCGAACGGTCAATTGCCTGAAAAGAGTCGTCAGTAATTCTGGTCTTAGGCCCTGTCCCAAATGGCACACTTCATGTGCACTTACTTGTGGACTTACAAAGTACAGACTCCTAAGACTGCGAGTGTTTAGGGTGCCATTTAGGACGGGGCCTTACTTCCTGCCTGAAGCTACGTAGGTTTGTAACAAATTTGCATAATGCCAGCCTATGGTCTTCATTGGCTGCCTGTGAACAGTGTCTACTTAGACATGCCTAAAACACTGTAGTTGTAGTTGAGACTGGAAGAGTTTGTTTCATATTGTAGACATTTCAAGAAGATGTTGTTTTCTGCACTGCCAAAGCAAAACCACTTTGATGCACTTCCAAAAGATGAGAACTTGGGCTGGAATTGATACTATTCATTTCACTCTGTATTTGAGCTGCACAATGAATCGTTAAAAGATTGCGATCTCGATTCAAACACCAACATGATTTTATTCCTAAATGACAACATTTGGCTATTTCTATTAAATCTTTGATAAGTACGATCACAGCAAAGATTCAAATCTGTGTTGGCATTGCCGCTGACCCAGTAAAAGCAGTTGTCATGTAGGCTATAGGTATAAAACAGCTTCACAGTGTTTTCAACTACACATTTTCATTATTTCTGTGTTTGGATATAAACACTGATGTCTACGATAGCGTAAAAACCTTTTGAAACTAACTTGCGGCTCTTGTATGCTCTCCTCTGCATACAAGAGCTGAGGAAGATCCGGAGCTGAAATTCAGATATGGGCATTTGGTTTCCGACACGCGCAGTAAGTGGTAGGAACTTTTAAAATAGCACAATAGGGACACTTTAAAGGCTTCTAGTCTGCTTTCAAGGGTTTATAATTTCAAATCAATTTATGTTTTCCTACTTAATCCTAATAATAATTTGTATGTGTGTAGTGTTAAAGCCGACAGTCTTGTGGGAAGCGCTGTGACACAACTGAATTTATTTGAAATATAAATCTTTTGTAACATTATAATTGTTCGTGACGACACATTGATGTCTTAAGACATGAAACAATCGGTTTGTGCGAGAAACCGAACAGTATTTATATCTTTTACCTCTAATACACCACTATGTCCAACAGCCTTGAGCGCGCAATCACTTCCGGTGCGTGAGGTCTGTACACGATCTGGCGTAGCTTACATGTACAGACCTCACGCACCAGAAGTGATCGCACGCTCAAGGCTGTTGGACATAGTGGTGTATTAGAGGTAAAAAATTATATAAATACTGTTCGGTTTCTCGCACAAACCAATCGTTTCGTGTCTTAAGACATCAATGTGTCGTCACGAGCCGCAGGGTTTAATTTGTTTTTTTTACTCTCATAGATTTTGTTACCATTCACAATGCGTATGCATTATACGACTGACAGACTGCAACGGTTGGAGTTAAAAATCTTCATTTATGTTCTACTGAAGAAACAAAGTCACCTATATCTTGGATGCCCTGGGGGTAAGCAGATAAACATCAAATTTAAATTTTTTGGGGGGAACTATCCCTTTAATTAAAAAAAAAATAATAATAAATTGGGGTTTTTACTTGCTCTATAAACATTCTTTAACTACTTGTCATTTAATAAATGGGGTGTGCACACACATGCCAGTTTCCCTTTGTAAATTAATTAATGGATATATAAAATGAATGAATGTGTGAAAGCACCTACTTTTGGCTCAAAGGTGGCAAAGAACTTGATGAAGGGATGAAATTCCTCAGCTGCGTCATCATACTCAATGAAGTCTGAGAAATAACAAATTTGGCATGATGGAAGTTGCTTGTTAAAAATAAATTTTGAAAAAAAGTACAACCTAAGCTGGAATCATAAACTGAAATTATCTGGAACTTTTATCAGTGTTTGTACAAGGCAAACCCTCAATGGCATACTAACGTGAAGATTTCTCGCTCTTGAAGAAGCCCATGAGTTTAATGTCCTCCTCGATGTTATGAAAGCCTCTGAGCTCTCTGTCATTACTGATGATCTCCACTGGTTCCTCAATCACCTGACAGAAGAAGTACTCAATTACCAGTGACCTTTAGGTGTGTGATCTATAACCATTATGTGTAAGCACTCACATCATAGAGGAATTCCAGCAGCGTGTCGGCTGCCAACTCGCCATCGTACTCAATGATCTCGTCATCGGCAAAGATGTAGATGCTCTCCACCTCCAGCAGGCCTGCAGAAAACAAGTCGCTGATGAACATTTAAGAGGTATTTGATGGATTGGCTCATTCAGCAGATAATAGATTGTCTGGATGCTATATAAACATTTGTGAGAAATGATTTACCCAAGACGTTCCATTTTTATCAGCCAATGATAGCCCTAACTTTAATTTTAAAATCAGAAGAAAATGTTTTAATGAGAAGAGCGTTGTTCTAGTAACAAAAACGAATATTGATCAAGGAACATGCTCTACTTGTGCAAATTGCATTAAAGCAATAGATCCCTCAACAACAAAAATCTGTTAAACATTCATTCAGTCTCATGTCAAACTTACATGACTTTAACAAATGCAATTTCAGTCTGTTACTGGAGAAAAGAAAAACCTAGTGCAAGGTTTCAGAAGACCAGAGTTAATATGGACTACCTTTATGGAAGGTAACACTTTACAATAAGATCCCATTAGGTAACAACATAGTGTATAATTTTCTGTGATACAGAGCATTTATTTTCAATTGTTGTTCACCAACAGCATATACTTCAACAGACTGATGGCTGCGGAAACCAAAGGTAAGAATTACACCAATCAGGCATAACATTATGACATATGAGATGAAGTGAAAAACACTGATTATCTCTTCATCACAGCACCTGTTAGTGGGTGGGATATATTAGGCAGCAAGTTAACATTTTGTCCTCAAAGTTTATGTGATAGAAGCAGGAAAAGCGGGCAAGCGTAAGGATTTGAGCGAGTTTGACAAGGGCCAAATTGTGATGGCTAGACGACGGGTCAGAGCATCTCCAAAACTGCAGCTCTTCTGGGGTGTTCCCGGTCTGCAGTGGTCAGTATCTATCAAAAATGGTCCAAGGAAGGAACAGTAGTGAACCGACGACAGGGTCATGGGCAGCCAAGACTCACTGATACATGTGGGGAGCAAAGGCTGGCCATGTGGTCCGATCAAACAGATGAGCTACTGTAGCTCAAATTGCCTCCTTTTTGGGCAATGTTCTACTGGGAAACCTTGGGTCCTGCCATCCATGTGGATGTTACTTTGCCACATACCACCTACCTAACCATTGTTGCAGACCATGTACACCCTTTCATGGAAACGGTATTCCCTGGTGGCTGTGGCCTCCTTCAGCAGGATAATGCGCCCTGCCACAAAGGAAAAATGGTTCAGGAATGGTTTGAGGAGCACAACAACGAGTTTGAGGTGTTGACTTGGCCTCCAATTTCCCCAGATCCAATCGAGCATCTATGGGATGTGCTGAACAAACAAGTCCGATCCATGGAGGCCCCACCTCGCAACTTACAGGACTTAAAGGATCTGCTGCTAACATCTTGGTGCCAGATACCACAGCACACCTTAAGGGGTCTAGTGGAGTTCATGCCTCGACAGTCCAGGGCTGTTTTGTCAGCAAAAGGGGGACCAACACAATATTAGGATGGTGGTCATAATGTTTTGCCTGATTAGTGTATATTACATGATATAAATGGAAGATTATGGACAGATGCATTCATAGGATGGGATCAGAGATTACCCAGCTTCTTAGCAACAGCTTTCTCTTTCTTTGAATCCACCAAGCCGAATCCAATGTCCTCATCCTCAAGATCATCAAGTACCTGGGCGGCAAGCTGCAGGAACAGCAAAGAGTTTATTGTAACGTATACAAGTCTAAATCAGAGACATAGTCTAAATGCAGAGCGTTCAGTCCTTTACCAATTGTGCAATTGTTTAAGAGTAGGCCATTCAGCACTACAGCCATAAAACACAACCTCTCTCACACTCGATATACTCAAAGCCCAAACAAGACACAAGGCCATCAATGCAAATGCCAGAAGTGCTGCCTTTGCACCTTCTAAATCTGTGTCAAATAGGACCTAGAGATAGACAAGAGATTTGACCAATGCAGGGTCTGATCAGGCATGTCAAAGACAGGACACATAGACACAGGTGCAAATGTATGTATGCTTTTGCTTAGGTCAACCGCATACATAAACATAAAGACAGACCAATGCACACTATGATTCTCAACACAACATAAGCATGTGACCATTCTATCATTTCAGCTTGTATACACACATGCTTGAAATGAGTGCATGTAAACATAATAGTAACATTCAATACATTAAAATAAAATATGAATAAAAATGTCATAAATAATTATTTACCTTCAGGTGGAAAACTACAATCTTAGTCAAACTGAACCTTTAGACACTTTAGCCTTACCAAAGCACCAAGTCATGTGACCCTTTATAACCCTGCTTTTCTCACATTTGTACAAAAACCAACAGTTCACTCAAAAATGAAAATCATTTTACGCACCCTCACATTGATTACAAAGCCATACATTTGTGTGAAATAAAATAATGTCCAAGCTGCTTTTTACCATATAATAGTGACCCTTTGTGATGTAATGAATGTGCACTTGTAGTGCACTGTAAATCTTAAAAGTATATTTTAAGGAAACTGTACTTGCAGATAATAAAATAAATTAAAGTCCACTTAAATAGAGTACACTTTCATTATGTTTCTTAATACAACTTTAAAATGTGCACTTTGTAACAATGTCTAATTATTTAATTATTTTTAAATTTAAATTAATAACATTTTATTTAAATAATAACAAATAAAATTAAATAAAAATAATGGAGAAAGGCAGAGATGACCACAGGGTGGATATGATAGTAGCTCATAATCACTGGAGTATTAATGACTTTGAAAGACTATATATTTAAAGGACTGCTTTTATAATAAATGAATGGCACTTATTTGTCAATAATGTAGCTTTCATAATTTTAGAAACCTGAACATTCTCTGAAACAAAACATCTCCCTTTTATGTTTCACAGGAGAAAATACATGGTTTCGAACGACATGAGGATGTGTAAATGATGACTGCATTTTCATATTTGAGTGAAATCATTCTTTAACATTCCTGACTGCAATAAATCAGCACACAAATGTCAAAGTAATGGCACGCACAGCAAGACACATAAGCTTCATTCCGCCACGTTTTTACTACATCAGAGTTTGTCCCCATCTTCCTGAATAAAATCATCAAGGCTGTGTTTAACACAGTTCATAATGTAGATGTTGGGACAAGCTCTGCTCCTCTCGAGGGTGAGCAGCGCATTCAAGAACAGACGAATAAGTGGACGGATGAGTTAATGGCAGCAGCTGGTCACTGGTCTCTGCCTCACAGGAAGTGCTATCCTGTAAAAACTCACTGCGACAGCTCTCACCGACCACATCCAACACGTCTGAAGGAGCATCATTCATTCTCTCCATGGGTCTTACAAACCGCTCATATGTCATAAAACGCCTTTAGAATGGCTCTAGTGAGGGGGGAAGGATGCTATTCAGATATTTTGGATGAAGCTTTAGTGATAAGCCAGACTTGAGAAACACAGAGAAAGAGAGAACAGAACAAAACACAATAATTTGAGGGCTTGAACATACCTGGTAGGTCAAGGCGGCAGGGCTTGTTAGCAACTGCAGAGAAAGGTCAGGTGACTTTAGATTTGAGCATAAAATAGCCAACAAAGCATACAATTAACTATTCTTGCTCTTAGTCACAGTTAAAGATTTAAAAACGAATTCATTTTAGAATGGAGGGAAATTGCTTTGTACAAGCCTCTCTGTTTTTTTGTTACCAATTTCTTTTGTTCCAGTTTTGATACCACTAAAGACTTCTGCTAAATAGCAGTAAAAGTTCTTATTTTCTTATTTATTTATTTATTAAAGATATTTTTTTTTGCATTTTTATTATAATAGGACAGTGAGTGGACAGGAAGCGAAGTGGAAGAGAGAAAGGGGGGACGGGTTTGGGAAAGGTCCACGAGCCGGAACTCACCCGAGCTGCCCACAAGGCTATCGGCACCGATGATAGGACAATATTTTCAACTTGACCACAATGTTTTATTCTCCATCATTCAGTGCATATGGCCTACATAAATGAACCTTTATATCATCCCAGATTAAAATGTATAAATTAAAATATTGCATTTATGAAGACAAGGCTTAGCATCCAAGGCTCTATCGCCTAAACGTGTACAGTGTCTTTGGACGGATTGCTGAGGAAGATTGCCAGTAACAGCCATTTTAGAATTGTTTGTGATTTAGGAGTCCTCTTGACTAACTTTTCACAGATTTAGGAGCTGGTTTTAGCGCTAAAATGCTTTTTTGAAATTTTGGAATCCTAAAATTAGGACTGACACACCTATTAATTTTAAAGAGTTTCTCCTAAATCAGCAAGTTAGGAGTTACTTTTAGCCTTAAGATGTTTTGTGAATACGGCCCTTGTTCTGTTATATTTGTCTCAGCATTTCTCATGTTTGTATATTATGCTGTCAACATATGTTAAGAAACAATTTCAAACAAACTACCCAGGCTCATTGGAAATACGTGACTGCTAAAACAAATAGGCCTACCTATATGCACATTTCACTGCAGTTTATAAAATAAACACCAGTAAAACATATTTTATTCCTTTTCACACAAATTATGATTACAGGTGTAGATTATCTACAAATATCAAGTGTAGCGTTTATTCTGGCAGGTCACATTAGTCAAGCTCGCATCAGCTGACTGTCAGCTGATATACGTCTACCTATAGGAATTCGATGTCTTTTTTGGACAAAAAAACTCTACAAGTAATAACCTAGAATTCTGTCTAACACTTGATGGCTGCTCTGTCAAGCCCTCGTCGTCAGTTGGGAACCTGGGTTTAGCTCCCCAGTACTTGAGCGAGCTCTTAACGCATTATACTCCATCACGTCTATTGCGGTCTCAAAACTCTGGCCAGTTGATAATAGCTAGAATATCAAAATCAACTGCAGGCGGTCGATCCTTTTCCTATTTAACACCTAAACTTTGGAACAGTCTTCCTAGCATTGTTCGGGAAGCAGACACACTCTGTCAGTTTAAATCTAGACTAAAAACACATCTCTTTACTATGGCATACACATAAAAATTTTTTAATTTATATCATTCAAATCAGTTAAATGATTGTTTTAGGCTGCATTAACTAGGTCAGCCGGAACCGGGAACACTTTCCATAACACCTGATGTACTCGTTACATCATAAAAAGAATGGCATCTACACTAATGTTAGTCTCTCTGTTTATCCCGAGGTTTACTGCAGTCAGATCCGGGCCGTATCCAGATCAGATGGTGGACCTGCGCCCAGACAGAACCAACGCATCCCTGAAGTGTCTGCAGAGACCGTGCCAATTAGTCTCCCCTCTGAAATTGCCTCATCGACACGGCATCCTCAATAAATCCGTCTCCGGCGTGATGACTCCGATCCTTCGAATATTCCTATTAAATAATTGTTTAATTGACACGTCATCAATAAACCCATCTCCGGCGTGATGCCTCCAATCTTTCGAATATTCAGGTCTAATATGACTTGTCATCTAATATGAAGTCATCTACTATGTCTTCTGACCTGTAAGGCTGCCAGAATAATAACCATACACTGTTTGTTAATTGGCCAGAGGAGAACTGGCACCCCGACTGAGCCTGGTTTCTCCCAAGGTTTATTTTTCTCCATTATGCCACCTGATGGAGTTTTGGTTCCTTGCCACTGTCGCCTTTGGCTTGGCTTGCTCAGTTGGGGACACTAAATTTTCAACTAAATATCCAAATAAATTTAATTACTAAACTAAATTAACTATATCAACTAAATTACTGATCTGCCCACATTGACACTATATGACAATTGAAATTAATTGGATAACATCACCGTTTTCTCCAGAGCGGCTGTCCAGCCGACTCATAATCTGTTGCATTATTTAAAGCACTGTGAAGCTGCTTTGAAACAATCGGCATTGTAAAAAGCGCTATATAAATAAAGTTGACTTGACTTGACTTGACTCTATCACAGCATAAAAGCTCCTTCAGACTTATCAGCAGCAATCATCTTTGACAATAGTGGTCCTGACAGGAATTTATTTTAGCACGGTTCCTTGCACAATATGACCTCAAAATACTTTTGCAATTGTGCATGATTTGTAAACGAATACATCACACAACCAGCTCTATATGTGTGGCTTTTCTGACATAATAAATGTCAGTAGCTTAATAAAATGCTCGGTAGCTCACCTGGCTGGTACAGCATTGCACTTGTGATGTGGAATAATCTGGCACAAACTCCTATGAAACATGCATCATGATGATAAAAAATATAAAAGCAAGCTAAAATGGCATGGTTGCTTCAGCAAATGTGTTTTTATCTCACGTTTGCTTAACACTATCGGTTTGGCTTAGGTGGTACATTATTTTTAAATGCGATTTTAACACTTACTCATGCCGTGATACTTACAATAGTCACTGTAATGAAATGTTGCAGCAGTCATGTTTAAGTGTTTTGGAGGAAATTTAACTCAATATTTTTATAAAAATGCTGTGCTACACGCAACACAATAACATTTTGCAAAAATGCACCAGGCACATTTTTTTTTCATGACTCTCTGGGCTTTTTAATCCATCTTGTTTTGCAACCCAGAAGAAATCTATTTTCTGTGAATGTGCAAGACATCAGATTCATCAGACACTATTGGGAAATAACTACGGGAATAACAGTAACCGGTGAAACTATTTGCACTAAAAACCAGTGTGTTTATGATTGTGATGATGAAAATAAAATGACAACATAGGCCTCCCAGTTTGCAGTATAATAAGTATAATGGACTGGTTTTGTACAGGTAAAATAACTGGAAGCAGATGGCAACCGGAATCCTTTACACATTCAGGTTACAAATGCTCTTACGTTAAAAATAAGGGCTGCATCCAAAATCACATACTTCCCTACTATATAGTAGGCCAAAAACAGTATGTGACATACTTAATGTAATAATTCACAGTACTCAGAAAATAATAAGCAAAAAGTACCCCAATGACCTACTGCTTCCGGCACATATGATGGACGCTTTACTATCCCATGAGGCCACGGGAGAGGATTTGTGAATGGCAGTGAAGCACACAACTGACGCTGGTAGGTCACATGACAGTGACAACATGGCAAATGTACTGCGTCTGGATTACATTCATATTCATAATATATAGAATATACTTCTTTAGGGCTCCCAAAGTAAGCATTTATTCAAAATAAGTGTTAAAGTGTTAAAGTAAGTTTTCGCCGCTAGAGGTTGCTTATTCAAAACAAAGGCATAGCTTGATGATGCCTGGATTTCGAAGAGCTTTTATTCTGTTGCAGACAAACACTTTCATTTTTACTGGTCATGCGTACGCAACGCTGTTTTATCATATTAGATACATTATTTGAGTGTGTTGAAAGTTATGTTATAATACTTCTCTGTGTGTTTGCTCAGTGGCTACTTTGAGACACTTGTTGCACACTGCAGTAAGCTAGATCAATATTAGGCATGATAAAACATGGTACTTGCGGTAAATCAAGAAAACGAGATTTAAACAATAAGACTAACTGTTTTGAGCTATATAACAATGATTAGTTTTCTCTTGATGAATGTATCCAAACAGTTGCTCACCTGTCTAATAAAACACATAATATATTAAAACGTCTTTGGTGTTTCCATGGTTTCTACAAAATAAAACCAGAAGAAGAAAATCAAGGGTAACGTGGGTATGATGTCCTGGTTAAAATAGCTTATTTCTCTGGATTTAAACATTCTTGGAAACATTTGGGATAATGTAAGTACACAAGTCAACAAAATATATTACATTGTTCTAGTGGTTTTTGGATATTTTAATCTAAAAATCTTACATATTGTGCCTTTAAAGGAAACTTTAATTAGTAAAACAATTCTGTTAGATCCTGATAACTAACCTGCTTCATAAAATAAATGTTTCGCTGTACTTGTAGCACCAGATTGTTGATGTGAAGTATGCTTATTTGTGAAAATATGACAGCATGAAATGACTCAGCTATGATTCATATCTGACAGCATGTGTTCAGACAGAGAAAGAAGCTTATAAACCGAGAAAAAAAGAAAGAAAAACATTTCTTTAAGCTGATTTAACACCAGAATCACTTGTGACATAATAATGGATGTTTTGTGTAAAAGGATTGAAAGGTCGAATTCAAATTACTTTGTTTTTTGATGCTGAAGAGGAACTAATGATAATTTTACCACCAAAAATGTTTTATTCCTCTTGTCTGTAATGTTTAACATGACTACAGGGGTCTGACCTTCATTTCAGAAGTCAATGTGTTCAGGAAACCAGAAAACAAGAAGGAAAATAGTTCCTTTAAATATCTAAACCTGCACCAGAGAAAGCCAATGACATCTTTGAGCACTTAGGTTCAGAGGTGATTTTTTTTAACAAATAACAAACAGTAGCATGGTGTTTCTTGGAGTTATTTTTCTTGCTTTAGTAAATGGCAAAATTGAGCAGTAGTCCTCAACTGGCTTTGCTTTCAAGTGACAATTCAACACAGTACTAAATTTGTTCTTTTGTTGTTCAATCTATTGCTCTTTCTGGCTTTAAGGCCTTTAAACCTCCAAACTTCAAGGCATTTTAAATGTTTTATCAAAACTTTTAAACAAGACTTTGTCAAGTCAAGTCACCTTTATTTCTATAGCTCTTTATACAATACTGATTGTTTCAAAGCAGCTTCACAGTAATAAACAGGACAATAACAGAATCAATTATGCAACTTCATCTTATATGAGACAAATTCAAATTCTGCTGTAAGCAGCTCTAAAAGATAAGAAGTGATATGTGAAGGCCAAGTATGGTAATACTGCATTTAACCCATCCAAGTTAGTGCACACACATTAAGAATAGCAAGTATTGAACACACACATACACTGTAAACAGTGGACTCACACACTTGGAGCAGCCATTTTGCAGCTGGGGTTTGGTGCCTTACTCAAGGGCACCACAGTCATTTCCTGCCAGTATTGAGAATCAACCTTTGGGTTACCAGTCTGACTCTCTAACCACTTGACCATGACTCAAGTCAAGTCAAGTCAACTTTATTTATATAGCGCTTTTTACAATGCAGATTGTTTCAAAGCAGCTTCACAATGTTAAACAGGAAAATAATGCAACCGAATTTGATTCGGCAGTACAGCCGCTCTGGAGAAAACGGTGATGTCATCAGCTCATTTCAATTATCATATATATTCAAGTAATGTAGTTGACATAGTTAATTTAGTTTAGTAATGAAATTTATTTGGATATTTATTTGAAAATTTAGTGTCCCCAACTGAGCAAGCCAAGCCAAAGGCGACAGTGGCAAGGAACCAAAACTCCATCAGGTGGCATAATGGAGAAAAATAAACCTTGGGAGAAACCAGGCTCAGCCGGGGTGCCAGTTCTCCTCTGGCCGATTAACAAACAGTGTATGATTATTATTTTGGCAGCCTTACAGGTCAGAAGTAATATTAGATCGGAATATTCGAAAGATCGGAGGCATCACGCCGGAGACGGGTTTATTGAGGATGGTGTGTCGATTAAACAATTATTTAATAGGAATATTCGAAATATCGGAGTCATCACGCCGGAGATGGATCCATTGAGGATACCATGTCGATGAGCAATTTCAGAGGGTAGACTAATTGACACGGTCTCTGACACGGTCTCAGACACTTCAGGGATGTGTTGGTAATGTCTGGGCGCAGGTCCACCATCTGATCTGGATACGGCCCGGATCCGGCTGACTGCAGTAAACCTCGGGATAAACAGAGAGACTAACATTAGCGTAGATGCCATTCTTCTTATGATGTAACGAGTACATCAGGTGTTATGGGAAGTGTTCCCGGTTCCGGCAGACCTAGTTAATGCAGCCTAACTATCATTTAATTGATTTGAATAAAATATAAATTAAAAATGTTTTATGTGTATGCCATAGTAAAGAGATGTGTTTTTAGTCTAGATTTAAATGGAAGTGTATCTGCTTCCCGAACAATGCTAGGAAAGCTGTTCCAGAGTTTAGGTGCTAAATAGGAAAAGGATCGACCGCCTGCAGTTGATTTTGATATTCTAGGTATTATCAACTGGCCAGAGTTTTGAGACCGCAATAGACGTGATGGAGTATAATGCGTTAAGAGCTCGCTCAAGTACTGGGGAGCTAAACCATTTAGTGCTTTGTAAGTAATTAGCAAGATTTTAAAATGTATGCAATGTTTAATAGGGAGCCAGTGCAATGTTGACAGAACCGGACTAATATGGTCATACTTCCTGGTTCTAGTAAGAACTCTAGCTGCTGCGTTTTGGACCAGCTGCAGTTTATTTATTAAGCGGGCAGGGCAACCACCCAGTAGAGCATTACAATAATCTAGCCTTGAGGTCATGAACGCATGAACTAACTGTTCAGCATTTTGCATTGAAAGCATGTGCCGTAATTTAGATATATTTTTAAGAATGTAGAATGCAGTTTTACAGATGCTAGAAACGTGGCTTTCAAATGAAAGATTGGTATCAAAGAGCACACCCAGGTTCCTAACTGATGACGAGGACTTGACAGAGCAGCCATCAAGTGTTAGACAGTATTCTAGGTTACTACACGTGGATTTTTTTCAGAATTTAGTTGCAGGAAATTACTAGTCATCCAATTTTTTATATCAGCTATGTATTCCGTTAATCTTGTGAATTGGTACGTTTCGTCAGGGCGTGAAGAAATAAAGAGCTGAGTATCGTCAGCATAACAATGAAAACTAACGCCATGCTTCCTAATGATATCTCCCAGTGGTAGCATGTACAGGGTGAAAAGCAACGGTCCTAGCACTGAGCCCTGCGGTACTCCATATTGAACTTGTGATCGGTATGACATCTCTTAATTTACTGCTACAAACTGATAACGGTCAGATAAGTATGATTTAAACCATGCCAATGCAATTCCACTTATGCCAACATAATTTTCGAGTCTATTCAAAAGAATGTTGTGGTCGATAGTATCAAATGCAGCGCTAAGATCTAGTAATACTAACAGAGATATACAACCACGATCAGATGATAAGAGTAAATCATTTGTAACTCTAATGAGAGCACTCTCAGTACTATGATACGGTCTAAATCCTGACTGGAAATCCTCACAGATACCATTTCTTTCTAAAAAGGAGCATAATTGTGAGGACACTGCCTTTTCTAGTATTTTTGACAGAAAGGGTAGGTTTGAGATTGGCCTGTAATTGACTAATTCTGTAGGAACAAGTTGCGTTTTTTTAATAAGTGGTTTAATAATAGCCAACTTAAAAGTTTTTGGTACATATCTTAATGACAAAGATGAATTAATGATATTAAGAAGATCTATGACCCTGGAAGCATCTCTTTTAGTAGTTTAGTCGGTATAGGGTCAAGCATACAAGCTGTTGAATTTGATGATTTAACGAGTTTAGCCAATTCTTCTTCTCCTATAGCAGTGAATGAATGTAATTTTTCCTCAGTGACACTACAATGCACTGATGTCTGATGTGATACAGTAGTAGATGGCTGCATGGTTATATTTTTTTCCTAATATTATCAATCTTACAAGTAAAGAAGTTCATAAAGTCATTACTGCTGTGCGGTTGGCAGACATCAGAAGTTGAAGCTTTATTTTTGGTTAATTTTGCCACTGTATCGAATAAATACCTAGGGTTGTGTTTGTTTTCTTCTAAGAGAGTCGAGAAATAAGCAGATCTAGCAGTTTTTACGGCCTTGCTGTATGAAATCATGCTCTCTTTCCACGAAATGCGAAAAACTTCCAGTTTTGTTTTCTTCCAGCTGCGCACCATTTTTCTGGCTGCTGTTTTAAGGGCCCGGGTGTGCTCGTTGTACCACAGCATTGGACTATTTTCTTTAATTTTCTTTAAGCGCAGAGGAGCAACTGTGTCTAAAGTGCTGGAAAAGAGAGAGTCAATAGTTTCTGTTGCAACATCGAGTTCCTCTAGGCTATCTGGGATGCTGAGGAGATGAAACTGATGAGGAAGATTATTTACAAAGAAATCTTTAGTCGCAGCAGTGATAGTCCTGCCATATTTGAAGCGAGGGGACGGCTTTGCAGCCTTTTCTAAATTAAGTATACATGATACTAGGTAATGATCTGAGATGTCATCGCTCTGCTGCAGAATTTCAACGGTATCAACATTTATTCCATGTGACAATATTAGGTCTAAAGTATGATTACGGCGATGAGTGGGTCCTGATACGCGTTGCCTAACTCCAATAGAGTTTAGAAAATGCCTATATATGCCAATCCCAATTCGTCTTTTTCATTGTCTACATGGATATTAAAATCACCAACAATTAGGACTTTATCTGTAGCCAGTACTAACTCTGATAGAAAATCAGCAAATTCTCTGGTAAAGTCAGTATTGTGCCCTGGTGGCCTGTATACAGTAGCCAACACAAATGTTAAACGGGATTGATCAATTTCACTACATAACGTTACGTAAAGCACCAAAACTTCAGAAGAATTATATTTGAAACTAGACTTCTGAGTAATACTGAAGATATTATTATAAATTACAGCAACACCTCCCCCTCCCCCTTTACCTTTCAGACTCGGCTCGTGTTTATAACAATAATCTTGTGGGGTGGACTCATTTAAAGTAATGTAGTCATCAGGTTTTAGCCAGGTTTCTGTCAAACACAGCACATCTAGATTATTATCTGTAATTATATCATTAACAATAAGCGATTTTGAGGAAAGGGATCGAATATTCAGCAGCCCGAGCTTTATCATTTGTTCATCTGTATTATATCTGTTGTTTATTTGTTGGACATCAATTACATTTTTACCGTTGAATAGTTTTGGTGTTTTTTTGTGTTTACTAATTCGTGGAACAGACATAATCTCTATGTGATAATATCTAGGTGAAAGAGTCTCTATGTGCTGGGATTTATCTGACTTCTGTGACGTGAGACAGCTAGCAGACGGTCGGGTAAGCCAGTCCATCTGCTTCCTGACCTGGGCCCTAGTTAGTCAAGGTGACTGCCCCATAGTGTCATTATTCAGCTCTATTTAGTTTAATGATGATTCAATTCAGTTTAATGACAGTGTCGATGTTGCAAAATGTATAATACATTAATAAAACTAATCTGATTCAACTATAAAGCTAATATGTGACCCTGGAGCACAAAACCAGTCATAAGTCGCAGGGGTATATTTGTGGCAATAGCCAACAATACATTGTATTGGTCAAAATTATAGATTTTTCTTTTATGCCAAAAATCATTAGGATATTAAGTAAAGATCATGTTCCATGAAGATATTTTGTAAATTTCCTCAATATATAAATATATAAAAAATGTATTATTAGTAGTAATATGCATTGCTAAGGACTTCATTTGGACAACTTTACAGGCGATTTTCTCAATATTTAGATTTTTCTGCTCCCTCAGATTCCAGATTTTCAAATAGTTGTATCTCGGCCAAATGCTGTCCTATCCTTACAAACCATACATCAATGAAAAGATTATTTATTTAGCTTTCAAATAAAAAAAATGACCCTTATGACTGGTTTTGTGGTCCAGGGTCACATATAGTGTCATTATCCAGATCAACCCAGTAAAAGTTTTGTTCTTTCATCTAATAGTGTCAGTGAAGTCAAAAAGATAATAATACTTTGTCAATCCAACATTCAAAATGCATCTTGGCTAACATTACTTTTATTTGAATTCCAATTAAATTCCTTTTAAATGGCTGCTGAGAGCTAAAATGTGCAGCTACTGTTTGTCATTTCTTCTGCTGCGATGCACATGGTCTGTCAACACTGTGCACGGTTTCTTGGGGGTTTTATGATTGTCTTGGTTTGGGCTGGTGGCTCAGCGAGTGAGTTTACGCTGATGAATCATGTAAATCAGCACATCACATCTGACTCATCACTGCTGAGCTCGCAGACACTTTAGTCGCACTAAACGACAGCATCTGTTTCTTTCCCCTCTACACATCTAATAATCCAGCGTCTTCCACCCTCCATAACCTGCACAAACCACAACGGGAGGTTCTGACTGCAGATTAACTGTTATAAAAAAGAGTGATGTGGATGGCAAAAGGCCAATAGAAAAGAATGATGCTTTTCATTTGATGAACCTAAAATTTAGTATCAACATCTCAGTGAAGCCTAATTTTCTATCTTGCCATTTGAAACCACTAGGGAAATTTGAAACAGCTATGATTACAGAGCAAGACTATTAAAATCATAACTACAATCCTGAAGGCACCAAGACAATATCTAATGAAACTCGAGCCGTAAAACATTTTCACTTTCTTATTCTCTTCCGCAAATCATTAGTGCCTTTGTTCAGTGACCATGCACGGGGGGAATGGAAGTTGTCAGGGGGCCGGGGGGGCTTGAGCCCCTGCCCCTTTAATCGTGAAAGTGCCCTTTTCAATCGCACCGCAGTACCCCCACGAATGCGATTTCTAAATTAGAAATCGCATTCGCGGGGGCACTGCGGTGTGAAGGATATATCTATGCTGACTTCAAAAATCAGATAAAGGTAGGCTATCTAATTAGACAGGAAGTGAAGATAACATTGGATTCGGACGTGCCAGTCATGCCTTAATGCCTACCTACCTTGGAATGCATCCTCCCAAGGCAGCATTTTTAAGCTTTCAGGTGCAGCCAAAGACTGAAGCCTCGTTTAGACTATCAGTCCAAATAGGATTTTTGTATATATCCAATTGAAATTCGATCAGAATTAGCAAGTGTGAACGGCAAAAAAGTTAACATAAAAAAAATGCCACGAGGTCGCACCTTCCAGGAGGGGGAGTTCTGTTACAATATATCAGTTGTGTTTGTTAGTTTCATTTTCATGGACTTTTAGTTTGTTTTCATTAATAACATTTTGTGTGAGTTTTCCTGCCACTCAGTTTCCATGGACACTAATCTTCATCACAGCTGTTTGTCATTTAGTTCATCACCATGTGTATTTAAGTTCCTCATCTTCACTCAGTGGTTGTCTGGTCTCGTCTGTGTGTGCGCGCGCTGAACCTTCTTTGAATTTCTGTGTGGATTTTTTTTTTTAAACTTTGTTTTGAATCATCATCTTTTTTGTGTATTCCTGCACCCTTGCTGACAGTCATTGCCACAGAAACCAATGCAGATATTCTGGAAAACAAAAGAGTGGCATGGGACACAAAAATCGGATCTGAACAGTTCAGCGATACACAATGTGGACAGTCAATCATTTTAGATCAGATTCCAATTGGATACACACAATCAGATTTGCACTGACAGTGTGAACGTAGTCATAGTGTATCGCGGCTGTTCAGATTCGATTTGTGTGTCCTATGCCGTGGCAACAACACTGCCTTGTTTCCACAGTGACTTTCAGCATGTTTCCTATAACCACGTCAGACGTTTACATTTTTATGTGGTGTGAGAAAGTCACATAAACCATGCAAAATTCGATCAGAGCAGTCAGTTCCTGAAGTGCCTGCAGAGATTGTGTCAACTAGACTCTCCCCTGTGAAGGCCTCATCAACACGACAGCCAGTGGCACAGATTCTCAACAAACCCGTCTCTTGCGTGATGACTCCGATCTTCCACCAGATGGAACTGGATAAATATTCTGAATGTTCCGATCCAATCTGACTTCTGACCTGTAATGCTGCCTGAATCATAATCATACACTGTTTGTTCGCTGGCCAGAGTTTCTCCCAAGGTTTTTTCTCTGTTCTGTCACCTGATGGAGTTTTGGTTCCTTGCCACCATTGCCTCTGTCGCCTTTGGCTTGCTTAGTTGGGGACACTAAATATTCAACAATATTACTGATCTGCCTGCATTGACTCCATTGTATGAGAATTGAATTGAGCTGGACTATGATGTCACTGTTTTCTCCAGAGCGAACATTTATAATTTATTTATGGCTGTTGCATGTATATGTAACAAGCAAAGTGTCTAGCATAATGTACTTTAAATAACATTACAAGTAATGTTAGAAAGATATCAGCTCTGCTGTTGTTCATAAATACCAGTAGTGATGTTGTACAATGAGAACGTCACGTCGCCTCATCAGTGTCCTAATGCAGGGGTTTTCAAACTGGGGTCCTCCAGAAGGTTCTAAGGGGTCCCCAGAAAAGTTCAGAGAATAAAAAGACAAAAATTGATAAAGTCTACCGAACATTCTAACTGTTTCATTTCTAAATGTTTCTCACCTTTCTTGCCGTGTACATACTTTCCAGAATTGTATATGTTTGCTTTGTATCTTTCTAGTGAGTTTTTCTCACTATAGTCCCCTTTATCTCGCTCACTGGGGTTGTAGAGCAGTATTTTTAACGCAGTACGTAAGCTGCTTATATACATTTATTGTAAAAGTTGCTTATACAAATAAATTTGAATTGAAAATTTTCTTCTTTAGGTTTATACATCCAACATTAAACATTTTAAGTTTGGAAAAAATACGTTGTATTTATAATGTCACACTTACTATTTATCTAACAGTTTGAATGTTTTTTCATATATAAAAATATATAGATTAGGAAGGGGGTCCCTCATAAAAGATTCATCATATTTGGGGGTCCCTGGCATCATAAAGTTTGAAAACCCCTGTCCTAATGTGTAGTGAGCCAGCATACTTTACTGTCTTTACCAGTGCCCGAATTTGTGAACACAATATACTGATTCAAGAGCTCAGGAGCTAGGGAGCTGATTGAGACGCACCCTATGTTTGAGAGATGCAGTTGCTTTTATGAATGTGATTCAGCTGTAATATGAACACTGAAGTCTCAGGCTTCTCATTTCACTGTGCAAATCTTGCTCTCCAGCAGCAATGATGAGAAACATAGAGAGAAAGATAATGAAGCATGTGATTTTTCATTCATAAAGTCTCTATGGAGTCCAGATGCATCCAATTCATCTGGTTTTTAGCTATAGTTTGGATGAATATGAAGACACATACAGATGTGAACAGGAATTATACTAGAGGGTAAGAGCATGCGGTTAAAAGAAAATCTATGACATAATTGACAGGGGAATTATGTAATAGTCCTGATGGCAGCTAATTTGTCTAAAACTATACTCTTAAAGATATACTGCACCATATCACAATGAAATTACTTTTATTTTGTTAAGAAATGATGCCATTATACTAGTATACTGTCAATTTGAATAAATAGGTTCAAACCTGGGATAACAGGGATTATTTTGCATAATCAAATATATATTGCACCGTATATCACAATGATAAAAACTTATTTTGCTGCAAAAACATATATTAGTTTCTCAACGCTTCCTCACAAGTAAGATGAGTGTTTAGACTCAATGTTTTATTAGTTTCTCTGATACTAAACTTCAGTAGCAAAACAGTGATATAGTTAGTAAGTTAATTTTCCTAAATCAGTTCAAACTGGCCATTGAATTCATCAATGAATTGGTTCAAAACTGTGATTCAAGGATTTATTTTGCATCATCACTCATACTAAATTTTTATGTATTAGCTGTTATCATGTAAGTATATAGAAGTTCAACAATGAAAGAAGCTTGCACATATAATAAAAGAAAAAGTCTTATACAAAAAAATTGTTTATCTATTAATTCTTTCAGTATTTGGCACAGATGTTTTACGGACTTTAGGGCTGTTTTTGCTGCAATTATATAGGTGTTTCTGCAACTACAGGCATTTTTAAGTCCCAGCAGTGAAATTTAAAATTTATGTTAAATAAATATAAACATAGTGTCATTACACACTGAGGAAATGTGTGCACCCCTGCTCTCGGTACATCACGGTGGGGAAATGCATCTAATGTGTGTGAACTGCTTGGGAGCGCAGAACGCTTGGTCAGCTCTCGAAGGAGCTGGCTGCGAGCATTGTGAAGCACTATCTATCAGAGTACGCGCTCCCGCTTGGCCGTGTTTGACGAGGCCGGCCAGACTCGCATTCCCCGCGGTTCGGGCCCCGCGTCCGTTAAGGCGGCGTGGCGGCTCAGATCTTGAGGATCCCAAAGGGAAATGGCTGATGAGATCGGGACTGCCGAGACACTTTTCATTTCATCATCAGACAGATCTGATGCCCTTCCTCCCCACGCAGAAGCCTGTGCTGCGGCTTCTTCTGCTAGAGGAGAGGGTCCGATGTTTGAGCTATCTGCATCTGAGGATGTGGATGTGCTCAGCATTGAGGTGGGTCACGTTGAGGCTCACTCGTCACTTCACGTGCCTGCTTATGACGAGCTTGTAGAGGTTGTGACTCGTGCGGTGGCCAGACTAAACATCAGCTGGCCATCAGAAGTGCAAGAAGTGACAGTTAAAAAAAGTAAGCTTGATGAGCGCTTCCTGCAGCACAGGTCTCAACCTCAACGCCGGAGATTGACATTTTTTCCTGATTTGCACAATGAGTTGTCCAAATCATGGAACAAACCACACTCTTCCTGCCTCTCTAATCCAGTGTTGGATTATAGTAACATTTTGGGAGCAGGAGAGAATGGCTATGGGAGAATGCCGCATGTGGAGGAGGCTTTGGCCAGCTACCTCTCTCCTGGTGCGGCGTCCTCCCTAAAAACCCCAGTGCTGCCCATCAAGCCATGTCGCTATACATCTGCTATGGTGAGCAAGGCATATATAGCAGCAGGTCGGGCTGGTGCATGTCTGCATACCATGGCTTTGTTGCAGGTATACCAGGCCAACCTCCTAAAAGACTTAGATGAGGGCGAGGGACCAGCACCAGAGGATAATGCTGAGCTCCGCAGAGCGACAGATTTGTCTCTCCGTGTCACTAAGGAGACGGCCCGGCCACGGAGAGGCATTTATGGTTTAATCTGTCAGGCATCAAGAGAAGGACAAAGCTTTTCTCCTTGATGCTCCTCTTTCGCCTTCTGGCCTGTTCGGCGACGCTGTAAGTACGGTTGTCAACAGGTTTCAGGAGGCGAAAAGGCAATCTGCTGCGTTTCAGCAGTTCATCCCTCGCCACTCTAAGTCTAAAGGGCCTGGATCTAAGACCGACCAGCCCCAGCCGTCATCGAGCTCCTCATACCGTCAGGTACAAAAAGAGAGTGTTGCTTCTAGAGCCCCTCCTCAGGGAGCTTGGCAACAGAGGTGGCGCTCTCGTCCGAAGCCGACTGAGCAGAAGGTCAATCTGAGGACTGCCTTCAGGCGATGAAGGCTTCGAGGGGCTTCGGGCAGGCAACGATGGCGTCCGCACACCGAAAATCGTCCACAACCTCTCCCTGCCAGTCAGCCGCTTCAGGGGGTTGAGAACGTTGTTCAAAAACACCCAAGGTCAGTATCGAGAGGCTGATTTCCTTGGTAGATTTTTTCCAGGCGTGGCAATGCCTGTCGAATGTGTCACAATAAAATGCTCCCAATACCTATTATCGTGAATCAAATTTGGTCCGAGGACTGGTTTGTCACGATAGATCTAAAGGATGCATACTTCCACGTTTCCATGAGTCCTTCTCACAGGAAGTTCCTGAGGTTCACTTTTGGGGGAGAAGCGTTCCAATATTGGGTTCTTCCTTTCGGCCCTCACATGTTCACCAAGTGCATGGATGCAGCTCTGGCACCACTAAGACTCCAGGGCATCCGTGTAATGACTTATATTGACGACTGGCTCATATTGGCTCAGTCGCAAAAAATGGCAGTTCGACATCGAGATTGTCCTTGGCCACATTCAGAGCTTGGGGTTGAGACTCAACACGAAGAAGAGCGTGTTGACGCCTTCCCAGAGGACCACGTTCCTGGGAGTAGTATGGTACTCGACGACGATGCGGACACAAATGTCTCCCTCACGCATCGAGTCCATACGGGCGATGGTCTCCAGCATGAAGCTAGGCCGCAACATCACTGTAAAGCAGTTTCAAAGACTGCTGGGGCTCATGGCAGCTGCGTCCAACATTATACCTTTTGGCCTGCTGTACATGAGACCCCTGCAGTGGTGGCTGAAAGTCAAGGGGTTTTCCCCGAGGGGAAATCAATTCCGTATGATCAGGGTAATGCGCAAATGCCTTCGTTCCCTATCAATATAGAAGAAACCTTGGTTTCTGTCCCAAGGGCCAGTGTTGGGAGCGTCATGTCACTGGAAATCCGATCTCAGGGGTTCTGTTCTGGTACGATCCAAAAATATGTCAGTGGTCGCGTACCTGAACCATCAGGGGGGTCTGAGGTCTCACCCTCTATGCAGACTGGCGCATCAGATCCTCCTGTGGTCCCAGGGGAAATTGTTGTCTCTCAGAGCGATGTATACACTCACCTAAAGGATTATTAGGAACACCTGTTCAATTTCTCATTAATGCAATTATCTAATCAACCAATCACATGGCAGTTGCTTCAATGCATTTAGGGGTGTGGTCCTGGTCAAGAAAATCTCCTGAACTCCAAACTGAATGTCAGAATGGGAAAGAAAGGTGATTTAAGCAATTTTGAGCGTGGCATGGTTGTTGGTGCCAGACGGGCCGGTCTGAGTATTTCACAATCTGGTCAGTTACTGGGATTTTCACGCACAACCATTTCTAGAGTTTACAAAGAATGGTGTGAAAAGGGAAAAACATCCAGTATGTGGCAGTCCTGTGGGCGAAAATGCCTTGTTGATGCTAGAGGTCAGAGGAGAATGGCCGACTGATTCAAGCTGATAGAAGAGCAACTTTGACTGAAATAACCACTCGTTACAACCGAGGTATGCAGCAAAGCATTTGTGAAGCCACAACACGCACAACTTTGAGGCGGATGGGCTACAACAGCAGAAGACCCCACCGGGTACCACTCATCTCCACTACAAATAGGAAAAAGAGGCTACAATTTGCACGAGCTCACCAAAATTGGACAGTTGAAGACTGGAAAAATGTTGCCTGGTCTGATGAGTCTCGATTTCTGTTGAGACATTCAGATGGTAGAGTCAGAATTTGGCGTAAACAGAATGAGAACATGGATCCATCATGCCTTGTTACCACTGTGCAGGCTGGTGGTGGTGGTGTAATGGTGTGGGGGATGTTTTCTTGGCACACTTTAGGCCCCTTAGTGCCAATTGGGCATCGTTTAAATGCCACGGCCTACCTGAGCATTGTTTCTGACCATGTCCATCAATTTATGACCACCATATACCCATCCTCTGATGGCTACTTCCAGCAGGATAATGCACCATGTCACAAAGCTCCAATCATTTCAAATTGGTTTCTTGAACATGACAATGAGTTCACTGTACTAAAATGGCCCCCATAGTCACCAGATCTCAACCCAATAGAGCATCTTTGGGATGTGGTGGAACGGGAGCTTCTGGATGTGCATCCCACAAATCTCCATCAACTGCAAGATGCTATCCTATCAATATGGGCCAACATTTCTAAAGAATGCTTTCAGCACCTTGTTGAATCAATGCCACATAGAATTAAGGCAGTTCTGAAGGCGAAAGGGGGTCAAACACAGTATTAGTATGGTGTTCCTAATAATCCTTTAGGTGAGTGTATACCAGAGGACCAGAATCAGGGAGCAGACATCCTGTCGAGGCAGGGGGTGAGGCCCGGGGAATGGAGACTTCACCCAGAGGTGAAGTCCATATGCGAAAGGTTCAGCCCAGTGGAAGTGGATCTATTTACGTCTCGAGAGACGTCCCACTGTCCACTGTGGTTCTCCCTCACGCATCCAGCCCCGCTGGAGTGCAAATGTGGCCGAGGCTGAGTCTGTATGCTTTTACCCCGATAGCTCTGCTCCCGGGAGTTCTGGAGAGGGTCCGGCAGGACGAGGTCAGTCTACTCCTATTAGTCCTGTACTGGCCGGCCCGAGTATGGTTCTCAGACATCATAGCACTGCTGACACAATATTTCACCCCCAGCCAGAGCTGTGGAAGCTTTGGGTCTTGCCCCTGAGGGGGCTCAGTACTTAGAGGCTGGCCTGTCGGCAGGTGTAGTGGAGACCATACTCATTTCCAAGGCTCCTTCCACGAGAAGGTTGTACGGCTTAAAGTGGAATGTGTTTTCCACTTTGGTGCAGGGAGCATGAGGTGGACCCAGTTAACTGCCCAGTGGCTTCAGTGCTGGAGTTCCTCCAAGATTGTTTTCTTTGCGGGGCTTACCCCATCCACACTTAAGGTGTACGTGGCTGCCATTACAGCTTTCCACGCTCCTGTAAGTAATGGGCCTCTGGGGAGGCACCCTTTAGTCGGTCGTTTCCTCTGTAGTACTTGGAGGATGAGGCCTGCGACTCGCTCCAGAGTTCCAACCTGGGATCTGGTGATGGTTCTCGAGAGACTGGCTGCGGTGGCGACAGATCGAGTTCTGTTGCTAAAGGTGACGCTGCTCCTTGCTATCACCCCTTTTAAGAGGGTGGGGGATCTTCAGGCCTTGGCTATAACGCTGACTTGCCTGGAGTTTTTCCCTGGCGGAGTTTAGGCCATTCTTCATCCGAGGCCAGGCTATGTGCCTAAAGTGCCATCGAGTGTGGCACGGCCTACGGCCCTTCAGGCATTTCATCCTCCACCTCATGTGTCAGCTGAAGAGACTTCATCTGCTCTGCCCGGTCAGAGCACTGCAAATTTATCTGCGGAAGTCTTCGCAGTAGAGAAGGTCAGACCAACTGTTAGTGTGTTTCAGGTCTCCTAAAAAGGGGCTGCCCGCGTCCAAACAGACGGTCAGTAATTGGATTGTCCAGGTGATTGCCTTGGCCTATCAGGTGCATGGTTTGCCTTCACCTTTGGCCTTGAGGGCACATTCTACTAGGGGCGTGGCCTCTTCTAGGGCCCTTCATATAGGGGTCCCACTTCTGGAGATCTGTGAGGCAGCTGGCTGGGCTACCCCACACGTTTATCAGATTTTATAGTCTGCACCTCCCTGCGACGCCAGGCGCTAGAGTGCTCTCGTCCTAAGTGTGCCAGGGTTCCAGCTTCACACTAGGGCAGGCATGGTTTGTGGTGGCATAGTGGGCATTTTGTTCCCCAAAGTGTCGTTCTGACGCAGTGCGAGTTCCCTCGAAAGGGAACGTCTCGGGTTATGACTAACCCTTGTTCCCTGAGAAGGTTGGTCCCTAAGAAGGGAACAAGACACTGCATCGCCTTGCCACGCCTCTCCATGACTGGGAGCGACTTGCTTCATCGCGAAAAGCTAGCGCTGTTGTGAACCGGCGTCCCTTTATACTTCTGGGTATGCCGTCACACACTACGTCATGACGTAGCACCAATCAAGATCGGTCTTAGTTTCATTCATGCTTCAGACGCGCAACGCTAAGGGAGCGTCCCCAAAGTGTTGTTTCAACAACACTCAGGGAACAAAGGTTACAATTATTTTACAATATGACATTTCAAATGAATTTGTTTCATATAAATATTAATTTACACATTAAAATTATTTTTTTGTTTACTGATCATTTATATAATTTATTTTCATCTTAATGGACCTGTCCCACACTTTTGAGTCCTTACTGCAACACTGAAAAATACTTTTAATATGACATTTGTTCAAATCCAAACAAATCTAGTTTCTATGGAAACTAAAATGAGCACATGAGCACATGGCTGACAGATTGGTCCACCCACATTAGGTCACTCACAAGATCCATAAAAATAAAATAAATATCTTCTTTTTTTTTGTATTTATTGTGTTACCATACAGCTTAGTAATTGTGTGTTTTGAATTACATTTAAAAAATACATACATTACTGTTGAATACATGTTTATCAGGTGCTAAAAGTCAAAACTAATAGCAATAGCAACAGCAATAGCACAAATACGATAGAACATGCATACAAATAAAATAAACACAGCTTTTTATGTTTTTCAGGTAAGTCTAACAGTAATTTTTACATGGAGAAAATGAATAATCAAATGTAAAATAGCACTGCACAATCTTCACTGTATAAATTAAATATGGAATAATCCTTAATTAAAGGTACGAAAGTTATTTAGTCAAGAGCAGTGTTTTTTTCTTTGTCCTTTGTTGTTTGATTAACATTAAAACAAAGACAGCAGACAACACATGCATTTTATTTTATGTTCACTTAAAGGAACACTCCACTTTTTTAGCTTTTAGCATAGCTTATCATTGATCATTGAATCTGATTAGACTATTTGCATCTTACTCAAAAATGACCAAATACTTTAAATATTTTAAACAAGTCCGATCCATGGAGGCCCCACCTCGCAACTTACAGGACTTAAATGATTTGCTGCTAACATCTTGATGCCAGATACCACAGCACACCTTCAGGGGTCTAGTGGAGTCCATGCCTTGATGGGTCAGGGCTGTTTTGGCAGCAAAAGGGGGACCAACACCCCTTGAATCTCCTTGTGCCAAAACCACAACAAATGAGGAATAAAACAGCCATAATTGTCTGAAATGAGATATAAATTTGTAAAAGGCTCTGTTGGTGTCTGGGAAAACAGCCTATGGTGTGAGCCTGTACTTTCGTCATTAATAAGTCATATGTGCCATGAAGCACACAAAGATTATTATGTAAGACCATAAAAAATTCACACAGCTAGCCTATATATGCAAACTACAAGAGAACAACACACTCTCAGAAAGAAAAAAGTTACAAAAGCTGTCACAGGGGTGGTACCTTTTCAAAAGGTACACTTTTTTACCATATTTAACCATAAAGGGTGCATATATTTGTACCTTAAAGGTATGTAGTAGTAACTTTTGAATGGGTACCAGTCCAGTGACAGCTTTTTTACCTTTTCAGACCATGAGTTCAGACCATGAATGATGGATCATTTATCAAGTTCCAGGAAAAAGAATGTGACTTAGGATTGACTGGGATTTCTACATAAATTACTTATAAGGTTGATGTTATTGTTATCTGCATATTTGATTTGGGCTGTATACATGATGTCAATCAATGACTACATTTAATTTAAACACTTTCTTTTGTATTGTTATATATTGTATTGACAACTCATAAATTAAATAATTACCATATGCCTAATTTGATATTTTTAAATAAACACTGACAAAAACTATACAAGTTTTAGAGCTGTGTGACGATATAAATATATAACATTGATATAAGTGATTACCCGGATTTAGACCTACCTATATTGTAGTTATATAAAGCGTTCATTGGCAAATTTGCTGTATCTATTTCCCTGGCAACGAAATCAGGCACATATAAATGTCAGGAAACACGATTCCTGTCTGCATGTCAATATCCATGGATCACTGGATCTTTCGTTATTGTAAGTTGTAAGGAACACTATAAGGAGTCCAAACTTTAGTTTAAACTGATAATCGTTTTTTTTACTTGCGTTTCCTCTATTAAATCCATTAACGCAGCAGGCTCCTGCTCTCTCCTGGTTTTCAGTGTGATGAAAAAATACTGTAGAAAACTTTAGTATTTACTAAATTTACTAAACTGTAGTAAATTGTACTATATTACAGTATTTACTACATTTTGTTAATTTATACTACAGCATGCTGCAAGTGTATAGTGCTGACTTCCGGTACCCAGATAAGCCTGTGTTATCAGTTTTTACCGGTTGTTATCAGGGAATAACATACCACAGGATGGCACGATTGACCAGATCGTCAAGTTAGTCGAGTTAGTTCATCCTTGGTGTGTGTCAACTGCTATGTAAACTAATGTAAATATGTACAGTAAGATAACCTTACAAAAACAGTAAAGCTACAGGCATTGTTCATGGTTAGTTCATGTTAACTAATGCATTAACTAATTGCACTGTTAACATGAATAGATGCATTAATATATGTGTGAGTTAAAGATTAACTAATGCTGAACAGAGGTGTTGTTCATGGTTAGTTCATGTTAACTAATGTTAACTAATATAACCTTATTGTAAAGTGTTACCAATATAAGTAAAAAGTTAATATAAATATATTAAATAAATATATTAAATCAAAAACACAAATTAAATTTTTCATTAAGGTCTATATAGTATACTACAGAAATAAAAATAGCCTACTACAGACATTTAATAAAGTAATAATTGTAAAAAATTAAACTGCATAATCACAGTATGCGTTGAATATAAATGATTATTATTAAAGTTATTCAGGCAAGAGCATTGATTTTATTTTGTTGTTTGATTATTCGTTATTTGTGAGAAAACGCTTCCCGCCAAACACAGAATTTTCCGTGTTTTTACTGTTACATCCTAGGGGGCGCTATTACGTATCTTCTGAATGAGTACAGAATCTCCTGATCAAAACACAGGCGAAGATGACGCAAAAAAACAAGCGATCGTATGCACGCAGATGCATATGTACAATAACGTGATCATCAACATGAAACATCATATAAATCAAAACTGCCTAATGTTACTGAATGAAATGTTGACCCAGAACGAGCTTTAGGACTGTGCAAGCAGTACGGGTGTTGATGGACTCGATCTACTCCATCTGTGTTTGACCATCGCTCTGAATCTGATCTGGATGTAGTCTTTGACAAAAACGTTTTTCTCAGCTTTTTGTTCAAAATGTTGCTTTTTTTATGAAACTTACCCATATTTAAGTGTTGATAAAAAAGGAATGCATGAATCAAATGCTAGAAGCTAGAATAAAAGGTTTTTTGTTTTTGTTTTCAAAGCAGAGGGTCTGCTCTTTCTTTTGATATATGGCATGGAGATTCTATGGGCCATTACATTTTTGTGAAAATGATCAAAAAACCTGGCGGTGGCTGGCAACTTTTTTTTAAAAACGCTGGCGGGGAAAGAGTTAAAGTGTGTAGAAGCACAATAAGACTTAATTCAGCATTTGCGCACTGACTGATAAGCGCTTTCTGTGAGCATGAGTGTGTGTGCACCGAAACTCGTCTTAAGACAGCTTGTATCGAATTGATTGTTTAAACAGACATTGTTTCATTGTTTGTTAGATTGTTTCAAAGCAGCTTTACAGTGATAACAATTTTGTACATTTATCTATACAGCAGCTCTGTAGAAAACAGTGATGTCATTGTCCAGCTCAGTTAAACTCTCATACAATGGTGTCAATGCAGGCAGATCAGTGATATTGTTGAATTTTAAGTGTCCCTGACTAAGCAAGCCAGAAGCCACAGTGGCAAGGAATCCAAACTCCATCAGGTGACAGAATGGAGAAAAAAACCTTGGGACTAAGTGGAGAAGCAGAGAATCTGTCACCCTCCCCAATTTATCAGATTGGGGTTTAAAGCAGGGTTCCCATTCAGTCGGTCACTCTCGACGCCACGTCTGAGTACCGGCGAATAGGAATCTCGCTCGCGAGAGCCAATCTACTTCGAGTGAAACTAAACGAGCCAATGCACATTGGCATGCAATGATTGCACCAGGTGCTCATGCCACGCAGCGCGGGTATAAATGAGACACAGGTGTTTGCATCAAATTAGCTTTTTGCTTCGGAGCCGAGTGGTAGATGGTTCAGCCAGATATCACTCTCTACTTCGCAGTCCTGACTGAAAAGAAGCCTGCCCTTTTGGAAGCGATCTCTTCAGTCGGTGTTGGTGTAACGGCACTGCAGCGGGTCGTGTGGTTTTTCGATCATCTCTCTTTCTCTTTTTTGAGCAAACACAAAGGCTGTTCTCACAGCTGGTTCGGTGCGCTAGGTGGAGAGCGCTGAAAAGCCGTTCTTACGGCTGGTAAGAGAGCGCCTTCGTGTGAGAGAGCGCGCACGTCAGGCTGCACTATCCCCTGACTGTGTCGCTTCAGCACCAAGGAGAGCGTCCTTCTAATAGAGCAACACAGATAGAGCTTGCGTCCTTTTCAGGATGACATTCTGTGTGTTTCTGGATGCGGTGGTTATCTGTCACCGAGGGATGGTCACAAGCGCTGTATCTCGTGTTTGGGCGTTCAGCACGCTGAGGCAGCGCTGGTGGATGACTCATGTTCTCACTGCGGAAACATGACGATCTCGGAGTTGCGGTCGAGACTCCATCTCGCAAGGGGTGGAGTCCCCGTGCCTCTGCCTCGATCTAATCCTCCACAGAGGGTTACTTCAGGCAGTAGCGAGGGTGATCTGAGGATTATGGTGAGCGCGCTTCCCCCAGGGACCCAACCCCCGGGGAACCCTCACCTCTCCCGCACTTCGCAGCCAGTAGAGCTGCCGTTGGAACGCGGTGGGCCACCCACGAGGTGTATACCATCCATATCCTTCGGGGCTCCTCTTGACGATCAGATGTCCATCGCTGCATCAAAGGGAGGGTCAGAAGTTTCTGGAGATGACGTGTCGGCGCAGGGGGCTCCTTCGGGAAGATCCGCTGTGCCCGATATGGATCTGGAAATGATGGCCATGCTTTCCCGGGCCGCTGAGAGAGTCGGGCTCGTGTGGAACCCTCCACCGTGTCCCGAACCCTCGAGGCTGGATGATTGGTTTCTCGGGGTGGCCCGTGCTGGTTCTCAGCGCCCCACCCCGGTTCCTTTCTTTCCGGAGGTGCATGACGAGCTCACTAGGTCGTGGACGGCACCTTTCACTGCCCGAAACCGGCCCAGTGGCTCCTCCTCCCTCACCAACCTCGATGGGGGAGCGCAGAAGGGCAACACGCAGGTTCCTCCCGTGGAACGGGCCGTTGCTATGCAACTGTGCCCTAGCTCCACTTCCAGGGGGAACCCGTGTCTCCTCTCTCGGGCCTGTAGGTACTCGTCCGATCTGATCGGAAAGGCCTACCAGGCTTGTGGGGATGCTGCCTCCTCCAAGCAACGTCGTGGAGCCGGGCGTAAGCAGGCCGCCCCGCCCGTCCAGGCCTCTGCCAAGAGGGGTGGCAAGAGCAAGGGCAAGTGGCCCTGAGACGGGCGACCTGGAGATGGGGAGGACCGCTCTTCTGGAGACGGTGACCGCATCGCTCCATCCCCCGGTGGAGGGCCGGGTGGAGAATCTTGTGTTCCGTTTTGTTTCTGTTCCGCCCAAATTTTCAGTAAAAGAGCAGTTTCCCCTATCTCCGGGTCCCCAGGGGGCTCGGAGGGTTGTGGCTGTTCAAACCCCGGATCACACTCATCCTCCCCCTTCGCCAGCGGGCAGCAGTGGACGATCCCCTCACGTTCCTTCTGCCCACCTGTGGAATCAGGTAAGTGTTGCAATGCACACTCACACCTCGCTGCGGGCCGCCTCCACGAGACAGCCGCCCCAGCCCGGTACCTGCATTCCACCTCGCTGCCCCACGGTGGGTACGCCGGTGGTCCCTTTGGTCCCGCTTGCACGGTCTCTGCGAGCCTGGCTAGCGCTCCCCAGTCCGTCTCGCTGGCTCATTCGGACCATCAGGCTCGGCTATGCGATTCAGTTCGCCCGGCACCCCCCCCCAGGTTCAAGGGCATCCGCTTCACTTCGGTGAACGCCGCAGACGCCCATGTCCTGCGTGCGGAGATTGCAATCCTACTGGCGAAGGACGCGATAGAGCCGGTCCCTCCAGCCGATATGAAGACAGGCTTCTACAGCCTGTACTTCATTGTACCCAAGAAGACCGGTGGGTTACGGCCAATCTTGGACCTGCGAGTCCTGAATTGGAGCCTTCACAAGCTACCGTTCAAGATGCTCACGCAGAAACGCATCTTCGAATGCATCCGTCCCCAAGATTGGTTTGCAGCGATCGACCTGAAGGACGCGTACTTTCATGTCTCGATTCTTCCTCGACACAGGCCGTTTCTGCGCTTTGCGTTCGAGGTTCGAGCATATCAGTACAAGGTCCTGCCCTTCGGGCTGTCCCTGTCCTTGAGAACCGGTACTGGGCTGGGGATATATAAGTGACCCTGCGGGGATCCCATATATTTTTCCACGGTCGCTCCTACGGGAAGCCTGTGTCTTTCCCTTGGGAGAGCCTTCCCGTCACTGGGACTGAGCCCCCTCTCTCCATTGCGGGCTACGGCTCAGCATTGTACTCCACATAACTCCTTCGGGGTACGATGTGGGCTCCGCAGCGTTCCCTTCACTAGGGCACACTTTCCCAGTGTTATCCAATAGTCACTGAACGGGTCATGCGGAACAGCAGTGATGGACTTCTCTGTGTGAGCCCCGTCTCATCAGGTAAGAGAGCTCAGGAGGCTCACACGGGGCACTGGATGGGGGCAGAGGCCATGGCGCTTTGGTAGGGATTCCTATTCGTCGGTACGTCGAGAGTGACCGACTGAATGGGAACGTCTCGGTTACGTATGTAACCCTCGTTCCCTGAAGGAGGGAACGGAGAAGCCACGTCCCATCGCCATGCCTTCTGCACCCTGCTGGGGTGCCAGTCTACCTACTCGGCTCCGAAGCAAAAAGCTAATTTGATGCAAACACCTGTGTCTCATTTATAACCGCGCTGCGTGGCATGAGCACCTGGTGCAATCAGGGCTGATTACATGCCAATGTGCATTGGCTCGTTTAGTTTCACTCGAAGTAGATTGGCTCTCGCGAGCGAGATTCCTATTCATCGGTACTCCGACGTGGCGTCTCCGTTCCCTCCTTCAGGGAACGAGGGTTACATACGTAACCGAGACGTTATGCTCCTTGACGAACATATTTTCAGGTGTTGAGTTTGGCAGAAAAGAGCTGGTGTGGACCAAGTCGCAGAAGCGGCCCATTCTCTCATCTGTCGCCCTCCCTAATTCATAAGATTGGGGATTAAAGCAGGGCTGATCTTCATTGTGGATATATCTATGAGTATAGAGCTTGGCAAATAATAGCTGAGGCCTGTTTGTCGATCAGCAACTCGATATACAACCGCAATGTTTTTTGTAACATCTTCAACATTTCTGTCAATCAGCACTGTCCAAAAAATTACCTCAATGGGGGGACTAAAAGAAGCCAGGTACAACCTGAAGAGGGGCAACAAGGAAACAAAAGCAGCTTATAAGCAGAAAATGTAAGGACATTTTAGCACTGGGTATGGCAAGGCCTCCAGCACCAAACAAGCTATAAAGGTAGTAAGGACCCAACTACCACCAGCAACGGCAACTAAATCAGAGGAACTAAATCACTAAGACCGAGCCTGCACTGCTACCATCTACTGATAGCCTACACCCTTGTCAACACAGCTAATGTCAGGAAAATGTTCCAGAGTGTCAATTCAGGGATTGTGCGGATCAACTGACGGAGGTTTTCTGTAACATCTTCAACATTTCTGTCAATGTGCACTGTCCAAAAATTACCTCAAGTCTGCCATCATTGTGCCTGTCCCCAAGAGGAACGCTATCAACAGCTTTAACGATTATAGACCTGTAGCTCTCACCTCCACTGTGAAGTGTTTTGAGAGGATAGTGCTAAGACACATCAAATCGACACTTTCTCCTGCAGAGAATCAGAGGATCAACATCAGTGTGCATAGCGAGCTAAGAGTTCAACAGATGATGCCATCAACACAGCTGTCCACACTGCGCTGAATCAATTGGAGCGCCCAGGATCTTATGTGAGGATGTTGTTTGTAGACTTTAGTTTTACATTTAACACAATCACCCCCAGCAGAATGGCAATCAAACTACTCAACATGGGTGTCAGTGACAACATGCATATGGATCAAGGTTTTTTTTTAACAAACTGAACACAGACGGTCAGTTAGGAAACCCATTACTCCTCCACTCCAACACTTAGCACATGAGCTCCACAAGGTTTCGTGCTAAGTCCTCTCTTCTTCTCACTCTACACCAGTGGTTTTCAAACCCTGGGTCGCGACCCTCGGGTGGGTCGCCAGGATGATTTAAGGAAAATTACATGAAAAACATTTTTTTTCATGAAAATCAGTCTATAGGCCTATATTAAAGGAATAAATACGCAAAATATATTTTACTTAAATAATTAACAGATTAACAAAAGGAAAGAAAAAACTGTGCGACTTTGCTGCTGAGTTTGGTTCATTTTTGTGAGGCGCGGCGCATCACTATATCGACGCGCGGGGTACTCCATTGATTTCATTTGTTTGACCAATGCAATTTTTTAAAATTTGAATGTGTGCATGATCTTCGGCGGATGAAGACGCTGATCGCTTTTGGGGATTTTCTTTACCTCGGAACACTTGGAACACTCTGTGTTGGCCTCGGAACACTGGAATATTTGTACTTTTTGAATAAATTGTGCATGCAGTCATATCTGCTTGTTATATCCTGTGTTTTATATCATATAATACACAAATGGGTAGGTTTAGGGATGGGGTTGGGTTACATGTGTCTAAATAGCGTAAATAAAATAATGGTAAATAAAATGATGCTGGCTGATTAAATTGAGAATCACACTCCATGTCATAATGGCAAAATCATAACCCAATATATAATTTCGCCATGACGATAACATTACCATGACCAACGCGTCTGTGTGTGATGCCAAAGGTTTCTCATTGAAATCAATGGAGTACCCTGTGCGTCGATATAGTGACGTCTAGGGGTACCTTTAGCGTCTTCATTGTGACGTTGAAGACACTTGACCATGCTTCAGATTTTGACACCTTGGGAGTGAGAATGGGTTGGATGATCTAGTCCCCTCTAATCTGAAATTGTACTTTCTTACTTACGCAATTATTTTATTTTTATTTTTTATTTTATTCAAAAAGAGGTATGGTCAAGAGTAGTGTGTTTGCCCCCTCTTTTGCAGATCTTTATATGGCCTTTTTTGAAGAAAAGTATGTCTACTCATATCATGACTTTAGTACTGATACTGATCTGGAAAAGATATTTTGATGATTGTTTTTGCCGTTTTAAGGGTTAACTCAATATTTAATACTCTGAATATTTGATGTTCAACATAGACTTTGATTTAAACCAAATCAGTTCAGGGAAGGAAATACAGACCTCTCCTCACTGCAGCAGCCTACTCTCACCTACATTTCAGGTTAAGTGCATCTCAAACGAGCCTATTGGCATGATTTCACACTTGCTTCAGACACCAGGTTCTGCTGTCTTCCCCATATAGCATTAGCATCTGACGCAGCATCTCGTTCTCTTGTTATTTACTGTTATTTACGTCAAAATACTGGAAGTGGCACGTTCCAAGGAAAAGAATCCATGAACTGCGTTATTTGACCATTTTCTAAGGCTGCACAATATACTAAAATCATTTAAAAATCATAATAGCATAACTCTATTGTGAAATCACAAAATCTGTGATTCAAATAAATAAACATATCCGCTATAATCAGAGTGAAACACAACGCTTGAATTATTTACATGTGTGCATGTTACGTGTTTCTTCCAGCATCTCAGAGTCCATTACAGCACAGTAAATGCTGCTCTGCATGAACTCAGTGTCTGGATGTGCTGTTTGTTTGGGTTTCCAATAAGGTGCATTTGGGAGTGCACAAAATCTGACGCATTTTGTGTTTCATAGCAAAGTATTGCACTTACATGCATTTACATGCATGGACTCTGCATATGCTCTGAATTTTCATGTTTTATAATTGTAATTCATTGGACCACAAACAAATATTTTTTGTGGTCCATTTGTAACGGGGTTTTTTTGTGCTTTTTTTGGTCATTTTTATTCTATAGATAGTTGTTTTAGGTGTGTTGTGTTCGTTTGTGATGTACTCTACTCCATGATATCCATAAAAAGTGTTGTCATGTGCTGAATATTTCAAAAGCTCTGAATGTGCTCCACCATTTTGTTGATGTAACTAGAGCAACAAGTTTTGTTTTTGGCAGACACAAGTCTGTCTAGTAGATAAATAATACATTTGTGATACAGAACATAGTGTTGTTCTAGGCTACACATAAAGAGACACTTCTCAATTTTATCAAGGTTTTTGATGAACGGTTTGTTTATTATCTATAGCAGTACCATCAATGGTCAGATCCACTAAATGGCAAACTTTAACCCAAACATAGTTTGACTTAAAATGTTAGCATGAGGAAAGACAAGGAAAAGAAAGCAAAAACTTGGAAAGTGTGGACAAGAAAGAGGCAAAAACTTGTAAGGACAGAATGAGCAACAGAAGCAAGGACAGAGCGGCTGAATGTGAGAAGGAGGTGAGAACATTGGTCATACTGGATAAAATTAGCCGCTAACAGACAGACCCCAATATAGCAGCTATTCTAGCAGTGAATTTAGGAGGTCCGGAAATTGCTGACGCATAGCTATTTCTGGACCCTGGGGGTTGTAATTGTCAGGGTCAAGACACATATTCAGTAGCGAAATAAAAAATAATTACATTTAAATGCATTCAAAATGTATTAGCATTTAAATGCATCATCATGCACAAAATATTTTTTTGAATGCTTATGAATGAAATTTTTTGGAAGGAAAAAAGTATAGAAAGAATGAATCGAGTGAACTAACATGGTCAAATGTATGATCAAACAAAGAATGTATAAACAATAGAGAGCGTCTCAGGTTACGCATGTAACCTATGTTCCCAGGGAACGAGACCCTACCTCCTAGGACGCTTTGGAGAACACCTCAGCTTGACAGGTATCTGAAATGATGTTTATTAACAAAGTTCGGGAGGAACACGTTCAAATGATCTATCCAATCATCATGTCATTCCATCTAGCTGTCAGCAATCAGCAATCAACATGTCTACCCAATCAGCACAAGTTAAGGATTATATAAATACCCAGTCCACTCACCAATGTTCCTCGACAGTTTTTCAGCATCCCTCCACCACCCCGTCTTCCTCACATTCACCTGGTTACTTTCCTAACCAGAGATACGGGGGGAGTACTCTGGGTTCAGGCCAAATACCGAGCTCGGAGCCCTCTCCTCGGACAGCACGCCAAATACGCATACTTTTACTCATACTATTTACTATCTGATTATTTGTAAGTGTGAACTAGTGAAACTACTATTGAATCCCGGCAATCCTATTGACCTTGTAAACGTGATATTCACCTTATCGTCTGAAGGGACTGTTTGGTAGGCAGGCCCCGAAGCATGGCAAAGAGACGTAGTGTCTCATTCCCTGTTCTCAGGGAACATAGGTTACATACGTAACCTGTGACATTCCCTTTCGAAGGGAACTCGCACTGCATCCTAGGACGCTTTGGGGAATGATATACCCACGCCGCCATGCTGAGGGGAGTGCATGCCCGTGACAGTGACAACTGTCAGAACCAGCAAATTCAACTGAAATACCAGAACCACTCTCCCTCGAGTCACACTGGGCTGCCAGTGACAGCATTCCCTATGGTCATAGCCCAAGCTATAAGCCTCAAGAAGAAACCTTTATACACTTTACATGAAGTCCTACCCAGGCCGCTCAAAGGCCTGGAACCAACCACTTCAACAGAAGGGGTCCCTTTAAGGGAATGTGGCTAGGGAACCCGAGGGAGCCCCATCCAATCATTACTCGGGGAACACATTTACATTCAAATTCGCCTTCCAGACTTCACTTCAGTATGTTAAAAAATAGGCAATTTTCAGTCCATTTTATTTAATTTTCTTTTATTGCTGTAATACTAGGGTTTCACTAGCCTATTGACACTTAAAGTGAAAAAAAAGCTTAACATGGCCTAACCCCTAGAGGTCGAAGATCATGCCAGCACGACCGCCTCGATTTTTTTCTTATCAGTGCCAAAGAGACTCAAATAACTCTGTTGATTTTTATCATTCAGGCAAGTGTTTTACATCATTATAATCTGTTAAGTGTCTACTCACAATAAAAACAAAACATTGTGCTTTTTGCAAAATAAAGAAAACAAACATGATGCGCAATCTGCAGCCTCCCTTTCAATGAAGTCCAATCTGATACTCTTCAGAAAATGAACTGTAACTTAGTGAATACTTGTCGCACAAACATGAGGCATGTCTAAAGAAACGTTGAAATGTCAGGTTTTAAATAATGTAAATCAAATCGAAAACAAATATTCTCTGTTTATGTAATCTGTTTGAAAAGAGAGAGATATCAGTCGTTCGCCCACTTCATTAGTGTTAATGCGGCCACGCCCACGGAGCGTACGTTCTTTTAAAAGTCAAATACTGACGCGATCCATGAGAATATCCTGGCCCACATCAACATCGAATAAACACATCAAGATTAGTGCATGTACTTTACATCGTTTTGAGAAGTGGTGAGGAATAATCCTGGAATAATTTACCTCAGAAGAAAAGCTGTCTATTTTTAAAAGCAATGGATCCACCCGAGGATTGTGAGGCAAGTTTATTCTGTTAGTGTCTGTGAATATTAGACCGCAAAAAGACCATTTAAATATGAATCCTGCAGCAACATAAAATGTCATAGACATAAGACTGTTTAGACAAGATTTCTTTGGCCTGTTTTGGACAGATTATGAAGTGTTTACTGTAAAATAGCCTAGTGTCACATCAATAAAGCTTTTGTTCTCAAATTTCTGCTCAGATGCTATACGTTTTGTGTACAATAGGCTACTTGTTGTAGCCATTAAAACGTATTTTGTTTCATATTGATGTTTAAATATTATAGCCCAATGTTATTTTTTTTATTTAATCTATGTTGATTATGAAAAGTTAACAGCACGAGTAAGAAAGGACCCATCATAAGATGTGCAATATTTCGGGAGACATGGAGTGAGTCAGACATGATTTTGACAACTTCAATAAGTTTTGTTTTGTAGAAAGCCTTTCTTTAAAGTGAATTTCGTTTAGTATAAATTGTATCTTAATTTTGATCAATGTTTCATCAGCCAATTGCCTGGATTTAATAAATAAGAAGCAAATATAGCAGACAATAGCCTATAATAGGCGCCGACACAATCATGCATAAATGAACCGAAACTCAAAATTATATTTGAGTATTGTGTGTGTTCTGAATCATTTACAAAATCAAATGATTCAGAAAATGTTTGCCATTGAAATGCCTGGGACAAAAGTGTCCCAATCAACCTGAATTTACTCTGTACTCTTTGAAATCATAATTGCATTGCATTATGTTGTTTTAAATCCCAAATATTTTACATCATTACCTATTATTAAGTTATTTGTATTTACTAAATACTATATTGTGTTCGATGTCACAACATGACTTCTTTCAAAAACATAGAAAATAGTAATGTCAAATGTTTTGATAATTTAAAATATAATAAGCCTTTGTAATGTGCCTTTGGCTCTCACTATATATTGTTGTTAACTATATTCTAAATAAACTACAACAAAAATATATTTCTTTTGTCCTGTTCCTTAGCTCCCTCAGTCACATATACCGGACTCAAAGGCTCATTCATTATGTGGCTCATTATGTGGCTCATTATGCGGCTCATTATGCATTCTATTGTCTCCTCAGGTGTAAATCACAGCATTATTCATGATCATTCACAATCCTTTGCATACAGGCTTTGTAAAGAAAAAGTGTCTTACAAAATTTAAATCAATATATTGTTTTATGTGAATGAGCAGGCAAAATGATTCTCACATCAGTTTGAAGCAAAAACTCTAGGCAACAACACCCATTAGTCAAAAGTCACAAAAAAGAACCGAAACTCAGCTACTTGCCGCACAGACATGAGAGAACACTTTAGAATGCTTGAAGTGTCTACTTTTAAAATATTCTGTTTATGTAATCCATATGAACCCAACAAGAGGTACAGTTTATCATGTCTCTGCTGATTATCTGTAATGTGACCACGCCCACGGGCAGCACAGCCTATTCATATGGTAATTGTCCATGTGAGCAACGCAAACCTGTAAAGGCCCCCATAATATCGATAAAAAATTTTCATTGAGTTTGGAAGAAGATACGCTGTGAAGAATAAGCCTTGAATTTACCTCAGAAAAACAACATGATTGATCTAATGGAGGTTATCACGAAATAAATTTAATCTCACTTACATTAGTTAGCGTGTTATTGTTACATAAACTTGTACATATTTTACTAGTTGAACTATTGGCAGGCTAAAATGTGTGAAATAGACGGAAACATGTTGAAATATCTAGGTAGGCAACCTTTCAAAGCTAAATGTTTAAATAAAACTAAATGTTATATGACACAAGGATGTTTTTATGCTAATATAAAATGCAGTACGATATAAAAGTAGTATTAGAGTGTTTACACTGTAACATGATGAATATTCAAATGTTTAGACCAGTGTTTATTGTGAAATACCGTGTTTGTGAATATCTGTTCAAGCATAGATGTTTATAATGTGCTAAACAATAATGTTTCAGTGAGGAGCGGCAGTGTGATTAGAGCAGCTCGATCGGTTCAGTAAATGGTCTCTGCAAGCGCTATGAGTTTGGTTCACTTACAATGTGCAAAACGCGCCAAACATTACATGTTTTTACTCCAAACTCACTTCATAACATCAGTTGAGTGTTTGAAATATCTTCCATTTGGGATCTGAAGTGGTTTCTTATCAAAGAATGAGGCAGACAGTATTTTATTTACAGTATTCTATAATTAATGCTGTGTCGATTATCAATGCATTATAATATACTTTATTCTTATGAAAATACCCAAGATGGCTTGAAGAACACAGATAAACCATATATTGTTGCAGTTGTCAAAGCTACGTTTCTATCTTCTTTTCATTCAGCTACAGCTTTAGCTCATAGCCGGACGTTATGTCGTTAAGTCTTGTGAACAAATATTCAGTATGGGTTTTATGGCCTTATTTCATTGACCTAAAAAAACATCATTAACCAAGCATAAATGTAATTTTCTCTAAACTACAAACTTTTAAATCCATGCTGCTCACATATTATTGTAGCAGAGTTTGACTTTAGCCATTAAAATGTTAAGTAACAGAAATGAGCACAATTGTGTCAGGGTATGCACACCAGGGCATGTCAGGGCTCAGAAAATACACCAGACCCCAGAGGATTAAATACATCACGTTGTCAATAATAATCAGATAACAATAATAATAAGAAACAAGCATATTTCCAAGTATGCTTCCAATAACAACTAGATAAGCCTTAAACAACAGCTTTAAATAAAGCATCTTGCTGGTACCCAGATAAACTTACCACAGCATGTCACAATAATAACCAAATAAGCGACAAGCTATCACGATCCCCAGTCACTTCACCATCACCTGTCACCTTTGCACTATATTTCCCATAATCCCTCCTTGTTCTCACCTGCACTCTTTCAGCTATCACCTGCACCTGTTAATTATCACCCTCGTCAGCAGCACCAAATATATTCATGCCACTTTATTCATGTTTAAGCCCACCCACTATGTAGTACTCTTTTGTATGACGTTACCCAAAAACAGCTTACTGCCATAAATGATCACCATAAAGCCTTGTTTATACTCGACGCGTTCGCACGAGCGCGAGGTTGCACACGGCAAAAATGACGTCATCGCGGAGTGGGCGGTAGTGCGCGTTGATAGCGTGAGACCCCATTTCGCGTGGCGGTGTGCAGCGCATTTTTTGAAACTTTCCGCACAACTCCGCATCCGAAGATGCACGAGTTCGAGGCGAATCTAGCCAAGTGTCATGTCTCATCACACCGGCACCAAGTTTGCTCGTACAAATTAGTAGATTGTATTTATAAAATGAGCCCTTTTATTGAAAATAAAAAAATTAAAAAATCACGAAACTAAATGAAAATGTTTAGTGAAATTAGGAAATATTTAAGAGATCGTTAATTTAGTTGTATACATGTGTACATACATTTTGATCTAATGTCACAAGAAATAATATCAACATTTACTGAGTTTTACACAATTCTTTTGTAGTGTGGTTTTTGGTTAAGTGTTTTTTGCTAAAATAAATATTGTCACCTGTGTACATTACTTCTTCTCACCGTCTGACAGTTACGTGAAATGCATAATCATAACCATGTAGCTCAAAGCTGCAGGTTTGTTATGCAACAGCCTGAACTCAGTTAATAGGTTTCTGGAGCCACATCACTGGATATGCCTTTTATTACCATGGCATCTGTGAGACAAGGACTTTAAAGTTGCATAACCATGGGACAGTTACTCAGGGTGAAAATAAACCACGAATCACTTTGAGACTCCCTATAGTAAACCTAGTATATCCTGTTTTAGAACAGGTCAGAAAATACACCCACTTTCCCACCCAGTCTGAGTTGTTTAAATTTGCCTGCACAGTCAGATTTGGAAAGCACTGCTACATACTGCTATATATATTACTGGCGTCTCCTAAAGTGCCAGCTCATAAGAACATCCAAATCACGACACTAATGCCTTTTCAGTGATGGAGTATTAGCAAGGAGTGTCTCAGATGGAAACCATGACAGATCTGTGATAGCTTAAGAGATTAAACACGTAGTGTTTTCAGATGTCACATTTTGATGAAGAGGCAGATCAGGAATAATACAATGAAGCACTGCAAGCGGCAAGAGACACTTTGAGCTGGCTCAAGGGGAATAAGGGGGCTGTAAAATAAGTGCTGTTTGCTTATTTCTGAAGGTTGTGCCTTTATACATTGACAGCACATGTGTTATCAAAAGGTTTAAGGGAAGAAACAAGTCCAAAAATCTGAGGGTAAATTCTAAAAATCTCAATGGCAGGTCCATGACAAAACTAATAGACCTTAGTCAGGGTAGACAACCTACATTTGTTGCCATCTTAAATGACGATGCAATTGATGGAAGTATAGTCCATTAATTTTTTTTTTACCATTTTGATGTCAATAAAAGCCAATGAAGCATTTAAGTTACTTGTTTTACAAATTTTTGATCATCAAAAACTGAGTTTTGAAAATTTAGATTTGTGAGTCTCATTAAATTTCATTATGAAATATGGGATTCACTTTATTTTGATGGTCCCTTTAACACATTCTGTTGACTATAAGTAAAGTTGCACCTACATGTCTACTTACTCTCATTAGAGTGTTAGTAGGGTATTAGTAGACTGGTAGGATTAGGGTTAGAATAAGTTGACATGTACTTGCAAAGTTATAGTAGAATGTCTGTTGAAGGATCATCGCAATAAAGAGTTAGCAGATATTAAGCAGACAGTTTACTAATACTCTAATGAGAGTTAGTAGATATGTTGTTGCAAAGTTACTTATAGTCAACAGAATGTAAAAGGGACCATCAAAATAAAGTGTTACCAAAATATGGTATATACTTAAATTAAATTCTATATCTGACGATTATACCAAGTAAGTATCATATTCAGGTCTTTGTTATAGGTTATAGGTGAAGTTACAGCAGGAGTCTGCATCTGTTGTGCCTCCTCTGATCCCATTAACTTAAAACAGACACCCTAATGTTGTAATCGGTTTAGTGAGGGTAAATGAGAATGAATGGGGGAAAGTCACGTGAGAGGAGGTAATGCCTCCATCGTGCTTTTCCTAGCTCTGTTCGAACCCGAGGAAGATATAACAAATCATTTGAATGAAGATTGTAACATACATTATATATATATATATATATGTGAGGACTTTGCCTCATTTTAAAACACCACCGCACACCACTGATGTCCACTAACTCTCATTAGAGTATTAGTAAACTCTCTGCTTAATATCTGCTAACACTTTAACAGACATTCTACTGACTATAAGTAACTTTGCAAGTACGTCAACTTATTCTAACCCTAACCCTACCAGTCTACTAATACTCTACTAACACTCCAATGAGAGTTTGTAGACATGTGCAACATTACTTATAGTCAACAGAATGTGTTAAGGGACCATGAAAATAAAGTGAAACCGATTTTTCATTATTATTATTATTATTATTTTACTTTCTTGAGATGTATTACGGTTAATTAAGGATAACTGGGCCATTTTCCCCAGTCATCTCCATGGTGGAAAGTGATCCACCCTATATTAGAGAGGAAACATAGATATATCAACATATTTTACTGTATTGACAGCCTTTGTTTCTGGTAATAGAAAGTTTGACCTCTATCATAATTTCAAAAGGAAATGTCAGATCCTATACAGGGAAGGCTTTGAATGTTGTTTTGCAAGAGGGATGGGAAACCTTGGAGTTACAAAGACTGAAAACCACTTACGTAAATTAAATAAATGACAGAGAATCAGAAAAGCACTCAACCCCTGATAGATTTTTCTTTTTGGTGGGTGCACTACAGTTACTCACTGAGGGACTAACAGTAGCTCAGCTGAACTGTAAGATGATACTGCAGTGATCTAAAAATGTCAACACCGACAACAGCTGAGAAGAGCTAGCTGATCTCCAGTTAGCATTTTCACATTTATCACAAATCACAGTAAGGAAACACATTTGTTAGTATGATAATAATAATAATAATAATAACAATAATTCATAGACCACATCAGAGAGATATCAGGTAAATGGCAGAGCTTTCATCCTTCCAAGACAGGACAGAGTCCAGGGGCCTCATTTATAAAACGCATGTGCAATTTAATAGCATGGATTTTATGCTACATCAAAAAAGAGGAACATATTGGGATTTATGAAGGCAGAAACTGACATGAAATGGTTTTTATGCGTACGCCAACTAAAGAGCATTTATATATAAATGACTTTTTGGTGCTTGTATAGCGGTAATTCAATTAATGTGATGATACATAGGTGATCACAATATGTATTAATATAATTATGAGCACATTTGAACTGCTTTTTAATAATTACATCACTGAAATTAAATAATTGATATTGATTATTTCTTTAAAAAAGAATATATAAATAATATTTATATATTATTAGGCAGCACAAACACCTTTTTGACATTTTATTTATTTGTTGTCATTTGACATTTCAGAAACTGTCGTACATTCATATTTAGGATCATTATGCACATCTTTATAAATGAGGCCCCAGAACCATACATTCACTTGAATCTTTCTTAATTTGCTATCATTCCTTTCTCATAATTTTCCACACACCTCCAAAGCAAGTTCCTCCACTTCAAACTGCTTTCTGGACATGCGGTCCTCGCCAATAGGTTTGTGGTAGTAGATCACCATGACATCATATTTCTTCATCACAGACTTGTAATTCTTGCTGGTCAGTTGATGGACACGGTCCTTCCCATCATATTCAGGGAACTCCAGGCCCTTTTCGCTCCAACACAAATAAGCAAAAGATAGTAGAACCCCTAAAAGTACCCAACCCCACTTCATGTCACTGTTATGTCTCACTTGAAAAGGTTAAAATTTAGTTGCTTGTTTTTACTTTGTTCCTAACTAAAGTCAGACTATTAGGAACAAGGTCCAATCCATGTGCTCACCACCCAGAGAAGAGCAGGTCTCAGCCCCTACACTCCCTTTTAAAAAGACACATGCACAAGTTGACTAGCTGATGGGGAGGGTGGGGAGCAACTAGTGTGAAACTCGAATTGCATCCAGACCAGTCAAGCAATCCATTTGTTAAGTCGTGATGTAAGGAATGCTGTTTCCGGTTCCAAGCCTCTACTTGTTTCACTTGAGAATACTATACCCTCAACAGCAGTTTATGAGCACTATTTATTCATATTACACATTTAATGTGTAACCTCGCCAGTCTGCTTTGTATTATGTTGGTGGTATAGTATGATAGTATGTAAATGAACAATGTTTACTTGTTCTCCGTGTTACCTGGACCGAGAAATTCATGTTTATTTGTCAGCAAAAGTCCTGACAAATAGACAAAAAAGACTTTGACAGCTCCAAGGCTTTCATGAAAACTACAAATGATTCTTCCTCATTTTTGTATCCAAACCCACTGACAGTTGGATTGAGACTTATTAATAAACTTGATTCTTTGCAGCATTTGGCCACTGCCTATAATGCGGAACCTTCACTGGAAACTGAAAGTAATTCACTCTTACACACGGGAACAATATAAAAAGTTGATACCATTATGACTAAAAGTTTTTAAAGAAGTATTTCCTACAAAAGCAAGCCGGCATGTTGCCAGGTCAGTGTAACAAAAATGGCCAGTCAAAAATAGCCTAAAAGTAGCCCAATGACCATATTCCACATATCAAAAAATACCACTCATATACCTATACAGATTTTACAGTTACTGTTATGCAAATTGAAAACCACTATATTGTAATCATAAAGAGCCTAAAAAGTATAGGCAGGTTTGAAGGGTTTATTTCCTCAAAAAGATTTAGATGTTTATTGTCAACTGAACTGATTAATTTTTATTGAAAAAGTTTTTGCTTTTTAAACTATTATTTAAAAGTTTGTAAATATTTATATTTATATTATAATATTTAGGTTTGTAAATATTTATAAATGTTTAGGCACTCTTTGAGGACCACGGACTTGGCAACCCTGGAAGGCAGTTTTTGACTGGTAAGTATAGCAGACTGGTGGGAGTGGCTTTGGATGGCAACATGCTCAGTGCATTATTGATGTTGAAGTTTTCCTAAGGGAAAACAACAGGATTTTTTTTCTCTGTTAACTCTAGTCAGGAAGCACCGATTTCAATCTCAGTCTTGGACACAAATATTTTAACGATTTATGAGATGATTTTTCGGTAGTGATGATGTTTGTTCGTTGGCCAGAGAAGAACTGGCACCCTGACTGAGCCTGGTTTCTCCCAAGGTTTTTTTTATCCATTCTGTTACCTGATGGAGTTTTGGTTCCTTGCCACCGTCACCTCTGTTGCTTAGTTGGGGACACTACATATTCAACTATAATACTGATCCGCCCGCATTGTCACTATATGATAATTGAACTGAGATGGATGACATCACTGTTTTCTCCAGAGCGGCTATACAGCGAATCAAATTCTGTTGCATTGTTTTCCTGTTTAACAATCTGAAGCTGCTTTGAAACAATCGGCATTGTAAAAAGCGCTATATAAATAAAGGTGACTTTACTTGACTAGTGAGATTTTTCACATCATGAGTGTATATTCGCACAGTTCGTTGTTTTCTTTTGGCATCTGATAGAGTGTTTGTACCCTTAAAAGGTGTCACATGACATCAGACTTGATGAGCGGATAGAAATGCGAATCAAATGTAACAATTTTTACCTGCTGGTAAACTTAGGGTGCTTTTGTTGAAAGAGGGCAGGTATTAAAGTGGGCAAAAGGATGCCATTGCCATATTAAGTTTTGCAGGGCTTTGACCCTTACTAAAAATAAGGTGATGTTTGGACACTGAGAACAAGATGGCGTTGTGCCACTACATGGTCAAGCTGGCACAGCTGAAATGAAGTGTCTAGTTTCAATCTGATTTTGTTGGCCAAGGCAAACACTCCCAAATCTTCCATAAAGGAAGGTGGGACAAATTGTGTAACAATACAAACAATTAGCTATTTATGACTTTAGAACAATGTATTATACATTTAGCATAACCCAAATACAAAATAAAATGTATTTTAATTCACTGTAAGTGTCTGCCAAATGCATTAATATAAAAGTTATGACAAATTCCTAAGCATAAATCATATACATTTGTGCACATTGTACAGATACATATTATTTTGATTTGATTTCTTTTTTTTCTTTTTTACATTAATCTGCCCCTGCAGAAGGAGATTCATTAAAAGCAGCAGATGGGTAGAAAAAGAGATGACGCATTGAAACATATATTCGTTTACAAAGTTAAATCATTCAGTTGGGATATTAATAAAGTTTGACACTTGACCTCAGCTCTTATATTTCATGTGCTGCCAGCTAAAACAGTTTGAGGCATTTGAAGGGAGTTATGTTTGGGCAAGTGAAGTGGAGTGTATGGACTGTAAAGATTTATTTTTTCTTTCTTTTTTTATTTTATTATGAGGGAAAATTGCAGTGCTTTTGCTTCCAATGTGACCACATTATCAAATCCCTGATATTTCTTCAGATAATTCAGATTTTGTTTTTGTAGATGACATTGTGTGCTGTGTATTTTTGTTTTTGTATTAAAAGCTTTTTACATAATTTAACATTAAAGTTTGAACATCTCATTTGGCCTAAGACACTTGCTACAGTAGTGTCTTGAATACTGTCTATATGAACGTGCAATGGAAGTCCAGCCAATATTCTTTTACCAGTAATCATAGTGACAGTGACCAAAGTAATATCAATAAAATTGAAAAGACATCACTTTTGATATTACAAGAGTCCAATCAAGAGTTCATCTGACAAATCTTCATTAAACGACAGCAGCTTTTATATTTGGGTGAAGAGCGGAGCATTTAGGTTGCGTGTAACACAAAACGCCTCGGTGACGAATGTAACCATGATTCCCTGAGTAGGGAATGAGACACTGCGTTGGAGATGATGCTATGGGAATGCCTCTGCGTTATTGCATCTGAAGCACATGTGTAATCACTCATTGGTGGAACGCATCGTCAGCTTCTGATTGGCTGAAGTAAGTCACTCACAGGCATACAGTAAGTATGGCAAGGGGACACAGCATCTCGTTCCCTACTCAGTAAACTATAGTTACAGTCATAACCGAGATGTTCCCTTTCAAGGGAATTTCTATGTTGCGTCGGAGATGATGAGAATGTGAATACCCACTACGCCATATTGAAAAATGCCTGTTCTGGTGTGAATCATGGTGAGCACAGGCTAGGACATCAGCACTTGAGAACCTTGTGAGGAGTCCAAGTCTAGGCTATAGAACCTCACAAATGTGTGCGGAGAGGACCATCCCACTGCATCACACACTTCTTGAAGGGAAACCCCCGATATGAAGGCTTTGGAGGCCGCCATACTCCTAGTTGAGTGCGCTGTAATGGCCAGAGGTGAGGGAAGGCCATGCACCTCATAAGCCAAAGAAATTTCCACACTAACCACTTGCTAATTCTTTGCTTACGCCACTGTGCAGCTCTGTGGATGTAACAATCTAGTGCTCTGACCCGATATAGCAAGTTTGATCTTTTCTGGTCCAATGCCTGAACAGGTGGAGGACAGAAGGCCTGTAAAATTATAGAGCATGCCACATTATTCAGCACCTTAGGCACACAACCTGGTCTAGAGTGAAGGAAGGCCTTGACTATGCCAGAGGGAAACTCTAAACTTGAAAGGGCAACTGGCAGAGCCTGAAGATCTCCTACTCCCTTTAGAGATATGATAGCAAGCAGGAAGGCCATCTCAAGAGGAACTTCTCTGACACCTATTCAATGGGCTCAAAGGGCGCCTTGGACAGATCCTAAGCTGGCACCCTTGCAAGAGTTACAGGCCCCATTTTCAAAGTACCACGTAGGAAACAAGACACCCAACGTGTTTCTTCCCAAAGACTCACCACCCAAGTGAAGACTCTCCCCTTCAAGGCGTACAGTCTCCTCATGGAGCTCCAGAGTTTAAGATGGTCTAAACGACATCAGTCGAGAGACCAGAGTTGATGAGTTGGTCCCCCTCAAGGGTCAAATGCACAGTTTCCACAGTTCTGGCTGGGGGTGAAGTGCCACCGGCCTAAGACAGAAGGTTCCTCCTTATCAGAAAACGCTCATCAAGTTTCCTGTTTCTACAAGCTTCTCTTTTTTCTGCCGGCCTGTTGATATTTAGTTTGGTCACATTATTAGAGACAACCTCCACCAACTCCTCATAAGCTGGGGAGGCAGGTGGTGAGTCCTCAATCTCCCCTGCCTCGATGCTGAGCACATCTACCTCTACCTGGGCTCCTGTCTGCCTCCTGTCTGCCGGTCACAGTGTTTGCAGCTCTGTACAGCTTTGCTTTTGAATCTCTATTTGATATCTTTTCTTGTTGTTTATACTGCTAAATATAACTTACTCATCACCATATATTGTTTAATATTTCCTATCACGTTAAAATTGACATTGTTAGCTTTTAATTTAAATCACTATCACAACGTGTTAGCATTTCACAACGCGTTAGCATTTCACTAGCCTGTTAGCCTGCCATTTGTGCATCCGGGTTTCCTGTTTTGTCTCTCGTGCCTTTACTAGTCCATCAAACAACTGTGGTAAGTTGGATTAATCAACAAATACGGTAAGCCATGTCTTCTCCTTTTATTGTTACCTGCACTACATGTTTCATGTTTAGTATATCTGTCTCCGTTGGTGAACAGGGCTTCACATGTGATAAATGTAAGGAGATAGTCAGACTGACGGAGAAGATTTCAGAATAAGAGACACGCATCCAGATTTTATTTGAGAGTAGTGAGAACAAAACAGCTTTAGACACTGCTTTGGATGCGACTAGCTCAGTGAAATCTGTACATTGTTCGGTTCCGGCTGTAGAGCCCGTGCAGCAGGGCAACTGGGTGACGGTGAGACGGCATAGTCGCGGATCAAAAAACCACTCTTCCGTTCCGATTAGAACATCAAACAGGTTCTCCCCACTCAGTGATGCACCCACTGAGAATCCTGTTGAAAGTGCCCTAGTTATTGGCGATTCTATTACACGGAACGTGAAAATAGAGACACCAGCCACCATAGTCACATGTTTACCGGGAGCCAGAGCGCCTGACATCAAAGCAAATTTAAAAGTGCTGGCTAATGCTAATCGTAAATTCTCTAAGATTATTATTCATGTCGGCACAAATGATGTTCGACTTCGCCAGTCGGAGATCACCAAAATTAACATTAAAGAGGTGTGTGAACTCGCAAGTACGATGGCAAACCGGATTTTTTGCTCTGGTCCCCTCCCCATTAAAAGGAGTGATGAGATACTTAGCAGACTATCATCACTCAATGGCTGGTTGTCTAAGTGGTGTCCGCAAAATAACATAGGGTTCATAGACAATTGGAAAAGCTTTTGGGGCAGACCTGACCTGTTGAAAAGAGATGGTATCCATCCCTCCTGGGGTGGTGCCGCTCTTCTCTCTAGTAATTTGGCACATAGTCTTAAAGCTAAACCTTGACTAACTAGGGCCCAGGTCAGGAAGCAGACGGACTGGCTTACCCGACCGTCTGCTAGCTGTCTCGCGTCACAGAAGTCAGATAAATCCCAGCACATACAGACTCTTTCACCTAGCTATTATCACATAGAGACTGTGTCTGTTCCACGAATTAGTAAATACAAAAAACCACCAAAACTATTCAACAGTAAAAATTTAATTGATGTCCAACAAATAAACAACAGATATAATACAGATGATCAAATGATAAAGCTCGGGCTGCTGAATATTCGATCCCTTTCCTCTAAAACGCTTATTGTTAATGATATGATTACAGATAATAATCTAGATGTGCTGTGTTTGACAGAAACCTGGCTAAAACCTGACGACTACATTACTTTAAATGAGTCCACCCCACAAGATTATTGTTATAAACACGAGCCGCGTCTGAAAGGTAAAGGGGGAGGTGTTGCTGTAATTTATAATAATATCTTCAGTATTACTCAGAAGTCTAGTTTCAAATATAATTATTTTGAAGTTTTGGTGCTTTACGTAACGTTATGTAGTGAAATTGATAAATCCTGTTTAACATTTGTGTTGGCTACTGTATATAGGCCACCAGGGCACAATACACACTTTATCAGAGAATTTGCTGATTTTTTATCAGAGTTAGTACTGGCTACAGATAAAGTCCTAATTGTTGGTGATTTTAATATCCATGTAGACAATGAAAAAGACGCATTGGGATTGGCATTTAGAGACATTCTAAACTCTATTGGAGTTAGGCAACACGTATCAGGACCCACTCATCTCCGTAATCATACTCTAGACCTAATATTGTCACATGGAATAAATGTTGATACCGTTGAAATTCTGCAGCAGAGCGATGACATCTCAGATCATTACCTAGTATCATGTATACTTAATTTAGCAAAGGCTGCAAAGCCGTCCCCTCGCTTCAAATATGGCAGGACTATCACTGCTGAGACTAAAGATTTCTTTATAAATAAACTTCCTCATCAGTTTCATCTCCTCAGCATCCCAGATAGCCCAGAGGAACTTGATGTTGCAACAGAAACTATTGACTCTCTCTTTTCCAGCACTTTAGACACAGTTGCTCCTCTGCGCTTAAAGAAGATTAAAGAGAATAGTCCAACGCCGTGGTACAACGAGCACACTCGGGCCCTTAAAACAGCAGCCAGAAAAATGGAGCGCAGCTGGAAGAAAACAAAACTGGAAGTTTTTCGCATTTCGTGGAAAGAGAGCATGATTTCATACAAAAAGGCCGTAAAAACTGCTAGATCTGCTTATTTCTCGACTCTCTTAGAAGAAAACAAACACAACCCTAGGTATTTATTCGATACAGTGGCTAAATTAACCAAAAATAAAGCTTCAACTTCTGATGTCTGCCAACAGCACAGCAGTAATGACTTTATGAACTTCTTTACTTGTAAGATTGATAATATTAGGAAAAAAATTATAACCATGCAGCCGTCTACTACTGTATCACATCAGACAGAGCATTGTAGTGTCACTGAGGAAAAATTACATTCATTCACTGCTATAGGAGAAGAAGAATTGGCTAAACTCGTTAAATCATCTAAATCAACAACATGTATGCTCGACCCTATACCGACTAAACTACTAAAAGAGATGCTTCCAGAGGTCATAGATCCTCTTCTTAATATCATTAATTCATCCTTGACTTTAGGGTATGTACCGAAAACTTTTAAGTTGGCTATTATTAAACCACTTATTAAAAAACCGCAACTTGACCCTACAGAATTAGTCAATTACAGGCCAATCTCAAATCTACCCTTTCTGTCAAAAATACTAGAAAAGGCAGTGTCCTCACAATTATGCTCCTTTTTAGAAAAAAATGGTATCTGTGAGGTTTTCCAGTCAGGATTTAGACCACATCATAGTACTGAGACTGCTCTCATTAGAGTTACAAATGATTTACTCTTATCATCCGATCGTGGTTGTATCTCTCTGTTAGTGTTGCTCGATCTTAGCGCTGCATTCGATACCATCGACCACAACATTCTTTTGAATAGACTCGAAAATTATGTTGGCATTAGTGGAATTGCATTGGCATGGTTTAAATCATACTTATCTGACCGTTTTCAGTTTGTAGCAGTAAATGAAGAGATCTCACACCGATCACAAGTTCAGTATGGAGTACCGCAGGGCTCAGTGCTAGGACCGTTGCTTTTCACCCTGTACATGCTACCACTGGGAGATATCATTAGGAAGCATGGCGTTAGTTTTCATTGTTATGCTGACGATACTCAGCTCTATATTTCTTCACGCCCTGACGAAACTTACCAATTCACAAGATTAACGGAATGCATAGCTGATATAAAAAATTGGATGACTAGTAATTTCCTGCAACTTAATTCAGAAAAAACGGAATTTTTAATTATTGGACAAAAAAACTCCACATGTAGTAACCTAGAATACTGTCTAACACTTGATGGCTGCTCTGTCAAGTCCTCGTCGTCAGTTAGGAACCTGGGTGTGCTCTTTGATACCAATCTCTCATTTGAAAGCCACGTTTCTAGCATCTGTAAAACTGCATTCTACCATCTTAAAAATATATCTAAATTACGGCATATGCTTTCAATGCAAAATGCTGAACAGTTAGTTCATGCATTCATGACCTCAAGGCTAGATTATTGTAATGCTCTACTGGGTGGTTGCCCTGCTCGCTTAATAAATAAACTGTAGCTGGTCCAAAACGCAGCAGCTCGAGTTCTTACTAGAACCAGGAAGTATGACCATATTAGCCCGGTTCTGTCAACACTGCACTGGCTCCCTATTAAACATCGCATACATTTTAAAATCTTGCTAATTACTTACAAATCACTAAATGGTTTAGCTCCCCAGTACTTGAGCGAGCTCTTAACGCATTATACTCCATCACGTCTATTGCGGTCTCAAAACTCTGGCCAGTTGATAATACCTAGAATATCAAAATCAACTGCAGGCGGTCGATCCTTTTCCTATTTAGCACCCAAACTCTGGAACAGCCTTCCTAGCATTGTTCGGGAAGCAGACACACTCTGTCAGTTTAAATCTAGACTAAAAACGCATCTCTTTACTATGGCATACACATAAAACATTTTAATTTATATTTTATTCAAATTGTTAGGCTGCATTAACTAGGTCAGCCGGAACCGGGAACACTTCCCATAACACCTGATGTACTCGTTACATCATAAGAGGAATGGCATCTACGCTAATGTTAGTCTCTCTGTTTATCCCGAGGTTTACTGCAGTCAGCCGGATCCGGGCCGTATCCAGATCAGATGGTGGACCAGTGCCCAGACATTACCAACGCATCCCTGAAGTGTCTGCAGAGACCGTGTCAATTAGTCTACCCTCTGAAATTGCTCATCGACATGGCATCCTCAATGGATCCATCTCCGGCGTGATGACTCCGATATTTCGAATATTCCTATTTAATAATTGTTTAATTGACACGCCATCCTCAATAAACCCGGTGTGATGCCTCCGATCTTTCGAATAATCCGATCTAATATTACTTCTGACCTATAAGGCTGCCAAAATAATAAACATACACTGTTTGTTAATTGGCCAGAGGAGAACTGGCACCCCGACTGAGCCTGGTTTCTCCCAAGGTTTATTTTTCTCCATTAGGACACCTGATGGAGTTTTGGTTCCTTGCCACTGTCGCCTCTGGCTTGCTCAGTTGGGGACACAAAATTTTCAAATAAATATCCAAATAAATTTAATTACTAAACTAAATTATATCAACTACATTACTTGAATATATATGATAATTGAAATGAGCTGATGACATCACCGTTTTCTCCAGAGCGGCTGTACAGCCGAATCAAATTCTGTTCATTATTTTCCTGTTTAACACTGTGAAGCTGCTTTGAAACAATCTGCATTGTAAAAAGCGCTATATAAATAAACTTGACTTGACTTGACTACCTCCTCAGAACTGGATAGTACCAGCACCAGGACCTCACTCGGAATGGAAGATACCACAGAGCATGCTTCTAATTCCTTAGTGAAGGTGCTGGATCTAGCAGGTGAGAGCTGAACGAGGGCAGAGCCCGTCTCATGCTCCTCCACTAGATCCATTTGCGAAGCCAATGATCTGAGCCACTGTCTGCCTTGGCAGAAGCGAGACATGGACCACTAGGAACATGAGCCTGGCCGGTCTCCTCAAAAACCACCTGGTGGGAGTGGAGCGTCCATAGTGGCAGGCGTTCACAATAAACACAGCCAGCCCCTGCAACAGCTGACTGTGCATGCTCCTCTCCCAAACAAAAAAACGAACAGATCATAAGTATCACCCCCCGTAATGCAGTGCGGGCAGAGAGACTCACACAATCTGCTGTTTACTTGCCATAATCAGTTCAGAGACAAACAAACACCAAATAACAGAGACAGAGTGGCACAAAGCGCTTACTAAAGGCACAGAAGTTGACAATGTTTGGTCCAGGTATCCTTTATAGCTTCCTGTTTACGATGTCATACTCTACAGAATGATGTTCCACCAATGAGTGATTACACATGTGCTTTAGACGCAGTGACGCAGAGGCGTTCCCATAGCATCATCTCCGATGCAGCGTAGAAGTTCTCTCGAAAGGGAACTGATGGGAGCAGCTCTGGTGGAGAACAGTGACTGTATCTAAAACCTTCAGATGACACACACCTTATATCTCAGAAATATTACCGAAAGCAAAACCCCACACGAAAAAGTGCAACATGCGTTTGTGCAAAAAAGAATATTAATATGTTATAAATATTTCCAGATAATATTTTCTTAAATTAGCTTTGACATTAGTGGTAATACAAGTCAATTATCCAAGGCTGTAGTTTTGGTTTGAACAAGCTTATTTTACATTAACTGGTGAAAATGTACAACAGCTGATAAAAATGTGTTCTGAGTTCCCTTCCGAAAGGGGAATGATGCACCACAGATCTGGCTCTCCGGGCCATTAAACAAACTGCTGCCGCGATCGGAAGGTCGATGTCACAGAGAGACATCGGTGGTTGAACCTGGCTGACATTGGGGAGGAAGTGAAGGGCTTTTTCCTCAATGCACCAGTTTCGAACATCTGAACTGTTCGGTACCTCCATCGAGGTGGTGGTGGGTAAGTTCAGAGAGGTGAAGGCACACTCGGCTGCATTTAGATCATGCATACTGCTGAGTTTTGAATCTGAGGTCCGAATCCCAGACAGCCAGGAATTCCAGGCCCAGAACAGGAACAGGAACCCGGTTCGAGGATCGGAGACAGGGCCAGAGGTCCAGCGTCACCTCTCGCACCTCTCCTCCTAGGAGCAGGTTGCAGAGGAGGTGTGACTCTAGGAAGAAGAAGGATTTGAGGGAGGTGATCCAGCATAGATGCTCTCAGCGTCAGTGAAGGATCCCCTTCGTCTGAGGGTGATCAACAGCCACCCTCTCCTCTCTTCGCTTCTTCCCCCCTTTTTCCCCAGGCGCTTCTTACTTCAGGCTTGAGGCTGGGCCAATGATGAGTTGTTCTTTCAGTACAGAACCCTTCTGAAGGCCTGGCTTTGGGCTTGGTAGTGAGTGTGCCCTTTCAGGCTTTAAAGGGTGGTAGGCCTCCAATCTGAGAATAGTGTCTAGGCCACCGCTCTATGATCTGGTGAGAGTTGGTTACTGCCACTTCTGCAGTCCTTCCATCGGATGCCTCTCCCAAAAGAAAATAATATTAGAGACTCTGTTTAGGAAACAGACAGGTTGTTGGCAAGACTTGGTCATTAAAGTAGACCAGGTCAGCCTCCCTAGTGGCATTGGGGGTTGACTTTATGTCCCCTGTGAAGTGACTGGCCGGGGCTCCTCTCGGCTCCCTGGCCCTATTCCCTTAGAGGAATCCCTTCCATGTGAAGTTGTTGGTTCCAAGCCTTTGAGCGGCCTTCGGGTGCCTCTTTGAGTCTTATAGCTTGGGCAATGGCCATAGGGAATAATGACACTGACAGCCTAGTGTGTGACCTGAAGGGGGAGTGGTTCTGGCATTTCAGTTGAAACTGCCATTTCTGATGTTTGTTACAGCCATTTTTGGCACGCACTCCCCTCAGCATGGCGGTGTGGGTATTTTGTTCCCTAATAGCGCCATTCGATGCAGTGCAAGTTCCCTTTCGAAAGGGAACATCTCAAGTTACACATGTAAACTCTGTTCCCTGAGAACAGGGAACGAGACACGACGTCTCCTTGCCGTGCCTCTGGGCTGCCTGCTGAACAGTCCCTTCAGACGATAAGTGGATGAAATGTTCTCTAGGCGCCACTTATATACTTCCAGGTCGCACTAGTAGTGACGTCATAGGCTGTCGTCGACCAATACGATTGCCGTGATTTAAAAAGCATTTCAGACAGGGAACAGAGTTTCTCAGGGAACAGAGGTTAAATGCGTAATCTGAAACGTTTTTCACAAACAAAAAACAATCTCTCAATAGGTGGCGCTTATATACCAGCAGAAATAGAGCTGTTTCCCCGGTAACCTCTGTAAACAAAGCAGCGCAGAGTTTACTCTATGCCTTACATGGAGGGAAGATGAAAAGAAAACGCCATCAAAAATTCTCAAGGCAGTCAGTTCCCTTCAGAGATACATTCATAGATTCATACTTTAATTCATACAGTTTCCCTCAGCACTCGCTTGTAAAGTGTGTAAAACCTCACTTCTTTTCTTTTCTGTAATTTTTTCAAACAAAACGAAAACTATGCTGTGTCTGTGTGAGACTGTTGCCCAACAAACATACTCCTTTGGGGCCCACTGTGGGCCCAGATACCGGGCCCAGATACACTAAGCAGAGTGGGCCCCCACTGGGGCCATTTGTGGGCCCACCTTGGCAAGCCCACACTGTGGGCAAAGTGTGGGTATTCTGTGGGTACACTGGAAAAAGTGTGGGCATACTGTGGACAATGCACAGATGTGTCAGAATATACCTGTGGCCTTAAACAAGATTAGTTTGGTTCAACTTTGCATTTGCCACGCACAATAAATTTACTTGTTGAAAGTAGAAGAAATAAATTATAAGTCATATGTTTCAAAAAATGTCATTAATTCACTGTCATGTAATTTTTTTTTATATACAATATATTACCATTCAAAAGTTTGGGGTCAGTAAGATTTTTAAAATTATTTTGAAAGAAGTCCCTTCTACTCATCACGGATGCATTCATTTGATAAAATACATTAAAGAGTGTAATATTATTGCAACTTAAAATAACATTTCTGTTTTAATATATTTTATAAAGTAACTATTTTTCGAGTAACCCAACTTTTTATAAAACCACTTTTTATAAAATTACCAATTATAACCACATCACAACACAATAAGTGATTATGAATACTCTAATAAAATATATCAATCCCCTCGGATACCAGTAGATCTTTGCCTGATCTTCAGTCTTCTGTTTCTTCCGCTCCTTCCACTTCGGACGCTCCGGCCTGCATGGACGCTTTTTGTACCAGAATCTAAAGTGAAGGGGAAAAAAAACCAACAACAATAAACATAAAAAAAAAACAACAACGAAGAAACAAAAACAAAGGTTGTCCTAATTGTAATGTAATTGTAATAATTTGAGTTCCTAAAAAATAGTTCCTGGTGTTGTTTTTTTTAATATTAAAAACCAATTTAGGCTATGTTGTTGAGAGAGAAAGATACAGAGATGAACGTCTCGGTTACGACTGTAACCTTAGTTCCCTGAGTAGGGAACGAGACGCTGCGTCACCGCTTTGGGAACGCCTCTGCGTGATTGCGTCGTGAAGCACATGTGTAATCAGTCCAATGGAGAGACGGAACGTCATAGGCGGGTGACGTCATCGACCCGGAAGGTATAAAGCATACCGGCAAACAAACGCCGCTAGCTTCTGTGGTAGAGTGAAGCAAGACGCTTTTGCGGGCATGCGGGGAGTATGGCAGGGTGACGCAGCGTCTCGTTCCCTACTCAGGGAACTAAGGTTACAGTCGTAACCGAGACGTTCCCTTTCGAGGGAACTCGCGCTGCGTCACCGCTTTGGGAACGAGAATACCCACGTCCCCATAGGAGCCGGATGCCCGCCTGTGCATTGTCTAAAAGGCGAGCACCCGAGCCCCTGGAGTAATGTCAAGTTCGTAGAACCTCACGAAAGTGAGCGGCGAGGACCACCCCGCCGCGTCACAGATGTCTTGCAGGGAGGCCCCTGCTAGGAATGCCCGAGAGGCAGCCATACCCCTAGTCGAGTGTGCCCGGACAGCCAAAGGGAAAGGCTGCCCGACCACCTCATAAGCAAGTGAAATAGCCTCAACTATCCACTTGCTCATCCTCTGCTTAGAGACCGGACCCCCTCTCGAGGGTGGACCGTAACACACAAACAACTGTTCCGATTTTCTCCACAGGGCAGCTCTGTGGACATAAGCGTCTAGTGCGCGAACAGGGCAAAGCAGATTGGATCTTTCCTGGTCAGACGTCAGAAAGGGAGGTGGACAAAAGGCCATAAGTACTATGGGTCTCACAGTATTAGTGGGAACCTTAGGAACGTACCCCGGTCTGGGGTGCAGAAAAGCTTTAGCCATACCGGGAGCAAATTCCAAGCACGAGGGTGCCACAGAGAGGGCTTGTAAGTCCCCTATTCTTTTTAAGGAAGAGATAGCCAGCAGAAAGATAGTCTTTAAGGTGAGGAGTTTCTCCGAAATTTCTTCAATGGGCTCGAAGGGAGCCTGAGAAAGGCCCTGAAGGACAATAGATAAGTCCCAGGCCGGCACCCTGGTGCGTACTGCGGGCCTCAGTCTGATAGTGCCACGGAGGAAACGAGTAACTAGGGGGTGTCGCCCGAGGGTAACACCATCGAAAGGAGAGTGGTAAGCTGCTAAGGCCGCCACGTACACCTTCAAAGTGGAGGGAGCTAACCCAGCGGAGAATTTCTCCTGCAGGAACTCCAGCACCGCGCTCGCAGGGCAGTTAACTGGATCCCACAGGCGATCTCTACACCATAAGGTGAAGAGTCTCCATTTCAATGCGTACAGTTTCCTCGTGGAGGGAGCTCTAGAGTGTAGGATGGTCTCCACAACCTCGGTTGAGAGACCGGAGCTTAGGAGCTGGGCCCCCTCAGAGGCCAAGCCCACAGATTCCACAGCTCTGGGCGTGGGTGCAGGAAGGCACCGCCCGACTGAGAGAGCAGGTCCCTCCTGCACGGAATCTCCAGGGGAGAGCCGTTGAGGAGCGACACAATGTCCGAGAACCAAACCCGGGCTGGCCAGAACGGAGCTACTAGGAGCAGATGGGCACCGTCCCGACGAACTCTCTCTAGAACTCCCGGAAGCAGAGCGATCGGGGGGAAAGCGTACAGGGGCAGCCTCGGCCACTCCTGTACCATGGCGTCCAGTCCCAAGGGAGCTGGAGGAGTTAGAGCAAACCATAGACGACAATGAGTGTTGTCTTGAGTTGCGAACAGGTCTACTTCTGCTCTGCCGAATTCTTGCCAGAGGAGCTCCACCACCTCGGTGTGGAGTCTCCACTCCCCGGGCCTCGGCCCCTGCCTCGACAGGATGTCTGCTTCCGTATTCAGGCGCCCTGGGATGAAGATTGCCCTGATTGAGAGCAATTTCCCCAGGGCCCACAGGAGGATTTGACGAGTCAGTTTGTACAAAGGGCGAGACCTCAAACCCCCCTGGTGATTTATATAGGAGACCACCGATGTGTTGTCTGTGCGAACTAGAACATGATGGCCCCTGAGATACGGCAGGAAATGTCTCAGAGCCTGGAACACAGCAAGCATTTCCAGGCAATTTATGTGCAACGCACGATGAGAGTCCTGCCATAGGCCCTGGGCCGAGCGACCACTCATGGTCGCCCCCCAACCCGTAAGGGAGGCATCCGTGGTCAGAGTGACCCGCTGGCACGGTACCCCCAGTAACGGGCCTTGGGCTAGAAACCGAGGGTCCTTCCACATGACTAAGGCGCGGAGGCATCGCCGCGTTACCTTGATCACGCGAAAGGGATTTCCCCTCGGGGAAAAACCCTTGGTCTTGAGCCACCACTGTAAAGGTCTCATGTACAACAGGCCACGAGGAATGACGTTGGACGCTGCTGCCATCAGGCCTAACAGTCTCTGATACTGTTTGACAGTGAGTGGCTGGTCTAGTTTCACCCCTTTCACAGCTGAGAGAATCGACCCTACGCGAGGCTCTGATAGACGGGCCTGCATCAGGATCGAATTCCAACACACACCCAGATACGTTATTTTCTGTACTGGAGAAAGAACGCTCTTCTTGAGGTTGAGCCTCAGCCCTAACCTCTTCATGTGCGCGAGAACAACATCTCGATGTTGAACCGCCAGACGTGCTGACTGAGCCAAAATCAGCCAGTCGTCGATATAATTGAGAATGCGGATCCCCTGCATACGCAAGGGGGCTAATGCCGCGTCTACACACTTGGTGAAGGTGCGGGGTGATAGGGCTAGACCGAAGGGAAGCACCCGATATTGGTACGCTTGTCCCCCGAAAGCGAACCTCAGGTACTTCCTGTGCTGCGGAAGGATGGAGATGTGGAAGTAAGCATCTTTGAGATCTATCGTGACAAACCAGTCCTCGGACCTGATTTGGGACACGATATGTTTGAGTGTAAGCATCTTGAACCTGAACTTTGCCACTGCGCGATTCAGCGAGCGCAGGTCCAAAATGGGGCGCAACCCCCCATCCTTCTTTGGCACTATAAAATAGCGACTGTAGAAACCCGACTCCCTGTCGGAGAGAGGAACCTTCTCTATGGCCCCCTTCCGTAGGAGGGTCTGGACTTCTTGAGTCATAACCAGAGCCTGCTCGGGGCCCACCAAGGTAGGTAGGACCCCCTTGAAACCGGGTGGACGACACCTGAACTGGATGGCGTACCCTGATCTTATTATCTGCAGGACCCAACGAGATATATTTGGCAGTTTTTCCCATTCTGGCAAAAAATCTACTAGGGGTACCAGTCCCTCGAGACTGGCCTCTGGTATACTGAGTGCTGGGAGCACAGCGCCCTGAAGCGGATGACCGGCAGGGAACGGCTGACTCGACAGCGCCACCTCCTTGTCTGGAGGACGCGGGCCATCCTCGGATGACTCGCGAGGGCCTTCCACGCCCCGGCACTCGGGCGGGGTTAGTGGAGAGACCCTGTGAGGGTACCGGAAAAGGACGGGCACCGTATGCTGAGGTGAACACCGCCTGTTCCCGAAGGGGGAAACCCTCACTGCCCTGGGCCCACTGGCGTCAGGGCCTCTTAGACGCAGCCTTCCTAGAGATAAGAACAGTCCGCAGATCTGCTCTACCCCTAGAGGGCTGCGTCTGGGGGTGTCGCCCACCGCCCCACCCTTTCTGAGGGGGAGTACGAGTGGCGACACTCTGTTTCTGTTGCGCCCGGTGTACGGAGCTTGTACTCGGTGTCTGCTGCTCCCGCACAGCAGCAGACGAGGCCTGGGGTTTTCTCGGGAGGAGCTGCTTGAGCGCCGCAGACTGTTTCTTTGCCTCCTGAAACCTGTCGGTGACGGTAGTGACAGCGTCACCGAACAGGCCGTCAGGAGACAGCGGCGCATCAAGCAGAAAGCTCTTATCTCTCTCCCGAATCTCGGTCAGATTAAGCCACAGATGCCTCTCCGTAGCCACCAGGGCTGCCATAGAACGGCCTATAGATTTGGCCGTCTCCTTGGTGGCTCGGAGAGCTAAATCTGCTGAAGATCGGAGCTCATTAACTAAGTCTGCTCCGATCTCCTGGCTGGACCCCAGGTCTCTTAGCAGGTCGGCCTGGTATGCCTGCACGATGGCCATAGTGTGCAGGCACGCGGCGGCCTGACCCGCTGCCGAGTACGCCTTGCCCACCAAAGAGGAGGTGGTTCTTAATGGTTTGGTGGGCAAGGTCGGAGTTTTAATGGCCGATGCCGACTGAGGAGAGAGATGGCTCGCAAGCGTCTCCTCCACCTTCGGCATCGGACCATACCCATGCTTCTTCAGCCCCTGGATGTTACTATACACTGACGTTTGGGGGCTGAAGACACGAGAGGACATGGGCCGCTTCCACGTTCTCGACACCTCAGTGTGGAGATCCGTGAAAACGGTAAACTCCGACGTGGAGGCTGGGCAGAGCGGGAGGGGAGAAAGCGCTCGTCCAAACGGCTCTTGGACTAGACGTTCTCTTGATTCTCTTGTGGCCAGTCAATGTTTAGTTTGGCCACAGCTCTGCACAGGACCTCCAAAAGCTCCTCACCAGCAGGGGATTGAAGTGGCGAGTCTTCAACCCCCGCGTCAACGCTGCAAATATCGATCTCGTCAGAGCTTGATAAAAGCAGCGCTGAGGCTGCCCCCTGGGTGGGAGAAACCGCAGGGCGGGCTCCCGAACCCAGAGAGGCAGCACTGGATCTGCCAGGTGAGGGCAGAGAAAGGGCTGGGCCCGTCTCTAACCCCTCTGACAGATCCATCTGCGAACCCCACGACATAAGCTGCCGCTGTGCCTCAGCAACAGCGGGGCCTGTGCCGCGGGGAACGCGAACCGGGACACCCTCCTCAAAAAGTGCCCGGCGGGATCGCAGCACTCTCATAGGCAAAGCCTCACAATGCTCACAGCCGGCCCCCTCGAGAGCCGACTGAGCGTGCTGTTCACCCAAACAAACAACGCACATCAAGTGTGTATCCCCGCTCGTGATGTGACGAGAGCAGGGAGGAACACACTTTCTGTAACGCTGTTCGCTCGCCATAATGTCTCCTTTCTAAATGTCAGTGTGTGTGCAAACTTGTAGGTTTAGAAAAACAAGAGAAGTCTGAACTCAGACACAAAACACAAATCTGACAATGACAATAACACAGAGCGCTTGCTGAAAGCAACAGAAGCTAGCGGCGTTTGTTTGCCGGTATGCTTTATACCTTCCGGGTCGATGACGTCACCCGCCTATGACGTTCCGTCTCTCCATTGGACTGATTACACATGTGCTTCACGACGCAATCCCGCAGAGGCGTTCCCAAAGCGGTGACGCAGCGCGAGTTCCCTCGAAAGGGAACTGAGAGCATGAGAACAATGTACTAAAATTGTACTACATGATTTCTTCTGTGGAAGATATTTTGAAGAAGGAAAAAAAAGTCAATGCAATAAAAAGTTCCAATGTTTTTTTTTTTCAAAATGAATCATTCAAGACAGATTAAACATATATTTTGCATTCCACAGTAAAAAAGTAAGTAATACAGGTTTGGAACAACATGAAGAACTATCCCTTTAATGTCTTTATTAAGAAATCATTGACGACTTTAACTTGCAGCATAAATATGTAAGTTTTATTAAAATAAATGTAAAGAATGTAAAACACTTAGAATGTGTCTGACAGTCAAAAATGCAGTGACCTGTGCCTGAGTGGTCTTTGGGTTTATTTAGCTGTGGTTGACACAATTACAAAGGAGAAAAAGAGAGAAGAATATTAGTCAAATATTGCATAAATCTATACAAATTAAAATATATTAATTTTTGTGCACCATCTTGCAGAGTTTATGTCTAGACCAGACCAAGCTCACCTGCGTGTGACTTTCTAGTTAGTAAACCAATAGAGCTTGATCAGCTTGTTCAGGTGTGTTGGACCAGGGTTGGTGCTAAAGTCTGCAGGACAGTGGTCCTCAAGGGCCAGAGCTGAGATCCCCTGCAATATTATGTTCTGAGCATGGCAATTCAGAGATCCAGAATGACTGGTAGATCGGCCACTTACAACAGTGGTGTCCAGTCCTGGTCATGGAGGACCAACACCTGCAGAGCGTAGCTCCAGCCTGCCTGTAGTTTCTGGTGATCCAGAAGACCTTGATCAACTGGTTCAGGTCTGCTTAACCTGGTCAGGTCTGGTTGGAGAACAATTCTGCAGTCAGGACTAGATGGCCATATACTGAAAAGAGAGAGGAAAAACAACATTTAATGGTATAAAGCCAGTTTAAAACTTTTATTCATTAATATGTACAACATCTCAGAATGTATGACACCACTGTACTGACAAATACAGTATATAAGTGGGTGAGAATCATCTCATTTTAAAAAAAATGTGATACCCAATGCAAAACAAATACAAATCTACAATGCAAAAATGTGTGTCAGACAGTGAGTTGAACAGAATACTTACAGAGCAGAACCAATGATCTGACTACACACAAGGAAAAGGGAGAAAATAAATTAGTTAATTCAAGAGAAATTATTACATTAATATTTAATGTGAGTATTAATGTGAGCCGCGTCTGAAAGGTAAAGGGGGAGGGGGAGGTGTTGCTGTAATTTATAATAATATCTTCAGTATTACTCAGAAGTCTAGTTTCAAATATAATTATTTTGAAGTTTTGGTGCTTTACGTAACGTTATGTAGTGAAATTGATAAATCCAGTTTGACATTTGTGTTGGCTACTGTATACAGGCCACCAGGGCACCATACAGACTTTACCAGAAAATTTGCTGATTTTCTATCAGAGTTAGTACTGGCTACAGATAAAGTCCTAATTGTTGGTGATTTTAATATCCATGTAGACAATGAAAAAGACGCATTGGGATTGGCATTTAGAGACATTCTAAACTCTATTGGAGTTAGGCAACACGTGTAAGGACCCACTCATCGCCGCAATCATACTTTAGACCTAATATTGTCACATGGAATAAATGTTGATACCGTTGAAATTCTGCAGCAGAGCGATGACATCTCAGATCATTACCTAGTATCATGTATACTTAATTTAGCTAAGGCTGCAAAGCCATCCCCTCGCTTCAAATATGGCAGGACTATCACTGCTGCGACTAAAGATTGCTTTGTAAATAAACTTCCTCATCAGTTTCATCTCCTCAGCATCCCAGATAGCCTAGAGGAACTCGATGTTGCAATAAAAAACTATTGACTCTCTCTTTTCCAGCACTTTAGACATAGTTGCTCCCTGGCGCTTAAAGAAGAATAAAGAAAATAGTCCAACGGCGTGGTACAACGAGCACACTCGGGCCCTTAAAACAGCAGCCAGAAAAATGGAGCGCAGCTGGAAGAAAACAAAACGCATTTCGCATTTCGTGGAAAGAGAGCATGATTGCATACAGAAAGGCCGTAAAAACTGCTAGATCTGCTTATTTCTCGACTCTCTTAGAAGAAAACAAACACAACCCTAGGTATTTATTCGATACAGTGGCTAAATTAACCAAAGATAAAGCTTCAACTTCTGATGTCTGCCAACAACACAGCAGTAATGACTTTATGAACTTCTTTACTTGTAAGATTGATAATATTAGGAAAAAAATGATTACCTTGCAGCTGTCTATTACTGTATCACACAGTGCATGTAGTGTCACTGAGGAAAACTTACATTCATTCACTGCTATAGGAGAATTGGCTAAACTCGTTAAATCATCAAAATGAACAACATGCTCGACCCTATACCGACTAAACTACTAAAAGAGATGCTTCCAGAGGTCATAGATCCTCTTCTTAATATCATTAATTCATCCTTGACATTAGGATATGTACCGAAAACTTTTAAGTTGGCTATTATTAAACCACTTATTAAAAAAACGCAACTTGATCCTACAGAATTAGTCAATTACAGGCCAATCTCAAATCTACCCTTTCTGTCAAAAATACTAGAAAAGGCAGTGTCCTAACAATTATGCTCATTTTTTAGAAAGAAATGGTATCTGTGAGGATTTCCAGTCAGGATTTAGACCGTATCATAGTATTGAGACTGCTCTCATTAGAGTTACAAATGATTTACTCATCATCTGATCGTGGCTGTATCTCTCTTTTAGTGTTACTCGATCTTAGCACTGCATTCGATACTATCGACCACAACATTCTTGTGAATAGACTCAAAAATTATGTTGGCATTAGTGGAATTGCATTGGCATGGTTTAAATCATACTTATCTGACCGATATTAATTTGTAGCAGTAAATGAAGAGATGTCACACATGTATTGTATTTACGCCGCATGAATCCTCATTTACGTAGCTATTTAAATCTTTAAAACAAAAACATGACTGACTCAGCCCGGCCATAGCTCTGTTGTAGTTCGCTAAAATAGTATAATTATGTTTTAAAGTATATATTACCTTAGAGATTACCAGAAAATGGGCTAGTAGACCGTTATAACCGTTTATCGTTTAAACGGCAGCAGAGTATAACATTAATCAGATAAACCACTAAAATGAGAGTGTAGTTTAATTCCAATTATTAATTCGTTACAACCTGTTTCACTAATTTTAATAGAAAACTCACACATTAATATAGAAATTTAAAAAGCTTACCTGTTTGGAGCAGAGTTTAGCAGTCAAATCCGGAATGACAGCTGAGCTCATTAGTGGTGCAGTTCCAGCAGTTTCATTGGATAGAATAAATCACATGATGACACCATCTAACGTATTACTAATAATATAATTTTTTTTTATTTCAAAATCTGCCATTTCAGAAATATAATATTATAGTTATGTATTTTTTTATATATATAATGTAAATAAATAATCACTGATGAATACCAATGATAATAATGAACAAATCAGTCAATGATCAACCATTTGCATTGTTTTATTGTGACAAATAAGTTTATTTAATTTAATTCATTTAAATTTTATTTAATAAATACGGTAAAAAATATAATCATGGACTTCATAGAAAGTGTTGTATTACAACATACAATTTATAGTATAATAATGATTTAGTGTTATTTATTAAAGTATTAATATACAGTATAAGTGCTGTGATTTATTGAGGTCTAATGTTCTAATGGTGTTTAAACTACTATAATATGGTCTGTTTGACTTTATCAGTCTGTCTGGGAACAGCTGCAATGGAGGGTTTTTCCTGCATAGAGAATTACGAGGCGGCCGTCTCCGTCAAATTTTGTGCCGCCTCCGTCTGTCGACAAAACTCAGACAGGCAGTCACTTGCTCAGATTAGGCCTGTCATGATAGTAAAATAATCATCAGAAATATATATCATCACATGATCCTTCAGCAATCATTCTTATATTATGATTTGCTGGTACAAAGTCATCTAAAGCCATTCCTTAGCTGAATGTGAGGGACAGAAGTATATTTACATCGGTAAATTAAAGTTCACGGAAACTCATCTTCCCTCCGCTGCAGCTCTCAATCATTGTCCATTCAGCATTCAAACAGCGTGCCTCATCTGGTTATGACAGTCAGCACGGTAAAACTCTCCAATATGATATATTCCCATTATTATACTTGATCTGTAGATAAAGGGCTGTGGGTTTGCATAAAGTGACTTTATCTTGCTGGAGTTTATCTAGCTGTTTCTGAACGATGTTGTACTCGCAACCTGGTGACAACACAAGGAATTAGCATCACACACACAATATCTGTAATGGACAGATATACATTATAGACTAGGATTTGTGCTCTCAACATCTCTTCTCTTTGTGCCGTGAACTTTTCAATGCAACTTGCGCAGCGCTGCGCACTCTGACTCCATGTTGCTTGAAGCGCATCATTCTGCACCCAGGATTCGCATACGCGGTTTGTGCCGCTCTGTTTTGAAGCGTTTCATATTATCATAGTTTTGTGCACTGAAAGATTATTAAAAGCCCATCTTGTTCTCTCATATCTTTCATATCTTTGTTGCCCCGTTAAAAAAGCTGCACATTACATTTACAATAAACATCTTGTAATTTTATATTATTTGTGTAGGCCTATATAGGCTATATCATTTTTTACATTCATATATAAATATAATAATATAAATTGTTTTTCATAAATATATTTTATAGGAACACAAAGTAATTTGTTCCTTTTTATTAGCATGTTCAGATTTTATAAAATGATTCTCAGTGATTTCAGAAGCACCCTCAATGATTTGATTCTGTAACTGGGCCTGACTCAAACTAGAGTGAGGTTGGTGACCCCTCGTAAATCTTTATCAACCCTCAGGTTGGGAAACACTGGGATATATATGATGTATTTAATATTATTAAAGCACCTGGAAGCTTATCAGTTTGACAGAATTTTCTACTTCAATGTGCCATAAGAAGTCAAACTAATTTTATTTAACATTTTTCTTTCTTTTTTTTTTACTATAGCATTTGCTATGAAAAATAGAAACCGATATAGAAACACTAGCTACAACATATCACAGTTGTAGTAGATAAATCTATAATGAAAAATATATTCCCTTAATAGATTATAAATGATAAATTCTACAAGTTAGTCCAAATTTAACTTGTAAGTTAACTTACGCTATGGGAAAACTCCTTTTCTTGAGAATATTGAAGCCAAAAATTATCCTTATAATTTTATATATGTAAAACGCAAGTGCAGCTGCACAGCAGACCCAAGCAGAGCATACTAGCACGCTGATTGGCTGTGCTGCGGCAACTGTACGAACCTATGGCGGGGCGCAAACCAACACATTCGCGCCCTAGCACATCACGTCAGCGCCCGCCTACAGCTATAAAAGCCCCTCTTACGCCATAGGATTTAGATTTAATCTTAAATTTAGTTACCTTCGCTGACCTCCGGATTGAGAAGTTGCCGCCATCGAAAAGGCCTTCAGTGAAACGAGCCACCTGCTTTGCAGTTCTGAGGACGCCGGTTTCCTGTCTTCACTGGACGCCGCCTTCATCCCGCTGTTTCTGCTGTGCCATCCGGCGTGCTATATATCCTTTCTAAGCTGTGTGTGTGTTCGCCGCTGCAACACACACACTCACAAAAGAGCAGGCGTTTGTTTCAAATGCCTCATTTATCCTGTGGCTCGTGCAGAGGCCCTCTATTCGGCGGGGATCATCACATCCTTTGCACCACGTGTTTAGGCCGTGACCACGCTGAAGCTGCACTCTCTAAGGGCAGCAGCCCGGAGTGCGATGAAATGGTGCTGTCGACCCTGCGGGCTTGACTCGCCAGCTTCATTGAGGTCCCCTTCGCCGGTCTTGTTCATCCAGGATGACCAGCGGCCCTCTCAGTTAGTGGCCGGTCCTATTTCCTTTTTCATTTGAATGATGTCAGTGATTCTGCCATCCGGATGGAGGTGGGAAGATCGTTCCACCAGCCGGGAGCAGTGAATGAAAAAGTTCTGGAGAGGGATTTCATGCCTCTTTGGGATGGTAACACAATCCGCAGGGCTTCAGTGACCGACAGTAATGCAGTCTCTGTTGAGTGGCCCTTTTTGAAACCTGATTGGTTTACGTCCAGCTGATTAAACTGTAAGAGGAAAGATGAAACCTGGTTGAAAACAGCTCGTTCAAGTGTTTTCGCTATGTATGGTAGGAGAGAAACAGGTCTGTAGTTGTCTACAAGTGATGTGTTTAATGTGGGTTTTTTAAGCAGTGGGGTTACCCGAGCCTGCTTGAATGTGGTAGGGAAGATGCCGGTGCAGAGAGATGTGTTGATGATGTGTGTGAGTGCTGGTAGGAGTGTAGGAGAGATGGCTTGTAGAAGGTGTGAGGGGATGGAATCTAGGGGGCAAGTAGTAGGTTGGCTGGAGAGGAGAAGTTTAGATACTTCTGTCTCAGTGAGTGTAGAGAAGGAGGAGAGATGTTTGGCTGTGGATTTGGCTGATCTAAAATCCTGTGTGTGTGTAGGTGAGAACTGACTGCTGATGATTGTTGTTTTATCAGTGAAGAAATGGGCAAAAACGTTAGCAGATAAAGAGGTGGTGGGAGGTGGTGGAAGGGGACAGAGGGGAGAGTTGAATGTTCTGAAAAGTGTGCGTGTGTTTGAGGTGATGTTGATTTTGTTGTGAAAAAATGAGGATTTAGCCACATGGACATCATCTGAGAAGGATGAGAGCAGAGATTGGTACTTACCCAGGTCAGACAGGTCGTTTGATTTTCGCCATTTTCTCTCTGCTGCCCTGAGTTTGGTCCGGTGTTCGCGAAGAACATCAGATAACCAAGGGTTAGAGGGAGTAGGGCGTGCTGGCCTAGAAGATAGAGGGCAGATACTATCTAGACAAGAAGTTAAGGTAGAACATAAAGTTTCTGTTGCAGTGTTGACATCTATAGATGAGAATTGTGGGGGTGAGGGAAGAGAGGATGACACAGCAGAGGAGAGATGAGAGGGAGAAAGAGAGCGCAGGTTTTGTCTGAAAGTAACTGGTAGAGGGACTGGAGGTGCACGAGTAGTAAGTTGTAGATTGAATGTGATGAAGTAATGATCTGAGGTGTGTAAAGGTTTCACCAAAATGTTATCCGTAGTGCAGTTGCGTGTGTAGATGAGGTCAAGTTGGTTGCCAGATTTGTGGGTGTGTGAGGTGAAGAGGCGTTTGAGATCAAATGAGGCTAAGAGGGAGTGGAAATCTGTAGCATAAGGTTTGTCCAGGTGAATGTTGAAATCGCCAAGGATTACAAGTGGGCTGCCATCCTCTGGGAAAGAGGACAGCAGCACATCCAGTTCCTCAACAAAGGTGGCCAATTGACCTGGGGGGCGGTAAATGACTACAAGATGGATTTTAACGGGAGTTGTAACTGTAATAGCATGGTATTTAAATGTGTTGTTATTGCATAGAGAGGTGTGGGTTGAGTATTTCCAATTGTTAGAAATGAGAAAACCTGTGCCTCCACCACTCCCATTGTGGCGAGGGGTGTGAGAGAAGGAGAAGTTGTTAGAGTGAGCAGCAGGGGTTGCTGAGTCTTCTTGACATATCCAGGTCTCAGTTAAGGCCAAGATATTGAGAGTGGAATGAGTGGCGAAGGCTGGAATGAAGTCAGCTTTGTTGACAGCTGACTGACAATTCCATAGACCCACAGAGAAAGAGGGAGGAGTATTAGCGGAGGAGGGAATAGGGCGCAGATTAGAAGCGTCGCGCTGCCTTCTGTGTGTAATAGTGGTGCGTGTTTGAGAAATAACGGGAATGTACTGAAAGCACATGGTAAGAGAGAGGAAGGAAGGTGAAAGAGGACAGGAAAAGGAGATACGGAAGTGCCTTACCGGTGTCCTTACTCTGTGGAGTCACACGCAGGTAGAGTCGAATGTCTTTACCCGAGTCGGTCTTCACACAAGGAGGCTGAACGCTCCCGCTGACGCTTCTGCGACAGCGCTGACATGCTTATTAAATAGATGCTTTTCACTACTTGAGTGAGAACAGCTGTGGACGCTTTTATAATTAGCCCAACGAATCAAGGCAAAAGCCTGTCAATGGCTCCGATCAAAAAGAAACTATGACTCACTAATAGTGCTAAAAGTCAGCAATAACAATTGAGTGCAGCACAACGCGGCCGATCTTTAATTCAAACCGTGGTTATAATTCAAATACAATTTGCTAACACAGTAAAATTATGAGTAGATAAATAAGTACAAAATCGAAATGTATCCTCCTTCTAGCACATAATACGCTAAGCAATACAGCAAAACTGAGTATTCACAAAAACACTTACTTACGGCTCGCGCTTCTTCACTGTCCAGTACCAGTAAAAATGTTTTATGTGTATGCCATAGTAAAGAGATGTGTTTTTAGTCTAGATTTAAACTGACAGAGTGTGTCTGCTTCCCGAACAATGCTAGGAAGGCTGTTCCAGAGTTTAGGTGCTAAATAGGAAAAGGATCGACCGCCTGTAGTTGATTTTGATATTCTAGGTATTATCAACTGGCCAGAGTTTTGAGACCGCAATAGACGTGATGGAGTATAATGCATTAAGAGCTCGCTCAAGTACTGGGGAGCTAAACCATTTAGTGCTTTGTAAGTAATTAGCAAGATTTTAAAATGTATGCAATGTTTAATAGGGAGCCAGTGCAGTGTTGACAGAACCGGGCTAATATGGTCATACTTCCTGGTTCTAGTAAGAACTCCAGCTGCTGCGTTTTGGACCAGCTGCAGTTTATTTATTAAGTGAGCAGTGCAACCACCCAGTAGAGCATTACAATAATCTAGCCTTGAGGTCATGAACGCATGAACTAACTGTTCAGCATTTTGCATTGAAAGCATATGCCGTAATTTAGATATATTTTTAAGATGGTAGAATGCAGTTTTACAGATGCTAGAAACGTGGCTTTCAAATGAGAGATTGGTATCAAAGAGCACACCCAGGTTCCTAACTGACGACGAGGACTTGACAGAGCAGTCATCAAGTGTTAGACAGTATTCTAGGTTACTACATGTGGTTACAAAAATTCATTTTTTTCCGAAATAAGTTGCAGGAAATTACTAGTCATCCAAGTTTTTATATCAGCTATGCATTCCGTTAATCTTGTAAATTGGTAATTTTCATCAGGGCGTGAAGAAATATAGAGCTGAGTATCGTCAGCATAACAATGAAATCTAACGGCATGCTTCCTAATGATATCTCCCAGTGGTAGCATGTACAGGGTGAAAAGCAACGGCCCTAGCACTGAGCCTTGCGGTACTCCATACTGAACTTGTGATCGGTGCAACGCACCCATCTAAGCCCTGCCGCACTACGTCAGCTCTTGCTGGTCAAACGTATGCCTCCGCTGGCCAGGCTGCTTCAGCTCTACACACAATGGCTGTTCTTCAAGTGTTTCAGGCCAAACTTCTCCATTCTCTGGATGAGTCTGGCCCTGATCCTGAGCTACTGACTTAGCCCTGTGCGCGATGAAAACCACCTCCCAGGCGATTGGCAGAAGCATGGTGAACCTGACAGTGCTAGAGCGCCATCTCTGGCTGACCAGAGATGATTCAAATCAGTTAAATGATTGTTAGGCTGCATTAACTAGGTCAGCCGGAACCGGGAACACTTCCCATAACACCTGATGTACTCGTTACATCATAAGAAGAATGGCATCTACGCTAATGTTAGTCTCTCTGTTTATCCCGAGGTTTACTGCAGTCAGCAGGATCCGGACCAGATGGTGGACCTGCGCCTGGATATGACCAACGCATCCCTGAAATATCTGCAGAGAGCGTGTCAATTAAACTCCCCCCTGTAAATGCCGCATTGATACGACATCCTCATTAAACTCCAATCTTTCGAATAATCCTACGAATATCTGTTGATCTAATATGACTTCTGATCTGTAATGTTGCCAGAATCATAATCATACACTATTTGTTCGTCGGCCAGAGGAGAACTGGCACCCCGACTGAGCCTGGTTTCTCCCAAGGTTTTTTTCTCCATTCTGGCCCTGAAGGAGTTTTGGTTCCTTGCCACCGTTGCCTTTGTCTTTTGGCTTGCTCAGTTGGGGTCACTTAAATTTCAACTATATTACTGATCTGCCCGCATTGACACCATATCATAATTGAAATGAGCTGATGACATCACCGTTTCCTCCAGAGCGGCTGTACAGCCGAATCTAATTCTGTTGCTTTATTTTCCTGTTAACACTGTGAAGCTGCTTTGAAACAATTGGCATTGTAAAAAGCGCTATATAAATAAAGGTGACTTGACTTGACTTGACCCTCACGGACATGAAGGATGCAGATAAAGCCTCCTTTCTGTATTCTCCCATCTTAACCACAAGAAGAAAGAGACAGTGGTTGAGTCCCGCCGCGGCCAGATTACCACCACAGACTTCCTTTACACTTCTCTCATAAATTTTGCAGTCAACGAGCCTGTTATAAAACACGCACGCCTGCAAACAAACACCGTTTTAACGGCGACCCTAATAAAACACAAAAAGAGTTTTTCCTCTGTTCTACTATACAGTATGCACCCCTGCACATAAGCAATGTTCACACAGCGCCGCAAAATCACACAGATTACCCCCTGTTGGCTTGCTTGCCGGCTCCCACCTGGCGCATTCTAAATGTAGATTGTGCGCCCACTACACAGTGCACACCACTGCACATAAGTGCTGTCCCTGCAGTGTCACAAGCACAAAACAGCCGGGCGACTGGGTCCCTATTACAAAGTGGCCCGTTCCCAGACTTAATTCAACCCCTTGCTATGCAGGCCGAGGCCTGGAAGGCCATCCCTGGTATATCAGAAACTGATAACAGAAACAGAAACTGCCCCCTTAGCAATAAGCGAGTCAGGCTTCTACAGTCGCTACTTCCTTGTTCCAAAGAAGGATGGCTGTCTCAGACCCATCCTAGATCTCAGACATCTGAACAAAGCGCTGATGGCGGGCTCGTTCAGAATGCTGACAACGAAACAAATCCTTGCGCAAATTCTCCCAGGGGATTGGTTTTTCTCCGTGGATCTGAAAGATGCTTACTTTCACATTTAGATAGCACCCCGCCACAGGCCATTCTTGAGATTTGGTTTGGTTAATTTTGAGCGCCTTCGGCAAGGCAGAGGTCAATCTCTTCGCCTCAGAAGACAGTGATCATTGCCCAACATTTCTCTCCAAGAGCAGGGATGCACTGGCCCACGACTGGCACAGCCGGCCACTGTATGCATTCCCTCCGGTCGCGATGTTACCTCAGGTCATCAAACGGATCAGGGAGAGCAAGTGTGCAGTGCTTTTAATAACCCCTCTCTGGAAGAACCAACTATGGTTCTCCAAGTTGACTCAGCTGCTAGAAACAGCCCCATGGCCGATACCGCTGAGGAGAGACCTCCTCAAGCAGGCGAAGGGGACGATCTGGCATCCACCCTTCCACGCTCAAACTATATGTGGCGGCCATAGCAGTGTTTCACGCTCATGTGGCCAGACAGTCACTGGGGAGAAGTGACCTAGTCGTGCACTTCCTCAGAGGAGCTAGGAGGCTGAACCCGCCTTGAACCCCATCGGTTCCTATATGGGACCTTTCCACGGTCCTGGAAGCCATGAAAGATGCCCCATTTGAGCCACTTCAGTCTGTGAGCCTGAAGCACCTTTTGCTCAAAACTGCTCTCTTGCTTGCACTAGCTTCAGTAAAGCGAGTTGGTGATTTGCAGAGCTCATTCCACTAGAGGCATGGCCTCGTCATGGGCTTGGTCCAGTGGAATACCACTTGAAGTTATCTGTGCGGCGGCAGGCTGGGCCTCTCTGTGCACATTAATTAATCTTTTTGGGACTCATAACTTTTACTCTTCTATGGGCCTTCTATGGTCCATAGTATGGGGTGAAGTTTATAAGCAGGCACAGCATTTTAAATTGGATTCCCATAGCGTAAGCTAACTTAAGCAATATGAGAGTACTCTCAAAAGGGAACGTCTCGGTTACTAGCGTAACCTCAGTTCCCTGAGAGAAGGGAACGAGTATTGCGTAACCCGCCGTGCTTTTGTGCTTAGATCAGGGGATCGCTTCAGTCGATGTAACCTGAATCCTATAGCGTAAGAGGGGCTTTTATAGCCATAGGCCTCGCCCATTCTGGCAGGCACTGACGTGCTAGGGCGCGAAGCGACCTGATTGGTTCGCGTGTCTCAGCCGCCTCGCCATAGGTTTGTGCAGTTGCCACAGCACAGCCAATCAGCGCGCTAGTATGCTCTGCTTGGGTCTTCTGTGCAGCTGCACTGCGTTTTACATATATACAATTAAAAGGATAATTTTTGGCTTCAATATTCTCGAGAAAAGTAGTTTTCCCATAGCGTAAGCTAACTTATGGGAAGCCATTCCCTTCTCTCAGGGAACTGAGGTTACGTTAGTAACCAAGATGTTTTGCAATCAAGTAATATCAGTCAAATGTACGTAAAGATACAAAAGACCTGTGATATCTTCATACCTTTTATGGTGATTTTTGTTGCTTGGCAACAAAAGTTATTGTTTTGTTGCTTTTGCTGTTGGTTATTGGTTTGAATCTCTTTTAGGTGATTCAAATTGATAAATTTTTTGAGGTGAGGGTTTTCAGTAGAGCACATATGATTGAGGTCGTACCAAATATTCAACTGATCATTGAAAACCCCTGACCCCAAAACCTGTTGACCCCTATTTAGAAATCAGGCTAAATCTATTTCAAATTCCCACCAAGGTACTGCCCTTGTACAAGTGGTGCAACACAGTAAAATTCAGAACAAGGGAGAAACCGTCACATTCACCTCTTAATTCTGTTCAGGTGAGGAAGAGGAAGTCATGCTTTCGCTGTGGATTGGAGGCACACTGCCCAGCTGCAACTGCAGCATGTAGGAAGTGTATAAAGATTGGACTTTATGCTAAACTGTGCCAATCAGTGCAATCAAATACGTGCAAGGTCTGTGAAAGGTTACTGTGCTGTACACAGAATATTCAGCTCATACTTCCAGCATTACAAGCACAAGTAGACTTTATCTACTTCTGATTCACAGACTGATTCACAGTTCTGGCTACATTCTTCATTGTGGACAAAGGGACACCACTCAAGGGGAGGGATATAATGTCTGCACTGCATGTGAGGAGATCATTGCTTTTCCCCACCAGGCCTCCCTGAAGGTGAGTTCCCGAGTTTGGGCACTGAACAACTACATGACTCTGGCAGCTAGTGGCTGCTTGTTATCAGTTGATCTGGCCTTAGCAGTCAGCATCTGAAGGTGAGTTCACACCCTAGCATGACAAGTGATCACTTTTCTGCTACTGGTTCTCTCTAGAAGGGAACCCCTTGGTATCTAGCCTACAGCCTGGTCTACCTACCAGGTCAGGCTCGGTGCTCCCCTCACTGAGGGTTGCCTGTGAGTACTCAGCCTCCTGAGTCTGGTCAGACGGTTGCAGGCCTCTTGTGGGGCCTCCCAGTTAGATCAGTCCGTAGGCCTGTCTGGCCTCCTTAGCGCTTTGAAAGATAAGTGCTTTGTAGATCCTTGGATCGAGCAGATAGACTCCCCTCGCTAACAAGGGTTGTAAAGCGCTATGCTGAGTATTGCTCTCCAGGATACCCATCTCTGCGATCCAGTCTCAGTTGATTACTGCCAGGTTCACAGTCCCTCTGTTTGGATGCCTTACCTAGAGGCAAGTATCCAGAGGCTCTGTTTCTGAACAGACAGGTTGTTGGCCAGATTGAAATGTCCAATGTAAGTAAGACCAGGTCAGGCCTTCCTGGTGGCATTCAGGTGAATGTTCCCCAGGTAGTGATTGGCTGGGGCTCCCTCGGGTTCCCTAGCCACATTCCCTCCCATACGGAAATGTAATAAATGTGCATAAATGAAATATCTATATTTGCAATATACAGCTTTGATGTCCTAAATTTTCATTTTTTTACCTGGGGACCTTTTACCAGAATGACCCTAATACCACAAAAAATACTCAAGTAATTGAGGGTCATTTACACAGAACAAAACATGAAGGTACGTGTAGCGGATTTCACCCAGCACCACAAATGAACCACTGACACCAGGCTCTTCGGGGGACCACGTCTGCAGTTTATTAACAGAGGACAGACAAACAACACACACGCCTTCAGGTTCACTCTTTTCCAGCGGACTCTCTCCAGTCACAGGCTGTTCTAAGAGAGCATTCTATACAATAAAGTATTGTACCACAAATCAATTTCTTGATTCACTCATTTCTTGATTGTCTCTTACAATTCACATTTACACAAAACAAATTATAAAAATAAAATTACAGCAACAGTACATTCATTTACATTAATATTATAGCCAAAACATCTCAATTTGTTAGATCATATAGTGGATTTTTGTTGTTGAACATACCTGCAGTTTATTAACAGAGGACAGACAATCAACACACACGCCTTCAGGTTCACTCTTTTCCAGCTGAAGGATGTATGAGAAAATACATGTTAAATACCGCCCTCCCTAACAGCAACTGTAATTCATCTAATAAACAGGTCACAAAAATGGCTATAAACATGAATTTTATCAAAATGAAAGCTGCACACATTTCTTACATTAAATGATATTTCGACAGAAGTGGAGAAACTTAAGTGAAAACCCTGCGCTTCAATTTGGCGTGCAGGCGGCAACATTAAACAAACACGTGTGTTTTATAAAACTCAGAAAATACATTAAACCCCTGGCGAAAAATGCATACAGAAACTTGTTCCGATTTTATAACACTTCTAGAATTAATATAAATCTCAAAACAGCATATTTTCGCTCTTTAATGCAGAGCACTTCAGAGACATAGGCCTACCTGACTCTCTCCAGTCACAGGCTGTTCTGAGAGAGCAGGCGCGACCAGTCCATTACCAATGACGTCACTCACAGAACGAAATCAAAACAAACAATACATATTTTTCCCTCTGTCTTGCAGAACAAAAGATGATATAAAGTAAAATAATGCAAGTAATTGTTTCAGAATCTTTTATTACAATTCTATAAAACAAATAAAAGTTTGCTGGCTAACAAAAAAAAAACTCCCAACACTACATACGTGGCTGATGAGGAGCATGAGCTGGGTGCTAAAGAAAAAAGACGAAAGTGTTTACTGCCCAAGCAAAACTACATGCTCACACGAGACCAAGCAAATGCTCATACTGTACGCCCACAACGGGGAAGAAAAAAAAAAAAGCAGCGCATTAAATGTCCAAAGCCTGAACCAAAACCAAACTAAAAAGAAATTCTAGGATTCAAAACACCACAAAAAGCAATTCACACAGACAGAAGAGCGCATTATCTGAGTGAACTCAAACCCACAAGACAATAGGAGTGTCAGAGCTGTCACCAAACCAAGCATAAAACCTTATCCAAGTAACAGAACCCTGACAAAATGTATATGTAAAACACATGTTCATAAATGGTCTCATCTTTATTTATATGAATTGCATAATTATACAAATATACTTTAAACATGGCTTTATATATTTGTTAGCCTACATATATTTTAATACAAGTTATGAACATCTGCAATCAACCATATTTTGCAGTTACTCATGTGATCCAATCCGCACCCGGTAGACGTCTCCTCCTCGATGACTTCAGGAGGAGGCACTGCATCATCACCAGGATCTGTGGAGGGAGAAGACAAGGGTTCAGTGTGTGGCTTCAATAGGGATATGTGGAAAGATGGTGAGATGCGATACTGTGCCTGCTGGAGATAGACATGAGCCGAGTCCCACACCCTCTCGCTCTGTTGGAACCAGTGATTGACAGCTGGAACCTCTAAGGGCTCACCCGACCAGGGGAAGTGGCTGATAACACAGGATGCAGTAGGTAGACCTTTGAGGGGAATCAATTTACAGGCCTTAGAGAAACGATCCACAATGACAAAGACACAGGTGAAGTTGTTGGAAGATGGTAAGTCAGTCATGAAGTCTATCCCGACATGGGTCCATGGACGGCGAGGGATTGGTAGAGGGACCAGTTTACCTTCAGGGAGCCTCCTAGGAGTGTTGGCCATGGCACAAACTAAGCATCCCTTGATGTGCCGGGAGACATCCTGAGGCATGGAGGGCCACCAATATCATTGTTGCAGGAGCGAGAGGGTTCGTACGCTGCCTGGGTGTCCAGAGCCAAGAGAAGTGTGAGCCAAGTCCATGAGGGGCTGACAATGATCCAGTGGAACATAGAGAAGCCCCTCAGGACCTCCTGGCGGAGCAGGTTCGGTGTGGTCGTCTTGAGCGATACGTTGGTTCAGGGACCATTGGATGGGACTCACAATCATGGCTGACAGGACGACAGGTTCCGGATCGAAGCTTTCAGGAGCAGGCTGGTACAGCCGGGATAAGGCATCTGCCTTGCAGTTCTTGGTCAGTAGGATACTGTGAATCGAGTGAAGAACAGGGCTCAACGGGGATTCAGTCTCTTAGCCTCACAGATACTTGAGGTTGCGATGATTCGTGATGACCTCAAACTGGTGATTTGCTCCCTCCAGCCAGTGTCGCCACTCCTCCAAGAGCTTGAGGGCTAGCAACTCTGTTCCCCATGTCATAATTCTGCTCTGCCAGGGACAGCTTCTTGGAGAAGGCACATGGATGGAGTCGGAGGATCACCCTGCCGCTGAGACAATACTGCCCGACTCCTGTAGTCAAGGCGTCCACTTCAATGAACGGGAGCTCCGGGTTAGGGTGCATGAGGATCGGGGTGGTTTGGAAGGCTTCTCGGAGCTGATGGAATGCTTCTCGGGCAGATGGGGTCCAGGACAGAGACTTCGGCCGGCCTCTGAGGAGCGAAGTGAGGGGTGCACTGAGCACACTGTAGTTGAGCACAAAGCAACGATAGAAGTTAGCGAATCCCAGGAAACGCCGGAGCTCTTTTCACAGTTGTCAGTAAGGGCCAGTCTCGGATGGCTTCCACCTTCCTCTGGTCCATCTGGACGCCGTGTTGGTCGATGACATATCCCCTCCGTGCAGTTCCATATCCTAGGAACTCGCACTTCTCCAGCTTGAGGTACAGGTGGTGTTGTCTCCCAGGTCCTAGAGAAGCTTCGACGTGTTGGTGGTGTTCAGCCTGGTTCTGGGAGAAGATGAGGATGTCGATGTAAACGACCACGAAGTGATGGAGGTACTCCCGGAACTCCTTATTCATATAATTTTGGAACACCAAGGGGGAGTTGGTCAGGCCATATGGCATGACCCGGTATTCATAGTGACCTGATGGTATGATGAAGGCAGTCGTCTTCCACTTGTCCCCTCGGCGAATACGAATGAGGTTGTACACTCCGCAGGTCCAGCTTGAAGATACAAGCTCCTCGCAGCGGTTCTAGCGCTGCTGGGACCAGAGGAAGGGGATAACTGAATCTGGGAGTTTAGATGACAATAATCAATGCACAGCCTCAAGCCTCCATCCTTCTTGGCCGCGAAGAAGCTCGAATCGGCAGGGTGTCGATGGACGAATGAAGCGTTGTTTGAGTGAATCTTGCACGTACTCCATGGCCTTCTGTTCCGGGATGGACAGTGGGTAAATCTTACCCTTAATCCTGCCTTAGGCAGCAGGTCAATGGCACAGTCCCATGGCCGGTGTGGTGGTAGCTGCGTTGCCAACCGCTTGCTGAACACATCCTGGAACACCCGGGACTCTGGAGGAATCTCAAAGTGATGGTCAGTTTCAGGACTTTCTATGGAAGTAGAGAGGAGGGGAAGGACCTCGGAGTCGGGAGAGGAACTGAGACTCGCCGAGGATTTTGTGATAGGAGATACACAGGTTAACAAACAGTTTTTACTCCATTTGAGAATCTCACCAGTGCTCCACTGGATGGTTGGTGCTGAGAGAGCCAGGGGCATCCCAGGATGATGTCCTCAGAATGTAAATTTCCAATGCGGAGTGTCAGGGTGGGGGGAGTAATACTGGATGTGACCACTGCCCAGTGGTTTTCCCTGGATGGTATGGATACGGAAATCCTGTTGGCAACATTTGCAACGAACATTCAGTTTGTGGAGAATTTGGGGGCTGAATTCCCTGCAGAGCCAGAATCGATGAGGGCCTTGGCTGAAATGCAAACATGAGAATTAATGAGATGCACCGTAGTTTGTGTGAGAGGCAATACAAGCTGGAACTTGAATTGTACTCACCGCTGGGCGTGATGGTCGGATGGGTGAGACCGCAATGAAGTGAATCACCTCCCCCACAATACAGGCAGAGATGTTGAATTCTTCTCTGCTCCGCACGAGTTAAACAAGTATAGTCCACCTGCATGGGTTCAGGTGCTGGAAGGGCGACAGATGCTGCACCAGGCAGAGGATTAACAGTGGGATTAAGCGTGCAAGCCAAATAGGACTGAACCACTCAAATGGTCTTCTGGATCAGGCCTTCTAATCCCATGGTATCATCATAGGATCTAGACCTTGACAAAAGGCGGTTATCAGTGCAGACTCATTCCAGCCACTAGCAGTTGCTAGGGTACAAAATCAGAGAGCATACTCACGGTCTTATCTCTTTGACAAATGTGGTACAGTTGATACAGTTGCTCTGGAGTGACTGTGGCAGAAGTGCTAGTGGAGGGCGGTGGCAGGGAAGATTGCGTCGCCGTGACCAGGATGGTAAAGGGATCCAGCGAGCGATCTCCACCTGTGTCCGTGGCGCTCTTCATCTGGTCTTCTATCAGGACACAGACAGAGGCAGAGAGACAGGTAAGGTGAATGGTGTTTATTAGACAAACACAGGGAAATGAGGGATGCAGGTAAATTATGACAATAGCACTTCACTTAGCTGGGTGAATATCTTGGTAACTGGAGACAAGGCGTTGGAAGGCGTTGGAAGGCGTTGGAAGGCGTTGGAAGGCGTTGGAAGGCGTTGGAAGGCGTTGGAAGGCGTTGGAAGGCGTTGGAAGGCGTTGGAAGGCGTTGGAAGGCGTTGGAAGGCGTTGGAAGGCGTTGGAAGGCGTTGGAAGGCGTTGGAAGGCGTTGGAAGGCGTTGGAAGGCGTCTCTGGTGCACATCAGGTAAGAAGTCCAGGTATGTGAAACAAGATCAGACAGTGAAGTGCAGAGAGAGTGTGCTTCTTATAGTGTCTGTGATGATGAGGTGCAGGTGCAGGTGATCAGTATTCTGGGGATAGTTAACTAGTGGGCAGAGCGTGGAGATCTGTCTATGTGTTGGTGGGTGTTGGCTGTGACTCTGTGACAGCCGATTTGCTGCTCAAGAAACATTTATTATTATTATTTTTAATTTTTTTCAGGATTATTTAATGACTATAAAGTTCAAAAGAACAGCATTTATCTGAAATATAAAGCTTTTGCAACATTATACATGTCTATCCTGTCACTTGCTCAATTTAATGCATCCATGTTTTGAAACTTTCTATTCATCAAAGAATTTAAAAAAAAAATGTTTTACACAACTGCTTTCAACATTGATAATAATCATAAATGTTTCTTGAGCAGCAAATCATCAGATTAGAATGATTTCTGAAGGATCATGTGACACTGAAGACTGGAGTAGTGATGCTCAAAATTCAGCTTTGCATCACAGGAATAAATAACATTTTAAAATATATTTAAAGAGAAAACAGTTATTTTACATTTTAATAATATTTCACAATATTATAGCTGTTTTTTTTTATTTTTTTTTATATATTTTTTTAATTTTCTAATTTTTAATAACATAAATGCAGCCCTGGTGAGCAGAAGAGACTTCTTTAAAAACATAAAAAAATCTTTCCGTTCTCAAACTTTTGACCGGTAGTGTATGATCTTAACATACTGCACAGTATCATATAGAAATTCATTATAGACTTATTATTACAAATATATATTGTTTACATATATGATCTTAACATACTGCACAGTACCATATATAAATTCATTATATAATAAATATCTGTAATATATGCATATTTTACTATAGGTATTTTATATGTGGTATACAACCATATAAATCCATATAAAATCCTATAAGCATACTGAATGTTTGCATATGTTGTTTAAATAAACTTGCATATATAAATTAGACATATATTGTTTACATATATGGCAGTAACATACAGTACCATATAAAAAGTCATCATATAAATAATTTTAATATATGTATATATAATAATTATTCTATGGGTATTTCATACATGGTATAAACCTATATCTTCATATATTGTGAGGATGTATGTGCTAATAATGTATATATATGAAACATATATGACATCACTACTCGGGTCGCACATTGATGACATCATGGGCTGTCGCTAGTCAATAGGATTGTTGTGATTCGATAGTAGTTTCAGACACCTGTCATGCTGAGGCATTCCCCAAAGCGTGCTAGGACGCAGTGTCTCGTTTCCTGTTCTCAGGGAACAGGTTATATATGTAACCTGAGACGTTCTATTGGGTTGAGATCTGGTGACTGTGGAGGCCATTTGTGTATAGTGAACTCATTGTCATGTTCAAGAAACCAGTTTCAGATGATTTGAGCTTTGTGACATGGCACGTTATCCTGCTGGAAGTGTAAGTGTGAGTGTATAAAACTATAAAACTTATTGGTTGAAATCTATCATCATCATATAGTTGACTCTTGTCTGCCTCCACTTTTTTTAACCAACAGCTATTAGAAAAATATATGTGAATGATATTGGAATAATAGAATTTTTAACAAAATGCTTGAGATCAACATTTGAAAACTAATGCTAGACCTAAACCTCTCCCACAAATGAATGGAGGACATCTGCCCTCACAATAGCAGTCTTTTTTCCTGTTGATGTCTCTGTGTGTCTGATGAGGCACAGTTAAACTGTGGCTCAGATCTGGGCCTAATTGGGTGGGTAATTATGGTTTGACACAAACGGAGAGCCGAAGAGTTAATTAACCACAGTCTGGCAAATGACATTGATAAGCATACTGGGAATAACGCTGCCTTCAAGTCCTTTTGGAATGATGGTATTTACAAGATGAGAGGCCATGAATGTAATTTCAAGTGGGAAACTCTGGATTTCCAACTTTCTGAGTTTGGGGCGTGTCAGTTAAAGAATCACGGCAGAAGCTAATTGGTATTGACCATAATAATTAAAGTTGTCATTAAGAATGTTGATGGCATAAATATTTTTGTGCACTGTTGATGAAGAATAGTGACAGAGTTTACAGGACTAATTTTAGAGAGAAACATACTTACCCTTACGAAAAAGAAGTATACATCAAGTTCTTACTTTATGTAGTAAGTATAATAATTTCAGTGTACCAGTAGTAAACTTGTAAGAGTACTATTTAAATACTGCTTGGGACTAAATTGGCCCCAATTTTTAGTATATAAAGTATATGTTTAAGTGTACTTTAAGTGTAACAGTAGTAAACTTTAAGTGCACAACTAGTGCACAAGTTTCTCATTTGTACTGCATCTGTACTACAAGTGAACTTGTAAGTATACTAGTAGTTTGCTATTTTAATACTTGTATATTTTTCTTTAGTTTATGAAAGTACACTTTGAAGTGTACTCTCAGTAAACTACTAGTTAAGTAGTTTTATACTGCAAGAATACTTGTAAGCTTTCTTTGAAAATAGCATAACTTGAACATAACATCATACTTATAGTTTACTATTTATATTTTGCACTTTTAAGTATACTACTATGTCCAGATCGGATTCAGAATTATAATCAAAACATAGATGGAATAGATCGAGTCCATCAACACCCCTAAAGCTTCACAGTCGTTTCCTCTTCATGGGTTCGACATTTCATTCGGTAACATTAAGCCAGTTTTGATTTATATGCTGTTATATGTTTGATGATCACGTTGTTCACTTGTTTCTAAAGTAAAGTAAATCTAAGTAAAGTAGATTTGAAGTTATTTTTTCAAACAATATTTTCAAACAATTAAAGTTTATAAGACTGTATGTAAAAACTATGTGAAAAAATATTTAATAGGCTACTCAATCAAAAGATTAAACACAACTACAAGCCAAGAATACTTACAATACTTAATTATACTTTTAAGTACTGTATTTCTAAGAAGTACATAAAGTATATTTATGAGAAGTACATTAAAAGTTGACTGAAAGTATCCTTTCTTTTTTTAGTTTAAAAGAAGTATACTAATAGCAGAACTTTTTTTTCATAAGGGTATGCAGGCAAAATATTTCTTTGTACGACAGCTGTCCATAATGTTTTGTGTCTGTTGCTTTTTTTCCAACTCAAATCTAATTCAGCACTTCTGAAACTATCATTTGAGTTGCTGTAGTTTTATTGAAAAAACTCAAGAGAGTGAGAGAGAAAGAGAGAGCGAGAGAGGTAAAATGACTCTGCATTTTCTTTGTTTCTCTGTTGACTCACCCTCATTCACACATACACACACACACACACACACATACACAAACAACCAGTTCCTTTCAGCGACATCACAGAATGAGTCCAGTGGAACGGAGCTTTCCAGAACCATCAGATGACAAACAGGCATGTGCTCTCTGTCTGTGAATGGTGATTTCCACAAATAGGGCACAAAACAGGATCTCTTAAAAAGAGTTTCTTAACACAAGTACACTTTTAAAAATGAATGCTTGTCAGTACATTTAGCAGTACACTTTAACCATATTTCAAGAGACAGTTTAAGTAATTATGAAAGTATAAAGATGTACTTAAGCCCACTTACAATTTTTCTCAATCAATTTGACATATTTCTCTAAATTAATGTAGTTGCTCTCAAAACAATTAACACAGCAAACGAAACACACTCTTATGCTGAAACATTTCAGTGTTCACTGCATAATGAAGCACTGCATTTTATTCTAATAATGCATTTATTAAAAAATAAATACATCAAAACTACAAGTGTTCTGTTTATTTGATAACAAATTAAGATGTAGATACACAAAAAGCCTACATGAATGAAAATACATGTTTTTGTGTTCTTTAATCATGTTCTTCAAAGTTCTTTAATGACGAGTTTAGTTGTATAACAATGAGTTGTGGATCCATCCTTGTGCCTGAACTTCTCCACAGGCCTCTTCCATCACTTGAAGAAGACTTACTTAAACAACTACACAATTTTGCTCAATTTGCTCCAGATCACCCTGTGGAAAGTGGATTTCATTGAGGAATGAAAATCTAGAAGCCTTTCTGTATTGTGCGGCCCCAAGACAGCGTTGTGTGCAACAACTGGATTGCAGCACTTATGGTCCAGGGACATTGACTGGCACAATGTTTATATTAGGATGAACTCTGTCCAGCTTCCCTCAAGGAAAGATCATAATTTATGACATGGTCAATTAGAGTGGTTCTGATTTCATTTGAAACCTATCGGTACCCTTTCCTCCCACCTCTTACATCTTGCTCTCCCCTTTCCCTCTATCTGTGTCTTCTTATATTTTCTTCTCTTGCTCTTTCCACTAACACCATTGCCCTCCACTCTACCATCTCTTCTATCTCTTCCACTATATATCAAATAGGGCATTATTTGAGAGGACAGCCATTTGTAGTGGTGTGCGAAACCATAGTGGACGTTATTGAGTGCACTCATTTAATCTCACATTGCACCGCAATAACTAGTGTACAGCCTTTGTACACACAGAACTGTATTAATGGACTAATGTAGGGAATAGTGAATGAGGGTTTAGGGGGCGATTTCAGATTCAGCCTAAGTTTGTGTAGTTGCAGAGTTGCAGCTGGCAAATTAGGTAGTGGTTTTACCTGTGCGATTAGCCATGGCTCGAATCTGCTCTCCTCCTCCCTTCTGCCCCAGTCTGTTCAGCCACACTTTCTTGCCTTTCACGATCCAAAAGCTCATCTTCAGTGTATTCCGGTTAAAATAGATACGGTTCAGGATCTGCACCAAAGTAAATATCTTCTGAATCGTCTCTTACAAACGTCTCCATGGTTACAAGGCACGCTCCTTGTGCAAGCAGGTTGTCATGTTGGTTATGTTGATGGAAGTTAGCCTATTTTCAGGCGCCTGCTGCACCCATGGTACGGCAGCAAAGTTCCTTGATTATTACGAAGGAATGAGAGTATAGTTCCTTTTCATTTTCCGTCGGCCTTAGTACACGATGTAACTACAGAAGAGCCAAGTTTTAAATGGGAAAAATATTGAAACTCTTTGGTCATTTCTGAGTGAGATGGTAACGGTCTAATCAGAATCAATTAATTATGCTAAGCTATGCTAAAAGTGCTACTGCCAGACCCAGAGATCGGCTTAATGGGTTAGAAAAAGGTAAAACTCAGCTGTTTAACTCTAGGGGAGTTGGAAAATGAGCCTATTTTCAAAAAAAGTGGAGTGTTCCTTTAAAATCTATTTTATAACAGAGTTGCAGATTTAAGTTAAGCTTTAACTAACTAGCTTGCAACCAAATTTTTTTCTCATTGATCTTTTTTTTGTGCAAAAATTATGGCAGGAACATTTATATCTAAATACATAAAGATACAAAATCCCCCCGCCCCCCAAAATGATATCTGTTTAGTACTATATGTTAATATTATGTCATTTAAATTATCCTCTGAGATGCTGAGTAAAATTCTCATTATAAGAGGAAATGCTAATTTCTATGTGTTTAAATGATCTACTTTACATGATGGGTTAGATTTATGTTACATTATAAGCATATCTAATAAATACATGGGATTTGTGCCTTTAATGCTCTTAATGGGACCCATTTGTGGAAAGTGCCTAACAAATTGACTAGGTCCAAAAACTTGTTTTTCTTCTCCAGTTTCCCTCCCTCCCTCTCTGCTTTCTCTTTGTCTCTGTATTTCCTCAGGATGTTTTTAGAAGTTCTTCTATGAGTCTCTTTCTTCTCGGTTTCGTGAACGAGTTGGTCTTGTGACAGCGAGAAAGAACTTCCCCATTAGAGCATTTCCCGGGGCACACTCACAAATACGCTGCTTTGATATGTCAGGTTTATGGATGTCAGGGTCTTGCTCTCGTTTGCATGAATGTGTTTTTCTGTTTATGCACTTGTATTTTTGTATGTTCATGAGAAACTAAGCATGCACGCACATGTATATATGCCCGAGGCTATGAAAAATACTGAATAAATAAGTCAGCACATGATCAATATATGACAAAACAACTATTGTGCATACGAGGATCAGACCTCATGTAGAAATATCTTCTGTGCATCAGATGCAGATCAGAATCTGGCTGGCTTTTCAATCCACGGCAGTCTCACGCGTCTGATGTAAGTCAAAGCAAACTGGGTCACGGCAGCATGGCGGACTGCCACCGTCAGCACAGCGACTAAATCCTCTTCCACTGCACTTACAAATCCCTTTCAAAAAGCAAATTAAAAGCTAACTTTGTGTTAATACTACACTGATACCAGTGAACTTCATTCTCAACAGCAGGAATTTGCATTTCAAATGTACAAATGAAATTTCCATAAAACTGCCTACTGCTGAAATATGCAAATATTACAATAGGCATGTACTGATGCACTGCACTGTGATTAAGTGGCTAAAGTCTCTCTCTCAGTTCAGTTGATATATTTGTATTGGCATGGCAATAGGCCTACGTTTTGTATATTGCCAAAGCATTAAACAACATAGAAAATAGCTTATAACTGAACAGCTGAAATAGAATTTTTTTTAAAAAATGATGTAGTATAATAAAGACACGCAATCATGTTATTTATTAAACTCTGCAATGCTTTCAAACTCTATTCTATTTGGATTTGCAGTGTATTACATTTTCATGAATGTAAAGTCATTTTGGATGTGTATACTTGACCCTACCCACACTGTGACCTGGGCAAATCAGGTAACGCAGTGGAAAACGCACCCCTGTTTATGGCCTCGCCCACTGATCTAGTAACTCCTATTACTATCCTGCAGAGACCTATACTTAGGTAGACTTATAGTCCTGAGAGAGCTGTACAGTTTAATTGTGCAGGAAGATCAAGTGCTGTTTAAAAGCTCAATAAACAAACATGCAGATGCTCAGAAAAGATAACGGCCTACGACATACAGACACTGATAGATAGATAGATAGATAGATAGATAGATAGATAGATAGATAGATAGATGGATAGATAGAATCATATTTTACGTTTACAATCGCACATGTCTTTTGTTGACATTGTACGCCCAATAGGCTACTACCCCTTGTGGGCAGATGCAGTACTGCAGGGCGCAGATCATCCCATTCTCCACTCAAATGTAAACCACTGGAATTCTCTTTAGTTTAACAATTCTTGTCATATTATAGGCTACTGTAATTATTTTTCTTTTAAAGATCGGTGGCTCTTGTCAGCGGATTTATCGCAGCGAGAGAAAGAGCGAGCATGATGATGTGAGATTGTGTGGAATAAAAAGGAGGAGGGATTATCTGACCGGATAGCAAAGTGACATCAGGCCCGAAAAATGTGTGTATGTGTGTGTTTGAGGCTGCAGACAGTGTGACTGGGAAAGAGAGAGAGGGAAGGAGGAGGGGGTTATAGGGAGGAAAAGGCGTTTCCATTCTCAACCGGCGTGAAACGCGCGAGCACGATCGAGTGAACGGACGCTTAAAGTTTCCGTGGTGTCTTCGTTTATAACCACACTACATCATATACATTCGCAGTCTAGTTTTGATGCTTTTCGTTGATGTTTTGACTGAACTGTGTTTGTGGTGAACTGGACTTTGTATTTGGGTGGCGCACAGCGGATCTCATCCATCACCACACCGAGAAGAACATCATCATCATCATCTTAGCTGGATTCCCGAGCGCCCAAAGTAAGTCATTTACTAAAACATTATATGGTCGCATGGCATTCTTTGAAGTCCTAACCTATATTGAAGCACATACCTTGGCCACCATTCAAATATCTACGTACCATATCCTACCATAGATCTATCTATCTATCTATCTAGGCTGTTATTTTGTGCTGTGGTGTGATCATTAATTTGGTCATACGGTTTTGTTTCGATTCAAGTCATTCTTATCGCGAATAGCGGTCGAGGGCGCACTTCGCCACGCAATCAGACCGCTTTCATGTGCTCGATTCTGTCCGGTTTAATCTTCGGCGGAATTTGCGCCTTATTAAAATATTATATATATATATATATATATATATATATATATATATATATAACATTTTTATATTTTTGTCGACGAAACAGAATCCGAAAGCCTTTGAATAATGACTCAATTCCAGATTTTTAACTAAAACGTTGCTTGGTTTGTTCAGAGTGTCATGTTGAGAAATCATATTTCATTTATTTTTTAAATCAGCCATGGGGTTGCATAATCATGTGTATAGCTAAGTGATGAAAATCCTGGGAATGAATTGAAATTCCTGTACCCTTTATTATTTTCATACCCTTTTTTATATTATCATCTGGCAGTCATTGAACATTCAGGTTTATTAGTTAAAGGAGCTCAGTAAAACTGCTGTGGAAGCAGTCTGGACTAACTCATAATGCAACCTCAGTCATGACACAAACCCTCTTCCTCTTGGAGTCTAGTGCTTCCCTGTTCCTTTCACAGCCCTTTTTTTTCTTCTCGCTTGAACAAAGTAAAACCACATCCGAGTGTGCAAGTGCATAACCAGATGCAGTATCTGGCGGTCACACAGGTGTGTGCGTTTCCTGCACCTGGCGAATTGTTTCTGCTCTCCTATCTCATATATTGATTTGTGTTTTAAGGGAAGTAGGCAGCTCAGCAGAAATACACCTCCCTCATTGTCCTTGTTTGTGTGTGTGTGTGTGTGTGTGTAAAGAGCGTTTCAGGCTGAGATTGTTTGCTGGGCAAAAAAGATGCTGGAAACCTTGTATAACAGAAACTTTAGACCAATAACAAGCCAAATCCCCAGCTATACTGTTTTCTTCCAGTCCTGGCAGTCTTCAGTCTCTCTTTCGCACAAACAGACTACAGGCAAAACAGAAAAAGGGCAGATAATCTAAAGCAGTAGTTGTTAACTGGTGTGTTGTAACCCAAAAATGAGTTGCATGTCTGTTCTGAAAAAAAAAAAACAGAATGCAAAATACTTATGTATGTTAAGTAACACTTTTTCTTCGCTTACACTTACTTGGTAAAATCTAGTTGAATTAAGCAGGTTTTTTATTGTATGATGAACAATTTTGGTACTGTGTTGTGTGGAGTTGAGAACCATTGATCTAAATTTTGTTCACTTATGCAAGTTTTATTTTTCTCTTTTTTTTTCCAGCAGCAACCGTTTCTGCAATTCTTTCAACATTTATTATCTTTACTGCTGTCTCTGGTTAATTGAAAAAAAAGTTAGCTGCCTTTTCTTTGATATCCGACATTGTAACGGTATGAGATTTTCACAGTATGATAACGGTCTCAGAAAATATCACGGTTTCATGGTATTAAATAATCAATTCTTATTTTTATTGTCAGTTAAAATGACCATTAAATGAATGAAAACAGGCAAATGCTTTGTTTATTGAAATGCAGTCATCAAAAACATGTCTAATCAATTAAATGTAATAATCAATATTGGATTAGAACTACTTATTTTTATCATGAATAATTTATAAAAAAAATGTAAGAATAATAGAGTCCTATGAAATGTATTTTATTCAGAAAATGTATTTGTCTTACCAAAAACATTGGTAATCAAATGAAAATGTAACAACTTTTATCCCTTTATTTTTGGCAAAATGCTGCACAACAGAGATTTACTAAATTAAAACATGGACAAAAAAATATATTCCTTGTTTAAATTTAAATTTTATTATTTTTGTTGTTGTTATATTATTATTATTTTGAAAAGTACTTTCTATTGTACAACAGTAATATATTTCTCCATAGTACATAGTAATACATAATTTCTTCAAGTTAAACCAAACTTTTATTTTGACAGGTTGTAGTGAAGCCTTTGAGTTTCAGAGTGTATTCTCAAATAAAATAATAAATAAGCGTTCGCTCAGAGCAGCTCTGGAGCTGTTCATGTGTTCATGTCCTCATATATGGTTCCCGAACATTCTATGTGTTCTATGTGTTTCCTCCTTTTGTAGCCTTTTGTGTCCACATTTTTTGTATTCCCATACTGCAAATTTTAACTTCTTTTTCAATGGGGGATAGAGATTAGAGATAACAGCCTCGGACATTTTATCCGCTGTACGTGTGTGGGTGGAGTAGGGTTGCAAAGGGGCTGAACATTTCCGGTAAATTTCCAGAAACTTTCCAAAAGTTTCCAAAAAACCCTGAAAAGTCTACAAATATTCTGGAAAGTTTCTGGATACTTTGCAACCCTAGGGTGGAGCAAGTTGAGAGTCTAAGCAGTGAAGAGAAAAGAAGTTGCTTATGTGCAGGTGAGATTCTCCGTCTAATAAAATTATAAAATTATTTCCCTCAATACCGTAGATAAGCAAATGTTCACGATGCGATAACCGTGCGTACGTTATATATCGTCATACCGGTATACCGTTACAACCCTAATCTGACAGAAGTAACTGGCATTTGCTCTCATCCGGTCTTCATTTACATTTATACATTTGACAGATGTTTTTATCCAAAGCTGTGGACTTGCTTTCAATGTGTACATTTTATCAGTTAATTCCCTGGGAATCAAACTCATGATGACAATGGCATTGTTCATGCCATTCTCTACTGTTTGAGCTACAGGAATGTCATTGCCCTCCTATAAGTTTTCTCTTTTATCCAACATTTTTAATAAAGAAAATGAACTGTTCTCAGAACAATTTTCAGAATTTAAATATACCAGTCCGAGTCAGGATCAAGTGATTTCAATTCACCCAAATTGAACTTTCTATGTAGGCTTTTACACTGAAGGTTTTAGAAAGGCTGTCACTGTTGCTTTTGTTTCTGTAAGTTTTTGTTGGAATTCTGGAAATGTTATATATTTTGGCATAATACTGAATGACACTGGGTTGCAAACAAAAGCATTTGATGAGGAGGGTTCTAGTGCCATGCAAGTCTCTCTTGAGTACTGTTACATAAGATCCATTTGGGGTTTCAGGTTTGCTGTAAATATGTGTGAGTGTGTGTGTGTGTGTGTGTTTGGTTCTCCCTGGTAAATCATAGTCCTGCTGTTCAATCTCCTGAGTGATATAATGACCGTGCAATTTTACATCCGGTCTGTTCCGGTCTCACTCACAAGGTCGAGCTGAATCTATCCCCTGTTGAGTCTCATTTAAACAGTCAAAGGTTCACAGCACCTCTGATCTCTAGCAATGCTTTTTTTATTTTTAAACTGACTAGTAGGGATACTCCAATAAGCAATTTTGCAGCCGATACCAACCACCTTTTTCTTGTCATCATGATCGGCCGATCCCGATCATTAAAGCTTTATATAAGTGATATGTAAGCTCTCTGTTGACAGTGTTTTACAGCTGGAGCACGCTTTGATTGGATTCATCAGCTCAGATTGTCAGGTCTTGATTTACCTTGTGCCATAGAACAGGAGCGCACAGCTTAAACAGAGCTGGAAGATTATCGATCATCAACCAGGATCTTATTACTTGGTACTTATTCTATGTAATAATTTTTTTATGCTTTGTGGCATTTACATAGTTATTTTGTTCAGTAAAATTACTTGCTTGGATTGGTTTTTGGACTTTTGATGAAAAGGCTACAATGGTTCCAAATGCCATAACGTTTGATTGCTTTGAGATATAAGCACAAAATTAGGCCCAGATGCAGTTGACATGATTGTGAACAAGCCCAAACTTTATGACCTGTCATATATACTTTCTAATAGTCATCATGTAAAGCATAAATAAATAAATAAAAATGTCTGAGGTTTTCTCAGCAGTGTTGTAACAGTATAACACCGTGTCCTAACTACACATGCCGCGACACGTGATAAAAGGTATATTTTCCATGTTATTTAGAGTTTTTGTCCAAACCAGCTGCGATGGCGACACGCAATGATTCTATTTTAGAAACGGTTTCTATTTTTCTGCGACGACGCAGCTGGAACATCAACAATGACAATGACAATCTCAGGTAATGTTTATGTGCTTTATTTAATGTCAAAAGTGTATAATGTGACTTTGAATATCATTTAGTGCTCCCAGCTTTGTAACGTAGTCGTACTAAAAGCAACAATGGATAATTCACCTCAGATCTTGAAATTAAACAAATGGAAGCAAGAATGTTCAAACTGTGAACAAACAAGTATATTCTATGACAAAGATTGTTTTAGTAACTCAGTATGTATTTTTAGTAATGTTTAAATGGTGTAATATTTGTGAATTTGATTATGTACTTATATATTTCCTTGCGATTGCTGTCGAGATCAACCTCTGGTGCCATAGCCTACACTTGCCACGAGAGCCCGCCCACACGATGTTCTGATTGGCTGTGGTTCTGTTTTTGTCACATCTTGTAGTCGCGTCACATCAAAATCAATTTTCTTCCAAATTTGAAAGGTTTTCTATTAAATAAGACCATGTACTTGATACTGTTTTTTGGTAGTGTTATAAGTGTAGTTAGCATTCTTGGTGTAAACGGCCTTTAAACACACGCTAAAATCATTTTTTATATACAAGAAACAAATAAAATTAGAAGCACTATGCAATTTGTAGTTTATAAACATTAAAATAACAACATTAACTACGATGGCCAGACTTTAAATGAACAAAACATTTTGGTTGGGTAATTTATGGCATAACAAATCAACTAACATGAACATACTACATGTTCAAAAAAAGTTATGACAAAAACATTTTTGTTTTATAAAATAAACCTCCAATTTTCCACCTTTCATGTCAAAATGATAAATGATTATAGATATTTTTTTTTGCTCTGTGAATAATTCTAGATACCTTATTATCCACATTGTTTCGATTGTTACAATGAACATTAGCCTTTTCTTAATCAACTGGTTAAAACTGACAAAAAAATCTTTGGATTTTTGCATTGGTCTGAACCAGGGGTGTGCCATATCATACCGTCCACGATAACACCGGTATAAATTTTTACATGATAAAAGTGTCATAAGAGGTCAGACCTCCAACAAAGGAGTCAAAGAACCGGCCGACGCGAAGCACTTATGCCATGGTCATTTGCCAACATTGACAACTTAAAGCTGTTATTGATGTTTGCAGCCAATGTTTGACCGGTTATTACGGCTCGTGAGATCTAGCATTCTGCCCACTCTGAATCAGACACAGAGATAAAGTAGTGCTACGATTACATTTATTTGAATGAATGAATTACAGCATTTATTTGAATTAATTAAGAGCGACAGAGAGATTTGTACCTGATTCTGTTCAGCGTTCAACGAAGATGTGTGTTTATTTATGTGTGTCTGCGCATTAATATAGAACGGCAAGTCAACTGACTTAGAACTATCTGTCCATTAAACGATTTTATTGTGCACCTTCCAACCAATCAGAATCGAATATTCAGACAGACCATGGCATAAATTACTTAGTTATTGTTACATTAAAATGTTAAGGAGTTGTGTTATACTCTTACTTAAGATTTCCAGGGAAAACACTATCAACTTGTACCAAGGCCACTTTTTTTTTTTATTTACTTTGCTTACATTTGATCGCAATCACCGATAAAATGTTGTTCCATATATTTTTTTCTATATCGTCATAAATATCATTATCGCAAATATTCTTGAAATATCGTGATATAATTTTGAGGATATATCGCCCACCCCTAGTCTAAACAAAAAAGCAGACAGGTAAATCCACTCTCTGAGTCAAGTCAACTTCATTTATATAGCACTTTTTACAATAAAGATAGTTTCAAAGCAGCTTTACAGTGATAATAGGAAATTAATGGAAGAGAGATTGTTTTGGCTGTACAGCAGCTCTAGAAAAAAGGTATTGTCCAGCTAAAGTAAGTTTTTGATCGATTCATTTCCGTTGTAAAAAATCATTAGTTATTTACTTTGGGGCCACTTACACGACACCATTTTCAACTAAAATAGAAATGTTTAATGCGTTCTGGCCGTTCATTTGCATGGCAACAGTGTTTGGTGGCTTGAGAACGCAAACTTTGAAATAGGTTTTGAAATGATACAGTTATCATCTTCGTGTAAACTTAAAAAAACATGAATCTGTGAGAATGGTGATGGCATGCACGTAAGCATTACGTGTTTAGTCTATAGGCAAGCACGTTTGAATACTTGTGTGTGCAGGCACGCAGTTTTTCTTTACAAAATGACCACCAAATTACTTTGCATGCATAATACAGCATTTTTGGTCGTTTCTGCGGATCCATGTGAACGGGAATCATTTTGATGTGAGTGAGCTGTTTCCTTGGCAATGGCTTTACACAATGCAGCTGGGCTAGTAAACACTACTTTATTAGGCATTACATGCAGTTAAGATAAAAAGAATATGCTATTAAAACTTTTCTGAAGACCTACGCTGCATGCTGCACCTGTGTGAGACTGTTGCTAACTTTGCTTAATGCTGGTCTTTCAAATGGGTACATAACACACACAGTTTCTGTTCTGGATCTCATGTTAATCTTGAGTACCTATAGAGTAGTATTGCATCCTTCAAATCTCTGAAGAGTCTTTAGTTTTATCATATTTATAAAAGACAGATATGCTGTACCGATTCTTTCCGAAAACAGCCGAGCTTGTGGAGGAGTGCAGTGGGTGGAGCTAAAAAGTCACCCACACACACACACACACACACACACACACACACTACATTATTGCATTATCCCTAGAACTTTTGATTCACTATACGTTCGTGTTGTTTACATTATATGCACTTACAATATATGATCGACAACAAAACACAGACATTTGATGCAGTTTCACTTACCGCCTGCAGTTTCGACTCATGACCGGAACAAACAAACACACTTGCACAACTTGCACAACACTTGCACTTGCTTCTTCCACCTATTTTTATGCAACATTTTTTTTTGGCATTGCATTAAAAACCACTGGATGGAGAGGCCAAGATGTGCATAAAAATGTGCATAAAAACGTCTCGGTTACATATGTAACCCTGAAGGAGGGAACGGAGATGTATGTCGGACGTCACCAACGAATTGGGATCACTTCTGGGAGCCCTATCAGCTTAGAGTGTCTACAGAACGAGCCAATGCACATTGGCGTGCAAGATTTGCATCTTGCGCTCCGCCCCGCAGCGCGGGTAAAAATAAGGAAGGAGATGCAGTACACCTTGTTTTACACTGAGGAGCCGAGCTAGTGACTCGGCCATACAGCGATGGCACAACAACTGCGTACGTTCCTCCTTCAGGGAACGAGGGTTACATACGTAACCGAGACGTTCCCTTTCAGTCGGTCACATTCAACGTACGTCAGACGTCACAGACGAATTGGGATGTCTATGGAAAACGCCACAGTTATTGCCACTTCCAGTGCCCTGTGCAAGCCTCTCAGGCCCACATACTAGGGTGGAAGACTTGTGCAGAGAACAATCACTGCGTTCTCATGAGAGATTATGACCACGTTGGTGCGTTGTTCGCTTGTCTCATGTTCTCATGAGAGAACATGAACCACCCACGAACACAGTCTCAGCATGCTTGCGATGCGATAGAGGAGGGGGGGGAACACGGAGACGTACTTGGCGGGGAAAGCCCCACTGTAATCCTCAGGTCACCATCGCTTATTAGCCGAAGTAGCCCTTTCCTGGTGCAACAGAAAAGAAACTAGATCGGGAAATAGGCGAAGGGACTCCACCCTGTTTGAGGTTTCAAAGTCGAGGTTTCAAAGAGCGCAGAGTGACGCGCTGGGTTGTCGTGACAACCCACGCTGTCAGGCGGCAGCTTGACGGCACACGGCGCGCTGAACGCTCAAGCCCTTACGAGAAGGTTCAGACGAACAGTGCACCGACATGGTCATGTTCTCCTAAGACAACATGAGCCACCCACGAACGCAGTTCCAGCATGCTTATGCCCAGAATGCGAGATAGTGATCGTGGCCGTCATAATGAGGATAGGGAAACACACGAGTGGAATGTCGTCTTTAGCCGCAGTGTCACACTCGTGTTACTCTTTTAGGGAAAAAGCTCTCTTAGTGCTGAAGCACCAGGGATGACCGCGGTGCACAGATAGAGAAATAGTGCAATCCTGCTGTGCACACTCAACAAGGAATGCCTTCACAGAACCTTCTCACAGCTGAATAAACAGCAGACTCATTGAAGACGCCCCCTCAAACCCTGCGAAAACAGCAGTTGTTGAGCAATGCTCGCGATCACCGCTGTACGTGCCGTCACACCAACACCGTCCAGAAAGCTTGCTTTCGACTCGTATACACACTTTTCAGAGAGAGCACAGAACTGTTCGGCTCCAAATTGAAGAACAATGTGTACTGCATCTGCTTCCTTATTTATACCCGCGCTGTGGGGCGAAGCGCGAGATGTAAATCTTGCACGTCAATGTGCATTGGCTCGTTCTGTAGACACTCAAAGCTGATAGGGCTCCCAGAAGTGATCCCAATTCATCGGTGACGTCCGCCGTACGTCGAACGTGACCATCTGAAAGGGAACTTAGACGCTCAATTGAGGTGGATATTTTTCTGATAAGACATGCGCATAAACTATGATGGAAACATCTTTACCAAATAAATCCCTCGATGCGCAACAAACTCACATGACTTTGCTTCAACAGTGGATGTGATTGGATAACTGGGCTAACCAGCAGAGCGATCGCATCACATAGCATCTCAAATGTTTGTTTAGTCGTTCTGAAATTCCTGAGCCAAAGTCTGTAGACAAAATGATTTGGTTTAATTCCCTCCCAGAACCATCTCACATGATTGCGATCCCAAACACCAGGCATCTGAACGCAAGATGACAGCATTTATTGCGGAGCAGCAAGGCATTTATGATAAAAAGAGCCACATTTTCTTCCCTGATTGCAGCACATATTTTGTGGCAATTTCCCTGGAAGTGACAGTTTTGTTCTCTTGAATACATGGAAGCTGTGCTTTGTTCTTAAATTTTTAATGCAGTATTAAATTTTTTTATGCATAAGTTGAATTCCAATTTTGGATGGAAACATAGCTATAGTAAATGTGCATTGTAGAACATCTTAAAGACTGCAAACATCAAAGGATTATTACAAAAAATAAAATCTGGACTAACAGTTGCTGAGTGGCCAACCAATCTGCCCTCTGCAGTTTCTCTCACATTCACATACTGAGATGCTCACAGGTACACACTCACAAACACATGCACACGGCACCCTCATAATTCACTCCCTCTTCAGCCAAATGAAATGTCTCGCTGGGAATAATTGGATTTGATAAGACCTGATTCAGTTCAGACTTCTGCACTCAATTTGTGGTGCTACTGAAAGCATCTGCCAAGGACCGAAGCACAGTGTGTGTGTGTGTGTGTGTGTGTGTGTGAGCAATGGTGGGTGTTGAAGTGGGAGTTTTAAAGTAAAGGCAACATGATGCACTGTCCGCTGTTTTATTTGGAAACAAATAAATATATAAGCATCTATTTATCATCTTATAGAACAATGTGAGCGTGAGTTTCCAGCACACTGCGAACTAATCTTTAATTTACAGAAAACTGAACCAATCTTTCTGTTAAATTGTTAACTGATTTTGAATTTCTTAGTTTACAAAATATGGTGCACTGATCTTTCTGTTGGTTAATGGAATAGTGTTCTGGTGTTTGTGTCTGCCAGTTCTGCTATTGATTTTTTTCTTTTTTTGTCTATAAGATGAGAGTAACATCAAAGCGTTAGAACTTAAGGTCACGAAAGCTTTTGAAATTCAGATAACTGAAACATTGAATTCAGATAATTTTATAGGGCTATATACTAAAGTTAACTAAAAACTAATAAAAACAAAAAACAAACTAATAAACAAACAAAAAAACAGTTTTGTAACTTGAAATAAAGTAAACTGAAATACATTTATTTCAGCTAGTTCATTTAGTTTAACTTGATGTAATAAATTACCAAAAACTGTTATTACAAAATGTGGAATTGAATAAATGGATAACGCACATTTTTTCTTTTTTAAACAAACTACTCTGAATAGAAGAATAATAATTTTTAAATTGATATTTCAGCCAAAACAAATTCATTTACTCACCCACATGTCGTTCCACACTGATCTATGACTTTCTTTGTCCTGTGAAACACAATAGAAGATATTTTTGTAAAATGTCTTATGTTTTTTATTCATACTATGAAATTCAGTGGGGTCCTAAAGAACATTTTATTGAATGGACCAAAAAATTAAATCTTTTGTGTTCCACATACATTTTCTATTTTTTTTTGTGTGAACTCTCCCTTCAGGTTTTGATCAAATGGCCTTATATATTGAGCTGTAGTGTAACTCACAACAGCTTTCATTTTCACAACACGGTTGTGTTCAGCTGAAGCGGATGGGGGTTGTCATGGCAACGGCTTTCCTATACCCTCAATGATGTCATGTTCTGATGATGTGTGAATGAATTGATCTTTAGTCTGAAGGCACAGTATCCCTTTTAAAAGGACATTAATTCTGACTGGGAGTGAGTGTTACTAAAGATACTGATCTAGATGAAATACCAATGAGCAATATATTTTTTTAAAAGCATTTATTAATCTTTGTTAACGTTAGTTAATAAAAATCAAATTGTTCATGTTCGTTCACTGTGCATTAAGTAATGTTATCAAATACAACATTTGTTGTTTTAAAAATATAGTAAATGTTGTATACATTTGACCAAACTTAATAAATGCTGTGGAAGTATTTTTAATTGTTAAGTGAAAAGTATTTTGCATAGTTCATATAAAATATGTCAAATTTATTTGTGTTCTATGCTCTTATTTTATGTACAGCACTTATGTGCTTTATAAACAAAAAGAAGAAAAAAAGCAATTCATGTTAACTAATAGTACTAATGTTAACAAATGAAATCTTCTTGTAAAGTATCAAAATCATACAAGAATAATCTAATTGTGAGCAAAATTAAAGAATGGTAAATCAGTGCTCCAGACTAACTTTTTGCCTTGGTTGCACTGGTGCGCCTAACATTTTTATTTAGGTGCACCAGTACAAAATTTAGTTGCACCCAAAAATTTTAATTGTGCCTTTAACGCCACAATTTCAAGGTCACCTTTTTATCACGCTCCATATACATTCATATATATTATGTAAATGACAACATAATATATGCAGTTACACAGGAATTAAAATCAAGAGAAACAATGATTTGAACATTACTATTTTAAAACTACAGTTTTAACAAAGTGTTATAAATTAATTAAAAAAATAATAAACAATGAAATACAACTTACTGAATACAAATTATTGAAATAGAATAATAAATAAAAATACAGAATTTTTTATTTCCTCTGCCTGTTGTTACACTTACGTGTGGGAGATAATCGCATGGAGACAAAGGAGAACAGGTAGCAGGAACTTTTAATAACAAAACTCAGGAACACGTAAAACATGAACGAGAACCGACAAACACTGAGGGCAAACTGAGGGCTTAAATACACAGAGCAAATGAGGATAACGAGGAGCAGGTGAAGGACGAGGCACAGGTGAAAGACATAACCGATTAATCAAGATGGGGACAACAAAGTAACAGAGACTAAATCAAAACACATAAGACAGGGTATACATGTAACATATCGCCCCCTCCCGGAAAGGCGCGTCCTCGCGCCGTAAACAAGAACAACTAAGGAGGGAGGGTGGGGGCTTAGGAGGAGGGCGCGGAGCAAAAGGAAACAGACAGTCTGGGGAATTAAACAGAGTCCAAGGGGAAAAGTGGAAAGGGAGGAGCCAGAGGGAAGCCAGGAGCAGGAGCCAGATGGTGTGCCAGAAACCAGCCAGGACGAGGCCCCAGGGCGGAGTCGATGGTGGGAGGAGCCATGGAGGAGTCGACTGGGAGGTAGATGACACCCTGGGGACGACCAACGGAGAAAGGGCCACTGATAGAGCCGATGAGCCGATGAGCCCCCGCGAGGCAGAAGGTCCTGGAGACCGAGGTGGCACCGCAGCGACGAGCACCCGAGGTGGATCCGGGGAACCAGAGGGCAGCGGCTGAACTGGTGGGACCGAGGACAAAGGCGGAGCTGAAGGGAAGGCGGAGCCAGACGAAGCCGCAGGTGAAGGCAGGTCGACGACTGACCAAGGCAGAGCCGGAGAGACGAGGGAGCCCGGAGAAGCCGTATGACCACTGGTTTCCGGTGGAGCCGAGGGAGGGAGGAGCCAAGGGGGCACCGAAGTGTCGACGGGCTGAGGCGAAGCAGGGGGCACAGAGGCTGGAGGCGAAGACAGGGTAACCTCAGTGCGGGACAGAGCTGGTGGCCTGAAGACACTAGGCGTGTCCACACCGCGTGTGGGCGGAGCAGAGGGGCGGAAGGACAGCAGCGAAGGGAGGACTGAGGAATAGACCGACAGAGGAGGTGGGAGAGGGAGGCTGGGTGGGAATTCAGAGGCAGGAGACACTAGAGAAACAGGGATCGCTGGAGAGACAGGGGCCACAGGAAAAACCTCTTCAAAAAAGTCTATCAGGTCTACCTCAAAAACACTGCCCAGTTCTTCAATATAGTTGCCAGTGACTTCCTGCAATTCAACCACAGCGGCGGTGTTGTGGGCGGGGCTTTCCTCCCAGCCCTCGAACTCCACAATAACTCCCTCTGCGATATACGGCGTTGACGGCCCATGCACCTGGTCAGACCTTGTTGGTGGTTCGGGCTCCGAGGCGATGACACACTCCGTCCTTGTCCTCGGTACGGGCTCGTCTCTCGCGGGTGGCCGGTCCCCACGGTCTGCGGTGGGCTCGTGCAACTCCTCCGTTGCATCACTCGCTGGTGGTGGTTGGCTGGTCTCTGGCAGTGGTGGAGTGGGACTGGTAACGCTGTCCTCCTCAGCGGGGCCGATGGTACATGGCGAGTGGTTATTTACCAGTACCCACTCCACGAATGCGGCGAAATCTTCCTTTGGACCGCCCGCTGGAACGCGTGCCTTCGACCGCTCGCTCAGGCCGGTGTAGTAGAAAACACAGAGCGAGCGGTCCGGGAAACAGGTAAGGCACGCGAGCTGTAGGAAGTCCCGAGTGTGTGCCTCCAGCGGACGGTCTCCCTGCTCCAGGCAGAGAAGCTGAACTTCGGGAAGGGCCATGGGGAAACGGGGAAAACTCAAACAAAACAGAGGGAAAAAAAACGCCGCAAAAAACAACTTTTTTGGTCGGTTCTTCTGTTACACTTACGTGTGGGAGATAATCGCATGGAGACAAAGGAGAACAGGTAGCAGGAACTTTTAATAACAAAACTCAGGAACACGTAAAACATGAACGAGAACCGACAAACACTGAGGGCAAACTGAGGGCTTAAATACACAGAGCAAATGAGGATAACGAGGAGCAGGTGAAGGACGAGGCACAGGTGAAAGACATAACCGATTAATCAAGATGGGGACAACAAAGTAACAGAGACTAAATCAAAACACATAAGACAGGGTATACATGTAACACCTGTTATATATATCCCACTTTGATGATTGCCATAATTATGTGGTAACGTTACTGATAGGCTATTGTAGGCTACGGTGGCCTATAGTTGTTTATATTTCTTAATAAAATTGTGCCAGCTGGAACAAATGCTATAATGAAATTATGAATTATTACGGGTAGATCACAGCAGGATTAAAAGTGGTCGAAAGTACAACAAATTAACAATGATACTAATGTTAGCGTTTCAGGTAGGACAGTAGATATATCAGCAAATATCGTTCTCAAAGAGATTATTTTTGGAATATAATATAACAATGCACAATCACAGTGACGCCAACTGGGTTAAGCATTTACTGTATCTGAGGGAAATGTTGCAGCTCGATCTGCCAGTCTCTTCAAAGGAAGATTACAAACGGCGAATGCCAATTGATTACACACGACGACTCTGTTATTTTAATGGTTTGCTTGACGATGTGAGTACAGGACTCTTTTACTTTAATGGTAGGCATTTTTTAATTTGCATAAAACATATGGAGCTAATCCTGTTTTGTCTTCCGCTTCTTCATTCTCGCATCGTCTGAGCTGACACTGATGGGTGGTTGTCATGACAATGACGTAGTTTAGGGTGGCACAAGTTCACGTTCATTCTCTCTCTCACACACACACACACACACTCTCACACACGTGCGCTCACACACACACCTTCAGTGAAATGGACTCACAAACCATTTCAGCGTTGCGTTTATTTTGCTGATGCTGATTGGCGTAACTGATTCTCTGGTGCTCAGGTCGCAATTTCAATCACACAGCACGGAGCAGTGTATGCCTACAGGAATATCTGGACCACAGCCAATCAGAGGCAAAGACCCACCCCATCTCTGTCTCTGATTGGTTTAGACCACGACATGATCCAACCATGAGTGTGAGTTCCATCAAAGGAGAACAAACGCTTAGTTCGTGGAGAGGCAGCTGAGCGGATGCGAGGACGTTAGGTGCACCGGTGCGACCTAGGAAAAATTTTAGTCGCACCCTTACAAATTTTGGTCACACTCTAGAGCCCTGTAAATAATATGGTAATAGTTGTCAGAGCAAATTTATACTCATAATAGAAATAAAAGATGGACAGTGAAAAAAAATAGAAGACTAGAAAATTATGAATGACACATTCATATTGTTTGTGTAGGTGTGTCATTCTCTGCTGTAAGTGTTTGTAGATTAAAATACATCACAATTATGTGTAATGACTGTCACTGCCCTGGCACACACTCTCTAACCTGTCTAACCTACAAAGCAGTATGACATCTCACTCTCTGATATCTCAGCACGAACCCTGAGCTGTGTGAAACTGACAGCCTACAAACCATCTGACCAAACGGCACACGAATCCCACGCAAACTACATGATCCACAATCCCCTGTGTGGCACTGAGTCAGAGAAAGAGCCATCAGGACACACAGTAGTGTCCTCTACGGGATCTGGCCTGAAATCATTCAGATTTTACACTTCACATTGGCAGAATTACTCCGAAACACATAAACAGTTGGAGATGCATCATGCATGTCATGAGAAAGCCAACATACTGTTCTTTGATTTAAAGTCACCATGAAATCAAAATTGATTTTTTTTTTTTTTTTTGTAATTCATTTGGCTCATAATCTTTAATCAAAATAACTTCCCCTCCTTCTTGCAGTGACTTCTCTTCTCTGATGACGTGTTTATTGGGACAAGGGCTGGGCAACCTGTCAGTCATGAGAAAATCAAGCCCCGCCTTAAATTTGTTCTTGCTCCAAAAGCCATTGCACTCGGATATACGTCACATTAGGGAAGAAAAGACCATCACAACTTCCATTTCTGTCTGACTATCTATCTTTTTAAACTACTTTAAACTTTTACACTATGCTCTCAAACCAACATCGAAATTTGTCTAGTTCCAACATGACTAGTTAGATAAACCGTGGTACAATGCTTTATATCTGTGTGTGATATTAAATTATATAGAATTTTAGATTTGATTTTAAGAATACAAATCGTAAGGAAATTCTGGTTCTAATTCTAAAATTGATTAGGTTTGTTATTAAAACTAAATAAATATCTCATATAAACATATAAACAACTCATGAGCAAATGTTGTTTGCAGCCAGATTTTGGCAAAATTATGAATTTTAAGAATTAGCTCACAATGCTGTTTCTGCGCAGCTGTGACTGTATATGTGAGTTTAACTTTGTAGGCCGTGGGTAGGTGTAATTGGCTGAAGACACAATATGTACTATCAGATAAAATGCAGCAGCATCTTAATGAGGAAGAAAAAATCAATCATAAAATTGACTTCTGTACGTGTGCGGGTGTGTGTGGGAGTGTGTGTGAGAATATAGCGAAACTCTGCAACAGCCTCCAAAATATCTGCTGCCAGTGTGGAGGAGGGACAGAGAGAGAAGGAGATTGAGAAATAAACAGAAGATGAAGGCCCAGACTGGAGAAACACCAGACACAAAAAGACAATAAGGAAATTTTTTCTTTGTCTTTGTCTGAAAGTTTCAAAGATTATGACTGTCCGGAATGAAATGCTGGCACAGTATAGAACAGTAGTTACTGCATAAAATAAATGTGAATGTGTGTAATATAGTAACAATAATAATAATAACAACAACAACAACAATAATAATGCTAACAAACATTTATGGTAAACTAAAATACACTTTTATGTCATTTCTATGTAGTAGATTTAAAATATAACACACTACAGTTAAAATTATAGTCAAGCACTTTACATGTTCCTTAGTATGCCAGTTCAATTCAGTTTGCATTTAATTGTATAATGATTTTCACAATGCATATAATTTCAAAGCAGCTTTACAGAAAATGCATGTTTCTAGAATACAATTTAGAGTAATCTGTTAAAGTACTGTGTCAAAGTAATGTGCATGTCAAAAATGTACAGTTCTAAGATAATACAAATCATGCACTTAGCTAAAATCATGTATTCATTTAGAATTTTAACGAGCGCAGTTTCTGTTATGATGGGACCTGAATCCTGACTAAAATTCTTCATAGATAGAATTTTTTTTGCAGAAAGGAGCACAATTCAGCGGACACTATTATTTTAGACATAATGGAAGATTTGAAATGGGTCTGTAATCTGCCAATTCACTTATATCCAGTTGTAGTTTCTTAATGAGAGCTTGAACTGTCTTGGGACATGACCTAGAGATAGAGACGAGATAATAATATAGAGAAGAGGCTCTTCTGCTTCAGTAGTTTAGTGAATATTGGACCTAATAAACATGTTGTTGGTTTAGATGCATTGATAAGTGCATCTAAACCAATGTCCTATAGTTGTAAAGCACTGCAATTATTCTTGAGGGACAATAATTGAGGCTAAATCATAAAACGCTGTCAAAGGTTACACATTTAAAATAGTATTTCTGATGCTTTATATTTTTTTTCAGTGAAGAAATTAATTACTACTAAACTATGATGGAATATTCAGTTCAGGTGACTGTTTATTTGTTAATCTAGCCACTGTACTAAATAAAAACCTCGGATTGTTTTGGTTACTTTCTGTGAGTTTGTGGAGATTTTCGGTCCTGGCAGCTTTTAGAGCCTTTTTATAGCGGGACATACTGTCTTTCCACGCGATTCTAAAGACCTCTAAATGAGTTTGTTTCCATTTGCGCTCTAGGTTACGAGTTTCTCTCTTGTGAGCACGAGTGTTGTATCATGGTGCAGTACTTTTCTCTCTAACCTTTTTTAATCTGATGGGTGCAACAGTTTCTAATGTACTAGAGAAGATATACTGCTAGTCATTTATCAAGTTTATTTATATGTATGGGAAGACTGAGCAGTTAAGACAGATCAGATAAGTTATTTGTAAATCAATCTTTAGTGGTTAAAATAATTGTTCTACCTGGGTGATAAGAATATAGATATGTAGAATATCTATATCAGTAAGATTGTTTCCATGCGATAATTAAATCTAATGTATGATTAAAACAATGAGTTGGTCTAGGGACATTTGGCTTGCCCCCTTAAGGAATTTAGTAAGTCTGTAAATGCAACTTCCTTACGCATCATTTGTAAAATTATCACAATAAAATAAAGACAGTCGATATCGATAATTATCACGATAAATGTCAAATATTTATTTAATTCAAGTTTAAAGGCAGTTTTAGAAACCAGACCGTTGATTGTGGTTTTAACTCTTTTCCTGCCTGTGAGAAAACGCTTCCCCGCCAAACACAGAATTTTCTGGATTTCCATGTTTTCACTGATATATGCTAGGAGGCGCTATTACGCATCTTCTGAATGAGTACAGAATCTCCTGATCAAAACAGACGCGAAGAAGACGCAAAAAAACAAGCGATCGTATGTAAGCAGATGCATATGTAAAATAACATGATCATCAACATGAAACATCATATAAATCAAAACTGCCTAATGTTACTGAATGAAATGACGACCCAGAACGAGCTATAGGATTGTGCAAGCAGTACGGGTGATGATGGACTCGATTTACTCCATCTGTGTTTGACCATCGCTCTAAATCTGATCTGGATGTAGTCTTTGACAAAAACTTGATTTTTCTCAGCTTTTTGTTCAAAATGTTGCTTTTTTTTATGAAACTAACCCATATTTAAGTGTTGATAAAAAAGGCTTCTTTTTTTTTTTTTTTTTTAAAGCAGAGGGTCTGTTCTTTCTTTTGATACATTGCATGCTCAGATATTCATTCAACAAAATATTATATGGGCCATTACATTTTTTGTGAAAATTATCAAAAACCCTGTTTTTAAAACTTTTAAAAGTTTAAAACTTTTTTTTAAAAATGCTGGCGGGGAAAGAATTCAACTACTATTTATTGTCAGAATATGACAAACACTTGCCAAACAGGTGAACATTTCACAAATCGGAGGTAGAACATTCAAAAAATTTTTAAATTCTTTACACTTTTCAGTCTTTTTTCCTTAACAAAATAAATATCGTAATAGAACAATGTATTTCTTAGTTTCTGCATGTTCTAACGGGTGATAGTGTTTCAATTCATCAGGTTGTTTTGCCTGACTTTGATGGCACGTATGTTCAGCGCAGTTTGCAGTGCAGGCTGCAATATTAATAATATTATATGCTTTGTCTCTTAGAAATGCACATTTGACAGTAGCTTGATGTGACAGTAGCAGTAGCTTGAGTTGGGATGATTTATGTTCAACAAAAACAGTAACAACCTAAATAGGGTCAAATTTACATATTGTGACTGTTTGAGTTAGGATTCTTCTTTTATTAAAATTAACCAATGGTTATCCATAGTATCATACATTTAGATCATGATAACCACAGGTAAAACCACGCATATATCACCTCACTACCATGGTAAAATGTAATATGGTTTCTGTGGTATTTTTATTAAAAAACAATAGCCTTAATGAATTAGTATAAATAAAAATGCACAAATTATGTAGCTTAATAACATTTTTTTTTTAATTATATTCCATCACTACTTTAATACATTTAATACATTTCTACATTAATAATGTAATAAAGTTCGATATCCTACATTTCTGCCACAAAACCATGGTGCAGTTAGTGTTACTACAGTACATACATGGTAAATGATGGTGATTTGTAGATCGAAAAGCCTTCTAACTGGATCGTTCATGTCACAATGTTTCTCAGTGCTGTTGAGAATGTCATCTTTTTCATCTGGTTTAAACTAATTGAATCTGATTTAAACTAGCGCTGTTTAGTGGTCGCGTGATCGAGACACAGACATCTGCTCTAAGCTTGCATTGCGCTGCCGTTTGAGTCGAGCGGAATAAATGGTCCGGTCTGGCACGGTTGAAATGAGAAGCGTTGTTTTGTTCCGCTTTTGCCGCATAAACATTATATTGAAAATTTATCTAACTTTTATTATAATTTTATCAAGGAAAATTATATTGTGATAATTACCGTTAACGCTTTATCACCCAGCCCAAATCTATGTGAATGTCAAAATCAGCGCTTTATCGACTATACTGACATTTAAACTAACGTTTATAAATCAAATATAATTTTGTACATTGCATAAGAAATTATGAACAAAACAGCACCATGTATTTATGCATAGCTTAATACAAAGAGCCGAAGCGTCTATCAAACACAAACAGTAGTTTTTTTTTTTTTAAACATGAGATGCAGTAGCATGGATGCCAGCCGAACGTAGCCCCGCCCACAACATTTGAGGTTAGAAAGTTTGGTCCGGACTTGATCCGTTGTGGAGCAGCTAGGGGTTGAATGACTTTTATGTGATGAAAGTCGAGTCGACGTCAACTAGTCGTTGATGACGTCATAGATGAACAAATAACCCTGAACCTTGAGCTGAGATGTGAACGTGGGTTTTCTTGTGCACAGGACAGCTATGGCATATGACAGTGCTGCCCATAAGGTTATTGCTCATACATAACAGCTTTTGTATCAGTTGTTTTGTCTTTGGGTCGTTATATTGCTCACAGATTTCTGCTCGTTCTGAATCAGATACAGATAAGTAGCACAATAAGATTACATTATATGAATGCATTAGTGAGAGAGCGATTGCGTGTGAATTAATTCTACCTGCCAGCGTCTCTCTACTAATAGTGAAGCTGTGAGTTTTAGTTACTAAGAAATATATTCTATAACTTCAGTTTTAGAACAGTGTTAACAATACATTTCTGCGCTACTGAATGGTTTTGTGTGAGGCGCACACGATCTCTGCGTGATGTGCGAGCTGTGTGTGTGCGTTACAATGCAGCGCGCATTCGTTTAGAACTGTGATGAACTTAAGTGTAGCTACAACAAGCATACATTCGCCCGATCAGTTTTGAGCATCCAGATGGTATAATCAAACATGTCTTGTGGAGAGCTCTCTGAGTATGTACTTATTTGTCATTTTTAACTGTTGGAAACAGAGCCTGCGTGTCAGGAAATGGCTTATCCTGTTGCGCCCTCTATAGGCCAGTTAGATTAGTCGACTAGGCGGTGCAACCCCTAGGAGCAACTATGCTCGAACCAGAGCTGTTCGGACCAATCAAATTGTCAGGGTGGGCTTTATACGATGATGGACAGATGATCAACAGTAACGTAATCATCCACGTCACCAAAGAGCGCTTCGGTTTAATTTGTTTACTAAACGGAGAACTTGTTCATAAATGCATTGACCTTTACAATTTCTCTCACAAAATTATGATCGTGTTGGTAAGTACTGTGTGTATCCTTAAATTATTTTTACAACACCGGTAAAGATCGTTTACACTCATCTTCTTCTACTTCTTCCAGCATGCGTCGCTCAACATTAGGGCTGCACAACTAATTGAATTTCTAATCGCGATTACGATTATGGATGCCACGATTACATTATTCTGCATGCTTAAGAGGTGTTTAGAGCATGTTACGTTGTGAGAGGTGAATCACAACTACTTCAGATTAGGGACTAACCCAGCACATTAGGAACTACCAGTAACGTGTACGCGGACTGGTCGAACGTATGCGAAACACCAGCACCCGCCATTTTTTAAAAGTCGTGTACACAACCTATATATTAACTACACAAACTAACTCCACAAACATGGAAAACAGTGATAGATGGACCTCTCAAACTTTATGCTAAGGAGAAAATCTGACTAGAATCTGAGTATGACGACGTCAGGCTAGAGATGCAGTGGAATGGGGGAAAAACCCCACAAAGTCTTGAGACATGTTTTCTAAAAGTTAAATTTCATTTAACTAGGGCTTTCTAAACATGCGGCTCTCTTTTGCAAGTCAAAGATGTCCGTCTAGTGTGTGTTTACTTAGAAAACAGTGGAAAAGCAATGCAGAATATGCATTTCATGTAAATGGCTTGGTTTCGGTTTTGATGCAACCAAAATTGAACTTTTCTATTTATGCAGTGTTTTGAATGAATAACAAAGCAGCTCTACATCTAGTGGGTTCAACTGGATAGGCTAACACAAACATTCAAATGCAAAAATGACTCTTACATCATCATAATTGCATCTTGTGGTCCACTGATAAGGCTGGCTGACACACACCTAAAATTGTGTTTTTTATTTTAAACTTGATGAATATTTGAAATTCAATTGTTTTATTTTACAGCCCTACAGGAGGTCTATACATGGTAACCAGAGCAAGAGATAGCAGGTTTTTTTTTCTTCTTATGAAAGTGTAATGAATTAAACCAGAGTACTGTTTTCTGAGTAACATTAAAAATATCTATAGATTGTTGCAACACCGCTGGCACAACCAAATTGACTATTACAAAGTGCACTATTAAAAGTAAGAAACAGTCATGAAAGTGAACTCTCTTTAAAAGGATAGTTCACCCAAAAATTAAAAGTTGTTCCAAACCTGTATGAATGTCTTTCTTCTGCTGAACACAAAAGAAGATATTTTGAAGAATGTCAGTAACCAAACAGTTGATGGGTCCCATTGACTTCCATAGTATTTTTTTTCCATGAGTGAGTAAATGATGACAGAATTTTCATTTTTGGGTGAACTATCCCTTTAAGTGCATTTTATTTCATTAATATTATATTATCTGCAAGTACAGTCACATTCAATACAATTAAGCCCACTTCTTTTTTACAAGGTTTGTTAGAGCAGCTATTCTGTGTGGTCAGAATAGTTTTTCTGTCGAACAAACAAACAAAAATATTGGGATAACTAGTCCCCAGTAATTGACTAGTTGGTTGTTGCATAATTAGTCAATTCTTAACCCATTCCTACTTCTGTTGAAGTAACATGTTGTTGACGCACTTACTGGATACCTGAGATAAGATGATCTCACTGAGATGTAAATGTGCTCTTATTTAGTCTCTTTATAACCCACAGGAAGCAGGTAGACAGATGTGACGAGCGCTTTGCATGCACCTGAGGTGTCTAATTGCTGCACACACACATTCACTGGCACATTCACTCATTTTAAACTCTCTTTCTCTCTCCCATAAACACAGAGCGAACATCTGTCTTGTTCTCCCTGAGGCAGTGATATTTTCAGTGTTAATGAAGTAAAAGCTTTCTCCTCAAAATGCCGTATCATTCTCTGTCACATGGACAGAAATGGCTCGATGAATTCGAGCCATTTATACTTCACAAAATATCACAAAACAGAATTAATGACATTCATAAAACAACCGCAGCTAGGGATATACGGTAAGTATATTTAATTCTGCGTTCCTTATGAAACCCAGCTGCCACAGTTTACTTTTTTGGAAAAAATTTAGAAAATAAAGAAGACATCTGTTCGGTGACTCATCAGAATCAGAGCTTTGAATGAGCCGTGTGTGTAGAGAATTAGAACAGACATTATGGTAGAGATGCCTGTGATCTAAGCTAGGTTTTTCAGGCAATGTAACTGACGTTAAGTGCCTGTGTAAAAAAAAAAAAAAAAAAAAAAAATACCAGGAGAAGTGTGCTTAGATAATACAAAGTTAGATAATATAACATTAAAATAAAAGGCAACTTAAGTGTACATAAAGATAGTTATATTTAAAGAGTTAATTCTGAATGAAGACTTAATTCTTAACTCTTTCCCCGCCAGCATTTAAAAAAAAAAAAGTTGCCAGCCACCGCCAGGGTTTTGGATCATTTTCACAAAAATGTACTGGCCCATAGAATATTTTGTTGTATGAATATCTGAGCATGCCATATATCAAAAGAAAGAGCAAAGATCTTTTAAACAAAATCTATTTTTATTCAAGCATTCCTTTTTTATCAACACTTAAATATGGGCAAGTTTAATAAAAAAAAAGCAACATTTTGAACAAAAAGCTGAGAAAAACGTTTTTGTCAAAGACTACATCCAGATCAGATTCAGAGCAATGATCAAACACAGATGGAGTAGATTGAGTCTATCAACACCCGTACTGCTCACTCTGGGACGTCATTTCATTCAGTAACATTAGGCAGTTTTGATTTATATGATGTTTAATGTTGATGATCACGTTATTTTACATATGCATCTGCTAACATATGATCGCTTGTTTTTTTTGCGTCCTCTTCGCCTGTGTTTTAATCAGGAGATTCTGTACTCATTCAGAAGATGCATAATAGCGCCCCCTATAAATTCTGTGTTTGGCGGGGAAGCGTTTTCTCACAAATAACAGAAAATTCTGTGTTTGTTGGGGAAAGAGTTAACACACTTTTATAGTGGATGCTATGGGAATGCTCCTCGTGAACCAGTATCTGACGCACGTGTGCTACATGCCCATCTTGATTGGCTACTCTGGTTGACTACTAGAGAGGACGTCATCAGCTTCTTTGTCTTAAGGAAGCCGTTTGTCTATAAAGCTGAGTGCGAGAACTTTCTGTTTGTCTGTGGCTAGGAGTGAAAAATATGTCTAGCAAAGCATTCAGGAAGTGTGTGCCACCATGTCAAAGCTGGTTGCTTCATTGTGACCGCTTCAAGCTCTGCTCTCGCCTGGCATTTTTCAAGGGGGATGGGAGCCAGGTCTCTGCACCCCGTGGATCGGGTTCCGTGGCTGCCGAGGCACCCTGGCGATTACGATCCTGGGGGTCGCAGATAGAGTTAGCAGATAAGCTTGAGATGGGTCTGACCATTTCTCAGGCATCACCTGCTAGCTAGCTCTCATGCCAGACCTGGAAGCCTACTCAGCGGCTCAGTATGATATTGGCCCGGTCTTGTTCTGAGGAACTAGACGTGACGGAAGTCAAGACAGATGTGCTGAGTGAGTGTGCTTCCTCCCTCACCCCCACATATGAGGAGCTGGTCAACGTAATGACCCGTGCAAAGTTAACCCTCGGGTCAGAGGTGTTCTCTGACGTGAATAACATCAATATTCATGGCCATCAACACCTCAGAAATGCCAGGTATGGTTTACTTGTATACAGTCAAACAGGAACTGTTTTCAGGAATGGAACAAAGGTGTGTGACAGTTCAAGTATCCATGTTTAGATCAGTGTGCTCAATAATGTGCCTTTGACCTTCATTATGTATTGATTATGTTGTGTTGTAAATAAACTACAAACAAAGAAAGAAACATCATAATTTTAATCTCCTCATGTTCTTTCTTGGGTTCCTCACAGTCATATTCACATTTGGGAAAACCCCAACTTTATAAGTTTGTGTAAAAATAACACGTTTATGTCAGAATTAATCACTTGCACATCAGAAATAATATCCTCTGCTTGATCAAGCTACGTGACAAATCACATTCTTCTTCTGAGGTAAATTCAAGGCCCACAGCTCAGACGAGAAAGATTGGACCTCTCGTTGGTTTCATACGGATTACATAAACTGACCATATTTGTTTTCGATTTGACTTCATTTAAAAGTAGACACTTCAAGTTTTCTATAGACATGGTTCTCATGTATGTGTGGCTGAGTTTAGGTTAATTTTTGTGACACGCTTTAGAAAGAAGTTCACGGAGACTGAGATAGCAGAAAGTGTACCCTGTTTGTTTTATTTATTTTACAAAAGCACAATGTTTTGTTGTTATTGTGAGTGCACACAAATAATGACCAGAAATTACAGAGTATTTTAAGTTCTTTCAGCTGGTATCAGGATGCAAGTGCAAGTGATTGCACCGGCGCCTCAGCTGACCCCAGAGTGTTAAAGCTCAATTGGTCTATGGAGAGATAAGAAATCGCCCCTAGCCAATTGGATAAGCGATTAATCTCGGGTCATAGGTGTCCTTCCTTCCTTTCATCCTCGATCTCCATAATGAGTTCACGAGATTGTGTGATAAACCATTCTTCAGATGACATCTAGGCTCGTAGGCACATGTGGCAGCGGGCCAGGCTGGCAGAGCCCTGAACACTCTTGCAGGCTTATCAAGCCAACCTCTTAAAGGATCTCAATCTGGGCGAGGTAGTACCTCAGGATGAAGTCCTGGAGGTCGTCTGTGCAACAGATCTTGCATGCGGCTCACACTGTGGGTCGCTCTATCACTGCTTTGGTAGCCATGGAGAGGCATCTTTGGCTTAACCTCTCGGGGCTCAAGAAGAAAGAGCGAGCTTTTCTTCTTGATGCCCGGTGTTGCATTCGGGACTTTTTGGTACCACTGTCGAGACAGTGATTAAAAAATGAGTAAAGCGGTGGTTGAGGTCGAGTTTTCTCCCTCCTGTATAAATATATTGCTCCTCCAACAGACATTGATGATGAAATTCAGTAAATCTGTTGCAGGGGTTGGGTCCTTGTCTGAAATACATCATACAAATTTCCTGAAGAAGTGGAAGCATTAGCTCTCTTCAGCATTTAGCTAGGAGATTAAGAGATAATATTTATAATACTGTTCACTTATGGAATGAAGACTAGTGCAAAAGTATTGGCTCAGATATTATTTTTTTCCTCTTATTTTTTTTAACTTCAAATCTGACGGTCATGCTTTAAAGTAGTCGGAGTGTATATGGGGACACTAAATTTTCAAATAAATATCCAAATAAATTTAATTACTAAACTAAATTATATCAACTACATTACTTGAATATACACTCACCTAAAGGATTATTAGGAACACCATACTAATACTGTGTTTGACCCCCTTTCGCCTTCATAACTGCCTTAATTCTACGTGGCATTGATTCAACAAGGTGCTGAAAGCATTCTTTAGAAATGTTGGCCCATATTGATAGGATAGCATCTTGCAGTTGATGGAGATTTGTGGGATGCACATCCCGGGCACGAAGCTCCCGTTCCACCACATCCCAAAGATGCTCTATTGGGTTGAGATCTGGTGACTGTGGGGGCCATTTTAGTACAGTGAACTCATTGTCATGTTCAAGAAACCAATTTGAAATGATTCGAGCTTTGTGACATGGTGCATTATCCTGCTGGAAGTAGCCATCAGAGGATGGGTACATGGTGGTCATAAAGGGATGAACATGGTCAGAAACAATGCTCAGGTAGGCCGTGGCATTTAAACGATGCCCAACTGGCACTAAGGGGCCTAAAGTGTGCCAAGAAAACATCCCCCACACCATTACACCACCACCACCAGCCTGCACAGTGGTAACAAGGCATGATGGATCCATGTTCTCATTCTGTTTACGCCAAATTCTGACTCTACCATCTGAATGTCTTAACAGAAATCGAGACTCATCAGACCAGGCAACATTTTTCCAGTCTTCAACTGTCCAATTTTGGTGAGCTCGTGCAAATTGTAGCCTCTTTTTCCTATTTTTAGTGGAGATGAGTGGTACCCGGTGGGGTCTTCTGCTGTTGTAGCCCATCCGCCTCAAGGTTGCGCGTGTTGTGGCTTCACAAATGCTTTGCTGCATACCTCGGTTGTAACGAGTGGTTATTTCAGTCAAAGTTGCTCTTCTATCTGCTTGAATCAGTCGGCCCATTCTCCTCTGACCTCTAGCATCAACAAGGCATTTTCGCCCACAGGACTGCCGCATACTGGATGTTTTTCCCTTTTTACACCATTCTTTGTAAACTCTAGAAATGGTTGTGCGTGAAAATCCCAGTAACTGAGCAGATTGTGAAATACTCAGACCGGCCCGTCTGGCACCAACAACCATGCCATGCTCAAAATTGCTTAAATCACCTTTCTTTCCCATTCTGACATTCAGTTTGGAGTTCAGGAGATTGTCTTGACCAGGACCACACCCCTAAATGCATTGAAGCAACTGCCATGTGATTGGTTGATTAGATAATTGCATTAATGAGAAATTGAACAGGTGTTCCTAATAATCCTTTAGGTGAGTGTATATGATAATTGAAATGAGCTGATGACATCACCGTTTTCTCCAGAGCGGCTGTACAGCCGAATCAAATTCTGTTCATTATTTTCCTGTTTAACACTGTGAAGCTGCTTTGAAACAATCTGCGAATGCTGTAAACTTGTAATTACAGAAGTGACATGAATCACATCATTCACCTTATAAAACCTGCAAGTCATTTGTTTTCCTTTAGTCTGACACATACACTCATATGAACTCACTGTCCTCTTAGAACAGCCTGTCACTACCATCTCACACACACACACACACACACACACACACACATTGAAACACACAGCCTTCTTTTGTCTGCTGTTCTTTATTGTGTGTGTGTGTGTTAAACAGAGGTTGTCTATGCACAGAGTGTGAGGATCCCATGTGTGTCTGGGCAGTTTCTTCACATTTTCTTCACATGTGTTTTGTCTCCTCTCCGTGACTAAACTCTTAACACCCCTCCCCCCTCCACAGGGCCCCAATCCACATGCACACACTCACACACACACACACACAAACAAATGTTGGGTTTCCGTGTTTTATGGCTACTTTCCATAGACATAATGATTTAATGATTTTTATACTGTACCACTTGTATATTATATCCTCTGACCCTACCCTTAAACACAACCCTCACTGAAAACTTTCTGCATTTTTTCATTTTCAAAAAACATAATTCTGTATGATCTATAAGCTTTCTTCATGCAGACCAAAAAATGTCCTCACAAGGTAAACAATTGCTGGTATTACTATCCTTGTGGGGACATGGTCCCCATAACATATATGTTTATCAGGACCAGACACACACACCGTGTATACCCGATGCGACCGCAACCGCTAGAAGCTGTCTACACTGGACATGACACTTGATGTACTAAAATAACTAAAACGGAAATAAAAAGGAATAAAATCTATATAAATATTAAAAAACTTTAAAATTAAAATGAAAACAAAATAAAAAATAACTAAATAAAAAATATTAATAAAAAAATATTAATAAAAGCTAAAATAGTATCTCATTTACACAAAAGTAACGCTGATGTCAAACTCCCTTATTCATCTCACACATTCCCACAGTCTCTTGCAGCCGTCTGTCACGTATTGTCATGGCGACTCTACCTTCAGCCGGTGATGGCGTGTTCTTCAAGGACAGAGAGCCGTGAATATGTGTGTGTGTGTGTGTCCAAAATTCATTCACCCTCCACATGGCTGATGTCCCCATAACAACCGTTCCCGCTTGCCTTTCAGCCTGGAGACTGTAACCTAGCAACAAGCAGGAGTTTTACCCCACCCCCACCGCATTGACGCTCCCACCAATGAGATCTCTTTAATAAGTCAATTGTTTCTCTTAGACACCAATAATGGAATGAATGGAGGGCAATGTTTCTTGTGAATGTTTCTTGTGAGAGAAAAGACCCCACTATTCTCAGATTTAGTGTTTCAGAAGACAGCGCATCAATAATGGTTATTAGAATGTAGGGTTGGGCGATAGAGCTAAAACATTTATCACAATATAATGTTTCATATCATTCGGTATTGATAATTATTGAAATTTAAAAAAAAACAACTTTTTTTTTAAACAAAGACCAGTAGAAAAAAGTTTTGAATTTAAGCACTGTATTTTTAATTTGGCCAATTTATCAAGGCAAACAACTAATAATTTTAGTTTTAACAGTCAAACATAAAATACAATTTAAACAAACATCGTTCTTATATATTATATGAAGATTAAATAAATGTTAAAGAAACTTTTGGCTTGTCTCTTGAGGCAATAGAGAATTGGTCACTAACAGGCGGACCGTGGTCCGGGCCCGGACCCAGAAGCCGTGACCTACAGCCAAAACAGAAGGTTAAAACCTGACAGAGCGCTGCTATTTTAACCGGTGTAGCTTTTGTAGTCTTTACAGTAGTGGTAGTGGAACCGCACAGACCAATTGCATGCGAGTTAAGCCATCCCTCGTGATACCACTTAGCCAATCAAGTCTGTGTTTTCAAGGCGGTAAACTATAAACATTGCGACTACAGTGCAGACAGATGAGAGAGTTACATAAGAAAACCGGGAGAAAGAAAAAGAAAGCTAGCGATACATGTAGAAAACAATGGGAGAGAAATAGATGACTAAGACGGAGAAGAGATACAGACGAGAGCGCCGGAGAAAGTTGAGAAAAAACGTGAGACAAACAGAAAAGGGGACATTCAAGCTGTTCCTCCCTTTGTTTTATTTTTCTGAAGTTAAGCACTTTATTTGAACATACGCATTTTTCACTTTTTTTTTTTTTCTTATTTTGAAATGTAGCCCTTTAATTTATTTAATGAGAGAACGTTATACATATCGCATGCCCGTAGTCAGGGGGGTTCGGATGGTTCGAACGAACACGACAAATAATGTACTGCCCACTGACTGCCCACTATTTCTCATAAATTTTTTGGCCTTCAAACGTCTTAAAATGCACATATGTAGATCAGAGAAATCAAAATTTTATCAAAATACGTGCACGCAGTATAGGCCAAAAAACCCCCCAAAAAAACACTGACCAATTATAAGTTAGTGATCCTACAAATGTTAATTGCGTGACTTCTTCAAAACTTCATATTTCACAACATAAAACAAAAACATGTTAGCTTAGTAGTTCTGTCACGTGAATTTGTGATTTAAACTTTGTGGGGAAGTTTTGATTATCCATTCCAAATAATATACACTCCACACAGTGTGTTTGGACTGAACAAGGTGGATAAAAAGTCACCAAAATTAAGTATTTGAACCTCATAATTAAATACAAAATGAGGCTGGGAGGGCTGAAAAAGGTCCACTTTATAAAAAAAAAAAAAGAAGGCGTTGCGTAATATTGCGCCTGCTGCACCCATGGTACGGCAGCAAAGTTCCTGGATTATTACCTAGGAATGAGAGTATAGTCCCTAGCCATATCGTTCTAGAAAATTGCATCTTTTCATTTTCCGTCGGTCTTAGTACGCAATGTAACTATACACATCACAACATGTAAATAGTAAAATGTTGGCGTTATTTTGTCACTTATTGAGCAGTAGGCTAGATGGAGCCGTTTACTTCCAGTCTTTGTGCTAAGATAGGCTAGCGGTGAGTGCGTCAGACAGAGTTATGGCACGCACGGAGATAAAAATAGTATGTATGGACTTATTTAACTCTGGGGGATACGGTGAATAAGCTAAAGTCCCAAAAAGTCGGCATGTTCCTTTAAGTTTACATGGCTTTTTAAACATGCAGCACTCTTGTGTGAGAAGTGCAACAGTTAAAGTTTTAACCGCGTTAAGTTTTTTCCGTTGAGAAAATGCACAAAATATGCGTTCTGTGTGAATGGCTTGGATTCAATTTTGACATAACCAAGATCTCCGCATTGAGCTCCTCTATTTCTCTATATTTTGAATGAACAACGCAAGGTTCAACTGGATCAACCAGCTTGAGTACACGGAACAGGAGCTAGCACAATTGACAATGAAAGCCACACTGTAAGTTGATTAGTTGATTTATCCACGTTTTAATATGTTCTCGTTCATAGAGATTTTTAGATGGATGGCAAGGCTTTTTAGGTCGGGTAGAATCTGCGATCTCTGACCTAGTTTGTTCTCTGGCTTCCATGGCTGCTGCTTTGTAATACACTGTGTTTTCCACCAACTGGCAACCTGGGGTGTCGAAATACTATTGGATAAACTGGCAGCGTGTTTCGCACAGACAAAAACAGACATTCCGACACGGAACACACATTTCAAAGTAGAATAACTGGCTGTAGCATTGTTTTTCTGAGAAACAAATAGGTGAATTTAGCATGTTTCCTAAATATCTGCAAAAAAAATTAAGGTATTTGTAAGCTTTAGTAAAGTGAAAACTTACATACAGCACCTTTAATCATCTCAAATGTCTGCTAGCAAATGTTACGTATCTGTTTATAATGATGCTCATCATGGAACATCTTGAATGCTTTCATTGATGTTTTGCTGTATTCCCTATGTTTTTATTACTTTGAGTGTACTTTATTGTTAATTTTTGTGTTTTTCAAAATAATTGAACTGAATTCATTTTGAGTATGCATTCATCATTCACAGCTGTTGAAATAGCTTTTACATTAGTTTGGGCAAATTACGATGTAAATTAGGTTAAACTACTGCATGTCCACGCATGTCATGTGCTTTTCGGCAATATATGGATTGGTGTCCATATACAGAATGGTGACTGATCGGAATTTGGGAGATCTGTGATGTAGCACCCACACACACACACACACACACACATGAATAAACACACAAAGGTTATTGGAAAAAAAAATTAGCATGTGAATCCTACTTGCTTATATTTTTCCTGTTACACACATGCAATAAACATTCAAACATTGAAAAGGTCAACAGTTCACTTTCTGTCAGCATCAAGTTAAAGGCCCCATTAGCTGATGAGGTACCAAAATATGTTCACACACACACCAGTGTAGTGAACATTTGTTCATGAGTTTTGCCTACAGACAAACCGAACGAAGACACATAAAGAGCACATGCAGGTTTGCCCCAAAATTTCATCACTAGCCAAAATGTACTCAACAATATAGTAAAACCTGTGCAAGTTACTTGTAAGCTGGATCACAATTTTTAAATGCTCATAAATGAACCAAATTGAGCTTCAAATTATGTCAGCTGGTCTCTGTTAAGGTACTGAGCGAATAAATAAATATAATTTAGCAAATTTAAATTAGTTTGGTATGTAGTACCCTATGACATTTTTCATTTTATTTTTTCTCAAATTCTTTTTTCCATTTAAATTTTTCTGGATTCCATTTTTTTAATTGGATTTTAGTAATCAAACATATGTCTGATTAATTGAATTCATAAACCTTACATTTATTCAAATGTTTACAATGATAAGGCCCCATGAAATGTTCTATTCAGAATTTTTTTTTTTCTGGATTTATGATTTAATAAAAATGTGTTATAAAAAAAAATGCCAGTAATCAAGTGAAGGCATAAAACATTAAAATGCAATCAATTGAAATGGAATTCCTTATATTTAAAAAATGCTGAACAACAGAAGCTTATGTAACGGTGGAGGTACCAGGAACAGGCTGAAGACTCAAACATAAACTTTAATCAAAACTTCTCAGGAACTCAAAACAGGCAACAGGAATCCAATTTAACATAACAGTGACTAGACCAAGACTGAGTGAACAAGAGGAACTAAAATAGGAGACCGAAACGAGATAATTAACTAAACACATCTGAACAGAACTTAACTAACGAGGGTAACCAAGGAAACAGACAAGTGGCAGGAAACTAAGACAAAGAAACGTGACAGGATTCAAAACGTAAAGATCTAACAAACAGACAGACATGTGACAGCTTACTGATTAAATTAAAACATATATTTTTCCTTGATACTACTACTACTACTACTACTTTGATAGTATGCCTACATTCTACTGTATAATAGTAATATATTTGTCATAATTTCTTAAAGTTAAAATGAACATTTATTTTTGTCGTTTGTAGTGAAGAGCTTTGAGTTTCTGTGTGTGTCCGACGATAGTTTTCACAAATGAAATGGTGAAATGTTGGTAAAGTCTGGAGATGAAGTTCATGTGTTTATGTCCTCATATAGTGAGACGGCAGAGCCTGAAAACACCACGACTGTCGCACGTGCTTGAGTTTATATAGTAGGCCAAACTGAGACCAACATGCAGACTTCAGATTTCAATAGCAGTCTTTAATATTCACAGACACTAGTCCATTCTGCCCTTTGGTTAAGTGTACAGCCCTACTCTTGATTTAGTCATCTAAAATTTTCCAAATTCCATGATACTCCATGTAAACCACAGGTATGAAAGCACTGCATCTATGCAAGTTTGTGTTCCAGACTGTTTGCAATCAGAAATCCTGAGTCATGATCCGCACACATCCATGTCTCATCCTCGCTCTCTGGCTCTGGACGCAGTGTGCTTGTGTGTTGTAGTGATGCATCGCACATCTGGCATTCATCGCATTCCTGTACTCTGCATCGGCGTGAGGCCAGACTGTAGGACGAAGCAGAATTTATTCACTCCCTGCCGAATGCATGCATGCACATGGGCGGTTGCATTACTCAAAGAGGTCAAATACGGAAAACGAACACCGTAGATACACACATTCCCGCAGTGACGAAGAGGAGGAGGATATCCTCTGTCCATAAACGCAGCACGCCACTCATCCTCCCGTCCCTCGCCACTCTGCCTATTCATTGCAATTGGAAAAAGTGTGGTTGCCATGGAGACCCAGCTGTGAATGGCCAGCCGGCCCTCACTTCCTGCTGTTACTGTGGTTTCACTTCCTCGCTGGCTCAGAGGGCAGCAGAAAAAGCAGCAGCTGGATACGGAAGCAAGACGTAAACTACTCCTTTTCCCCTCTTTCTTCTACCAACAATCACTATTCCTGCTGTTAATGCATTTCATGTTTGCATGCAAAACCCTTGGATTTACCTGGATATTTGCAAAACCATTTGCGCTACAATTATGAAAATATATTAAAATAATATAAGAAATACCAGTTTGGAGTATCAAGCAGCATAATGGACTGTTTTGCATGTTTCTGTGTTTAAGCAGACTGTGTTTGAGAGTCTTGCTGAACCCATCACATTTTATGCACAGTTTGTACAGAAATTGGGAGGGTAATAGATCAGATAGTTCAAAATATCTGTGATTTTAATACATATGAATCAGTATTTTGTTGCATAACATCTCACATTTTTCTCTTATACTTCTCATATATTAATTTTCGCAGTTACAAAAACTGTGAAATATAAACAAAGAACATTATGTTATGTCATTATGTGAAGCTTTATCAACTCTCACTGTCTGACACCCAGTTGAACGCAATGAAATAATCATTATTTCATTTCCTTTTTAGTTTTTATTTTTAGTTAATAAATAATAAACATAAAATTCAGCTTTTAGAATTGAATTGGCTGTGTTATTGTGTAGAATTGCATAGCACCACCTGCATCCATCCAATACTAATACCAGTATAACCGGTTTTAATGTGGATATTGTCACAAGTCTAATTTAAATGTACAAAAGTGAGGATGAGATTTTGGAGATTTAATTTCAGTGATTTTTGTCCCTATTTATTGTAGATATCCCTATATAAGTATGTGTCTTATGATCACAACTCGGAGGTGTGTGTGTTTTGTGTAGAAATGTGTGTATTAATAGCACTTTTTTTGCTTAAATGACAAATGGCTGCCAACGGCGTCAGAAGCACAGCAGATGGCTGGATGGAGAAGAACACAATTGAACTAATGTTAAAATTGTTTAGAAGCAGAGTCTTACTTTCTCTCATTCGTCTTTTTCTTTCCATCTCTTTGTCTGTTTAACTCTTCCTCTTCAGCTTGATGTGGCTGTTTCTGGGAAAACATCACGCTCATCGTTATAAACACGTCGATACATTCGCACACATTGCACTAGCCCTGACCATCACTAGGGCTGGACTATATTGCATACATCTCAAAATGGCTCAGCATTTTGATGATATTCAGTATGCATCACAATACTGAATCTGAAATGGCTTGAAAGAGTGATTTTTATTAGTAGATTCACAATGTTTATATAAAACAGTTTTGTGAACACTTATTGTATTCATTTTTTAATGCTCTCATACTTGTGAGGATTATGAAACCAAATCTAAAGACTGAAAATGATTAGACAAATTTTGACTATATAATGAAAACATTCACTATATCTTCCCCTCCTATTTAAACCACACACAGAGCTTTCTCTTACACATGGTTAGGTTGAAAACATTTCACTGGCGCTGAACTAACATCATCAGATGAGGAGAAAAATACGTGCGGCTGAATTCTCTCACACACACACACACACACACACACACACACAAACACACACATATGACCAAGGCTTCTGACTGCATACATGATGACAAATGCTTTACAAAAGCTAATAAACAACATAGTTACTATGCAACCATTCTATGGCAACAATTTATATGCAACAAGGTCATATTAATAAGTTTCTGTCTTAGTTTGTAAGTGATGGATCTGTGCTGGAGAGATGCGATAATGTATTAGCAGCTGTTTACATTATCATAGTGTCTTTATTTTTGGACTTTTTATTTGGAAAGGAAATGAGCCATTTCTGTGTGGGGTTTGCATGTTCAATCAAAATCAATCATGACTTCTCGTATACTATGAAATAGTGGATGGATTTGAGATGTGCTTGGTGCAAATGCTGTTGTTGACTGTCATTTTTGATGATTTTATATACATATGTACACTTATATTATGTGCTGCTGCTGTGAATTTCTCCCTTGGGGGATAAATAAAGTTAGCCTATTTACTATCAAATCTGATTCTCTTTGTTGGCAACTCTTAAAAATGGGCAATTATACTTAATACAGGTTTATGTTTTTTAAAACATATTTTATATATATATATTTAAAATGCCTGTGATTGTGATCTGACTCTCATTATTGATTTAGTTTTCTTTTTACATCAGTTGGGATGCCAGCACAATTTGAAACAACAATACCTATTAATGACTACTTAGAACATTAGCAAAAATATCTAAATCCATGTTTGATCTCGATTGAATTTAAATCACAAAGTCTATAACATTCATTTCCCAGACCTTCTTATGGAAAACTAATCCAATCTTAATGATTAAAGAACAGGATTTTTTGCAGTATGTTTTTCTTTTCTAATAGCTGAAATTGTTTAATACTAATCTGTCATTTTCTTTCTCTCCTTCTTTCAAAAAGAGGAAAGAAAGGGAGTGATGTAGTAGCTTACCTGGAAACTAGGTTCTATTAACACTGCTGTGTTTTGATGCTATTGAAAGCAATTACTCCATCTCTGTGTGGTGGACAGAGTGCTTTAACTGCATTAGTTTCCTCCATCATTAAGCATAACCCATTAAACCTTTCCCACAATACAGCCAAGCTTCTAATTTCAGCAGACAAAGCAGACAGCGTACACATATCAAACAAAGAAACAAATTTACAACATACAGTGAAGCCAGCACATTTAACTTGTGGCATCATTTAGTTTTCAACTTCTGTTTCATTATTGATTGTTTCAGTCTGTAAATGAAATGATAAATGTAACAAAACCTTCAGATAGAAGGTGGAGACTTTTCTAAAAATAATAATTCAATATCATCACTGCTAATTGTAAAGCAATTAGTTTCACTCCCTCAAGAAATATGTATGATTCAAGCAAATCTGTCTCCACAGCAACTATAAAAATAGTTGATTTCATGCAGTGTTAAATAATATCACAGGCTATTATAAATGCATTGAGGATGTACGTATGTATATATATATATATATACACTCACCTAAAGGATTATTAGGAACACCTGTTCAATTTCTCATTAATGCAATTATCTAATCAACCAATCACATGGCAGTTGCTTCAATGCATTTAGGGGTGTGGTCCTGGTCAAGACAATCTCCTGAACTCCAAACTGAATGTCAGATTGGGAAAGAAAGGTGATTTAAGCAATTTTGAGCGTGGCATGGTTGTTGGTGCCAGACGGGCCGGTCTGAGTATTTCACAATCTGCTCAGTTACTGGGATTTTCACGCACAACCATTTCTAGAGTTTACAAAGAATGGTGTGAAAAGGGAAAAACATCCAGTATGCGGCAGTCCTGTGGGCGAAAATGCCTTGTTGATGCTATAGGTCAGAGGAGAATGGGCCGACTGATTCAAGCTGATAGAAGAGCAACTTTGACTGAAATAACCACTCGTTACAACTGAGGTATGCAGCAAAGCATTTGTGAAGCCACAACACGCACAACCTTGAGGCGGATGGGCTACAACAGCAGAAGACCCCACCGGGTACCACTCATCTCCACTACAAATAGGAAAAAGAGGCTACAATTTGCACGAGCTCACCAAAATTGGACAGTTGAAGACTGGAAAAATGTTGCCTGGTCTGATGAGTCTCGATTTCTGTTGAGACATTCAGATGGTAGAGTCAGAATTTGGCGTAAACAGAGTGAGAACATTGATCCATCATACCTTGTTACCACTGTGCAGGCTGGTGGTGGTGGTGTAATGGTGTGGGGGATGTTTTCTTGGCACACTTTAGGCCCCTTAGTGCCAATTGGGCATCGTTTAAATGCCACGGCCTACCTGAGAATTGTTTCTGACCATGTCCATCCCTTTATGACCACCATGTACACATCCTCTGATGGCTACTTCCAGCAGGATAATGCACCATGTCACAAAGCTCGAATCATTTCAAATTGGTTTCTTGAACATGACAATGAGTTCACTGTACTAAAATGGCCCCCACAGTCACCAGATCTCAACCCAATAGAGCATCTTTGGGATGTGGTGGAACGGGAGCTTCGTGCCCTGGATGTGCATCCCACAAATCTCCATCAACTGCAAGATGCTATCCTATCAATATGGGCCAACATTTCTAAAGAATGCTTTCAGCACCTTGTTGAATCAATGCCACGTAGAATTAAGGCAGTTCTGAAGGCGAAAGGGGGTCAAACACAGTATTAGTATGGTGTTCCTAATAATCCTTTAGGTGAGTGTATATGTTATACTTAATATAAATATATTCATATTTTTATATTTGTTTATAATTATTTTTTAACAGCCCAAGCATACATACAGGCCAAACAAATTCATAAGGGAAAAAAAACTAAATAATAAATCTGCTCCATATCGGATTCCAAGTGATCAAGGGTGTAGGGCGTTCTATTTAAACATAATGTAAGGGTTCCGTCAGTAGTGGGCAACGTATGCAATGACAATACATATGAGTGATCCAGACAGAAGGAAGTTAGCGAGGGAAGGGCATTAAAAATTGGATTTAAATGCAGCCTCGATCTGTAGTCACTAGTCACTAAATTTGGCCAATCTCACGATCTCACCAATCCCAATTTGATGACGTAAAACATGTGATTGCATCAAAATTTAGCTCCGCAGTCACCTCTCATGTTCTAAAGAAATATCACATGGAGGAACATTGGCTAAAGGATTTAATACAACAAACCTGATTTGCTGCCTCTGTCATCTCCATTATCTGCTCTCGGTGTCTGAGGCAACACACACACACAGAGCAGACAGCGACAGGGAAACGTGTGTGATTACCTGCATCTATCCTTCTTCAGGTCAAGTCATATATTTGTGAAAAAATCAGTTTGCCATCAGTTAACAGAAGATGAATATCTTTGTCGTAGTATCCATCAAATGTTTAAGGGGATTTCCTATGACTGCCGTCATTGATCTCTATGCAGTGAAACATCAGCTTCAGCGTTACCCAGGTGATGTGTTGCTCGTCGAGTGCGCCTTATAAAGTGGCACTTAAAGTTAAATTCATGTCAACACCTTGTTTCATTCATGAATGAATCAGCGTTTTTAAACATATTAAGCTGGGTGCACACTGTGCGATTTTATAATAGTCCTTTACGATTGTTCCTTGTCAGACTGTAAGGTGATGTAAGGTCATGATCCTCGCTGTGAGCCATGAATACTGATCCAAATAATTAGTAAGTACTTTAGAAGGATGTAGTAACACTTCAGTCACTACTATCCAAAAACTTACAAAATCCCCAAAATCTTACAATGACTTCAGTCATTACTAGGGAGTTTATCATGTTTTTCACTTTATAATACTGATCCAAATAATTAGTAATTCCTTCTGAAGGATGTAGTAACACTTGAGTCATTACTAATGGGTTACTATGACCTTCACTTTAGAAATAATTATACATTATGCATTATTCATGTTAATTATGAACCTGTATACAGTAATTCTTAGTAGTCCTCTGGGAGGTGTGAAAAAAATAGTAGTTATGATTAAATAATAGTAAACTACCACATTAGATTGAGCACTATTACGTACTAATTCATTAATCAGAGTTTCTTGTTAGTTATTAGTAGGTACTAGAATTTTAATATTGCATTACTCATTTGTTCCTGTGTAGTTATTGATTAATGACGGAACAGTATTCTAAAGTGTTACCGGTAGTAAAAATTCAAAATGTGCAGTTTTTTTATTTATAACATATGATACAGTTAAGCAACATCACACAAGCAAGCTGTTTTCCTGAATATCATCACGACTGAAAATGTGACACTGATTTCTTACGACAGTTCAATACACAAGTAGTTAATATTAAAGTGCCCCTATTATGGATTTTTGAAAATGACCTTTCATGTAGTGTGTAAGTGTAGTTCCCTTTCGAACAGTCAGTCGTACTGCGTCTTAAGACGCAATGGGAAATAATCTATTTCTCGAATTACTGAAGCATTTTTGTAAAATCACGCAGTACTACTGCTCAGTCAAAACAGTGTAGAGACATCTCGCACGCTATTGGCTGGCCAGTGGGAACTGCATGAACCAATGGCAGAACAGCGTAACTGAGCGAACCAATGGGCACAATGCCCGCGAAGCAGGGCACAAAGCCCGCGAAGGTGAGCACAAAGCCCGCCAAAATGGTTGTGGCATCTGCCTTAAAGGTACGCTGTAATGCCCTAAAACGTCAGATTAATCTCCTTCAGCGATGATCTCGGTCCTTGCTGATAAACTCTCGAAGCTACACCACCTTTCGCCGAGAAAAGACGAGCCTGCAGCGGAATAGCGAGCTAGCCAGCCTGGATATCCTGCAACGAGTCAGCGGCCTGTTTCAGCGCGCTTAATTGCCAGCGGTCCTGTGAGCTGTCGCGCCTTTCTCCTGCGCTCTCCGGTGAAACACTACGGTGTATCCTTGTTTTTACAATGAGCGACTTACGTAATGTCGCGCAATATATGTGTAACATGCAGCACTCACCTGCATGAAGAGGACGGCCACGATGTGTGCGTGATCTGTCTGGGCTAAGCCCACGCAGACGCTGCTCTCTCCGGGTCCGGCTGCTCTCACTGCGAGGGTATGCCCATCTCCTCTCTCCGCTCGCGGATAGCGCTCTTCTCAGAGCGCTCTCCCGCCCCTCGCGCTCTCCCGCCCCTCGCTCTCTCCCGCCCCTCGCGCTCTCCCTTTCCCTTTCCAGTCCGAACCCCGGCGGAAAAAGCGGCGGAGCCCGAGGGCTGAGTACACCTAGGCTAACGAGCTCACGTCGGCCCAGTGCCCGCGTGCCTCGTCTTCGCCTCAGAGAGACGTTTCTCCCGTGACGTTCTCCCAAGCCGAGGGCCTGGTCTCATTCGCCGGCAATGATGTGCGCGGGAGCATCCACACGATGACTCCGTGTCTCTCGCCACTTCTGACGCTAAGGAATGGTCGGGCTCCATCGACGACCCCGCCCCCTCAACTTCACAGCAATGCAAATTCCCCAGCGGGTATCGCGTGTGTCTCGGCTGAGACCACGCCGAATTTGCACGATGAGATGGTGCTGCCGACCCCGCGGGCTCGGCTCGCCAGCCTCGATGCATCCCGCCTCCCTCTCTCTCTCTCTCCCCGTGCTGAAGAAGCGCTGCGGACAGAGAATGCCAGAGTGGACGAGCGAACTCACGGCGGAGCTCTCCCCGCGTGTCTCGCTTTCAGACTGCTAGAAATATTGAGGGCGCGGCTTACGTTACAGCCTGTTCTCACTGCAGCTCGCGCTTATTGCCATGGCAGCGCGCGCACCCTGTTGAGAGCGCGACTTACGTCATTGCTGCACTCGCTGTCTAGCGCATAGCGGCGTTGTGAAATGGCGGCCAAGCCCTGCCCCTTTTTCACTCTCTATCACTTCTCCCAGTTCCCTCTATTCAGGCGACTGGAGAGGTTCAGCATTGCAGTATACGAGCCTGTTACAAAGCACACTCGCCTGCACACAAAACGCACTGTTGAGAGAGTGACTTCTCTCTACCACTTCTCTCAATCCCCTCTATTCAGGCGACTGGAGAGGTTTATCCATTGCAGTATACGAGCCTGTTATAAAGCACGCACACCTGCACACAAAACACTGAGAGCATGACTTCTCTCTACCACTTCAGGCGACTGGAGAGGTCCACCATTGCAGTAAACGAGCCCGCTATGAAGCGCACACGCCTGCACACAAAACGCTGTATTAAAGGCGATCCTAATAAGCAATTAAGAGTATTTTCCTTTTATGACTGTAGGCAGTGTGTCCCCTACATAGTGTGCACCACTGCATATAAGCACTGTTAATTCAGCGCTATGGAATCAATCAAAAGATCAGGAAGAGAGGAGGGTTGAGTCCCGCCCAGGCCGGTCCGCCTCAAGCTTGGCATTCTGGCCAGCTTGGATCAAAGTGGGCCGCGGCTGTGTCAAAGCCCTGGCCCCATGGTCGAATGAGCTTGGGGACAGTTTCCAGATGGATGGTGGTCACCACAGATGCCTCCAACATGGGTTGGGGCGCTCTGTGCAAGGGAGAACCGGCCTTCGGCTCCTGGTCGAGCACGGAGTCACGGTTGCACATAAACTGCCTAGAAATGCTAGCAATAGTGCTGGCCCTCTAGACTTTTTTTACCACGTCTCTCAGGTCACCATGTTCTAGTCCGCACGGACAACACGACAGTGGTCTCCTACATAAACCGCCAAGGCGGGCTCAGGTCGAGATGGCTCAACCAACATGTCAGACATCTCCTCCAATGGGCAAAAGGCAATTACACTCGCTGAAAGCAGTGCATGTGCCAGGCAGACTGAACTAGGGAGCAGACATGCTCTCCAGGGGCCTCGTGTCCCCAGGAGAGTGGACACTACATCCCCAAACGGTTCAAATGATATGGAATGTTTTCGGGAGGGCAGAGGTCGTCCCCACGAAGACTACTGTCACTGCCTGATTTACTTTTCAAAGAGCAAGGATGTGCTGGCCCACGAATGGTGCTCAGCCAGAAACCATAGCCCAGTGTCATGCGAGATATCACAGATACTCGTATTTCTACAAGAGATGTTGGATGCAGGACGAACTCCATCCACACTCAAAGTCTACACAGCAGCTATCGCCGCTTCTCATGCACCGATAGCTGGCCAATCAGTAGGCAGACATGACATGGTTGTGAAGTTCTTAAAAGGAGCCAGGAGGCTTAACCCTCCTCGCCCTCCTACAGTGCCAGCGTGGGACCTTTCACTGGTCCTGCGAGCACTAAGAGAACCTCCCTTCGAACCTTTACAGACAGCCGAATTAAAACCGCTTTCGCTGAAAACTGCCCTGCTATTAGCACTGGCATCAGTTAAGCGTGTTGGTGACATTCAAGCGCTCTCTGTGAACGCGTCATGTCTATAATTTGGCCCAGGTGATTCTAAATTCATCCTCCATCCGAGACATGGCTATGTACCCAAAGTGCTTTCAACACCGTTCAAAGCACAGGTAATCACTCTCTCTGCTCTCCCCCCCTCTGAGGATAAGAGACAGTTACACCTGCTCTGCCCAGTTAGGGCTCTTAGAGCATATACTGAGCAGTCATCCCACTTTCGACAGTCGGAGCAGCTCTTTGTAAGTTTTGGTGGCCGCACTAAAGGCCACCAAACAAAGGTCACCAAACAAAGCCTGGCCAGATGGCTAGTGGACGCAATAGCGTTAACTTAGGACACTATGGGCCTCCAATGCCCCATAGGTGTCAAAGCTCACTCCACTCACTCTATTGGTGACATCTGTAGATCGGCAGGCTGGTCCTCACCATCTATTTTTACCAGATTCTACAGCCTGGAAGTTTTTCCTTGTAGTTACTGGCCTTCTCCAGCCCAGTATGCATATAAATATATATATATATATATATATATATATATATATATATATATATATATACACAAACACACACACACACACACACACACACGTGTATATATACACTAATATATGTTATGATGTGTCAATAACTCTAGTCTTGGGCCCTTTATTAAGTGTTCAGCTTGAGAGAGTACATGTCATTGCGCCTATATAGCACGGCGGGATTGAACAGGTTCCCATTGCGTCTTAAGACGCAGTACGACTGACCGTTCGAAAGGGAACGTACTCGGTTACTTACGTAACCTCGGTTCCCTGAGATAAGGGAACGAGTACTGCGTAGACGGCCGTGCTATGGCGCTAAAACAACGGGTGAACGTCGCTTCAGTCGATATAACCTGACGTTTTAGGGCATTACAGCGTACCTTTAAGGCAGATGCCACACCCATTTTGGCGGGCTTTGTGCTCACCTTCGCGGGCTTTGTGCCCTGCTTCGCGGGCATTGTGCCCATTGGTTCGCTCAGTTACGCTGTTCTGCCATTGGTTCATGCAGTTCCCACTGGCCAGCCAATAGCGTGCGAGATGTCTCTACACTGTTTTGACTGAGCAGTAGTACTGCGTGATTTTACAAAAATGCTTCAGTAATTCGAGAAATAGATTATTTCCCATTGCGTCTTAAGACGCAGTACTCGTTCCCTTATCTCAGTGAATGAAAACATCCTGCAAAGTTTTTAATCTGAAAGTGCACTGTATATAAAGTTATTGTCTCAAAAGTAAGAGTTGACTCTGAGTCAATTAAACTAATAGTTTTTCCCTTACGAATACTACAAATAAAACCAAAAAACCATGGTTATTGTAGTTAAACCATGGTAACCACAAATTAGCCATGGTTTTGCTACTCTAACCATAGTTTAACCATGGTATTTGTGGTAAAACTGTGGTTATATAAATGATAATCAATTAGCCAAAAAACCATGGTAATTACACTTTTACTATAATAAAATATTTGGTTATTTTTCGTAAGGGTTCGTCAAGACGAAACATTAGCATATTGCCCGTCCACTTATTGCGCGTGCAGACAGCAGGGAAAACTTAAACCACCTCAAACACTGCAGCGGATACTGGATAGTATCATGTCGAGAAGACGCTGTGCTCTATAATGTGTTTATTGTGTTTCATATTGTGTAGGTATCTGGCTAACCGGCTAACTCACGTTATTAATGTCTTACTGAAATACAACTGTAAATCAGCTGTGGGCTGCAGTATTACTTAAAACTGTGTCTATCAATGCAGATTGTCTGTTGTTCTTACTACTTTGAGTAAAGATAAAGGATGGAGCAAGATTTGTTTTGCAAACTTTAATGTTACATCAGTCATTCACATTAATGCTTGGCTAACGTATGCACTGTTATTGATACAGTTCCTGCATGTGCACCACAATAAATTAGAAACACACACACACACAAACACACGCACACACACAGGTTTGTTGATGGACGCAAATTTGTTAATGCTGATGGTGAGGAATTACAATGTACCTCAAGCTTAGTAGCATCACCGAGAAACGTCCTGCTCAAGGTTCTGGTTGAATAACTAGTTCTTTCAATGTTTCATCAGCGACTGGTGTAAAATCAGCAGAATCGGTACTGTCTTTACAGTGTGTACAATCGCTGAGCTTAAGGAAGCCTCTGGACGGAGCTGAAGTTTATGGTAATGGGCGTTTGTTTCCGAAATATGCGCTGTACGTGGTAGACCAATCACAACAGACTGGGCCATCTGACCAATCAGAGCAGATAGGCTCGTGGAAAGGAGGGATTTAGAGAGACTGATTCATCCATCGAGTTGTTTGAGAATCATTGAACATTGTGGTGATGTGCAATGTATATTATGAAAAAAATGTGACAGTTTTTTTAACTTTGATGCATGTAAACCTGTTGTGAGACCTCCACAACTAAATTAGCAAACTTTAAAATAGCATAATGGGGCACTTTAATGTCACTTACATTTTAGACGCAGCATTGACTGTTTTTGTTCTATTTCAACAGCAGTGAAAATAGTTCCAAACAAAGATCACAGCAGAACCATAGCACATCTCTCAGCAACACTGTTTCATTACTGAATGAAGTAAACGAATCGGTTGAGTCAAAGATTTAATGACCCATTCATGACTCATTCTTGAATGAATCAGCTGTTTTAATGAATCATTTGAATGTATGACTCAATTTTTTTCAAATATTTAAAATAATAATTGAATAATTAATACCTAATTGAATTTATTGATCAAATTTAAGAATTTGAAATGAAAGATGAAGCATACATTTAATTAGTTTAGGTGGGGGGGAAACCCTTTAAAAGTAATGTAATGCCCTTGGGGTAAATATCACAAATATGCAGATTTAATTATGCCAAAGCTGATAGAACACTGATGAGAATATTGCTTCAGAATAAATTACATTTACAACTGCTTTAAGAATATCTCGAACAAAAGATTGAGTACAAATATAGATCTGTCAGTATTAGTCAAGTATTTAATTGTACTTTTAATTGTAATTTTAAGTATATTTCTGAGAAGTAATGTACATAAAGCATATTTCTAGTACATAAAAAGTAGACTGAAAGTATTATATATTATTTTTAGTTTAAAAGAAGTATAGGCTACTAATAGCACACATTACTTTTTGTAAGGGTAATCATAATATTTTCATTCTGTTTTATTCTATTATAAAATTATTCTATTCATTCTCAGTCTTCTTTCCCAGATCTATTTGCATACTGCATTGTGATTGTTCTTGTTTTTCTATTATTTATATGCTGCACATTAATGTTAATTTTTTTACAGTACAAAAGCAAGAGGCATGTTGAGTGTCATAATAAAAGCAAAATCTATACCTATCTGAAACTTTAACACTATTCTTTGCATTGCTCTTCAGCGTTTCTTTCAGAAATGGCTAATTTAATTTACAATGTTTCATGAGACATGAGATGTGTCAAGCTACATTTGCATGGACTTTATACATTATTATTATTCTCTCTGTCTCTTTCTTTCTCTCTCCGTATCTCTGTATCTCCTTATCTTTTTCTTCTCTCCCTCTGCTGGTGGATTGTTTAAATGTAGCACCGTATTTAGGTCACCAGCAGATCAGTGCATTTTACAGACACTATCACACACGGTAGCAAATAAACAGCAGCATGTCAACAGTGTTTGTACGTATATGAAATTTCTATAAAGAGTGTGTGGGAGATGCCTTTGTATGTGTTCCACTCTTTCTATTTCTTCCATCACTCACACACACTCACACACTGTATTGTAGCAGTGACATTGAGGGTGATGAATGTAGAATGTCTGCACTGTTAAACCGGCTGCCACAAAGCACAAACAATACATTGTAAAATAACAGAGGCGTCCATCTTGGCTCTGGATCCTGCACAGTTTCCTCAGACCTCTGTCCTCATGTGGGCTGCCAACAGCAAAAGCGTTCAGATTGATTTGTTTGCCATCACAGTAAATGTGGCCACATGGAGCTCGCGATATATCGTACCACGTCTTGGTATTTTGACAACATGAAGGTGCTGATGATAACAGCACTGTTTGTGAGGCAAAAATTTCTGAGGAAGTGGGAAGATCTTGCTTTTGTTAATTGTGATGGTCATGAGCTCCACTAGAGGGAGACTGAGAGCAGTGACAAGAGAAACTTTGACCTATAACTCTCAGGGTCTGTCCCATAGACTGTAAAAAAAAAAAAAAAAAAAAAGAAGATGGACAAGGTGCCTCTGCTTCCTTCCTCATAGGAAAAATAAGCCAAAATATCCCAGGAACTTTGCTAGTTGCATTCAGTACTAGTCCTTAAAAGAGATTTCTGCTCTTTTTGGTAATACTGTTTGTATTGCCGAAATACATTCTTAGGTTATTCTGATATCGCACAATGTGAAACAGAGCTTACATATAAGTTTTTGTGCTTATCTGTTCATTCTGTCTGTGTTTCCCAGAGAATGTCTGAATACAGCTCGTTGTTGAGTGATCTGTCTGAGAACATCACTAATGAAGACGTGGAGCAGCTGAAGTCGGCCTGTAAGGATGACATCCCTGAAGATCAGAGTAACTCCATCACCTCTTCCAAAGAGTGGTTCAGCTACCTGGAGAAGAATGACAAACTGGCACAAGGTGAGTCAGTGAGCAAAAGACATCCGCCCCTTTCAAACAGAAGTAAACATTAGCATACTTTGAATAAAAGTATTTAATATACTTTAAAAGTTTGGTAACAAGCATTGGACAATACTGAAGCTACTTTTTCAGAACTCTTCATAAAGTCTGCATAACTAAAATTAATCTTGGCTAAACAGTTAATTTCACCTACAAAACTTACGCAGACCAACAAAACACTTCATATACACTCACCTAAAGGATTATTAGGAACACCTGTTCAATTTCTCATTAATGCAATTATCTAATCAACCAATCACATGGCAGTTGCTTCAATGCATTTAGGGGTGTGGTCCTGGTCAAGACAATCTCCTGAACTCCAAACTGAATATCAGAATGGGAAAGAAAGGTGATTTAAGCAATTTTGAGCGTGGCATGGTTGTTGGTGCCAGACGGGCTGGTCTGAGTATTTCACAATCTGCTCAGTTACTGGGATTTTCACGCACAACCATTTCTAGAGTTTACAAAGAATGGTGTGAAAAGGGAAAAACATCCAGTATGCGGCAGTCCTGTGGGAGAAAATGCCTTGTCGATGCTAGAGGTCAGAGGAGAATGGGCCGACTGATTCAAGCTGATAGAAGAGCAACTTTGACTGAAATAACCACTCGTTACAACCGAGGTATGCAGCAAAGCATTTGTGAAGCCACAACACGCACAACCTTGAGGCGGATGGGCTACAACAGCAGAAGACCCCACCGGGTACCACTCATCTCCACTACAAATAGGAAAAAGAGGCTACAATTTGCACAAGCTCACCAAAATTGGACAGTTGAAGACTGGAAAAATGTTGCCTGGTCTGATGAGTCTCGATTTCTGTTGAGACATTCAGATGGTAGAGTCAGAATTTGGCGTAAACAGAATGAGAACATGGATCCATCATGCCTTGTTACCACTGTGCAGGCTGGTGGTGGTGGTGTAATGGTGTGGGGGATGTTTTCTTGGCACACTTTAGGCCCCTTAGTGCCAATTGGGCATCGTTTAAATGCCACGGCCTACCTGAGCATTGTTTCTGACCATGTCCATCCCTTTATGACCACCATGTACCCATCCTCTGATGGCTACTTCCAGCAGGATAATGCACCATGTCACAAAGCTCGAATCATTTCAAATTGGTTTCTTGAACATGACAATGAGTTCACTGTACTAAAATGGCCCCCACAGTCACCAGACCTCAACCCAATAGAGCATCTTTGGGATGTGGTGGAACGGGAGCTTCGTGCCCTGGATGTGCATCCCACAAATCTCCATCAACTGCAAAATGCTATCCTATCAATATGGGCCAACATTTCTAAAGAATGCTTTCAGCACCTTGTTGAATCAATGCCACGTAGAATTAAGGCAGTTCTGAAGGCGAAAGGGGGTCAAACACAGTATTAGTATGGTGTTCCTAATAATCCTTTAGGTGAGTGTATGTCTCAAAATAAGCTCATTCCTCCATAACACTGGCAACAATTATCATACATACAGTACACTGTCATTCATAACACTAACAACAGGGAGCATTACATTAATGATAAACTTAGATTTTTGAAGTTTAAATGATTTTTCACATAAGTATTTCAATATAGGATAAGAATATGATCTTTTCATTTGTATTACTGTATTACTGCACAAAGAATGAATGAGAAATCCAGCAATTAGTTTTTTTCTATATCTTTACATATAGTAATTTACTTGAAAAAAAACAAATTCCTGAAATCAATAATAATTACAACAACAAAATCAACAACATGTATAGTATAATCAGGTGTGCACATTATTGGAGTCCCAGCTGTGTTAGGAGGCCTTTCTGTGTGGAGTTTGTATGTTCTCTCCATGTTGACAACGTTGGTTTCCTCTGGGTTTACTACACAATCCAAAGACATACAGGACAGGTGAATTGGAGACTGCAAGTTTGCCTGTAGGTGTGAGTGTGAGTGTGAATATGAATGTGTGCGTTTGTGTCATCCAGTGTTGCCAAGTCAAAAAATTGGGGTACTTTAACACTGTTGCCGCTGGCTGTTTTTCATGTCCGCGGGTTGAAGCGATCCCAATAATATGATATTTAGCCCCAGGAATGCAAATTTTAGCAGGGAAACCCCACAATATTTTTTTTTTTTTTTTTACTGCTTTTGGGCTAGTTTTCAGTAGCAATTGGGCGGGTTTTGTTGTGAAAACCTGGCAACCCTGGTGTCCTCCCTGTGATGGACCGGCCATCTGTCCAGGGTGTTTTCCTGCCTATGACCCACGACGCTGGGAAAGACTCCAGCCTCCCCACGACCCTATATAATAATATTAAAATAATAATAATAATACATTTTATTTATAATGCGCTTTTCTAAAACCCAAAGCGCTACAAACAATAACAAATAGAAAAAAATCAAATACAAAAATTATGCAATACAAAGAAATTATAAAATCATAAAATAACCATTACAGTACAACACAATAGAATACTAATCATGACAATTATGAGTTTTTAACAGCTTCTTGAAACTGGCTAATGTGGGAGCATCTCTCTATAGGACAAGCGCTTTGGAAAATGTATGGATTGGATGGATGGATGAATGGATGGACTGTGAGGGTTCTAGTCCTCCCTCTCTCTGTCACTCTGTCACTTCCCCACCGATGCGTCTTCCATGTTTCCAAACAAAATCATTCTGAAGCCATCCCGATTTTCCAAAAGATGACTGGAAAAAAAAATACTACTGCAATAGAGACTAAAAATTCAGCTGAAATTGCAATTAGTTGTGTTTGTAATAATTGTTATTTAATTGTATTGTAAATATTCTGCTAAGATTTTATAGTTCAATATAATTCCTGCAGAAAAGTTTGTCATTATTCTAATTTGAATGTGCTTTTATCAGTTTTGAAAGCAGTGTGTTAGCGTTCGAAAAATGTGCTGCAAATATACAGTATAGTGTTTTGCAGATAGTGAAGTATGAATGGCAAAAGTGTTCATGGATTTCGGAAAATGTGGTCATTCAATGCATTTCGTGTAAAAGAAATGAAAAATGATGTTTGGTCCGCATAGATTTCTGTTTCGCTGAATGTGTGAAGAGTTTTGAAAATGTGGCTTCAGTATTGCCCCTGAGAGTACGGTTCCACATATGGGATTTAGAATGTTCAGTGATGTGACATAACTGCCAGATTCAAACTGCGCTTAGCTGGCGCTGAGCCAGAGACAGAAGCGCACAGCCCTTGTCATATATCACAACTATGCAGTGTTTTCAACCACATAATGTTTATTTTAGGTTTCAAACATTTAAATACACATAAGTACTAGTAAAACAATAAATTTAGAGTGTGTAAAATACACACTGGTGTCTATGGAAGCAGCAATAACAATCCATTCAAATATAATTTACAGACGTGTTTTATTCATATCAGATACACATAGTGTAAGTAACTATAAAGTTTACTCTATTCTTCTCCCAGTTCACCGGCCACTTACTTACATGTATTTCGGGAGAAACTGATGAATTCACGTGCTGTAAATCCAACTGACAGGACTCTGAATTGCGGCGCGAACAAACATGGTTGCCCCCATATCACGTTATAGATCAAGATAATTTATAAAGGTTTTTAAAACGACAAAACGCACTCACTTAAGGCCATTACATACTCCGCAAGAACAGAAAAAAAAGTTCTCGCTCCCAGGGCTGCAAAATGACGTAATTTTGTTCTCGCAGCCCTGGTTTGGAAGTTCTCGTAGCTTGTTCTCGACACATCATCTGAGAAGAACTTTTTTCTTGTGGGTGTCCGAGAACTATTGTGTGATTGGTCAGAAATGTAAAGTGGGCGGGGTTAATGCAGAGAAACGGAAATGTTCGGCACCTGCTTTTCTCGTGAAGTATGGAATGTCCTGACCAGAACGAACTTCGCTCTTGTTCTTGCCACCTTGAGAAAACAAACACCGTCGCCATGGAAACAGTAAGGTGAAACATTCTAAAATAACAGTCGCCTTTAAAAAACTCACTCTGGGGGGGTCAGCTAGAATATTTTAAACTCACGCGTGAAAAGGTTAGGATTTGAAGTACACTACAAGTGCACATTAAAAACAGCATGAGGGCGAGTGATTGATGACAGACTTTTCCATTCCATTAAATAACAGTTGAATTTATTGTACAGATATGTTTCCATGCTTTTGTTCCGTTTTATATGACATCTCTGTGATTTGTCTTTCTTGCACAGATAACCTCTCCTACATAGAGCACATCTTTGAGATCTCACGGCGACCTGACCTCTTGACCCGGGTCATTGAGTACCGCACAACCGTGCTAAAGATCTCTGAAGACGACGAGATCGACACTAAACTCACACGCATTCCCTCTGCAAAGAAATACAAGGGTACAAATCACTTCCATTTAACAGTCTCTGTGTAAAAATAAACACAATCAACAGACCACAGCATTATTTCTGACATCGCTCCCCTGTTGCATCCTATTTACTTCTGAAAGAGTGACAGTCTTACTGTTAGTCTTGCTGTCTACATAGGCTTCGTAGGCAGTAATTTACTCAAAGGGAACCTCAGATTACATTACTTTAACCGTATAAAGCCAACTGTATCATATTTGATACACAAATTTTTAAGCCTCTACATTAACAATTACTACATTAACTTGGCTGAAAAACCTGTTGCACACAATCTACTACATGCCTTATGTGGTCTGATTGATTCAGGTTGTGACACGTGTCTTTTTGCTGTGAAATCTTTACAGATTTTTATAAAATAAGAATAACTTTTATATTAGTAATATTTCAAGACACTTACTGAACTGAAGCAACTTAGTTTTACTTGATTATCCATACATAATTTTTTAGGAAAAATGTGAGTATCAAATATGATCCATCAGGCTTTTGAGGAACATTTATTTGATCATCTCTCAATCATCATTGTATTGCATTGCATTATATGTTTTAAAACCTATAAAGATTTGATTATAAAACTAAGCACACGGAGCGCCTTTGAGTATAAAAGCCATAATAACCAGTAATACATGGTTAAATGACTCACTGAGTGATAATTCAAATGATAATTAATGTGTTCGTCAGAAGCTGATTAGATATGCAATGTTGCAATGTTAAGTGAAATGCAATCTTAAAAGTCAAATGATTTCTGTAAATGCAGTGATCAAATGCTGTGTGGACCTCAGTTTTCAGTGATAGGCGCATGACTAGTGACTGGTCTGTGTGTGCAATTCCATAAACCTGGAAGACCTTCTGAACGTATAATATAAGCAGTAGAATTTTATAGAAAGGAAAATTTAAAATATAGCAAAAGTAGATTTAATGATTTATGAATAATGAATACATTTACTGCCATTGTGAGAAAAACATGTAATCATGTAATCAATAGAAAAGTAACTGTAGTCTGATTGAGTATTTTAAAATGTAATATAATCTAATTACAAGTATTTTTTGGAATTTGATTACTGATGTAATCAGTTACTACCCAGCACTGTGTGTAATGTCATCTGTAACAGAGTTCTCTTTGTGTCTTTCTTCTCTGTTGTAGATATCATTCGCCAACCGTCAGAAGATGAGATTATCAAACTGGCCCCTCCCCCTAAAAAAGCATAAGGTCAAAGTTCATGACCTGTGCTTTCTCATCCCCGGCACTTCATCTTGCCCATTATAGTCACCAAACCATGCCCACCACCCGCTCACTTCACTTCCCACCAAACAGAAGCCAAGCAGCCAATCAGATTGCCAAGATGCTTTACAGCCACGCCCACGCCACGGAGGCATGGAACGCATGGAAAACTAGAACGGAAGACAAAGATATGGACAAAAAGGCAGCGACCAAAAGACTTGTAGTCCGGTTACAATTGTACAGTGAATGGGTCATAGGTCAGGTTGTGTGTCGGAATGAAAAACAATCATTCTGTGTTCGCTGACGCTTGTGTGGAATTTTGTATGTGTGAGAGAGAGTTTATTTGGACCCTTGATAGACTTAAGTGGGATTGTCGTAATAGGGAGTTTGCAGTTGATGTCTTAATGTACCACTGGCCTAAGGTGTAAATCTAGTTGTGAAACAGGTTTAGCCACTGGATCGCTGTTCCTTTAGACACATTTATTCCCTTGTTAGTAATGTGGGTAGAATTGAGGTCGGTACATTCCCTTTAAAAAACAAAACAAACTCATATCAACATTTAAACGTGTTACAGAGAATTCATCTCTGAATTTGTGTGATTGCCACTTAGAAAGCCAATATTTGCCTTCTTTAGAAATGAAATGCATTATTGCAGGGTATGCAATTACCTAGTAGAGAATTAATATTGCTTTTTATATTTCTGTATATCATACTTCTAGGAATTGTAGTTTATTAAATTATCAGTTATATTATAACCATTGTTTATTACAGACAACAGCAGTCTTGTATATCAACATAAGTGTAGTTTGTTATAATAGTATCCTAGTACATATGGGAGACAAAATTAGACATTTATATCCTATATTATTAAATGTATAACTAGCCTAAAAACAGTCCATCAAAACAAAACATGGTAGAACACAAAAATTACAACAAAATATATATAAAAAAATGTGTGTTTAGTACCATTTTAGCTCAATTTCTGCAGTATTTGCATCAGGAAATAGAAGGCATATATTTTTTTTAAAACTTTAAATTTGACTACTTCTACTGTGAATTATTTATTCAGATGCCTCAGTATACATTTGGATGATATCACATATATTCTATGAGTTTATAATTTGTATACTGATAGAGGGTAAGAAACAGCTGTGACTAAAACAGGGATATTTACGTCAAGGATGTGGTAAAAATAAATAAACATATATATATATATATATTAATGAAATGGTAAATAAATATCCATAAATTGCAGCACTATGTGGCCAAAAGTCTGTATGGAACACATTGTGTGTCTAAACAGCGCATCATTTTTAGCTGTTTTCTTATATTTGTACGCTAACTTTTCTTTTGTTTCACAAAAGTAGGCTATATTTTAATAAGACATTGATTGGAAATACACACATCTTTGCCAATCATTCTTACACAGCATATTAAGATCATGCTGCGTTTACAAATATTAATATCATGATTATGATTGTGATATTCTTTGCGTTGGTTGTAAGATTACGCCTTTTATTGACACCATCTGCTGAAAGACTGTTCAAACACAACTAAATTTGCTAGATCACTGTGTTGTTGCTTAGCCCCTGCAGACTGTTGTTTTCATATTATAAAGCCAGAACGGTTATTAAGGACATGCCATGCGTGTTTTTATGCGTCTGCATTTCCACCCACGCATGAGGGCAGGATGCATCATTCAGTTACAAGCTGTTTCTGCAACTCTCTATTATTCTGTTGTGCGATTTCATTGAGTCTAAGAAAACAAGTTCTAAGGCCTCAGCAAAACCTTAAATCGAATCTGAAACTACATATTTGTTGAAGTCTGGAACATTTTGAAAAGATAGACTGCAACTCTCCGTGAACATTCGTCGCACTTCAAACTTGAAATGGTTACTGTGGATTTTTGAGGACTGTAAAGTCAGATCAGTTTCTTTATTTCTGTTGTTGCCACCCAAAAAGGGTGGCAACAATTCTGTATAATTTACTTACCCAGCCTGTATATTTGTTCCAAACCCATGCTTTTACTCAAAAAGAGATATTTTGTAGAATGTTTACTTCCATACAATGAAAGTGAATGGGGACAGGTCAAGGCCCCAAATGGACAAGACAAGTATCTCATTTGCACTTGTGCATATTTAAACGTGGTGCCACGCATTCTGTCAGCAGTCGTGCAAGAACCAATGGGATTTAGTTTGATGACTTAAAACCTGGCATGATGCCTCTTAATGTACTGTACCATATTTAAATGCACGCAAATCCCCTTTCATTGTATGCAACAGTTCTCCTTTTTTGTTCCAAGAAATAATAAAAGTCATACTGATTTGAGGGTGAGTAAATGACAGAATGTTTTTCAAAGTGTAAAATCCAGATATATGCGACAAGTCACAAAAAAAATCCTGTCAAAAACAGATTGTACATTATTCTATTTATTAGATTTTATGTTGTTGTTGTTGCTGTAGTATTGATGTTTCTCAATTGTGTATAAATGTCATCTTGTGAATTTTGCAGTATGTGACATTGTGACTGTGGTGATTTTTCCCTGTCTAGTGTCTATCTGGACACACGGCCAAACACTCAAATCAGTCTCATTGGGCACGCCATAATAAGTCTTTGAATTGATTGTTTTTTCTGTTCATTTGGTTTTGTTGTTCAGCGACGTTGTGGTTGGTTGGTTGGTTTTGTTTGTGTGCATCCTCGGTCCTGTCATCCGTGGACTGAATTCTCTGTGATATCTGATTCTAGATCAGCTATATGTTTATGCTAGTTTTACCAATTAAGCATAGACTTTTATAATGTCCCCAGACCAGCAACCAAGGGCTTCAGATGTCCTCACGTCATTTACAGTGGTTTTCATCGCATACTTAATGTGGTTCTGTCGCTCACATATTGTGTGCATGTCTATGAGCACCTGTAGGTTAGCCTTTGTTGATTGATAGATTCGTCTATATTAAGGGCCTCTGTTACGCACTGTGCTTAGCGCTTTAAATCATTTTACCAAGTGTATTTTTAAAACAACGCTTCAACTGGAGAACATTGGAAAAGCCATATTATTATCGCTTGCCCTTTTCCATGTTTCCTTTTTGAACAGTAGAGGCGTATTCAGATGAATTTCCTCTGCCAGCAGGAAATGATGCAGAGCTCAATGGAATAAGAACTTTCTTTGCAGTGTCTTTCTCTAGTTAATGCCACTTCCTTTCCTCTATGCAGAGAATATATTCGGCACTGTGCACATGCGTCAACTCTAGACACATTTTCAATGTTGTTAATGACCACTACATGCATTTCTCAAGAGTATTACGTGTTCGGCCAAATGAAATGATACTGTAAAAACAGACCACTGAAGCCATATACACATGTCATTTGATTGTCAAATTGGATGTCACAGTATTAAAACATATCAGCCTTGATAATGCTGCAAAAGCTTTGTAATGCTGAAGATTCATCACTATTGGCATAACAGAAACACAACTCAAGGTGTTTTATCCTACTTTTACTTATTATGTCCAAAACAAGTATTTCATAAGCCACTGAATCTAGCCAAACAAAACATAAAACCTGTTTAAAACCTTTTGGGTGAACCATCAAGGAAAGTACTCCTCAAAATAAATGTAATAAAAATATAATTTTTTATAATCGGCCATTTAGATTTTTGACATTGTGACAAAAAACAAAGCACATTTAAAACTTCCAGTTCTTGTTTTTACCTGGTCATCTTAAAACACGCACACAATATGTATTGATAGAATTATTTCTCACTACTGTAATAGTTATTTTTTCCCCATTACAATAATGACAATGGGGGAGGATGTGCTTATTTGTCATGAAAATAATGCCACAATGCAAAAAAAAAAAACTGAAAATCGGCTTTGTTATCTTTAGCAAAATATAATTTTCTTTCTTCTTTTTTTATGTTATGACTGATGTTTTGTTCTTAAGTTGTACATACAAAATATTGTGGATTTATAAAAGTGTTTTATTATTAATTAATTTATTTAATGCAGTTGTATCTTGTTTTGGTGTACTGATGTATGTTTACTAACTGGACAAAATTGGGACGTCTATTCATAATTGTAAATGTATGTGCGATGGCTTAGCTGAGGTCTGTTCTGTTGGTTTTAACATAGGACACTGGGCTCAAGATCCTTTTCTATAATCTTATGTTTTAATAACTTTACAGCATCATTTACATGTGTTTTTGTCAACTCATTCTTTTTTGTATTTTTATTGTAGTGTTGTTCCAAATGCTTGTTCACTTTCTTAGTAATGCTTATCAGCATAATATGACAATTTTGACTGTGTTGTAGTAGCCATGCCTTTGTCATGTTGTGAAATGTTAATATGAGAGGCCAATGGCTGTAAATGCAAGAAAACCTTTATTCCTTCATTCGTTTATGTACGCATCAAATTCCCCATCAGAATGTGAGACTGAGCTCTTGAGAAATGTGGAATCGGTTTGTGTAGAGATGGCAACACATCATTAGTTTATGTGATGCTGTTAATGAGATTGTTTAAGGATTGTGACAGTGATTTTTACGGTGTTGAAATATGGTGTAGTTTGAAGGAGTGGATTGTAGTACAGTGCTTTAATGAATACAGGAACATTGATCATAACAGAACTGATGAAAGAGAAATATGGTGATTTAACTTCTGTACGGTGAGGGCCATTTTTTAACCCCAAATATATTATTTTAGAACATGAAAATGTATATTTTTTATGTCAGGTAACAATAATTGATTTATTTAGCATTAATAATAATAATTAATATATATATATTTTTTTCATTACTTTAGGGTGAAATATGGCCCAAACATATTCTTGACCGTTTTCGTGAGATTCACTCACACATGCTTCATTAAGCGGTGTTGGTTTAAACTTTTTTCTTTCTTTCTTGACTTTACATTCCTAAATATATATGGGTGTAAATGTATAGACCTTGTAGAGAATGTTTGAGCTGAATAACTCATGATAAACAAGTTAATGTTACTGCAGAAATGGAAAGGTGTAAAGAAAGTCAAATAGAGAGACGTCATATATTGATAATAGAATGCACATTCGTAGCAGAAGAACACATTAAAATACAGAGCACATGCAAAACGATTGTGCGCATAAGAGCTATTAGAGGTATTCTCGTAACGTTTACACTGAGGACTAAAGCATGCTCTCATGCTATGACAAAGTGCCAACTTAATTCTGGTTTGTTCAGAAGCTTAAAACAGACTTTAATATGCAGAATTATTTATGAATCTCGTGATAAGAAACTTAAAATTTAAATAGTGTTTGCTCCCTAGAAGTTTTGCTGTGTCGTTGAGCTTAGTGTTTAGTGTTTAGGCGCTCGGATCGGTTCTTTTAGAGATGCAGTGACGTGTAAACTGAAGTGGGATTGCCATGCTGTGCTTAGGTTGGGTAGAATAGCTGCTTGGAAAGGAAAATAGATACTGAACTTTGGTTGATTGTAGACTCTTGTTGAAGGACTTCTTTGTTTTGGCATTTTTGGTTATTGCATATTTATTTATTGATGTGTTGTTCTCTTTTTTTTCTTTTTCTAAGTCAGCAGCCAGTTATCGCTTCACAAGACACTTTGGCTTGGAACGCTTTGCAAATCGCTGATGTTTGAATCTCATTTTTCTCTTCTGACATTAAACGTTAAACCTTCATGGGCAGTGTGCTGTTAGCATTTCTTCAGTATTCTTTTTACTTCTTTTTTTTTCTTACGTTGCAGTGAAAACAACAAAGTGATGGACAGTTTGAAAAAAAAAAATGTTGTTAAATATACCTACAGATGTGGCTTCTCTATTGGAGTAAATTTAGCTAAACCAAAATGATGCCGTTTTGTCATTGTGCTTAAATGAATATATAAATATTATATTATATATTAAAATATATTTGCTAACCTACAGATCTGTGCAAGCCAGTTCTTTGCCACACACAATGATAAAGTTCACAATGAAAAGTTTTTGCCACAGCAGAATGTTCTGATAATGTAAAATGCACAACATCACAAATGCATAGCATTCAAAGTAATAATATTTGTTTTTGCTTTTCAGAGTTGCATTAAAAATGAGGATTTAACAACAATTTTGCTGTGGATCTAAAGTGACCAGTCACAGCTCATTAGCTAAAAAAAGAAATTAAAAAGTATTTTATGTTCACCGGAGGCTACATTTATTTGATGAAAAATTAAGCAAAAACATACTGTAAAATCAATGTCCTGATTTGCTGCTCAAGGAACATTTCTTGTTATACAGGTGCTGGTCATATAATTAGAATATCATCCAAAAGTTGATTTATTTCACTAATTCCATTCAAAAAGTGAAACTTGTATATTATATTCATTCATTACACACAGACTGATATATTTCAAATGTTTATTTCTTTTAATTTTGATGATTATAACTGACAACTAAGGAAAATCCCAAATTCAGTATCTCAGAAAATTAGAATATTACTTAAGACCAATACAAAGAAAGGATTTTTAAAAATCTTGGCCAACTGAAAAGTATGAACATGAAAAGTATGAGCATGTACAGCACTCAATACTTAGTTGGGGCTCCTTTTGCCTGAATTACTGCAGCAATGCGGCGTGGCATGGAGTAGATCAGTCTGTGGCACTGCTCAGGTGTTATGAGAGCCCAGGTTGCTCTGATAGTGGCCTTCAGCTCTTCTGCATTGTTGGGTCTGGCATAATCGCATCTTCCTCTTCACAATACCCCATAGATTTTCTATGGGGTTAAGGTCAGGCGAGTTTGCTGGCCAACTAAGAACAGGGATACCATGGTCCTTAAACCAGATACTGGTTGCTTTGGCACTATGTGCAGGTGCCAAGTCCTGTTGGAAAATTAAATCTGCATCTCCATAAAGTTGGTCAGCAGCAGGAAGCATGAAAGTGCTCTAAAACTTCCTGGTATATGGCTGCGTTGACCTTGGACCTCAGAAAACACAGTGGACCAACACCAGCAGATGACATGGCACCCCAAACCATCACTGACTGTGGAAACTTTACACTGGACCTCAAGCAACGTGGATTGTGTGCCTCTCCTCTCTTCCTCCAGACTCTGGGACCCTGATTTCCAAAGGAAATGCAAAATTTACTTTCATCAGAGAACATAACTTTGGACCACTCAGCAGCAGTCCAGTCCTTTTTGTCTTTAGCCCAGGCGAGACGCTTCTGACGCTGTCTGTTCTTCAAGAGTGGCTTGACACAAGGAATGCGACAGCTAAAATCCATGTCTTGCATACGTCTGTGCGTAGTGGTTCTTGAAGCACTGACTCCAGCTGCAGTCCACTCTTTGTGAATCTCCCCCACATTTTTGAATGGGTTTTGTTTCACAATCCTCTCCAGGGTGTGGTTATCCCTATTGCTTGTACACTTTTTTTCTACCACATCTTTTCCTTCCCTTCGCCTCTCTATTAATGTGTTTGGACACAGAGCTCTGTGAACAGCCAGCCTCTTTTGCAATTACCTTTTGTGTCTTGCCCTCCTTGTGCAAGGTGTCAATGGTCGTCTTTTGGACAACTGTCGAGTCAGCAGTCTTCCCCATGATTGTGTAGCCTACAGAACTAGACTGAGAGACCATTTAAAGGCCTTTGCAGGTGTTTTGAGTTAATTAGCTGATTAGAGTGTGGCACCAGGTATCTTCAATATTGAACCTTTTCACAATATTCTAATTTTCTGAGATACTGAATTTGGGATTTTCCTTAGTTGTCAGTTATAATCATCAAAATTAAAAGAAATATATCAGTCTGTGTGTAATGAATGGATACAATATACAAGTTTCACTTTTTGAATGGAATTAGTGAAATAAATCAACTTTTTGATGATATTCTAATTATATGACCAGCACCTGTAATCAATGTTAAAAACAGTTGCGCTGCATGCTTTAATATTTTTGTGGAAACTGATACAGGATTCTTTGATGAATGGAAAGTTCAAAAGAACAGCTTATTTTTTTATTTTATTTTTAATAGAAATTGTGTAATATTGTAAATGTCTTTAGTATTACTTTTAATTGATTTAATGCATCCTTGCTGAAGAAAATAATTAATTAAATCTTACTAAATGTTTGAATGGTAATGTATCATTGTTTCCACAAAAATATGAAGCAGCACAACTGTTTTCAACATTGATAAGACATGTTTCTTGAGCAGCAAATCAGCATATTTGAATAATTTCTGAAGGATCATGCGACACTGAAGACTGGAGTAATAATGCTGAAAATTCAGCTTTACATCACAGGAATAAATTATTGTCAGGGTTGGGGTTGAGGGATGAGGTAACGACTCAATGCAGAATGTATGGGCTTTATTTAATAAAAAAACCAAACACCAACAAAAGCCACCCTGAGGGAGAAAACAGGACAGGCAGCTGGATTTGACCAGACCAACAACAAGACAGGATCAGGCAGCACAATAGACATGCGAGCACATGGCACAAAGAAACAGACATGATAAGCCATCTGCTCAAAACTTAACAAAACAAAAACACAAGCACATGGCCAGCAAAAACAATCACAAGCCATGTGCTCAAACAAAACAAGACACGAACACGCAGCTATTGAGAACTCAGTGTGTTCACACAAAACATAACATTAGGGTGACCATATTTTGATTACCGAAAACCAGGACACTCGGCCCGGCAATGAGATACTCAAATGATACTCAAAGTTTACTCAAAGATGCCTTATTAATTTCAATACATTTAAAGTATGCCCCCTCTGTATGGATAGAAAATTGTTATATTATAAAATACTATCTATAACCAAAATGTCTATGTCCTGGGAAAACAGGACGTTTGGTCACCCTACATAACATGAAAGCACATGCTACACAGAACACAAAAACACATGTGGGCAGAAGAGTGTACGGCTCGTGCAAACAGAGATGGAAGACAACAAAAGACAAACACACGAAGAACGAATGTCCGAATCCTGACACAGAACCGAAACCATACTAGACCGAAGTGCCAGGATCCAAAAACCATGCTCCGTGCACAAAACAACTCACGTGGACAGAGGAGCACACGACCTGAGCGAACTCAGAACCACACACTCACCATGATAAGACAAGAGGAGTGTCAGAGCTCTGTCACCATACAACAATTAACAGACCAAAGTGACAGAACCTTTTTTCCCTGGAGGGCGTGTCCATGGTGGCCTGACAAAGTTTAATGTTTTGCCATGAAACAGGAAGTTGTTGTAACTCGGGCATACAATGTCCGATCTGCCACCAAACTTCACATGTTTGATAAGAGTCCGGACCTGAACACATCTACACGCCAATATTCAGTGACAGTCATAGCGCCACCCACAGGCAATAGGAAATGTCATGCTTTACACTGTGATTAACTCCTCATTGAAATTTAACCAGAACAACATCATATTAGGGCAGTCTAATCTTAAGGCCTTGGTGATGTTAAACTGTGAAGATCTTGAGTTTTCCCTGAAGGGCGTGTCCGTGGCGACCTCACAAAGTTCATTGTTTCGCCATGAAAGAGGAAGCTGTTTTAACTCAGGCATACAATGTCCGATCTGCCCCAAACTTCATATGTTTGATAATAGTCCTGGCCTGAAGACATCTACATGGCAATATTCATTATAGTCAAAGCGCCACCTGCTGGCAACAGGAAATGGCATACGTTACACTGTAATTCACTCCCAGAAACTCATTTAAATATGCCATGAAGTGCCAAACATGCTAGAAACACATTTAATCATACAACTCATGGCTAAGTGCTAACGTATGCGATTTACGCCACGAAACAGGAAGTTGTTGTAACTCAGGCATACAATGTCCGATCTGGCCCAAACTTCACTTGTTTAATAATAGTCCTGGCCTGAAGACAACTACATGCCAATATTCAGTTATAGTCAAAGTGCCACCTGCTGGCAGCAGGAAATGTGGCACATTGTAGTGACTTTGCCATATTTCTCCTATATTTACCGGCTTAAATGCATGTCGCCCACTATTCACTGTTTTCCTGAGGCCACCGGGTGGCGGTGCTCCCGTGTGCGAGGGCCCTTTCATCGCTGCTTGCAGCTTTAATATTCATTTGAAATTCGCCTGTGGTGGGAAAGGGATCATGTTAAAAGTCCACACGTTTACCATGTTTTTACCATAGTAACTATCGCTCTACCATGTCATGTAAAAGCACAGCCCATGCTTCTCCCAGCGTAACTTTAGATTTAACTTACTGTACTGTGTAGTTAAAGTACGGTAACCACAACACTTGCAATGCTTTTACCACAGTAACCATAGTTTTACTATGGTATTTGTTGTTAAAGCACAGCAAACACCTCTTTCCATGGTTTTACCTCAGTAACCATAGTTTTACTGTGGTATTTGTAGTTAAAGCACAGTAAACACAACACTTTCTGTGGTTTTACCATAGCAACCATAGTTTTACTGTGGTATTTTGTTGTTAAAGCAAAGTAAACACAACACTTTCTGTGGTTTTACGATAGTAACCATAGTTTTACTGTGGTATTTGTAGTTAAAGCACAGTAACCACAACACTTAACATGATTTTACCTCAGTAACCATAGCTCTACTGTGGTATTTGTAATTGAAGCACATTAACCACGACACTTACCATGGTTTTACCTCAATAACTGTATTTTTACTGTGTTCTATTTGTAGTTAAAGCACAGTAATCACAAAACATATCATAGTTTTACCACAATAACCACAACACTTGCCATGCCTTTAATGCTTTTTTAAATTCAATATTTATGTAATTGTAATTTTATATTTTTTCTGTCTTGCAGTTACTTGAGATCACCTACTCCTCCATGTCCATCTCCCACAACAACCTTAAATCCAACAGCTCTTTTATGAAGCCATCTCTCGCAAAAGCTGTCTGTCTCTCTCTCTTTCAGCTTTTATTTCTGAACTGTAATCTGTAATTAATTTATACACATTTCTGCTCTCTTTCTTTCTCTTCTTTATCTTGGCATATTTTTAAAACTCAAATAATTGGTCAAAATTTTGACCAGTTATGTCAGAAAGATGCTAATATTAGCTAGTTAATACTAGTTAGCATGCTAGTATTAACAGGGAACTTGAACTCAAAGCTCCCAATGCTGATCTTGAAGAAGCTGCCAGGGAGGCTGAACAAGTCCTTCAAAGGTTCAACCCTTCACAGGTAATGTTGAACACATTTAGCTGTAACAGATTTGCTTTAAGTAATGTATCTTTATCATTTTATTTGTTATGAACTTTCCTTAAAGTCCTTCCTCTCAAATATTTTGGTCACAGATAATTTTTAACACAACATGTACAACTCTCATGCCGATTGTGCCCATTGTAAGTAGTCGGACTGTTTATATCAGAAAGTTTATATTAAGTCCATTGTAGTCTTTATTAACCTTTACAAATGGGGAATGTCTCTTCTGTTCCAACAGTACATGATATCTGCCAACACCTCATAGTCAAGTCAAGTCAAGTCACCTTTATTTATATAGCGCTTTTTACAATGCAGATTGTTTCAAAGCAGCTTCACAGTGTTAAACAGGAAAATAATGAACAGAATTTGATTCAGCTGTACAGCCGCTCTGGAGAAAACGGTGATGTTATCCAGCTCATTTCAATTGTCATATAGTGTCAATATGGGCAGATCAGTAATTTAGTTGATGTAGTTAATTTAGTTTACTAATTAAATTTATTTGGATATTTAGTTGAAAATTTAGTGTCCCCAACTGAGCAAGCCAAGCCAAAGGCGACAGTGGCAAGGAACCAAAACTCCATCAGGTGGCATAATGGAGAAAAATAAACCTTGGGAGAAACCAGGCTCAGTCGGGCTGCCAGTTCTCCTCTGGCCAATTATCAAAGAGTGTATGATTATTATTTTGGCAACCTTACAGGTCAGAAGTAATATTAGATCGGAATATTTGAAAGATCGGAGGCATCACGCCGGAGACGGGTTTATTGATGACGTGTCGATTAAACAATTATTAAATAGGAATATTCGAAATATCGAAGTCATCACGCCAGAGACGGATGCATTGAGGATGCCATGTCGAAGAGGCAATTTCAGAGGGTAGACTAATTGACACGGTCTCTGCAGACACTTCAGGGATGCGTTGGTAATGTCTGGGCGCTGGTCCACCATCTGATCTGGATACAGCCCGGATCCGGCTGACTGCAGTAAACCTCGGGATAAACAGAGAGACTAACATTAGTGTAGATGGCATTCTTTTTATGATGTAATGAGTACATCAGGTGTTATGGGAAGTGTTCCTGGTTCCGGCTGACCTAGTTAATGCAGCCTAACAATCAATTAATTGATTTGAATGATATAAATAAAAAATATTTTATGTGTATGCCATAGTAAAGAGATGCGTTTTTAGTATAGATTTAAACTGACAGAGTGTGTCTGCTTCCCGAACAATGCTAGGAAGACTGTTCCAAAGTTTAGGTGCTAAATAGGAAAAGGATCGACCACCTGCAGTTGATTTTGATATTCTAGGTATTATCAACTGGCCAGAATTTTGAGACCGCAATAGACGTGATGGAGTATAATGCGTTAAGAGCTCGCTCAAGTACTGGGGAGCTAAACCATTTAGTGCTTTGTAAGTAATTAGCAAGATTTTAAAATGTATGCGATGTTTAATAGGGAGCCAGTGCAGTGTTGACAAAACCGGCTAATATGGTCATACTTCCTGGTTCTAGTAAGAACTTGAGCTGCTGCGTTTTGGACCAGCTGCAGTTTATTTATTAAGCGAGCAGTGCAACCACCCAGTAGAGCATTACAATAATCTAGCCTTGAGGTCATGAATGCGTGAACTAACTGTTCAGCATTTTGCATTGAAAGCATGTGTCGTAATTTAGATATATTTTTAAGATGGTAGAATGCAGTTTTACAGATGCTAGAAACGTAGCTTTCAAATGAAAGATTGGTATCAAAGAGCACACCCAGGTTCCTAACTGACAACGAGGGTTTGACAGAGCAGTCATCAAGTGTTAGACAGTATTCTAGGTTATTACTTGTGGAGTTTTTTTGTCCAATAAATAAAAATTTGTTTTTTTCTGAATTAAGTTGCAGGAAATTACTAGTCATCTAATTTTTTATATCAGCTATGCATTCCGTTAATCTTGTGAATTGGTGAGTTTCGTCAGGGCGTGAAGAAATAAAGAGCTGAGTATCATCAGCATAACAATGAAAACTAACGCCATGCTTCCTAATGATATCTCCCAGTGGTAGCATGTACAGGGTGAAAAGCAACGGTCCTAGCACTGAGCCCTGTGGTACTCCATATTGAACTTGTGATCGGTGTGACATCTCTTCATTTACTGCTACAAACTGATAACGGTCAGATAAGTATGATTTAAACCATGCCAATGCAATTCCACTAATGCCAACATAATTTTCGAGTCTATTCAAAAGAATGTTGTGGTCGATAGTATCGAATGCAGCACTAAGATCGAGTTACACTAAAAGAGAGATACAACCACGATCGGATGATAAGAGTAAAACATTTGTAACTCTAATGAGAGCAGTCTTAGTACTATGATTCGGTCTAAATCCTGACTGAAAATCCTCACAGATACCATTTCTTTCTAAAAAGGAGGATACTAATTGTGAGGATACTGTCTTTTCTAGTATTTTTGACAGAAAGGGTAGATTTGAGATTGGCCTGTAATTGAATAATTCTGTAGGATCAAGTTGCGGTTTTTTAATAAGTGGTTTAATAATAGCCAACTTAAAAGTTTTCTGTACATATCCTAATGACAAAGATGAATCTGACAAAAATGATAGTCTGCCTTTATCAAACCCAATGGCTCTTTTAAGAGCTAACACTTCACCACATCTCACTTGTGGCACATCTGCTCTCAGCCCTTCTACACTCTTTCTGCCAAATTCTGCTTATAGCATGTCTACTTGTGTTCATTCTCCTCTACAGTGAACAGTCCTATCTCTTTTTCTTGCTGAAAACAGTTGACTTTTATAATTATAATTGTTATTAACTATTTTAATTTACCTTGCACGTAGTTGCAATAGAAGCGAACAATGATTACAGGAGGTATAGTTTTAAAATAATAATGTAAATCATTGTTCTTAATAATTTTTTGTCTGTTCCTTAAAGGGAAGAAAATAATATATTTCCAATAGGAGCCTTGCAACTCCTGGTTTGTAAAAATATTATTAATCTTATCAATCGTTACATATTTCTTATGTAAAAAAGTTTTTATATTTCTCTATAATTGTACATAATATATAATTATTATTCACCTATTATTCATTACATAATAATGTACATAATATAATTTTATATACCTCTATTCAAATAATTTTTTTATAATCAAATTTTTTTGTTTTTCTTTTTTTCTTATTTTCTTTATAGTGGCACAAACTGGAGAAGTACCTGGGTGACAGAGGATGCTGTGCTGGGCACTTATGTTTCTCTTTAAACAGTTTGACATATCAATAAACATTGTGAAATGACTACAAAATGTGTGCATTCATTATGCTTTTTTTATTCCTAACTAGTAAAGCTAAGAATGCCAAGGGTTTTCAGGAAACACAGAAGTGAATAAATGTATACCTTAAATACACTATAAATACACTGTAAATGTTACATAAGCACTTCATTTAAATATTAGCTGCACTTATGTTTGGTCCAGAAATACTGCATGCTTGAATAATTATCAGAGTAGTTTTTTGTAAAACAAAGGAAACATTTTGAATCATTTTAATATTTATTTGTCATAAAGTATACAACTGCAGAATGTTTGAGCTTAAATGTTGTACATTAATTAATACTAGGGTAATGTATACAATGGAAACCATTTTGCCCTTGCTTGGAGAATTTTTTTTTACTGTAATCAACAAATCTATTGCTGCATCAGGTCAACCCCCCAATGCAATCTGTCATTTTAGTTTTATATTTAATGGGTACAAATAAATGTTTAACTGATAATCTGTCTATTCATCACAAGAACCTGGAAGATCCTGCATAAAAAAAGACCATATATGGGCAAGTAAGTGTGACGCATCTGCTCAACTGGGTTGTCATTGGCTTTGACTTTTCCTTGGCACCACAGGACTGGTTGTGGTTGGACAATCTTTTAAGCCATATTAAAAAACGTATAATAATGCAAAGTACATTTTGTTGTTATTATTACGTCAGTAATACATTCAGTTAACAATGCGGTGTTGCTATGTTGTGAGAATACAGTGTTAACAGTAAATAAAGACGTCTATTTAAACAACCAATACACCTTGTGACACTTCATTGTACATGTGCATGTTCATCTTGCTTATAGTACAGGATCCATGTTGATCTTTCCCTGGTACATCACCTTCAGTGTGTCTAAAGTGCCTGTAACAGTATAGCCCATACAGTCTCTTCTAATACATCTTTCAGCCTTCCCTTCACAGAAATGTGGCATATTTACTGTATTCGACACAGCATCTAGGTCACTAAGCACTAAGCACTAAGAATGTAACCACTGCATAGTGGTTACATTCTAGCAAATTATTATCATGAATGTCATTAATATGACTAAATGTTCATGTCTCAATTTAAAAAATCATGGTAATTTTATGTATTTTTTTTACAAAATCAAATTGTGTATTTACTAAACATGTACGCAAGTGTACAGGTGATGAATTTTTTTTGTGCAAACTCCGCCGCATGACAGTACGAATGACAAATATAGAAAATATACGCAACACATATACAGTATTAACAATATACACAGTATACATAAGGGACTCGATACAGGTAGAGAACAATATATGGTACAATATTATACTATACACAGAGCACTAAATGAAAACAATAATAAACACAATAATCACAGTATACATATACCTTTGTATATACCAGTATGGTATGAATTAGTGCAAATAGATTGTCAGGGTGCAGTATAATACTGAGTCAGAGTCCAGTCAGTGTAACTGATGGAGAGCAGTGCATATGAGGTGTGCTGTGTGTGGTGTTACTGGTACGAGTTCAGCAGTCTGATTGCCTGTGGAAAGAACTCGTCTCGCAGTCTGCTGGTGCGGGTTCTGCAAGAACGTCTGCCAGATGGTAATGGTGAGAGCAGGCCATGGCTCGGGTGGCTGGAGTCTCTGATGATCCTCTGTGCTTTCCTCACACACCACCTGGTGTAGATGTCCTGGAGGGAGGGAAGCTCACCTCCAACAATGTTCTGTGCAGTTTGTACCACTCTCTGCAGAGCTTTGCAGTTGAGAGTGGTGCAGTTCCTGTCAGGATGCTCTCCAGAGTGCATGTGTAAAATTAGGGTTTTGGGGCTCACACTTAACTTCCCCAGCTGTCTGAGGAAGAAAAGACACTGATGAGCCTTCTTTAGCACAGCATCAGTGTGGATGGGCCATGTGTGGTCACTGGTCACCGGTGATATGAACACAGAGCTCAAATAGTTCCTCAGCTCTACTGATGCAGTGTAGCCTTTTCTCAACCAGGGGATGAAGTCCTAACATAAGAAAACATGTATTTAGGAGGTGGTAAATCAATAAACAATATATAGTATTATTTATAATTGTTGCACTGGACTTACCATTGACTCATGTTGGAGGTTGTTGGAGGTATGGGCCAAAAGGATCCTTCCACAACTGTCTCACGGTTGTGATGTTTACTTTCATGGGCCATAACATCTGAGCTGTCACAGTAGAGCTGTTTGGGAATGCAGTCTGATAACTGTTGATTTCAGGCTGCAGTGCTGCACTTGGTGCCCACATAATCCTACCCTGTCAACAAAGACCATTCTCTGGCCTCAGACCCGCTTCTCTTTAGCCTGGGCCATGCAAACTGACCAACTGAGTGAAGACTGACCTGAGCATTGAGTGTTTTCAGTGCCAGTTAGCAGCTCCTCTACTTCTTGATGTAGTATTTCTGTACAAGTAGAAAATGAGAACATAATACAAGCAGTCATAACAAATCAGTAATGTACTGAAAACTCTTTAGTACATAATGTACAAAATGCCTATTTCTTCATCAACTGGCTTCATCCTCCTTCAAACAATCAGACAAAACAATACGTCAATAATAATTCCAGAAAAAAAAAGTTTTGTTGAATATAGTGCAGGTGACAGTACTCACCATATTCAGTCATTTCCTGCCAAAATTCCAAAGATAATGGCACAGCTGATTTGCTCATTCTATAAAAAGGATTTATAAGTGAAAAATGATTACTGCTGACTTGAACAGTCCTATGAGAGATCAACATCAAATGCTGTACTACATGTAACTGCATTGCTTGAATACATACATACCAATGGAAATGTGCACCTTTTCGTCATTCTGTCTTTTCTGTTCGGGCACAATATGGCCATGTTCATTCTTTATCCCCAACAGGACTGGTTTGGATTGTTGTAAGCAGTTTAAAGGCCTTTTCACACCAAGGAACGAGTCCACACTGCAGCTATTTAACATTTAACGACACAGAGGAACAATATCGTTGGAATCATTCAAAACAATTTTTGACAGCTGATCAGAATCTACCCGACTTTATAAAGCTTGATCACTTAAAATGGCAGACAACATAACCGCAGCACGTGCTTATAATAAACAGAACTTTGTTCGTTGGTGTGGATGTTAAAATAGTTATCATTATATTTATTGGTCTTGGTGTGAATGAACTTAATTGATCTGATGTGTCACATGACATGTTAAACTAGCATTTCCAGACTCTTGCTTCTTAAACAGATGTGTTCAAAAAAAATCAACATGGAGAAAAAAAGGCAGACTATGAGGCAGATATCATGTACTGTTGGAACAGAAGAGACATTCCCCATTTGTAAAGGTTAATAAAGAATACAATGGACTTAATATAAACTTTCTGATATAAACAGTCCGACTACTTACAATGGGCACAATCGGCACGAGAGTTGAGACAATAGCCAATGACAGCAGCAGGAATAAAAGCCATAGAATTTTGTACAAGTACGCTTGTCAAATATCTTATGAATTTGCTGACTTGGTAAATTGTATGAATTATGGGCTTTTTCACACAGAAAGTGTGTTTGCTTTGAAAAACACGAGGCGCGGGCAGTGGAATGGGGAAAAAAGAAACGAGACGAGAAGTTTTAACTTGAGCGCCGAGTTTTTAGAAAGTCGTGTCATGCGCAAGACATTGCAGAAGACGTAAGGTGTGAGCGCAACGATTATACACATCAGTCGTGCGTCTTTACATATAGAAACAATGGAAAAGTAGCGCATTGGAATGGAAAAACTCGATCTGTGTGAACTACTACTAATTCGACATGACACTTTATTAGGGGTTCTTACTGATGGGACAGTGTGGTATGTAAAATTTAAGAAACATCCAATGCTGTGCAAAATGTAACTGCAGTAATGTTCAATAAAGGGTTAAGACCAACACAGACATACCACTGGAAATGTTTGCCTTTGCAGCTTTTTGTCTTCTCCATAAATGCACAAGATGGCCAAATTCATCCCTCTCCACGAACAAGACAGGTTTAGCAAGCCCTTGACATCACTTCCTTTTCAGCTGAAACAAAGAGAAATATATACATGTTGAGAGTGTGTTAAAAATGATCTGTGACCAAAATATTTTAGAGAAAGGACTTTAAGGAAAGTTCATAACACATAAAATGATAAAGATACATTCCTTAAAGCAAATCTGTTACAGCTAAATGTGTTCAACATTACCTGTGAAGGGTTGAACCTTTGAAGGACTTGTTCAGCCTCCCTGGCAGCTTCTTCAAGATCAGCATTGGGAGCTTTGAGTTCAAGTTCCCTGTTAATACTAGCATACTAACTAGTATTAACTAGCTAATACTAGCATCTTTCTGACATAATTGGTCAAAATGTTGGAGGAGTAGGTGATCTCAAGTAACTGCAAGACAGAAAAAATATTAAATTACGATTACATAAATATTGAATTACTTATTACAAAAAGGTATTAAAGGCATGGCAAGTGTTGTAGTCATTGTCGTAAAACTATGGTAAGGTGTTGTGCTACTATGCTTTTACTACAACTACCACAGTAAAACTATGGTTACTGCTGTAAAAGCATGGTAAGTGTCGTGGTTACAGTGCTTTAACTACAAACAGTACATAGTAAAAACAGTTACTGTGGTAAAAACGATGGTAAGTGCCATGGTTACTGTGCTTTAACAACCAATAGTACAAAGTAAAAACAGTTACTGTGGCAAAAGCATGGTAAGCGTTGTGGTTAATGTGCTTTAATTACAAATACCACAGTAAAACTATGGTTGCTGTGGCAAAACCATGGTAAGTGCTGTGGTTACTGTGCTTTAGCTACAAATACCACAGTAAAACTACAGTTACTGTGGTGAAAGCATGGAAAGTGTTGTGGTTATAGTAGTACACAGTAAAAACACAGTTACTGTGGTAAAAGCATGGTATGTGTTATGGTACTGTGCTTTAACTATAGTATTGGTGACCATACGTCTGAGTGGACATCCATGACATGCGGAGTCCCACAAGGCTCAATTCTTGCGCCACTCCTTTTCAACCTGTATATGATCCCACTGAGCCAAATAATGAGAAAGAACCAAATTGCTTACCACAGCTATGCAGACGACACCCAGATCTAATTAGCACTATCGCCTAACAACTACAGTGCCATTGACTCCCTGTGCTAATGCATTGATTAAGCTAACAATTGGATGTGCCAAAACTTTCTCCAGTTAAACAAAGACAAAACTTAAGTCATTGCATTTGGAAACAGAGATGAAATTCTCAAGGTGAATGCATACCTTAACACTAGGGGTCTAAAAACTAAAAATCAAATCAGGAATCTTGGTGTGATTTTAGAGTCGGACCTTAGTTTCAATAGTCATGTAAAAGCAATAACTAAATCATCATACTATCATCTCAAAAATATAGCAAGAATTAGATGTTGTTTCCAGGCAAGACTTAGAGAAACTTGTTCATGCTTTCATCACCAGCAATGGACTCCTCACCGGCCTTCCCAAAAAGACCATTAGACAGCTGCAACTCATACAGAACACTGCTGCCAGGATTCTGAGCAGAACCAGAAAATATGAAAATATCACACTTTACACTGGCTTCCGGTTACATTTAGAATTGTTTTTAAAGGTACTGTTACTTGTTTATAAATCAATCAATGGCCTAGGACCTCAATACATTGTAGATATGCTGATAGAATATAAACCTAACAGATCACTCAGATCAGCAGGATCAAGTCAGTTAGAAATGCCAAGGGTTCACTCCAAGCAAGGAGAGTCTGCTTTTAGCTATTATGCCAACCGCAGCTGGAACCAGCTTCCTGAACAGATCAGATGTGCTCCAACAGTAGCCACATTCAAATCCAGAATGAGCACTGTGCCACTGTACGTCCGACTGATTGCAATTTATCTTAATGTATCATCTCGGTAACGCTTTAGATTACAGCCAGGAAAGTATTCCGGGCTGTAATCTAAAGCGTTACCATCATCTCTTTATTCTTTGAATTCTTTTTATTACTGTTTTTACTGTGCCACTGTCCGCATCTTTTTACTCTTTTAATTATTTTATACCTGTATCATGTTTTTAGTTATTTTAATTCTTATTATAACTGTTTTAATTATCCTTTTTTTTTTTTTTTTTACTTTTTTTTCAAATTATTTTGTTAAGGCTGTCTGGATGGAAGATGTTGAGAGAAGGGAGAGCGATTTTGTTTAAGAAGTCGCTGTAAACCCTTAAAGGTCAGGCAGCGCATTGAGCTCACTGGGTGGGGCACATTGGGTGTATCATGGTGCGGGGCACTCCCACTGAGTGAAGCCTCTAGGTTAGAAGACCTAGTGGCACCGTAAAATTGCGAACCTGACTCTCCATTTTCCTCCACTCCAGATAGGGGTGATTCAGGTTATATATTTTTTTTTATTTTCTTATGAATATTGTAATTCCATTTCTGTGAAAAACACTTTGAATTGCCATTGTGTATGAAATGTGCTATATAAATAAACTTGCCTTGCCTTGCCAATGTTTGATCAATACTAGCATATAATGATTGTGATTGATTTTTAAAATGTGACCCAAATAAACCATGTGGACAAATAAATTGATACTGGTCTCAACAACAGCAATTCTGTCATTTTCCATCGTTTTATATCTTTAATGATTTTCTCTATAATAGAAAATTAATATATTTCTTATAAAATATAAGAAAGATATATATATATAAATATATATAATAATATAAAAATAATAAATACTATTTTTTTTTGTACAGTGAAGTTCAATGATGACCAAAGCTGTTTGGTTACTAATAGATTGCAAAATTCTGTTCCCGTTAAGTTGTAGTGCTTACATACAGAAATTGTTTTTATATTGTACCGAACTCAACACAATCACTGGGGATTATGTGAACATTTGACAAGACAACACACCAATATGAGCATGTAAAGAAAGAGAAAATAGTTGTATAATACATTGTTACAGTTTTCGCAAAAAAAAAAAAAAACTGGTCTATTAGTAAAATCTGCTTACTTTAGCAATCTTTGTTGCATTATATGCCAACAGTGACAGTTCAAAAAAGGGAAAAAAGCTTCTTGTCTTGCCTAACAGATCATTTAATATAACATTTTGAAAATGGCATTTTTTGGGTTTGAGAAAAATGAGCTGTCCTTTAAATGCAAATGAGCTACTCTTCCCGCAGAGGGCGGAGCCTTCACAGCTCACCAGTGAACACACCAATGAAACCTGAAACATGATACATCTGTTTGGCTTTGATTATCATCTCTATCGCGGACACACGCTCACGTGACATTGCAGTTCTTCATCATTATGAAATATTATCATCTGCATGTGTTTTAAAGCCTTATCACTCTCAACCTTACAGTCTATGCTCTCAACTTGAGCACACAAACCCAACGCATGCGCACAGAGAGTTGGATGTCGGTGTGTCCGTGAGTAGGTTATTAAACTAGACTAGTTCTCTTTCATATGTTATTGCGATTAAACTGTCAAATGCACACACGGTTATGTCAGAAACACACATGAAAGTTCACATGAAAACAGTTGGTTATGTCTGTGCATGTATGCAGCAAGTACAGAAATCCTGTGTGTGTATTAGATCTGTGTAACTTTACTAAGGTGAAAGCAGTGTAATATACAGTACCTACTGCTATATCTGCTGTTAATATGAATCAAACAACAAAGGATAAACAGAAAATCACTCACTGCTCTTGACTGAATGAACTTTAGTAGCTTTATTAAGAACACATTTCATACTTGAATGCTGCTGTTAAATTCTCTGGCGAGGAGATAAACATGGCAAACTTTGCACAGCTCTCTAAAGGGGCGGGGTATATGCTAATACGGCAGTGTCCATCAACACTCGTGGGCGGGGCCTGTGAAATGTGACGTCACTTTGCCAGGAATCTGCAAATGGTTTGTTCTGAGACACTGCTTATGATTTATGGGGATTAAAAAAAAGGAGTGGGTGGATTTTTACCATTACAGGGAGTGCAGAATTATTAGGCAAATGAGTATTTTGACCACATCATCCTAGTTATGCATGTTGTCTTACTCCAAGCTGTATAGGCTGGAAAGCCTACTACCAATTAAGCATATTAGGTGATGTGCATCTCTGTAATGAGAAGGGGTGTGGTCTAATGACATCAACACCCTATATCAGGTGTGCATAATTATTAGGCAACTTCCTTTCCTTTGGCAAAATGGGTCAAAAGAAGGACTTGACAGGCTCAGAAAAGTCAAAAATAGTGAGATATATTGCAGAGGGATGCAGCAGTCTTAAAATAGCCAAGCTTCTGAAGCGTGATCATCGAACAATCAAGCGTTTCATTCAAAATAGTCAACAGGGTCGCAAGAAGCGTGTGGAAAAACCAAGGCGCAAAATAACTGCCCGTGAACTGAGAAAAGTCAAGCGTGCAGCTGCCAAGATGCCACTTGCCACCAGTTTGGCCATATTTCAGAGCTGCAACATCACTGGAGTGCCCAAAAGCACAAGGTGTGCAATACTCAGAGACATGGCCAAGGTAAGAAAGGCAGAAAGTCGACCACCACTGAACAAGACACACAAGCTGAAACGTCAAGACTGGGCCAAGAAATATCTCAAGACTGATTTTTCTAAGGTTTTATGGACTGATGAAATGAGAGTGAGTCTTGATGGGCCAGATGGATGGGCCCGTGGCTGGATTGGTAAAGGGCAGAGAGCTCCAGTCCGACTCAGACGCCAGCAAGGTGGAGGTGGAGTACTGGTTTGGGCTGGTATCATCAAAGATGAGCTTGTGGGGCCTTTTCGGGTTGAGGATGGAGTCAAGCTCAACTCCCAGTCCTACTGCCAGTTTCTGGAAGACACCTTCTTCAGGCAGTGGTACAGGAAGAAGTCTGCATCCTTCAAGAAAAACATGATTTTCATGCAGGACAATGCTCCATCACACGCGTCCAAGTACTCCACAGCGTGGCTGGCAAGAAAGGGTATAAAAGAAGAAAATCTAATGATATGGCCTCCTTGTTCACCTGATCTGAACCCCATTGAGAACCTGTGGTCCATCATCAAATGTGCGATTTACAAGGAGGGAAAACAGTACACCTCTCTGAACAGTGTCTGGGAGGCTGTGGTTGCTGCTGCACGCAATGTTGATGGTGAACAGATCAAAACACTGACAGAATCCATGGATGGCAGGCTTTTGAGTGTCCTTGCAAAGAAAGGTGGCTATATTGGTCACTGATTTGTTTTTGTTTGGTTTTTGAATGTCAGAAATGTATATTTGTGAATGTTGAGATGTTATATTGGTTTCACTGGTAAAAATAAATAATTGAAATGGGTATAAATTTGTTTTTTGTTAAGTTGCCTAATAATTATGCACAGTAATAGTCACCTGCACACACAGATATCCCCCTAAAATAGCTAAAACTAAAAACTACTTAAAATATTGATACAAAAATATTCAGCTTTGATATTAATGAGTTTTTTGTGTTCATTGAGAACATGGTTGTTGTTCAATAATAAAATTAATCCTCAAAAATACAACTTGCCTAATAATTCTGCACTCCCTGTATAGGGTGGTTGTGTACACACACTGCCAACACACAGTTATGTTCAAACACCATGTAAAAGTGAATTTTGCATAATAGGTGCCCTTTAAATCTTTATGGAAAAGTAAGAATGTATATACAGGTGCTGGTCATATAATTAGAATATCATCAAAAAGTTCAAAAAGTGAAACTTGTATATTATATTCATTCATTACACAGACTGATATATTTCAAATGTTTATTTCTTTTAATTTTGATGATTATAACTGACAACTAAGGAAAATCCCAAATTCAGTATCTCAGAAAATTTGAATATTGTGAAAAGGTTCAATATTGAAGACACCTGGTGCCACACTCTAATCAGCTAATTAACTCTGACTTGACAGTTGTCCAAAAGACAACCATTGACACCTTGCACAAGGAGGGCAAGACACAAAAGGTCATTGCAAAAGAGGCTGGCTGTTCACAGAGCTCTGTGTCCAAGCACATTAATAGAGAGGCGAAGGGAAGGAAAAGATGTGGTAGAAAAAAGTGTACAAGCAATAGGGATAACCGCACCCTGGAGAGGATTGTGAAACAAAACCCATTCAAAAATGTTGGGGAGATTCACAAAGAGTGGACTGCAGCTGGAGTCAGTGCTTCAAGAACCACTACGCACAGACGTATGCAAGACATGGGTTTCAGCTGTCGCATTCCTTGTGTCAAGCCACTCTTGAACAACAGACAGCGTCTCACCTGGGCTAAAGACAAAAACGACTGGACTGCTGCTGAGTGGTCCAAAGTTATGTTCTCTGATGAAAGTAAATTTTGCATTTCCTTTGGAAATAAGGGTCCCAGAGTCTGGAGAAAGAGAGGAGAGGCACACAATCCACGTTGCTTGAGGTCCAGTGTAAAGTTTCCACAGTCAGTGATGGTTTGGGGTGCCATGTCATCCGCTGGTGTTGGTCCACTGTGTTTTCTGAGGTCCAAGGTCAAAGCAGCCGTATACCAGGAAGTTTTAGAGCACTTCATGCTTCCTGCTGCTGACCAACTTTATGGAGATACAGATTTCATTTTCCAACAGGACTTGGCACCTGCACATAGTGCCAAAGCAACCAGTACCTGGTTTAAGGACCATGGTATCCCTGTTCTTAACTGGCCAGCAAACTCGCCTGACCTTAACCAAATAGAAAATCTATGGGGTATTGTGAAGAGGAAGATGCGATATGCCAGACCCAACAATGCAGAAGAGCTGAAGGCCACTATCAGAGCAATCTGGGCTCTCATAACACCTGAGCAGTGCCACAGACTGATCGATTCCATGCCACGCCGTATTGCTGCAGTAATTCAGGCAAAAGGAGCCCCAACTAAGTATTGAGTGCTGTACATGCTCATACTTTTCATGTTCATACTTTTCAGTTGGCCAAGATTTCTAAAAATCCTTTCTTTGTATTGGTCTTAAGTAATATTCTAATTTTCTGAGATACTGAATTTGGGATTTTCCTTAGTTGTCAGTTATAATCATCAAAATTAAAAGAAATAAACATTTGAAATATATCAGTCTGTGTGTAATGAATGAATATAATATACAAGTTTCACTTTTTGAATGGAATTAGTGAAATAAATCAACTTTTTGATGATATTCTAATTATATGACCAGCACCTGTATATACATAATTTTTTTGTTATTTTTGTGAAAATGACTGATTTTGTGGTGGTCATTTCCAGAAATGTTCGAAAAATGTGCATGTTTCTTTTTCATAATTAGGATGCCACATTTACCATGTCATTATGTTAGATGCATAATAGTCACACATGGCAGTAGAACAAACAAAATGTATGAATCTTGTTTGATATTACAAAAAAAGGCTGGTCCAGTGGTGTGCTATGCTACCTAGCTTTAATAACATGATCACTTAGGGTGGGAAATAAGACCAAAAAGTAAACCCCAGCAATAAGCAATTGCTTAATATAGGTAAAAAGTTCTAAAGTAATTAAGTAATCACGTAAATGGACAGTAATAAAATAAGAACTTATAAACAAATGACAATACTAGGACAAATAAATACAACATAAATATAGCCTACAGATACAAACAGTGCTTTAAGTTTAGGTAGGCTACTGTTTGTTTTTTTCCCCTGTTGTTGTTATTTGTTTAACATTAACGACACAGACAGGAGCGTGCATAGATTTATTCTTCAGCGAACTCCATTTTATGTGTCTGTGGTAAAATCTAAAAGAGACTCGCGCCAATAACACGAAAGCTGATTGGCTGCCATATAAGATGCATGTTGGTCTCATTTGTAGTTGTAATACAGCGAACTATAGTTGGACTAGCGAAAGAAAGAACTACAACACCCCGGAATAAACAAACACACACACACTAAAGTGCTGCGGGAGCATTGCACTCGTTAAAACACTCAGCAAAATAGCTCCCTTGTCCTGGTATATTATCTAACTATAGGCCTATATTAGAAATAAACTAAACATGTAAAATTTTTACCTCAGTATGTTTCTTCTGTGAATTTCTTTACGCGTATGCGTATGCTCATTTTATTTCTCCATGAAAGTTTCTCACAAACAGTCAGGCAGCGTGAGCCTCAACAACAGCGTGACACTGATACCAGAAATACATGATCCATTATCTATCGCTGAATTGCGCTTAATGTAATACAATCAAAGAATCATTCTCGTGATATGATGCTGCTATTTGTGTAAACTTGCATGAACCCATTTTGTCAGAGATCAGTCAAGCTCGGTCCCATCCACTACTCAACGATCACTCTCCCCAGAATACGAATCACTCACACCTGCTTCCCATCAACAACCTCATCACCAGGCACAATAAAACACTCACCACAGCCTCAGTTCAGTGTCAAACCTCCAACAGGAACAGACCATATTCCGATGTCTCCTGACCCTCTGATACACCCAAAGATCCCAAGACGTAACGTATACTCACCTGTGTTCCACTAACCTCTGTGTCATTGCCCTACTAACTCCAGAATACCTGTTTGCTTCCCATCGCCTGTGATCCCGTGCTCTCTAGAGCTTCCAGTGTTTCCCTCGAGCTTTCTTGATATCGACCACGTCTGAAGGAGAAAGGACAAGTATTAATGAACTGTGACTGCTTGGTATACACATACCTGAAGCGAACGTACTCACCTGTGATCAGCCCCGCACCGAGTGATCTTCACAGAATCTGCACCAGTATTCCTTGCATACTCACTTTGCACTCTTAGTATCTTAATAAACACTGTGTTTGGATTCACTTACCTCTGCCTCCTTGCATATATCCTGACAGAAGGTTTGACCATAACCGTTATGGATCCAACGCAGCCCGAGGACAGTGCTTCCGCAAACACCACTCCCACACTGATGTATATCGCAAGCCCTGCCTCCCGACCAGAGCCCTTCTCAGGTCGGACGGAAGATTGCAACGGGTTCTTACTGCAATGTTCGCTAGCTCTTGAGCAACAAGCCCACCAATATCCAACAGAAAGATCAAAAATCTCCTTCATTATCCAGCAGCTATCCGGGGCAGCTTTAAGGTGGGCTGAAACGCTTTGGTTTAAAGAGACTGCGGTTACATCTTCATTACAGAATTTTATACGTCATTTCAAAGAGGTGTTTGGGCATCCAGTAGGAGATTCATCTGTCAGCGACCAACTATTGCAGTTACATCAAGGTAAAAAATCAATTTCTGAGTACTCCCTGGAATTCCGAACTCTAGCGTCTGCAAGCGGGTGGAATGAAAAGGCCCTTCTGACAGTCTATCGAAGCGGATTAAACCCCGCACTTCGCCTCCAGCTCGCCATTTATGATGACACTCTGGGACTAGAAAAATTCATGAAGCAAGCTCTCCGAGTTCATCAAAGATCTCAGAACTGTTACCGAGACGTTCAATCGTCAGTTCCCGTTCTCCACCAGAATCCATCTGGATAATTCCCAGAGCCGATGCTGGAGAAAATGCAAGTAGAAACCCACAGACTGTCTCAAGCTGAACGCAACCGTCATCGAGAACTAAAGTTATGCCTATATTGTGGGAGTGAGCGTCACTTTCTACGGACATGCCCGTCTCGTCCTCCTCGGTTACTGGTGAGTTCAGTCTTCAACCAACCCTCGGTATCAGCACCGTTAACGATACCAGTGACTTTAAAATCTCAAGATTTCCGCGTTTCAGTCGCTGCCATCGTGGACTCCGGGTTGGCAGGCGATTTTATATCAGGAGATCTATCCAAGAAACTCCAGCTCCAGAGAACCAACACATCCAAACCATACTCCATCCATGCCGTAACTGGCGAAGTCATCAACAAGGGGTATGTAACATCTCAAATAACCCCTATTACCTTATGTGTTGAGAACATCCACCAAGAACTGTTTAACCCGTTCATTCTCGAGAATAGCCAGGTTGACATAATTGTAGCTTCTGGAGTCTCTCTGGACAGGATCAAAGATGAGTCGATTCCACTATAAACGTCAGAAAGCTTTTAGCCGTATATAAATTAGGTTCTGGTACCGAGGAGTCTGAGGAAGATGGCATCGTGGACAGTTTTGTGGCTTGGCCGAGGTAGAACAGACAGCACTGTTAGAATCCTGTGAGAACTTCAATCAGGACACAATCTCTCCCCCTATCACCCCCCCCCCCCCCTCACTCAAAAAGATAGGGGGGGGGGGGGGGGGGGCTAGACACACAGGCTCCTTCCAATACACAGACACAAACATGTTCTTTATGTAACTTTAATTAAACTACCCCAGAATGTATATGATGATCCCGGTGTGTACGCATGCTCCCTATGTCATTGCCAACATAGTCATGATGTACGAACAATGTAAAGTCATTTAAAATGCTTGTATTCATGTGTAAGAATGTATCTCTGCTCTAATATCTCCCAGCCATACTGTGTTTGATATCTAAATATTCCTCTCTCTTTCTCTTAACCAACGGTGCACAGTAGATGATTATGAAATGCATCACATTATGTTACCCCCCTTTGGAGTAGAAATGTACCAAGTATGACACCATCATAAATTAGGCAAATGAAGTCATAAATGGAGACAAAGAAAGTGTTCTCCCGCCTAAAACTCCCACATTTGATTGGTCATTTCAGAAAAGATGGGCGGATGTTAATGTTTCTTTAAAGGACAGTAACACCAGCATATCTTGGCTCAGTCAGTGCAGTCGATACACAACCCTCTTATCATCTCGGCTCGTCCCCTGGCCAAGCGGCTTCGGCCCTGGCTTGGCGGCTCAGTCACGTGGGTTGGTTCCTTTGAAGTCGGCGCGCTCCGCAGCCAGGCAGACAGGCAACGCGCTCCATCTCAGCGCGCTCCATCTCAGCACTCAGTCGTCTTCAGAAGGATAACCTTCCTGAAAATTTGATAAGAAAGAATAAAACTTTGTGAGAGTTGATAAACGATTGTACTGTTAGTTCGTTAAATGAACGGATCAGATGAATTTTGAATTAATTCTAAATCCAAAGTTTATTCTGTAATGATTTAACATACATTCGTAGTTGATTGCAACCCATTGTTGTTAACCATATATATGTATGTATATATGTGTGTGTGTGTGTGTGTGTGTGTGTATATATATATATATATATATATATATATATATTATACACACACTCACCTAAAGGATTATTAGGAACACCATACTAATACTGTGTTTGACCCCCTTTCGCCTTCAGAACTGCCTTAATTCTACGTGGCATTGATTCAACAAGGTGCTGAAAGCATTCTTTAGAAATGTTGGCCCATATTGATAGGATAGCATCTTGCAGTTGATGGAGATTTGTGGGATGCACATCCAGGGCACGAAGCTCCCGTTCCACCACATCCCAAAGATGCTCTATTGGGTTGAGATCTGGTGACTGTGGGGGCCATTTTAGTACAGTGAACTCATTGTCATGTTCAAGAAACCAATTTGAAATGATTCGAGCTTTGTGACATGGTGCATTATCTTGCTGGAAGTAGCCATCAGAGGATGGGTACATGGTGGTCATAAAGGGATGGACATGGTCAGAAACAATGCTCAGGTAGGCCGTGGCATTTAAACGATGCCCAATTGGCACTAAGGGGCCTAAAGTGTGCCATAAAAACATCCCCCACACCATTACACCACCACCACCAGCCTGCACAGTGGTAACAAGGCATGATGGATCCATGTTCTCATTCTGTTTACGCCAAATTCTGACTCTACCATCTGAATGTCTCAACAGAAATCGAGACTCATCAGACCAGGCAACATTTTTCCAGTCTTCAACTGTCCAATTTTGGTGAGCTCGTGCAAATTGTAGCCTTTTTTTCCTATTTGTAGTGGAGATGAGTGGTACCCGGTGGGGTCTTCTGCTGTTGTAGCCCATCCGCCTCAAGGTTGTGCGTGTTGTGGCTTCACAAATGCTTTGCTGCATACCTCAGCTTGTAACGAGTGGTTATTTCAGTCAAAGTTGCTCTTCTATCAGCTTGAATCAGTCGGCCCATTCTCCTCTGACCTCTAGCATCAACAAGACATTTTCGCCCACAGGACTGCCGCATACTGGATGTTTTTCCCTTTTCACACCATTCTTTGTAAACTCTAGAAATGGTTGTGTGTGAAAATCCCAGTAACTGAGCAGATTGTGAAATACCTGTCTGGCACCAACAACCATGCTACGCTCAAAATTGCTTAAATCACCTTTCTTTCCCATTCTGACATTCAGTTTGGAGTTCAGGAGATTGTCTTGACCAGGACCACACCCCTAAATGCATTGAAGCAACTGCCATGTGATTGGTTGATTAGATAATTGCATTAATGAGAAATTGAACAGGTGTTCCTAATAATCCTTTAGGTGAGTGTATATATGTATGTGTGTGTATATATATATATATATATATATATATATATATATATATATTGCATAAATACCTAGGTTAGGTATTTCCCTTTTTGGGTGATTTTGGAGATTTATAATTTAATCATAACCCGTTGCGATTAGTTGTAAATAATTAAATATTAATAATCATAATTCCCTATTGAGCTAATTTAATTTATTATTATATGCAGCCGAGTCGCTACATTTTATGGTGGAGAAAAATTCGGGCACATTTTAAACTTTGTTTTGTGAGCAACAGTGTCAGTTTTATGTGTATATTACTGGTATTAATTTTTGTTTTTGTATGCGCGCTTCAGAAAGTGAAAGAAGTCGCAACGCGACGCAAACTCACATATCTGATAACTGGCCCAAAATGGCCCAAAGCTGATTTCAGTTCAGTTAACAGCTGCTATGTGTCAAACATTTGAGTCACTGTTAATTGCTAAAAATAAACTGCAGTTCATAATATTAAAACTGTTTCTGTGAAAGAGAAGGAAACCTCTTTACAGCACATTTTAATATTATCAAAACCTGTAAGAACGAAGAAATCTTCTTTCAGTGTGATAAACTATTGATTTGAGCGATGTTCCTCATTTCATCTTAGTGAAGGCCTCACTAATGTATCGTAGTTGATTTAATTGCGTCGGTGTATTATTCAACTAAGCGATCTCACTCCTTTAGGTTAAACTTTGGCGTAGCTAACCAAATGCTTATACCTTATACAAGTCAATCAGAAAACTGCTGGCCAGTGTCCGATTGATGTGTAAATGGGAGTATTTATTTTTAAACCTTGATCAAGTTTAAAATTTGTAACAGAAAAAAATATTCTGTTCCATACATTTGCATGTGCGTGCGGAAAAAGAATTTCGGCCACATATTCTTTGTGCTTACAAATTGGCACAAAAAGGAGATTTGAAAACAAATTCTCTTCTCACTCGTGATTGTAAATCGCCGCGTTTAGGAAGAAAAAAAAAAACGTCCTCTTTTCGGACATTTAAATCACTTTTTATTTTTATTTTTTTTATTTAAAGTGTCGTAATACCTCTGACTAACACGAGGGCAGCCTGTCAGGTGTTCAGCACCTCTCAAATTACGCACACCCCCACCCACTCCTTGGTGTGGACTCAACTACGCCATCTTGTGGGCATCTGCGGATGTTTCTTTCCTTCCCTCTATCTCGTTTGTCAAAGTGAACTATCTTTTCCGCTATTTTATTTGGTTACTATTATAATCATTTTCATTTATTTCCTGTTATTACTATTATTTTAAATTGCTCAATCCTCCTGTTTTGCTGACTTCTCACACTTATTTAAATCTGGTTTAAACTAAGTTTAAACATGAATTTAAATTAAGTTCTCGGTTCAGCCATTAATGTTACTTGGTGGGAGCACGCCCCTATGTGACATTCTCGGCTAAGTCAGTTTTCCTCCTTTTCTCCTGTTGCTTTAATTTGAATTATTTTGATTCTATTTTCCCTTTTAGTTATTTGATTTCCCTCATCAATTTATCATTACCTTATTTCCAATTGGTACCATTCTAGTACTCCGCACTTATTTAGATTTTAGTTTAGACAAGTTTGAACTTAAATTTAAATTAAGCCTTCTCTTTTCAGCCTGTGATAGCCACTTATCAGTAGCACGCCCCCTACTGGGTGTCCTCATAGGTGGGCATTCCCCTCTCTTCTCCTTTGACTCCATTTTTTTCTTTTATCTGAATGGATTTATTTCGATGTCTCCCCTTTTCAAGGTTATTCTGATAATTACCATTATTATCATCATTCTTTTGTGTTTTAGCACCATTTGGTAAATAATCCTTTACCTATCTCACCGTACCTAACTATTTAAATTTGGTGTAAACAAGTACTAAGCTTAAGCTTGACTAAGCTTGATGTTACGTCTCACTTGTTCAGCCAGTTGTGTACTTACAGGTAGTACTTACCCTAGTACTTGGTGGTGAAGTGACGGTTACCTTCTGGTTGGGTTTCGAGGGGTGGAGTCACCTGGCCGGCGTAACTGACAGTGGCTGTGTGTGAATCTCGGGCACCTCTGTCCTCGTACCATTGCCGGCGGCACGCAGCCGACATCAGCAATTCGGGCACTCCAAGGAGAAGTCAACGAGTCCAGCTGACCACCAGGGCAATTTTGGTAAATTACTCTGATCCACCCATTTGGTCCCCAAAGGGTTCTCAGAGGAAACCCAATTTTTGACCCTGCAGACTGGCCGTTGACCCGCCTTACCTGAGTGCTGCCCAGTTGTGCTAAGAGTCACAAGCTGTTTGAGTGGGCGCACCGTGGTAGCAAGGGGACGAGGATCCGGGGACACCACAGTCGAGTGTCCAGGGACCGCCGGTAAGATTGACTTCACCGCCGATTCTCCCCTGAGTGACCCCAATTCACCCCAGGCATAGTAAATCAGGTAAAGCCCATTCACTTATTGCAAGCCATAGAATATACATATTCCCTGGTCATTTAAGTGTTTGGCCCAACCTTCCTGTCTTAAGCCATACCATCCCCCTAGGTTTTATAGCTCAACAGCTCCTCCCACTCGCTTGGCCCTGTCATAAACCCTAGCATTGGTATTAAGCTGAGACCTTTTCCCTCTCTATCTCTTCTTATGTTCTCATTTTTGTTTCATTTTTTATTTCATGCCTTTTCTTTTAGTTATTTTCGGTTATTTTATTTTGTTCTATTTGCTTTCCTTTAATTTAGTTTTCTTCCAGTTCACCTAAAGACAGAACCTGTGAGAGCCATCAAGGAAAGCTGAATAATAGATTGACGACCCAGCAGCCAGTGTCAGTAAATGACCCAGTAGGCTACCGCACTGTCAAAATTGTTATTTAGATCCGACACTTACCCACACAAATCGGCCCCACCTGGCCACTCACGGCCAAGACAATAGGTGCCCGGCCTAGATTTTACTAACTGTCTGCACCAGTTAGTCAAAATTATACACACAAATTGAATAGTCACATACTGCTATAGCTCGCTAAAACCCTATACGGACTTGCATTGGCCTCTTTGTGTTGTCTTTCCCTTGCCCAGTATGCCCCGTTCATCCAGCCCCACTGCCCACTGGGATCACGTCGAGACCTGGTTGACCGCCATGACGACTGCGTTCCTGCCTAAAGCCGCCGGTGACCTGCAGCACCTGAGCCAAGAGCAGCTGGACGGCGACTTGAACCGGCTAATGGCCCATGATCCATCCCAGAGCCACAGCCACAAGGAATGGGCCAAGATCGTCTGGGGCCTCACTCACAAACTCATCGTCCAGGCACGACTCAGCGAAAAGAGCAACATCCACCTGGAGCAAGAAGCAGCAGCGCTGAAGCTCCAGGCTGAGGAGGCCCGGAGGAACCAGGCCCACGCACAGAGTTGTCTAGATCAACTACTCCTCGAGGCCCAGGACCGGCGCGAGAGAGAGGATGAAACGGACCCACAGCTTCAGGAGGAAGTGGAGAGACTTCAAAATGCCCTGGCAGACCTTTGTGTAGATACAGAGCACAGAGAGCAGTTGGAGAGAGAATCCAAAGAGGAACTAAGGGAAAAACTCCAACAAGGTGAAGCTCTCCTAGCAAGAGCAGAAATTGAACTGAAAGAAAGGGACGGCAAGGCCAAAGCCTGTGAAACCACTTGCAAGCGGCCCGTGCCCAGATCCATGATTTGGTTCAACAAAAAGTCTATTTAAAAGAAGAACTTGAAGCTGTTCACAGAAAACTTAAGTATGCTTACAGACTGCAGAGTGACCAGCAAGGGGAAACACACACCACAGAGTTTCCCCTGACAAGTGGGCCTATGCCTCCCCGTCAAGAGTCCCGAGCTCAAAAGGGGGGTGAAAGCCCACTGCTCAAGATGTCACCAGCCAGTTTCCAAGAGCCCCCATCAGCAGCAAAGGGGTGGGAGCCCGTCCAGAAAATCTGTGCCCCCAGTCACGCCATGGCTCCCCAAGAACTCTACAAGCTGGCCAGAAACATCCCAACTTTCACCCCAAACCCTGCAGGAGGCCACGACGTGCACGCCTACCTACAGGACATAGACTTTCACCTGCAAACTATGGCTAACGTGACCACATGGGACAGACTTTATCTCCTTCGAGGTACGTCCAGCCATGAGGTGCGGAGTTTCCTCGATCGGCAACCCGAGACTGTCAAATCAGACTACCAGCAGCTGCGTCAGGCCCTGATTAGAGAGTTTTCGGACCCTGATTCAGACCAAGGGATCATCAGCGCCATGGACTTGAGACAGGGCCGGCTGAAAACCCCACAGGCCTACTACAACAGACTCCGACAAGCCTACTTTGTAGCACAAAACGAGCCAGGTATGGAGGAAGACTTCAACTTCAGAACTCTATTCCTTCGAAATCTGCATCCAACAGTAAGCCATCACTTAGGAGTCCTGGCCTGCCCACGTAGCATGTCCACCCGACAGCTATGGGACTTAGCCCATAAAGCTTATGCCAAGCAATAGACTGCTTCTGAAAAGACTGTGAGAAATCCAACAATTTGCCCCGTCTCTGACCACCGTTCAGAGCTGGCTCTAGAGGGCGCCCAGCAACACCACAGTGACAGACTTTTTAACAGAGAGTCAAGACCGTTCCAAGCCAGCAGAGAGCAGCACAACCGGGATGGTGCCCGTCCTAAGCACCAGACCGGGCGCTCTGAAAGATTCTGGGACAAGCCACGTCCATCTAACCACCCAAAGGGTGGAGCCACGTGGGATGCCAACCGACGGCCCAGAAATGGACGACCTTCATCAGCCAGAGCATCCAGCCCAGATGGCCAGCAGCGGAACGGCTCGCGACACGCCCCGAGCAAACTCAAGTCTGAGCACCCACCAGAGCAAAACAGTGCAGCTTTGTCTGAGTCAGCAGAGATCCTGAGGATTCTGAAAGAACTCATTCAGAAGAAACCTCACGAGGGAGACAAGAAGGACAGGCCAGACTCCTTATGACTAAGTGTAAGGCCTGCACCCAACATCCTTCCTGACTGCCCTCCGACTAAACCAAGCACCCAAAGCACTGCGCACCAGTCACAGTCCACAGAACCAGACACCTCATCACCAAGTGACAGCGTCGCCCAATCACCTCAGCTGACAGCTGCACTTCCTGATCAACACAACGCAAGTCATCACGCCAACAACCAAAATCCCAAGGTACCAGAGAGTGCTGTTTTGGTTGTCTGCCTCCCTAACGAGCCACATGATATCATCCCTAACTGCTTACCGATCACCACACAAACCCCAGAACCAAGACTCGAAGGGAAACCTGATCGAAAAGGGGGTGGCCAGAAAACTATATCTAGCCATCACATTGGAGAATGAGGTGAGACTTGAAGCCCTGGTCGACACAGGAGCTGATCTCACTTTAATGTCATCTCAACTCTTTGACAGACTCCGAATTGAAGCTAAGAGACAAAATCGAACTTGGAAATCCCCAAAATGTGAGCTAAATGTGCAATCATACAGCCAAAATGAGATCCAACTTGAATGGATCGCTCCCATCCATCTAACGATTGGTCCAATGAGTCTGGTACACCCTGTGTACATCTCACCAATGGACACATACCCCCTTCTCGTCGGCAAAGATCTGCTAGACCGCTTCGAGCCCCTATTGGACTTCAGACAGCTGAAAATTTGGGCTCAAGTGCGAGAACCTCTGCCTCTCCAGCCGCCCAGATCACCTGAGCCAGACTGTCAGGCCACAGAGGTCACAAGAAACCTTGCAGCCAGCCACGAGAACATTGTCTCAGCACCAGAGCAAAGTTCAAGTTCGCTACTCTGCACTTTTCAACTCACCATAGACTCTGACTGTCACTGCCCCAAGGTCATGACTGACCTCTAGCTGAATGATATAACAACTACAGACATCATGCTCGCACTATGGGCAGACAACTCAGCCATCAGCCTAGCATTGTTCAAAGCCCTCATGGAAGACACACCAGACCTTCCGTCTGCCAGCAAGCGCACCCGCTTCCCTTTGGACTCCTGCCTATCAACCATGGTAACTGCCAAGGGCATCTGTGCTTTGAACTTGAAATGGAATGACCGGTGCCTCACTCACTACTTCCTGGTCCTTCCAGGTCGGCCGCATAATGTCTACATAGGAGCAGACATCTTGATTCGCCTCAAGGCTCATGTGGATTTTATCAATGAGGTGGTGTGGGCCCCACCGACATCACAGCCCCCTGTGGTTCCTGTCAACCCTGAAAATCTCCTGTCAGGCCAGACCATTCCAGAAGTCTGCACCTTACTCAATGAACCGGAAACCACAGTACCAGCTTACACCAAAGGGGTCGCTGTTCGGCTCAACATGCGATGTGGCCAAACACTAAATCACATGCTGGGCTTCTTCCAACCTTCACCTGAATGTGTGGGACTTGGACTCAGTCTGGAAGCCACACCACTTACTGAACCGTCATCCCGTGTAGTCTACATCCTGTTCAACAACTGCACGGCAATGGACATCAGGATTCCCAAGGCCTACCGCCTGGGATGGCTAGTGAGTCACGACTTCCATGACTTTGAACTCACCTTACCAGTCATTGGTCCAATCCCATCTTCGATGATCCCAGAAGGGAGCACATACAACACAGTGTTCACAGCACCCTTCAAAATCCTCTCCATTGCTTCTGTCATGCCGGTGGCCAAAGATCAAGTGTGCAGAACAGAGAACAGAGACACAAGTCCAGCAAATCCTTAAAGAAGCAGACGCCATAAAGGACGATGCAGAACACGAAGAACTCAGACAAGTCCTTTACAAATACAAAGCGTCATTTGCCAAAGACTCTTTAGACTGTGGTCTCACTAACCTCCACACAGTGCGCATCCTAACGCACCCTAATGCTCCTCCCACTTTCGTCAAGCAGTACAAGATTCCCATTGCCTCACACGAACCGGTGCAGGAGATCGTTGACTCTATGCTTGAGAAAGGTGTCATCCGTCCATGCAACAGCACCTACTCTGCTCCTATCTGGCCCGTCCTCAAACCAAACGGCAAGTGGCGACCCACCATTGACTACAGGAAACTGAACCAACAGGTGCCACTATCACGATGGCCCATGACCCAGCTGGAGCAGGAAATACCCAGAATCAAAGGAGCCACAATCTTCTCTACACTCGATGTGGCCTCAGGATTCTGGACCATTCCAGTGCATCCAGAAGATCAACACAAGCTAGCGTTCACCTTCGGCAACCGACAGTATACCTTCACAAGGTGCCCGTTCGGCTATGCCAACTCACCAGCCGAGTTTAACATCTTCCTGAACAAAGCATGCCCAGACGCAAGAATGAGAGGCAACCTCATCTACGTAGATGATGTTCTCATGAAGAGCACAACAGTGGCTGATCACCTGAAAGAAATAGACCATGTTCTGAACCAACTAACCACTGCCGGCGCCAAAATTGCCCTCCACAAAGGACAGTGGTGTCGAACCAAGGTCAATTACGTGGGCCTACTCATTGGATCACGGGGCATCGAACCGCAATCCAGCCATATCCAAGCCATTCAGAACATCAAGCCACCCACTAATGTCTCAGAGTTGCGAAGCTTTCTTGGGGTGTGCAACTACTCACGGCAGTTTATTGAGAACTACGCGGACATTGCACGACCACTAACTGCTCTTCTGAAGAAGGATTGCACATTCATCTGGACAGAAGCTCGAGCAAATGCCATGAATGAACTGAAACAACATCTGTGCATAGCTCCATGTCTTGCTTACCCTGACCCACAAAAGGAGTTCCACTTGGAAGCTGGATTCTCCAAACACTGCCTTAGTGCTGGTCTATACCAAAGGCATGACCAAGACAAAAGAGTGGTCGCATATGCCACCAAGATGCTTCTTCCACCAGAGAGCAAATATTCTGACTGTGAAAAGGCTCTACTCTGCACTGTATGGGCCATCCAGCGATTCTCCAACTACATCGGAGCACAGAAGGTTATTATAAAGACATGCCACCAGCCTGTAATGTTCACCAACTCACGCATTGCCACATGGTTGATGGCCTTCCAGGGGCGCAACGTTGAGGCACGATATGCTCAGAATCACAAGTCTGCGCTTGGCAATGGCTTGGCTGCCTGCCAAAACTGTTCTGATGACACACCAGCGGCGATGCTGGACACAGAAGAACCCCAACAACAAAAACAGACCTGTCACAGCCTACGTCGATGGATGCTCTTACAACCAAGAGGGCATCCTAAAAGCAGGTGCGGGCGTACTATGGCTGAATGACCAGCCTTGCCCTCCACAGCACTTCAAGTTGGGGCCTCAGTCATCGCAATATGCTGAGGTAGCAGCCATCCTAATAACCCTCCAAATTGCATCGACCCATAACATCAGAGAACTCCTTATTTGCACAGACTCCAACTATGCCAGACTCAGTTTCACATGCCATCTTCCAGGTTGGAAACAAAATGGGTTCAAAACAGCAAACAACAAGTCAGTCAAACACCAACACCTGTTCCAAGCATGCAACGACATCACAAGCTTACACGACATGATCGTCTATTGAAAAAAAGTGAAAGGTCACTCAAAACAACCAGGCCTTGACAAAGACTTGAATGACCAAACTGATGCCCTGGCCAAAACTGGCGCACTTCATGGCAATTCATGGTCACCTCCAACCCACCCACCCACCCATAATGTTGCAGCGATAACCCGCAACAAACTACCTATTTCTGCGATGGTTCCGACATCACAGCCGCTTGCGCTGGCTCCACAAATGTCCAATGACATAGCTGACATGCAAGCCTCCGATTCGGCCATACAAACTATGCTAAACCACCTCTCAGACCCCTCCAACCACCCTATTACTACGTCTGAATTCACTGCTGCCTCAGGCCTCAGACGACTGCATGACGTCAAACACATGCTGCGTGTGAAAGACAACATTGAGGTCATCATGCCCCTGATGACCTCACAGCGCAAAGGCTTGTGGTGCCACATTGCCAAAGGGGGGTCATGCTAATGTATGCCCACGACGCACCATGTGCCGGACATCACGGTACCAGAGCCACTTACGAGACACTGAAACAAGTGGCATATTGGCCGGGCATGCAGCAAGACGTGGCAGAATATGTCAGAGAGTGCCTGGTTTGCTGCCAATTCCAACCAGCAAACCCAAACCATAGAGCCCCACTTTTTGTGCTCATGGCCATCAGAGCCACCCCGCATGAATCAACTCGTATGTCTCCCTTTGAACTAATGGCTGGGCAGCAAATGACACTGCCGCTGCACCTGCCGTATCAAACGGGAGACTCCAGCCTTGTCACAGCCTACACCACTCAACAGTATCTTGATGAACTACACCGGCACCTGAGAGCAACCTTTGCTTTCGCCCAGCAACAACTTCAAAAGAGTGCTGAAGGCCGGAAAGCATATTATGACCAGAAAGCATCACACCAGGAACTGGATGTAGGCGACAGGGTCTGGTATTATAGCTTTGTCCAGCTGCCCCAGACAGCCTCCCATCGGCTGTCAAAGAAATTCCTGCCTCACTGGACAGGTCCTTATGAGATTGTGGACAAACTCTCCCCGGTTGCGTACTGAATTAAACTGAGCCGGGGACAGAAAGAGCCAATTTTCAAATGGGTCCACCGCAATCAAGTCAAAAGACATGTGGCTACTGGCAGAGAAAGACTGGGAGGGGCCAATGCAAGCTAAACTCAGTTGCAGACCCCACAGCAAAAAGACTGTCCTGACCAACCAAGGACACTCCTCGCTGATCAACCACTCCTCTCCCCATGTCTTTTTCTCTCTCTCTCTTTCCCATACCAGGATGCTGCTGTGGCTCACTGTCCTGTGCCTCCAGTTCACGCTGCCGTCGGAACCCTGTTCAACATTGGCATGTCGAGCGTCAACGCAGTGAGCCAGACTGAAATCCCACAGCTGAGAGAACAGCTCGCAACACAGAGTGCAACCCTGCAGACCATCGGCAAATCATTGAAAGGCACTGTGGTGGTTCTCAATACCCACAGTGTCCTGCTGAACCAAACTGAACTCAGCGAGACAACTGTTTTCAGTTTTCCAAAATTATTTTGCCCAAACTCAGCTGGTCACAGCCCTGATGACAGACATGCTGCGGGAAGTGAGCTCCTCAATTGACAGCTTAGCCATGGGCAGGATTCCTCCGTATCTGGTACCCCTGAGCCTTGTGCAAACAGTGCTGGCCTCCGTCACTACCAGCCCAGCAGATCCTCTTCAAGCACACCTTGCCTATTCTTTGGGTAGTGCCATCCCCTTACACGTCGACCCTGAGCAAAGGGAGGTGGCCTTTCTCCTGAATCTACCCATCATCGAATCAAACAACATCTACAGACTCAAGGACATGGTCAATGTCGGGTTTTGGCAAGGCAACACTCATATCAAGATACACACCCCCGATGTGGTGGCCTACCACGACAGTAACACACAGCTGTACCTGGCCCCCAACCTGCGTATGTGTACTTTGACAAAGGACATTCACTACCTCTGCCCTAGCAAGCCATTCCTCAGAGACAACACTGAAGGAATCTGCGGGTGGCAGCCCATGAGAAATGACACCCGTTGCCCTGCCAATGTCACGTCTCGCACCCAAGTCACTGAAACTCGAGCTGAGATTGTGGGTGACCGGTGGCTCGTCAACACTCCCACTCGTACGGCCACCCTGACTTACGATCAGCATGACACGGCCACCCGCATCAGCCTGCCCAACCAGTGTATGTGGATTCAAGTACCAAAGGGTGCCATCCTCCACCTCGATGATCTGGCTTTGTACCATCTCCCAAGTGAAGAGTACTGGTCAGCCTCACTGGCATGCAAGCCTCCGATTCGGCCATACAAACTATGCTAAACCACCTCTCAGACCCCTCCAACCACCCTATTACTACGTCTGAATTCACTGCTGCCTCAGGCCTCAGACGACTGCATGACGTCAAACACATGCTGCGTGTGAAAGACAACATTGAGGTCATCATGCCCCTGATGACCTCACAGCGCAAAGGCTTGTGGTGCCACATTGCCAAAGGGGGGTCATGCTAATGTATGCCCACGACGCACCATGTGCCGGACATCACGGTACCAGAGCCACTTACGAGACACTGAAACAAGTGGCATATTGGCCGGGCATGCAGCAAGACGTGGCAGAATATGTCAGAGAGTGCCTGGTTTGCTGCCAATTCCAACCAGCAAACCCAAACCATAGAGCCCCACTTTTTGTGCTCATGGCCATCAGAGCCACCCCGCATGAATCAACTCGTATGTCTCCCTTTGAACTAATGGCTGGGCAGCAAATGACACTGCCGCTGCACCTGCCGTATCAAACGGGAGACTCCAGCCTTGTCACAGCCTACACCACTCAACAGTATCTTGATGAACTACACCGGCACCTGAGAGCAACCTTTGCTTTCGCCCAGCAACAACTTCAAAAGAGTGCTGAAGGCCGGAAAGCATATTATGACCAGAAAGCATCACACCAGGAACTGGATGTAGGCGACAGGGTCTGGTATTATAGCTTTGTCCAGCTGCCCCAGACAGCCTCCCATCGGCTGTCAAAGAAATTCCTGCCTCACTGGACAGGTCCTTATGAGATTGTGGACAAACTCTCCCCGGTTGCGTACTGAATTAAACTGAGCCGGGGACAGAAAGAGCCAATTTTCAAATGGGTCCACCGCAATCAAGTCAAAAGACATGTGGCTACTGGCAGAGAAAGACTGGGAGGGGCCAATGCAAGCTAAACTCAGTTGCAGACCCCACAGCAAAAAGACTGTCCTGACCAACCAAGGACACTCCTCGCTGATCAACCACTCCTCTCCCCATGTCTTTTTCTCTCTCTCTCTTTCCCATACCAGGATGCTGCTGTGGCTCACTGTCCTGTGCCTCCAGTTCACGCTGCCGTCGGAACCCTGTTCAACATTGGCATGTCGAGCGTCAACGCAGTGAGCCAGACTGAAATCCCACAGCTGAGAGAACAGCTCGCAACACAGAGTGCAACCCTGCAGACCATCGGCAAATCATTGAAAGGCACTGTGGTGGTTCTCAATACCCACAGTGTCCTGCTGAACCAAACTGAACTCAGCGAGACAACTGTTTTCAGTTTTCCAAAATTATTTTGCCCAAACTCAGCTGGTCACAGCCCTGATGACAGACATGCTGCGGGAAGTGAGCTCCTCAATTGACAGCTTAGCCATGGGCAGGATTCCTCCGTATCTGGTACCCCTGAGCCTTGTGCAAACAGTGCTGGCCTCCGTCACTACCAGCCCAGCAGATCCTCTTCAAGCACACCTTGCCTATTCTTTGGGTAGTGCCATCCCCTTACACGTCGACCCTGAGCAAAGGGAGGTGGCCTTTCTCCTGAATCTACCCATCATCGAATCAAACAACATCTACAGACTCAAGGACATGGTCAATGTCGGGTTTTGGCAAGGCAACACTCATATCAAGATACACACCCCCGATGTGGTGGCCTACCACGACAGTAACACACAGCTGTACCTGGCCCCCAACCTGCGTATGTGTACTTTGACAAAGGACATTCACTACCTCTGCCCTAGCAAGCCATTCCTCAGAGACAACACTGAAGGAATCTGCGGGTGGCAGCCCATGAGAAATGACACCCGTTGCCCTGCCAATGTCACGTCTCGCACCCAAGTCACTGAAACTCGAGCTGAGATTGTGGGTGACCGGTGGCTCGTCAACACTCCCACTCGTACGGCCACCCTGACTTACGATCAGCATGACACGGCCACCCGCATCAGCCTGCCCAACCAGTGTATGTGGATTCAAGTACCAAAGGGTGCCATCCTCCACCTCGATGATCTGGCTTTGTACCATCTCCCAAGTGAAGAGTACTGGTCAGAGCTGGAAATCCCATCCTTTTTCAAGAATCACAACTTCACTCTAGATCTGGAACTGGAACTGAAGATTAAGGAAAGGGGGTCCCAGCTAATTGACATTACTCCCATCGACATGGCCCTCCAAACACTGTCCCAGCTGCCCATCCTGACCAACTCCCCTGTGGTCCAAGCTTGGACCGCCGCCGACACAGCTCTTTGCCTCTCTACGGCATTAGGCTACACCCTGACACTGGGCCTGGCCTTCATCCTGTTCAAAGAGGGTCCACGAGATGCGAGAGTCCATGACCAAGAACACGGTCGCTCTCTCCCTAGGTTTCAAACGAAACCCACGGAAAAGAGGTACCAAAACAGATACCATGCCAAACCTGAGGAACCAAAGGTTGAGAACAATTAGAAACCACCTGCCATCCAACCATCATGACTGTCGTCCGACGATGTCACACGGACTTCGTCAGACGAAAAGGGGGACTGTAGCGTCTGGAGTCTCTCTGGACAGGATCAAAGATGAGTCGATTCCACTATAAACGTCAGAAAGCTTTTAGCCGTATATAAATTAGGTTCTGGTACCGAGGAGTCTGAGGAAGATGGCATCGTGGACAGTTTTGTGGCTTGGCCGAGGTAGAACAGACAGCACTGTTAGAATCCTGTGAAAACTTCAATCAGGACACAATCTCTCCCCCTATCAAACCCCCCCCCCCCCCCTCACTCAAAAAGATAGGGGGGGGGGGCTAGACACACAGGCTCCTTCCAATACACAGACACAAACATTTTCTTTATGTAACTTTAATTAAACTACCCCAGAATGTATATGATGATCCCTGTGTGTACGCATGCTCCCTATGTCATTGCCAACATAGTCATGATGTACGAACAATGTAAAGTCATTTAAAATGCTTGTATTCATGTGTAAGAATGTATCTCTGCTCTAATATCTCCCAGCCATACTGTGTTTGATATCTAAATATTCCTTTCTCTTTCTCTTAACCAACGGTGCACAGTAGATGATTATGAAATGCATCACATTATGTTACCCCCTTTGGAGTAGAAATGTACCAAGTATGACACCATCATAAATTAGGCAAATGAAGTCATAAACGGAGACAAAGAAAGTGTTCTCCTGCCTAAAACTCCCACATTTGATTGGTCATTTCAGAAAAGATGGGCGGATGTTAATGTTTCTTTAAAGGACAGTAACACCAGCATATCTTGGCTCAGTCGGTGCAGTCGATACACAACCCTCTTATCATCTCGGCTCGTCCCCTGGCCAGGCGGCTACGGCCCTGGCTTGGCGGCTCAGTCACGTGGTTGGTTCCTTTGAAGTTGGCGCGCTCCGCAGCCAGGCGGACAGGTAATGCGCTCCATCTCAGCGCGCTCCATCTCAGCGCTCAGTCGTCTTCTAAAACTCCGACGAGACAATCTTCTTTTCCTCCCCTTTTCGGCATTCGCTCCAACCACCTTCAAACTTCCCGCGGATCGAGAACGCTCCGGAAGGACCAAAAGAGAACACACTCCAGCTCAAAGAACGCTCTGAGAAGACTCACGTGCATTCTTTATACTCAGCACAAAACAACCCATGCAAGTATAAATTCCATCGAAACTTAGATGCGCTTTAAGATGTGTACCCCTGTTTAAGGTGATATTATTCGTTGCTGGCTCTCGGTAGTTATGTTTGTGAAATTGCCATTCCTGAACCTTTCCTTCTTCTCTTTCGTTCTCTTCTTCTCATTCTCTTTTGTTACTATTTGTTGTTCTGTATATACATGTATTCTTTGTTTAGTCGTATGTATTCGTAGTATCAATTATTAAAACCATTGTATCCACGTTCGATTGTCATTGTTGCCGCTCACAGGACATGGTCACTTTAATGTTCAGATCTAGCTACAAGCGCTCATAAGTATCTTTGAATACTTTAATAAATATCATAATAGTTCGGAAAGTTTATCCTTCGTGACCAGAAGGATAACCTTCCCGAAGATTTGATAAGAAAGAATAAAACTTTGTGAGAGTTGATAAAAGATTGTACTGTTCGTTTGTTAAATGAACGGATCAGATGAATTTTGAATTAATTCTAAATCCAAAGGTTATTCTGTAATGATTTAACATATATTCGTAGTTGATTGCAACCCATTGTTGTTAACCATATATATGTATGTATATATGTATATATGTATATATATATATATATATATATATATATATATATATACATACATACATACATACATACATATACACTCACCTAAAGGATTATTAGGAACACCATACTAATACTGTGTTTGACCCCCCTTCGCCTTCAGAACTGCCTTAATTCTACGTGGCATTGATTCAACAAGGTGCTGAAAGCATTCTTTAGAAATGTTGGCCCATATTGATAGGATAGCATCTTGCAGTTGATGGAGATTTGTGGGATGCACATCCAGGGCACGAAGCTCCCGTTCCACCACATCCCAAAGATGCTCTATTGGGTTGAGATCTGGTGACTGTGGGGGCCATTTTAGTACAGTGAACTCATTGTTATGTTCAAGAAACCAATTTGAAATGATTCGAGCTTTGTGACATGGTGCATTATCCTGCTGGAAGTAGCCATCAGAGGATGGGTACATGGTGGTCATAAAGGGATGGACATGGTCAGAAACAATGCTCAGGTAGGCCGTGGAATTTAAACGATGCCCAATTGGCACTAAGGGGCCTAAAGTGTGCCAAGAAAACATCCCCCACACCATTACACCACCACCACCAGCCTGCACAGTGGTAACAAAGCATGATGGATCCATGTTCTCATTCTGTTTACGCCAAATTCTGACTCTACCATCTGAATGTCTCAACAGAAATAGAGACTCATCAGACCAGGCAACATTTTCCCAGTCTTCAACTGTCCAATTTTGGTGAGCTTGTGCAAATTGTAGCCTCTTTTTCCTATTTGTAGTGGAGATGAGTGGTACCCGGTGGGGTCTTCTGCTGTTGTAGCCCATCCGCCTCAAGGTTGTGCGTGTTGTGGCTTCACAAATGCTTTGCTGCATACCTCGGTTGTAATGAGTGGTTATTTCAGTCAAAGTTGCTCTTCTATCAGCTTGAATCAGTCGGCCCATTCTCCTCTGACCTCTAGCATCAACAAGGCATTTTCGCCCACAGGACTGCCGCATACTGGATGTTTTTCCCTTTTCACACCATTCTTTGTAAACTCCAGAAATGGTTGTGCGTGAAAATCCCAGTAACTGAGTAGATTGTGAAATACTCAGACCGGCCCGTCTGGCACCAACAACCATGCCACGCTCAAAATAGCTTAAATCACCTTTCTTTCCCATTCTGACATTCAGTTTGGAGTTCAGGAGATTGTCTTGACCAGGACCACACCCCTAAATGCATTGAAGCAACTGCCATGTGATTGGTTGATTAGATAATTGCATTAATGAGAAATTGAACAGGTGTTCCTAATAATCCTTTAGGTGAGTGTATATATTGCATAAATACCTAGGTTAGGTATTTCCCTTTTTGGGTGATTTTGGAGATTTATAATTTAATCATAACCCGTTGCAATTAGTTATAAATAATTAAATATTAATAATCATAATTCCCTATTGAGCTAATTTAATTTATTATTATTATATGCAGCCGAGTCGCTACATAATCCTCGGTCGTCCATGGCTCATCCGACATCAACCTACCATAAATTGGAAATCTGGTAAAATTCTGAACTGGGGTTGCAACTGCCTTTCAGCTGATGTCGCCCTCTCCGCCCAGCCAACAGACGAGCAGCCCGAACCCGTCTCAGTGAGTTCCACTTCCATTGAAAGCCCTAAAGAAAACCTGTCAATGACCATTCCTCCGTGCTACTCTTCGTTTGCAGATGTGTTCAATCCTGTTCAATCTACCGCCACACCGACCTTGGGATTGTGCTATCAATTTGGTTCCGGGCGAACCCATTCCCAAGGGTCGGATCTATTCCTTATCCATTCCTGAACAAGCAGCCATGCAAAAATACGTCGAAGAAGCTCTGCAACAAGGATACATTAGGCCTTCCACCTCTCCAGCTGCTGCCAGCTTCTTCTTTGTTCCCAAAAAAGACGGAGGCTTGCGGCCCTGTATAGATTATAGAGCACTCAATAAAATCACGGTAAAATTCAGCTATCCACTGCCACTTGTCCCATCCGCCCTCGAACAACTCCGAGAAGCCAAAATGTTCACCAAGCTTGACTTAAGGAGTGCATACAATTTGATCCGAATTAGAGAAGGGGATGAGTGGAAGACAGCATTCATCACCCCCGCAGGGCACTACGAATACCTTGTGATGCCGTATGGGTTAGTAAATGCCCCTTCTGTATTTCAAAGTTTTATGGACGAGGTGCTCCGTGATTTCCTGAATCACTTTGTTCTAGTTTACATAGATGACATTCTCATCTTCAGCAAGCAGTAAATCGTCAGCGATGCTTTGCAGATACTCACCGCCGCCAGACGCCCAACTACCAACCTGGGCAACTGGTATGGCTCTCCACCCGAGACATCCGTTTACGGCAACCCTGTCGCAAGTTGAGCCCAAAATACATCGGTCCATTCCCCATCGAGAGACAAATCAACCCAGTCACTTACCAACTTCGACTCCCTGCTCAGTATCGGATACATCCCACCTTTCATGTCTCTCTTCTGAATCCCCATCACTTACCTGTACCTGTTCCTTCTGCAGACCCGGTCCCTGACGACACTCCCTCGATATCGCCCATGGAAGCTCCATCTACACGGTGAAGGAGATACTGGACTCCCGACGTCGGGGTGGTCGGCTCGAGTACCTGGTGGATTGGGAGGGTTATGGACCAGAAGAGAGGTGTTGGGTACCTCGCAATGATATCCTCGATCCCAATCTGCTCACCGAGTTTCATGATCAACATCCTGGGAAACCTGCACCACGACCTCGAGGTAGACCCCCACGATGTCGGGGTCCAAGGTCCGCTTGCGCGGACTCTGGAGGGGGGGTAATGTCAGAGATCAGTCAAGCTCGGTCCCATCCACTACTCAACGATCACTCTCCCCAGAATACTAATCACTCACACCTGCTTCCCATCAACAACCTCATCACCAGGCACAATAAAACACTCACCACAGCCTCAGTTCAATGTCAAACCTCCAACAGGAACAGACCATATTCCGATGTCTCCTGACCCTCTGATACACCCAAAGATCCCAAGACGTAACGTATACTCACCTGTGTTCCACTAACCTCTGTGTCATTGCCCTACTGTCTCCAGGATACCTGTTTGCTTCCTATCGCCTGTGATCCCGTGCTCTCCAGAGCTTCCAGTGTTTCCCTCGAGCTTTCTTGATATCGACCACGTCTGAAGGAGAAAGGACAAGTATTAATGAACTGTGACTGCTTGGTATACCCATACCTGAAGCGAACGTACTCACCTGTGATCAGCCCCGCACCGAGTGATCTTCACAGAATCTGCACCAGTATTCCTTGCATACTCACTTTGCACTCTTAGTATCTTAATAAACACTGTGTTTGGATTCACTTACCTCTGCCTCCTTGCATATATCCTGACACATTTAAACTAGTTAGGAGGCTGGTCAGCTGTAGTTCGACTGGATTCTGCCACCGCAATTCTCTCTGATGATGACGAGCGGGGGGAAATCTGCGGTTTGTCCAATGATAATAGTCACTGTGTCCGTCAGACTGGAGAAATTTTCCCAGTAATGTGGCCAAAAATATTTATAGAATCTGAATTTAAGACATTTTAATACTTTTTAAGGACCTGCAGACACCCTGTTCTAGACCGATTTGGCTAGGAACTATACTCTCATTCCTGCGTAATAATCAAGGAACTTTGCTGCCGTACCATGGGTTCAGCAGGCTCAATGATATTACGCAGTCCCTGAAAATAGGCTAACTTCTGTCAACATAACCAACGTGACAACCTGCTTGCACAGGGAGCGTGCTGGGGACTATTTTCAGGTGCTGCGTAATATCATTGCGCCTGCTGCACCCATGGTATGGCAGCAAAGTTCCTTGATTATTACGCAGGAATGAGAGTATTGTTCCTTGCCATATCGGTCTAGAAAATCACAACTTTTCATTTTCTTAGTACACAATGTAACTATACACATCACAACATGTAAATAGGAAAATGTTGGCATATTTTGTCACTAATTGAGCAGTAGGCTAGATGGAGCCGTTTACCTCTAGTTTTTGTGCTAAGCTAGGCTAGCAGTGGGTGCGTCAGACAGAGTTATGGCACGCACAGAGATGAGAATGGTATGCATTTCATTTCATTTATTTTATTTATAAAGCACTATTTAATACAACTGCAGTTGCCCAAAGTGCTGTACAGAGATCAAGATAAATAAACATAACAAATGTGTTTTTAACCAAGTTTTAAAACGCTAACATGCAGGGGTAAAAGATTCCACAGTCTAGGTGCAGCTACTGAAAAAGCCCGGTCACCCCTGAATTTTAATCTAGACCTAGGAACAGTTAAAAGCAGCTGATCAGAGGATCTAAGAGATCTAGTAGATGTGTGCTGTTTTACCAGGTCTGCAAGGTAAGATGGTGCCAAACCATTTAATGATTTAAAAACAAATAATAAAATCTTAAACTCTATTCGGAAACGTACTGGCAACCAATGAATGATAATAAAATAGGAGTGATGTGCTCTCGTTATCGCGTACCTGTCGCCTAGTGGCTGCACTGTATGGATGGACTTATCTAACTCTGGGGGATACGGTGAATAAGCTAAAGTCCCAAAAAGTTGGCGTGTTCCTTTAATTTAAGAGGGCCATTCATAACATTGAAATCAATCAAGCCTGCCTCATGTTAAAGAATATCAAACTCAAGACATTAATGGAGAAATGGTGGAACGATCCGGTTACTAACGTAACCGTGGTTCCCTGAGATAACGGGAACGAGCATTGCGTCAGAGTTTTCCTGACACTATGGGGAAACTCTGTTTTCTCTGAATACCGAAGCCTGTTTTTTCAGCCCGGCAAAACAGGCAGAGCCGACTGCCTAGTTAACTTGTGCCGTTTCAAGTCAGAATTTTTCGACTGAGTAGCAGTAGCATTGCCTGGCGCATATGGCATGCTTGTTTCCATTAAACAGCTGCTCTGTTTGCTTGAATTGGCTAGAGAGCCCAATGTACAGGTGTACATGCAATGTGCACACAAGAGACCCCGTTCTCAAGCGTGGAAACACATCAGTCTCGACACTCCTAACAAAGTATCATGCCTGATATGCGACCAAATTTTGTCTTATTCTAATAACACATCCTCAATGCTTTGCCATCTATGCTCCAAACATCCAAATGCTCTGGCCAACAAGACTCCTACAACAGAGTACCAGTCTGCACCGACTGGAAAAGGTAAAATTAATACTAAGGAAAAAATTTCCTTCGGGACAATAATCTACTCCCCACAAAGAATGAGTAATAAAGCAATTCAAATGCAAGAAAAGTTTTCTTATTCTATTACATTTCTTCATGTGGTGGAATATAAGAACACTGAGTATCACAAATAAACAAATCACTAATAGCATAGCCAAACTTTCAAAGCTATTTGCTAGAACAACCTTAGTTTAGCATATGAAGAAGTCAACCAACAACCTATTTCTCATATTCATGCCTTTCACACCGACCTTTATACACATAATTGTTACTTTTTAAAATCCAACTTTTTGTCTCAAATAGCCTGTTTATGAAATTTGGGTCGTTTGCCAACCTCTGTATTTTAGTATCCAATAGTTGAGTGGGTTGTTATATTATATTTATGGTATACATATAGGCTATGTTGGATTTAAGGCCAACTCCAAACAAACACCTTTGAATTGTGTTCAAACACCTTACAACTTTAAGTGGTATACAGATTTTGTATTGTCAATGCACATTTATTAAAAGATAAAATTTTAAAAGAAGCTGGGACTACGCCATCTCCTTTGCTTTGCTCATACCGTCAACCTCATTGTTAAGAGGGCAGTTGAAGAACATGAGGTGTTGGTAGACAACCGTAGAGCCAGGAGAGTGGTATCTTTTTTCAGGAGCAGCACTAAGGCCACTGCAAAGCTAATCCTTGCCCAAAAAAGGATGGGCAGGCAGCCCCTGAAGCTTCTCCAGGAAGTGGACAACAGGTGGAACAGCACGCATGATATGCTGCAAAGACTAATTGACCTCAGAGAGCCTGTTGGTACTGCTTGGGCTAGTTTGTCAAGCAACATCATGCCACTTTTTTTTAATTTCTGAAAGCCTTGAAGCGTCCTCCAGGTATGCCACTAAAGAGCTCTCCGGGGAGAAGAGAGTGTCAGCCTCAAAGACCATCCCAATCATAAGGATGATTCAGCACAAGGTGGCAAAAAAACAGCCCTGGGAAGAAATGTATCTGCTTCATCCTTAGGGATGGCTCTTTAGCAGTACATCAACAAGCGTTGCAGAATGTTGAATCCATCTGTGTGCTTGCACTGGCCACATTAGACTCCAAATTTAAGACCCTTGGGCTTGCCAACCAGAATAATGCCAGTGAAGCTGAATGGCTGTTGACGGGTGAATGTGCTTCAATGATCCGGCTAACCAGTGAGCATGCTTCACAAGCAGAGGCATCATCATCATCTCAGGCAGCTCAGAATCCACCATCCTCAGATGACCTGTGGCAGCTCCTAGATAGGCAGATCAGTGAGACTCAACGGCATCATAGTTATAATGCTGATGTCACCATAGAGGTCAAGAGATACATCAATGATGCATACCTCCCTCGAAGTGAGGACCCTCTCAAATACTGGCAGGCCCATAAAGTGTACCCCCATCTATATGTTTTGGCCAGTAAATATCTAGCCATTACAGCCACATCTGTTCTGTGTGAACAATTATTTTTTAAAGCTGCGGATGTGATTAGCAAAAAAAAAAGAAGCCGCTTCAGCTTCAGCACAGAGAAACAAATAATATTCTTGAATAAACATATGCAATTGCATTTGAATTTGTGCATTTGTGTTTAACAATGTGCATGTTTGTGTTGTTTTGTAAGAAACACAAAAAATGGTGGACTGAAAAAAAAAAATCACATAGGCCTACTTTATTGGCATATTAAAGGTGACCTATTATGCAAAATTCACTTTTATAAGGTGTGTTGAACACAGATGTGTGTCCACAGTGTGTGTAAACAGCCAGCCTAATGGTAAAAATCCACCCAATACTTTTCTTATAATCCCCATCAATTATTATTGATCTCTCATAACGTGCTGTTTCATATTTCCCCCTACTCCTGCGTAAGAGTAGGGAAACCCGCCCATGACTGTTGATGATCTGCCCTTTTAGCATAGACACACCCCTGAGTGAGAAGCACTGAGACCGCCATTTCTGTTTACTCGCTGTATCAGCTAACTAGAGTATTACAATGTCTGTGCCAAGCAACATTACAAATGTTCTGTTGTTGGATGTGCCAACATATGAGTCTCCATATAGACTCCTGGCATCCGAGCCACTGAGGACACAGTGGTTGAATTGAATTTTTGAAGGAAATGTGGCGAAGAATGTTGGTAAAATGTTATATATTTGCACAAATAATTTTTATGCATGACTGCTTCACCAACGAGGGTAAGTACAACGCTGGATTTGTAAAAAGGTTGTTTCTGAAGGATGGGTCAATACTAACGATTTGTGCTCTAACTTCATATCCAGAACAAGTAAGGATGGCACTTCATATTTTGTGAATGTTTGCAAATTTCCTTTCTGAATGAGCTTTCTAGAATGCTGTATGGCTAATATGGCTAAAGTTACCATAGTATGACTATAGAGACTATATTCACAGAGACTAGAGCTATGTCGTTAGTTTTATCCTGAAAACGCTCACCGTCTGCGTAATTCATAAACGCACATTTATTATGCATTGTATATTCATTAGTCAGGTGACAGACTTTTTTACGTTCCCACACAAGCACATACAACAATTTATAGTTTAACATGACAGTACATGCTAGTCAATGAGTTGAATCAACGTAACTCCACAACAACTAACGTTACATGTATCCACAAACCATTCAGAAACGTCCAGATGCAGTCTAAAAGTTGCAACCTCTTCCTGAGTCTCCCCATCTGTGTCTGACTCCGGTTCAAACATGTAAGATTGCACTCCACAACTGGTCATTTCTGACATTTTGGTGAGATTTGACAAAACAGTGCATTTTTGCTCACACCCAAGTGGGGGCAAATTTGACAAGCTATAATACATGATATGGGGGTACACAGGAGAATCGTTGGAGATGCTGAAGCTAGAGAGTGCAGGTAGTCGAAGTAGTCCATGCTCAAACGAGACCAGATTGCAGGTGCGGGTGATGGCTGAATGATACCCCTTTTCCATCAAGGCAGTGCTGGTGCTAGTTCGGAGCCAGAGCCTAGGAAAAGTGGTTCTTAAGTAGCACCAAATCATTGCTGGTCTAGAAGTAAGAACCGCTTGCTTCAGCGGCTGGGGGCGGGGTTACCGTGACCAACAAGACGAACACAAACTTGAAACCGCCATTTTTGAATTAGCAGCTATTTGAGCTAATGGCTGCTCGATTGTAATCTCCTATACAAATTACTGCGAGCTGCCCGAATGTGTTTGATTCGCTGTGTTTTGATGCTGATGTAGGATCGTAAAGCCATGTGCATCAATAGTAACGCAACGTTCGCCATTGTTGATGGAAGGCTTGTTCAAGATGCATCGGCGCTGTGCAGACCGATCGCCATATGACATCTGTGGCGGCTCTCTAGCCCGTGGAAAGGCAAACCGGTTCTTAGACAGCTCGTCAGTCGAACCAACTCCGAACTAGCACCCGGTTCATTCTGGTGGAAAAGGGGTACAAGTGAACCAGGACCAATGCTGGGAAGTGTAGTCCAGAGTGTGAGTGAGGGAGTGTAGCAGTGAAGGAGGACCAGTGCACTATAGTGTCACCTCACTAACTGGCTTCACTATGTATGACTTTCTGGTAACAATTTACAATAAGATATTTGTTAACATTAGTTAACGCACAGTGAACTAACATGAACGACTGTATTTTTTTTTAGCTAACATTAACAAAACTTAATACATAACAAATGTACTGCTCATTGTTAGTTCATGTTAGTTAAAACATTATCTGACACCTGCCATTTTTGCTAAACATAGAGATATCTCTTTGTATCCATATATTTGACATATTTGGACATTTTTCTTATTGCCAGCCAAATTAATTTGTCTAAATTCCTAAGGAATAGGAAAGTCTCTATCAATTTAACAAATGTATGACCAAATACAAAAACCTTAAGTGCATGTGAAATAAATTTATGACCAAATACAGAAAACTTAAGTGCATGTGAAATAAATTTATGACCAAATACAAAAAAACTTAAGTGTATGTGAAATTAATTTATGTTCTACAGTATTGAATGCCTTATATAAATCAAGAAACTAAACAAACCACCGTCCATAATCAATTAAATTCAAAACAAGTCTAATATTGTTGTGTATTAACCTTCCTTTAATTAAAACAAGATTGGGTTTCACTTATAACTTTATTCAACCTAAATTTTAACCTGTTTGCAATAGCAGATCCAATAATTTTATAATAAATTAAGTAGGGTAATCGGTCTTTGTTTGACTCTGGGATAAGAATAATCAAACCCTGTTAGTTGGAAGTAAAGGGTTAGATTCAAAACACTCCTTTAAAGCTTTCAACAACAGATATTGTATATCCTCCCAGAAGAATTTGTAAAAATTTGTAGTCAAACCATCCTGACTAGGAGATTTATATAAAGGCATTTGGGTTTTTTTAAATAGCAGAATCAAATTCCTCCAGTCCAATCTCAGTTCTACGCCACAACTTTCTTTAAATTCAATATCAATCTGTGGGATAAAATCTTTTCTTTTCAAGAAATTCCTTACCATTTATGTTAGAGTATGATGAAGAATAAATATCACTATAAAATGAGTAGCTATATTTCCTCAGATATTAATTTTGGGTCTCTCCTATCTTGCATGAGACCATACAAAAGCTCCTTGTGCTTTTATTAAATACAAATGATCTAATTTAGCTTGAAGAGAAAGTAATTTATCAATATCTTGAGTCATTTCATGTGTATTACAACAGGCATTAAAGGGATAGTTTGCCCAAAAATGAAAATTAGCCCATGAGTCACCCTCAAGTCATCCTAGGTGTATATGACATTCTTCTTTCAGACAAATACAATTGGAGTTGTATTAAAGAATTTCCTGGCTCTTCCAAGCTTTATAATGGCAGTAAATGGCTATTTCTGTTTTGAAGTCCATAAAAGTGCATCTATCCATGCACTAAAGGCCTTCTGAAGCAAAACACTGTGCGTTTGTGTGAGAAAAATAACCATATTTAAAACTTTAAAAACTAAAATAACTAGCTTTTACCTGTCCTGCATGGGGACCCCCCACACAACTGCACATTTTGTATGTCTCCCTCATCTAACACGCCTGATTCAACACATCAGCTCATTAGTACAGACTGCAAGACTTGAATAGAGGGTATGTGTGTGACGTCACCATCGGCCGGAGTGACTGCGGTTACGCCCACTGAGTGGCAGCACGTTTTCAGTGTGAATACTGCAAAAAACACATAAAAAGCATCTAAAGCGGGAAAAAGCTTTGAAATTGACTGTTTAAATAGATTTGAAAAGAAATCTAAGGTATATTTTTACAGACTGCTGAAAGCTACAGAAAAGAGAAGCAAAGGATCGCTGCAATTCACAGAAACAACTGTTCCCTTTCGTTCAGTCACTCCGAGTAACGTCAGTGACTGACGAATGGGGGTTTCGCTTAGAAGGGTTTCGAGATGTAACAAAGCGCCCAATTGCGATGCAATGCCATGGGCATGCGGAATTTGCATAGCGTAACTCCGCCCCACCTCGTGGGTATATAAGGAAGTACGCTGGCAACATCGCATTATGTTTCTGCTTCGGAGCCGAGAGCATCTATCTCTTCACTCCTCAAGCCTCTTCGAGACGAGCAGCTCTACAGTCGGTGTTGGTGTGACGGCGCGTTCCAGCGATCTCACATTTCCTGCCTGCTGATCTGTGCAGTGATCTGCAACAGCTGTGTGTTTCCCTGGGCGCTTTAGCACTCTGCAGAGCTTTCTCTCACAAAAAGAGCTTGCGCGTGGCACGTCTTTTTAAAGACGGTTCGCCCGTGCACTTCTGGGTGCGGTCGGTCTCTGTTGCCATCTGATGGGCACAATCACTGCTTGACGTGTTTGGGCTTCAGCACAGCGGACTGAAGCAGCGGGACTGTCTTTCGTTCGGTGCTCCAGATGACGACGAGATGTCGATCGTCGCATCTCAAGGTGGGCTGGAGTCCTCTGGGGATGTAGATTCGGCTGTGTTGCCGCCTTCGGGTGCGTCGGCATTGCCCAAGTCCGACCCAGAGTTGACAGCTATGTCATCTCGGGGGATGATTGGTCTTCGGGTTTGGCGCGTCCTGACAGCTGTCGGGCCCTGCCCCTGATCTCTTTTCTCTCCCGAGGTGCATGAGGAGGTCACGCGGTCCTCGAAGTCCCCGTTGTCTTCCTGTGCCCGTTCGCGGGCCTTCTCCGCCTTCTCTGCCCTCTATGGGGTCCCCCCTGTTGACGCTCTGTTGCAACCACGGTTGAGACTCAATGACCACTGTATGGAGGTAGAGTCCCCTCTGCCACACCCCTTTTATCCTCTCCACGTGACGGGATGCTTGGCTGGTGGCCAGGGTGACCGAGGGCCACACCCACCCTCTTGCACAGAGTGCTTCAATGGGCGCGGTGGCCCTAAGCACCCCTCCAAGGCCTGTATGTTCTCGTCTACCTTGGTGGCGAGGTACTGCAGAGCTGCAGGGCAGGCTGCCGCCTCTCAGCACGCCATGGCCATCCTTCAGGTCTACCAGGCCAGGGTGCCTGCAGCGTGCACGAGGGTAGAGCTGTCCCAGGGCTTTGAATAAGCTGCGTGCCGCCTCCGACATTGCCCTCCGGGCAACGTACGGGACCGTGCGCTCCCTGGGTCAGGTGATGTCCACAGATGTGGTCCAGGAGAGATGTGGCTCAACCTGGTCGATATGGGAGGGACTGAGTGAACCCGCTTCCTCAGAAGCAGACTGAGGCCATGTAATATGTACTGCCCCGGCGGCCAGCTGCTGCCTCATTCAGCCGCCGGCTCAGTCACCTCAGTATGCTTGCCGCCGAGGGCGCCCTCCTACGGCTTCGACCCCTCCCGCCCGGCCCCAGCAGCAGCCAATTCCCGGGCCGCGCTGTGGAGGTGGTCGCAAGAAGGCGCAGGGCCACTCCTTCCCCCGGTGGAGGGCCGGGGGAGAATCTTCTCTCAGCTGCTGGCCCCCGGGTCGGCAGCAACCTATGTGAGAAAGAACTAATTCACCCATCCCTGAGCACCCAGAGCCCGGATGGCAGTGTGCGCCGCCCCTGGGCCATGCCACTCTCGTCCCCCTCTGGCGCCAGCCTCCTGTCAGAGCAGACCCCCGTGGAACGCACGTCCTTCCCTAGTCTCCTCTGGCAGGATGCGGCAGTTGATTGTGCCCCCACACCGGGACGCTATGCCTCACATGTCCGGGCCAGTCACGCCGCCTCGCTGCCCCACCCGGGGTACGCCTGTCGTCCCTATGATCCCGCTGGTGCACTTCCTGGAAGCCTGGCTAGAGCTTCCCAGGTTGTCCCGCTGGGTTGCCAGGACCATCAGGTTCGGCTATGCGATTCAGTTCGCTCTGTCTCCTCCTTGCTTCCGGGGGGGTCCGCTTAACCATGGTGGGCCCCATGCCCCTGTCATGCGTGCGGAGATTGCTACCTTGCTGGCGAAGGGTGCAATCGAGACCGTCCCTCCAGCCGAGATGAAGTCCAGTTTCTACAGCCCTTACTTCATTGTACCCAAGAAAACCAGTGGGTTACGACCAATCCTGGACCTGCGCGCCCTGAACCGATCCCTTCACAGGCTTCCGTTCAGGATGTTGAGAGCCAAACGCCTTTTTGAATGTGTTCGTCCAGCAGATTGCAGCGATCGACCTGAAGGACGCGTACTTCCATGTCTCCATCCTTCCTCGACACAGACCGTTCCTACGGTTTGCCTTAGAGGGGCGGGCATATCAGTACGCTGTTCTCCTTTTCGGGCTGGCTCTGTCCCCTTGCGTCTTTACAAAGATTGTCGAGGCAACCCTTGTGCCACTCAGGCAACACGGGGTTCGCATCCTGAACTACCTCAACGACTGGCTGATTCTGAGGCACTCTCGAGAGCAGGTGTGCGAACACAGAGACTTGGTACTCCGCCACTTAGCCCGACTGGGCCTTCGGGTCAACTGGGAAAAGAGCAAACTCTCCCCAGTGCAGAGGATCTCTTTTCTCGGTATGGAGATCGACTCGGCTCAGTCACTGCTGACTTGCCTCTGTCAAATTGAGAGCAAGAGTGCGGTTCCACTGAAGTTCTTTCAGAGGCTCCTGGGGCATATGGCATCTGTAGCCGTGGTAACGCCGCTCGGATTGCTTCATATGAGACCGCTTCAGCACTGGCTTCGCGATCGAGTCCTGAGGTGGGCATGGCAGACAGGCACGCTCCAGGTCCCAGTGACCCGGGCCTGCCTCCAGACCCTCACCCCGTGGTCGAACCTCAGCTTTCTACGGGCCGGTGCCCCCTTAGAATGAGTTTCCAGGCATGTTGTCATATCGACAGATGCCTCCACCACGGGCTGGGGTGCCATGTGCAATGGACGTGCTGCCGCGGGCTCCTGGACAGGACCCCAGCGTTGCCTGCATGTCAATTGCCTCGAGTTGCTTGCGGTACGGTTCGCCCTGCACCGCTTCCGGGCATTGCTCAAGGGTCAACACGTTCTAGTCCGCTCAGACAACACGGCCACATTATCGTACATCAACCATCAAGGTGGTCTACGCTCCCGCCAGATGTCGCAACTCGCCCGCCACCTCCTTTTATGGAGTCAGAAGCATCTGAGGTCGCTTCGAGCCATTTACGTCCCGGGAGATTTGAACTGTGCAGCCAACAAACTCTCTCGACTCCAGCCACTTCCGGGTGAATGGAGACTCCATCCCCAGTCGGTCCAGCTGATTTGGGAACAGTTCGGCGACGCGCAGGTAGACCTGTTTGCCTCCCACAACTCTTCCCACTGCCGCCTGTTCTACTCCCTGTCCGAGGGAACCCTCGGCATGGATGCTCTGGCGCACAGCTGGCCGCGGGGCCTACGCAAATATGCGTTTCCCCCAGTGAGCCTTCTTGCACAGACCCTGTGCAAGATCAGGGAGGACAAGGAGCAGGTCCTGTTGATTGCCCCGTATTGGCCCAGCCGGACCTGGTTCTCCGAACTCATGCTCCTTGCGACAGCCCCTCCCTGGTCGATTCCTCTGAGGGAGGACCTCCTTTCTCAGAGACGGGGCACCCTGTGGCACCTGCGTCCCGATCTTTGGAACCTCCAAACATGTGGCTCCTGGATGGGATGCGGCAGGTTTGAGTACCCTACCACCTCAGGTGGTGGCTTCCTTCACTTCCGCTAGGGCCCTGTCTACTAGACACGCCTATGCGTTGAAGTGGAACCTCTTCATCTCCTGGTGCTTTTCTCGCCAAGAAGACCCCCGGAAATGCCCGATCGGGTCTGTGCTGTGACTGAACCCTCCTCGCGCTCCCCTCGTACCCTCTTGGGACCTCTCAGTGGTCTTAGATGCCCTGCAGAGGGCTCCCTTTGGGCCTTTGCGGTCAGTCGAGCTTAAGTTCCTGTCTATGAAGACAGCGCTCCTGATCGCATTGGCCTCCATCAAGAGGGTAGGGGAACTGCAGGCATTTTCGGTTGATGAAGCGTGCCTGGAATTCGGGCCGGCCGATTCTCATGTCATCTTGAGACCCCGGCCTGGATATGTGCCCAAGGTTCCCACCACTCCGTTCAGGGATCAGGTGGTGAACCTGCAAGAGCTGCCATTGGAGGAGGCAGACCCAGCCTTGGCACTGCTCTGTCCAGTACGCGCCCTTCGCGCTTACGTAGACAGGACGCAGTGTTTCAGGACCTCAGACCAGCTCTTTGTCTGTCATGGTGGGAAGCTGAAGGGAAGAGCTCTCTCCAAACAAAGGTTGTCACACTGGATAGTGGATGCCATTGTTTTGGCTTACCAGACGCAGGGACATCCATGCCCCCTAGGGGTGAGGGCTCACTCCACTAGGAGTGTGGCCTCCTCCTGGGCGCTAGTGCATGGCGCCTCGCTGACAGACACTTGTAGAGCTGCAGGCTGGGCGACACCTAATACATTTGCCAGGTTCTATAACCTCTGAGTGGAGCCTGTGTCCTCTCATGTACTCGCCTCAAGCAGTGGCCGGTAGTTGGACAGGCTCAGGTGTCTTCGCTTGCTCGCCATTCCACTCCTCGGACTGGATACGTGCAATATTTTCCTCAGGTGCGCTTCCCCTGAAGCCCTAAGTTCCTCCAGCACTGTTGATGTCGACACCAGTGCGTCTGCCCACTCGCTCAGGCCCTCGTGTCAGGCTAGGTGCCACCGTGTGCATGGTTCATCCTTCGGGTGACCCCCACATGTGTATTTCCACTGTAAGTCTCCTGGAGCATGTGTCTTCCCTGGGGGTAAAAGTTTTCCACCTTCGGCTGGTTTCCCCAGAGTTCTTCCGTATGCAGCCCCTCGCGGGTCATACGTGTGTCTCTAAGTCCTCCCTACGGGCAGGCACTTGGTGCATGTTTCCACGTGGAATATGCTTCCCAGTGCACCTTGGTATTCCTGTGTTAAGCTGGAGTCCTTCGTCCGTACTAGCTTACGACAGGGAGCTCACACTTACGCAGGGCACTGGATGACAGCCGAGTGGCGTGATTAAATTGGGACCCCCATTCGTCAGTCACTGACGTTACTCGGAGTGACTGAACGAAAGGGAACGTCTCGGTTACGTATGTAACCCTCGTTCCCTGAGGAGGGAATGGAGACGTAACGTCCCTCTGCCACTTCCGCTGTACTGCTGGAACAGCCGGGAGTTCAGTCTCGGCTCCTCAGCAGGTAAACATAATGCGATGTTGCCAGCGTACTTCCTTATATACCCACGAGGTGGGGCGGAGTTACGCTATGCAAATTCCGCATGCCCATGGCATTGCATCGCCATTGGGCTCTTTGTTACATCTCGAAGATGATGTCACTGACGTCATGTCTCCGTTCCCTCCTCAGGGAACGAGGGTTACATACGTAACCGAGGCGGACTCCAGGCAGCAAAACATGGATTTGCAGTTATCATTGTGTGTCAATATGTTGAATTTGGGGGTAAAATCATACCCTATGTATTGTATTGTTATATATTGTATTGACAACTCATCAGTTAAATATCTTATATTCTGCATAATTGGATGTTTTTAAATAAACACTGACAAAAACTAAGGCTGGACGATATGAAACTATATAACATTTATATAAATGATCACTCGGATTTAGACCTACCTATACTGTAATTATATAAAGCATTCACAGGCAAATTTGCTTAATGTACGTTATTTCCCTGGCGTCAAAATCTGGCACATATAAATGTCAGGAAACACGATTCCTGGCTCCATGTCAATATCCATGGATCACTGGATCTAAGGAACACTATAAGCAGTCCAACCTTTAGTTTAAACTGATAATAGTTAGTTTTACTCGCGTTTTCGCAGTTTCCCCTATTAAATCCAGTCACGCAGCAGCTCTTTTGCCACTCAGTTCTGGCTGGGAAAGTGACGTCAATGCATACCCTCTATTGGGTGTGTCTAATGAAGGAGACACTCATCAGGTGCTAAATTAAAATCACCTCTAATTAGTACAAAATTTGTATGAAAGTTTGATTTAAGCTGTTTGACATCATCTGTCATATTAGAAAATAAGATCTGTTTTAGTTAATAACTAAAAAAAGTACCTTCACTATTAACCACAGCATCAAGCCAATGACCTTTTCTCTGCATCCCAATATGCATACTGTCCACCCTAAATAGTATTGAATATTACTAATGTCACATACTATATAAGATGGATGTATGCACATTGAGATGCAGGCCATGAACATCAGACTGAAGTCTGGGCAATTGTTAAGGCATATGGCGACACCTGCTGATCGATTGGAGCCATGACTAAACAAAATTGTATCTCCCCACTTCATTTTCCAAATAGCAGCTTTTTCTTCAGTAGAGTGAGTCTCTAATATTCTCAAAAATATACCTTTGCGTTTTGCTTTGTCCTTTAGTCCCCTTGCATTTAACAAACAAAAAGACAAACAAGGTTTTAATGAGAACATGCTCTTACTGAAACTCACAGTGAACGAACAATCACTAAGTAGTCCACAACGAGATCAGAAGAATAAAAATGTAACTAACAAAAAAAAAGCCTCTCAGCCTGGACTCACTGTCCTCTTTGTTTAAATCCTCATCAAAATTAGTGCCTGCCTCCTTGCACATGGATCCCTTTGACAGTGCCTAATTTTGCTCTCTGTAGATTCGATTCGAAAACTGAATGATGATGATGTGTGTGATTTCCTACTTTTCTGCCAATTCCCAGAGCACACCAGGAGCAATCTTGGAAAGAAAGGTAATCACCTCCTGTCAAGTCAAGTCAACTTTATTTAGATAGCGCTTTTTACAATGCAGATTGTTTTAAAGCAGCTTCACAGTGTTAAACAGGAAAATAATGAACAGAATTTGATTCGGCTGTACAGCCGCTCTGGAGAAAACAGTGATGTCATCAGCTCATTTCAATTATCATATATATTCAAGTAATGTAGTTTATATAGTTAATTTAGTTTAGTAATGAAATTTATTTGAAAATGTAGTGTCCCCAACTGAGCAAGCCAAGCCAAAGGCGACAGTGGCAAGTGGCAGTGGCAAAACTCCATCAGGTGGCCTAATGAAGAAAAATAAACCTTGGGAGAAACCAGGCTCAGCCGGGGTGCCAGTTCTCCTCTGGCCAATTAACAAACAGTGTATGATTATTATTTTGGCAGCCTTACAGGTCAGAAGTAATATTAGATCGGAATATTTGAAAGATTGGAGGCATCACGCCGGAGACGGGTTTATTGAGGATGGCGTGTTGATTTATCAATTATTAAATAGGAATATTTGTAATATCGGAGTCATCACGCCGGAGATGGATCCATTGAGGATGCCATGTCGATGAGCAATTTCAGAGGGTAGACTAATTGACACGGTCTCTGCAGACACTTCAGGGATGCGTTGGTAATGTCTGGGCGCTGGTCCACCATCTGATCTGGATACGGCCCGGATCCGGCTGACTGCAGTAAACCTCGGGATAAACAGAGAGACTAACATTAGCGTAGATGCCATACTTCTTATGATGTAACGAGTACATCAGGTGTTATGGGAAGTGTTCCCGGTTCCGGCTGACCTAGTTAATGCAGCCTAACAATTTGAATAAAATATAAATTAAAAATATTTTATCCTGTCTACTGTTTCTGTTCCATTTCTCTGGTGAGCCTTCGATGCATAAATTCCAACACCAATTCGCCACCCTTGACCTCAGCTTGTTATTTTCTCAGAAAGTTCCATTTCCAATTTAGCTGCCTTCTACTTGTGATCTATCATCTCTTCCTTAACCTCAAAAATGTTGCTACAATTCCCTTCCATTTTTTTGGACAGCTCTTCCAACTTTTCCTCCTGCCTGTCAAATCTTCTACCAAGGGAGTAAATAGCCTTGAGGATATATTTATTGAAGAGGTCCTTATAGAGATATCTTCCTCCTGATCAGGACGCACTTTCTTCCTATACTCTTTCTGTTTTTCTTTTGTCCGAACTGAACTGGGAAAAAGGGCTTTTTGTATGCTCCGTCTGACTGGAATTTAGCCCTACAAACTGTAATGGTGCCTATAGAACATGAAACTTGAAAATGACTCGATGTGCAATTGTTTTTAAGTGTTATAGTTTTTTTTTCATTATTCTGCTCTGTAAACCTGTGATTGAAACTGATTGTACTGCTGTCTTGGCCAGGACACTCCTGTGAAAGAGATTTTTAATCTCAGAGAGATTATCCTGGTTAAATAAAGGTGAAATAAAAATAATGTCCACTTTGCTGGGAGTACAGCCTGCACCACATTCCTCCAAAACACGCTATGTGCCTCCATCTCGTCAGCATTATCATGATCATTTCTGTCACTGATCACGATCTTATCTTCAGAAGTTCTTGCTCTACTTGCCATCTTTACATGATGAAAAAATTATTTACAAGTTTACAAACAGTTTGGGAAAAGTCTAAAATAAGGCTGTCACGATTCACACCAAGGTTATCGTTGCCAAAAGAATTCATGGTAACGGTATACTGTGATATCTATAGAATCCTAAAAAAAATGTATCAGTCAAATTCATCATTACTTTATTTATTTTGTGTTTAGCTTTCTTTCTTTCTTTTTTTTTTTTGAAGGAATCACACCATTGACTCACTAATGAATCACACCATTGCATACAACAATTACAACAACTGAGACTCTGGCTTCTTTGACACTGCCTATATAACCAGTTCAACAGTATTATAAATAAGTTTTAACAACACAACTAATAACTTAACCTGTTAACTTGCGTCCCTATTTAGAACCCACATCAAAATACATAGTTCATGAAGCCTTTGGACTTGTAGACTCAATTAAAAGAAAACATTTGGCAGCCTGTTGTCATATCATCAGAATTAATGATACAATTCTAATATTTATTAAACATTTTTAAGACCATGCTATGTGATTTCATTAAGAGACTAAAATGCTAACTGCTTTTAGCTCAGTACAGCGTCAAAATATAATTTGAGAATAACAGCATATTTTACTCTAAAATTGCGTTATAACGTCAGTTTAGTGATTGAAATAACTTACTTCTGTGAACTGATGTGGCTTCTTATCACAAAATGAGGCAGAAATTATATTATTTTATAGTAGTATTTAACAGCGGCTAGTGAGAGAAATTGCTCAGGATTCAAAATAAATCTACTATAGTCTACAAAATAAAATAGATGGAGTAATGTAATTTTACCACAAGTAATCTGTAATATTAATGGCCAATTCGCACGGGATAAGAAATCTCAGTAAAAGTCGCTGTCATCTTTACTGACACTGTCCGTAATAATTACTGAGATGGCACATTCAGACGGGACTAAAATCACTGAAAAGCTCTGGTAATAATCACTTTACCCCACCTCTCCATGTTAAACTAATCCCATCCGAATAGGGTTTATGTCTACAAAGTCCTCAAGCAGGTTCATTATGGCAGGCGGAACTGACATAAAACTATGGTATGACTATCCATAAATATATACCTAGTTCTGTCACAAAACTCTAGATGGCCCAAGCTGATGGTTCTAAAGCAGGCTGATGATAATTACAGCGGCACAAGCTGATTGGTCTATGTTGCAGCCAATAAGCTTGTTGCTCAACACATTTAAATGGCTGGTTACATTCACTATAGCAGTGAATATTAATATATATTAATGCTCAGAGTGCTGGGCCTGTTAGCAGCTAGCGAATATGCTATTGCATTTATGCTGCAGCAGCAAGCAGACAATGTAGCTGCATGAGGATACAGTATGCCTCCATGAACTCTTCAAAGTGAAATAGGCTTTTGCTTTTGCATTCGCATCAAACAGAGCTACAGCAAATCATGGGCTGCGTCCGAAATCGCGTACTATGTGAGTAGGTACTACATTTGAATTTGAACGAACTTCGCAACCGTTAAAAAAGTATGTTCTATATAGTATGAATGAATGTAGTATGAATGTAATCTGGACATACTACATCCGCCATGTTGTCATTATCATGTGACCTACCAGCGTCAGTTGCGTCCCATCACCTCCATTCATAAATTGTCTCCTGTGGCCTCATGGGATAGTAAAGTGTCCATCGTATGCGCACTTCAGAATCTCGCCGGAAGTAGTAGGTCATCCGTGTACTTTTCGAGTACTATTAATTCGGGCATACTACTCTGTTGGCGTACTGTTTTTCGCATACTATATAGTAGAGAAGTATTTAATTTCGGACGCAGCTCTAGTTTTGTACAGCAGCAGCAACATGTATAACAAATTCAAATTGCAATTGAATATCAACAGCAACAGAACGCTAGCAGATGTACAGTAGACACTGTGTGTCTTGCTAAATTTTAAGAGTTAAGATATGTGTTGGCTAATGAATCGATCATGCAATGACTTTATCATGATTCAAATGCAAACAATGTATTCACCTATTTACAGTGCTCGAAGTGGGGCGGTACTCACCGGTACGCAATACTGGCACTTCTACATTTTACTCTTAAGCGTACCTGCAATTTTTCTTGCGTACCGCTACTTCTCGCTTTTATAACGGATCAGTAGCCTGTGCAATGACTGTGACTGAAGCCCAACTGTTTAATTAAGTGGCGCGCGAAACACTGTAGGTGCTTTCACCAGCGCGCTCCAAAAGTGTTAAGATTTGCATCAGCCGTTCCTATGCGATGCTGATGATAAAATGTGTGACCCATTGGAATTCTATTGAGAATGTAGTAAAACACTACGGAGAAAGTTGAACATGATCTTAAACAGACACTAAAATGAAAAGAGGGGAAAACATCATCCTGCAAGCTTTTTAAACTCATGATGAACACATTTACTAGAATTTATCACGTTCTATTGTATTTATTGTGGTAAATTTAGTTGTAGAATTTATAATAGATAATCAGTTAATTGAATATATTTCTCACTAAATGTATATTACACCTGTGGCATGTTGTAGCTATAGTTTCTAACGGTGTTGCTATTTTTTGGAATTATAGACTAAACAATCCCCCCATAACCACGCCCCCCAACAAAGCCCAGAGTTTTGGTGAGTACCGGCACTTTATTTTTTCCACTTCAATTTTTTCACTGCCTATTTACATACAAAGCACGTGAGCAGCTGCATTTCAGGCAGAAAAATATGTGTGCATAAACTATTTTCATAACTACAGAACGAACAGTCATTTATGCTAATTGGTAGGGATGGCTGACGCGAAACTGACGTTTTGACGCTGTGTGAGATCCCGAAGCACAGATGTTTCGAAACACTGCTCCGAACTGTGGTTCAAAACACTTATGTCATGTGACTATGGCTAAATGAAGCTTCTGCACATTTCACAAGTGTTTCATCAGGTGATGCCTGTCGAAACTGCGTTTGATTGAAAGGGGCGGGAACAAACCACACAGTCACACATCTGTATGAACCTAATTCCCCACAAAGTTTAAAAGTGAAGTTAATGCCTCTTCACCTCGTGGGTTTTTGTGAGAGGAGAGAGATTTTGTGATAGCAGTGATTTTGTGATATAAGTGAGATTTATAGTGCGCTTTGGTTAGTTATATTTAGGCTAGATTTAAATTAGATATATTGACTGATAGGTATACACTCACCTAAAGGATTATTAGGAACACCATACTAATACTGTGTTTGACCCCCTTTCGCCTTCAGAACTGCCTTAATTCTACGTGGCATTGATTCAACAAGGTGCTGAAAGCATTATTTAGAAATGTTGGCCCATATTGATAGGATAGCATCTTGCAGTTGATGGAGATTTGTGGGATGCACATCCAGGGCACGAAGCTCCCGTTCCACCACATCCCAAAGATGCTCTATTGGGTTGAGATCTGGTGACTGTGGGGGCCATTTTAGTACAGTGAACTCATTGTCATGTTCAAGAAACCAATTTGAAATGATTCGAGCTTTGTGACATGGTGCATTATCCTGCTGGAAGTAGCCATCAGAGGATGGGTACATGGTGGTCATAAAGGGATGGACATGGTCAGAAACAATGCTCAGGTAGGCCGTGGCATTTAAACAATGCCCAATTGGCACTAAGGGGCCTAAAGTGTGCCAAGAAAACATCCCCCACACCATTACACCACCACCACCAGCCTGCACAGTGGTAACAAGGCATGATGGATCCATGTTCTCATTCTGTTTACGCCAAATTCTGACTCTACCATCTGAATGTCTCAACAGAAATCGAAACTCATCAGACCAGGCAACATTTTTCCAGTCTTCAACGGTCCAATTTTGGTGAGCTCGTGCAAATTGTAGCCTCTTTTTCCTATTTGTAGTGGAGATGAGTGGTACCCGGTGGGGTCTTCTGCTGTTGTAGCCCATCCGCCTCAAGGTTGTGCGTGTTGTGGCTTCACAAATGCTTTGCTGCATACCTCGGTTGTAACGAGTGGTTATTTCAGTCAAAGTTGCTCTTCTATCAGCTTGAATCAGTCGGCCCATTCTCCTCTGACCTCTAGCATCAACAAGGCATTTTCGCCCACAGGACTGCCGCATACTGGATGTTTTTCCCTTTTCACACCATTCTTTGTAAACTCTAGAAATGGTTGTGCGTGAAAATCCCAGTAACTGAGCAGATTGTGAAATACTCAGACCGGCCCGTCTGGCACCAACAACCATGCCACGCTCAAAATTGCTTAAATCACCTTTCTTTCCCATTCTGACATTCAGTTTGGAGTTCAGGAGATTGTCTTGACCAGGACCACAACCCTAAATGCATTGAAGCAACTGCCATGTGATTGGTTGATTAGATAATTGCATTAATGAGAAATTGAACAGGTGTTCCTAATAATCCTTTAGGTGAGTGTAGACAGTGACAGATAGTTAGGATAGATATAGTGACATATTCATATAGGCTAAGTTAGATAGTGACAGATAGCACAGCATAAGTTAGAGATATAGAATTATATAGATATAGATTCATAGGTGACATATAGATAGATATATTAATAGACATTCATATAGGCTAAGTTAGATAGTGACAGATAGCACAGCATAAGTTAGAGATATAGAATTATATAGATATAGATTCATAGGTGACATATAGATAGATATATTAATAGAATAGAATATATTAATAGAATAGATAAATGGAGGCTCCACGTAAGAGATGCCGTACATCTTTGGTGTGGGAGCATTTCCATTTGGAAACACCAAATAAAGTGAGATGTATGTATTGTGATAGGCAGCTAGCCTACTGCAACAATACATCATCCATGATGCGCCATTTGAGGAGCACTCATCCTGACATTTTGGAGGGTGCAGAGGATGGTAACATTCCCCCTGTACCTAGGCCTGCTACTGACACTGCTGGGCCATCTAAGCAAGGTATGCATTGTTTAAAATATAATTCCGAAAAAATCACAAAGTGTTGGGACACTGTTTAGAAAGTCCATAGTTTTAAATAGGCTTAGGCCTGTGTCAGCCACCCCCAAAAACTAACGTCCCAATCCAACTCCCAATCGTGTTAAACACAGCTTCACTGTGAATATTTAAATATAACACTTCACAAACTTTGCCACTGTATTAAATGAAAAACATTTATAGGCCTACATATGATTAACCCATCGACAGCCAGTGAAGTCATCAGTTTGGTTTTCCTAATTGTTGTAGTTCTATATTCAGTTTGATCTGTCTCTGTCTGAGCATAAACTTTACCAAACATAACTTTGTTTAGAAAGGTTTTCAAATAATGAGCCAGTAGGCTACTTTTAATCGCTGTGCACTATTTCTATATTTTTTTCAATGTATCTGTCTGAAAAGTAGGTTTCATCTTTTATCTTTATCTTCTTTTAAAAGGCAGACAGAGGGAATTGGATGAGGCTCTTGTTAATATGGTGGTGAAGGATTTGCAGTCCTTCACCGTTGTGGAGGATGAGGGTTTCATGGCCTTTGTGAACAAGCTTGATCCAAGCTATGTTTTCCCATCCCGGAAGGCGCTTAAAACGATGGTTACCGAAAGGTACAACAACACCAAGGAGAAGACAATGGAGGACCTAAAAAAGGCAGAATTTGTTAGCCTTACGGCTGACATGTGGTCCTCCATTAATATGGATGGATACCTTGGTGTAACTTGCCACTACATAACACCAGAGGCAAAGCTGGCAACTGTTGTACTGGGTGTAAGGAGGTTTTACCAAACCCACACAGCCCAGCATCTCATGGAGGCTAAATCCTTGCTAATGGCTGAGTGGGGATTTACATCCAAAGTTCAGTGTATGGTGACTGACAATGCATCCAACATGATCCTTAGTGCCCAGCTACTCAACCTTCGCCATGTCCCATGTTTTGCCCAAAATTTGAATTTGATTGTGAAGAAGGCCCTAGATCAAACCCCAGTCATCAATGAAATACGGCAGAAAGCCAGAAAGATTGTGGGGTTGTTTAGATCCAGCTGCAAAGCAAAGGACAAGCTTGTGGAGATGCAGGGCTTGATGGACAGACCAACTCTGAAACTGATACAGGAGGTTAAGACGAGATGGAACAGCACTTTCGACATGATGCAATGCTTGTATGAGCAACAAGAGCCAGTGGGTGCTGCACTTTCCAATTTAAAGAGTGATATTGCTCCGCTGACAAGTTTTGAGTATGACATTATTCAAGAATCATTGTCACTACTGCAACCATTTAAACTAACAACAACAGAGTTGTCAGAGGAACAGAGGGTGTCAGCTTCAAAACTTATACCACTGTACAGGATGTTGCAGCACAAGCTTGCACAGAAAAAAGGACATGCAACACAGGAATCAACTGTACAATTAGGTAGGCCACCATGACCATTCTACCCATGTAATTGGCTATAAATGTCATATTGTTGTCATTAATATAATGGTTTGCTCCTGTTTTGAACAGGCTCACACCTGCAAGAAGGTCTGCACTCCAGATGTGGGGGGTATGAGTCCTTCAGCGCCTTGGCACTTGCTACACTGCTGGACCCAAGGTTCAAAAATGTGGCTTTTGGAAATCCTGCCAAAGCCCAGGAGGCTGAAAAGAACATCACACTGGAGTGTGCTTTGCTGATGCGTTCAAACACAGCAACTCCTGGTGATCAGTTTCAGTCTTCATCTAATTTTATGGAGATGTGTCATCTGAACATGTTCTAATTATGTAACTTATACTTCATATATGCTGTTAGTTTATGCTTTGTAATTAATTGTTGTTTTAATTTTCATTCAGAGCCACAAATGTCAACATCAGGCCCATCATCATCATCATCATCATCATCATCATCATCATCATCAACAACAACACCAGCAGAAACCCAGGACAGTTTATGGGTTTGATAGTCGTATCCGTGAAACCCAGACGATACACAGTGCTACAGCTGATGCAACAGTAGAAGTGAAAAAGTACCTCAAAGATGCATTTTTGCCCAGAACGCATGATCCATTAACTTATTGGAAAGAGAGAGCAGTAATTTTCCCTCATTTGTAAGTACTTGCTAAAAAATATTTGTGCATGCCAGCAACAAGTGTCCCTTGTGAGAGGATTTTGGAGGCTGGAGAAATTATATGTAAAAAAAGAAGTCGGCTAAGTCCTTCAACAGCAGAGCAATTCATATTTTTGAATAAAAATGTTATGTAACGAATGTGACACATTGTGGCTTTATTTATTTTATTAATCTTCATTTTTCATGACCAGAAAAAAACCTATAGTTATTCACAATGAGGAGGCTACAGGTTACAAAACCAAGATCATGTAGTTGAAAGACAGATGTTTTTTTTTACATGGATCATTGTCAAGGTTATTTCAGATCAACACATGCAAGTGACCACTAGGTGTCACCGTAGAGACGGGTGTCGGATTGTTTCAAAGCTTTGACACAATTAGGCACATTTGCTTCAACTGTTTCAGTGCTTCACGAAGCCTCAGTCTGCCCATCACTACTAATCGGATATCGTCAGGTATTAGTAGGTTTAAGGTAAATTGACATCACTGCTGTTACGTAATAATTACATAATCATTTCAACCTACCTATAGTGTGCCAAGGCAGTTTTCCAGGTATTTCTCAAACGAAAGCAAGAGCACCCTAGTTGATACTGTATTTCTATAATTGGCAACCACTCACTGATATCTGTTTGCGCTCTGGATATCATCGTTTCCGTTTGCGCCGCGATTTGCAGCGGTGGGCGGTGTGGCCGATCACGTAGCCATCAGAGGTGTTTATATCAGTCAGAATCACTCACTGCTCAATATGCTGGAGTAATTGCAACAAGTGTAAATGGGAGATCATTTTGCAGCGTGGACAGCTCATTAATCGCGTTTCCACTATCGGGCCAGTGCAAACCAGGGCTTTCATTGGGCCGGGCTGGGCTAATAGCCTCGGACCTGTAGCACCGAGCCCAAAACCACGCTGCGTTTCCACTGTCGGGCCAGAAGCTCTGCAGCGCTTCACTAAAACCCACCCGTAACACGCCTCTCTGGAACAACGTCATACAAACCCATCATTTCACCAACAAATGGAAGTTTTATCAGAAAACGAAATCACTAGTGAAATCGCAAAACGAGCATGATAAAACGGCCATTTGTTGGCATTTTTGTTGTTTACCTAAAGATTTATACCCAAGCATCGATGTTTTACCACAGTTTTACAATTTTAAGTGATACATTGATCATAATGAATTAATTTGTTGAGAAAAGAAAGAGGACGCGCTTACTTATTCAGTCACGTCTGTTTCTGTTTAGTCACGGGAGTTTATCACATTTAGAAAGAATGATAATTTCTACATATTTTCCAACAAAAAATATGACCTGAGCAGCTAGCACTCTCTCCATGACAGTCCGAATAGTTATATTTTCAGTCAGAGAAACCAGAGTTGCTTTATTCTATGACGTGGAGATAAATATGGATATCAGACAGTCCGGTATAAAGAGACAAGAAACACTGACAGATAAAATAAATACATGATTGTGTGATAGCCTATATGATATGTCTGATTTCTTCAAGTGGTCATAACCATGTTTACTATGGTAATGGTAGCGCGCATAGTCTTTTGCATCGCATATACACTCACCTAAAGGATTATTAGGAACACCATACTAATACTGTGTTTGACCCCCTTTCGCCTTCAGAACTGCCTTAATTCTACGTGGCATTGATTCAACAAGGTGCTGAAAGCATTCTTTAGAAATGTTGGCCCATATTGATAAGATAGCATCTTGCAGTTGATGGAGATTTGTGGGATGCACATCCAGGGCACGAAGCTCCCGTTCCACCACATCCCAAAGATGCTCTATTGGGTTGAGATCTGGTGACTGTGGGGGCCATTTTAGTACAGTGAACTCATTGTCATGTTCAAGAAACCAATTTGAAATGATTCGAGCTTTGTGACATGGTGCATTATCCTGCTGGAAGTAGCCATCAGAGGATGGGTACATGGTGGTCATAAAGGAATGGACATGGTCAGAAACAATGCTCAGGTAGGCCGTGGCATTTAAACGATGCCCAATTGGCACTAAGGGGCCTAAAGTGTGCCAAGAAAACATTCCCCACACCATTACACCACCACCACCAGCCTGCACAGTGGTAACAAGGCATGATGGATCCATGTTCTCATTCTGTTTACGCCAAATTCTGACTCTACCATCTGAATGTCTCAACAGAAATCGAGACTCATCAGACCAGGCAACATTTTTCCAGTCTTTAACTGTCCAATTTTGGTGAGCTCGTGCAAATTGTAGCCTCTTTTTCCTATTTGTAGTGGAGATGAGTGGTACCCGGTGGGGTCTTCTGCTGTTGTAGCCCATCCGCCTCAAGGTTGTGCGTGTTGTGGCTTCACAAATGCTTTGCTGCATACCTCGGTTGTAACGAGTGGTTATTTCAGTCAAAGTTGCTCTTCTATCAGCTTGAATCAGTCGGCCCATTCTCCTCTGACCTCTAGCATCAACAAGGCATTTTCGCCCACAGGACTGCCGCATACTGGATGTTTTTCCCTTTTCACACCATTCTTTGTATGACTCTAGAAATGGTTGTGCGTGAAAATCCCAGTAACTGAGCAGATTGTGAAATACTCAGACCGGCCGTCTGGCACCAACAACCATGCCACGCTCAAAATCACCTTTCTTTCCCATTCTGACATTCAGTTTGGAGTTCAGGAGATTGTCTTGACCAGGACCACACCCCTAAATGCATTGAAGCAACTGCCATATGATTGGTTGATTAGATAATTGCATTAATGAGAAATTGAACAGGTGTTCCTAATAATCCTTTAGGTGAGTGTATATTTATGCCTTAAACAGTGATGAGAATCCACACTGGATCACAAACAGAAGTTATTTCAAGCCCCAGAAGTGACAGTGGAAACTGCATGCCTGCCTTAGGCCCGACAGTGGAAACGCAGCTATTGGTGTAGCAGGGCTTTCTGAGATCGCTATTGGTTGAGATAAGTGACAGTTTTCTGTGTTTGTAAAGGGAGTAGTCTTTGCATGCTCTTGCAGCTATATTAAATACTATAGAGACAGAAAGATGGTTTACTCCTATTTCTTATGAATAGGAGAAACTGCAACATGCAATATGGTGGAATACGTCCTGCCTTCTAAGTAAAAGAGCCAATCGCTGATTGCTAAAGTCTTTACGTCACTGCAGCTGCCATTAGAAGCTCCGGTTCCCATAGAAACCTGAGGCTTGTGGTTATGACTGCACATGAGAATTGGCTGGTCTAGCCTAAACATGTTTTTAAAAACATATTTGAGCATAACAAACAACATTTATGAGAATTTTTTGTCAAATTTTGTTGCTGTTTTTGAAATATGTTATTTAATTGTAAGTTCAGCATGCAGTTTTTGAGATTTCAGGATTCACCCATTCAAATATATATTACTATACACATTAGCCTACGTAAATGCTCATTATGGTTTAGTATTATTTCCAGTTTAAGTTATTAAATTATTTTAATTTGTGCGATTAGTTGAATAATGGCTTAAATGAACAACTACTAGTCGTTCTAACTACTAGGGTTGAGTGAGCAGCCCTGAGCAGACTGAGTGAGCAGAGTGGAATATTCAGAAAAGCAGGCTCTGCTCCAGAGGAAATATTACCACTCTGTTCACACTCCGCTCATATGCTCTGGTCTCTGCTGGAAAAAGGCGCTGTGGAGAGTTCCCACAGAACGCAAGCTTTTACAGCCGCTACTTCCTTGTCCCCAAGCAGGATGGCAGCCTCAGGCCCATCTTCGAGCTGAGATGTCTGAATCGTGCCCTCATGAGACGGCCCTTCAGAATGTTCAATGCCTGATTATTTTTGTCGGTAGTTTAACATTTCAATCCTAAAACAGCTGCCAAAATATGAAATGTTTAGTTTAGCTACTTACATCGTATCTCGCACTTTATGACCGTTGTTGGACTTGGCTTCAATTTCCTCAAGTCCGCGTGTTCGTTAAATGAGGAGAGCAGAAACAAAATATAATATAACTGTTTAATGATTAATTAAGTCAGATGAAGAAAGTATACAAAGCTCTGGGTCACAGCTGTCCCTAATTACACAATCCTATGCAAGGCTTATGTTCAGGCAGTCTGCAACAGCTCGCCTCTCCCTTGACCCCAATATTTATACACAAAAGAAGATGTAGGCAGTCTCTTCTTGATCATCCGATGACTCCTGCTTCGTTTGCCCTTTTCACCCCGTTTCAGTTCCTGTTTTTTACCCTGCATACAAAACTGCACACACAACTGCTTCGTGGTTAAGAAACACAGAGGTGCCATAAGTTGCAAAGCAACTCCTTATATGGACCTGTCATACATACCAACACCCTATGACTATTGCTCTGGTTACTCTAATTCCCCACAGAAAGTACCTACTTTTCTTTTACCCATTATAGTCTTAATGCATAAATCATCTCATAAGCTAACATTATCTTCAATGAATTATTGTTAATGATTAATCTCTAAAAGCATGCTAGCAATAATGCACAAACAAATATTTTATTCCCTTCATTGTTTACTGAAGTGTTGCGCTGGAATTTGCGCTTCACTAAACATAAAGCCCGCCTACTTTGTTTTGATTGGTCATCTTAAATATTTTGACGTTGACGAGCGAGCGTTGACAGACCACAGGCAGCTCAGATGAGAAGATCTTGGTGTTAATACATTTAAAGTATTAAAGTAGGCAAATATATTAGGCAAATATTTCACAACATTTATTATATAGCCTACACATAGGAAAAATACAGAGGTCCGGATTCAATTTATTGGCCATCATTACTTAAAAGAACATTTGTTTATTACAAAAAAAAAAACAGACTTAAATTCTGGACCTTTGGCAGTGAGGGGGGGTTCGTTCTGGCCTTCAAGGAGTTCCAGCCTGAACTCAGGGGTCATCATGTCCTGGTCTGCTCGGTTCACATGCCGGGCTCCTCAAACAAAGGAGCAGACATGTTGTCATGTGGCGGACCTCCCCCAAGGGAGTAGAGACTCCATCCCCAGGCAGTCAACCGGATATGGCACACCTTCGGTCAGGCGGATGTGGATCTCTTCGCGACAGAAGAGAACTCCCACTGCCAAACATACTTCTCAAAGGAAATGGACACACTGACCCTGAAATGGCCTCGTCTGCACCTTTATGCCTTCCCTCCTGTAGCCCTGGTCATCAGTCGGATTCGGGAAGACGCATGTGCAGTTCTTCTGGTGGCACCACGCTGGCAGAACCAGCCCTGGTTCCCAAAATCGGTCCAACTGCTGTCAACAGCTCCATGGCCCATACCACTGAGGAGAGACCTTCTCTCCCAGGCAGGAGAAAACGATCTGCCACCCTCAACTGGAGTTGTGGGATCTGCATGTTTGGCCCCTCGACTGGAGCTGCCAGGCCTTCCCCAAGGAGTTATGAGAACGATCTCAGAGGCGAAGGCTTCCACAAGGCGCCTCTATGCCCAGAAATGGTCTATTTTCTCAAGCTGGTGCTTAGCTCGGAAAATAGACCCTGCTGAATGTGATACTGTGTCAGTTCCCATGTTTCTGCAGGAGATGCTGGACAGTGGGCGCCCCCCTCCATGCTCAAAGTTTACTTGGCGGCTGATAGATTTTATGTTGGTCTCTTCATGGAAGGAAAGTGGACGGAGGGTCTTTTTTGTCCTCTGTTGAAGCTGTAAGCTATGTTTCAACATATGGTTTTCTTCATGGACTGGAATCCTATCCATATAAGGAACACGGCTACTAGGAGTGACTGGGAGACATGGAAGGGGCCCCGCTTTTCTATTGCAAGGTTTTTGGGATCCCTAGGAAAGCCTGGGTATCTGACTGGGAGATGACCATATTTAGACTTGTTTTTCTATAAGTATCACATTCATATAGCATGAGCTATATGATGTATTTTCTCTCTCATTGGTTAAAACTGTGCTACACCCCTTGTACTCTTTCTATATATTCTAATCTCCTCTTGTACTAAAGGTGAGATTAAATACTCTCCCTCAGCTGAGAACGTGTTCATTCAATTGCCAATAAAGAGGACTGGGATGAGGCACGCCTAAGGGGCCAAAATCTAACAGCGGCCATCACGGCAAATCACGCCCTGATGGCTGGCCAACCAATCGGGAAACACAACCTTGTCGTTAAGTTCCTCGGGGGAGGGGGCTAGGAGGCTGAACCCTCCCGTCTTAGGACCTCTCTACAGTCCCTTTGAGTCCCCCACTGCCCTCTTGCTGGCTTTAGCGTCAGCGAGTTGGAGATCTGCAGGTTCTGTCTGTGGAACCTTTCTGCCTTGAGTTTGGTCCTAACGACTGTAAAGTAGTCCTCAGGTTACGTGCCGAAAGTGGTGCTGATTTTCTTTTACTGCTACAGCTCACCCATAAAAAAGGTAGGAACAACTTGTCTATAAAACTAAATTTCAAATATTCGGCATAAAGCTTTAAGATATTTTTTTTTAGATCATGTCAAGATCAAGTGTCTCCAAACCGTTAACTGGTAGTTTACTACAAAAAAAACATTTTACTATTTATTTAGTTAAATTATTTTATTTTATGTTCAGTGTATCAGCCACAAAACAGTTGATTTTTAAATTATGAAACTATATTTTATTATACATTTTTCCAACACATCACCTCTTCTTACAAAATAGGTGGAAAATAAGTGCAAAATTAAGCCCATCCAAAATTGACATCCATGTTAACATGCGTTACCCTGAGCTTTGAAACATACCTGACTGGAATCTTGCCCCCCTCCACAAATCAACAGATAAAGATAAAGATAATATCAACATCACAGAAAATATTTTTTATCTGCAGACTAAGTATGTCAGGTTCAACACACAACCCATTCTCATCTATATATATATATATATATATATATATATATATATATATATATATATATATATATATATATATATATATATATATATATATATATATAAAAAAAACAACACCATATCACTTCATGTATAAACCCCATGTATAATATTTTGTGTAATCGAAATATTTCATAAAAAAAAAAAATAATTCTTATACTAAATCAAAAATCTGCAAAAAAACTAAACAAAAAACAAAAAAAAGCATCATATTATAGGAATAAATACTGACTCTCAATACATGTGTGCACACTCTTCAAAATGCCAGTTCACTGCATTATACATGTAAGATCAAGTGAAACGGTGGCTCATTTGTGACACGATCACCGTCATATGAAGTGCAGATCATCTTCATTCAGGCCGCCTCTAATCCTCTTCATCATCATCCTCCTCCTCTGGGGTATATTCTTCATCATCAGACTCGGTAAGGTTCTGCTCCTCCTCACTCCTCATCTCCTCACCCTCTGCATCAATTTCATTTTCATCAAAACTTTCTTCATCTTCATCATCATCTTCATCATCATCATCATCCACCTCCTCCTCACCATCTCCCCCTTCAAATTCACCTTCAAAAAAATAAATAAGGCTCATGACTGGATGTTTTTGCTGAAAAACAAGACAAAAAACAAAAAACAAAAAACAAAAAGGCAAAGTCTTGTACAGAATATATCTTCAGTCAAGTTTACTTTCTGTACCTTATTAGGCCGTTTCTACTAGCGTTATTGTAGTATCACTAAGGTACTATATACCTTTATCAGTCCGTGTGCTGTCACATCCTGCTCCGCAGTAGTGTAAAGGAATTTCTGTCTAAATTATTGTCAATGAACGGACAGTTTTGAGAAGAAAATTAAACTAATTTGAACTTAACAATAAACATCAATATTTAAAATTGTTTATTTAGACTTACATGATACCCTACTATGTACGTCATCTTTAATTTTATTGTGTAACATTATCTTAGAGATGCAATTGTCAGCGCTGCCAGTCGTGAGATTAACGAGCAGCACGCAGCTCAAGTTACTGCCAGAAGAATCATTGGACGGATTTAATTATATTCATGTTATTTTGTTTATTCAAAACAAAAGGCATAGTTTGATGACGCCTAGTTTGAGCGTAGAATCTTGGGACATGTGGTCTTCACCTCACAGCTGGTGGAAAAGAATCGGGATAGGACTCGGGCAGAAATCATGTTCATAGATGCGATTATTAATGTTACTGTAGTATGAAGCAGAGCAGGACCGAGTGGTGTGGGAGCTGAGCAAGGCCACTGGAGCGATTGTTAATAAGATGAACGCAACACATGCCTCGCAAGCAGCGGGGCCACAGTCGCCGGTGCCATTTCCGCTTTACCGGTCATGAGTATGAGGTAACGCAGCTCTGTTTATCATATTAGATATATTTGAGTGTGTTGAAAATGATGTTATGACGTTACTCTGTGCGTTCGCTCGGCGGCTGCTATAACACTTGTTGCACACTGCAGTAAGAGTAAAGCGTTTCTGCTAAATAAAACCGGAAACCGAGAGTAACGCAGATATGACGCCATTGACAGGCGACTCCCTCACATGTCCCAGTTCCTTGGTTAAAATAGCAATTTTCTCACGATTTACAAATAGTTGGAAACATTTGGGATATTTTAAGTACTCAACTGAACAAAATATATAACGCTGGCCTAGTGGTTTTTGGATATTTTACTGAAAAAAATGTTAGTGGACCTTTAATTGAATCCCCCAATAATAAGACTTTAGTTGTAATTAATATTTTAGGATTTGTCTAATTCTAATGCCCTTTGAAGTGATATGTTGATTGTATTGTATTTTTGCAGTTCTGCAATCAAATAAGGTGACCAGACTCTGAAGTATTGTGCATGCACAGTATGGCTTGCATGCTCCCCTTTAAATCATGAAATATGCGTCGAAATACTGTGAAAAAAAAACGTATTTCTTTGTTTCACAACACTTAATTAATGATTGTAACCTGAGGTTGGTGTCTTTAGAAGTATATGTGCTGAATTTTACATAAATAAAAATTACAATCCTGTGCTATGGGCACAGACACTGATACAGGCTGCAGCGAATGTTTTTATGCTCCTATTTGAAACTTTCGTTTTTTGAACATGGAAGTGTGAAGGTTTATTATGGTTTTTCATATTTTGAATTATTTGTTTTATATTTTCTGTTGTCATTTAAATTTTTAAGAATTTTGTTGTAATTGTATGTCATTTTTAGTAGTTTTTTTTTGTTTAATATGCCTATATAGTTTCAGCCACAAGCTGAAATAAAATGCATATTAATTGGAATAAAATAAAAAAACGTGATTTTATTTAATTTATTTTATTTTACTTAGTTCACAAGGTTCAGTGTTCCAATCACAAAATATTTTAGATCCCATTGTGGAGTTTAAAGTTGTGATGCAATAGATGTAGCAACAGATCTTTTCTTCTACAGGGAGTGCAGAATTATTAGGCAAATGAGTATTTTGACCACATCATCCTCGTTATGCATGTTGTCTTACTCCAAGCTGTATAGGCTGGAAAGCCTACTACCAATTAAGCATATTAGGTGATGTGCATCTCTGTAATGAGAAGGGGTGTGGTCTAATGACATCAACACCCTATATCAGGTGTGCATAATTATTAGGCAACTTCCTTTCCTTTGGCAAAATGGGTCAAAAGAAGGACTTGACAGGCTCAGAAAAGTCAAAAATAGTGAGATATATTGCAGAGGGATGCAGCAGTCTTAAAATAGCCAAGCTTCTGAAGCGTGATCATCGAACAATCAAGCGTTTCATTCAAAATAGTCAACAGGGTCGCAAGAAGCGTGTGGAAAAACTAAGGCGCAAAATAACTGCCCGTGAACTGAGAAAAGTCAAGCGTGCAGCTGCCAAGATGCCACTTGCCACCAGTTTGGCCATATTTCAGAGCTGCAACATCACTGGAGTGCCCAAAAGCACAAGGTGTGCAATACTCAGAGACATGGCCAAGGTAAGAAAGGCAGAAAGTCGACCACCACTGAACAAGACACACAAGCTGAAACGTCAAGACTGGGCCAAGAAATATCTCAAGACTGATTTTTCTAAGGTTTTATGGACTGATGAAATGAGAGTGAGTCTTGATGGGCCAGATGGATGGGCCCGTGGCTGGATTGGTAAAGGGCAGAGAGCTCCAGTCCGACTCAGACGCCAGCAAGGTGGAGGTGGAGTACTGGTTTGGGCTGGTATCATCAAAGATGAGCTTGTGGGGCCTTTTCGGGTTGAGGATGGAGTCAAGCTCAACTCCCAGTCCTACTGCCAGTTTCTGGAAGACACCTTCTTCAGGCAGTGGTACAGGAAGAAGTCTGCATCCTTCAAGAAAAACATGATTTTCATGCAGGACAATGCTCCATCACACGCGTCCAAGTACTCCACAGCGTGGCTGGCAAGAAAGGGTATAAAAGAAGAAAATCTAATGATATGGCCTCCTTGTTCACCTGATCTGAACCCCATTGAGAACCTGTGGTCCATCATCAAATGTGCGATTTACAAGGAGGGAAAACAGTACACCTCTCTGAACAGTGTCTGGGAGGCTGTGGTTGCTGCTGCACGCAATGTTGATGGTGAACAGATCAAAACACTGACAGAATCCATGGATGGCAGGCTTTTGAGTGTCCTTGCAAAGAAAGGTGGCTATATTGGTCACTGATTTGTTTTTGTTTGGTTTTTGAATGTCAGAAATGTATATTTGTGAATGTTGAGATGTTATATTGGTTTCACTGGTAAAAATAAATAATTGAAATGGGTATAAATTTGTTTTTTGTTAAGTTGCCTAATAATTATGCACAGTAATAGTCACCTGCACACACAGATATCCCCCTAAAATAGCTAAAACTAAAAACTACTTAAAATATTGATACAAAAATATTCAGCTTTGATATTAATGAGTTTTTTGTGTTCATTGAGAACATGGTTGTTGTTCAATAATAAAATTAATCCTCAAAAATACAACTTGCCTAATAATTCTGCACTCCCTGTATACTGTGAAGTACATCCAAATGTAACAAAATTATTGAAAAAAAAAAAAAAATGTAGGGCAGGGATTTGGTTCAATGGCTGGGGTTTAAGCAGACTAAATGATTGGAGAAGTCTGTCATTTTCACCAGAGGGTCCAGTTTTAGCATTTTGATTAAACATGAAAAATTAAACAAATGCATGTAAGAATAGTTTGCAAAAGGTCTATAACATTGACCACTTGAGTTGGACATTAATAGCAGCTGTAAGCAGGTCTTAGACTCACAGAGTGTGGTGATGAGTGTGCTGCCATGCTGACGCAATTCAGCAATGAACTCCGCCATCTTTCCTTCCATAGTTTCATACATCGCCTCAGTGTCTACCGTGGGCTCATCAGGGAAAAACAGAGGTTTTCTTAACTGTCGCTGGTACCTGACATACACACACACACACACACACACACACACACACACAGTTTTAAATATATTACCATGTGGACAAAAAGAATCCCCCTCACTGCAAATGTGTGAAAGCACCTCTGAATCAGAAATTTGTCTTACCTTTTCATAGATGAATTGTAATCCTGAAAGAAATCCAAAGAGAAACCCCAAAATGAAGATTTTCACTTTTTTCAAATGGAAGTTTTGTTCAAACTGTCAAACAAGGAACACTCAGTTTTCATGAATAACTGACTGCACGCTTGCAAATTGTCTCATAACCAACAAAGTGTAGGCTATAACATGAGTTTTCACAAGAGTATAGAAGTGAATCTAGAGTTTGTGAATCAGGTTGCGGTCTTTATGTAAAATGGGTCGGTTAAAATTAAATTAGTTCTGCTGTCAAATAACGGGTCAGTTGTTCTGTTAAATTTTGTGGGTGAAGGTTTGCCAAACAGGATCCATGCAGGACTCAGATGGTGCAGATGATACAAATAAGATACCATATTAGAAAACACATTTCGAAACATAGAGAGCATAAAAATTATGTTTTTAAAGATAATATCTATTCCTAGACCCCTTGTAGGATCTTTATCGACTTGCGCTTTTATGAAAAAAAAAAAAACCTTGGCCGTACATTTACACGACAACAGCATTTTGGGGGGCCTGAAAACGCAAACTTTTGAAAAAGTGTTTCAAAGTGCAAGTTGAAAACAATACCGTTATTGTCCACAAAAACCTGAATTTGTGAAAACAGTGACATCATGTGCATAGGTATTACGCGTGCAGTCTATAGGTGACCTTGCCAACTATTAGCCTGGCATGCATAATCGTTTTCGCTGATCCGTGTAAATGGATTTCCTTTTGACAGCATTGTCGCCTGTACACGAAAAACGCAAAGGAAAAACTTACATCGTTGTCGTGTAAATATACCCTTACCCAGACAACAGTCTAACTTTCTGCCAGAAACAGTCAAAGATGATTTTCAAGAATTTTAATCAATGTTTGTATGTAAAATGTACCTTAATGAATTGGAAAGCATCACTCTCCTGTAGAAGCCTCTCAAAGCCTGAGTGAACCTCTTGTAGACGAGTTTGATCTTGTGTTATTCGGCTCAGGTTCTGTTGGATTCCAGAACACTGTTCACCATCATAGCTGCTGACACATTCACGCAGCGAAGATATAAAAGCATCCAGATGTGCAATAGAAGTCTCTCGGAAAGCATCTAGGTGTTGGTCTGTGTCATCCCGGTAGACCTAAAACAGAACAAAGATTTTCTTTAGAAAATGTGAGGGGTGCTTGCCCAAGCAAACATTTAGATTTTTAGCAAAAGCTAAAAAAAAAAATTATTGATAAATTCTTCGAGACTAAAAACGACTAAAAATTATATGGGATGTGAATCAAAGGCCTTGTGATTAAACTTTAAATTGCAAATAACTAACTAATGACAGAACTAACTTCACCTTGCTATGCCGTTCAATCTCTTTTTGTTCTAGTCGATTTTTTTCTGCCTTTAGGATCTTCCTGTTCGTCTTGTGCAGCTGAATGTCAAGATAAACCTATAGAAGACAACAGTGAGCAGAGATAGAGAGAACAAGAGAGAATTTACTAATCTGTGAATGATTCTGGTCAGCAAGTAAACATGCATTATTGAAACAAGTGGATACGAGAAGTGATAAAATAGTGGTTAACAACCTTGTTTCTGAAGGTCCACCAACACAGTTTGTATCGTTGCACTTACTGCCAAATAGTGTACCACCTTACTTAGCTCATTTTTTGTACTGCATTTCATATACTACAGTGGTAGCCAATCCTGCTCCTGGAAGACTACCTTCTTGCAGACTTTAGTTCCAACCCTACTCCAACACACTTGGCTGTTGTTGTATTCAACAATCCTGTAATCCTGAAGACCTTGATTTGCTGGTTCAGGTGTGATTGATTAGGGTTGGAGCTAAATTGTTTGTTTCTAAACAAATCATGTCCATGACCGTGGTGTTGCTAGTGCCATGGTCTACTAGGGGTAGCCAACCCTGCTGATGAGAGACTTCCATCCTCCAGAGTTTAGCTCCAACCCTAATTAAAAAACACTTGACGCAGTTAAAGCCCAAAGTATACTTCGGTTTTTAAGCATATGCATGTGTGCTTAACACAACTTAGTTTAAAAGACTGCAGAGACATTTTATAGCATATAACTTCTGAAGAGATATAGCGTAGACTACACACTGAACAAATATGAAATATTTCTAGTGCACAGTATACGTTGGGCTTTAAGGGGTGGTCACACTATACTTTTCATTCCATTGACCTCCATTTACATGCATGCAGGACACAGATAACAAAAGGTCATGCAAATTGTAAAAAAAAGTTTGGTGAATTCTGGCCTGCAAATTCGCATCATGTGAACACCATGACACACCACGGGCATGACCTCTTAGCTGAATTAAAAGAATGCAAAAATTGCAGAGTTGCACTAGGGGTGTACTCACACTAGGCACGGTTGTCTTGTACAGTGCCCTGGCGCAACTGCCCCCCATCCACACTCCCCCACTGGCCTGCACTCACATTGCACTTAACATTCTGGGCCAGAGCACTCTCTTTTTTTTTTTTTTAGAAGAAAACCGGAGGAAAAGCACTTTCACTAATAGAGTTATCATTTATGCCACACAGCAGTTTTCACTTGATTGTGCTACCCATATATTAAGATTGTTACGGAGGCAGCTGACGGCAGCATTACTAGCAAACTACAATTCCTGTTCATCAATAAGGAGAGAACCAGACCCGTTATAAACCTAAACATACTTGATTTAATTTAATTAATTGAAGTGTACTATCCAAATAGTAATAGAAGATGTTTGCTGTCGTAATGATGATAGTAGCACACAGCTGTTCCGTGCTCCAGCACTGTTACCGATCACACTACATACGCACCGCACCCGAGCCCAACTGAACCACGTTTTGGCCCACCTCTTCCAGGGACGGTCAAGCGAACCGCGCCCAGGGACGGTACGAAGCGTTCACACTAGTCAAATGAACCAGACTTTTGGGGGGTCAAACGCGCCCGGGCATGGTTCACCCTGTGAGTACACCCTGATGTGGAGTAGATTGCATTTTTATATTGTGGATACACAGTGGGCTGCACACATATTGGCACCCTGTGTAAATATAAGCAAAACTGACTGTAAAAAAATCTTTCATTCAAAATATTTACAATTACTCCTGAATGACCCTGTCAGGAAGCTTAAACTGGATCGTTGTCATGCTGGAAGATCCAACCACGGCCCAAAGCACATCTCAAAATAAACAACATAACATAATAAATAATTGTTTGCTGACCACAGAATGAAGTACATAGCAGTCCCCTGAAACCCCATATATATATATATATATATATATATTATTTTTTTTTTTTAACTGCATCTATATGGAGGAATGGTCTCAGATCTCTTGCCATATATTCACCAACCTTATTACACATTTTTCATATATATTTGACTTTAAAGGTTAGATTTTTGTGAATATTTTAAATAAATAGGGAGGGAAATAATAATTTAAAAAATATACATTTACCAAGGGTGCAAATATTTGTGGAGCCCACTATATTGAATTGTTGAATTATGTTTTTAGGAAAGACTTTCGCAGAGTATGATATCATATTACGATCATATTATGTTGCAGTATCCATAGAAATTTAGTGTGCTAGGCTGAATCGGCCCCTTTACCCTGAAATAGGGCATTATTTGAGGGGATAGCCATTTGTAGTGGTGTCCGAAACCATAGTGATGTACACTTAATGGCTGTCCGAATTCGCTCACTTGTTTTCATTCACTCCTTCAAGTGAACTGTATTAGTGGACTAATGTAGAGAATAGTGATTTGAGGGTTTGGGGGCGATTTCGGATTCAGCCTTAATCTACACTCACCTAAAGGATTATTAGGAACACCATACTAATACTGTGTTTGACCCCCTTTCGCCTTCAGAACTGCCTTAATTCTACGTGGCATTGATTCAACAAGGTGCTGAAAGCATTCTTTAGAAATGTTGGCCCATATTGATAGGATAGCATCTTGCAGTTGATGGAGATTTGTGGGATGCACATCCAGGGCACGAAGCTCCCGTTCCACCACATCCCAAAGATGCTCTATTGGGTTGAGATCTGGTAACTGTGGGGGCCATTTTAGTACAGTGAACTCATTGTCATGTTCAAGAAACCAATTTGAAATGATTCGAGCTTTGTGACATGGTGCATTATCCTGCTGGAAGTAGCCATCAGAGGATGGGTACATGGTGGTCATAAAGGGATGGACATGGTCAGAAACAATGCTCAGGTAGGCCGTGGCATTTAAACGATGCCCAATTGGCACTAAGGGGCCTAAAGTGTGCCAAGAAAACATCCCCCACACCATTACACCACCACCACCAGCCTGCACAGTGGTAACAAGGCATGATGGATCCATGTTCTCATTCTGTTTACGCCAAATTCTGACTCTACCATCTGAATGTCTCAACAGAAATCGAGACTCATCAGACCAGGCAACATTTTTCCAGTCTTCAACTGTCCAATTTTGGTGAGCTTGTGCAAATTGTAGCCTCTTTTTCCTATTTGTAGTGGAGATTAGTGGTACCCGGTGGGGTCTTCTGCTGTTGTAGCCCATCCGCCTCAAGGTTGTGCGTGTTGTGGCTTCACAAATGCTTTGCTGCATACCTCGGTTGTAACGAGTGGTTATTTCAGTCAAAGTTGCTCTTCTATCAGCTTGAATCAGTCGGCCCATTCTCCTCTGACCTCTAGCATCAACAAGGCATTTTCGCCCACAGGACTGCCGCATACTGGATGTTTTTCCCTTTTCACACCATTCTTTGTAAACTCTAGAAATGGTTGTGCGTGGAAATCCCAGTAACTGAGCAGATTGTGAAATACTCAGACCGGCCCGTCTGGCACCAACAACCATGCCACGCTCAAAATTGCTTAAATCACCTTTCTTTCCCATTCTGACATTCAGTTTGGAGTTCAGGAGATTGTCTTGACCAGGACCACACCCCTAAATGCATTGAAGCAACTGCCATGTGATTGGTTGATTAGATAATTGCATTAATGAGAAATTGAACAGGTGTTCCTAATAATCCTTTAGGTGAGTGTATAGTGTGACCGTGGCTTAACACTCTTCAGGATTACTTGAAAATTAAAGGCAGGTGTGTTTGGCCCGGTTTACATCTGGCATTATGCTGCCTTCACATACTATCGGAAATTTCCTACTTCTGAAGTCGTGACTATGAGCTTGTGGCATTCAATTGCTTTGTCGTCGGAAAAAATAGGGATCATGGAGGACACCAGGTTAATCTTGCCTGTTTCTTGGAGAAATCTTATTAAAGCTAAAATGTATTGAAGATAAAATGTAGTGTCCCATTCATTGACAACCATATAAACATTCACTGCACTATGTAGATAGTCAGCTTGCTGACAATTCTGGAATTCTGTCAAATGCATGCTAAAGTGTGTTCACGCCATGTTGAAATTACAGTAATTTCAACTTGTAAAAAACGTTCACGTTCTCATAGAGCTTGTAATTACAGCTTGTAAGATGGAGATTTTCTGAGACCTCTAACACCTGACCACTGCACATTCATTTAGGTGTTGATAGTGTCACCATAGAAACATATATAATTCCCAGTATGAGGATGTGAACAGCTCCAAATAGAACGTCATGTGTTGTCATCTTGAGCCTACTGTAATTACGACATGGCGTGAACTATTTTCGCTGTGTAAAATAATGAAAAGACAAGGCAATGTACTTATAAAGAATACCAGTCACACCAGCAATCGTTCTTCCTTTCCACCATGTTTAAAATTTATGGCATGCCCAACTTAGAGATATTTTTGATACCGGAGTTTCCGAGTTTCCCGTTAGTAAATATGATTTGAGAGGGCATTCACGTCCAATTTCCAACTAGGAAACTCACATTTTTACAGTAATTCCAATATCATGGTCAGCCAAGCCGCAGTATTGGTTACACCTTGTTTTACCATGCATTTTAAATGCGTCTCCTGTGACCGTACGACTGAATAAATGAAGCCATTACACTGCTTACAAGCGAGGGTGAAAGGAAGGTAATGGAAAGGATACCAATAATGGAAAGGATACAAATGGTAACAGCTAATTTTGGCCCAACATGGTGGAGATGGAATATATTGTTTTTGTGCACTCTCTCAAAACACGTCCCATATAACGCACACGTGCTAGGTCACTGGGAGGCAACTAGGTTGTGTTGTGTGGCTGTTATAACGCATTCAACCACATGAGTGCCTACACTACGAAAGCAATCTGACAGAATGCGTTTTTGACTTCTTCTGGAAGTAGTTGAAAGTGGAAAAGCTCAAAACATTTTAGACCTCTTTTAAACCTGCATCTAACATTGTCCACTCATGATCGGATCGACAAAAATGCATCTTAATACCAGGTGTAAACCAAAGTTGCCCATCCTTGGAATACTGAAACCAAATATCATCTTCTGTGTGAACTGATGCAAGAAGAGTGAATGGGCCTTAACACGTCGGACCTACCTTGAAATCTTTCATGGTGTTCTTCAGCGTTTTGATGCAGTGTCCATTGTGCGTTCCTTCTATGGTGCAGGCATTACAGAGGAACAAGCGCTCATCCATGCAGTAGTATCGGAACATCTCATCATGTTCCAAACACTTCCTCTTCCTCATGTCATTGAGCGGCTCCACCAGTGGGTGCTCTCGGAAAGCTGGGAGCTCTAAATGAGGCTGAACATGCTTTGGGCACATGGACACTTCACACTTCAGGCAGGTTTTAACTGCTATTGGACCTTTCCCATCGTCACTGCCATCCCCTGGACAGTAATCACAGCGAACCTCAGCAGGTCTGTGAGATGGGTCGCTCCGGCTCTGGGTGGAACGCTCTGATTGGCCACGACGGCGGAAACCATCAGCAATGTTGGCCAGTTTGAAGTTCTTCTGCCAGTTGGCAGAGCTGCGGTGACTCTGTCGGCACTCCGGACATCGCAAACGGCCATGATCTGAGCGGCTCTTGAGCCTCTTCAGGCATGGCAGACAGAAGTTATGACCGCAGGGCAGCAGGTGGGGATCGCGGTAAAGCTCCAGACACACTGGACACGTCAACTCTTCCTCTAAAATACTGCTGTCTCCACCAGATGTCGCCATAACTAGATATATAAAAAGGACTGTGGGGAGTTGCACAAAATATAGCATAAGTCTAAAGTTAACTTTTAACATTACACTTTGCTAACTATCTTTGCCAAATTTGGATTGTCAATACATAGGGTTATAAAAGAGTATTTCACCCCAAAATGACATTATGGTATTCTAAATCCACATTTTGTTCATTTTAAACTCTTTTCATATGAATATAATGGTCTTTGCAACAGGCTATGATAGCATAGAAATAACCAAAGAAATAGCAGTTATGAAAATAGATCATTAACAAATCCACATTAAACGTAGTAATATGAAGTTGTGATACTAAAATAAATCACATATATTATACTGTTGTAATAAAGTGGGCTGATATCATATGATATCAACTGAACTTGTTAACATTCAGCAGGCAAAACAATCAAATTATTTTACATAAGACAAGACTTTACTAAAACCTTCCTAAAGCAGGTGAGGCTGTGAATAATTGAAATTATGATAATTGTGATATTTATTTTGAGTACTGATGGACTGTCTAATCAACAATTATTCAGACACCAGATATCATTTTTTTTACTAGTGGGTACAGGACACTATAGTTAATTTATGTAAGTGAGGATAGCAAAATAAAGTAAACTGTGACATATTATACCCCAAAATTCTTGGAGTGGACTACCAGTAAAATTTATAAAAAATTGGGACCAAAATAATTCAGACACTTTGACCTGACCATGTTTTGCTTAAGTGTTTTTTCTTTGATTGCTAATGTGACCTTTAACACCACATACTGAACAAAATGAAGCATTGCTTGGTAATTGGTTGAGCTAAATTGGTATTATCTAATTGTGTACTTATCTATTTGACAGCTGATTGGTTGATTGTAATCCATTACATACCTTTCTATCAAAGTTAACTGACATTATCAAAATGAATTTGTTCTGACACAGTTTAACTCTTTCTTGTCATATTTTATTACCATTTTCTAAACTATAGCGAATAAACTATGATAATGTGAGAAAATGTTGAAGGTGTCTGAATAAATTTTGGTTTGACTGTATGTATGTAATGTAATATACACACATTATATATATATATATATATATATATATATATATATATATATATATATATATATATATATATATATATATATATATATACACACACACACATACATACACACACACATATAAAAATAAATTACAATAATTATTATTATAGAGATTAATTTTCTCTTATACAAACGGTACTCTTTACACTATAGGGGACAATGATAACAAACAAGTCAATATGGATCAGAGAGTATAAAAACAATCAACTGTGTGACATATAAGCCAATTAAATGAGGTTTTCTTTAAAACTTTCTCCCTCGCGTGCGCACACACACACGCACACCTGGGTTTGATTTTAGTAAAAGGCCTATTTTATGAAAAAAATAATTTCTCTGTCTCTGTTCATTTTCTCCTGGCATATTGAGAAATTACTTAAATTAAATAATAAAAGCATTAACCACAACTTACCCTAGGAGAATAGACGTAGGTAATGTCTCTACAGCACAATATCCCTTATCTTCCGCTCAGCTGGAGAAAAATCAAAAGTGAAAGTACAAGTGTGACGTGATCAAGGCTGCTGACTGGGCAAAATACAATCGCAATGGAATAACAGTTTGGACGACTTTTAGCGGCCTGCTCGTCGGGTCTACATTATATAACTAGACATTTTAACTTTGTTTTTCAGCGTTATGTCCATGTGTAAATTATTTTCCTGACCTCTACTAAAACGGAACATAAAATAGGTCACGGTCACGTGGTACGTGTTTATTTTCTCAACGCTGCTAAATCTGTACCAATCACTACTGCAAATGACAATTTCATAAACATGCTGGGTGTATCATCTCAGGAAACGAAGTCTGGGATTGAAACACTAACCATATAACCAATTGTCATAAAAAAAAATCTATTTTAGAGCTTATATTCAACTGGGAAATGACCCAACTGACATAAAGCTCACACAAATCTGGAAAACCTGGCGTGCACAATGAAGATCACACCACAAACGCATTGCATGTACTCATTCATTCAGTCACAATACACACTATCTGTTGGTTCCCCCATGTTCTAGTCACCTGCTGAACATGCTTTGGTACAAGAAACACGATTTAGTAGCCTAACGTTAAATTATATATATAACGGACCTACGACAAATGGAAACTAGCACTGACTGAAATCAGTCTGTTTATTACTCTTAATTGGTTAAATTATCTTATCATATTATGGACCCTTAGATTTTATTTTGAGGTGTACGTTAACTGAAAGAAACAGGCTGACTTTGATCCACTTGTTGCGTGACTTACTTAACCTACTTAAAAGTAAACACTAATGATACACATGTACAGACATTTGTGAATCGTCTATAACTGCGTAAACTATACGTACCTAAATCCTTTGTTGTGTAAAGCCCCCAGTGTTCGGGAACTGTTGATAATTCGTGATTTTTCCTTTTTGTTAGGAAGAGCCGCATTCATTCCTTTCCCGGTCCGCCCACTCTCTTGCATTTCCGCACACGGGATTTCAAACAACTATCAGTTACATTGTTAAGAACACAATACGGTGACATGCATGTGTTTATATAAATAATTATGTGTAACATGCACGTGTTTATATAAATATAAACTACTAAGCCTATTGCGTTCTGGCAATGCAGCGCTGACTAATTACGTTAACCAATAAAGAGACATGTTTTGTACCACGTGACCGTACGTATCAGGAAGGTGCGTCACATGCCATCATCGTGTGACGGAGAAAGCCGTTTCAAACGTACGCTTTGGTCCAAAGTCGCGGCTTTTTTCGTTTAGTGCTTAATACACATTTGATGATAGTTCAGCGTTTTAAACCTGTTGGTGGATATGGCAGACGTCAGAGCGTTGGGCGTTTTTCAAGAGCGGGTGAAATCTTTGTTCGGCTCGTTGCTTGATGTCCTGCTGGTTGAAATTACAGAAGCGTATAGGGAGAGTTTCGCAGACAGCATGTGCATAAAACACTGTAAGTGTCTTATCCTGATAAGGAACAACAAAACTTTTCAAAAGCGGTATTTTCACTTTTGACAGTTGTGAATATATTTAATTGTGGTTATTAATAATTGTAGTAGGCTACTTATTGTATTTTGGTGGGAACTATGGTTAAACTGATGCATGTTTTCAGTAAAAAACAAATAAATAATAAACTGTGTTAAAATAAATCAAGTAATACAATAAGCAAACAAAAGGCATTGCCTAAAAGGGATAGTTCACCCCAAAATAGAATTCTGCCATTATTTACTCACTGTGATGTAATTTCAAACCTGTATGACATATCACCTGTTTTGCCAGTGTCCTGTGATGCTTTATGCAAATCACCCAAAATATTCCATAAAACTTTAAACCATCACCAATTCCAAGTGACTCTCTTCTTTATATAAGCAGTAATAATTATTCATAGAGTAAAATTAGGTGTCATTCTCCGCACTCATCAAGAACAGAAGCAAACATGAAAAGTCATCACAAATTGTGTATTAAAGACTGCAAAGCTCTTGCAATACAGGTCTTGTGCACAGAAGTTCTGCCAGATGTGTTAAATATTACTGTAGTGATATGTAAGTGACTTTTGCAAACACCATCATTTTGACGAAAAAGAGCTTTTCACAATACATATAGTTCAAAGCAGCTTTACAGAAAACACATGTTTCTACATTGCAATTTAGAGTAATCCGCTTTCAGAGGTGATGGTCAAAGTAATGTCCATATGTCAAAAATGTACAGTTCCTAGCATTACAGTATGTTTTTCTGAATTTATGCTTTTGACTGAAGAAGTTCAGTATTTACTGTTATCACACAAACTTTTTTTTAAATTCCTTTTGTGTTTCAAAAATAAAAAAAGGCCATATTGCTCACCACAGTGAGTAATTAATGGTTGAACTTTCATTTTGGGGTGAACTATCGCTTAACATAAGATTGATCATAACTGAAATCTTAGTGAATTCAAGGGCTTCAATAAAATAAAGAAATAAACATATGAATGGAATTTCATATAATTTATACATTTTGTGCAGTTGGTCTAAAATTCTTGTTTTGCAGGTGAACAGTGTGCCAGTAATCGGCTTGAGAGCAGTGAAGATAAGGTACATTTGTGTGATCTACTTTACGTCATTTGTGTGGTCTATTTTAACGTCCCCAGTCCTGTTCTGACACTCAGTTTTCCTCCGTGGGTGCTCACAGGCGCACGCTCTTTAAAAAAAATTGTTTGCATTTCAGAAACTTAGGAAATGGACAGCGGCCCACACAAACACACACGCCTATCAACTCTATAATAAAGCTGTAAAGTAGGCTATCTTTCAACACAGGACAGCGCTACTTCTCACAAATACAGATAGGATTGGAGATGAAAAGTTTAACTGACACGTAATCGAGCTCCGGAGCACCCACGGTATCGGCGCCTATCCTCACGGCTGCTAAAACTAGCTATCTAGCCATCACAAAACACAACTTCAAGTCTTCGCCAGCTGTATGGCAGTGCGCTTGATATGAGACTTGGATGACTCGTGGTCTTTTATTGCCTCTAATTTAAGGTTAGTTGCTCCTCTAACGAACGAACTGTTTGCATTTTCTGACGATGCGTAGGTTCGACAGTAAGTACAGTGCATGGACTGGTCGTCGGGAAGGTAGGCTAACCATTCCCTCGTTTTCCCTTCGTCATCTATGCGCCACTTGTTCGAAAAGTACCATCTCTTTTTCTTTACTTCACACTTTTTGTACATTCATAGCTACTGCTGACTCCGCGGCGTGCCTCTTAACACCGGACATTTGTCGCCACATTTTTTTTACCGATAATTTTCCCTTCGTCTGTACCTCAGCTCAGATATATGTGTCACGGTCCATTCAGCGCCGTGACACACAGCGCAGAAAACCAATCAAATGAGTTACCCGACAAAAGTGCATTATTATTACTTAGCAACAGCATTCTTTGTCAAAAGCTGTCCAATCCATTACAAGGAATGTTTTAAGTAGTAACCAATAAAAATATGTTTTACAATCTACCCGCCACTGTGGCTGGTATACAAGGCAAAGTCACTTTGAAAAAGTACCTGCCATTGGCTGGTGGCGGGTGCTAATTTCCCACCCAGAGTTGTTCATATGTTCCTTGTTTGTCCTGAGCAGTTAAACTGGCCATTTTTCTTCTGGAAAATCCTCCAGGTCCTTTACATTTTTCCTCCCAGCATCTTCGGCATTTCTCGAGTAGTCACTTCTGATTATTTTGGTAATCGAGTAATCGGTCGGTTATTTTGACGATTAATTGAGTAATCGGATATGCTCTAAGTGAACAGCCTTTTAAATTACTTAAAGGGTTAGTTCACCCAAAAATTACAATACTTTCATAATTTACTCACCCTCATATCGTTCCAAACCCGTATGCATTTTGTACAGCCCTACTATTTATGCAATGTTTTGTTCCCTCCTCTCAGGAAACCATGGTTACGTTGAGTAAACCGAGACGTTCTCAGGGGACCGCCCTGGTGGCTAGTTTCTATAAGTTATACAGTGCGAAAGCCCCTAGTGATGCCATAGTGTGTTCACTGAAAGGTTATTTCGGAAACTGAAATTGGTTCTTTTATGGCATCAATTATACAGCAAAAAGCCCTTTTTGGAACCTTTATTTTTAAGAGTGCATGCAGTCTGGCTTAAATTATATTTGTTTTTGCACAGTCTGCATTGGGTTTTTACCCAAGATCTAACTGGAATAATATTGTACAGTCAACAGTTGTAAAGGACAAGTGAAATCCATGTAAAGGTCCATACTGTAGGAAGGCCAACCAGTTGGAGTGGAAAAGTAAATGCATAATCCAAAAATGGTGTTTTATTGAAAGGTGCAAAAATATTTACAGTGCAGGAGAAAACAAAAATAAATAAAAACTGTACAAAAGAAAACAAAACAGCAACAATGTGCTAATTTTGGCTAAACCAAATGGCCCAAGTTTGCAACACTGCTCAGTATATGTTATTTCTCTGAGTCCATAATCAGAACTGAAATCCTCTTAGCCAGCAAGCCTATTTATAGGCTGAAGCCCCACCTACAAGGGCATACCAATTAATAGATACAAACGTAAAAGTTTGTAACAATAAAATTAAATAATATAGTAACCCAACTCAACAAGACACACTTCCAAACAGCTAATATAACAACCATTAACAGAAAAAGAGTTTAACATCAAATTAAATGGTGAAAACATCTGTTCCTAAATTCTCCCCCTCTGACATCACACCAAAATGGTAGCTTCCACAGGAAGTGATGTGGCTGCTGCTTTAAAAAGCAGTTTGACCTAGAAGAAGGGTTTGGTTGTACAGAGTGTGTTTTTGAACCGGGAAGTTTAACTGCAACAAGGTTTGTAAAAAAAATTGTGGGAAAAATAAAAGGTAATTATCACATGAATTATTGTGTTCTGGCATTTTGTTATGTTAGAAAAATAGTGAAAAACTTAAGAAAACAAACTGTAAAGATTTGAAAACTAGAAAACAGCAGTAACGCATTTTAGACTGAACAAAACAAAAACTCCATAACACCTTTCTAATGTGTACACAGATGTTAATATTGCTGGCATAGTACAAGTGAAATGGGTTAATGTTTGCAAGTCCAAGTTTAGATGGTCAACAGGTTAACCTGTGACATACATATTGTACAATGTGCATCCGATTTAACTCCTTTATTCATTTTGTTTGATTGCACAATAATTGCATCATCATAGTATAAGATTTTCTTCCATTTTTAATTTTTTAATTGTCTTTGTCCTATAGTCTCAGCAGGACAGTGAAGTCAGAGTGGAATCTGAAGAGTCCCAGCCATTAATGAGCTTTCAATGCAGTGACACAGTCACTCCATTGCAGTTGACGCACAGGGAATCTGAACAGCAAGAAGCAGCACCAAACCAGTCAAACACCCTGAAAAATCTCAATCCGTATCCAGTGCAGGCGTCATCTCCTATATTAACAGAACTGTTAAAACAAAATGACATACAGTTAGCCGTTGTAGACGATAAGATGATACAAACTACAGTATCCATAAATGACAACGAAACGCAGACATTTCCAAAGATTCCCAACATACCTGTCGGTAAGCCTGAAGAAGGGCCGCCAACTGTTGATCATCAGCCAGAAACATTGGACACGACTGAACCAGCGCCTGAACAAGTCATTAAACGAGAAAATGATTATGTCGCTGTGACGACTGAAGAAGAAAAACTGGAAATTGGATGTCGAGAAAAGACGCAAGTGTGTCAGACCTCAGGTGAAATTACTCAAGCTCAGCTGAAGCCTGAAGATGGTGCGATTCATGAACCAGTAGAATCAGACCAGAGCACCTCTTTTCACCAAGAGGATTTGTGTCCTCACTGGAATCAGTCTTCATTTGGGGTTTATTTTGACACTGTACGAAGCCAGATACTTAATAGCCATCTTGTAAACATGGAGTCACAGGAAGGGCTTGAACCTTTGCAGAAGCTGGACAACTGTCGACAGTCTGATCGCTCTTTAACGCCTCAACTAAGGGGGTGTTTAAGACCTTGCTTTGTACAACTCCAGAGGGCTGAAATACTGCAAAGATCAACCGGCCAGTCTAGAAAACTGCATGTTTGCAGCATCTGTAACAAAATCTTTATCTACAAGAGAACCCTAAGGAGGCACAAACGCTTCCACACTGGCGAGAGACCCCACGGCTGCTCTCTCTGCTCCAAGACCTTCATCCTACGCAAAACCCTCCATCAGCACAAGAAACTACATTTAAGGAGACCGTACAGCTGCACTCAATGTGGCAAGAGGTTCAAACACTGGAGAAAGCTACGCATACATTGGCGTTCTCATGCCGGAGAGAGTCCGTTCGTATGTAGCCTCTGTGGGAAATGCTGCAAGACTCTGAAGAGCCTTGACCGGCACCTGGCTTACGTTGACCACAACTAATCAAGAGAGGAAACGCTTGTTTTAAAAAAAAGATGCAAGCATTTTGCATTGTCATTTATGTGTGAATATTGTAGTAATGTACCATTTTGTTTTTGAAGTACCTCAATTGTAAATGATATAAATGGGTTGTATGTGTTCATTGATTAATTGTTTCTTTTAAATGATAAGTAACAACTTGCATTCAGTAAAGATTATTAGTCTGTAAGGTTTTTCTTTATTTTGTTAATATTTTGGGGATTTTCCTGGCCAGTCCACAGAATACACTCTAAAACAAATGTTTTGGCTCAAGAAAAATAATAATAAATATAATGCAACAGTTTGCAGCAATCTTTTTGAGTTATGACCACTTCTGGTGAAATTGTTCAACCAACAAACTACACTGAGTTAGAGGGAAATTAATTTGTATGAGGCGTAAAAATTAAGCTGTTTCAACATAATTTACTCATTAAAGGGCTAGTTCACTCAAAAACTTCTGTCATTAATTACTTACCCTCATGTCGTTCCAAACCTGTAAGAACACAAATTAAGATATTTTTGATGAAATCCGAGAGCTTTCTGACCCCTCCATATAGACAATTACCACTTTCAAGGAGCAGAAAGGTAGGTTCAAACTTAATTTTATGAAGCGACGAGAATACTTTTTGTGCACAAACAAACAAAAATAACTTTATTCAACAATTTCTTCTCGTCTGTGCCAGTCTCCTACGCAGTTTACGTTGTAAATACAGTGCAGCGCTTCTGAGTTCTACGGCAGAACGGCGGCTCACCACTGCCCGATGCTGTTCACGTGAGCACCACGTGAACTGATGCCGGAGCTAGCCAATCCGAAGGTCTTACGGGTTTGGAATGACATGAGGGTGAGTAATTAATGACAGAATTTTAATTGGGTGAACTAACCCTTTAAATGGAGCGGTGGCCCTGGAACCAATTAATCTTACCTTGTCACTGGCATTAGCACAGTCATTGCTAACAGGGCAACAAATATTTTAGTGGAATACATTTGATCATGCAATACTGTATAGTAAATTTAAATATTACATCATACAGAACTCAAAATCAACTGTAGGCCTACATAATATTCTTTATATAAAAAGTTTCATCTTATCAACAAAAATGTTAGACTCTGGTAATTGCAATTAATTTAAAATCTTGTACACATTTATTTTAAGTGAACATAATATGGGGTGTCAGTAATTTATAGTTGTAGATGTATAGATCAAACATGCTTTTTGAACCCTTTTCTGGGTACGGCCTCGTTGGAGCGGGTCAAATGAACCCTAATTGGATTCAATACAATTCCCCAAAAATTATGGAAAAAACAAACAAACATACAATCAGGTACAAACAATTAACTTTTAATATTAATACTTTTCACACATTACAAATAATAAATATCTGAATTTATGATTTATTAAAAAATAAAAATAAATAACCACTATTTTTAAGACTGCCCCTCACCTGTTGGATGTTTGCGATTACACATTCATAGCAATAATATCTTAGTCTAAATCTAATCTGGACAAACTATATAATTTGAAAGCTTTCAGACTCTAATTTTCATATTTGCTGACTGTTTTTCAAAAGAAATGACAGAACAATAGATAAATAGCAATAGATTTTCCATTTTTGATACGGTGCCAAACTATAACGCTCTGTTCTTTACGTATGTTTTTATGTGTTTTAGAGATTGGATTGTATTCAAATCAAATATTAAGATTAAGACTACTTCTGAATAGGATGTCTATTTCATAAATTGTTTGGAAATTATGAAAAATTTCGATCACTCAAACAATAAATGGAAGTCCTTATATGGTCACCAGTGGATCCCGGATGTCATCTAGTGGAAAAGTTTGTTCCTGCACTCAAAAAAATCTTACTTAAAAGTTAATTTTTTGAGATATCAACCTAAATTTGGCACATAACTTGTTCAGATGTTTGGCTTTGATTTTCTTATATTTAGAGGTGAACATGCTTTGTAAAATATATATTTTGTATAAAATATAAAAATATATTTTTTATTCTCATAAACAAACTTTAACTGTTTTTTCTACAATAAAAAAATACAACTTCTACAATAATGTTACATTTCACCTTTAAAAAGATACCAATCTTAACTTTGTGCTCCAAAGTATTCTATATAATTTTATTGTTATATTTCAAGAACTTAAAATCATAGGCTAATAAAATTAACATGAACATTTCTTTGCAGTGGTCTGTATTAACCAGTATTTGAGTCCAGTTGAGCAAGAACAGCTATATAAGATCAATTATGAACAATACTGATCGAATGACAATGAGATATACTTCATTATACTGTCATATAGGCTACATAAAATTATAATGAGAACATTATAATTGTGTGGTTGGGACATTTAATTTAACTGGACTTTTAATAGGGTGACTTTTGTTTTCAGGCTCCCAATATATTGGTTATCGGCTTTCAAATATAAAGAATTATTGGTAATCGGCCAAAATTTTAATGTCGGTGCATCCCTAGTTGTATCTCTCTTCCATATACGTCTTCTACATTCCTGTGAAAATGTTCTAAAATGTCTAATTTATTTACCATGACTGAACTGGTGATTTTTACCAGTTCCCCGTAAACATGGGGTCTTTTTTTTTTTTTTTGCATAGAATGCTCTAGAGGTGAATTTAGTATCCCCAATATGACATTTTTGGGGATCTCTGTTAATTGCTTTATCTGCCTAATATTATTTAGCCTTATTGCATTCGTTTACCTCAGTGTAATACAAAAATCCTTATGCACAAGAATAAAAAGGGTCTAGAACATCTAGAATCTCAAGAAAAAGTGGGTCATGTAGTAAGACAAGCCAAATCAAAGTCCTGACCTTAATCCAAATGAAATTTTGTGGAAGGACCCAAAGCAAGCAGTTGATGCGAGGAAACCCACCAACTACCCCGAGTTGAAGCTGTTCTGTACTGAGGAATGAGATAAAATTCCTCCCAGTCATTCTGCAGGACTGATCAGCAGTTACCAGAAATGTTTAGTTGCAGTTATTTCTGCACAAGATCACACCAGATACTAAAAGCAAAGGTTCACATACTATTGCCACTCACATATATGCAATACTGGACCATTTTTCTCAATAAATAAATTACAAAGTATATCATTTGTTTGATTGGGTTCTCAGTCTACTTTTAGGATTTGTTTTAAAAAATGGGGTTCACGAACTTTCAAGCACCACTGTATAGTTATCAGCAACTATAAAATGATTATTTTCTGTGGAAGGAACATAAAACGAGCACACACACTCTATTGTTTGTGTTTTTGTACTAATTTTTATAAACATTTATTAGAAAACAAGTATGCTAGGTATGTGAGTTACAGTACTTCATTGTCATACTTATTTTGGAACATTTGTAGTTTTTTCACTTGAAACAAAAGTTTATTATATCAAAATCAAACCATTTTCTCAAGCATATCTGGGTTTAAAGCCATTATGTGCTGACATTTTAGGGACTTAAAAGTGTTTAGGGACAAAAATAGAATCATTTTAAAGCAATTCTGAAGCTGAGTCAAAATGTCCATAGGCTTCCTTTAAATTAGCAGTTATTGTGCTTCTTGATCTCACTGGCTTTCATGAGCGCTTTAATGGCTCTCGCCCTCATTTCCAGCTCCAGTAATTCCAGCTGCTGAGCAGACGGCTGCTCTGTTGGAGCTGTGGGACTATTTTCTAGCGTGGCTGATTTATCCAGTGATGCTGTCCTTAAATCTTTGCTGGGTTCAGAGGACGTCAGAGCAAGAATTTCACTGACGCTTCTATCGATGTCCTGCTGAAGCTCCACTTTCGGCTCAGCTGACTGAATGACTGCGGCGGGAGGCAGAGGTTCATCTCTGAGCACTGATTCTTCAGCTTTGATGACTTTATGACCTTCAATGTCACTGTCGTCAATTTCTGCATTGATGCTGAGAACATCACTGTCTTCTCCAGAACCCGCACCTGGCATACACACAAATGCACACTTTCATTTAAGCCTGATTTTCACTCATTAAAATGTTAAGAAATAATGGTCTAAAATCTATTATTCATAGTTTTCAGTCACGTGACTGTCACGGAGCGCTGGAGGGCAAAACGGCCATAGAACTGCAGCACAATCCTTTCCATTTTCTAAAAATATGCGAACAAGATGCAAGTTTTGGGCATTTGTGATCCATATACAGCACCTGCTGCAGTATTGCAGTATTTCAATCACTAAAAACAGCGAGATGTTTTTAAAACACTTTATGTGAAAAACACTCATAGGGTGAGTTAAGTAAATTAAGCAAAGTTTAACTCTAATAAAGGATTAGTTGATCTGGGTTTTATTTTAAATCGAGCTGTGTTGCACCAATTAATTTAAAATTTCTAAAGAATCCTTATTAGTGCAACCCACCCTTAAAGTGCCTTAAATGTACTATAAGAGTGATATTAAAAGATTAAATTCAGTTTACACCTTTTTGATGATGCATACTATATACAGGTAGGTATATACAGAGTAGGTGAGCCAAAAATATGAACGCAACGCGTTTTCTTTATAATGGTTTTTGATGGGGAAAACACTTAACGAAAAACCTTGTGTTGCATTACTATTCTGTTCATTTGCTTGCCTGTACAAAGCAACATCAATAAGGTGTATATTGAATTTGGTCTTTTAATATCACTGTCTTACTGCATTAAAACTTACTACAAAGCTGGTAAAAATGACTGGCGGGCAATGGAGGATAGCCTTGTTTTGCCCTCCAGGTGGGCGTTCCTATAAGTGTGTGACGTCACGTGAAAACTATGAATAGGGCTGCACGATATTGGGGGGGGGGAAAATAGACATTTCGATATTTCGCTTTTCTGCGATATATATTGCAATATGAAAACATTTTTACCAGATGAATAGCTCTATTTGGGAAGAATCATTCTAGAATAATTGGGGTGATTTTGTAGTGGATAATTTTTTTTAAAATAAATGCATAGATAAATAGAATAGAACAAAGATAGAAATGAAATAAATAGTGCTTTAGCCTGTTTTTTTTAGGTAAGTCTCAGTATTCAGGTGCAGAAATTGAATAATCAAATGTAAAATAACACTGGATAGTCTTTACTGTATAAATGAAATATAATTAATGTTTGTTAAAGCTAAAAAAAAAAAAAAAAAGTTATTTTCTCTTTGTATTTTGTTTGATTAACATCAAGGACTCAGCAGCGGGTATATTTGGCTGCTGTCACTTTAAGAGCTAATGCACAGATCAATATAATGATACACATCCGTTTTCTTTCTTAATTGCTTACGTTCACGTTAGCCATTACTGTGTTTATGAGGATACTCACAGAGACGGCATTTTGACGTAATTTTGCATGTGTCCATTGCAGCACAAATAGACAAGAAAGAGAACTGAATTCTGTGTGTGTGGCTCTGTGTGTGCACAGAAAATAGAGTGCAAGTTCCGAATGGAGTTCTCGTTCGCGTCTTTGTGTGCTCAAATGGTTTAAAATCACTTGAATGTTTAAACTGATAGGACCTAAAACACATACTAATGATAAACTTTCACTCTATGATGGTTAAGCTTTGCAATCAATCTAAGAATCACACATACTGGACATTGCACATTGCACATTGCACACTGCTGTGATGTGTCCATTACGCAGTGTTGGGTAGACTGTGTGTAACTGATTACATGTAATCTGTAATCCGATTCCAATTAAGTACTTGTAATTAGATTATAGTACATTTTAAAATACTCATAATCAGACTACAGTTGTTTATATTGATTACTTGTTATTCTCACAATGGCAGTGAATTATTCATAATTCATTGATTCTACTTTGTTATATTTTAAATTTTCCTTTGTATTAAACCCTACTGCGTACATACATTCAGAAGGTCTTCCAGGTTTGTGGAATTGCACACAGACAAGTCACTAGTCATGCGCCTATCACTGAAAACTGAGGTCCACACAGCATTTGATCACTGCATTTACAGAAATCATTTTACTTTTAAGAAGTGTTCTCAACATTGCATATCTAATCAGCTCCTGATGAACACATTAATTATTATTTGAATTAACATTTAAACATGTATTACTGTCTCTAGAAGGCTTTTGTCTTTCAAACACATTAAAATGTACAAATGCACATACATACAATTAAATTTGATTGGAATTCAACAAACCTGTATACAAGTAGGCTTTTTTAAAAAGGAACATTTAAAAGATTTTAAAAAAAAAATCAATGAATTTTGAATAATTTACTGCCATTGTGAGAATAATAATGTAATCATGTAATCATTAAAAAAGTAACTGTAGTGTGATTACAAGTATTTTAAACTGTTATATTATCTACAAGTACTTAATTTTTGGAATCTGACCACATAATCCAGATTACATGTAATTACTACCCAGCACTGCCATCGCAGATGCGCACATCGCGGTATCAATGCTAAAATTATACAACGTGCAGCCCTAATCCATAATGAATTATTTACCTTGTTTTTCTTCTGTTTCAGGATTTTCTCTCAGAGAGGAAGTGGAGTCCACATTACTGTCCTGTCTGTAAATATCAATGAACACATTATTAAAAGTTCAATAATAAGTTTAAATTGTAGTTTAATAAATAATTCTAAGAGTTTTGACTTACTGACTGTCTGTTAAGTTTGTCCCTTCAGGTGTTGAAGTGACTGATAACTCTTTACCTTTACAAACAAACAAACAAAATAATAAAGCCTTCATCACAAAATAAAGATACCAGCATGGATTTATGGTGCATAAATATCAGTAATCATTTAGTCTCAGACAGAAATTACAAGCAGCATTAAGAATGACAAAAGTGATGGTACGCTACAATATAAAAATACTGATGTATATTATTCACTAGTTATATGCATACAAATAATGTTTTCAAACTATTGCAAAACATTCATATATGAACAAATGTGTAATAAGTTTAGTGGGACAAAGTCAATTATATAATTCGCAATGCTTAAGTGAGCCAATGAAGGAAAGGCTTCAGTATGTTGAAAAAAAAAAAAAAAACACTAGTTGAGGAAACCACTTATAATGAAATGACAATCTGTCCGCTGATCTTCAGCATGTTTGCCTAGGCCTGGGCGATAAAACAGTATCGGTATTTATCGACGGTACACTTTCATCAGTAATGACACAAAAAAATGTTTGACATAACGCTTCATATATTTTTACGCTCCTTTCATTTGAAGGCAAGTGCTATGAGTGACAAGCAAACAGCCAATAAGCTGTGCTTTGCAGCCGTATTCACTACTAGATAAATTGACACAGATAGATGTAAATCCTTTCATTATAAAATGGTATTTTCTTTTTGAACTAATAAAACTTAACATGTTAAGGTTAATAAGGCGATTTCTGATTCTCAAGTCATCAGTACATGAGCCCCCCAATGGTGTGTGAGCTCCCAAGTTCTCTTCACATTGTACACAAACTAACAATTATATTGTGAAATGTAATGATCATAATGCTATTCTTAGCTTATTATATAAAAGATCTAAATATACCATCTTATCACTCTGAAATCAAACAGTTTGTAGAGTGGTGTGATGACCACCACCTTAATATGAATGCAGAAAACTGAGATGATTTTTGATCCAAAGTGAATTGGAGATTACAATCCAGTATTCATTCACAATGTTCCCATAAAGCAAGTGTCTTCATATAAATATCTTGCCGTTTATACTGATTGTTCCCTGACATGGCATGTCCATCTTGAAAACCTGTGCTCTAGGTTACAACAGAGAATGCATTTTGAGAAGGCTCAGACTTTATGGTGTTAGTAGCAAGATCATGTTTTTGTTACATCAAGCTGTCCTGGAGAACGTGAGTCGATACGGCATACATCTTTGGTATTGTAACCTGACAGCACAGTTAATGTCTAGGCTTACACGTCTCATTCAAATGGCCATAAAGATCAACCCTTCTATATCCAGACCTTGTATGAAAATTCAATGCGAGGGAGGCATACAAGATTCTAAATGATACAACACACATTCTCTTTTATGTATTGTTTTAAAGGTAATTTGTTTTTATGATTCATGTGATGCAGTGGCTGATTTTTAAGGACAAGTCAAATTTCCGTATGGAACAATAAAGTACACCTTAACCCAGGGGTGGCCACTTCCAGTCCTGGAGGGCCGCTGTCCTGCAGAGTTTAGCTCCAACCCTGATAAATCTCACCTGCCTGTAGCCTTCTAGTAATCCTGAAGGAATTGATTAGCTGGTTCAGGTGTTTGATTAGGGTTAAAGCTAAACTCTGCAGGACAGTGGCCCTCCAGGACTGGAAGTGCCCTCCCCTGCCTTAACCTTATCACATTTAAAATTATCATTTAAAAAAAGGCAACCTTAAAACACAACAAACATGACAAGAGAATGATCAATGTTTGTTTTGTGTGTTTAGACACAGGTCAAAATTCACCCAGAGTGAAGATTAATCTGATATTTACCCTCCAAAATCTCCAGAAGATGAATCTCAGAGAGCTGCTGCAGCTGATCCCAGCACAGTTTCTTAATCTCATTAAAAGAACAGTCCTGCAGGAAACAACAGGGTGTTTATTAAAACAGCCAATAAAAACCCTTAATCTAGCACGTGACCTAACCAGGTGAAAAAAAAAAAACTTTATTTTTGGGAATTCATGTGATCTAGTAGTGCCTAAGTTAATAGGCATTGCCAAGATTTCATTAGTCACATGGCATTTTCACATTAAAACCTTACAAATGTCCTTACTAATATAATTTAAATTTTTCATTATTTTCACATTTGATGTAGCAATATAAAATGATTATGCATTAAATGACACGACACCTGTATCATACATGGTCTGATATCAGCCTCGTATTATTGTGAAAATATTGTCCTTGCTATATGGTCTTTGTATCGACATATTCTGCCACATCTGTTCTGACACTATATTCTTTGCTAACTCCACCAATACAAACACACACAGGCTCATCTGATCAGTGGTGTAATCACGCATTATGAATGTCAGCAAAATAAAGATACCTTAAGTTCATCCGGCAGCATCTTTTTGAGTTTAATTTCTCCCAGCACATGAAAACACTGTTCCAGCATCTCCTTGCGGTCCTGCATGTAGGCACTGATGGGTTTGAATGCCTTGTTCAGGTCCAGTCCACCCTCCTCCAGATCACTAGGCTCATGAGTAACCTCTGGTTCCTCCATCTCCTTTCTGGGCTCCTTTTATATTTAAAATGAAACAAATAAAGAAAACTCAGTGACTCTTAGTAGAAAGTTTTTTTTTTTTTTTTGTATGAGATGTTTCACTGTGAGACTAATAGCTTATAGCAATTTTAGCCCCGATTTTCACTCGTCGTCATATTTTGCTAAATCGCAGACAAATGCCCAAAATCGGTTGATGATGGGTTTGAATACCTTATTCAAAGATGCAATCTGAGAGAATCTACGATGCGTCACCGATGCCCATGAGATTTTTGGCATGCTAAATATCTGGACCTGAAACCAAAATCCTGCTGTGTGAAATGTATTCTGACTGAAAATAACTGGCAATTACCTACAGCCAATGAGAAAGCAAGATACAGGGCAGTGGGAAATTCGGGGAGGAGTTATAGACAGAATTGATTAGCGTATGCAGTTTTACAATTCAACTTTGCAGAAAACACAATCCTTGCTTCCTGTGTCTCCCCAACCATTTCCTCCTCCATAATCTTTTTTTCTTTTTCGCTGCAAATCAGCGCACAGACAATTTGGATCACAAGCTTCTTGCAGGCTGGCTACCATTTGCAATAACAATTCCGATCTCACATGTGATCTTGCGCTATTTCCTAATCACTTCTCGTGTGTGTTTGGTTGTGAAATGTAGTTTGCGGACCTACAATTTTTCCTATTGTAAAGTCTTGCAATGTGTAACCCCCTGTCGCCAATGAGCACACAGCAGCAACTGAATGCTACCCCCAGATAGTCGTGCAGTGTGAAAGGAACAGTGATCGGACGACTTTGAAAATCATGCAATGTGAAGTCGGCATAAGAATTGAATGCTTTTTTACATAAATACATGAAACATTTTCCCTATAGTCATTAAACAACAGGCTTTCATTGATGATGTTTCCTGATACTGAGGCAGGAATCACTATAATTATCTCAGAGGGGGCTTTCATACTGGGCACATTTGCTGCAGTCTGAGCATGATTGTTCCCGGTGCCCCCTGCAGCGTTGGGCTGTTTTCACATTCTTGCTGCATCCCAATTCAGAGGCTACATCTTTTAGGCAATATGTTCACCTTGGTCCATTTCTGTACATAATAAAGAGTATAATCTATATATTATCTCAGTAAGATATGTCAACATTTGAATCATTAGATATTTAAGTAAGTTAAAGGATCTTGAAGGATCCATCTGTTGTATCCTTCATTTCATTGGAAATGAAGGATGCATTTGGAAGCCACATTTGAAGGAGCCTTCAAATTGGGACAGCCTTTGTCGCGCTGCGGTGCCGCAATCAGCCTTCGAAGGATGCAGCCTCTGAATTGGGATACAGCTGAAAGATACAATAGATGGATCTTTGCGGCCTTGCCTACCTCAGAATTCATTGCGCGCCAGTGATGACAGGATTTTTTTAGAAACTGCCGAATTACACTTTTAAACGCAAGTATTGGGTTTTAACTTACTCAAATGTCTAATGATACACATGTTAAAATAATAATTAAAAAATAAACTTTAAAGCAGTTCAAATGTTGACATATCTTACTAAGATGTGATTATATATAGCTTATATTACATAAATATACGATGTTGAACATATTTAGACAGTTTGTGAACCCGGTTTTGTCTTCAGACAGTTTAATGTTAGTCACTCATCAACAGCTGTCACAGTTGCTTGGCGACAAGAACAATCCTTTGTAGGCTAGACCATCCCATTTAACAACGCTAGTTCCGACCTTCGTGGCCTTCAAATGTGTCTTTTAAAGTCCACGTCCTTCGAAGGAACTTGTTTCTATCGAACCCTGGTGCATTTGCGTTCATCTTACGTCATCACAAACGCATGATAGAAAACATAACGCGGTCAGTATATATTGTGTTTTTATTAATTTGGTGCTATTATGCACAGCAGAGTTAACGACAATGACTGCACTCACTATGCGCGATTATACCGCAGGCTCACCCTCGCTCGTATCAAAGATAAATATCAACACCATCATCCCTTACTTGTGTTTAATTGAACTAACGTAAATACATCGTCATCGGTTAAAACGCATGCACAGGTTACTTTTCTTCCTGAACAAGTGCGCACCCGAGTCTGCGTTGCTTTCACATTCACGTAAATCGCGCCACAGTTCGAGTGCAACCGAACTCAGACCATCTCCTCCAGATAGTCTCGGGCTCGGTACCCCGGTGCCCACCTGGGTCCGCACGACAGCTTTCACATTAGCAAATAAAATTAGCAATTTTTCATGCGACTCGTTCCCCGTCTCGAACAAAACGGGCAATGTGAAAGCACCCAGAGTTAGTGTTAGTTCTACTAAGAAAACTGTAACTTTCTCACCACCGTGATGGATTCAGTATTCCTCATCTTCATCTCTACTTCATTGTGCTCTCGATCAGAATGTCCCCGTTTCTTTTCTTTTTCTCTTTTCTTTCCCTCCTGCATCTTACCATTGCTGCTGGAGCGCCGTCGCATACTGATGACGCAAACAACAACCTAGACCAATCAGAGAAACTGAAACAAGCACTTAATTATTGGCAGGAATAAAAGAAACAAGTAATTTAATAAATAGACGACTAGGCTAAATAAACGTCTTAACAGAAGCATGAAACTAATGTTCCAGCGTTTGGTGGATGATGGATGGATGTGTGGATAGTCCACATAAATTCCGTTCGACAAAACCTATTGAAACAATTTAAAAATAATAATAATAATAATAATAATAATAATAATAATAAATTCTTATTAATAATTATATGCTTATAATGGGTATAATTACATATTTCATTTTTGGTTGAAGATATGGCTAATAGTACTAAGTCATTATTAAATTGTTACATTTTAATATGATATAACATTTAATTTAATTAATTCATTGATTAGACATCTTTAATATAAACTGAATATAAAACGGACAACAAAACATTTATGGGGTAAAAAATCATAGTGCTCTAACCAAAAAATAGAATGCCAATAATGCAATGTAATTTAGAAGAAGAAAAAAAAGTACCTTTAATTTGAGTTCAGAAATCATATTACAACATGATGTTAGCTAAAGTGAACTTTTTCTTGGTATAAAACTCAATGAACAGGTTTTATGCATTTCTTTTTCTTCTTTTTTTGAATGCACCATGTATCATTGTAAGGAGTGTGTACAGTAATCTATTTAGTAGGCCTATGCATTTATACAATATGACGCAGGTCTCGTTGTGACATGCGTATAAGTGGATAGACATTTGTTTCGATATATTCATCCAAACTGTTATTTTTGTGGTTCTGAAAATGAATCAGTAGGCCTACCTCATATGTTTTTTAGTATTCAGTCAATAATGCTTATTATTATTATTATTATTATTTATTTATTTATTTTACCTCTTTTCATAGTTTAATTTAAATTAAAATATAAATTTGTCAGGTGTATGCTTTAGTTCTGTTTACATGATACCATTTTCAAGTAAAAACGGAAATATTTTTATGAATTTTCACCATTCATTTACACGACAATGGCGTTTTGGGGGCATCCTCCTTAAAGGTACGCTGTAATGCCCTAAAACGTCAGATTAATCTCCTTCAGCGACGATCTTGGTCCTCGCCGATAAACACTCGAAGCTACACTACCTTCGCCGAGAAATCACGAGCCTGCGGCAGAATCGTGAGCTAGCCAGCCCGGACATTCTGGAAATCAGCAGCTTATTTCAACGCGCTCAATTTCCAGCGGTCCTGTGAGCTGTCGCGCTTTTCCCCCGCGCTCTCCGGCTAAGACACTACGGTGTATCCTTAATATAGCGACTTACGTAATGTCGCGCAATGTGTGTGTGACATGCAGCACTCACCTGCATGAAGAGGACGACCACGAGGTGTGCGTGATCTGTCTGGGTAAAGCCCACGCAGACGCTGCCATCTCTGGATCCGGCTGCTCACACTGCGAGGGTATGTCCATCTCCTCTCTCCGTAAGCGGATAGCGCTCTTTTTAGAGCGCGACCCCGCCCCTCATGCTCTCCCGTTACCTTTCCAGTCCGTACCCCGGCGGAAAAACCGGCGGAGTCAGAGGGCCGAGTATACCGAGGTTAACGAGCTCACGTCGGCCCAGTGCCCGCGTGCCTCGTCTTCACCTCAGAGAGACGGTTCCCCGGTGACGTTCTCTCGATCTGACCTGCTCCCCCCGCTCGAAGCCGAGGGCCTGGTCTCATTCGGCGGCAACGATGACGAGCATCCACATGATGACTCCGTGTCCCTTGCCGCATCAGATGCTGAGGATTGGTCGGGCTCGCTCGACGGCCCCACCCCCTCAACATCACAGCAGTACGGTGAGCCAAAAGCCGGTGCGGACACCGAGTTTCTCTGTGTCCTCGCAAAGGCCGTCAACGAACTCGGCCTGGATTGGGCCACCCCAGAAGAGCCTGCACGCAGCCGCCTCGATGAGTGGTATCTGCCGGGGCGCCAACAGGCCCCTCGTCAGAAAGCCGCACCGTTCTTTCCCGAGGTTCACGAGGAATTGGTGAAGTCGTGGCGCGCCCCCTATTCTGCTCGTCTCCGCCCATCCATCTCGCACGCACTCTCCACTATTGATGGCGCAGCCGAGAAGGGCTACGAAAAGCTCCCCCCGCTCAAGGAAACGGTGGCCGCTCACCTCTGTCCACCCTCCGCGATAGGCTGGAAGCCCAAAATCGCCCATCCATCCAGGCCCTGTCGTACGACGTCAGCCCTGGCAAATAGGGCATATGCTTCCGCCGGCCAAGCAGGCTCCGCTCTCCACTCGATGGTGGTCCTGCAGGTTTTTCAGGCCAAACTCCTCCAGGCAATGGACGAGTCCGGGCCAAATCAGGAGATTTTTCGTGATCTCCGGAGCGCCACAGACCTGGCCCTTCGCGCCACAAAGGCCACCGCACAGGCCATAGGCAGATCCATGGCCAGCCTTGTCGTGCTCGAACGCCATCTCTGGCTAAATCTCACCGAGATCAAGGAGGCTGACAAGACGCTCCGATAGCTCCAAACGGCCTATTCGGTCCAGCTGTCGACGGTTTTTCAGACCGTTTCACCACGGCCCAGAAAGCGTCATAGGCGAAGAGACATTTTCTCCCGAAACCGCTTCTACGCGCCCGAGAGCTCCGTACCATCAGCAGCAGCAGCAACAACAACTGCAACAGTGTAGAGCGGTGCACGCGCCAGCGAATGTGCCGCCACGCCCACCACAGGATCAGCGTCAACGTCAGTCGAGACGTTTCCCACCTAAGCGTCAGGGTCCCCGGCCAAAGATAACGCTGGAACCTGACAACAGGAAGCACTCCTGACAGGCTGGTCAGGAAGAGAGGAAGGTTGAGCCCCGCCCAGGCCGGTCCACCCTCCAAAAGACTCAGAGTTCTCTCCCCACGGCCCGTTTTAGTTCCGGCCGGGGAGAAAAATGTTATTTTGAATGTCGCGAATGTAAGCTGCGAGCCCGCTCTGATGCGCGCGCCCTTGCATTCTGCCGCTGTGACGGCAAGTTCAATAAAAAACATGAATGTTCAAAAAATTAGTTTTCTGTCTCTTCCACACCACACGGAAGTCGGCGCCCTGCACAGCGTGCCGCCTTCCGACACTATAAAACCCCTGTACAACCGGGCAGAGGCTTGGAAAGCCATCCCCGGTGTGTCACAGTGGGTTGTAAATACAATTCAACGAGGTTACTCGCTCCAATTCGCTCGCAAACCACCCCCTTTCACGGGCATAATACACACTTCGGTGGAGAGCAACGTGACTCACGTCCTCAAAACCGAAGTGGAGAGCCTATTGATGAAAAAAGCTATAGAGGCAGTGCCTCCAGCACAGCGCGAGTCAGGTTTTTACAGCCGCTATTTCCTTGTTCCCAAAAAAGATGGCGGTCTCAGACCCATCTTAGACCTTAGACATCTGAACAAGGCTCTTATCAAACGGCCTTTCAGAATGCTGACATTAAGACAGATAAACGCATATATTGAGCGATCCTCTCACTTAAGACAGTCGGAGCAGCTCTTTGTACGTTTTGGTGGCCGCACAAAAGGGCTTCCGGTCACCAAACAAAGCTTGGCCAGATGGCTAGTGGACGCAATAGCGTTAGCTTATGATACTATGGGCCTACAATGCCCCATAGGTGTCAAAGCTCACTCCACCAGAGGCATGGCCTCTTCATGGGCGTGGTCTAGTGGAGTTTCTATTGGTGATATCTGTAGTTCGGCAGGATGGTCCTCGCCGTCTACTTTTACCAGATTCTACAGCCTAGAAGTCCCCGCTCTGCAGGCGCAGGTCCTCGCTGTATAAATATACTGAGACAGCCTCTCTAAGTCCGTCCTATTAATAAGTATGCATCTGAGGCCTTTATATGCCTCATTGCTTACCAATTTTTTCTTTGTAGTTCTGGCCTTCTCCAGCCCAGCACGCATAGAATACTATGTTAGTATTACATATACATATTATAATGATGTGTCAATAACTTGAGTCTTGGGCCCTTATTAGTGTCCAACTTGAGGGAGCACATGTCATTGTGCCTATAGCACGGCGGGATTGAACAGGTTCCCAGTGCGTCTTTAGACGCAGTACGACTGACCGCTCGAAAGGGAATGTACTCGGTTACTTGCGTAACCTCGGTTCCCTGAGATAAGGGAACGAGTACTGCGTAGACGGCCGTGCTATAGCACAAAAGACAACGGGTGATCGTCGCTTCAGTCGATTTAACCTGATGTTTTAGGGCATTACAGCGTACCTTTAAGGAGGATGCCACGCCCATTTTGGCGGGAAGGTACCCAGCTTCGCGGGCATTTTACCCATTGGTTCATTCAGTTACGCTGTCCTGCCATTGGTTCATGCAGTTCCCACTGGCCAGCCAATGGTGTGCGAGATGTCTCGACACTGTTTTGACTGGGCAGTAGTACTGCGTGATTTTATAAAAATGCTTCAGTGATTCGAGAATAGAGATTATTCCCAGTGCGTCTTTAGACGCAGTACTCGTTCCCTTATCTCAGGGAACCGAGGTTACGCAAGTAACCGAGTACGTTTTTAATCGGTTTAGCGTATCCATGAGTACATCGTTATCGTGTAAACGTACCCTATGTACTAACTGAAACGTTATTTCTTTATACAGATGACAATGTTATCAAAACGATCCCCGTTCACACCGTTCCGGGACACAGGGAACCAGGATAGCGCTCAGAATTGCAGTGACAACAAACAAGACTTCACAGAAAATAATCAGGTTTCCATACAGTTTTGCTCAAAACTTGTGCGATATTTTCTAAATGTTGATAAAAGACGATTGTGTAATGACAGTGTTTCCGTTAACTGATGTTATGCGACTAAGACACAATATTTTCCTCTTGCGATAAGTTCCAAAAAATCATGGCGATGGATGTTAGTAGGTTTAAGTATATCGCAGCCACCGCACTAGCCATTATTTTTAATCGAAGGAGACCTATAGGCGTGTTATCTAAGCATTAATGCCAAGGAAAGCCCCTGGAGCGGCCACGTATGAGGTGTTTCTCCCTCCTATCTGCTTCAAGGTCTTGATAAATTGTGTGATATCTTTGTTGTTTAGAATCCAGTACACCCGTAATTCGTCTTTTATGAGTTTAATAAAGAACTTGTCTCGTCTTCTGTCCAAACATACCACGCCATTTTTAAAGAATGATCGACTTTTACGTAGGCCAGGTGACCTGTAAATGCAGGTTTCCATTGCAGTTTTGCTAACTTTTTCGAACTGCCTAAAAAACGAGCATAAAACATTTTTATTTTATGAAAACAGTTTACTGCAGAACAGCTCGTTATGTCGGTGTGAAATAAACAGTTATGGAAACTTAGAAATCCTGAAAAAAGTCTGTTGATGCCTTAGTGACTACTTCACACAGAGAATCTGCCAATCATGACGTCATTGTCACACCGCCATTTTTATAGTATCAAATAACAAAAAACAAACTTACATCAGCGTGATAAAACTACCTAAAATGACAGAAATGGTTTGGAAAAAAAATTAATTTGAAGTTTAATTTTAATAATTGTATTGTTTAGTTAGTCTCACGTCCCATTCGATTACATGGAGAGTGCAGGGTTTATGAGCTATACTGCATCCAGCTACCTGGGGGTGATCGACAGTTTGGCTTCACTTTTCAGGAATTTGTTTGATACACGCTCTGAACCACTGATTCGAAACCAAAAATTTGTAAAGGTTTCAAAGCTTCATGAAGCAGTGTTTCGAAACCGTCGAGTCACAGGAACCAGATATGGTGAGTAGATAGCATGCAGTAGATAGCATGCAGGATAACTGTTTGCATTGTGGAGATAAATAGATTTGAACAAAATTCATAACTACAACTTGTCTCTGCATGGTTAATGGGGAGAAATGCATCTTATATGGGAACTATACAACGCGTTGTGATAACTGAGGAAAAAACAAACAGAAGAGAACAGAACAACGAACTTCCAGCCATACCCTTATCGGTGGGGGTTGAGAACACTCCCCCTTTCTATATGTAAAGCGCTTTGAGAACCCAGAAAAAACCGCTATATAAATGTAACGAATTATTATCTATCAGAGGTTTATAATTACACGCTGTTGCACAATATTTGTCTAGAGCCGCTTATTTTCTCAAACTTTTAATAACAAAAAAGCGGGAAATGAAACAAAGGAAACTGAGTCAGTGCGTCGTTCAAACACAGGGCGGTGGGCGGGGCTATCATTTAACCGCATGTGATTGGCCCTCATTCCGCTCGTGATGCTTTGAGTTGTCCAATGAAATACGATTGTATGGGTTTGGCCTATGAAAACAGACAATCAGAGGGTCCAATATCTCTTAGAAAATTAGCATAGGGTAGTGAATAAAAGCCTCTACATTGCGTTTAGAGCTCACTTTGATTCTTCAGCGCTAGTATCTCGCAGCATCATGCCTGAACCAGCCAAGTCCGCGCCTAAGAAGGGGTCCAAGAAGGCCGTCACGAAGGTTGCCGGTAAAGGAGGGAAGAAGCGCAAGAGGTCCAGGAAGGAGAGCTATGCTATCTACGTCTACAAAGTCCTGAAGCAGGTCCATCCTGATACTGGTATCTCTTCTAAGGCGATGGGTATCATGAACTCTTTCGTTAACGACATCTTCGAGCGCATCGCCGGTGAGTCGTCTCGTCTCGCTCACTACAACAAGCGCTCCACCATCACGTCGAGAGAGATCCAGACCGCCGTGCGTCTGCTGCTGCCCGGGGAGCTGGCCAAACACGCCGTGTCTGAAGGCACCAAGGCCGTCACCAAGTACACCAGCTCCAAGTAGAGTCAACCGATTCCCTGAGCGACCCAAAGGCTCTTTTAAGAGCCACACATCTCTTCCTTTAAAAGAGCTTATGACGAATCCTTTATATAAAGATGATTGGTTTATAAGATTATTTATTGTGTTCATTGATTAGTCGGTTTCATGCAAGTGCCATCATTAAGAACAAAAGCAACGTTCTGTCATGGATTATAATAGCATAAAATACATCAAGTGCAAAATTTGTTTAGTAGTAGACACTAATAAATCTAGGGCTTGATCTAAACAATCATGTTTTAACCATGGAATATATATAAGTACGTTTATCACATTAAATGGCTTAAATCATACAAAGCAAAACACATTTTAGGAAAATATTTTTTGGGGGGTACTTGGAATTGTTGCTATTTGGCAATGCAATGGGAAATGATCAAAGTAGTTTTTCTGTAAATTTATGATTTTACTCATTTATCTGCACATTTCCTTTAGAAATTGATAGATGTATATACTGGGACTCAAGCAAACCAGAAATAAGTAGATCCCCATCATTTAGCCTTCAAAATGGCCAACTCATCCTCAATCTCATCACATGGAAGAGCTAACTGCACTATTATCTTTTCCGTAAATTTATAAAATTTCTGAAAATACATAATTTTATTTATACATAAATACAACTATACTACAATAAACACTTGAAAAAAAAAATACTGCAATCATATTATTGATGCTACTACTTGTATATAAAAAATCCTAATGGGGAAATCCATTACTGCAATTCCACTGTGGTACAGCGTTGCCATATGGAAACACTGATATTTTCTATGATATAGAATTGATATAACTATGTTAGACAAAGTTGATTTGTGAATAAAAATATCTAATTTACTTTCCAAAAAAGCTGCAAATAAATCCCCCTTGAGAAGAGATGTTTAGAAATGAGGTTATTGAGCAATTTCTAAAGCACTGCAACAGGAGCCTTCTGTGTGAGGGTGACGGTGGGAAAGAGTTTTTGAGGGACATTCAAATAACATTTGACTTAAAAACAGCACATCATTGGCTACCTTAAGGCCTGCCCTTTTAATTCCCATATTGCAATATAGTGTATATTTTTCTGAATAACAAGGAAATGAGTAGAAATTAATTATTGCTATATGGCAATTCTGTACCATAAAGGGTTAAATTTTCTCACATCTGCCAAATTGCTATGCATTTTACAAAACCTTACAGATTCCTGTAAGGGCACAAATTGACCCAAACTACCAGCTATAATAAGTATATCCAGTTTTGTCTGCATAGATGTACAGTTCACTCACATAAAGCGATACAGAAACTGCTTGATTTGATTGTTTATATCATTGTCAAATGTAAACTATACTATCACAGCTCTAAATTGCTAAATCTAATATTTTATTTCTCATGTGTCACAGAAACTTACAGCCTACCAACAACAAACATGATGTTGAACACTCCAAGTATTGTATGAGACTAGCAAAACCAAGAGATCAGAATTATATGTTGAGAATTCAAAACACTTACTTCTCTCATTCTTTATTAAAATATTTTCTGGTATGAGACAATGTTGTTTTACGGCCTTGTTTTAATGACATGGATAAAACTGTACAGTTGCGAAATTGAACATATAGATTAAAATATGGATTTTCATGCGTCATAAAGTTTACGTAAGAAACGGTAACGGGAATCCTTTACATTTAGGCTCTACAATATGAACAATAAATGACAGTAATATGTGACTGTATTCAGGGGCTGCACATGCTTTTCCTTATTATATAATTTAGTAATATTACCCTCTATGGTGTATCATCATTTATGAATAACACAGAGAAAATTGCATTTAAAATAAAATAATTTTAAACCCTCAAATTACATTTTAGTTTTATCATATGACACCCTTTCAGCCAATAAAATTAAAATCTATGTGCCATGTGCTTGACATTTTTGGCAACAAGGAAGTGAAGGAGACATTGGCACATGTTAGGTCACATGCTGTCAAGGCTCCATTGTGAGTTCATTTTAGACTAGGAAATACATATCATTTTGTTATTTATATTTTATATATTTTTTTAATTTAAATATCATTGTATGTCTCCAAATGGTTTTCTAAAGTTTTTGGTCATTTTTAATGCACATTTTGTAAAAATTAATAACTCAAAGACTATTGGTCTCACTACACTGACAAGAAGGGATGTTCCAAAAATGATGACTAAACAGGTCAAAATCGAGTTACATGTGGAAAGTGTGGGGTATGGAAAAGAAGAGTCTTGTTGATTCTCATGTGTACAATTATAGATTTGGAATTCCAAAAAAAAGAAAAAAAAAAACAATGTTAAAGATTTTTTTTATGTGTTTTGAAACACTACATGGATTTACTTTCCAGGCAGTGAAGTTGCATCTGAATTTGTGTCAATTTTTGACTTTCACATGTGAGTTCCAAATAAAATATAGCACAAGATGAAATGGAATGTTAATAAAGCTAATGAAATTTTTCCACTACTTTTCAGATAGTGAAAATGTATTTGAATGTGTGACATTTCAGACAATTTACCAAAAATAGTTTACTTTAATAGGAGAAAGTCAGTTATGAATGATGGCACAATAAAAAAGGTCAAAGGCTAGAAAACTAATTTTGGAAAAGGATTTTAGCCTTAAGTACATGTAAAATATCAAGTCATTTTCATAATTTGAATAATTATTCCCAGTCATTCCTATAATTATCCATGGACCAACAAGCTTTATATTGTATGACCTACAACACTTTTTATACACTATAACATGAAGGCATTTTTACTGCACCTTTTTGCCACACAATGTAGAACATACAAATATAAATGTCATTTTTGTTTTTTAATAAACTAGTAAAAATCTGACTGGCTGGTAATATTAGTTAATAGGTATACTATTTCTAAAAAGTACATAACATTAGGCTTCACTATTTGGGCAATCTGCATTAAGACAAAATGAAAAATGAATTGTTGGCTCCTTAAAACCTCATGTCATATGAGGTCATCAAAATCTCAGTCCAACCAGCCGAGCAAAGTTGGAAACCCTGATACTGTTAGTTTATGAATACAATAACTCTATCACTGTTCAGTTTTAACTGCAAATTATATCAATTTAAGCATATTAATGTCCAAAGTATGTTTTGGTTTTGGTAATGTCCTCAGTTTTGGTTCAGGGTTAAAGAGAGATGGTATATGTTTGGTTTTACGTGTGAGGCACAAAATCTCCTCACTAATACAGTGTTTAAATTCATAATGTTTCAAATGATGGTATAGTTATTATTAGCTCTTGAGCTCCATGCAGTGTCCTTCAGACTTTAAAACCAATCCCAGTTTAATCTGCCTGTGTAATTCTGAACACCTTTATTATCTTTATCTGGTGTGTTTGTTTAGGGTTAGAGCTGAACTAGCATATAGTTTGACCAAAACCCCAACATCTGTAGAAATATATCAAACATATACTGTAAATAATATGACTATTTTATGAATTAGCATTTAATAGTGGTTAAATCAAAATATAACAAAATTACAGTAAGTGACCTGTGCTTTATTGTTTACTTTTATTTATTTATAACAGATACTTTTATTCAGAGATGTATAGAGGAATGCAATCTTAGGGAGGCAATGACATGTGAGCATGTGACGCGACGCTGGTTTCTGTCAGGTCCTGTAAGCAGATGTAAAAGGCCTCCTTGAACCAGTCACCATCACAGTCTATTCGTTGTTGTCTTTTGAGCTTGTTAAGTAGTTCAACATGTCTGGAAGAGGTAAAGGCGGTAAAGGTCTGGGGAAAGGAGGCGCTAAGCGTCACCGTAAAGTTCTGCGCGATAACATCCAGGGAATCACCAAACCCGCCATTCGTCGTCTGGCTCGCCGTGGTGGCGTTAAGCGCATCTCCGGTCTGATCTACGAGGAGACTCGCGGTGTGTTGAAGGTGTTTCTGGAGAACGTTATCCGCGATGCCGTCACTTACACCGAGCACGCCAAAAGAAAGACCGTCACCGCCATGGATGTTGTGTACGCGCTGAAGCGACAGGGACGCACCTTGTACGGCTTCGGAGGTTAAACGCCTGAAATCAGGAAAAACTAAACCAACCCAACGGCTCTTTTAAGAGCCACCCACACCATCACATAAAGAGGCAATGTTTTAGTCATGTCAATCATAAAACTGGGTATAAAACGCTTTAATTTTTGCTTTGAGAATGAACCTTAATTAATTCCTAAATGATATTTTATAGTAATGCATTAAAACTATCAGCATCTTTCCATTATCTTTAACCGACAGAAGATACCCAAAATAATGTTAAACAGCGCGCGAAGACCTTTTGTATTAATGTTTATCCAGCTACCGATCGTTAAATATGTTTGACAAAAGGACAATTGGATCAGAATGGGACTAAAGTTAACAATAGCGAAAATACAGAAAACAAACTAAGTTAAATGCTGTTTTACACAAACGGTCATTTATCTACTATCCCTATAGTTTAGTTATTGGTACATCGTCTCTTTTTTTATTACACGCTGTTGCACAATATTTGATTAGATAGAAGCTCTTATTTTCTCAAACTATAAATAATAAAAAAGAGCGGGAAATGAAACAAAGGAAACTGAGTCAGTGCGTCGTTCAAACCCAGGGCGGTGGGCGGGGCTATCATTTAACCGCATGTGATTGGCCCTCATTCCGCTCGTGATGCTTTGAGTTGTCCAATGAAATACGATTGTATGGGTTTGGCCTATGAAAACAGACAATCAGAGGGTCCAATATCTCTTAGAAAATTAGCATAGGGTAGTGAATAAAAGCCTCTACATTGCGTTTAGAGCTCACTTTGATTCTTCAGCGCTAGTATCTCGCAGTATCATGCCTGAACCAGCCAAGTCCGCGCCTAAGAAGGGGTCCAAGAAGGCCGTCACGAAGGTTGCCGGTAAAGGAGGGAAGAAGCGCAAGAGGTCTAGGAAGGAGAGCTATGCTATCTACGTCTACAAAGTCCTGAAGCAGGTCCATCCTGATACTGGTATCTCTTCTAAGGCGATGGGTATCATGAACTCTTTCGTTAACGACATCTTCGAGCGCATCGCCGGTGAGTCGTCTCGTCTCGCTCACTACAACAAGCGCTCCACCATCACGTCGAGAGAGATCCAGACCGCCGTGCGTCTGCTGCTGCCCGGGGAGCTGGCCAAACACGCCGTGTCTGAAGGCACCAAGGCCGTCACCAAGTACACCAGCTCCAAGTAGAGGCAACCGATTCCCTGAGCGACCCAAAGGCTCTTTTAAGAGCCACACATCTCTTCCTTTAAAAGAGCTTATGACGAATATTTTGTTTCTTGCTTGTAGAAATAGTTTGTTGTATTGATTGTTTCAGCGAAGTGCCATTAAGAAAAATAATCCTGTCATGGATTTAATCACTCATTAAAATAAAACGCATCAAATGTAAAGGTGCACGTTTTATCAGTTTAGTATAAGCAATTGAAAGGGATGTATCTGGGGCTTGATGGTCCGTGTACGTCGTGTTCATTCGTTTTTTGATTTAATATTGAAAGTTGAAAACCGCTCGTTTATTCGTGTTTTTAAAAAAAAAAGAATTTGGCTTGATTTTATTTTTTTAGGTTCAGGGATAGAACCTCGAATATTTGATGTCCACGTGTGGGCGGGCATGAAACGCCCCTTTCCGCTGATTGGTCAACCAAAGATCAACCCGTGCAGAATAACAGTCCTCCGCTGCTGGACGGATTCCTAAAGTGTTTATGACGCAATCTCTCTCATAGTGTAAATATGCAGCAGTCATTTCTATTATTTTAGACGGCACACTGAGTTTTGGACAAGGGGTGAAGCTGAAATATGATATGAAAAGATTTAAATTACATTATTTAGTATCAATGTCAGTTTGCTGTCACAGCGCATGTATTTGAGTTATTCTGTTAGTTTTTTGTTTGTTTTTTCATAGCTTATAATTTTTACCTTTATAAGGGCAATTATTCTAATCTTTTTTTAAATACATTTGTCATCTTTTATGAAAAAAATCTTAAATTTAATTGACAAATTTAATTGGAATAAGACAATAGGCTGTTACCAATCAAATTAAATCGGTATCAACCAAAGAAGCAGCATCTGAATTCTGAAGTGGCATGTAGACCCACTACAAACTGTTTAATGCTGCTCGGAGGATTTACACAGTAATTACAATTACATAGTGTTAAAGTTTTAAATATAATATTTTGAATAGCCTTTTGAAATTTGAAATTAATGACAAAATGGCAGAATGGTGGCAGCACGTAACGGTCTTAATAGGGATGGGGAAATGAAGCCTCATGAAGCACTGAGGCTTTCCCCTGACTGTTCCGGGAAAAGATTCAAAGCTTCGAGAGTGTCGAGAACAGTGCCATCTGGTGCTTATTTAAAATAAAGCAACCAGAATCCAGTGGAAGAAGCTCTGTCAGATGAAGCAACCACAACACACTCCATCGTTTCAATGCTATGTGTACAAATAAAAGCCTTACACGTTTGTTTAATTTGTCCATTAAATAAATTAATTTACCCATTAAAGTGTGACAAAATATAATATGAGCTTATATGATTCAATAAGATCTAATATAGGCATTCTCTCTCTCTCTCCACACACACACATAGTGAATAAGGACATTGTGTGATAGGATCATTAAATGTGCTTATGACACTTGGCAGTGATAGTGCTTGTGTAACTGTAGGAATGACAGAAAAGTGATAAAGTTTTGAATTATTGTTATTAAGAAATAAAAGCTGTTTTATAGTGTTGGGGCTGAGTCTATTGAGTCAAAATATTCCCAGATAGGGGAAGTCTTTCTTTTTTTCCCTGTTGCCATTGCTCTAAATACAAACCCTTCACCAAACACCAACACCCTCTCCCCTCTCCCCTCTCCCCTAATCCCACCCTAACCCCAAATACCAACACCAAATTACCTAAAAAACAACAAAAGTGCAAAGATTTTACAAAAATAAAAAGACACAACAACAAAAAAAAGAATAAATATTGGCAAATACATTTTGGTTATCTAAATGTAATGTATTGATTAACTTTCAAAGTACAGCACAAACCCATCATCCAGACTGACTGAGCCAACAGGGACTCGTTAAGTAAATCTGGGGTTCGAACCTTCTGACACGCAAAGCAAAATGTGTGCACGCGCACGTGATTGGACAGAAAGCGAGGCTTCATTTGTCATCGATCACGTGACTCTGGGAAACCAATACACACCCCGATACGGAGCTTCACTAGAAATTGTTTCGCATGCGCGATACGCGCATCGAAGCTTCAGTGTCATACGTAACATCACTAGGTCTTAATAATCAAGTCAGTGAGTCATTCATTTAACCGATTCGTTCAAAGAATCAGATTCATTCAGCACTGTCCAGTGATTCAGCAATGCAATGGTTCTGCGGCTTTATTTTGCAATAGCATTAATTAATTTGATTTCAGCATCATCCCTTGTTCAAAACTCAGTGTGCTGTCTAAAATAAAAGTTATGCCTGCTGCATATTTACACTTAAATCGATATTGATGCGCTTCGCTACAATGTAACTGCATCTGCGCGCTGTCCAGTGGGTCACGCAGCGTTGCCAGATTTTGATAGTTGGACAACTAAATAAAACCAGTGGTGTGTCAAAGAAGTAGGCTGATGGGTAATGTGGGTGCAGATGCGAGATAACCTACATTAATATTTCTGAAATAATCAGCTAATATTTCTCTGGCACGTAGGTTGTTGCCTATGCCTATAAAGAAGAAAACCATTTCTAGTCCCTGCCCAGCACGATTTCTGTCAAAGAATCCGTCCAGCAGCGGAGGACTGTTATTCTGCACGGGTTGATCTTTGGTTTGACCAATCAGCGGAAAGGGGCGTTTCATGCCCGCCCACACGTGGAAATCGAATATTCAAGCTATTTATCCATTTTCTATCCCTGAACCTAAAAATATAAAATCAAGCCAAGTTCTCGTTTTTATTTTTTTATTTTTTTAAACGAAAAACGAATAAATGAGCCGTTTTCTAATTTTTTAACTTTCAATATTAAATCGAAAAACGAATGAACACAACATACACGGACCTTTGACCATATTAACTATTTTAAATTCTCTCGCACCCACCAAATTGCTATAATTTTACAAAACCTTAAAGATTTATAATCTTCCACATCAGAGTACAACAAATTAACCCAACCTTCCAACTATGAATATCTACTTTTATCTGCGTAGATACACAGTTCACTCACATAAAGTGATACATACTATAAAAACTGCTTTATATCGCTGTCCAATGTAAACTATACTATCACAGCTCTAAACTGCTTAATATAGATGAACATGACTTACACACCAGTTAATACAGACCTCAAATTTCCATGTCAAACTCAAATATTGCAGTGGAATAATTTATTTTTTCTCATGTGTCAGAAACAAACCTCTATGGGGAGGCTGCAGACCTGGAGCAGGCAGATATACACTCACCTAAAGGATTATTAGGAACACCATACTAATACTGTGTTTGACCCCCTTTCAGCTTCAGAACTGCCTTAATTCTACGTGACACTGATTCAACAAGGTGCTGAAAGCATTCTTTAGAAATGTTGGCCCATATTGATAGGATAGCATCTTGCAGTTGATGGAGATTTGTGGGATGCACATCCAGGGCACGAAGCTCCCGTTCCACCACATCCCAAAGATGCTCTATTGGGTTGAGATCTGGTGACTGTGGGGGCCATTTTAGTACAGTGAACTCATTGTCATGTTCAAGAAACCAATTTGAAATGATTGGAGCTTTGTGACATGGTGCATTATCCTGCTGGAAGTAGCCATCAGAGGATGGGTACATGGTGGTCATAAAGGGATGGACATGGTCAGAAACAATTCTCAGGTAGGCCGTGGCATTTAAACGATGCCCAGTTGGCACTAAGGGGCCTAAAGTGTGCCAAGAAAACATCCCCCACACCATTACACCACCACCACCAGCCTGCACAGTGGTAACAAGGCATGATGGATCCATGTTCTCATTCTGTTTACGCCAAATTCTGACTCTACCATCTGAATCTCAACAGAAATCGAGACTCATCAGACCAGGCAACATTTTTCCAGTCTTCAACTGTCCAATTTTGGTGAGCTCGTGCAAATTGTAGCCTCTTTTTCCTATTTGTAGTGGAGATGAGTGGTACCCGGTGGGGTCTTCTGCTGTTGCAGCCCATCTGCCTCAAGGTTGTGCGTGTTGTGGCTTCACAAATGCTTTGCTGCATACCTCGGTTGTAACGAGTGGTTATTTCAGTCAAAGTTGCTCTTCTATCAGCTTGAATCAGTCGGCCCATTCTCCTCTGACCTCTAGCATCAACAAGGCATTTTCGCCCACAGGACTGCCACATACTGGATGTTTTTCCCTTTTCACACCATTCTTTGTAAACTCTAGAAATGGTTGTGCGTGAAAATCCCAGTAACTGAGCAGATTGTGAAATACTCAGACCGGCCCGTCTGGCACCAACAACCATGCCACGCTCAAAATTGCTTAAATCACCTTTCTTTCCCATTCTGACATTCAGTTTGGAGTTCAGGAGATTGTCTTGACCAGGACCACACCCCTAAATGCATTGAAGCAACTGCCATGTGATTGGTTGATTAGATAATTGCATTAATGAGAAATTGAACAGGTGTTCCTAATAATCCTTTAGGTGAGTGTATGGCCCAGACAGTTTTACGCCCCTGTTGTTCCTGATGCGGCCAAACCAAGCATGCCACAGGAGTTCTGAACATAGACTGTAAAAAAAGATGGACGACGACGCGCCTTAACTATCACCAACAGACATTTTCAGGAACTTCGGGAGGAGATTGGAGCGTTAACTTAAATTCTACATTTCCGTAACTGTTATGGCTTGTGATTGATTAGGTGGGAGTGTGGGCGGGACCTTGATCGCGCTCACTACTGCGCAGACTCTGGCTCCAAGTTGCTACTGGGCAGACTGAAGACCCAAGATGTCAGTGCCATATTTGGACACTTACTTCAATGGAAAAGAGTGAACGTGCGTCATCCATCTTTTTTACAGTCTATGGGCCAAACAAACAGAGCACAATAGAGTGGTGCAGGTATGACATCACTTTGTAGGCCAAAACGCACGAGTTAGCATTTTAGCACTTCCGAAGTCAATGGGTTTTTTGAATGGGGGTTTGGTTAAATTACTGAAATATGGTCTGTGGTGAACAAGCTCAAGACACTTTCACGTTTTATTCTATGACATAAAATACATCAGTATTACCCCACTCGTGATTTTTTGAAGCTGTTATGCTGCTAACAAGTGGCTAAATGGGACTAGGCTGTCGAGGACATTAAACATCACACCAAACAGGTAAACTCAGTCCGCTTTTACAGCCTCATTATGCTTACTGTAATAAACTATTCTAACTAAAAAATTATGGAAAAATGTTTTTAGATAACTGAAAGGGTTGTCGGAAGCTTAGTGATGATCAGAGCCATAGAAAAACAGAGTTGCGACTATCAATAAACTCTGACACTATCGGTTCTGCTGTCGGTACTGGAGGAATTAAGAAAATACACTTCCCTCTAAACCCCGAATTTAACGTCAGAATCAGCACAATCGGTGATTATTGTAAAATGCAGTCTTTACTGTTGCTAAATTGCGGGAAGTGTTTGATAATAAATAGAGCTATTAAAAGCACAATAATCCACGCAAGAGATGCTGTTTCCAACTTCAAGGCGGCTAATTCGTGTGCGCTTTGAAACCGACCGCAACTAGACTTGCACATTATAGTACTTTAGGCTTTGTGTGCGCTAAACCATCAAATACACACAACAAATAGCCTATGTCAAAATGACCGCTTGGAGAGTATTCACTTAAACACAATTTATGTCTTAAACGGGCATTAATAGTTGGGAGAAAATATTATGTGTCTTAAAGAGGCAGCGTCTAATAAACCCTGACGATTGTGCCTTTAATGTGAATCAAACAACAAAAGGCAAAGAGAAAGATACTTGCAGCTTTAATAAGCATTAATCTATCAATTTGTACAGTGAAAAAACTATGCAGTGTTATTTTACATTTGATTACTTTATTACTTTATGTCTTTTGTAGGCCATATTACTTACCCGAACAGTTAGTAGACCTTCCTGAGATTAAAGCACTGTATTTCATTTGTATCTTTGTTTTATTGTATATTTATTGTATTTGTTTGACAATTTTTTTCTTTGTTCTTGTTCTTATCTTATGCATATAAAACACAAAAAATGCCGGTAAATGCAGTGGTGCATTAAAAATATTTTTTATATTCGTTTTATATTCGTTTTGTTCAAACATTGCTGTTTCTTTTGCTATAGATATTTTACATTTCAAATTTAATTATGTTCTTAATTTTTCTTTTTATTATAAAAAAGTATAACAAAAAGAACCAATAAGAATACCATTAAAGTACCGGATCGATAAGCAGTATCGATAGGAGTAGTAATACAATTAACCTTAACGATATCCATCCCTAGTTGCGACACGCTTTGATCTCGCCGTCACGTGGTTCATAGAGCTCTCAATAGTTCCAAACAGCCCTGGGCTGTCAATCTGTTTGAATAGGATTAAACAGGATAGACAGCAGTTTCACTATATTTGCCGCAATTTCTGGTAAATATTAACACAATATGTGCATCGACTAGGCTTTACAGTAGCATTTTATTTTGGAGAGAGATAAAGAAGAGACAACGTTAATGCTTTAATTGAGTGATCTGGTTGTTTTATTTGGGTCACGTGAGTACAACTTGACTTTACAGCGTTGAGTATTGTAGCCAATCACGGGCGTTTCTGTTGTAAATAATGACCAATCATATGTTTAATTTACCGGGAATTAGAATCCGCTCCGTATTGATCAAACGCTGAATTTTAGTGCAAGTTTACTCAGAAGTTTTTGTTTTTTTTGTGAGACTTTGTGATTTTCCCTACAATTAGCCTATATATTTAACACTTCAGTACAAATAAAATGACCACAATAGATATTTTAATGTTATAATAGTGATGTGATAATCTATACAAATTAATTCAAAAGCAAAACATGAGAAAAAATATTAGGGAGTAGAAATGGCTAATGAGCCAATAAGTGTTCCTCTTCCGCCATCTACTGGTTCTAAGTGGTCATTTCTTTTATAATTTTAATGTTGTTAACGTCCTAATGTTATTTTATGATACTCACATAAGCATACACAACAGGTGAATATAAATGAATGATGCTAGCATATACAGAATTTAACCCAAGAAATAAGTTTTAAATAGTGTTTAAAAAAACAGGGCAACCAATTTAATTCAACTCTTTATATCCAGGCACTCGATCCGTTATTCCTTGGCTGACTTCATAGAAATTCATTCGAAAGAAAGATTTCAGAGAGACTAAAAACTGTTAAAATATGACCGATAGCATCTGGATATAGTAGCTGTTGCAGTGCTGCTCACGTTATCTAACCATCACATATCACACCGGAAAGGCATTTACTTTCAATAAAAATTAGGAAAATGTTGTACAAGTGGAAATAAATTGCCTAAAAATAAAAAATAATTTAAAAATAAAAAGTATTTATTGGGTAGGGCTAGGGGTAGGTGTAGGGAGGGCTTTTATTGTCCCATTAAGGCTGCATCCATTTAATATTTTTTTATAAATATAATCATTTACACTCTATGTTATTATTGCATCCTGTTAATGTACAACAATACTGAGGTGCAAATAGTATGTATCTGTCAAAATAAAGTATAAATAGCATCTAATTACTATTTACACATATTGCAAAGAACTGCTACTTTTACATGGTGTAAATAGAATATATCACTATTTTCACTTAGTATGTTATTTTACTTAGTTTTACTTTTTACTTAGTTATTTTACTTAAACTTACTTAGTATGTTTACTTTTTACTTATTTTACTTAACTTGCACTAAGTGTAAATATGATCTATCGCTTAGAAAATGTTATTTTCACTTAGTGTAAATAGCAATTATTGCTAAGAAAATATGCTATTGTCACTGTGTAAATAGAATCTAGTATATTTCCTTTCCTTTTTTTCGCTATTTGCACTAAGTGTAAATAGCATCTACTGCCAAAGAAATATACGTACACTCTTACACACCTCGGGCCATTAGCAACCCTATACAATTTGTACAAAAAATTAATGGAAAAACAGGCATTCTTTTATAATTGTATTTTTTTTTCTTGTTATATTGTTTATACTAAATTATTTGAGGAATACTAAGAAGGTTGATGTCTAACTTTGAGGAGGGTAGTGAATGATGTCTGGGGTCGCTAAAGACCTGAGGTATGCATTTAAGGGTTAAAGCTACAAGTAAGTGTATTTTTTATGATAGCAGTAGGAGAGGAGGATATACGCCGAAATAACATTAAATTGACGCTCGAAACTTACACAATTTTGTGAATTTAAATATAAACGTTACTGTAAGATATATGATAGTGTAATTATCTGCACTTCGGATTAATTCACTGTTGGTCTTTATTGTCACATCACCTTTCCTTAATTACACTTTCTAACCATTTGGATATTGAGGATACTAATTGTTGCAGTTTTGCAAGTGGAATTTTTACCCAATCTCTCCTGATATAAGACATCTGCTCAACAGTCTGTATTGTCGTTGTCTGATTCTCCTTCTCATGATGGGTCATACATTTTCAATAAGAGACAGAACTGGACTGTGTAGAGTGTTTACGAAACCACTCTGTTTTAGCAAGTGCAGAATGAGGCCTGGCATTGTCTTGCTTCCCAGGAAAGATGTCATCTTGATGGCAGTTTATGACTCTGTACTATACAAATATATGCCTCCATGCATGCAAGTCACCCATGCCGTTTGCACTGATGCACACCCATTCCATGACAGATGTTTGCTTTTGCACCTGTCGCTAATGAAAGTCTGGATGTTCCTTTTTTATCTTTGGGACTGAGAACTCATTGTTTTTCCAAAAACAAGCTGAAACATGGACTCATCTGACCACAGCACACTTTTCCACTGTCTTTTAGACCATCTGAGATGAGCTCGGGCCCAGAGAACTCAGCAGCATTTCTGCATTGAACATATGTATAGCTTTCTCCTTGCGTAACAGAGATTCAAGTTGCATTTCTTGATGCAGCGTCAGACTGTGTTAAGTGAAACCGGTTTTCCGAAGTACTCCTGAGCCCATGTGGCTATATTTAACAGAGTAGCATGATGGTTTCTCATGCTGTGCCATCTGAGGGCTCAAAGGTCATGCACATTCAACAGAGTTCTCCTCCCACTGGACGCATCAGGAACAACAGGTCTGCAGCCTCTCCCTTCTCAAACAAACAGCCTACCGACAATGACAAATGTTGAGTATTGTAGCATAGTAAAGTATTGTATGCGACTAGCAAAACAGAGAGTTCAGAATCATTTGTTGAGAAGTCAAAACACTTACTGCTCTCATTCTTTATTAAAATATCTTCTGGTATGAGACAATGTTGTTACACAGCCTTTCCGAGCATTCAGCACATCCATCTGTGATTAAAATATGCATTTTTATGCATCATAAAGTTTACGCAAGAAACAGTAACTGGAGTCCTTTACATTTAGGCTCTTACAAGAAGAACAATAAATGACAGTAATATGTGACTCTTTAGGTGCTTATTATCTATAGTTTAGTCATTTTAAACTGTCTTTCTGCTTTACATCTGTGGAACAGCAAGCTTATATTGTATGACCTGCAACACTTTTTATACACTATAACATGAAGGCCTATTTACTGCACCTTTTTGCCACACAATGTAAGTCATACAAAAATAAATGACATTTTTGTTTTGAATAAACCATAAGTAAATCTGCCTGGCCGGTAACATTACCAAAGTTAAAAGGGACAGTTTCTAAAAAGTGCAGAACATTAGGCTTCAGAATTTGGGTAATTTGCATTATTAAGATGGAATTAAAAATTATTTGTTCAACCTTTAGAACCTCATGTCATATGATGTCATCAAAATCTCAGTCCAACCAGCCGAGCAAAGTTGGAAACCCTGATACTGTTAGTTTATGAATACAATAACTTATGAATACAATAATCACTGTTCAATCAGTTTCAAGAGCAAAATGATATCCATTTAAGAACATGCTGAACTAGTATATAGTTTGACCAAAAACCCCAACATCTGTGGAAATATATCAAACATATACTGTAAATAATTCAACTATTTTATGAATTAGCATTTAATAGTGTTTAATCAAAATATAACAAAATTACAGTAAGTGACTTGTGCTTTGTCTATATTTATTTATTTATAGCAGATTATTATTATTATTATTTTCATATACTTGTTAAACTATAACAGAAAGGCTTCATTTATTGTAGATGCTTCTACCCAAAGAAACTTATGGAGGAATGCAATCTTAGGGAGGCAATGACGTAGGAAATGCTAGCAATACGTTTCAAACATTGTCCAGAAAAGTGCAAGCTAGAAAAAGGAAGGAAATAAGAAATAGTGAGAAATATTAATGCTTAATATAATAATGCTTACCATTACACTGAACCTAACAGTGGCGGAGGCAGAGGGGTGTCTGGGGTGGCGCTGGACACCCCTGGCATCTGATTTGCCACCCCAAAATTTAATTTGCTACTTCCATTTCACCTCCTGTTGGAAGAAGCATTTGTTTTGACGTGCGGCGCAGCACATATTGTAGTATTAACGTTGACTATTAAGAGAATATTAGTTAGAACCAAAACACAGACGATTAAGAACAAAGGGGTCGCACAAGCGCAAAGCTGTTCAAAATCCTGCAGTGTCAGAGTGCCTAATGTATCTACATAATGACTTCACCCTATAGGCTGGAAGAGTGTATAGACATTTTTTTTTTTTCTTTCAGTGTATTTAATAAAGTATGTGCTTATGGAGATATATAATATAGATTGTCCTTTCTGTTCTGTTTTTAGAGCAAATTGAAGTTAACTCTTTGCCTGTGTAGTGATTAGATTCACTGTTTTACATTGCCGCCTTGAAGGTGGGGTGTTGTACAACACAGTACATAAATTGTGACAATACAAACAACCCCAGATTTAACATTATGGGCAGTGATAAGACTCCAATATTACAAAGGAACATAATACTGCACAATCAGAAGGTCAGTGTGCACAGAACAGTTTGTGAAAAGTGTAGCACTTTTGGTAGGAACAGCGTATAATATCCATGCTTATTCGAATTTTCTAATTTTATCACAAATATTTCAAAGGTTTCATCTCTTCTGTCTTAGTCACAAATACTTGTGCATAATTATTGCCAACAGAAAAGGGTTTGGTCTTTGGATGGAAGTTCCGTGATTGGTTTGAATCTTAATAGACGCTAAACCAATGAGCGACTGGCACTCTCGCTTAAAGACAGTAGCTTGAGACACAAACCTCATTCTTTTCATTTAGAGCGGGTAGAAGCAGTTGTACCTGATTTTAAAAAAAATGAGCGGCAGAGGCAAAACCGGAAGCAAAGTAAGAGCGAAAGCCAAGACTCGCTCATCCAGAGCAGGGCTGCAGTTCCCCGTCGGCCGTGTTCACAGACTTCTCCGCAAAGGCAATTACGCAGAGCGCGTCGGCGCCGGTGCTCCCGTTTATCTGGCAGCGGTTCTCGAATATCTTACCGCTGAGATCCTGGAGTTGGCTGGAAACGCCGCTCGGGACAACAAGAAGACTCGCATCATTCCCCGTCACCTACAGCTGGCGGTGCGCAATGACGAGGAGTTGAACAAACTTCTGGGCGGAGTGACCATCGCTCAAGGCGGCGTGCTGCCCAACATCCAGGCCGTGCTGCTGCCCAAAAAGACTGAAAAGCCCGCCAAATCCAAATAAACCAAGACCGAGTCTAAGACCAAAAGGCTCTTTTAAGAGCCACTCATTTTATCTCAAAGGGAGCAGTTTTGTTAACACCATAAACTTGTTGAAATTGCATGAGAAAACTCATCACATGTACAATTACCCCATACGTACCAATGCGGGACAATAGCGGGAACAAAGCGTGCATGTTTATTATGAACATGATCCTGTAATGTTTTTGTTTGATAGAGATGGTTCTTTGGGCCCTGTGTCTTTGGTTGCAGTGATTTTATACAGATGGTAAAATGATTGTTCAAATCCGAGATCTGCACAGCTGACAGAACACATACACAGCCTACAACAATGTGTTTATAAAGCCCAGGGAGGTGTCATGTACACTATTTGTTTAATGCGTAAAGGCGAAAAAACAAAGCACCTTAAGCGGGAAACCCTCCGTTTGTTTGAAAAGAGGAAGCGCGCAATCATTGGCTAGCAGTCATAAGCACACGTCACACATTAGCCAATCACGAGCCTCTGCACCCTCAAGACACTATGAGCTCATGGCCGTGCTGGAGAAATGCCTTTAAAGCAGGCGTGTAACATAAAGCTGTATTGATTTCCACCGCAAGCAAGACCGCAAAATAAGAGACTGCAACAATGGCAAGAACCAAGCAGACCGCTCGTAAATCCACCGGTGGCAAAGCCCCGAGGAAGCAGCTCGCTACCAAAGCAGCGCGTAAGAGCGCGCCAGCCACCGGCGGCGTCAAGAAGCCCCATCGTTACAGGCCCGGGACCGTGGCTCTCCGAGAGATCCGCCGTTATCAGAAGTCCACCGAGCTGCTGATCCGAAAACTGCCTTTTCAGCGGCTGGTGAGAGAAATCGCTCAGGACTTCAAGACGGATCTGCGCTTCCAGAGCTCTGCTGTCATGGCCCTGCAGGAGGCCAGCGAGGCTTATTTGGTCGGTCTTTTTGAGGACACCAACCTGTGTGCCATCCACGCCAAGAGAGTGACCATCATGCCCAAGGACATTCAGCTGGCCCGCCGCATCCGCGGAGAGCGCGCTTAAACCCGCATCTGCATTAACCCACAACGGCTCTTTTAAGAGCCACCAAATCTGCACTGAACAGAGATTTTCTAGTTTAACGCTTATGATAAGGAATAGAAAGTTGCGTTACATCAACACGTTCTCTAAATCATAAAATCACCATTACTATAAGAAATACATAATAATAAAATACTTAGACGTAAGAGAACATTATTTTTGTTTAACATCTTAGATGATACAAATTTGACAGTATTTTAATTATTTGTGTGGATAGTAAATTGTGTAATTAAACATTTTATATATGAATATATATATATATATATATGTAATTATTATTATTATTATTATTATTATTATGTGTGTGTGTGTTATGATATCATGCTGTTCTGTTGTAGTAGGAAAAGTATTTGTGCAAAAAAAATATCTCAAGTCATGGACTTCCAGATGCCAAAGCTTTATTGCTGGAGAGAAGCCAGTTCCTGCAGAACATCAGAATTACACACAACTAATTTGTTTATACCATTTTTAACCAATGACATTGTATCCAGGCGTTTGCAACTATTTTCATCTTCAAACAAGAGGTACTTTCCAACTTCTTTTATTTTGTTCATCTACAATTTTTTTTAATCAAATCTTCTAGCTACTCCCTAATAGTGGCAAGTTTTGAAACTTTTATTGCATGTTGAAGGAAGAGCTAACTGTCATTATGCAGGTGCAAGTTAGGGAGACAGTGTAAATCACAGAAGCCTGAAATCCTTTTTATTCTGCAAAAATATCCTCCTGAGGGAAAATGGGAAAAAAGTTTTTTTGAATTTAGTTTTAATTATTAGGTCATTACATTGTTTGGATTATAATAAACAAATGGAATAAATACATAAAAAAAAACAAAAAAAACATGGACACCAGGAACCATGTATTAAGAAAATCAAAAGACATGGATAGGCAAAAAAAAAAAATAATAATTTACCAATACAAATAATAAAAAAAACTTTGTATAAAAATGATTCTCAGCTATATTATGAAAAATATAACAGAATTTGATCTACCATTTTACTTTATGCATGCATAATGCATCTAAACACTGTATCTAATTTGCATATTAATGTGTTCTTGGGGCAACATATAATGAAAAAAGACGTGTAATAATGGGAGTAATAATTGGGAATATTTTCATAAAAATATTTTAAAAGAACATTGATTTATAATGTATTTCCCTATTCACTTGTCTCCAAAATGCCTGATATACCATGATGTTAGTCCTGGTGTAATGTATGAACTCGATGCCCTGTTTCGTCATATTCTGATTTTAAAAACCCTGATCTCAGCAAAATGTTATGTTTATTTTTTTTCGAGGGGGAGGGGGACAGAATGTCAAGTGTTATACCAGTTTTTTTCTGACCTTTGTCTTATTGACGGTTTTATTTTTAATCTTATTCCTATACCTTTTTTTTAATTGGCTTAATATGCTATTTATGTAAACTAACAGGGACGTTTGCTGAAATAAAAAATAAATAAATAAATAAAAAAAAAACATCTAAATGGCATGAGACTTGATAAGGTGGTTGAAATTTGCTAGCTCTACAAACAAAAAATAAATAAATTGGAATGATACTGGTTGTATGTTAGTGTGAGAAAAAGTCTGTAACAATGTAATTTTTTAAACAAATGTAATATTACTCACTTTATTTAATGTTTTATACTACATTTGTGCAGTTGGGGGAAGTTAGGAGTTAAGAATTTTCTTGTATTTATGTACACTCACCTAAAGGATTATTAGGAACACCATACTAATACTGTGTTTGACCCCCTTTCGCCTTCAGAACTGCCTTAATTCTACGTGGCATTGATTCAACAAGGTGCTGAAAGCATTCTTTAGAAATGTTGGCCCATATTGATAGGATAGCATCTTGCAGTTGATGGAGATTTGTGGGATGCACATCCAGGGCACGAAGCTCCCGTTCCACCACATCCCAAAGATGCTCTATTGGGTTGAGATCTGGTGACTGTGGGGGCCATTTTAGTACAGTGAACTCATTGTCATGTTCAAGAAACCAATTTGAAATGATTCGAGCTTTGTGACGGTGCATTATCCTGCTGGAAGTAGCCATCAGAGGATGTGTACATGGTGGTCATAAAGGGATGGACATGGTCAGAAACAATGCTCAGGTAGGCCGTGGCATTTAAACGATGCCCAATTGGCACTAAGGGGCCTAAAGTGTGCCAAGAAAACATCCCCCACACCATTATACTACCACCACCAGCACAGTGGTAACAAGGCATGATGGATCCATGTTCTCATTCTGTTTACGCCAAATTCTGACTCTACCATCTGAATGTCTCAACAGAAATCGAGACTCATCAGACCAGGCAACATTTTTCCAGTCTTCAACTGTCCAATTTTGGTGAGCTCGTGCAAATTGTAGCCTCTTTTTCCTATTTGTACTGAAGATGAGTGGTACCCGGTGGGGTCTTCTGCTGTTGTAGCCCATCCGCCTCAAGGTTGTGCGTGTTGTGGCTTCACAAATGCTTTGCTGCATACCTCGGTTGTAACGAGTGGTTATTTCAGTCAAAGTTGCTCTTCTATCAGCTTGAATCAGTCGGCCCATTCTCCTCTGACCTCTAGCATCAACAAGGCATTTTCGCCCACAGGACTGCCGCATACTGGATGTTTTTCCCTTTTCACACCATTCTTTGTAAACTCTAGAAATGGTTGTGCGTGAAAATCCCAGTAACTGAGCAGATTGTGAAATACTCAGACCGGCCCGTCTGGCACCAACAACCATGCCACGCTCAAAATTGCTTAAATCACCTTTCTTTCCCATTCTGACATTCAGTTTGGAGTTCAGGAGATTGTCTTGACCAGGACCACACCCCTAAATGCATTGAAGCAACTGCCATGTGATTGGTTGATTAGATAATTGCATTAATGAGAAATTTAACAGGTGTTCCTAATAATCCTTTAGGTGAGTGTATAATATATTTTAATCGAAAAGCTGCAGGCCGTTTGAAATTCATCCCCGGGCCTTATTTGGCTTTGGACACTCCTGCACTATATGGAGCAAATTACCTTAGTTCCATGGGTCCTAAAGTTATGGAATTAATTTTGTGCCAATAAAAACAAACAAAACTTTTGTGACAACGCTCAAAAGTATACATTGATAAAGCGGAAAAACACTTTGAAAAAAAAAACTTTCAACTAAATAGCAAAAAAGGAACATTGTATTTAAATAAACTGCATTTTTTTAAAAATTGTTTTCAACGATTCATTTTCGCTAAACGTGGTTTTGAATGCATTGCCAGTATTTGCCCTCTTTATCTCATTTGCATGCACACACAAAAAGAAAATCTTACTGTATTAACACACTAATACATCCAGATGTACACCAAACGGATCAATTACAAACAGTAAACAGCATGGTTTTATATCTGCATTTTTCCTTAGATTCAACATTGTGATATTTGGTGGTATTGATGGTTTCTTAAGGAAGGTACTGCCAAATTCTGGCAGAGGCAGCTTCATTTCTTTATTCAACCATTAAAAGTTGCACCTCAGGCTCTTTATTTCTGGTGGGGCATAGTCACTTGCCTTACCCAACATGTTATCTCATCAGAAACACCTTAAGTGTGTTGAAAGCTCAATGAGCATCAGCATATTGTTTGCCAAATCTCACTTTTTTTAAAGGGGTGGTCACACTGAACTATTTATTCTATTGACTTCCATGTATACCCATTCAGTTGTGGGAAACTTAAAATGCAAGCTCATGCAAAGAATTTTCTCATATTGCTATAAAAAAGTATAAGTTTGGTGAACTCTGTCCTTGAATTCATGTCATGTGAAGATGCATGAACAACAGAAGATCAACATGTCATACTGACCTCTAAACTGAATTAAAATAACACCAGCTTTATAGTTGCTGGTCCGCAGACACTGCAACAATCAATATGATGTCACACTGTACGGCACCTTGTATACATGCATACATTAAACATCATCATAAATACAAATTGTTAAAACATACAATCTACTCCACTTTCCTGTGATGCTGCAGCCTGCAGCTTTAAAGTTTGTTCTTTTAATTCAGTTTAGAGGTCACACCATTATGTATCGATCTGGTCACACATTTTTACATAATATGAATTCAAGGTCAGAGTTCACCAAAACTGAACTTAGGAATGCAGCAAAATGAGTGTTGTCTCCCATATTGTACATGGTTATAAATGGAAGTCACTCAAGTGAAAAGTGTAGTGTGAGCTTTTACAACTGAGGAAAAGGGGCTATCCCCATACGTGGTAAACGATTATGATTAAATGGCTACCAAACTGGTAATAGACAAAAACATTACATTTAAACAAAGAAGTTCCATATGCAGCCTACATAAGTTACTCAAGAGGTTGGCAATTTTTTTTTTTTACCTCTGGTTCTGAGTCTGAGAGTGTTTCACATTCCAGTGCATCGCATTCCCTGACATGCAGGGCAAGAATCTGCAGTGGCATCATTTTAAAGCGTTTCTTGCATTCAGCTTTTGGCATCAGCGAAAATTCCTGTGCATCAGATGGAAGAGGTGACAGATCAAATTCATCCTGTAAAGGCACAATGTACAGCATGGTATTTTTGAACAAAACTGACTTTCATTGTATGGACAGCTCAGACATTCTTTAAAATAAATTGAGCCAGCCATGCATATTTAGAACAACATTAATGTGAGTAAATGATAAGAGTTTTAATTTAGCATGAACTGCCCTTAAGACCTGTTGGAAAACACATCAGCATTTTTTGTAATCTGTAATTACTATTCTGGTCACAGTGAGTTATTTACCTTTGAATTATGTTTAAAGTCCCCATGAACCGGAAGTAGAAACTGATTTTACTTCAGTGCTGTGACGTATTTCCAACTGAAACGGAATATTGAATAAAGGGCGAGGATTATACTTTAGCGCATCTCCTCTCCATCTCTCGCTAATGGTTGGAGAGGCGTGGTTTAGCGTTTTCATCCCAAGCCATCAAATGACATCATGACGTAACATGGCGTTGCAAAGATTACCACAACCAAAAAAAGAAAATTCTGTGTATTAATTGTTCACTTTAAGAGCAGTAATGTGTGCTAACTGCTTACAAAGTAAATAGGGTCAATTTTGATTTCATAACGACTTTAATTGCTACATGAATATTGACTATACCAACCTATTTAAATGTACATACATAAATAGACATGCATATATACTTTAAAATAGTTTTCTTGTGTGATAATCTGAATCTAGTTACTTATATTACACTGAATTGGTGGTGTCAAAATCGTACCAGATGCTTTATGGAAAAGCCATCCTCCGGACACTGATTTCATTTTGGGGTACGTGTCTGTAAATAAGTTGGAAACCTAAAATCCAAATTACAACAAATGATTAAAAATAAAGTTACTCTCTAATATTAGCTGAGAGAGTTAAGCAAAGTTTTATTTATTTTTTTTAATATTTATAAATATGTATCACCTCTGAATGAGTCAAATCACCGTTCATTGAGAGATTTAGTTTTCCCAATCCTGCCTGCATGAGTTGAAGCTCCTCAGCTGATGAAGGGGTCATTTCTGAATTCTTATTTAACAGGAACACTGAAAACATGAGTTGTTTCCAAGATTTACAGAACTTGCTGGTCTATTACAGCTGGGTAAACGTCTTTTGGATCCATGTTTTTTTTTTTTAAATCCTGGGAAAGACCTTTAAGAGATGATTAATAGAATTTTTTTTAAAGAAAAACTTACAGAACAATTCTGTGTTTATCAGAAGATAAGTGGACCTCATCATTTTCTCTGACTATTACTGAGACAGAGTGCTTATGCAACTCAATTGTAAGTCACTTTGGATAAAAGCATCTGATAAAGGCATACATGTGACAAATTTGTATTGCAAACAGGAAGTATCATTGTTTTTAGTCATGTCTGCAAACTGAAACCTGGCCATCTCTTGTTCCACAGTTGGACACTGTCCCGAGCGCTGCCCCTAACTCGTGCTGGTTTTGCCCAGTGATTGGTTAAGCACCTCTATGATGTTATGTATAGCTGATGCAGCATCAGCACCAAGATTTGAGCCTTGCTGCAGAATAAAGATCAGTCTGAGACCTTTGCTAAAATTACACTCAGTATCCTTGAATATTTTACTCATCACCTTGGAATTATAAGGTTCTATCTTACTTTTTTTTGTCAAAATTGAGTTATTCTTTTTCCCCACTATTTCTTATTTCCCTCCTTAGATTACTTTTCTGTTTGAAACTTTGTATTGCTAGCATTTCTTATGTCATTGCCTCCTTAAGATTGCTTATGTGCTTATGACTGCTAGCCAACGATTGCGCGTTTCCTCTTTTCAAATTGCATTTGAAAGATTGCATTCCTCTATAAGTCTCTTTGGGTAAAAGCATCTGCTATAAATGAATAAATGTAAATAATAAAGCACAGGTCACTTACTGTAATTTTGTTATATTTTGATTTAACCACTATTAAATGCTAATTCATAAAATAGTCATATTATTTCATATATATTTCTACAGATGTTGGGGTTTTGGTCAAACTATACGCTTGTTCAGCTCTAACCCTAAACAAACACACCAGATAAAGATAATGAAGGTGTTCGGAATTACACAGGCAGATTAAACTGGGATTGGTTTTAAAGTCTGAATGAAGCTGAAGAGCTAATAATAACTATACGATCATGTTGAAACATTTTGAATGTAATTATTCAAAAACCATTCATGAATGTGGTTTTGTTGAGTCTCAGTTGTTTAGAAGTTTACACCTTATTCCTAAAATGGTGTTTATTGGATTTGAGAACATCAGGGGTTATGAGGGGTTTCTGACCCAGGACAATATCTTTTTTACTTTTGTTCTTGTGAAAAGAAACAGGGCTCTCATGACAGTAACTATATGAAAGACAAGTTTCCTCATATTCCATCATATTAGTGAGGAGATTTTTGAGTAGTTAGGATATTTTGTGCCTCACATGTACAACCAAACATACACCCTCTCTCTTTAACCCTGAACCGAAACTGGGAGCCTAAAACAACATACTTTGGACATTGGTGTCCTTAAATGGATATCATTTTGCTCTTGAAACTGATTGAACAGTGATAGAGTTATTTTATTCATAAACTAACAGTATCAGGGTTTCCAACTTTGCTCGGCTGGTTGGACTGAGATTTTGATGACATCATATGACATGAGGTTTGAAGGATCCAACAATTAATTTTTAATTTTGTCTTAATAATGCAAATTACCCAAATACTGAAACTAATGTTCTTCACTTTTTAGAAACTGTCCCTATTAACTTTGCTAATATTACCAGCCAGTCAAATTTCTTACTGACTAGTTTGTTAAAAACAAGAAAAAAAAATTATGATCTACATTGTGTGGTGCAGTAAATAGGCCTACATGTCATAGTATATAAAAAAGTCCTGTATGTCATACAATATAAGCTTGCTGGTCCACAGATGTAAACCAGAAAAACATCTTAAAATGACTAAATTACAGAAAACAAGGAAAAGCAAAGGCACAATCTAAATGCAAACAGGTCAGAGGTGGAAAGCTCTGTAAGAAAACACACATGCAGCCCTTGTAGAGGACTCCTGTTACTGTTTCTTGTGTAAACTTTATGATGCATGAAAATGCATATGTTAATCTAAATGTTTGATTTGACAACTTTACAGTTTTTTTCTGTCATTAAACAAAGATGGATGTGCTGAATGTTAGGAAAGGCTGGAAAACAACATCGTCTCATACCAGAAGATAATTTTGATCTCTCGGTTTTGTGAGTCTCATACAATACTTTACTTAAATGTTAAAAGTATATTAGTTAGCAAGTAAAATATATATAAAATGGGTACATTCTAACTACACTACCTATTTGTTAACAGTAATATCCGCAACATTAAAAAAATAAGTAAAACATACCCCACAAAATTAGTTATGTCATCGCAAATTGCACATACGTCAACGTCCAGGCGGGAATCGCGGAATTCAAATTCAACGTCTTCCAGCAGGACCGCGAAGTGTTGAGGTGCAGGTACGTTTATTTTTGTTGTTTATCATGTTGATATATTTTTTTATGCAAACGTTAACTTATTTAGTGGTAAGATTTACCAAAAGAGCACAGTGGGACACCTTCATTTGCTTTTGACGTCGGAAAACTGTCTTTTCCATGGTTATGGAGAAGATATAAACTCGTATAAAACTTTAAAACCGTATAAAACGACGTCGTTTTCTTTGTTGTTTTAGTGAGGGGGCGTGTCTCCCACACAGCTGATGGTTTCTCTTGGTTACCAAACAAACTGGAAGCGCCCTTGCTGGTATAAAGTATGAGCAGAAATACATCACAATTCTCGTTGCTTAGAGCTCATTCTCCCATTATTGTCTCAACTTGTGAGCAATGGACACATTCAGGACACAATATTACAGAATAGAAGGCCATGTAATGGTTCTTCTGAATGCAGATCATTGCATGATGGATCTTTCCACAGAGAAAACAGCTTTTTATCTGGGGATGAACTTACGCACCCACTCATTCTTTACATAAATGACTTTGAAGTATGCAACCCTTTGGGGACGTCCCACAAGAAGCATAAAGTCACGGGTGTGTACTGGGTGTTTGCAGACATCCCTGCTACCTTGCGATCTAATCTAAGCTCCATTTATCTAGCCGTTCTTTGTAAGGCAGATGATGTCACCTAATATGGATACCCAGAAGTGTTGGGCCACTGCTTAAAGATCTGAAATGCTTGGAAGATAATGGTATTTTTGTGCCAAATCTGGGCATAGTGGTGAAGGGCACTGTATTTGCTGTAGTAGCAGATCATTTTGCAGCTCACTCCATCGGCAGGTTTGTTGGAAGCTTTTATTTCTCACACTATTGTCGATTTTGCATTGGAGAGCGTTTACAGATCCAGATTCTTACATGAAGTAAGAGCAGGAATGTTTCCTCTACGGACTAAGTCCAGCCATACCTTGCATGTCGAAGCAGCATTGTCTGACACTTCTGAAGCTCATCATTGTGGAGTAAAAAGACAGTGTCCCATCTCTGACAGATTGAGTTACTTTCATGCCACATCAGGTTATCCACCTGATCCTTTGCATGATTTGTTTGAAGGGATTGTACCTCTGGAACTGGCACTGTGTCTCAATGTATTTATGAAGAAAAAATACTTTTCTCTTCAGGAGCTTAACTCTTAAATTCATCGATTTCCTTACAAATGGAATGACAAAGCCAACTGTCCACAAGCTATCCCCCTGACTTTTCAATCAATCAATCAATCAACATTTATTTATACGGCCCTTTACAACACTCAAAGTGAACCAAAGTGCTTTCCAATAAAAACAAAACAATAAGACAAAAAGTTGCAAGACAACAACAAGAAAATACATAAAATACACAAAAATGCTTCACCAACTGCTAGATATTAAAAGCCAGTCTAAATAAATAAGCTTAGCTTAGCTTTAAAAATACTTTTGCATCACGTAAGAGTATAGGAGGCAATGCGCACGAAAACTGGTGCTTGTTACGGATGCTACCTTTGATAATGGGTGACAAAGTACCAGAAGATGACACAGCATGGCAGGTTTTGATGACCTTGAAAGATGTTGTTGAGCTTGTCATGACTCCTGTCCACAATGATGAGACACTAGGATACATGGTGAAAGGTTGGATTCTGAAATCCATTGCTGCTTCAGTATACCTATATATATACACTCACCTAAAGGATTATTAGGAACACCTGTTCAATTTCTCATTAATGCAATTATCTAATCAACCAATCACATGGCAGTTCCTTCAATGCATTTAGGGGTTTGGTCCTGGTCAAGACAATCTCCTGAACTCCAAACTGAATGTCAGAATGGGAAAGAAAGGTGATTTAAGCAATTTTGAGCGTGGCATGGTTGTTGGTGCCAGACGGGCCGGTCTGAGTATTTCACAATCTGCTCAGTTACTGGGATTTTCATGCACAACCATTTCTAGAGTTTACAAAGAATGGTGTGAAAAGGGAAAAACATCCAGTATGCGGCAGTCCTGTGGGCGAAAATGCCTTGTTGATGCTAGAGGTCAGTGGAGAATGGGCCGACTGATTCAAGCTGATAGAAGAGCAACTTTGACTGAAATAACCACTCGTTTACAACCGAGGTATGCAGCAAAGCATTTGTGAAGCCACAACACGCACAACCTTGAGGCGGATGGACTACAACAGCAGAAGACCCCACCGGGTACCACTCATCTCCACTACAAATAGGAAAAAGAGGCTACAATTTGCACAAGCTCACCAAAATTGGACAGTTGAAGACTGGAAAAATGTTGCCTGGTCTGATGAGTCTCGATTTCTGTTGAGACATTCAGATGGTAGAGTCAGAATTTGGCGTAAACAGAATGAGAACATGGATCCATCATGCCTTGTTACCACTGTGCAGGCTGGTGGTGGTGGTGGTGTAATGGTGTGGGGGATGTTTTCTTGGCACACTTTAGGCCCCTTAGTGCCAATTGGGCATCGTTTAAATGCCACGGCCTACCTGAGCATTGTTTCTGACCATGTCCATCCCTTTATGACCACCATGTACCCATCCTCTGATGGCTACTTCCAGCAGGATAATGCACCATGTCACAAAGCTCCAATCATTTCAAATTGGTTTCTTGAACATGACAATGAGTTCACTGTACTAAAATGGCCCCCACAGTCACCAGATCTCAACCCAATAGAGCATCTTTGGGATGTGGTGGAACGGGATCTTCGTGCCCTGGATGTGCATCCCACAAATCTCCATCAACTGCAAGATGCTATCCTATCAATATGGGCCAACATTTCTAAAGAATGCTTTCAGCACCTTGTTGAATCAATGCCACGTAGAATTAAGGCAGTTCTGAAGGCGAAAGGGGGTCAAACACAGTATTAGTATGGTGTTCCTAATAATCCTTTAGGTGAGTGTATATGAATTTAATTTATAATCAAAACCTTAATCAATATTTATCTTTCTATATTATTATAATGGTTCTTAATGATTCTTTCCAGTTATGATTTTGCTCAATCAATAGGACCAATGATTGTTTCTTCCATATTTTCTAAAGTGTGTATTTGGTCTCTGAGGAGTGACTGAGGGTCTGGCCTAGGGATGTGTCGCTAAAAACTTGATAGCAACTTGTTGTCTTGTGTTTGGATTTTGAAGGTATCACACACCCCTAACATGCCGGGAGTGCATTGACAGTGTTTGCTCACTTAGCCCGGCTTCCAGAGATGAAATATGGATTTGTCTTTTATTTTATATTTTATTTCATTTCATATTTCCTTTTACTGAAACACTAAAGAATCAAGATGAATATTGCCTGTACTATTGTCTGTACCTCTCACTGAGAGAAAGCACATTATCAGTATGTTTTGGTAAACTTTCTGGTTAGGACCAGAACTCAACCAACTCCAACCTTGGAGAGACTGTGTATCTGTGTATGTGCTCAATATTCTGTGTTACAGATCAGTATTGGAGGTGGATTATGGGCATCCTAATAGATGGGTGGACTTGTTCCCATAGGAAAGAAAAATCCAAAGTGAGATCTCTTTAGCATCTCAAATGTTTCTCCTAGACAAAAATGAGGTTAGTTTAAGATCAAATGGAGACTTTTGTTTAAGTCTCCTGTTTTTCACGGTTGTCTCCTGAGACAAAAACTCTAACACACTCAAAATGGTCTCCTTTAAAGTTTTAGAAGAGATCTCAACAACATCACACACTGTGCTCAGATTTTTCTCCTTAGCTAGAGAGACTGGATTGCTCATATTTGTCTTCTCTAAAGATTAAAAAAAGATCTCAACAACATCACACACTGTGCTCAAATTTGTCTCCTTAGCTAGAGAGACTGGGTTGCTCATATTTGTCTCCTCTAAAGATTCAGAAGAGATCTCAACAACATCACACACTGTGCTCAGATTTGTCTCCTTGGCTAGAGAGACTGGGTTGCTCATATTTGTCTCCCCTAAAGATTCAAAAGAGATCTCAACAACATTGCACACTGTGCTCAAATGTTTCTCATTACCTAGAGACTCTGGATCTCTCATATTTGTCTCTAAAGATTCAGAAGAGATCTCAACAACATCACACACTGTGCTCAGATTGGTCTCCTTGGCTAGAGACTCTGGATCTCTCATATTTGTCTCCTCTAAAGATTCAGAAGAGATCTCAACAACATCACACACTGTGCTCAGATTTGTCTCCTTGGCTAGAGAGACTGGATTGCTCATATTTGTCTTCTCTAAAGATTCAAAAGAGATCTCAACAACATCACACACTGTGCTCAGATTTGTCTCCTTGGCTAGAGACTCTGGATCTCTCATATTTGTCTTCTCTAAAGATTCAAAAGAGATCTCAATGACATCACACACTGTGCTCAGATTATTCTCCTTAGCTAAAGACTCTGGCGCTCTCACATTTGTCAAAAAAATTATTTGCCCTATGCACATAAACTGTACAGCTTTCTTATTGTATCAACAATTAAGAGTAACATTAACCTTATTTACTGAGGTCTCTTCTAAAACTGTAGAGGAGATAAATGTGAGAGGTTCAGAGTCTTTAGTTTAGGAGAAAAGTCTGAGCACAGTGTGTGATGTTGTTGATATCTCTTCTAAAATTTTAAAGGAGACAAATGTGAGAATGTTAGAGGTTTTGTCTCAGGAGACAAGTGTGAGAAACAGGAGACTCAAGAAAAAGTCTCCATTTAATGTAACCTTATTTATGTCTCACAGAAACATTCTAATTGTTAAAGTTTTTTTTTCTTCCCTCTCGGTAGCTTATATGTGATTCATCCACGCCATTTCAATACATGCACATACAACAACACAACAAGCACAATACATGCATTGTTCTGTTGCACAGTGAACAAAACAACCTATGTTTACATGCATGCAAAATGGGTTGTACAAGATAAACTTTGCAGTGTTAAACGAAGTACAGAAAGGTTAAGCAGCAACCATGAAGCACTGGTACACTATAGTATTACATTTGTTATAAAGAAAGAATTTATCTAGACTAAACACCGTACACTTGTCTAATCCTTGTTTGGAATAAGCACTGCATATTCATTTCTGGGCATTGAAGATAAATTTAAATGAGTAACCCTTGATATTCTGAAACACATAATGCTATTTAAATGATAGTTTCAGTATTCACAATATTAGTAAAAATTTAAAATGTAACATGTATCTGGGGTTGGTTGAAAAACTTCTTAGACTAGTCTTAAAAGTAAGTCATGAATTATTTTCCCCCCAAGCCTGATAACTTTGACAAAGTTTATGCAACTGGTACCAGAAGGCAAAGCTGATACCTAAATGAGACATATAAGAGATAATAAGCCCTTAGTATCCTGAGCTTAGGGAAACTCTGTCAGAGCCATAGCCTTGTGGACAGCACATACACATTGAGGCACAGCAGTACCACAGACAGCTGGAGTTCAAGTCCCAGCTAAAGGTATACTTTCCTGCTCCTGTTCCCTTATCGTAATGTCCTGTCCATTAAAGGTGAAAAACCCCAATGTCATAAAAAAAGAAAGAAAAAAACCCCTCTGAGTTTTGAAAGAGATTACGGCAAGACAATAAAGAGATCTCCCATGTTTTTGTTTCTCATTTTGCACTCCTTTCTCTCAGATATTTCTCATGTCTCAGTCGTGTCTATTTTATTTCTCCTAAGGAATTTGAGAAGAAACATCTGAGACACTGTTGATTCTACAGTGAGAGATAAATGAGAATCACAACTAAGTCTCATGAGCTTAGAAAGAGCCACCTCTGAGCAATAAAATATTCCTATAATGGAGTCTTGAAAGAGATTGCAGCAAGACGATACAGAGATGTTGTATGTTTCTTCCACCACATTCTCAGTTTCAACTCCTTTTCTCTCAAATATTTCTCATATTACTCTTATTTCTCCTAAGGAATTTTAGGAGAAACATCTGAAACTCTGTTTATACTGAAATGAGAGATATATGAGAATCAAAACTAAGTCTCATGAGCTTAGGAAAATCAACCACTGAGCAATTAACTTTTTCTTATGGGTTGTTCTGGGCAAGCTGGCGCCTGCTCCAGACACGTGCCTAATTCCGGGGTGAAAGCGTCAACAAGTGATATATGTACACGTGAATCTGATTAACTGACAATGTGTGGAAATTTACCATGACTGTTCATTTTCTCTGAGCCAATCAGAATCATTCAACTTGCAGTAATGACGTAGCTAGACCTTGAAAACAGTATAACTGTTGAGGAATTGTATGTACGAGAAAAGACGGGTAGAGGGAGCGCGGCCTACAAACTCCTTGTGAGACTTGAAGCTGGCTTCTGCTGATGAAACTGCAAACTATACTTCAGTAATTTTTTCTTTAATTAATTGCACTCCTGACTCTTGGTCTTCATTTTTCACTACTGGTCTTTGGTCCTAAACTGTTACCCCAACAATGGAAAGCAAGATCAGTACACACCGTTACAGGTATTTGGATGTGTTCCCAGAAGAGAGATTGAAACCGAAACATCACTTCCTTGAACATTATCCATTGCTAACAACTGCTTTTGGACCACTTGTGTTTCTCTGGACCATGCGATTCGAAGCCAAACACAGATTCTTCAAAAGAATTGTGAGGCAGACTGGGTCATTCAGAAACATTCTCATGACAATGGCAAGAAAACACCAATCGTTGATTGCATATCACATCCATGATGCTAACATTCCAAAGCCAAAAGTCTCTGTGTCCAGAATGACTCAAGTGGCAGTCGAGGTTCTAAAAGACACTGTTAAGGAATCATTTGCAAAGAAGTTTCCCAGAGCTGCAGTTGTTAACATGACAAACAAAGTCTCCATTTTAGGCACTGACTATTGTGTTGGAATGTTTTTGCCTCTCGGATCGACAGGAGGGTTGCTTGACTTTGGAGAAATACACCAAATAATCGTTGTGCATGAAAAACCTGTCTTTGTTCTGAAGGTGCTAAGTGCATGAGCACCTGAGGAGCTTCAAAATAGAGCCCACGGGAGAGATTGAAGTCCTTCAGTATTCATGCCTATTAATCATGTGTGGGTGTGCCAAGTAAACTTGTCAAATGTTAACAAACTGCTATCTCTTCTTTTTCTTTCTTCCTGCAGCTGAACACATACTGCCAAAATGTCGGTCCAGTTGTGAGTCATCATTGAAGAAAACAATATCCGAAAATTGATGCTTCCATCGGGAATTTCAAATAAAGTAGAAGATCTTGTTTTTAAAATTGTTCAAACATTCGAATTGCAAGGGGAATTTGGACTACTCTATGAAGACAAAAGCTTTGGGAACCAATTTTTCACTGTCACTTCAACTGCCGACCTGGAAGACAAGGCCACCGTGAAATTAGTTAGAAAAGAGCCTTTGATCACCCTTGACTTGCTTCCACTAGATGAAGCAGGACTGTCCTCTACACCAAGTTTGACACCCACACTGTGGATGACGGTGTAGTGTACACCTCTCTTGCAGATCATGGTGAACCGTCAAGCTCACAAGACACTGTTCTTCTCCCTGAGTCATGTCGCACTGCTCCATGGCCAGTGCCGTTTCAAGTACCGAAGTTTTCCCATGATATTAAACTTATCCTTGCAGAGGCAAACAAGTCATATCATGCCTCTGTAACACACTTCCATGATGCAAGTGTTAAATCTGCAATAATGCAAGACCTTGCCAAAGCTATATTCTCTTATACAGTCTATCCTTCAAGTATGCAAATATCCTCAGTGACTGAAGCCCTTGAGAAGTTTCCATGCCTAAAGGAGCCTGGGTCCTTTGCAAGGATGTATGGCTGGCAGCAACGCCTCAAGTACAAGATGCACAATTTCCGTGCTAAGCTAAAATCACACAAATATACATATCCAGAATTAGAAGTAAATACATTGAAGAGGAAGTTACCGACCAATGCAGCACCAGCCAAAAATGTGAAAAAGCCAAAGAAAGCGGAAGTAAATTATCTCCCTCCACATCCTGTTGGAGAAAACCAGGACACGTTGGAAAAGGAGAGGCTTGAGTTAGTTGATGAAATAAAGAAGAACAACAATGTAAAGGAAATTGAAGGAAAAAAAAATTGCATATCGCCACCTATTTGGTGGTTATGCAATTATGTAAATGGCCATTAAACAAAAGAAGAAAGAAGTATGGTGCACTTTTTTTTTCTGGACTGATGCAGGATAGTGGGTAATAGGCTTGCTGTGATAGTCGGTGTTGCTGGTGTTCAGACGCAACAGCGGTCACATCACTTGTCCACCGCTGCACCGCCACTCACCTTCGTTTTGATTTTTTAAAAGTTAAAAACTGAACGTGTCTGCTCAATTCAGCATGAGCTGAACAAGAGTCGCAGCACAGACCAGCAGCAGGAGTCAGATTTCATTCATTAGAGAGTGAGGAGCTGAATGATAAGATGATGGCCACCCCTGAATTGATTAGAACACAGATTATTACTATGTTTTATGGCTGTCAATTGATTAAAACAATGATTCATGTTATCTGCGTTATCTTGAACCTGCTGAAACGTTCCTATAAATATATTTCTAACTGTGCATTCTAAATGGACCTCGCTTTTAACACGGAGAAGAGCGAGTGCTTTCAGTTCAAAGCTCAACTTCCATAGGAATTAATTCAAAACGCTTGCTCTGCCCCATTATGAATGCCCGTGCACATTTTACTTTTGAATTAGCGATTTAAAAGCTAGGTGCAACCCCCCCACCCCACTCCACTCCCATTCAGAATGCACAGTTAGAAATATATTTCTAGGAACATTTTAGCAGGTTCAAGATAAATCATGTTAACGCAGAGAACATGAATCATTGTTTTAATCAATTGACAGCCATAAAACATAGTAATAATCTGAGTTCTAATGTATGTAGGTGCACTGAATGCTGTTACCGGAAACTTTTGCACTTTTATGGACTTCAAAAATGACCCAACAGTCACTGCCATTATAAAGCTTGGAAGAGCCAGGACATTTTTAATATAACTCCAATTGTGTTTGTCTGAAAGAAGAATGTCATATACAGTTGAGGGTGAGTAAATCATGGGCTAATTTTTATTTTTGGGTGAACTAACCCTTTAATATGCTTAAACTAACACAAGAAAATTATGCTTTTTCTTTTTCTTTTTAACAGGAGGACAAACTTGGGGGCCACACAAACCATATAATGAAAGTTTTGGTGATGCACAATCCCACAGTGGGTTGTTATAGAATGTAACAAAGTACAGACTGGATGTGGAAACAAAACCACAGCATGCATTCTGTTGATGGGGTTGATGTATGCCCTCAACCTGGATTACCCCAAAACCCTTAAAGGGCATATTGCAGGTACATTTTTTTCAAAACGAATATATAACCTTGTATGGAAATACCATATGAAAAGGTAATGCAGGATTTAAAATGTTTTAAAAAGACATAAGAACAAAAATTTTGTAGATAAAGTGACCGTTTCCTTGGCTGTTTGTAAAAAACATTGCGTCATATTACGTCACGAGAGGGAGTCGTTTGCCGGGCTCTGCGTTGGCTCATTGCAGAATAGGTTGGTATTCAGTACAAGTCTCTGTATTTTCGGTAGTTTTTCTATTTCAATTTATCATTGTCATGGTAAATTATTGTGTCCAGTCTGTTAGGACATCTAGTCCACAGGTTTAAAAAAAGTTTGAAAAACCTGCATGGTGGCGTTTTGTGCAGGTGAAGAGACGGGACTTCAAAACACGCGGTGGTGTGTATAGTGTTCACTTTAGACCGGAGGATTATCATCCCGGCGATATGATGGAGTTCAACATTGTAATACTCATGTAAAGGATGATATTTAATGAATAAACATCCACACGCGATGCTTCTTTGCCGTTGTTTTTACGTGAATCAATTTCAACATTGATGAATACAAAGTATGTACATTAACACAAATCATACAGTCTCACACTTTTCAAAAAAGTTTGGAATTATGTGCTGGTAATGTAAATATTTTTCATGCCATGTATGTACATTCAAGTTCACTCAAATACATACTCATAACGTAATATACATCCTCACACTCATCAGTGAATACCATCAGTGAATCGGCACTAAATAAACCCATAACACAGAATTAATGAATAAAGGATAACATGAAACACACACAATAACACTATACTGTCTGTGGTTCGGCCGCCGGCGGGAGATGTGACGGTCCAACACGTCAGAGATGCAGCTTGAAGAAAACGTGAACTGTGCACCATAAGTCTTGTTTAAACATTTGCTAACTACCAAATCAGTCGTGATGAGAAACCGTTAACGTTATATCACATAACGTTTAGTGTGGACGGATATTAACGAGGTTGACTTGCCTGATGGTCAAAGCTTATTAGTTTCTGTTATTGGTAAGTATCAATACTCCTAGATACAAATACCATCTTTGCTATTGCCTGATACATGATAATAATCTGTACAGTATTGTAATCTGAGCACAGTGTTCATATCGTTAACTAGCGTATATATCATTAGCTAACGCTAGTCTCTCACCCAAACACCTGCTCTGTTCTCCACTGTTTCTCCTCACACAACAACTCAATTTGTCTCCTCTAATCGTTGTTCTGTCTAATCCTGGCCTGTCCCTAATTGTGTGTCATAATTGTATGGCTGTGGTCTGCCATATGAGTATTAATAAACATTTATAATTTCCTTAGCATTCGAACTGTCGTTGCGATCCATTGTTTTCCTATTGATGAAATTCACCGCACTCCCTCCCGTTATGTCACTTCCGGTTTTGGCATTTTTAGATGCAGAAGTAAAATTTCCCCACAACAACGACTCCAAAAGCCTTAGTAGTGTATTAAATATATTTTAAAGAAAATCTAGTTCCTACATTATTTTTCTATACATTGACTCACTGGGGTCTCTAACCTGCAATATGCCCTTTAAATAAGGATTTGACGTCTTCCAAAAACTTTTTTGGAACTTGACGCAGTAAAACCTCTCAAAAAGGTTCAAAGCCTCAAGTGCAAATTAATGGAATGAGTTGTTGTACTTTTTTTTTTTTTTAATCCAATGGAGACCTGTTTATTTTTCCATTAGAAATAAAGACATTGTTAGTGATTTGTGTCACTTGAAATTAATGGAATGAGCTGTTGTACTGTCAAAATTATATTTTGTCAGCTTCAAGTCTCACAAGGAGGTCGTAGGCCGCTCTGCGTACATACAATTTTCCACCACAATTATACCTTAAATTACATCATCATTTCATGTTGAATGATTCTGATTGGCTAAGAAATAGATAAACATAGAACATTATCACACATGGACTGATAGACAAAAGCATATCTCAATTGATCATGCAGATGTGGCCCTCCGAGGTCACGAGACTGTTTTATCCTATGGAGACCTTTTTTAAGAAGTTGTTTGTGATTTGTTGTCACTTGAAATTAAATGTACAAGGGCTATTTTTGTACCTTTATGCATTAAAGGGATAGTTCACCCAAAAATTTAAATAATGCAATCATTTACACACCCTTATGTTATTCCAAACCTGTATGAGTTTCTTCGGTAACTTCCTCTTCAATGTATTTCTAATTTTGGATATGTATATTTGTGTGATTTTAGCTTAGCATGGAAATTGTGCATCTTGTACTTGAGGCGTTGCTGCCAGCCATACATCCCTGCAAAGGACCCAGGCTCCTTTAGGCATGGAAACTTCTCAAGGGCTTCAGCCACTGAGGATATTTGCATACTTGAAGGATAGACCGTATAAGAGAATATAGCTTTGGCAAGGTCTTGCATTATTGCAGATTTAACACTTGCATCATGGCAGTTTTCCCTTGATATTGAGGCAAGAGGCAAACAAGTCATATCATGCCTCTGTAACACACTGTGTATGTGTGCCAGTGTTCTTTGTTACAGATCAGTATTGGTGAGGTGAACAACTGGCACCCTAGGAAGATGAAATTACTTGTTTTTTTCAACATGCTGGTCTCTAATTTTCTCAGTCACTAATTATAAAGTAGACAAATGAGATAAACAACAGTTCTTGGTAGAAAACAATTAGCCTAAATATAAACAAACATTCTTACTTGAGCCTTGCTGAATAATCCCGGCCACAAGACACTGACAGCTGGGCTGATGGTCACAACCTCCAGTCTTCGAATTGAAAAGGTTTTTGAAATTTTTTCTTCAATTTCCTTTGCATTGTTGTTCTTCTTTATTTCATCAACTAACTCAAGCCTTTCCTTTTCCAACGTGTCCTGGTTTTCTCCAACAGGATGTGGAGGGAGATAATTTACTTCCGCTTTCTTTGGCCTTTTCACATTTTTGGCTGGTGCTGTATTGGTCTGTAACTTCCTCTTCAATGAGTTTCTTTGCTCTGTTGAACACAAAATAAGATATTTTAAAGAATGTTGGTAACCAGACAGTTGATGGTAGCCATTGACTTCCAAGTATTTTTCCCTATACTCTGGAAGTCAATGGCTACCATCAACTGTTTGATTGCCAACATTCTTTAAAATATATTATTTTGTGTTCAACAGAACAAAGAAACTCATACAGGTTTGCAACAACATACGGGTGAGTAAATGATTACACTATTTTCATTTTTGAGTGAACTATCCCTTTAATTAATGTTTTTATTCATAGTATTTGGGCAATAAAGAGTAATTTATTGGCCAATAAATTACTGTGCCCTGTGTCTGACCATTTTTAGGTAAATTTAACCATCTCTGAATAAGTGATGTTTAATTATTTCTATTGACTTATTAATAATAAAGTAGATTAACTGTTTTTCTGCTAATAATAAAGTTATCATTACTCAATTTTTATAAGTAACTAGCTGTGTAATGTATTGAGAAATATTAGGTAGACTTTCCCATTTCATATCTGTTAAATTCAGGTACTCTTTACCCAAAAATATAGAATGAAATCTACCCAAACAAATTGAGTGCAAATTGTTACATCACTTTCATTTAGTAGATTTTATAGGTTTGTTTTTACAGTGTAGGCTGTTTTTTGTCAGCTTCAAGTCTCACAAGGAGGTCGTAGGCCGCTCTGCGTACATACAATTTTCCACCACGATTATACACTCACCTAAAGGATTATTAGGAACACCATACTAAGACTGTGTTTGACCCCCTTTCGCCTTCAGAACTGCCTTAATTCTACGTGGCATTGATTCAACAAGGTGCTGAAAGCATTCTTTAGAAATGTTGGCCCATATTGATAGGATAGCATCTTGCAGTTGATGGAGATTTGTGGGATGCACATCCAGGGCACGAAGCTCCCGTTCCACCACATCCCAAAGATGCTCTATTGGGTTGAGATCTGGTGACTGTGGGGGCCATTTTAGTACAGTGAACTCATTGTCATGTTCAAGAAACCAATTTGAAATGATTCGAGCTTTGTGACATGGTGCATTATCCTGCTGAAAGTAGCCATCAGAGGATGGGTACATGGTGGTCATAAAGGGATGGACATGGTCAGAAACAATGCTCAGGTAGGCCGTGGCATTTAAACGATGCCCAATTGGCACTAAGGGGCCTAAAGTGTGCCAAGAAAACATCCCCCACACCATTACACCACCACCACCAGCCTGCACAGTGGTAACAAGGCATGATGGATCCATGTTCTCATTCTGTTTACGCCAAATTCTGACTCTACCATCTGAATGTCTCAACAGAAATCGAGACTCATCAGACCAGGCAACATTTTTCCAGTCTTCAACGGTCCAATTTTGGTGAGCTCGTGCAAATTGTAGCCTCTTTTTCCTATTTGTAGTGGAGATGAGTGGTACCCGGTGGGGTCTTCTGCTGTTGTAGCCCATCCGCCTCAAGGTTGTGCGTGTTGTGGCTTCACAAATGCTTTGCTGCATACCTCGGTTGTAACGAGTGGTTATTTCAGTCAAAGTTGCTCTTCTATCAGCTTGAATCAGTCGGCCCATTCTCCTCTGACCTCTAGCATCAACAAGGCATTTTTGCCCACAGGACTGCCGCATACTGGATGTTTTTCCCTTTTCACACCATTCTTTGTAAACTCTAGAAATGGTTGTGCATGAAAATCCCAGTAACTGAGCAGATTGTGAAATACTCAGACCGGCCCGTCTGGCACCAACAACCATGCCACGCTCAAAATTGCTTAAATCACCTTTCTTTCTCATTCTGACATTCAGTTTGGAGTTCAGGAGATTATCTTGACCAGGACCACACCCCTAAATGCATTGAAGCAACTGCCATGTGATTGGTTGATTAGATAATTGCATTAATGAGAAATTGAACAGGTGTTCCTAATAATCCTTTAGGTGAGTGTACCTTAAATTACATCATCACTTCATGTTGAATGATTCTGATTGGCTAAGAAATAGATAAACATAGAACATTATCACACATGGACTGATAGACAGAAGCATATCTCAATTGATCATGCAGATGTGGCCCTCCGAGGTCACGAGACTTGTGTTTGGTGCCAGCATGTTGAAAAAAAAAACTTCATTCCTAATTTCTTCTTCCTAGGGTGCCAGTTGTTCACCTCACAAATACTGATCTGTAGCAAAGAATACTGGCACACATACACAGATACTTCAAGGTTGGTTTTGGTCAAGCTCTAGCTCTGACCAGAAACTTCCATAAGTTTTTTCTCTCAGTCAGAGGTACAGACTGGAACTGAACAATATCCACTATTATTCTCTAGTATATAAATATAGAAAACAAGTAAATGCATGGAGAGAGCAAATTCCATTAAACAGACATATATAACTAAGAACATCTCATAAGCTTTAAGTCATCAAATTAATATGTAAAAGAATAAATATTGATTAATACCTTGATTATAAATCACTCATTACATTGAAGCAGCAGTGGATTCCAGAATCCACCCCCTTCACTGGTGTGTAAATCATGTTCATCTACATTGAGTGGGTTAGATCTGTGACAGTATGGTTTGCATTTGACAACGATATAAACAATCAAGCAGTTTCTGTAGTATATAAAGTTTAAGCAAATAACCATAACAGGAGTCCTTTACATTTAGGCTCAGAGAACTGTACATCTATGCAGATAAAAGACATGCTTATAGTTGGAAGTTTGGTTCAATTTGTTATGCTGTGATATGGAGGAATACAAATCTGTATAAAGTTTTGTAGAATTTATAGCAGTTTGGTTTAGTGGCAAGCATAATCAAGATGTTTCACTACCACTGAAATTGGATGTGAGAGAATTTAAGATTTAGTTTAGATCAAGCCCCAGATGTATCTCTTTAATTTGCTTCTAATACTAAACTGCCAAAATTTGCTAGGGACGGCTGATGCCAAACGGACGTTTCGAAGTTTTGTCGAGATCCCAAAGTGCAGATGTTTCGAAACACTGCTCCGAACTGTGATTCAAAACACCCATGTCACGTGACTACGGCTAAATGAAGCTTTGAAGTGTTTCATCAGGTGGCGCCTGTCGATACTGCGTTTGATTGAAAGGGGCGGGAACAAACCACACAGTCACACATCTGTATGAACCTAATTCCCCACAAAGTTTAAAAGTGAAGTTAATCCATCTTCACATCGTGGGTTTTTGTGAGAGGAGAGATTTTACGATAGCAGTGATTTTGTGATATAAGTGAGATTTATAGTGCGCTTTGGTTAGTTATATTTAGGCTAGATTTAAATTAGATATATTGACTGATAGGTATAGACAGTGACAGATAGTTAGGATAGATATAGTGACACATTCATATAGGCTAAGTTAGATAGTGACAGATAGCACAGCATAAGTTAGAGATATAGAATTATATAGATATAGATTCATAGGTGACATATAGATAGATATATTAATAGAATAGAATATATTAATAGAATAGATAAATGGAGGCTCCGCGTAAGAGATGCCGTACATCTGTGGTGTGGGAGCATTTCCATTTGGAAACACCAAATAAAGTGAGATGTATGTATTGTGATAGGCAGCTAGCCTCCTGCAACAATACATCATCCATGATGCGCCATTTGAGGAGCACTCATCCTGCCATTTTGGAGAGTGCAGAGGATGGTAACATTCCCCCTGTACCTAGGCCTGCTACTGACACTGCTCATTTGTAAGTACTTGCTAAAAAAATACTTGTGCATGCCAGCAACAAGCATCCCTTGTGAGAGGATTTTTTCAAAGGCTGGAGAAATTATGTAAAAAAGTCAGCTAAGTCCTTCAACAGCAGAGCAATTTATATTTTTTAATAAAAATGTTATGTAACAAATGTGACGCATTGTGGCTTTATTTTATTAATCTTCATTTATCATGATCCAAAAAAAAAAGTTATTCACAATGAGGCTACAGGTTAGAAAACCATATCATATCATGACAGATGTTAAAAACTTTTTTTTTTACATGGATCATTGTCAAGGTTATTTCAGATCAACACATGCAAGTGACCACTAGGTGTCACCGTAGAGACGGGTGTCGGATTGTTTCGACACAATACGGCACATTTGCTTCGACGGTTTCAGTGCTTCACGAAGCTTCAGTCTGCCCATTACTAAAGTTTGCACTTTTACATTAAACATTTGATGCATTTTATGTTAAGTGATTAACCCATGACAAATTTTGTTTTGATCTTAACAGCACTGCTGAAACAGACTATAAGTGCAACAACTATACAGCAAGCAAAACAAACAGATAAACAGATAGATAAAGCTCTTTTAAAGGAAGAGATGTGTGGCTCTTAAAAGAGCCTTTGGGTCGCTCAGGGAATCGGTTGCCTCTACTTGGAGCTGGTGTACTTGGTGACGGCCTTGGTGCCTTCAGACACGGCGTGTTTGGCCAGCTCCCCGGGCAGCAGCAGACGCACGGCGGTCTGGATCTCTCTCGACGTGATGGTGGAGCGCTTGTTGTAGTGAGCGAGACGAGACGACTCACCGGCGATGCGCTCGAAGATGTCGTTAACGAAAGAGTTCATGATACCCATCGCCTTAGAAGAGATGCCAGTATCAGGATGGACCTGCTTCAGGACTTTGTAGACGTAGATAGCATAGCTCTCCTTCCTGGACCTCTTGCGCTTCTTCCCTCCTTTCCCGGCAACCTTCGTGACGGCCTTCTTGGACCCCTTCTTAGGCGCGGACTTGGCTGGTTCAGGCATGATGCTGCGAGATACTAGAGCTGAAGAATCAGAGTGAGCTCTAAACGCAATGTAGAGGCTTTTATTCACTGCCCTATGCTAATTTTCTAAGAGATATTGGACCCTCTGATTGTCTGTTTTCATAGGCCAAACCCATACAATCGTATTTCATTGGACAACTCAAAGCATCACGAGCGGAATGAGGGCCAATCACATGCGGTTAAATGATAGCCCCGCCCACCGCCCTGTGTTTGAACGACGCACTGACTCAGTTTCCTTTGTTTCATTTCCCGCTCTTTTTTATTATTTATAGTTTGAGAAAATAATAGCTTCTATCTAATCAAATATTGTGCAACACCGTGTAATAAAAAAGAGACGATGTACCAATAACTAAACTATAGGGATAGTAGATAAATGACCGTTTGTGTAAAACAGCATTTAACTTAGTTTGTTTTCTGTATTTTCGCTATTGTTAACTTTAGTCCCATTCTGATCCAATTGTCCTTTTGTCAAACATATTTAACGATCGGTAGCTGGATAAACATTAATACATCTTCGCGCGCTGTTTAACATTATTTTGGGTATCTTCTGTCGGTTAAAGATAATGGAAAGATGCTGATAGTTTTTATGCATTACTATAAAATATCATTTAGGAATTAATTAAGGTTCATTCTCAAAGCAAAAATTAAAGCGTTTTATACCCAGTTTTATGATTGACATGACTAAAACATTGCCTCTTTATGTGATGGTGTGGGTGGCTCTTAAAAGAGCCGTTGGGTTGGTTTAGTTTTTCCTGATTTCAGGCGTTTAACCTCCGAAGCCGTACAAGGTGCGTCCCTGTCGCTTCAGCGCGTACACAACATCCATGGCGGTGACGGTCTTTCTTTTGGCGTGCTCGGTGTAAGTGACGGCATCGCGGATAACGTTCTCCAGAAACACCTTCAACACACCGCGAGTCTCCTCGTAGATCAGACCGGAGATGCGCTTAACGCCACCACGGCGAGCCAGACGACGAATGGCGGGTTTGGTGATTCCCTGGATGTTATCGCGCAGAACTTTACGGTGACGCTTAGCGCCTCCTTTCCCCAGACCTTTACCGCCTTTACCTCTTCCAGACATGTTGAACTCAGCTTACTTTGAGTCGATCAAAAACCAACAACGAATAAATGGTGACCGTGTCCAGGAGGCATTTTACATTTGCTTACAGGACCAGACAGAAACCAGCCTCGCATCACAAGGCCACCCCCATTACTACTTCTTCTCTTGGTTAATTGCGGATTGCAAATAACTTTAAGGTACATACCGCCACCTACTGTACAGGGGAGCGTAACATCACGTCATTTTAAAATGTTCTCATATTCTTCTCATCATCCCTGTCTTTAAGGAATTTAAATAGTGCCTTCCTGGTGATTCTTATCCCCTCTCCCTCTCCAACTGTTCCCAGTATCCCCATTAAATTCCACTCCCTCCCTGTCTCATAAACCCTGTCTTGCAACACCCATTTTTCCACCTCATATAATATACATTGCAATATGACGTTCAACATTTTCTTTAGTCCCACAATTTTCAGTTTTCATTATTCCTTTCCCCATTAAAAACAAGGTGTAATTTAATCCTGTGTGGTCCACTCTCAGTCTTGTCATTATAATTTTTTCCTGCCTGTTCCTTTCCCTATAATTTTTAATACTGACAGACTTTTGTATTTTATGATATCATAATAGCAATATTGACGAGATCTTTATAAAAGGTAATATAGGCCTAATAACTTTATGAAATGACCCAATGTGGAAATATAGTTTCATTGTGTTCTTGATGTTATCGTTATAGGAATTACACAGCATCCACACCGGGCCAATTCACAGATCTTCAGGCCCTTTTTTGTGTCTTGGTTTTTCGGAACGTTTTTCGGAACGGTGAGTGTCCTTGAATAATTGACACTCTATGTATTTCTTCAAAATACAAACTTGTTTTCATTTTCAGTCAATTAAGCCATGTAGTTTGTGGTTTGAAAAGGTTTGATTTGTTTTTCTTGACCTTCAGACCCTTTTTGGCAGCTAACTCCGAACTTTATTACTTAATATAATTATTTTCATTTCTTACAGACTATGTCAAGTTCACACAGCCGTTGGAGACAATGAGATTAAGGTCTGCATGGCACAAAAGTGAAAAGATCTCAGAAGATGAACAGAAACAGAAATGAACAGAGAATCGTAACCTATTTATATTGTATGGCATGAGAGGATGAGTGTCTGTAGGTTTCCCGCTTACATGTTGGAATACGCTTCAGTTTTTAATACTTTATTATTTACATCACAAGAGACATAATAAATAGAATACTCTGAGTCAGATACAAATGATTAGGCTGGAACTCCTTAGAGTCATTAGAACTCCCATTTTGGATGGCTTCTAGAGGGCATGCTGTAGGTGTGCACATGCAGGATCTGCTGTTTATATATTTTGTTACTGCCAATACACATAGACCAGTCATCACTTGAAAATATCAGATACAATCCTGAAATCCAGAAAGAAAAGTTTACTTTATCAGGATAGACTTGTGTTTGCACTGCCCTAATCTATGATTGTTTTTCTATCCCAAAACAGGAAGCCTGCTGAAGGAGACATGAAGGACTGAGACAACACACATTCACAAACACAACACACACACACACACACACGCCATATACATGTTACGTATACATACGTGTTTTAGAGGATTTTTCATGTATAATTTTAATATTTGGTTTTGCATTGTTTGTTTTAAACATTCAATTTGTATTGCATATTTTGAAATTAAATAAAATCTCAATTTTAATTATTTGTTTTAATGTTGGGAAACATGGCTATAGGCCCTACAGAAGAACATGGTACCGTTTTCTGTGGATTTACTTTAGAAATGATTGTTTGGGTTTCAATTGGTTTTCCATGGGTCTCACATGGGAATGTACATGTTTCACATGTGATCTCATGGATTTCTCATGTGATCTCATGGGTTTCACATGGGAATATACACGTGTTTACATGGGTTTCACATGGGAATTTATGGGCTTCACATGTGAAAACGTGTTTCACATGTGTAAATGTTCCAAAAGCACACATTTCCCATGTGCAAAACACATTTCACATGTGATCCACATATTTCACATGTGCTTTTAACATGTTTTTACATGTTACATTTCACATGTGTAAATCATGTGACCACGTGTTTTTGCACTTGTGAAGTTCATGTGTTTTTTCTGTAAGGGGTTGGCCTGTAACTTGTGGGATTGGTTGGATCCTTGCCATATTTCCTAATCGGAATCACTATTGCCTCTTTCCATGCACATAGTAATTTATCCTCCTTCCAGACTTTATTGTAACTCAAGCAACTTTAAGTGATCTTTTCTCTAGATGTTTTAACAGTACTTATTCAATCTGTCCCTGGCGATGTAGGTTCTGCTCTTTTAATTGCTCTCTACCAGAGTAAATGGTTCATCTATTGCTTCTCCTGACTCATCCTTTCTATTTAACATCTGTAAATGGTGACTCAAAGTTGTTGTCCAAAACAAGTCATGATTATGTCTGTTTTATGTAAAAAGAAAAAAAAATTAATATGTAAGATATACTGCATGTATTAAATAGGTGTCCTAAAAGGGAGGCATTTAAATGTCTTGTGTTTTTACACTGCTGAATGGTCTCATCTTCAATACTGTATTAAACATAATACATGGCAATATTGTGTGTATTTAACAAACCAATCAATAAAATTGTATAAAATCATGGGAAAATTATACTTCACGTATCTTTGATATGAGGACGTGATTCCATCAGAGATCTCTAACCTGTCAACTGTGGAAACCCAACTCAGATGCTCCCTCCAGTGTAACAGAGTATGTCGATTTACCCTTATTAGCTGATAATTCTGATTATGTTCAAGATAGACACATTTCTACCATAGCTCTCCTCTGAGAAAACCTAGTGATCAGGTGTTTTCAATCTCATCTAAAATGAGCAGTGTTGGGGGTAACGCATTACAAGTAACATGCATAACGCAATCAGATTACATTTTGATGTTACGAGTAAAGTATTGCATTACAAGCAGCAATCATTATGTAATCAGATTACTTTTTTATCTAACAAGTAATGCATTACAAGTACCATGCATTACAAGTACCATGCATTATGTGATCCGATTACGTTTTGATGTTACGAGTAAAGTAATGGATTACAAGTAATTTTCATTATGTAATCAGATTACTTTTTGATCTAACAAGTAATGCATTACAAACAACATGCATTACGTAATCAGATTACTTTTTTATCTAACAAGTAATGCATTACAAGTACCATGCACAGGCCCGGATTAATGCGTAATGCTATAACAAACCCAAGGGCCCCCATAGTAGCCGATCTTGGTGCCACAATGTTTTCTACTGCAGAAATAATTAGTATTTAAAAAAAAAAAAAAACTTCAAAGCACAGAGTAAGTATATACTGTCTGAATATTCAATTTTAATATTAGGCCTATATATAAATATTCCAGGCTGCAACACATTAACAGCATAAGTGCATTAACTCCAGATATGAGGTCAAAGCAAACATGTTTCCAGAAACAGCAACAACTTTTGAGCATACAACTGCCTTAAGGAGTTTTAAAAACAGTGAGGTCCCAAATTTGAGCTATTTTGGGGGGTTTGGGGGGCATGGTCACCCAAGAAAATTTAGATTTCTCTGATCTATATATGTTCAAGCATTTTAAGATGTTTGAAGGCTAAAAATAGAAAAAAAAATAGCTTTCAAAACCATGTTAGTGGGCAGTAGATTATCTGTCATACCTGCTCTCTCCTCATTTCTATCACTCTTTCTTTTTCTCTCAGTCTCCTTCTCTTGCCCTGTATCTTCCCCTCCTAAAGCTGAGCTCTGGCTGATAGTATTTTCATTGTTTAACATTTCTATCCTAAAACAGCTGTCAAATATGAAATGTTTAGTTTAGCTACTTAAATCTCGCACTGTTTACTGAAGCGTCGCCCGACTCGCGCACAGCAGCTTCTGTGAACATAAAGCCTGCCTACTTGAATTTGATTGGTCATCTCAAATATTTTGACATTGATGAGCGGTGACAGACTGCAGGCAGGGCAGCTCAGATAAAAAGATATCATTGCAGCACTAAAGTAGTGTTAATACTCTATTAGTCAATTATTTCACAACATTTATTATGTACACCTCGGAAAAATACCTCATAGCTGACTACGGCAATGATTACAGTCGTGTAAGCAGCCTTACCTCAACACTTCACTTTACATGGTCGGAGCTATTCAGTCTGGTTCAGCTAGTTTCGCCACAGAGCCTTTACTGTACATGATGTTGTGCTTGTATTAAATTCAAATGGATAAAGCGACTGTCTGGCACTTGTTATCATTTCAATAGAGTGTCGAAAGCACCAAACGAGTTCGTCAGCGCTGTGCGTGAGATGATCCAGCTGCTCTCGCGCTGCGACTGCTGCATGCGCGCGCGGTTTAATCAGGTAGCGCCGTTTCTTTACCTGGCTTTTGGTGTTTGTTCCCATGCACTTGCAGCACTCCAGTAAATAACAGCACTTAATATGTGGGGGTCTGATGGGGTTTGACGAGCGGCCCACCAGGAAAAGTTTAGGTGCTCCCAATCGACTGTCAATCATTTCCTCGGCCAATCATGGGCCCCCTCCGTGCTCGAGCCCTGGGGCTGAAGCCCCACCTAGCCTTTATGTTAATCCGGCCCTGACCATGCATTACGTAATCAGATTACTTTTTGATGTTAGGAGAAAAGTAATGGATTACAAGTAACTTTAATGATGTAATCAGATTACTTTTTGACCTAACGAGTAAAGTAATGTATTACAAGCAACATGCATTACGTAATCAGATTACTTTTTGATCTAACGAGTAAAGTAATGCATTACAAGCAACATGCATTATGTAATCAGATTACTTTTTGATCTAACAAGTAATGCATTACAAGTACCGTGCATTACATAATCAGATTACTTTTAAATGGATGGATATTCCGGAGCAATTTAGCATTTCTGACCCCTTTGGAGGGGTAAAGAAATCGACATACAACAACTTGCCATTTGGTGGCAATGTATAGGATGAATAGCTAGTGACCTCTATGCATGAAAAGGTTAAATAACTATAAAATTCATAATTTTTTTCAACAATTGTGCATACATAATGAATACAGTGTATTTGTGCACATAAATGTACGTGTGGCGAATTCCTGTTTTTTTTTTTCAAATCTGTGTGTAGTTTGGCGCTATATCATATGGCTAATAATTTTATGGTTTGTGTGTAGTTACTATGCAAAACATTTTTAGAAGAGTTAAAATATAACTGAAATAAGTGTTTCCTGAGATGTGTAACGTTTTGCATGTTATGTGAGTGTGTAGTTTTGAAAAATGGAGCCCTAGTTTCAGAAATTTTGTAAGCAAATAATAAAATAAAAAAAACTAATATATAGACACTGATTATATTATTTTAGAAAATATTATTTGCAGCATATGCTATCCAGCATAATGTTTACTATTCTATAAACTTAGACATTAAATAATTTATTACCAGGCATCATCACATGCAAATCCCCTCAATGTATCCACCTACGGTATACGCACTATTTTACATCTCCAATCTCACCGCATACATTGGTTTTATGTGATCAGATGCACTTAAATGAAGACAGTAAAACCTAAAACACCTTATGACATGCACATATTGACCGCTGATACATCGGTTTGAAGTTACACGACCACCAAACAGCGCCTTCAACTGTTGCTGGTTATTCAGACCTGGAAAATATTTAAATAAAATCCCGTACTGAGTAAGACACTGTTACTTTATATTTAGCGTTACATTGGAAATTCTCTCGTTTAATGTAATTGATGTGGCTCTTAAAAGAGCCGTTGTGGGTTAATGCAGATGCGGGTTTAAGCGCGCTCTCCGCGGATGCGGCGGGCCAGCTGAATGTCCTTGGGCATGATGGTCACTCTCTTGGCGTGGATGGCACACAGGTTGGTGTCCTCAAAAAGACCGACCAAATAAGCCTCGCTGGCCTCCTGCAGGGCCATGACAGCAGAGCTCTGGAAGCGCAGATCCGTCTTGAAGTCCTGAGCGATTTCTCTCACCAGCCGCTGAAAAGGCAGTTTTCGGATCAGCAGCTCGGTGGACTTCTGATAACGGCGGATCTCTCGGAGAGCCACGGTCCCGGGCCTGTAACGATGGGGCTTCTTGACGCCGCCGGTGGCTGGCGCGCTCTTACGCGCTGCTTTGGTAGCGAGCTGCTTCCTCGGGGCTTTGCCACCGGTGGATTTACGAGCGGTCTGCTTGGTTCTTGCCATTGTTGCAGTCTCTTATTTTGCGGTCTTGCTTGCGGTGGAAATCAATACAGCTTTATGTTACACGCCTGCTTTAAAGGCATTTCTCCAGCACGGCCATGAGCTCATAGTGTCTTGAGGGTGCAGAGGCTCGTGATTGGCTAATGTGTGACGTGTGCTTATGACTGCTAGCCAATGATTGCGCGCTTCCTCTTTTCAAACAAACGGAGGGTTTCCCGCTTAAGGTGCTTTGTTTTTTCGCCTTTACGCATTAAACAAATAGTGTACATGACACCTCCCTGGGCTTTATAAACACATTGTTGTAGGCTGTGTATGTGTTCTGTCAGCTGTGCAGATCTCGGATTTGAACAATCATTTTACCATCTGTATAAAATCACTGCAACCAAAGACACAGGGCCCAAAGAACCATCTCTATCAAACAAAAACATTACAGGATCATGTTCATAATAAACATGCACGCTTTGTTCCCGCTATTGTTCCGCATTCGTACGTATGGGGTAATTGTACATGTGATGAGTTTTCTCATGCAATTTCAACAAGTTTATGGTGTTAACAAAACTGCTCCCTTTGAGATAAAATGAGTGGCTCTTAAAAGAGCCTTTTGGTCTTAGACTCGGTCTTGGTTTATTTGGATTTGGCGGGCTTTTCAGTCTTTTTGGGCAGCAGCACGGCCTGGATGTTGGGCAGCACGCCGCCTTGAGCGATGGTCACTCGGCCCAGAAGTTTGTTCAACTCCTCGTCATTGCGCACCGCCAGCTGTAGGTGACGGGGAATGATGCGAGTCTTCTTGTTGTCCCGAGCGGCGTTTCCAGCCAACTCCAGGATCTCAGCGGTAAGATATTCGAGAACCGCTGCCAGATAAACGGGAGCACCGGCGCCGACGCGCTCTGCGTAATTGCCTTTGCGGAGAAGTCTGTGAACACGGCCGACGGGGAACTGCAGCCCTGCTCTGGATGAGCGAGTCTTGGCTTTCGCTCTTACTTTGCCTCCGGTTTTGCCTCTGCCGCTCATTTTTGTGATGAAGTACAATAATCTTCACAATAAAAATGATTGTTATGAGTGTCGTGTCTCCACCTACTTAAACGAGAGTGCCAGTTGCCCATTGGTTTAGAGTCTGTTAAAATTCAAACCAATCACGGAACTTCCCTCCAAAGTCCAACCCCCTGTCTGTCGGGAATAATGCCGCGTTCCAGGCAACCCGTAACCCAGGGATGTCCAAACTTTCTTTTAAAGGGGGCCCGATTCGGTGTTGTGGACACACCTGGGGGCCTGTTCCCTTTCTATTATATATATTTATTTATTATTGCAATCACACGTTTTCTGAACATTAACGTTTTTAAATATTCTTTTATATTGCAATAACTTACTTTGAATCTCCAAATTAATGTATAAACAACATAAAGAAATTATATTTTTTAATATTTATGGCATTCTTTTATGACTGAATGCCAGTCTCACTGATACCAATCCTACTACGGATGTCTCTCTCGCTATTAAACTGTTTTTTTCCCCTCACAAATGTAACCATTAATTATAGCCATTCAACATTACAGTATAATTGAGAGCTATCAATTTTAATATTTATTAGACTTAAAACTAACAACTTTTAATTGAAGTAAACTTAAAACAATCTTCACAAAAAAACATTAAAATAAATGTCATATTTACCTGTGGTGTTGGAAATATACAGAAATTGATTAAAGTTATTAAACACTAAATTCTATAATTAAATATAGATTCATCCTTAAAAGTAGAAAAATATTGATTTCCTCTTCTTGTGTTCTTAAATGTGACACAACAAATACATACATGCACAGTTTTGAGGCAACTTTAATCGCCTTTTTGGTGACATAACTACGACATTGCATGCTTGCATGCTTTTGTGCTTTAATATGAAATGATAGGCTACAGTGCGCCGCATTTCTGTGTGCAATTGAACACAACGTTACACGTTTGGTGACGGTGAGCTGCGTTTTATGCTGTGTTTGTAAAAAAAGAGATATTATCCTACATTTCTGACAAAATACCAAGGTTATGATCATGTTTAAATCCATTCTGGTTAAAAAGTATTCTAACTGGATCGGCTCAATCTGTTTCTTCTGGTTTGCACGTTAGTGTAGTTGATTAAGTCAGCGCTGTTTCAACTGGCTTTAAACTAATGCCGCGTTCCAGGCAACCCGTCACCCGTGTTTTTCCAAACTTCTACCAATGAAAGTGCACTGGAACGGCAGTCAAAACCGTGACTTCCCACCCGTGAACTCGTACTAGATCGATGTACCCCCTGTTATGCGTTCTGACGTCACATAGCCCGCGAAATAACAATGGCAGCCCCTACGGATGCGCTACGAAAGTCGTACATTAAAAACCAAATCGTTTATTAAAATAAGGTATTGCTTTAACGTTATCTATCCGCAAATGTTATGCATTATCAGCAGCTTTTCTAGCGTTAGCTAGTTTTCAGTTCATTGAGTGCAAGAATAAATTAATACCAATTTCCAAATATACAATTAACGTAAAATTAAAGCTTCTCTTGCCTTATGCGCCGTTTTTCTCCTCCGTTTTCCTCAAATAAGCAAGGAGTAAGCACCTTTGGGGCTAGAAATGACTGTAAATGAGTATAAGCCCTGTAAGGTCTGCCATGCTTTGTTAACATCTAGCTACCGCTCAGGTAGTTTGGCGTGACTTTGCCTGAAACGCTACAAAGTCGCGAGCCCTGGTTTTAAGTCGTATCTTACGTGGCTCAAAAACCTGCCTGGAACGCAGCATTATGCCGCGTTCCAGGCAACCCGTGTTTTTCCAACCTTCTACCCGTGAAAGTGCACTGGAACAGCAGTCAAACCCGTGACTTCCCAACCCGTGAACTCATACTAGATCTAGAGATGCTGGTCATATAATTAGAATATCATCAAAAAGTTGATTTATTTCACGAATTCCATTCAAAAAGTGAAACTTGTATATTATATTCATTCATTACACACAGACTGATATATTTCAAATGTTTATTTCTTTTAATTTTGATGATTATAACTGACAGCTAAGGAAAATCCCAAATTCAGTATCTCAGAAAATTAGAATATTGTGAAAAGGTTCAATATTGAAGACACCTGGTGCCACACTCTAATCAGCTAATTAACTCAAAACACCTGCAAAGGCCTTTAAATGGTCTCTCAGTCTAGCTCTGTAGGCTACACAATCATGGGGAAGACTGCTGACCATATTTTAAACAACGGGACGGTTTTGCAGCCTTTGCTAAATTAAGTATACATGATACTAGGTAATGATCTGAGATGTCATCGCTCTGCTGCAGAATTTCAATGGTATCAACATTTATTCCATGTGACAGTATTAGGTCTAGAGTATTATTACGGCGATGAGTGGGTCCTGATACGTGTTGCCTAACTCCAATAGAGTCTCTAAATGCCAATCCCAATGCGTCTTTTTCATTGTCTACATGGATATTGAAATCACCAACAATTAGGACTTTATCTGTAGCCAGTACTAACTCTGATAGAAAATCAGCAAATTCTCTGATAAAGTGTGTATCGTGCCCTGTGGGCCTGTATACAGTAGCCAACACAAATGTTAAACGGGATTTATCAATTACACTACATAACGTTACATAAGAAATAAGTGCTAAGAAGTACACTACCAGTCAAAAGTTTGGAAACTGTACTATTTTGATTTTTAAATAAGTCTCTTCTGCTCACCAAGGCTGCATTTATGTTATTAAAAATACAAAAAAAGCTATTCAATTTCTATTTGAATATATTTTGAAATGTAATTTATTCCTGTGATGCAAAGCTGAATTTTCAGCATCATTACTCCAGTCTTCAGTGTCACATGATCCTTCAGAAATCATTCTAATCTGATGATTTGCTGCTCAAGAAACATTTATGATTATTATCAATGTTGAAAGTAAAACATTTTTTTAGGATTCTTTGATTAATAGAAAGTTCAAAAGAAAAGTATTTATCTGAAATAGAAAGCTTTTGTAATATTGTACTACCGTTCAAAAGTTTTGGGTCGGTAAGAATATTTTATTTTTTTTTGGGAAAGAACTTAAAGAAATTAATACATTTATTTAGCAAAGATGCATTACATTGATCAAGTGCCAGTATAGACATTTATAATGCTTTATACAAAAGCTTAATATTTCAGATAAATGCTGTTCTTTTGAGTGTTCTATTCATTAAACAATCCTGAAAAAACATTGATAATAATAATAAATGTTTCTTGAGCAGCAAATCAGCATATTATAATGATTTCTGAAGGATCATGTGACTCTAAAGGCTGGAGTAATGATGCTGAAAATTCAGCTTTGAATCACAGAAATAAATTGCATTTTAACATATATTCAAATAGAAAAAAGTTATTTAATTTTTTTTAAAAATATTTCACAATAATACTGTTTTTGCTGTATCAAAATAGTAGTTTCCAAACTTTTGACTGGTAGTGTAGATAAACAGAACATTTCCACACATGGATACAGCATATCTCCATTGATCATGCAGATGACACCCAGAATGACCCTCCGAGGTCACGAGACTGTGTTTGGTGCCAGCAAGTCATTTCATCTTCCTAGGGTGCCAGTTGTTCACCTCACCAATACTGATCTGTAACAAAGAACACTGGCACACATACACAGATACTTCAAGGTTGGTTTAGGTCAAGCTCTAGCTCTGACCAGAAATTTCCCCAAAACATACTGATAGCATGTTTTTGTCTCTCAGTAAGAGGTACAGACTGGAACTGAACAATATCCACTATTATTCTCTAGTATATAAATATAGAAAACAAGTAAATGCATGGAGAGAACAAATTGCATTAAACAGACATTAAATTATATAACTAAGTACATATAAACTTGAAGTCATTCAAATTATTTAATATATAAAAGAATAAATAATACCTTGATTATAAATCACTCATTACATTGAAGCAGCAGTGGATTCCAGAATCCACCCCCTTCACTGGTGTGTAAATCATGTTCATCTACATTGAGTGGGTTAGATCTGTGACAGTATGGTTTGCATTTGACAACGATATAAACAATCAAGCAGTTTCTGTAGTATATAAAGTTTAAGCAAATAACCATAACAGAAATCCTTTATATTTAGGCTCAGAGAACTGTACATCTATGCAGATAAAAGACATGCTTATAGTTGGAAGTTTGGTTCTATTTGTCATGCTGTGATATGGAGGAATACAAATCTGTATAAAGTTTCGTAGAATTATAGCAGTTTGGTTTAAGAGCAAGCATAATCGAGACATCCCAGTACCAGAAAAATTGGACGGGAGAATTTAAAGCCGTTTATATCATCCAGCCCCAGATGCATCCCTTTTATTTGCTTAAACATTTGATGTATTTTATGTTAAGCCAATAATCCATGAGTTTTGTTTTTACTCTTAATAGCTCTTTGCTGAAACGGAACAAAGCAAAAACAATTAACTTCACAAGCAGAGCAATTTATACATGAAGTATTCGTCATAAGCTCTTTTAAAGGAAGAGATGTGTGGCTCTTAAAAGAGCCTTTGGGTCGCTCAGGGAATCGGTTGACTCTACTTGGAGCTGGTGTACTTGGTGACGGCCTTGGTGCCTTCAGACACGGCGTGTTTGGCCAGCTCCCCGGGCAGCAGCAGACGCACGGCGGTCTGGATCTCTCTCGACGTGATGGTGGAGCGCTTGTTGTAGTGAGCAAGACGAGACGACTCACCGGCGATGCGCTCGAAGATGTCGTTAACGAAAGAGTTCATGATACCCATCGCCTTAGAAGAGATACCAGTATCAGGATGGACCTGCTTCAGGACTTTGTAGACGTAGATAGCATAGCTCTCCTTCCTGGACCTCTTGCGCTTCTTCCCTCCTTTACCGGCAACCTTCGTGACGGCCTTCTTGGACCCCTTCTTAGGCGCGGACTTGGCTGGTTCAGGCATGATGCTGCGAGATACTAGAGCTGAAGAATCAAAGTGAGCTCTAAACGCAATGTAGAGGCTTTTATTCACTACCCTATGCTAATTTTCTAAGAGATATGGGACCCTCTGATTGTCTGTTTTCATAGGCCAAACCCATACAATCGTATTTCATTGGACAACTCAAAGCATCACGAGCGGAATGAGGGCCAATCACATGCGGTTAAATGATAGCCCCGCCCACCGCCCTGTGTTTGAACGACGCACTGACTCAGTTTCCTTTGTTTCATTTCCCGCTCTTTTTTATTATTAATAGTTTGAGAAAATAAGAGCTTCTAGACAAATCTTGTGCAACACTGTGTCATTAAAAAAAACTTATAGATACATTTAAAGTTTTGTAGGAAGGAGACCAATGGACCAATAACGGTCAGACACCCTTTAAAACAGCTTTCCTCTGAACTTGGAGCTGTTTAAACTTTATTGATAGTAGATAAATTACTATTTGTGTAAAATATCATTTAGTTTGTTTTCTGTATTATATGGTTAACTTGGGTCCCATTCTGATCTAATTGTCTTTGCTCGTTTTGTCAAACATATCTTATTTAACGATCGGTAGCTGGATAAACATCGTTTAATACAAAAGGTCTTCGTGCACCATTTATACCAACATATTTTGGGTATCTTCTGTCGGTTAAAAATAACGAAAAGATGCTGATACTTTCAATGCATTCCGGTGTACCGTTATTCAGGAGTTCATTAATGAAGTTCATTCTCGGTGCAGGAAACAAAGCATGACCAGTTTTATGATTGACATGACTAAAACATTGCCTCTTTATGTGATGGTGTGGGTGGCTCTTAAAAGAGCCGTTGGGTTGGTTTAGTTTTTCCTGATTTCAGGCGTTTAACCTCCGAAGCCGTACAAGGTGCGTCCCTGTCGCTTCAGCGCGTACACAACATCCATGGCGGTGACGGTCTTTCTTTTGGCGTGCTCGGTGTAAGTGACGGCATCGCGGATAACGTTCTCCAGAAACACCTTCAACACACCGCGAGTCTCCTCGTAGATCAGACCGGAGATGCGCTTAACGCCACCACGGCGAGCCAGACGACGAATGGCGGGTTTGGTGATTCCCTGGATGTTATCGCGCAGAACTTTACGGTGACGCTTAGCGCCTCCTTTCCCCAGACCTTTACCGCCTTTACCTCTTCCAGACATGTTGAACTGAATTATATCAAACGAAGACAATAAGTGAATAGTGCAGTGCTACAAGGATACCGTTAACATTTGCTTACAGGACCTGAGAGAAACCAGCGCCATGCCACGCCCCTCCCCTCAATATATTTAGAGCACAAAACGTCACACTGATCTAACGATGGCTGTCCTTTGTTTAATATTAAAACAGTTTTATTAGATTCATATGACAAATAGGATATTATGAGATCATATACAGAGGGTTTTTGGGTCCGTGTATCTTTGGCCATTTAATTTCCCTTATAAAAACGGGTGTTAAAAATCAAAAAACGGCTCCTTTTTCTTTTTTTAAACTAAACAAAAACAAGAATTCAGCTTGATTTTTCGTTTTCTCGTTCAGAGGGAGAAAAATGAATAAACGTGGGCGGGAATTATACGCCCCTTTCTGCTGATTGGTCAGCCGAAGATCAAACTGTTCCGTCATCAGTTCTTCCTCAATAAAAGTCGAAGGAAAACAGAAGAAGAGGAGGGTGTAGGAGCTTCTCGGCGTCGTTTCTCGGAGTCTACGGCGGTTGACATAAACTGGTTTGTGACTGGGTCGAGATGATTTCTGAGGGAGTTAATGAAGATGCTGACATGGAGTTTGATGACTGGAATTTAGTAAGTAGTGGGAAAGGACGAGAAAAGAGGAAACGTGGATGAAATGAAGGGAATACGGCAGCAAGCCAATCCGCAAAAAGATTGTGAGAGAGTAATTTAAAGTAATTCTGAAATTCAGAAAGAAAGATGGGCATGTTAATCTAAGTCCAATAATGTTGTCTAGAGAATTGAAGAAAAAGTTAGAAGTGGATATGGCTAAGATTTTGAAAGATGGAAGTCTGTTAGTAATATGTAAAACCGAAGAACAAAAAAACAAAGATGTAAAAATCGACAGTATATGCAAGAAAATGGTGAAATTAAGATTCTAGGTGAGAAAAGATTAAAGCAGGGAGTGATAACAGGCATTCCAATCAATGAAGACCTAGAAAAACTCAAACAAAGTATATCTGGAGGTGAAGTGAGTAGAATAAAAAGGGGAACGGGGAAAGGATTGATAGTTTATCAGTTCTTTTAGAGTTTCAAGAAATCAGTGCTTCCAGAAAAAGTCAAAATTGGATATATGAGCTTCTCCGTGAGGCCTTATATTCCTCCCCCACTTCGCTGTTATAGTTGTCAGAGATATGGACATATAGCAGCGGTATGCAAATAGCAAATAGGTGATCATAGAATTGAAAACTGGAGAGAGTGCACAAGATAAGTGCTGTAATTGTGGTGGACAACGTAGGGTAACACAGTGGATGCGATGTAAGGAAGAGAGCTGTGGAATTTGAGCAAGTGAAAGCTGTAAACAACAGCAGTTATGCAGAGGCAGTGAAGAAGGTCCAAGAGCAAGGGAGAAATTATGACATTGACAAAGACAAACACATCTCGAGACCAGCGGTTGGTTAAGTAGAGGAAACCAGCACAACGCTGACAGCAGAAAAGCTGATTTTGTCAATTGCTTATGTAATTAATTGTTCGGATCAAGTCATACACAAAACAGATCAAATTAAAATAATTGGGAAAGGAGCTGAAAAGTTTTTGGGAATGAAAAATATATCTTGGGAAAATATTAATAAAAGACTGGAAGTGGATGGGAAGCTGGGAGGTGCAAGTGATAAGACAACTTGAATATTCACTGAAAAAAAATGATACTTTGGACCAACCTAAAATAATTACTGTAATATGTTACAGCTAAATTTATTAGTTTTACGCAAGCTATATTTTTAATTTGGTTGAAACTTTACAATTTAATTTAATATCAATCAAAATAGTTCTTCTGCCCAAGATAAAAAATTACATTCACACAAAGTTAAAATATTGTTTATTATAGAGGCCATGAATCATTTTTCTTACTTTGGTACAACTTAAATTTTTAGTTTGGTCTAAACGAAATAAAATGCTGTAATATTGTTACAAGCTATTTTTTTTTAATTTACTCAAATTTCTGGTTCAGTACAAACAATATTTTTGAATAATACTGTAATCATATTTTCTTTAGCCACAAGACAAAACTACTATAATATTTATTTTTGCTGTTACAACTGAACTTTTACCATGAACAAAAGCTAAACTTGCTTTAATATAAAAGAAAAACGTACATTTAAAATAAAACAAAAATTGTTTGTCAGTAAATCTAGTTGACTTACTATAAATAAAGACAGGAATGTTCTCTCAAAAGACCTTAATGTTTGTGATATCATTGTCTTTTTACAGGGTATATGCAGGAATCCTGAAGTTAATTTCAATACCTTTTTGAAGACCATCTCAAAGTATTTTAAGACCTCATCGCACTTCAAGTTCTAATCAGCAACAAACCTTTAACTTAATAAACAGTTGTAGTTTGCAAATAAATCTATAGAGCACAACCATACAACAGAGCTCAGATAAGCTCGGAAGAAACAAATCTCAAAAGCAAAGGCAAGGTTTATTAAAATATACATTAACAAAGAGCAACAGTGAATCATATACTGATTTAAACTCCTGACATGTGCCTCAGTTCATTTGATTTTCTTTCAATAAACTTTTTAGTTGGCTCCAGATCATTGAGTTTTTCTTTGTGTCTACTCCTCAAGGTGTTGGATTTGGTGATCAGTTGGGCCATTAATGACCCAGATTTTCCCTCTGCCTGCTCTGCTAGCTGATCTGCATCTTTTTGCAGTGTGTCGCACACCTCTCAAGACTTTTCACTTCTTTTTCAGAACTTCTAACTCGTCTTCAGCTTCTTTCCTCTTGAGGCTCTGTCTGGTAGTCTCTTCTTCCTATCTTGTTCCAAGTGAATCCTGTACTTTGACCTCGTAGAGGCTACAGAAGCCAGGAGCTCCTTAGTCAGAGGTACCTTTAGAGCACCCCCACAGGCACTGACCTTGTCGCAAATCAACCTCAGAGCCTCCATCGACTCTTCAAGGATGTTGCAGGTTTCGACCTGCTTGTTGACTGAGAATCCTCTTTCTACTGTGGCTTGTCCATGGGAGAGAATTAGAAGGCTCAGATAGAACTTACGAAAGCATAACTACAATAAGAACATACCAGACAGTATTTTATACCTGAAACAAACAAGTGCTGAATGCTGAACAAACAAACACACAGACACACACAGAAATAATGAAATGCTAGTAGACTACACTTACTTTAATGTGATGCAACAGGTCCTGAGCTGTTCCGTGTCCCAGAAATTGAGAGCCCAGATACCTGGATTGGACAGTCATCATCCCAAAAACGAACATGTACTTCAAGCTGCTGCTTCTTTGTTGAGTGATTGAGAGACTCGTCAAACATTAACACAAACGGGCCCGCTTTGTTAATGGTGTCAACGAGCTGCTGCTTAAAGAAGGTTGCAAGCCCGAATCTCATGATTTAACCAGTTTTGTCCTTGCCACAGGTGAATGTCTTAGCTATGTCCGAATCCGGAAACATTGACTTGAAAATCTCAGAAATACCCTTGTTTGAGTTCAGTGAGTGGTGATTCACCGCAGTATTGAGACACCAGATAACCTCCGTGCGCATCGTTGATGTGCCGCCCATAGCCACCCTGATGTCGGCCGATGATGGGGCAGAGGTCGCTGTCGTAGCTGTTTTGACAAGTTCAGCTGTCGTGTTAGGTAGTGGTGTTGCTGTTGGAGCACAGAAACTGGCGATGGACAGCTGCGACTGCTCTCTGCGGCCAACGGCGGCCTTGTGGCTAGCACCGTACATGTGGGACTTGACAGCGTTGATGCCCATCGAGGCTATGCTAATTTTCTTTTTACAATATGTACAGTAAGCCTCATGGTTGTTTTCAGCGACAGGCTTCAGCCATTGTTTAAACTCATTATTCTCCAACCAGGAGTCTGCAAATTTACATTTCCCCATTTCGGAGTCTGTTTCGCGACGTGTGGAGGGCGACACATCACCTAAACGCGCATTTTGCTAAATACGTGACGTCACCCGTAGACGGCACGCGCGCCCCGAGCCGATCTCACTGACCGAGCACGCCGTTGTTTTTTAATAGTTATGGGGATGAAAATAAATATATTCATGAATACTTTTTGGAGTCAAACTCTTTTGACAAAGCTTGAACAAAATTTAATACCTCATAAAATTGTGATTAAGACTTTTTAATACCTTTTAAGGGCCTTAATTTTCTCAAAATGGATTTATCAACTTTTAATACTTTTTAAGACCCCGCGGACACCCTGTTTTAAAAGATGCATCACCTTCACTGTTGTCAAATTGTACTGCCAGTAAGGCAAGCCGGTATGCGTTTTACACATCAACACTTGAGGAATAAAGTAAATGGTCTTTTCAAGACCTTTTTCTTTTTTTAAACCTTATGTAAACTTCCTCTAAATGTAAACACATTAATGTAAAACTGTTTTGTACACCTCTCCTTTAAAACTTGAGATATGTAATGTAATAACATTAAGCAGTATAAACACAGACCTTGTAACAGTCTTAAAACTTGGATATCCTTAGACAAAATTACCAGGATGTATGAATGTCACATTATTTTGAACCATTACAAATGCAAAATCAACCGTTCTGTAACCTCAACCACAGTAATGTGGTATGTAAAACTTTTCTACAACTCTCTTTTAAGACTTGGTGTAAAATATAGTTAACAGTTAAAACTTGGCTATCCTTTGACAATGACCTATGTATATAAATGCCATTGTATACATGCATGTATGAATATCAATCATTAAAAATGAGAAATCAAGAGAACAAAAAAACTAAACAGTTCGAATGCTTGGGGTGCAATCCATGAACAAAGTTTGATCTTGAGTGCCTAAGTCAGTTTTAGAAAAACATCACCACTATTGCTGCCATTGTAAATTTTGCAATAAAATGTTCAGTTGATATCAGTGCCTCAATATTTATAAAACAGAAACAGCTGTTAACTTGTTTAACATATATATCACTTATATTAACAATGGTCCCTTTTTGGGTCAAATTTATTTGAATACAAGCTATAACACAGAATAAAATGTATCCTGTATCCAAATGTCTTCTTTGATTTATCCGATATTTAGAGCTTGGCACTCAGACTGAACACTCTGCATGTCATTTTCTTGGGTTCTATCCATGAACATTTTCTGCAGTGCATCAAAGGTGTATTTGAGCTCACTTGGATAGCTCAAATTTAAAACATAGATGAGCCCAAACAACATGGCACATGCATATGGGACTGATGGCAAGTCATTAAGGACCTCCACACCTTCAATGACAATCCCAATGTGATGTGGTGGCTGGAGAGGATCCTCATTTTCCTTGATGACAAACACTGTCATTGTACATCTCTCAAGCTCAGTTTCAGCTTCATCCTTCTGAACAAGGACAAAGACAAGACATTTATTACAAAGTTATTTTGATAAAATCAGTGCCTGCTGTGTCTATATAAAAAATATGTACACAAAAAAACTCCCAATCAAATCTCAAAAAACAAATTGGAGGTCTAGTAATAAAATAATGACTTGCAAAGTTCAGCAGATACTCATGTCAGCTCTTCCAAATATTTTTCTCATAGAAACTAGACTATCACAAGTAAAGCATTGGTACAAGTTTTATATAATATCTTTATTCAAAATGTTTTAAATAGTTTAGTTTAATACAGTAGTATACATAATTCAACCAAGACTCACTATACTGTTAAAAGATACAACTGCCTTGTGTACTCATATTTTCATTCATTTCAGAATCTGGCCACAGACTGACACATTCCACAATACAATATTTGGATACAATATACATTTTATGACCAGCCTTTCACTGCTCCATCTGCACTGCTGCTGCTCTGAAGTAACACATATTTAGATTCAAGATTCAATATACAGTGTTCTACAAAATATAATGCACAATACATTAACCAGCACAGAGATAGTTATGTGGTCAGTTAGCTCTTTTTTAACCCTTGTGTTGAAAACCATAAAACACTTTTGGTGTTCCCTGTCACAGCCTACAAAAAAATAGCTTATAAATCTCTCATTATGCTATATTATCACTAAATATTGGATTCAATCTTTTTGTCATCTTGTTTTCTTTCAATTAGGACTGTTTTGTATTTATTTTTGAACTGATTAATCGTAGATTAATGAGTAAATGAAATGACAAATTGATGAGTAAAAAAGGCATTATTTGTGAATAATTTTGGAAATATTAAATCAAATATGAAAAGTTGCTCTGTTGATCACACTAGTCTACTTTAATGTTTAACCAGGAAGTTTGTTTTTGAAATGCTTTTATTTTGTACAAAATGGCACAGAGTCACAGGTGGTGTTCCCGGTCAAAAATGACCGGCCATTGAATGTGTGTTACTTGCGGGAACAATGGAATCATTAAGGAGTATCAGCTTAATGTGGGTACAATGATGCCTGGACAGATGTATGAGATTAAATATGTATATATGAGTATTTTGATCAGACCTGAGACCACGTTTAAAAGTAAACAATGTGATGTTTCAACTCATCTAAAGCTTAAGTGATTAATGCAAAACTACTTACCAGATACTCCTTGATAAGTTTGTCCACATCTTCCCCAAGGTACACAATAAGGCATTTCAGCAGACACTCCCTTTTTTGATTCACCTCGAGGCTCTAGGTGAGAGCGCAAACACACAATTGTGCATTTTCACTGATGCAAACAATACACAATGTACACAATTGTGTGCTCAGAGTTATAGTAGTTGTATAGTTACAAAAGCTTTGGAAAAAAAAGGAAGTTAAAAGGCCTAATCTAATTCCGTAACTTGTTGACAAAATGAACACTGTTTCTTCTATTATGTGATACAAGTAGTACAATTTGATGTGTTGTGCAAGTACATACCTGATCAAGAACATTCAGAATATTCTGGGTCTTCTCTCTAACAACTCCTCCCTTGTTTCTGACGATCTTTATTAGCTTGCTGTGGTACTTGTCCAGAGAAGCCAGGAATCGCGTTAGAAGTGGAATAGTTGTTATTTGTATAAATTCAGCATTGATTTTAAAAAATGAAAACAAAAGAATACTAAATGCAAATGTAAATACAACTGTGTGGTGTGTAAGATCTTGGGTTTGACATCAGGTGCCAAATGTGCATTTTGGCTCAATTTTCAGTTTCTAATGACGGGATAATAATTTACTTTACAGATCATCACTGATATATTGCCATTATTTTAAAAAAAGTAACTTGCTTCATCCAGTGTAAACAGTGCGGGCCTGCCTTCGCAGGTAAAAAGTGGCCTCTCCTCTCTTAGGTCTCTTGACTTTTTTTGCTGGGAATCCATCCTCTGGAGCTTTAGACTTAAGGGAATTTACAAGTATTTCAGAACACCCAAGGCCCTTCAGCTGAGTTCGGTAGTTGCCCATTTTTGTCTTCAGCTGCTGCTTCCACCCGTAGCAACCATTGTATGAGCCAGGTTCAGAGAGGCATGGGTGTTTCTTTATTAGTGCCTCAGCAACGAAGTCAACAACTGTTGGGTAGGCTTTGAACTTGAATATCTCTTCTGCTAACTTTTCCAAAATATCTGACTTTGTTTTTGAACTCAGTGTCAACCTTGTGCTGTTTGACCTAAACACAGCATTTCCCTTTTCTAACTGTAGTTCAGTGTCATAGGAGAATGTTGGTATCAGAAACTCACGTGGCCACATCTGAGTTCTTGTAGAGACCGAACTAGAGGGTGTGGACAGCAGCTCTGTGTCATCTGAATGAGCAGACACTATATCATCACAGACAGTGAGAGTAATTACTTGGCTACAATCATCAGTTATTGAGTTGCCAAATCCTCAAGTTCCGCAGTAGATTTCAAGTTCACTAGTGCATCTCCAAAGTCTCTGTCTTGGTACTGCAGTCTTAAATTGCCATTTAACCCACACACTTTCCTGACTTCATCCATAAGCTGCTCCATTGACTCTGGAATGCCATGAGGCAGAATTAGCTTCCTGGTGTCATCAGGATTCAGAATAACCCGCAACCTGGCTGGCCTTTTGACTGCCATGTCTGCCCATCCAAAAGGATCTAGTCAAAACAAGAAAAGAAACAGTAGTATTAGCTGTAGTACAAAATTGGCCAAAACTTACATTAAATTCATATTCACAAATTCATTGATTAACAAATATCTTTTGACAATTCTGGTGAAAAAAGAAGAAATTTCAGTCAATATTATTTAGGAAATTCTGAATATTTGTTTAAATCAATCTGCTAAGGCCTTATGTGATCTTAGCAGTTTAATTTGTACATTAGAAAAAGGACAGCAAATGTCTTTTTCATTAGTGATATGCCTGCATGGATAGTAGAATTAAAATTGCCATGAATAACTTTTGTACCGTATACAAGCAGGCCTTTGAAGATTGATTTCACAAGCTAAAGTACTAATTCATTTAAGTGCAGAAGGTATTTTTCATTTACTTGTGTGGTATTTAGAAGGTGTACTATCTAACAATTAATATTATACACTGAATACTAGCCATGTAATTCATAGTTTAACAGGGAACCATTTAATGAAGTCTCTGATGCCCAATACATTTTCTAATTAAACAAAAAAAAAAAACTGTTCAGCTATGAATTAAATAGCGTGTTAGTGTATTGCACAGATACTACATACAATATCTGCTAATTTTATCAAATTAAAATGAGATCAAAAGTAACTAAATGTGGCAAAGTGAGGAATTATGAAAAACCACAGTACTATGACTATGCCACCTGGGAACCCCAGCCCAGGAACACCAACTCAATGAACCCAATAAATAGGCTACACAGATTTTTCCCGGAACAAAACAAGAGACGTGGATGCAAAAATATATACATTTTTATTTTATCAATATTTAATAAATAATTCAAGAGACAATAAAGCAATATTCAATATTTTAAAAGTTAGTGCTGGACAGTGTGAAATTCACATATATTAACAATACAACAAAAATACAAAGTTACTTATACTTCAAGGGCAGTACACACACAAAAAGAAAATACAAAATAGGAATGAGGTTTGCCAGTCAAGGGAGACTTGAGACACCAGCAACACTCAAATAAGTAGAGAAAAAAAAGAAAAAAAAAAGGTATTAACCAAATCAATACATCACCACACACACACCTGTGCACATGCACAGCACACAAAAATAACCCAAGAGTCAAGCCCCGCCCCTCTTGATATTGAACACTCGATTCCTAAGGAAAACAACAAACCAAAAAAACAACAAATACAATTTAAAGAAAATACTAAATAACAAAATACACAACCCTTAGGGTATCAACACAAGTAGGAAGATTAATCAAACGTAACAGAAAATATAAACCAAAAGATTATACAAAGAAAACAATTAAAGAAAATCAACGAAAATACAAACAATCACACTCCCCTTGTAAATACTGTCACGGGGTGAAAAATCACACGACAAGGATAGCTTCAAACAAGGTGCCCGGAGGGTGGATTTATTTACAAAGTGACAAAAAAAAACCCTGTGAAGGATGAGGGTGCTCCAGTGAAGTGCGTGCTCTCTTCCTTGAGGGGCAGCGAGTCCGGGCTCTGCTCCTGGGAGGCTGATCGGTCACCTGCTGCTGTCTGGAGAAAAGATAGAGAACAGGCGTTAGAGTTCTGTCTCATGGAGAGGTCTCTCTCCTCTGGCAAAACCCATGTGGCTTATGTAGCCGTTGCTTGATGGACTGCAGCTGGGACCAATCAGCCTGTGACGAGGGCGGGCAGGTGCTCCTCGTCTGTTTCCAGGGCGACGCTGATGAGTCCTCGGTGCTCCGGAAGGGTCCGGTACTGCCAGTGGCCACTAGGTGTGGAAAAAGCAGTTTTAGACCTTGCATTTTCAGAGAGAGGTACCTGCCAGTAGCCCTTGGTGAGATCCAACGTTGAGATGTACCGGGCCCCAACCGATCCAGTAGCTCATCGACCCTAGGCATGGGGTATCCATCAAATTTGAGGCGACGGAAGTCATTGCAGAAACGAAGGGTGCCGTCAGGCTTTGGGACCATCACGACCGGGCTGGACCACGGGCTGCGTGAAGGTTCTATCACCCCTAACTTCAGCATTTGTTGTACTTCCTCCTCAATAGCCTGCCGACGAGCCTCAGGGACACGGTAGGGCCGCTGCCTGACGATGACTCCTGGAGGCGTGTGGATGTCATGCTGTAGGACGCTGGTCTGCCCGGGGAGAGAAGTGAACACATCAGAGAACTGGCCTATCAGGTGCTGCAGCTCCCCCTTCTGGGCAGCCGGAAGATGGGGGTTGACGTCTACCACCACGGGATCGGAGGTGGCGAGGGCGGCGAGCTGGTCTCTAGTCCCGACCCATTTCTTAAGGAGATTGATGTTGTACAGCTGCTCGGCTCTCCTTCTTCCCGGCTGCCGCACACGGTAAGTAACCAGCCCAATTCTCTCCAGCACCGTATAGGGGTCCTGCCATGTGGCCAGGAATTTACAGGCAGCGTTGGGGACTAGGACCATTACTCGATCTCCGGGCTGGAACTCCCGTGGTTGGGCGGCCCGGTTGTAGTGGCGCTGTTGGGCCTGCTGCGCTTTCACCATATGCTCCCGTACTATTGGCATGACTCGGCCGATCTTCTCCCTCATCTGTTTCACGTGGTCCACCATGGAGCGAAGGGCTGCAGGCTGTTGCTCCCAGGCTTCCTTCGCCACATCCAGGAGGCCGCGTGGTTGCCGGCCGAAGAGGAGCTTGAATGGGGTGAAACCAGTTGAGGCCTGGGGAACTTCGCGGATCCCGAAGAGGACATAGGGTATCATGAGGTCCCAGTCACGCTTGTCCTCTGCGACCACACGTCTCAGCATCTGCTTCAGGGTCTGGTTAAACCGTTCCACCAAGCCGTCGGTCTGGGGATGGTAGACGGTCGTCCTCAACTGTTTCACCCGAAGCAGCCTGCAAAGGTCAGCCATTAGCCGGGACATAAAGGGGGTACCCTGATCGGTCAGGATCTCTGCTGGGATGCCGACTCGGCTGGAGAGCAGGAAAAGCTCCTGGGCGATGGCTTTGGCAGTGGCCTTTCGTAGTGGGACCGCTTCTGGATACCGGGTGGCGTAGTCGACAATCACCAGGATGTGCTCATGTCCCCGGGCAGACTTAGGCAGCGGCCCCACAATGTCCATCCCAATGCGCTCGAAGGGCACCTCGATTATGGGTAGAGGGATCAGCGGACTGGGGGGAGGCGTCCTGGGAGAAGTCACCTGACAGGTTGGGCAGGCTTGGCAGAACTGCTTCACTTCGGCGTCCAGGCCTGGCCAGTGAAAGCCGCTGAATGATGTTAGCGGCCCCCAGATGTCCTGCCATGGGGTGTGAATGTGCGAATTCTAGTACGGTCTCCGTCCTCGTGCGAGGCACGACCAACAACGATTTCTCCTCCCCCCTTCGCTGAGCGACACAATAGAGCAGGCCATTCTGGACAATGAAGTGTGGGAGAGGATGTGGGCCAGGCTGAGCTTCCTTGCCCTCAATGACGCAGACCTGGGTTCAACAGTGCTTCAGCCTGTCATCCTCCCGTTGTTCCTTGGCGAATGAGCCCCCACCCGTCACCTGTTGGAACACATCATAAAACGGGTTAGGGAGGGGGACTCACCATCTCTCCCGCTGTCTGAGGCCAGAAGGACGGGGCGCTGGTGAGGTTCCCTAGTCTGCCTCCGTCTTCGCCAGCTCCCTCTAAGGCTGGCTGGCGGCATCACAGCGGCCAGCAGGCGGTCAAACCCGGGCCAGTCTCTCCCGAGCAGCACAGGAACCGGAAGATCCTTCATCACACCTACTTCCACCTACCCGACAAGCTACTTGTCCCTGTGGTTATAGGAAGGAAGGCTGTAGACTTCGTATGTGGGGACAGAACGTTCGACTGAACCAGGCTTACGGCACTGCCGGAATCCAGGATGGCCCGAAACGGCTTCCCGTTGACCCTGACGTCAGCTTCTGGAGCTCCCACTGGCAGATTGCTGTGAACAATGCAGCCAGCCAGCCAGGTTCGTACAGGAGGTGCGGAGGCCTCCGTTGGCATGGGCTCGTCCCACGGTGAGGGAGCCGCTGGCCTGTCTATTTGTCGCTGAGGGCCCTTCGACGCGTGCAGCTCCAGGACCACCTTCCGGAGAAAGGCGGCGCTCGTTCCCCTGCCTCCCGCTGTAGGGCAGCATCTGCCAGCTCGATGGCCTCGACGAGTTCCAGGGTGTTGCTTGGGTTCCTCATCCCGACCGCCTGTCGGTGCGAACGGGGAAGAGCACAAAGCACACTCCCCAAACCTTAACCAACCCATAGTAGGTTGATACCCTCTATCTCTGACTGTGATAGGCTCACGCCATAAACTTTAACCAACCAATAGTAGCCCAAGACTAAAACACCCATACTGCCACATAAAGGTTAAGGGGACATTCTTAGAAAAGAGGGTGCATTATCTTAAAATCAAACAGACATTTATAAAAAAAAAAAAAAAAATTAGAAAGTGTTTTTTTTTTTTTTTTTAAATAGTCTTATTTGTACATTAGTAACCCCAAACCCATATACAACCTTATGTGTGTATTTATCTCTTCAGAGAGATGAGGCGCTGACCACCAACCACGTAATGAACCAGAGGGTAGAGATCTGTCAGCTCATGCACCCCAACAAGCCTTAGTTGTGTAGTAGTAGAAGACATAACCAAGGCATAAGATCGATAATGTTCCAGGTACCAGGCATCCAATTTTTTGACAATGAAAATGAGTGTCTCTTGTAGAACAATCATGTGAACAATTTCACAAAACTCAGGAAGTCCAGCCAGTGACCCATGGGCTACCACCATTCCAATCCTATAGTTGAAGCCGTTGTAGGATACATGTTTTGCACGGTCCACAGTGTCCAAATGTGGGTACTTCTGTTTCACAGCCTGTGCAATATCCTCATTGATAACATCAAGTGGAAGTGTGGATACATCAGCAACTTCTAAAGGTGGCTTAGAGAATCTACACATGTACAGATTATATGCAGTCTGAAATTGGTGCCTTTGAGCTAACAAATACAGTACATTTTTGTAACAGTTTGTATGATGAATTACTCTTTTAAAGGAGCTATGTTTTGCTTCAAATCTTATAGTCCATAGAGCAACAAGGGGTCCAAACTGGCGTATCAACCCCGGATAATGTTCCAAATAATGATGTTTAGGCAGAATTATTTCATGTGGGAAAACTTCTTGGAACACTGTCCTGTGTTCTGATATTTTTAAGTCAAGATAAGAAATAGAGTCCTCAGTGTGAAAAGGTGCAACAACTAGTTGTACAATGTCCTTTAATTCACAGAGCACTTGCCATGCTGGTTCATTTGAAGGTACTCTGCTTCCGATCAAAAGAGGAAGAAATCTCAACAGGCTCCAATTCTCGTGTACATTTCCTCCAATTGTTTTCCTTGTAGTGTACGAGAGGGGCACAACATGCGGACGGTTTGCCTTATCTGTCCACTTCAATGGAAATGTTGTTATTGCTTCGTTCAGATTGGCTAATGTCAAATATTTTTTAGAAATTAACACCATAAGACAAAGACCAATCTCAACAGGGACAATTCCTTCAAAGATATCATGAGCTATATCTGGGGGGAAACTCTGTGTCACACTGAAATATGACAGATTTTCCAACAGCGCACACTTCTTTTTCACACCTAAATGACTAAACAATGAATTTTCTTCAATAGCTTTAAGATGAGAAGTATGAACGTCCTTGCTTCTTGCACAAAAAACTCCTGACTTGACTTCTTTTGTTTGAATGTCTACATTTTCTGCTGTACAAAATCTGCAAACATATTTCCCTGAAAAACTTTCCACAAAACCTGCAATACCGTGGGCCCCGAGATGCTATTACACAATGAACAAACCCTTTAATGCTTTTTCCCAATTTGGCAATAAACAGTCCTTCTACTTCCAATGTAATAAGATCATCTACAAAGGGCTTCAATACACTTTCATAACCATAGCACTTAACATCTTCACTACGAATAAGTGCAGCTAAATATATATTAGACAGCGATGAGTGACAACTAGCAGGTAAGTTCCCCAATGTCCAATATACTCCACAGATTTTATGTTTTTTTCTGGAGGTGCCGAGGGGATTACAGATTTCAAAATCATCTACATACAAAATAAGTGAAATAGCACACTCCTTTGACAATTGCAAATTTTCTTTGTAATTAATACCGTCATAAAAGGAATTATATTGAATTTCATCAGATTTAATTTGATGGTGAGATTTCAAGTTGATTGCTTTTTCCAAAAACGTTTGACAACTTAGGATCTGCTGTAAAGATTTTAGAATAGAAATGTATTGAAAAGATTTTCTGTTTTGGGAGTCGAGCACATATTCTATAGGTTCTACAATATCAAAATGTTTTTTGTAGAACGCCTTTCGCTTCCAAGCAGTCGAAAGTGGGCCATGACCACCAAATGAAGCTGACAAAGGATTTGACTTACAAAGAGCAGATGCTATTTCTTGCAGAACAGTTTCATCTACTGATGACATTCTGTAAGTGCTGAGATATGGTTTGATGGATAAGAGGGACAGAAGCAGTGCTTATTAAATAGTCAAACTCTTGCAAAAGTTCATCAACAGCCACACTAGAAACTAGATAAATATGTTCTAGCTTTAGTAAGAGAGAGGCAACTTTGAGCTCAACATTACGTGGCAAATCATTTAAAGCCTGATCATCCAAACTAAAATCAGTTACGTTTTCTGTACGTAAATCCTCTGAGAGCTCAGTACAAACACTATCAATCTGGATACTGTTAGAAATATGACTTTCAACAGAAATATGTGGGCTTGACCCCTGTTTCTCAAGTATTCCAAGCTTTAAATCATTAACTGAACAATCCTTATGCTTTCAGCTTCTATGAGTTCGAAATGAACCATAAATATTTGTTTTGTATGAACACCCCTGAAACACACAATCAACTGTTTCACTGTTTTTCAGATGCTGTGCTATATGTTTAAAATAGTCTTTCAAATTGGAATGTTGATTAGAATTGCATAAGAGACATTTTAACGTGGTCAGATGAGTTTGTGAGGAGGGATGATGACTTCTTGATAAGTGGCTCAAAAGTGCCTTCCACGTCTTGCAGGTACAAGGACAGTTGAAATAGATGGCGTCCATAATGTCTGTGTTCAAGCTTGTAATGTTTAAGGAGCTCGGATCTTCGTGAAACAGAAGTACCACAGCCCTTGCATTTCCACATTCATTCGAAGACTAGGAAATAAAAAAAGCATGGTACATTTGCATTTAATTTATAGAATCAGTTTGTTGTCAATACTTCTTTAAGCAAGGCTTTTTAAAGCTTTTTCTAAGTAAGAAGTTATTAATTTCATATTACTAGCTATTTGTAAAGAGTATTTAAATTAAGTGAATAGTTTTTTTTACTGTGTGATACACAAAATCCATAGCGTTTTCTTTTTTGGCACAATAACAAATCATTCTCTTTAACTAATGTTTTAGATACATTTAAGGACATTTGAAGCTGCATGAAATAACTTAGCATTTTATTAATTTATTTATACTGTCTGGTAAAAGAAACCACATTTAATTGGGTGGGTAACTTCTAGATTAGTTTTGATTTGGGGTTATTTGTAATAAAAAATGTAATAAAAAAAATATCAAATAAATTAAATACTGACATGAAGTGAATCTTCCATTGTATTTTCATACTATTATGTAATGTCTATAATATTAGCAAGGATACCTCTGTGGTAATGTCCAAGCTATTCTCTAGTGTTAGTCATTCCTATTTAAAAATACATGAAAATAATGTTCACAGTTGTATTCTTTGGGACTCAGGAAACAAAATCAAACCTGTAAAACACAAAGGAAAAGTTGAAATTTCACATTTTTGTTTGTTGTCGGGGCAGTTAACACTATCCATAATAATCACTAGACTGTAATTATTAATTAGACCTTAGACATACTGGTGATATTGTACTATACTGCATTATGCTGACAGGTGAAACAATGGAATATGAATTATTCCTCTTAAATCAGAACTCATTTTCTAATTCAATACATTTCATTAATGCAAAACTGTCAATCACCTACTATCAATCCCACCCTTTTTTTGCTAATCTGGGATGTGTTTCCCGTAAAACGACGTAAACTCGCTGCTTAACTACCATAGTAAGATGCATTGTTGAATAAATCAACTTGCTAGTCACGACTGTTTCCTGCAACCCTATTGTCGCAATGTGTTCGTTCAGCCACGTTAGTTAATGATGTCACGCACGTGGTGGAGTAAAACCTTCTTTTAATTAATCTGTGTAAGATGGACTTAATCGTAGATGTTTTGCTATAGATTATGGACATGGCATCTGAGGACTATTTCTTATTAATTTTGCTTAATTTTCAGATTAAATCATAGGCTCGTTATTATGTACGTTAGGCTACTAGAGCACGTTCACACATGTGCACTCTTCAAAAACAGTGCTTTAAATCTCTTGACAAACTAAAATACGTAAATTTCATTTGTATGTATCCTAATAAAATATACAGATTGTACTGAATGTCCGCTTTCTTATTTTGCTCTCACAGTAAGGTTATAGGTTATTGAGTCCACATGTCATGCAAACTAGAAACCATTGAAAGAATTTCAAAAAGGAGTGCCGTGGGGGCAGGGCGCGCCCGGGCGGGAGTTTTTATTCTTTTAAATTTAGAATAACTAATAGAATAATTATTTTTCGGAGTTGTGCTGAACAATAACCGGCTCTATTCACACATGGGCTCAGTCGAACATTAGCTAATTCGGACATTGGCCTTTTCATATAACGTTACAGCTCCTGCGGTCAAGGTCGTTAGATTAGTTGACGGTTGCTGTGCATGTGAGAAAAGAGATAGTTTATTCAAGCACTTTGACTAACTTTGTTAGAGACAAACGAGCCTTATCACAATACACTATCATTAAATTTACTTTACATCACAGTGAAACAATAACAACAAAATTAACTTTCAAACAGAGGCAACATACATATTGCGATAGTCTGGTTTGTCTATAGCTTTAGCTAACACCTGCACAAACACATTTATCTGTAAAGTAATAGCCTAGTTGTCCATCCTGCCACTAACCATAAATATGAATGAAAAACATTTATTCACATTAAAAATAACACAATATCGAAAGCTTACCGAGTCTAAAAGTGATTTCCTGGGCCACAGACCATCTTGACGTCTTCACATTTGAAGCCAGCAATGGCGGATTGAAAAACGCTGGCTGCGCGCGAGCAAGGAGTCAGTTGATGTGACGTCATGTGGTCACGTGACATGAAAAACTCTGGTTTGAATTAAAAATACAGTTTAACTCAAATTGTTGCTTTTAATTTTGTCTAGGGTGTTCGTTATTTGCTTTAAGGAAACCTGAACAAAACAGGTTTAAACCAGAAATCATGATTTGCACTTATAATTTGATTTCCAATATAAAAATGCACTTTAAATAAACAACACAGTAGTTTCACTTTTTTTCAGTGTTGTACAATGGAATGCAAGAAGTTTGCTAGCTAATGGTCAAGAGTTTAAAGGATTTATAAAAGGGCTTAGAAAGAAACCAGAAATCATATGTATTCAGGGAGCCCGATCACACGAAAATGCGTATCAATAATACGTGGAATGTATACGCCAAAATGAGTTTTTCGCGTGCATATGATACGCACTTTATGGCGTATTATACGCACGAACCCCCCACCCCCATCCTACACAAGAGCATATCATATACACGCCATAAAGTGCGTATCATATGCACGCGAAAAACTGCGTACCATATACATTCCATGACATTGCACACTCGTATTATTGATACGCATTCTCATGTGATCGTGTTGATTCAGGAGACCTGGCTTAAGCCAGTATTAGATTTTAGTGGATATAACATTAGGATATAATGATATACGCAAAGATAGAGAGGAGGATATAGGGGGAGGGTGTGTAATATTTGTAAAACACGGAATACAATATAGGATTCTTGGGAAAGGAAAGGAGTTGGAATTTATAATAATAGAAGTTTTGATAAAAGAAGGAAATGTTAAAATTATTTATTTATTATTTATTATTTTTATAATCCTTGTAAAAGACTATCAATAGAGTTAAAGGATGAATTTATTGTACATTAAAAAGGGGAAATTATATGAGCGCGTTATGGGATAATTGTAATGATGGGAATGGGATAGTGATCGAAGAATTAATGGAGATTAAAGCTCTGGTATGTTTAAATGATGGAAGGGGTACGAGGATTAATGTCAGAACAGGCACAGAGTCAGGGTGCCCGCCCCCCCCCTCCCTCCCTTCGTCCTAAATCTCAAAATAAAGCGTTTAACAGTTTAAATAATCAGTTTTCAGAATTGTATTGAATATAAAAGGATGCAAACAAATGTAAGGAGAATTATTGAAAATAAAAATAATTTTTGGAGAAAGTTTTGTAACACTGTGGTAAAGGTAATGTTTTTTAAAATAAATTGTAATTACAGTTATTTACAGTTGCTCTACATCAAGAAAATACAAACTAAAATTATACATATTAAATAAAAATGATAAATTAATATTATTAGGGCTGCAACTAATTATTTTGATAATCAATTAGTTTGCCGATTCTTTTTTTTTTTTCTTACGATTAATTGGATAAGCCCTTTTTTTTATTTTTTATTGACAAAACACTATTCCCCATCCTGCCCAATGCTGTCCTTCAAACAAACGTGTCAGCTGAGTGCAATGAAAACACACATAGTGAATATATCTACCATTACAAAAATTAACCATGGTTTTACGACGAATAAAACCATAATAATAATAATACATAAATAAAACAGGGTTATTGTAGTTATTTCATGGCAACCACAAATTAGCATGGCTTTGCTTCAAATCCATAGTTTAACAAATGGTGTGGTTATACAAATGGTAATCAATTAGAGGAATGTTATACAGGAACACACACACACACACACTCTATGGAAACAGTAAATGTTATTACTCTCATAAAATACGTGAATTACATGTTGACTTTTAAACCTAAATGTAGCGTCCAACAGCAGATATTCCAGTTAAATGAATGTTTTTGCGCTGAATATTAATGTCTCCCTCTCGACTGCGTTCTGTCTGTTTGAACCACATGTGCGCGCCCGCCGCACTGGCGCTCGTTCAGTGAAGTTTGAAGCTTAATGTCAGACTTTTAGGAGGCGCTTTCATGCTAAATGGAAATACTCGCGTGAATTAGTAGCATTTACAAATGAGGATATAACCTGTAAAATGAACGTTTTGCGCTGAGGATGCACACGCATCTGTCAAAGCCCATGACAGGGTATGTTAAAAGCTAATGCATTTGCTTGAAGCCTTGAAGACACCGGCGCTATGCGGGAATGGCGCGGTTTTTTTTTGAGCAACCGAGACGGTGCCCCCTCCCCCCAACACCACCCCCCAAACCCCCCCCCCCCCCCCCCCCCCCCCCCCCCCCCCAGATAGGATGGCATTAAATGCCATCTATAATGGGTTGATTAGATCTGGATTAGATTATGGTTGTGTGGTGTATGGATCAGCAGCAGAACCGTTGATTAGAAAGTTAGATTGTATACAGCATCAGGTATTGAGAATATGTACGACACCGACTGCAGCGCTACAGGTAGAAATGGGAGAAATGTCATTAGAAATGAGACGGATGCAGTTATCAGTGAGTTATTGGGCTAATTTACAAGGCCATAGTCAAGAGCATCCAACACTATTAACATTAAAGCCCTGTTGGGAAAAAGAGAGGAGGAAAACGAAAAGCTTTGGATGGACAGTGATACAGGAAGCTACACAACTTAAAGTTAATCAGTTAAATGTTAGTCCAACTGTAGCGCTACCAGTAATAAAACCTTGGTTACTTGCAGATGCTACAGTAGATTTTGCATTGTTAGAAAATAAAAACAAGGATAAGGAATGTAATTCATATAATGTGCAGATATACACAGATGCATCAAAGAATTTAGACAATAAAATAGGAGTAGTGTTCATTTTCCAGAATTTCATTTATCTGTAGGGAAAAGGATCAGTGATGAATTATCTGTTTATACAGGGGAAATGATTGCAATATTATTAGCAACACAGTGGATAGAGGAGGTAAGACCTTTGAAATCAATAATTTGTTCAGACTCAAGTTCATCGTTGGCTAGCTTACAATACAGTCACTCAGAAAGTAGACCAGACATTTTAATAGAAATACAGCAAACATTATACAGAATTCAAATGATGGGCCTTAAAGTGTTTTTTTTGTTTTTTTTTATGGCTTCCGGCTCATATTGGTGTCCGAGGAAATGAAATGGCAGACAAGGAAGCAAAGGAAGCCATTAAAAACAAAGATATAAATGTATCAGTTAATCTGAGTAGGAATGAAATCAAGAGTATTATTAAGAAAAGGTTGAAGGAAAGGTGGCAAAAACAATGGGATCAGGAGAAGAAAGATCGATGGTTTTACAGGATTCAAAGGAAAGTGGGAGAGATGAGAAGTGCAGGAAAAAACAGGAGAGATGAGATAATAATATCAAGGATGAGATTTGGACACACAAGCCTAAATAGTACACTATAAAATGAGTAAACATGATATGGGAAAGTGTGAATTTTGTGGGCAAGAAGAAACAGTGGAACATGTTATGTTATACTATCAGAAATATGACGGCTGTCATAGGCTACCTTGGTTGCCCAGTAAAAATAAATAAAGTAAGATATAAATAGTTGTAAATTAAATATTTTAAACACTAATACAAAAAGGAAAGAATAATGCGTTGACTTGGGTATGTAATGACGTTCACGCTTCAGACACTACAATGGAATCAGTGGCAAATTAGCTCAGGTGCCTCAAGAGGCAAAAGGCAATCTAGAAAAAAAATTGGATTGGAATTGCCCTTCAATATCCACCTTCACCAAAGTTGTTGGGGATAGGGGCTGAAAGAATCCTTCCACATCTGTCTCTCGGTTGTGAATTTTCCTTTCATGGGCCAATATATCACAGTCTGCACAGTACAGCTGTTTAGGAATACAGTCTTTACAGAGCTTCAGATAACAGATCGCTTCAGTCTGCAGTGCTGGCACTGCTTGATCTCTGTATACTCTGCTGTTAATAAAGACTCCACCATCTCCGGCCTCAAACCTGCCCACTTCTTTTTTTGATTTTGAGATCATTGGTATCATTGGTATCAGCTAACAGATCCTCTACCTCTTGATGAAGAGTTTCTGTAAAAGAAAAATTATAGTGTACATGGCAGTTGGTTAGAAAGATACGTAAAAGGCAGTAATGACACAGTAATTCACACCTATATCTTCAGCTGCTGGCCAAACAGTGTGACAGTGATGGAATTTCACCTGAAAACAATGGGACATAACAAAATGTCAATAATAACTCTGCATGACTTGTGAAAATTGTTGATGTCATTACTCACCATGATCAGTGTCTCCTTGCCTAGACTCCAAAGAGGATGACGTAGCTAAATTGTTGATCCTTGTAGCTATAAATAGAGATTTATTAGAAATGAATAGAAATATACAGTACAGGCAAATGATGGTGCTACAGTACATTTTGCATATTATAGCAGACATACCATCGGAAATATTTTCCTTTGTAAATTTTGGCCTTCTCCGTTTAGGCACAAGATGCCCATACTCATCCCTTTCCACAAAAGAGACTTTTTTATACAGGCTCGTTTGATCTTCATTTTCAGCTGTGGAAAAAAATAAAGAAAGAAATTTGTTTTTTTTTTTTGTTTTTTTAAACATGTTACAAAAAAAGTAATTAAATGAACAAAACAATGTAACTGAAATGTATTTAACATTACCCATGGGGTGTTGAACGTTTGTAGAATTTGTTCAGCCTCCCTGGTAGCTGCTTCAAGTTCAGCATTATCAGCTCTGAGTTCAAGTTCCCTTGTAATATTTGCTGCTTCCTGACACAATTGGTCAAAACCTGATGAGTTCTGACAAGATGCCATATTGAAGAAGAGAATAGAAAGAGTGCAAAGAGAAATAGGCAAAGAAAATTCAAAAGACAGACAGAGAGAGTGTGTGTGTGTGTGTGTGTGTGTGTGTGTGTGTGTGAGAGAGAGAGAGAGAGAGAATGAGAGCTTTTGCAAGTGACGGCTCTAAAAAGAGCTATTTTACTATACATAAGGTTGAACTACAGTAACTGTGGTAAAAGCATGGTAAGGGTTGTGGTTACTGTAATTTAACTACAAATACTACAGTCCAACTACAGTAACCACAGTAAAAGCATGATTGTGGTTACTGTGCTATAACTACAAAATACCACAGTAGAACTACAGTAACTGCGGTAAAAGCATGGTAAGGGTTAGAAGGCTAATATGAAACAAAGGTATGTAAAATATGTTGAAAAGGTGATATGTATAATATGTTACTGTACCTTTTCTACATATAACAAGGTACAAAATATAGTACTATGGTAAAAGCATGGTGAGGATTGCGTTTACTGTGCTTTTACTACCACAGAGGAACTATATGACTTCCTTTAACCTAATATGAATCTGATAAATGATCAAAGATGTCACGGTACGTGAAAGCTGACGCTATAATCCTGGCTAGTAATAATATGTGTTGGTGTAAAATCATTTGGGATGAAAAGAAAGTAAGCCTAAGTAGAGCTGACAGATATAATGCAGTTGCGTAACATTAAGGAGCCTAACTGTTTGATAAAGAACATATATTGGACTTTATATCGATAATCAAAAGGCATGTCTGATGCACTAGTACTCACCAAGTTGTAGCGCTAGCGCGAGTAAACTGCTGAAAGATATCGCAATGTTTTGAAACAAGAGTTGGCTTATTGAATAAGATGAACAAAATCGTAGGGTGCCTATGTTTTAATACATTCGTGTGAATTAGTACGAATTCTCAGTTAGATAGGGTGGTGTTAAATGCGATGAACAAATCTTACAATATCGTACGATTTAGCCACTTGGTTAATTCGTACGAATCAGTACGAGTTTGCTGTGAGATTGGGTTGGCTAAGACAGATGACATAAAATAGCTACCCGCATTATAACAAATAAATTATAAAAAAAAAAACAGCTTGAATATTCGATCTCTACATGGCCGGGAATGAAACGCCCTTTCCGCTGATTGGTCAACCAAACATCAAACCATGCCATCATCAGGGGCACGTTCAAGCTCAAACCGGTGCGCAACGTTTTGCTACGGGGTTTGAGATATGATGGCTGCGTTCGAAACCACATACTCAATGAGTAGGTACTCAATTTCAATAAGTACTTACTTAACGAGCGCTAAAAGAGTAGGTACTATATAGCCTGATCGCGTTAAGTATGAATGCGATCCGCACATCATGCACCATGTTGACGTTATCATGTGACCTACGACTTTATCACAAGTGCAACAACTTAAAAGATACGAGTGACAGGTTTAATTCATCGATCTGTAAATATCTTCATATTGATGAAACTTGTTCATTTTGTGGTCTTGTTGAAGAAACATCTGCCCATTTATTTTGTGATTATAGTATAACCAATACATTTTGGGTTAATTTAAATTCTTATATTTTTAACCCTACTAATCTGACCCACAGTTTTTATTACAAAAACACAAAATCGTGATCTCTTGAATAATTTCTTAATTTTATATGCAAACATTTTCATCTAATCTCATAGCTTAAATGTTCTTTATGTTTTCTTGTTAAATTTAACTCTCGTTTCATCACTCAGGTTTATAAATAACAAAAAATATTTTTTGATGCATTATGATTAATTATTCTTCATAACTTTATTGTGCTTATTTCTGTGTATAAAATCTCATTCTATAATGTACACAAAACCATGATATTTGTTTTTTTTTTTTTTTCCAATGGGAACATCGTTGATCCAGAGGATGAGGAAGATCATGATGACGGCCCCCTGACAATCTGGCTGCCGCTGTGTCTGCTCCAAACATTCATGTTTCTGCTCTACATCAGCATGACTACCTATAAAACATTTAAACGGATTAAATTCACAATCAATTGGTGTAGTGGGCTTAAACCACTGAACTGTTAAGCAGAAGGTTGCTGGTTAGATCTCCGCAGCCGTCACCACCAATGTGTCCTTGAGCAAGCGCTTTACTCCAGCGGGATCTTTCCTGTAATAGGAGCACTGTAAGTTGCATTGGATAGAAGCATCTGCCAAATGCATACATAAATGTGATTTTTGTAAATCTTTTTTTGAAAGTGTCTCAGATGCAAACGCTCAATAAAGCTGCTTATTTCTTAAAGTTTACTTTTTCAAGGTACTACTATAATATACACTCACCTAAAGGATTATTAGGAACACCATACTAATACTGTGTTTTACCCCCTTTCGCCTTCAGAACTGCCTTAATTCTACGTGGCATTGATTCAACAAGGTGCTGAAAGCATTCTTTAGAAATGTTGGCCCATATTGATAGGATAGCATCTTGCAGTTGATGGAGATTTGTGGGATAAGATCTGGTGACTGTGGGGGCCATTTTAGTACAGTGAACTCATTGTCATGTTCAAGAAACCAATTTGAAATGATTGGAGCTTTGTGACATGGTGCATTATCCTGCTGGAAGTAGCCATCAGAGGATGGGTACATGGTGGTCATAAAGGGATGGACATGGTCAGAAACAATGCTCAGGTAGGCCGTGGCATTTAAACGATGCCCAATTGGCACTATGGGGCCTAAAGTGTGCCAAGAAAACATCCCCCACACCATTACACCACCACCACCAGCCTGCACAGTGGTAACAAGGCATGATGGATCCATGTTCTCATTCTGTTTACGCCAAATTCTGACTCTACCATCTGAATGTCTCAACAGAAATCGAGACTCATCAGACCAGGCAACATTTTTCCAGTCTTCAACTGTCCAATTTTGGTGAGCTCGTGCAAATTGTAGCCTCTTTTTCCTATTTGTAGTGGAGATGAGTGGTACCCGGTGGGGTCTTCTGCTGTTGTAGCCCATCCGCCTCAAGGTTGTGCGTGTTGTGGCTTCACAAATGCTTTGCTGCATACCTCGGTTGTAACGAGTGGTTATTTCAGTCAAAGTTGCTCTTCTATCAGCTTGAATCAGTCGGCCCATTCTCCTCTGACCTCTAGCATCAACAAGGCATTTTCGCCCACAGGACTGCCGCATACTGGATGTTTTTCCCTTTTCACACCATTCTTTGTAAACTCTAGAAATGGTTGTGCGTGAAAATCCCAGTAATTGAGCAGATTGTGAAATACTCAGATCGGCCCGTCTGGCACCAACAACCATGCCACGCTCAAAATTGCTTAAATCACCTTTCTTTCCCATTCTGACATTCAGTTTGGAGTTCAGGAGATTGTCTTGACCAGGACCACACCCCTAAATGCATTGAAGCAACTGCCATGTGATTGGTTGATTAGATAATTGCATTAATGAGAAATTGAACAGGTGTTCCTAATAATCCTTTAGGTGAGTGTACATGCATACATACACTGTAAAAAATTCCAGACTTTCACAATATTTAACTGTGTTTTGATTGCTTTACTGTAATATCACTGTAATGTGGATTCACTGACTGACTATTAACTATCTGCAGTGATACGACCACAAATTACTGTAAAAATAGGGTTTTCAGCTGAGAACGAAGGCCCCATCTTCAGGCTACTTTACGTAATTGGCTTCTTTACGTGTAGGTAACTGCTCTCTCTTCAAAAAAAAGTATTGTAATCATTTAACCTATTTGAAATTATTTTATAACGTTACAACAGCGAAAAGTCCGTACATTAAGTCTGAAATGCTCTCTTTGATCCATCTCTTCTCACAATAGCTCTCCACAGTTCTCAAGCGCTGACGACGCAGGAAGGTATTCTTGGCACTGACGATATCTGATGGGATTAAGGTAGGCCACGAGGTAAATAAAATGTGCCTATAGTTAAAACAAATATGGCTTTCTAAGCAGTTATGGAATATCAAGGTAGGCTATGTGGTGTTAGAAAGCTGCATGGCTAGCTAGCAAGTTATGAAATTTTCATTTTGAAGTGAACTAATCCTTTAAAACCTAATCCTATTTCACTCTATATCGTGACTCCTGTTTTTCAGTCCATAAAATTAAGACTATTTTTAAAACACCTTAGGGTAAAGGGTACTCATTCCTGTTCCTGGATATCTACCTTCCTGCAGAGTTCAGTTCCTAGATATCCAGCAACAGGAATGAGCACCTCTTACCTAAGGTATTTTGCATGTGCTGTTGTGATCAGCAAATGTGGAAAAACTTAATGGATTATTGAAAAATAATCAGTGTAAAATATATTCTGATGTTAGACTGCTTTTTCAAATATATAACAAAAATAGGAAAACTCTCACACTTTGAAATGTAACTTTTTTTCTTGTCGTCTTAGGTGCTTCCTGGGCATCAACCCTGATACAGGATCTAAATCCATAAAGAAGCAGGGAGGCATCAATCAGCAAATGTGTTCTCTGCTTGTGGATTTTGAATGGATGGCAACATAAGCAGATTTTGTGTTGTTCATGTACTCGCATGAAACCTGTGTGTTGGGGCTCGGGTTGCTGTGTTATTTGTTCCTGTCCTGCCCTGCTGTTTTCGATTAGTTTTGTTTTCTGCTTTTTTTTCCATTTGCTTTGGTCATTGTTGGCTCTCTCCATTTTCACCTGCCATATCGCCACTGAATATGTTGAACTGCCCTTCTGGTTGAGACCTTGACTTCTACCTGGCTATTGTTTTGGATTTTCCCTCTGGCTGTGTTTATTGGACTGATATCTCATTGCCGACTCCTGCCCGCTCTCACACTAAATCTGACTCATCCTTCTGGGCTCGCCAAAATTTATCAAGAATTTTTCCAAGCTTTCTGACTTGTGGTTTTGTAAATTAATAAACATTTTTGTTTCTTGGGTCCTTACCCATTACCTGACACCTGTGCACATTTATATAGTGTCAGTTAAGTTAGAGTTTGGCATGTAGTCCTAACAGCTTAATGCAACATGTTTGTTTGATGTTGTATCAATTGTAAAAATAAAACAATTGTGGAAAGTATTGTTTAATCTTTTTTTTTTTTTACTACTTAGTACTTTTTACTTTACTACATATTGCATTACTGTATTTATTTGTAAGTTTACAGTTAATTACTGGCTACTAGCATTACTTTTACAGCTGAAACAATAAATTACTGTACAAGTTACAGCTGATAACTGTATTTATACAGTTATGCACTGTAAAATTACAGTAATGATGGGATACCATTAACTGTGAAATCACTGTACACAACTATCATTTTACTGCAATTTACTTTTCTTTTTTTTTACTGTAAATTGCTGTGAAAGTAATGCAATTAGTAGCCAGTAATTTACTGTAAAATCACAGCAGATTTTTTACAGTGTACATTTCATGCGATAAAGGGTTAGTTCACCCAAACATATAAATTCAGTCATTATTTACTTCACACTGTTCAATCCCTGTGTTTTTTTTTTTGTTGTTGTTGTTTTCTGAACACAAAATGTGATTTTGGTCAAGTCCTGCTGGTTTCTTCATACAATATCAGTCAATGGAGCCTGACTTCCAGAAGCTTCATGACATTATTTGATGATGCTTTGAAGCTCCTGAAAGTCTGGCTCGATTGTATGGACAGAAACCAGCAGAACAGACTTGACCAAAATCACATCATTGATGTCTTTTGGTCTTTTTCTAGAAGCTCCCGCTGGCTCTGGGCTCACTGAGGATGAAGAGACCACAGCAACATCTGGGCCAGAAGAGGCAATAAGGGCAGGTGGAGTGATGGAGGGTCTCATCCATGGCACTAAAACATTTCCAAGAGCTGCTGTGGCTCCCCATCCTCAGTGCTCACACCAGTCTCCACACATTTCATATCCTACATAAACATAATTCAAAAGCAGTCATTTTAACAGCACAATGTCGTTTGATTTCTGTATTAGAAGAAACAAAATGATCTTAATTTATATTTTTGTTTCAGGTTTTCTCCTTTCTTTCACACACATGCCACCATCACCGAGTCTTGCAGGCCCTGCTCCACCACAGAAGCTCTGCAGCAAATGCACAGACATCAAGAATCAGAAAAGTACTGAAATAACTCTGATTGAAATTACAATAATTAAAATAAACTACAAGTTAAGATTTAAATAGATGTTTTATTCATTTCTGTAGTATACTCACTCAAAGCCTTCAATGACAGCATTCTGCTTCATGAGCCGCTCTCCACCGGATAAAAGCACACGTGTGCTCATCTGTCCCTGTAACATCAGACATTCACGTTACCTCTGTGTTTATGGCTCAATACTACATTTAAATGTTAGTAGTTGTTGTTGCTGATGTGTTAACACTTTTGTTAACAAATGTTCCTTAATTTATCAACAGTACTAATGTTCAAATAAAACAGATAACTTATGTTTAGTTACTTTATGTATATTTGATTTTTTGCATTACTGACATACATGTAATGTAAGCAGTGTTGAACAGTGAATTCTACATTATAGCACACATACATCATTCTGATCAGATGTCCATTTCATGTTGTGATGTGCTCATCTGCAATACTTATCGAAAATGTTCCTTTCAGATGTTAAATAAACATTTAGTAAGCATCTTTAAGATGTATATGGTTTATGTAAATCCACTTTGGAGACGTATGTTACGTGTGTTACTGGAGCTCCCGTTAGCTATACTTTATATACAGCAAAATATACAGGTTATATAAAGCAAAGCACAACTATACTATATTGTCTAGCATCTTTAAACCTTCAACAATAGTTTACTCTACAGTAGTTCAACACATGCGATTTTAACACAAGTGACCGTGTTTACTCACATTTGAAAACACCCGCGTCACTCTTCTCCTCCGTGTTTGAATATGACGTATCCTCTCCCGTGGCCTCCTAGGATAGAAAGGTATCCATCGGAGAAGCACTCGAGAATCTGGGCAGAAGTAGTAGGCCTATACGAGAAATTCTCGCATACTCTTTTATGAATACTAAGGTTTCGGACATACTACTCTTTTCACGTACTGTTTTCTCCTACTATATAATAGGTAAGTAGGCATATTCAAACGCACTATTAGTATACGCACGTCTGAGTCTCGCGAGAATTAGTACGTCATTCAGATAATTCACGCCTGATTTTTCCCTACTATAGAGTTCCGGAGGTCACGTGACCCAATTCTGTTTACGACCCCATTTTGGCAGGCAGGAACAGCCGGCGCCAGCATGAGTTTCAAGGCATTGCGCACTTTAATTCAAAAGACATAGACCTGTACATAGCAAAACTTGATAGATTAAACATAACAGATCCCTATAATGCCCCCGGGGTGCTTTTCACATGTATCGATAATTGAACGGATAGCTTTCCAGTCAGGACACCTGTTGCACCAGCTGTGTGCAAGTTACAACTAGCCTAGTTTTGACGTAAATGGGATACTAAGTTACAACTTATGCACTGCTAAATATTTTTGCGTTGCACCATTAAACTTAGTTGAAGCCTAAATCTACGTATAAACTAAATATTTACGGAAGTCTCCGATCAGGAGTAACATTAACAGATAGAATAGCAGGCAGAACTGCATCAATAAGCTTGTTTTACATGACAGACTTCAATTCTTCACACGTATATGATAATGCTGACATATACACGCGCTTTATATTTTAACATGTGAATAGATTACTGTTAGCGGTTAACACGAACCTGTCCAAAACAGCGACGCTGTGTGCATCTGTCCCATCGGTCCGTGTTGTGCATGTCAAATATTTTTTTTTTTCAGTATTTATTTACTGATCCTTAATTTCGTTTCAAATAGCCTAGTTTCTGAATGTTATTTATATATAAAAGCACTTAAGTTATTCATGATTAAGTATCGTATTTAATAGGAACTTATTTTTATCATTAGTTACGTGAGGCAAAAGTAGTTAGAATTTTACTACGATAAAATGATTTCCCCTTTGCTTTCCCCCGCCTATTCTGGCATCCTGGCGCACAGCAGCTGTCCACCATGTTAAAATAGTAAGGTTTAAACAGTCTGGTTTTAAATTATTTTTCGACCACTATAGATACCAATGCTACAGCAGCTCTAGCGCTCCCCTGATTGCCTGCCTAAAAATGGCAGAGTTTAGGCTGCGTGACGTCAACCTCCGGAGCGCTATATAGTAGGGAAGTATGCGATTTCGAACACAGCCACTTTTTCTTGTTTGGTGGGTGTGTCAAAAATGTCATCCCAATCAGCAGCAACATGTATATAAACCACGCAGTATTAAAGAGAAAGCTCACAAAATGGGTCCAAGTAAAGTCGTTTACAAATGTGTCCGCTGCAGCTCAGTATATGCAACAATTGAAGATATTAGAAGACATGTTTGTCGTAACAGTTTTATAGTAAAAATATAGCATATCAACATGATGATGTAGTTGTTTATATTTTTAGCTTCATTGCAAGGCAAGTTTATTTATATACCAAATTTTATACACAATGGTAATTAAGTGCTTTACATAAAATGAGAAAGAAAATACAATGATTTAATCGCGATTAATCGCACTCTTGTTGTGTGATTAGTCGCACAATTATAGTAAAAATATGCAATGTTTTGTAGAGACATGCTCCAAAAGGGAGTCAAATCTGTATCTCCTCCATGTTAAAATGCCCAATTTTACAGCAGAATTTTTTTTTTTACAGCCTGGTAAAAAGTGGTTTTGGGCTATACAGCTAATTTAGCTTTTCATGTGAAGGGGTGAATTTTTTTTTTTATAACTCATCCATTTAAATTATATTAAGCCTTAAAGTTCTGCATAATTAAGGGTGTGGCCACTTGAGTGACAGGTGGATTGCCACTGTGGTCAAGCTAGGCTGGCGTGGTTTCAGCAACCAGGCACCTCAGCTCCACCCACGTCCTGCCTCTATGCCCATTTTCAGTTATCCGTAAGTGACGTGCGATGATGTGCTGCCAAGATGGCAACGGTCAAGAAACCTACGGGTGACACCACAGACACTACGTCTATATTTTTTTACAGTCTATGGTTGTTCCTCAGTTTTGCGCAGTCATCCGCTGCTACAGTTGTGCGGGTTATTAAAGCTTTTATTGCAACTGAGCCATTCCACCAAATGGGTAACATTTCTGTCCCCAGAACACTGTAGGCCTATGTATAAATATGCATGAAAATTAATTCAAATAAATTTAGTTAAAGTCCCTGTAAAGGCAATTCTGAGATTTGTTTCTAAACCCATTATAAATGTTAGAAATGTATTGCTGAAACACGTTACAAAGACTGTGAACTGTGTAGTACTGAAACCGTTAAAAAGTTTTTCACCATTGCTGTGTTCAGGACTTTTTAGGCGGGGCTAAAACGGTGGCTCGATGACGCACTGGAGCCACTGAGCCTGGCCCCTCCCCTAACACGATCATAACTAGAGCACATTCGCATCAGTTCGATCGCGAGTTACTGTCAGTACCGTTACTACAGCCTATAACTTACAAAACAGAACAAAAACGATGATATCTAGAAAAGGTGGATTAATTTTGTGAACAGCTACCTTGATGGAGAGCTGAGGATCACCAACAACACCTGCCTCAGCAGTGATTTTACACTGGATAGTTTTACAAACTTTCATCGGAGAGAACTGGGATTCACTGATAATCCACTGCAGAATGGGGCTGAACCGATTATCTCCCGCGCCGGCCTTCATCCTCCCGTCCCGCCGACATCTGGGGTCCGTTCTTCGTACCTCGCTTAATACATCTGAGATGATTTGACAGATCCCAGATCTTATAATCGTGATAACTGATCTCTGGCTAATTTGGTTCTTCAAACTAATTTGCAGATTGGATTAAAATATCTGGATTAAGTTGTCTAAGATTACTGCACGTTCCTGTGTTCACTGAAAAGGGCAGATGCATCTATACTCGAAACCACGATCAGTAATGCAGCGATTGGCTGGCGGCAAGACAGCAACGTAATGACATCATATAATTAAAAAAGCCACCTGGCAAAAAACGTACAAAAAAAAATACACACAAAAGCCCCACGAATTTCTGGACCTTTATTAAGAAACAGCCAAACGACCAAACCAACATAAAAGTTATAATAGATAAATGATAAATGTTTTTTAAAAAATGATTCCCAATAATTTATATTCACGATTTTATAGTATTTGTACACCCTTTACATTTTTATTTCAATGTTGTAATTAGCAATTCATTTAATTTTTAAGTCAATTTGTTACGTGAAGATCAAATTATCAAATTATCGCTGCATCAAGCCACTCCCATAATATCTGTCATCACTCAAATTAATGCACGGCTCAGATAAACGTTACAGCATGTGCGTAAGACTCCAATAAAATTATAAAGTAATTATTCCATCACAAATAAATCTCTCAATCAAGTGGCTGTGTCTATAGTATTTTTACACAACATTATAATATTATTTTCAAATACATTTTTATATTATTATTATTTAAAATTATTATTGCCCCAGGTTCAGTAAGGAACTCTTGTAATAAAGTAGCAGTGGCTGGGACAGATTTTAAGTATCACCTCAAGATGCAATCTAATCATGTTTACATGAAATAAGCTGCTCCCGAGCAGGTTTAAGCTTACAGACCTGTTGCTATGACAGCAAGTCCAGGATGAGCTTCGAAGAACCAAACAATCCAAGATCATGCAAAATCGTCAACAATCAAATCCGGCTAACTGAGTTAGCGACGTACGAAGAAAGGACCCCTGGTGCCGTTGTGAACTGTATGTGAGTGTTGTCTTGTGTGCTTACGGCAGCTTTCTCGCGAGTGGGTGTGGTTTCAGCACCGACAGCGGACACGCCCCCAGCATTTAAGAGCAGTGAATGCTGCTTATTTTTTTTCACGATTTTGATAAGCTATTTTATTTACTTGCCGGATTTTTTAGAGATTCAAATGTGGCTGGGTGGTTAATAACACATTTGTCTGTGGTGTGACAAATTCAGAACACATGTTTAATTTTGACTTTACAGGGACTAATACATTTTATTATTAAGCAAAGTGTCCTGAATCTAACTGCAAATTTAAAATATATCATTTAAAACATTAATAAAAACAACAGAACATTAAAACGCTATCTAAACCTAAGCTTTATCATGAAATGTAATCATTAAACTCTTTCAGAAATCTTTTTTTTTTTGCATTGTTGTGTGATTTCATATGCTTAAATAGTTTTTTTTTTTCAAAAGAAATCCATAATATGTTATTTAAAATACACATTTTAATCATGTCCCCATGTTTTCACTCAGTCCTGTTACCCTTACACATTGCCCCCTCTAAAAAAAAAATTGGAACATGTCACAAGACATCTTTTCAACAGGAAGTTTCATCATCTGGATCGTATGCAGGCCACGAGAAGACCAAAAGTAAGTCCTCTCATTTTAATTTCTGTATATTTGATGAAATTGTAACTGAGAAGGTCAATCTCAACGTACTGTCCTGTTACCTAAATTATTTCTTAGATGTTAACAAAAATATTAACTTTAGGTAAGTCACTAGAATTAGCTCAGTGTCCTCATGCTATTAGCGTGTAGTTTTTTTTTTTTTTTTGGCTTAACTCAAATCTGTTACTTTCAGTCCTGTTACTCATATGAAACATAACAGGACTGAGTAAAAGTGAGTAGAGTCCTCTGTTTTGTTGATTATATAGTGTGAATATTAGTTGACTGTAACGAACAGTCCACTGGAGGCAAGCTTTGATGAACCCAAGTGCAGTTTTATTTACAAGGTGAACAGATACCAGACACACAATGACTTGAGCAGACTTGGCTTGACACAGACTTGACAAAAACTCACCAACAGCAGGTTACATAGATAAGCAAACAATCAAACAATACTCGACCAGGACCGTGGCAAACATGAGGGTTGAAATACACTGAGACTAATGACAAGACAAAGGACACCTGTGAACAATGATTAACCAATGAACCAAATGACATGACACAACACATGAGGGCATGGAATCACATGACAAGACCAGGAAGCAAGACAGTGAACAAAGCAAACTAGAACATGAAACGTGAACATGGCAGTGAACATAAACTAAGAACATGAAACATAAACAAAACCCCAAACACACTGTGACATTGACACAATACTATTCACCTGATTTATGAGATTTACAGTGCAAATTAGGATTATTTTTACATTTATTATTATACATTTATTTACGATTATTTAGTATTAGTTTTACAATGTGAATCCCTTTTTGAGTCAAAGGTAGCAGGAGAAATAGAAAAAAATAGCCAAGCTCCGACAGGATTGTCTAGCAATGGCGTGCCATCCATCTTAGTAAATGGAATGAGACAAAAAACACACTGGGCTTCTGGAGTGAGATTTGGAAGTTCAGGGATGCAGCTGGTATCAACCCATTTCAAGAACTTGCCATGGCTGTGTCTGTGTTGTCCTTGCCACACTCGAATGCTGAAGTCGAGAGAGTATTCAGCCAGATGAGTGTGGTGAAAAGCAAACTTAGAAATTGGATATCTTTGCAGACCCTTGACTCCATCCTGTACATTTGATATGGACTGAAGCTGTCTGGTGAGGCTTGTTATGAGCACCAGCTGCCTGTAATGTTTTGCAGCTTTTTGGCATATCAGCTGCTTACTCATTTAAGTCTCAGTTGCTGGACCTGCATAGAGAGCCTTGACCAAAATGACAATGACCCTCTCTTTCTGTGAGCCAGCACAGCCTGTGTGTGGAGGGGGGTCTGAAAAAAAATCCTTAATTAGGGCCAGACTAGTTACCATCATTTTCTCACATTGCCATTGACAGTTTTTTCTAAAGTCTCTTTTTGGTCCACTTAGATTGTTAATGTATATTGTATATAATTTTTTTTTTAAATGTTATGGTTAAAAATGTTTATGTTTTAATGTGACTTGTTGCAGGCTCCTAAGTGGACCATAAGGTTAAAAATCAAACCAAACGTAATAAAAAAAAATAAAATAAAAAAAATGAAGTAACTCCACCAGAGTGTCTCTTTTGCAGGTTCCAAGCCCGAAATAAGAATCGACAGAAGAAAGATTATTTGTAGTTCTAAACATATTTAGAGTGTTTTTTACTCACTTTTTGTCTCTTCCACAACGTTATTCCTCTCTCCTACAGTGTCCATCACAATTACATGCACATGGCCAATTATGCAAATTAGGTGATGATGTCATTTAGCGACTCTAGCGACTTTTAGGACAGCTAATGGCAACACTGACTAAAGCAACTTTCCATGATAAGATCCTGAGCTAGGTTACACGGCAGTATGTGCAATGTCCAGTTCCCTCATCTCAGGTAACCGAGGTTATGTAAGTGACCGGAGACATTCCCTTTCGATTCGGTTCACATCGACATTGCGTTTTCTAACGCTTATGGGGAACGTATAAAATCACGGCGTGTTACCGCAAGGGATCTGACTAAGTATGTCAATTGTTCACACACAGAGCCATAATAAGCGTGGAATGAGGTCTTGGCTCGACTAAGCATGTCAAGCTTCACAGTTCCAATGATATTGCCGCTCTTGGTTAACACGAAACACGGTCTATAGGACCTGGTCAAAACCATGTAGATGTTCAGGGGGACGGCAACTAAAACAATTCCACGTCACACCGGGGGCAAAGTTGACACTGGTGAAACAGAACATGAAATGGCGGCGGCACCGGCACTATCACATATACACAATTAATATAAACACTTGAAAAACATAGTCTGCAGCGATGTCACCTCAGTTAGCTTACCCATCAAATCACTAACACTTCAAATTTAGCTTCAGAGCAGGATGGAACAGCATGACTTCTCATGAAAAGTGACTTTATCTTTATCGGATGCTCACTAGCGCCAACTCCTGTCACACGCCAGAACACGTGTGCTTTAGTGACGTGATTAACTCATTAATAAATGGTTCACATGTGTTTACTTTACATTAAGGTGCACTTTCACAGGTTTTTGTTTGTAACTCATTAATAAATGGTTCACATGTGTTCACTTTACATTTCAAAATAAAGTTTGATCATTTCATCTTGATAAGCAAGAAATCAGTTTTATACACGGCTGTGGATAGGTATGAGCCTTTTGTGGAATATCATGGGTAAGACAGTAACTTCTGGTAAGGAACATCTTAAGAAAAGTGGCATGAGATATTGAGAAAACCACAAATACAACACCCTTCAGTCTCACTAAGATAGTCTATTTTTGCTGCATCATGAAATAAATCAGGAATCTGGTTTTGAGGTAAATAAGTGTGAATAAATACATTTATTAAGCATTGTTAACATGTGAGTTAAAAAGGGCTCACTCTTTGGCAGGTATTGTGTTAAAGTCCCCCTTTTTATTCATGTCCTTATTACTTTTGCATGGACATCAATTCTGATTGCAAACTTTTTACACATGTGCAAGTCAACTGTGAAGACTGCCATGCCACAATTTGAAATCTGTTATTGTTGTATAAAAGAAAACAAAATTAATTACATTTTACCTGTCAGTTAGACATTTCTTCTTGTCGAAGTGGGCAGTTTTGGGCCAAATTAAGCTGCAATCTGGACCAGATGTTGATAGTCCAATGTCTGACTGTGCAAGGCAGAGACGGTTTAAAGTAAATTACGTTTTTTGTGGATGTGGATGTGGAAATGTACATGATATTGTGAATGTGACTGTTGCAGCTGTGTGTCTGTAGGGGGCAGTGATGGATCTGTTCTCAGATTTGCTCCTGAATCCACACAAAAGAGTGGGGTGGAGGAGAGCTTCAGTGAAAAGTGAAAGGCATAAAAACATATAATAATATAATATATATTAGCAGCATTTCTGCCATGTTTGTGTTGATAATTTGCTAATGTGACATTATTAATAACTCAGAAGATTAACAGCGGGAATAAATGGCAATTCAGTTTAGTGTATATATACATTATGCTTTACCTACAGTATACAAGAAATATATTTTCTTGAGTTGAAGTGATCATTTTGTCTTAATGACATATCATTTCTCATTATTGGCAGAACACAAAATGTTCTTGTTGATTTATGGCGCCATCGTGTGGTGTGTAAAAGCACCCAGTCCATCGCAGGGACTCTCACAGAAACATCTACGGGCAATTGTAATGCCTCAATTCACCTAACCTGCGATTGTTACTCTCCAATTCAACTATCCTACATGTCTTTGGATTGTGAGGGAAACCGGAGAACCCAGAGGAAACCCATGCAGACACAGGGAAGAACATGCTAACTCCATAAGGAAAGGCCTCCTGGCTGAGCCGGGACTCAAACCGGGGACCTTTTTGCTGTGAGGCGACAGTTCTACCCACTGAGCTGTGCAAAAAAATAAACAAATAAAAAAATCTGGTTAAATTAAAATATAAATTAATATATAATTTACACAACACTGTTTTAAACATTAAAATGTTCAAACATTTTAAGCATTTTGGCCATTAATTTACATGACAACAGCATTCTGGGGCCTGAAAACGCAAACTTCTGAAAACAGGTTTCAAAGTGCATGTTTTTGAAAATGATACTGTTATTTTTTTCTGTGCAAACTACAAAAACGCAAATTTGTGAAAATGGTGCATAGTTTTGACATCACCTACTACTGGCCTGGCATGAATAATACAGAGTTTTTAATAGTTTTTGTGGATCCGTGTGAAAGGAAAGAAAAAAGAAAGAAAAAAACATTTAAAAAATCCAAATAACCTTTTTCCACTATAAAGAACCTTTTGTGGAATGGAAAGTTTTAATGGATGTTAAAGGTTCTTCATGAACAGAATACTTCCCCCATATCCTCGGCTGGGCCGAGAGTGAGAAGTCGGGGTGGTGGAGGGATGCAGAAAACTGTCGAGGTAACTAGGTGAGTTGGTTGTGTACTGTATATAATCCTCCTCTCGAGCTGATTAGACAGTGCTCCTCCCGAACTTATAAAAAAATAATTAGTTGCTTGAATTCTACAATCTCTCTAGATGCATACATGCAAGAGGCTGACAATTAGCTGAACATATATTGTTTAATTAGTGACACTTAGCCTACTCTTTATAATCTTTATTTGAATGTGGCAACATCCTTATTTTAAAATCTTTATTTGAAAATGGCAACATCCTTATTTTAAAACCTTTATTTGAATATGGCAACATGATAACTCGTTCTACAATATGTCTATGCTTACATCCCTGACAGGGACCCCTGCCCCATCAGCCAATCACTGTGGTCATAGTTAGTAAGCGTGATGACATCATCCATAGCAACAAGGTCAACCCCGCCCCTTACTCTCAGTTTAAGACCTCTCTCTATTCCTTAATAAAAGTTGGTCTCAGCAGCTTTGTGAATAGGTTTTAAGAGAAGGTTTAAGACCTTTTACTGCTATTTAGGAGAACTTTAGTGGTAAGATGAAATGTTTTGTGAATACGGCCCCTGGTGCACAGGAAAAATGCTCCAGAAATTATTTTTTTTTTAGTTTAACAAATATTTGTACATGCAGTTTTATTCAGCAATATATTTTTCTATTATTAATTAATTAACAAATATTACACAATTACCAATCAGCAACAACCAGCTCTAAGAATTTGACTGTGTGTGTGTTACAGTAAAAGATAAATAAATACATTATTAACTTTGAAATGTGCCCATAATCTCTGAGTATATGTTTGGAATTTAACAGGTACGCACACACATACAGACATGAACTCACTACACCATGACAACATCAAGTACTGGCTCATTGCCATAATGCATTTAAACATCTTCAAAACATCATAATTCAGACTTTTAAAGCATCGTAAACAGACAGGCACACACACGGCTGGTGGGGGTAGTCTGATTCTTGACCCAAACGATTTTGCCTCGTTTAAACAGCGTTAAAATGATTTTCCTCACGGGCAGTAAACGCTGATTTTTGAAGTTGACTATCCCTTACCACTTGCCTCAGACGCTGATATATGTAGCGGCCAATCACACACACCACAGTCTTCAGAAAAGGCTAATTATATAGAGCGAAAGACAGATATGGGGGTGGGTATTTGGAGTGTCTCTCTTCTTGTTGACTGCAGATTCTCTGTAATTGGTGCTAAATTGCTTAGATTCGGTTGTTTGTGCTGGAACTGGACCAAAGGAGTTCTTTAGCGTCAATAATCTTCATTAACCGGAAACACTCAAACCACATTAAAATAACTTGCATGTTAAGAACATTTTATGTTAAATAATGTAGTTTGTGTTTGGAAAAGGGTTTTGACCCTTCCAAACACAAAATACTTTGAACATGAACTTACAATGAATACTTTTACAGCATTTATTAATCTTAGTTAATGTTAATTTAAAATGTAGAAATGCATTACTGAAATCAAAAGTTGTACTAACATGAACTAACAGTTGTATTTTAATAAAGAATAATAAATACTGCTTACTTATTACTAACAATGAGCAATGGAACTAAGTTATTGCTCTTTGTTAGTTAATATTAGTTAACTAATGGGACCTTATTGTAAAGTTTTAACAAAACATTTTAAAATACTTTACAAAATATAAATTAACCCAAGTAAAATAAAACTTTTGTAAGATATTAAATATTCTGTGAGTTATCAAATTGTGCAATTTCAAGCCAAAACTAATATGGCATATAACTAATTTGCATGTGACTATGCCTTTAGAATGGTAACATGGTGGTTGATAATATTTTGCTGTTTAATTTTCCATATGCTTTGAGATCAAGGTTGTTAAACTGAACCATGCTTCATAGAAAAATAATTCAATGCTGATATTTCTACAAATAGAAATTGGTTCCTATTCAAAATTATGGCAAGTTGAATTAAATTACAACAAATTAAAAGGAAATTCTAGACAATCAAAAATAAAAAGTTGACTGATTATTAGTGATGTTAACAGTGACACCTAAGCTCTGAAGTGTGCGTCAAAACAATGAAACGATTTTCAGTGAAGCTTTGTATCGATGCTTGATTCGTTTTTTATTTATTTTTTATTGCTTGAACAACAGTTACAGAAAATGAACAAATAAAACAAAACAAGAAGAAGAAAAAAGAAAAGAAAATGTCAGGTTTAAGGACACATAAAATATAAAATACAAGAAAGTGAGTAAAAACATAATAGACCAAACAAACAATCCGATGCTTGATTCGTTCTATCAAAATCACGTGACCAATGACGTCCAAAGCTTTGTTTCACACACACCCACGTGACTGCTTCGTACTCTGATTCAAAAAGGTTTAAAATGCGCGACACAGGGCGCGCCCTTGTAGGTTGTTAAGGTGTATTGGGTTGCATTGAACTGTTTGTTCAATTGTGCGAGTTTAGGAGAGTTTATTGTTGCCAGTTGCGAGACTATATATTTGTCATGGAACCTGTTGCAAAGAGAGGGCGTTCTGAAATGTGGGAACACTTTCATTAGTGATGGGAAGGCTGAATCCTTAATCGCCCCCTATACCCTCAAATAGTGCACTATTTGAGGGGACAGCCATTTATAGCGGTTTCCGAAACCATAGTGGACGTTACTGAGTGTACTAATTCTATCCCACAATGCACTGCAATAATGAGTGTACAGCCGATGTACACACAACGGCTGTCCGAATTCCCCAACTCGTTTTCATTCACTCCTTCAAGTGAACTGTATTAGTGGACTAACGTAGAGAATAGTGAATGAGGGTTTAGGGGGCGATTTCGGATTCAGCCTGAGGCTTCGTGAAACACTGAAAAAGTTAGTCGAAGCTTCAAAGCAATTCGACACCCGTCTCCACGGCGACCCCTGTTGGTCAGAGCAGTCCCAGGCCAAACATGCATAAAAAAACCTTTTACAAATCTTTTGCAAATGTTTTATTGAAAGTAAAATCTTTCAAATGCAATTAACTAATCATCTAATAAAAATTAAATATCAAGTGTATATATGTTCTTATTGTCGGGGCTTGTTTTGTTTGTTCTATGGATGGCTCAGATAAACAGGCCAATACGAGACTATTAACTACTTTTATCCCTTTTAACTAATGTCTAATTGAAATGTATACAAATGCATAAAACTAATCAGAGATCAGGTAAAACCCACAGACACTTAAGTGGTTCTCAGTGACTGCTCATGATTCGTTTCGAAACACTTGTCAATGGTTCACCGCTAGGGGGCGAGGATCTCTGTGAACCCATGAATCATGAGCAGTCACTGAGAACCACTTAAGTGTCTGTGGGTTTTACCTGATCTCTGATTAGTTTTATGCATTTGTATACATTTCAATTAGACATTAGTTAAAAGGGATAAAAGTAGTTAATAGTCTCGTATTGGCCTGTTTATCTGAGCCATCCATAGAACAAACAAAACAAGCCCCGATAATTGATAAAAGAACATATATACACTTGATATTACTCTCCCCAAGCACCAGTCATTCTAAAGAACACATCTTACAATGTTCATTAAGCACAAATCCTCCATAAGTCTTGCCCATCTGTCCTACAGTACATTGCTGGTCTGTAGGCTACTATAATCATGTGAAGGTGTGTGTGTTTCTTTGTGTGCATGCACCTGCATTAATTTAGCCTACTTCCTCTATTCATGATTTTTATTTGTTTGCAAACAGGAAATATGTCCACATTCACAATACAAAATGTTGTCTTTATTGGTTTGAGTTACTAGGAGTATGCAATAGAACAGATTGTCGTCATGTATTTAATATACTGATTCATGCGTTCATTTATTCATCTATCCATTAATTCATTTTTGCGTTGGTCGCGAAACATTTTGCGACACATTGCTTTCCCTCACTTTCACCAGCAGAGGTCCTCGTCAAGCTCTGATATGAAAAGCTTCGAGTAATAAACCTTTTTTTCTGATACAACTGCTGAAAGCTTCACTGTTTCAGAAAGCTTTACTTCGCCATCACTAATGATTATCCAACAATTATAAAGATAACTATTTTTAAAATAACATACTAAAATTACAATGCAAGGTTGAGTCTGTGAAGCCAATATGACCATGCATGTGAACTGTATGACTAAATGTGCACAATGTGATTTCAAGTTGTAACAAAATCCACTGAATGCAAGTTGATTGGAACCCATGTGCAGTTTATTTATATCCAAAAAGGAACAGGTTTGACTTGAACATAACTTGGCTTGACAAAAAAACACAAAGTAAACTTGAACCTGAAACATGAAACATGAAACATGAAACATGAAACATGAAACATGAAACATGAAACATGAAACATGACACTCACCAAACAATGGTTGCAGGGAACAAAGCTAGACAAGATACAATGAAAACATATATGCTTTTATACAACAAGACTAATGACTAACAAGAAACACCTGTGAACAATCAAGCTAATTATCCAATCAGTGCATGACACATAAAGCCCAAAGTACAGATAGTTTTTTATGTGTACGCACACAGTCGAACGCACAGCCTTGCAAAGTATACTTCTCTTGACTTGTACGTGTACACAGGCATTCGACGCATGCACGTTTTGAGCAATCTCTCGCCACAAGTTACAACCCATGTAAATACTGCAAAAAAATGAATGCGCCTGTGCGACCTGCACGTACAAAGTACAAAGAATACTTTGGCATTAAAGGGTTAATTCAACCAAAAATTTAAATTATGCCATTAATTACTCACCATAGACAGCAATTTAATTAACACTTTCAAGGCTCAGAAAGGTAGAAAAGACATTGTTAAAATAGTCCATGTGACTCCAGTGGTTCAACCTTAATTTTATGAAGCAATGAGAATACTTTTTGTGTGCAAAAAATCCCAAAAAGAACGACTTTATTCAACATTCGCTTCTCTTCTGTGTCAGTCTCCTATGCTGTTGACGTAGCAAATACTGTGCAGTGCTTTTGAAGCGCTATGTCAGAACGATGTCTTTACTACCTTTCTGGACCTTGAAAGTGGTTATTAAATTGCGGTCTATGGAGGCAGGCGCGGATTAATGCACAGGCTTGCGTAGGCTGAAGTCTAAGGGCCCCACGTGTGCAGGGGCCCCGGATTGGCCAGACTATTTTTTTTTCATTATTTTAAATTTACTTCAGCGCAAACAAAAAAAGACTTTCATTGGCCCATAAGAAACATTAAAATAAAAATAAGCAGATGATTGGATAGATGTGACTTGGGTCACATCTGTCCAATCAGCTGCTGGTCAAATCATGTCAATCATTTTCATTTACATCACTGCTATTGCTAGACGGGCAAGGCGGCATAGCGGCAAAATGTCTGAAAGAAAGTAAGATAGTGGAGTACAAAAAACGGAAATACAAAGGTAAAAAACAACAACGTAACCAAGATATACAGAAAAAAATTCCTAAATTGACTCGATACTTCAAGGCTGCTGAATCTTCATCCAGTCGAAGACAAGATCCACAGCAGGATGATTTTCACATTATTTCGCATTAAGGAGGGCTATCAGGTATTTCTTTTAATTTTATTATTAATCTGTATTTAACTCAAATATCGCGCTTAGCCAGCTACAGAGAAACTGGTAGCCAGGCGCCAGGCCAGCCAGTGGCGGCGTCACTACGCGCATTCTACCAGCACTGTTCTAGCTAACCGCGCCGAGAACAGTTTGTAATTGTGCCGTGCCGTACCAGGCTCAAGTGGAAACACAACGGGAACCATTCCTTACCACTCTTAGAGCCGTTCGGCCCGACGGTGAAAAAGCGGCTATTGTTCACCTGCTCGCGGGTCAGCCGCGCCCGCGCCCTCATCAGAGATGGAGGGAATCCCCGCCGTCCTCTTTGTTTTATACACAGTTGCACTGTGGTTTGTGTCTCAGTAATGATGTTGTGATTTTGCCTCAGTAAAACAGGGTGTTCTGCACTGATGCAGATGCTGTAGCCTACCTGTTGGTTTATAAAGCTAGCTTGCAGTTGAACTGTGAATGCAGGGAATTCTGTTGTTTTGCTGTTTATAGTTAAATATTTCCTTTGTAATTGTTTTGTGGCTGTGGTGGCAGAGGGTAATATCTTCCCACCATCTCTGTTAATTAAAAAGCTGCTTTTAAGCACTGGGCATTGTGCTTGTTGGTATTTGTGTTTTGTTTGTAATGTTCAATTTCTCATTTTACCTCTGTGGTGTGGTGGTAATTTTCGTATTGTGGTGGTCCACCACTTTAAAAAATGTAGAGGAAACACTGAAGTATTAGCTGTCTCAATGTGTGTGTTGATACATGAATAAAAGCCTAAATCAAATCTGTTCATCATATAAAGCGATTATGTCTTTTCCGAAGACTTGGATTAAACTACTCAATTCATACACTGTAAAAAAGCTGTAAACAAAACATTTTGTGATTTTTGGAGTATGTTTTACAAGAAAATCAAATGTTTACTTAAAAATGTAATGTTCAAGTCAATGTGTTTTTTTGTTTTTGTTTTTGTATTTCTTTGTGAAATTTACTAGAAATGTCAAATGAAAATTGTAAGTAAATCCTACACCATCCTGCATCGTGCATGCGCGTGTGTGTTTTTGATTGAGGTGTTTTTTTGCGTTGTCATGCGTCTTTTGCTTGTATATTTGGCATCTGATTGTTGAAGTCACCTTTAAATCAAAATTAACAATTCTATTTTTATTTCATGAAACTACTCCATTTAATTTGCAACTCCCACTTTCTATGATTGAGGCAGTCCTGAAATCCTGTCCTACATGACTCGGATAAATGTCACAATAGGGAAGAAAAGCCCATTTTAAAAGCATTCTATTCCATTTGTTTTTAGCCTATTTAATGTGGAATATGTACTATGTTGTATTTTAAGAATGCCTATTGTCAGCAACTGTCTGAATGTTTTGCATCCTTTGTTGTTGTCTTGAGTTGTTTGGTTTGGCCGCTGTTATTTGTAAAGAAGACAGCATCTGTCCCGCCTGTTCTGCAGCAAATTCATTTTAATTAGATGTTTAGGACGTCACTCCCAGACAACATGCATTTTCATTTAATCTAATTATCTCCCACAGCAGCTCCTCCATTACTGTCGCTCCAGTCATCGGCGAGAGAAGCATGAATGGAGCTTACTGACGTTCAGCACCTGCAGACTGCAGCTGCCAATATAACGCAGTCTATGCATTGTGCTATTATGCATTTATGCAGTAGTTATGTAATTGTGTAATGTGTTTGAGTGCTTGTTTTGTCTTTGTATGTATTTCTACATTTATTTTTTTTAGCATGCTTCTAAAATATTAATGTTAGGAGGAAAAACAAGCAATAAAACTACAATAAACCATTTCAGGGGGACAACAGAATGTGTGGTGGAGCAGTGGCCGGAGACAAACACAAAGAATTGTGTTTGACTTCAGCATGTTGTGTTTCTGTAATCCTGCGAGAGCAGCGAGCGACACACAGCGCTCCCAAAATCTGAAGGCAAATTTTCATTTTACGGCCCGTCAGCTTTCTGATCCACAGCAAATGAATATGGCCACAAACAAATCTATCAAATCCAGCATCAAAACACGGCACACTCCCTATCAGAGAGAGAGAGAGAGAGAGAGAGAGAGAGAGAGAGAGTGTACAGGCCTAAATACTCATCCATGATCACTCACACACCATCACACACACACACACACACACACACACACACCCACAGCAGTTTCTTATATATATTGTTTTAATATACAATTTATATTATATAAATATTAAAGGAATACTTCCATTAAAAAAAAAAAAAAAACTATTTTATAATTTCTTATTTCTTACTTGTAATTTTTCTGTAAAACACATTTTTGAAGAATCTTTTTTCTCACTTCAAGCTCCATAAAAGTAAAATAACACTAAAAATCACCAAGTACCACAACGATAGTCCCACATATATTTTAAACTAAATAAGTCTTTTAATGTAATATGACGCTTTGCATGAGAAACAGACCAATTTTAAGTTGCCATTTACTGATAATTTGCATCCAGCCCATATTTGTCTAAATGAATGAATAAGTAAATAAATTGTGTGTCACATTTTTAATACACAAAGATTACATCAATGTGCCATTTTTGATTCTGGTCATGAACAAGATGTAAGCTATCAGTGAAAAATTTTAATTTCTATCATTCTTGTCACACAAAACTATATGAGTATAGGCCTAAATATGAGTAAAGCACAGAAGACATATGGACTACTACTATTCTGGAGCGGTGTAAAGATTCATCCAAAAAATCTTCTGCATTACACAGAAAAAATAATGACAAGGGTAATGTCCTGTTCTGATGGCCTGTTGAAATACACATTCTCTCAGTTTGACTCTCACAATCCTAATTGCTCAGTGACATACAGTCATGTCCTTTTTACCCATAAACCCCTGCTGATAAGCTCCGCCCCACCACACCCTCTCTGAGCTGCTATCTGACAGCTGATCAAAAAGCCTCAGAAAAATGTCGATTTCACGCAGTTTGGAGCACAATTAAAAGCCGTGCTGATACCCGCCACGGGTGTCTGTTTCTGCCGCACCACTGCATCCATTGTGCCTATGGCATGAGCTCACAGCTGTCCAATCAGGCGAAACTGAGCATGAGTGACAAGCGGAATGAGTGAGTCTGATTGGATAGCTTTGATTGCAGTGTGCGTGAGGTGACGGCTCTGTTGAGAGCACATCTATTGATGTGTCTCAGTGTTTCTGAGGAGCTTGCTGCAGAAGAGTCACTATAAACCTGACAGCTCTGAAAATCACAAAGTGACAAATTCAGTCCAGTTTTATTTGTTAGTGATCCTTATCTATCTGCACATTACACATGCAAGCAGAATTAGTTTGATTTGATTTTTGACTACAATGTTTTGCACTTATACCATGCACTTTCTGAATCTTTTTTTTTTTTTGTATTTCTGTATATTCCTGCATATTTTGATATAGGCTACTTCATATATGCTATATATTTCTATGTATATTCTATATCCCCTACCCTTATAAGCTTACATAGCCAAATTAAAAATAGGCCTACGCTTCATCAGTGACCTGCATTGCGCTCACTACCTAATGACTATACAGATAAATGACGTCAGCTGATAAGATTTGCCTATTCTGTCGGTGTCTGATTCTTACATTTCCCAAATCTTGGCTAGAAAGTCCATGATTGTTTCTTAACACACTTAATTACACTTTTAAAAAGTGAACTTTAATGTCAAATTAATAGTTGGGTCATCTATAGCGTGTCCATGGAGAGCGATGGTTCGTTTTTCACTGGATTTGTCATCTATAAAGGTTAAAGAAAAAAACGGGTTGCCCCTCACAAAAATGTAGTGAAATTTTGTGAGAGCCCTATATCCAAAATGGCGGCCGTCAGCCAAGCTGGAAATTAACTTTTTAATGGTTTTGCCCACAGTGGTGCATAATACATGGTTTCTGAGACTATTTGGGTCAAGAAATTCATAAATGATGTAGATTTATTGATTTGACCTATTTCTGACCTTCAAATTCAAGATGGCCATCAATTTTTGTCTCTTTAAACAATTTTTTTTAACACTTCTCAATGGCATAAAATATCTCTAAAGTTGTCTTCTGCAGTAATTCAACAAAGCATACCTCACTCCCAATCAGTCAGCCCCACATCCAAGTGATGTGCGAACATGCTCTCTCTAATGTTAAGTTTCCACGGTTTCATGTGACTGGAAAATCCCTTGCTGCATTGAGACACTTTGTTTGAGGTAAATTCATATACTGTATACACTCAACATTATTCACTAGTCCAAAGAGAATATTATCATTATGAATGTATGACAGAAAAGAGATAATGTTATGTGCAGAGGTTATCATTGATAACTTAGGTAGCTAGCTAGCGTTAGCTAGCTACTTACATGATTCGGGTTTACAACACTGCTAGTTTCAGCTCCAATAGGCCTACCCTAGCTAGATAGCTGATGACTAGCTTATATTGGTACACAGTGTTTTTTTTTTTTAGGTTTATGTGAATGTAGCATGAAAAACAAGCCACAGTGTCCTATGAATGTGTGGTGAAATGTGGCAAGCCTTCTGAGTCATCTGATAAAATCAAAGGAAAATGAGACAGCTTACAATCCAAAGCCAAAAACTGGTCAGGGCTTGACAAATTTGGTCATGTTTACACCACCACTTTGTGGCAATATGGGCCAGGGAATCATTACATACATCAGTCATGTTATATCTCCATCTCATCTTTAGACAAGCTTGAAAAAGCCAGATGGCGCACAAACAATGAAAATGACATTGCTTAGTGTCCATGTTCTGAAAAGGCAGCTCAGAAGGCTCTGTGTGACAAAGAGTCAGAGGGACCATCACCAAAGCACCTGCATTCATCTGTGGGTGGGCCTCTCCATGACAAGACAAAGTGTGTGTGGTGCATGCAAGGTGAGGACATGAGGCACCCAAATAGAGTGCGAAGCAAGCTGTTCAGAATCAACACACAGTCCTTATAGACAGTCCTTATAGAAGATGCGGAGTTGAGGGACCGTCTCTCAAGGCTCCTTGAGTCAACATCAGCACTGTCAAATCCTTTTGCAAATGACATCATGTACCACCATGTCTGTTGGATGAAGCACACCCACCATACACATTTCAAGCCAGATGATGCAATGCATCTCCAGAGCGTGTCGCTCTCAGAGGCAAAGAATTTGTTCTTTAGACATGTTGATTCTGTCATCTTTACTGAGCGTGAGATCCGTTCACTACAGTCTCTTTTAGCAGACTACAAACGCATAGTCAGTGAGGATGGCTATGCAGTGGGCGATGTGAAATCATCTTACGTCAAGGACCTGCTCATTAATGAGTGTCAAGAGAAAATTGGCCTCCATGATCACCTACCACATTACTGGACAGCGCACTACCACTGCTATCAACCTGGGTGTAAATGTCCATGGCATGACTCGGAGTAATAATCTGGTAGACACTCTACACAAGAGTGGTGTTTGCATCAGCTATGCAGACACGCTGCTCCTTTATGACCACTGGGCTTTGATGGATGTAGAGGCATCAGCAACCTGCCCACAGGAGATTGCAAATGGCAAGCCAGCTATTGTTATTATCGACAGTGATGACTTCAAGATTGACACCCTAACAGGCAACTCAACAGGAGCCCAAACAAATGTTATGTATGTGCAGCCAGAGAGCTACTATAACAAGAAACCAGATGAAGTTCTTGCTGCAAGGCTCTCCAAGAAGAAGGAAATCTCTGCACAGCTGAGGCAGAAGTGTGCAGAGCTGACAAAGGTCAATCAGTACAGATGCCCACCTGGTAGCAAGAGTGAGCCACCAGCTCGTCCCATGGTAGATTTACCAGTAAATGGCACAGCTCCACAGCATGCTCGCTCTGTCATACATGCACTCGCATAGACACTGATGGTTCAAGACCACCACCTCAAGAGCAGCGGGGCATTTTACACTCTGTGCAGCCAATTACACTCTGGGGCATATTTTGGATTTCCACCAGAATTTGACATAGGCCTATCCAAGTTTAAAAGTTCAGATTGTTCACCCTACAAACATATAGTGAAATAATTTTAAAATAACAAAATCAGATTGTAATGCTTAATAAATGTGATGTGATCTGGGAAAACCCGTCGGATGTCGCGCTGGAACGTTTTCAGTGAGGTCGAAGAATAGGCTGAATGTCCATTTTTTGTCAAAATTGGGTTTTCATTAAATTATTATTCTATAACATCTTGTCTATCATTTCTAAAAATATCTTGGCAAAATTCACTTGTTTAGCGCAGAAAAATAGCGATTTATAGCGACAAGCTGAAAAGACTGCGTCTTTCTCTAATGTTTAGAACACGTCCGGCGGAGATGCAAAAAAAAAAAAAACGGCCATAGTTTTCGCTCTCTTAACACCACAAAGACCGTTCACCCATCAAAATAAACCCCATTACATGTAGAATAAAGGTGTATCAAAGCACATTTCCCGCACATTTTTGAAGGATTGGAAGGATTTTGAAGGAGTGCGCTGTGCTGGCTATTCTTGTACAGTAGTTGTGCGATCTAAACATACAACGGGTGGTTAAGTTCAGAGACTGCCCATGATAAACAATGTAAGACTTATTTCACTACTTACTAAGTTGCTGTCCTCTTCAGGGTAACGTTAGCTAGTCCCTTTGTGTAATGATGCAGCTTATAAATTCTAGTTTTCATATTTTCATATTCAGTTTAGACCTTTATTTTGAAATAGCGATGCCAAGAGTTCAAAATATAACATCCAGTCAATTTTTCAAGATTAAAAATTCTGGAAATGTTTTAAATATAAAGGAAAAAAATATAGATTTGCCATTTGTGATGTGGCAGTAAGCTATAATGCACATCTTTGTATATTTATTAGAGGTTGAATTCAAATCAAATACTGCAAACTGCCTATACTACTTCTGAATAGGATGTCTACTTCATAAAATGTATGAAACTTATGGAAATATGTGGTTCAGATCACTCAAACCATATGGAAATAGAGGTGCCCATATAAGGTCAGTAATGGAGCTTGGATGTCATCTAGTGAAAGAGTTTGGTACTGTGCCCAAAATAAAATCTTACTGAAAGCTCATTTTTTGATACATCAACCTAAAACACAACTTGTTCATATTTCTGGCTTTGATTGTCTTGTAGTTTTATAGTAAAACATGTTTTGTAAAATACATATTATTATAAAATATTATAAAATATATATTTTACTTTTCTATTTTATTTCTATTCTATTTTACTTTTCTATTCTATTTTCTATTTTACTTTCATATTTTATTTGACATCTACAATAATCTGCCAAGTGTCTTCTTTAAAACAAGACCAACCTTAGGTCTATATCCCAAAGCATTCTTGAATTACAGCCATTTGAGTTTGGATAGTGCATTTTCATGTCAATGCGAAAAAAGAGGGTGACAGTTATTTAAACCTGTTTTTCTCAAAATTCCGTTCCTAAAAACCGTAGCGATCAGCCGAATTCAGATAACCATAACTTTTGTTTCAGACAAGCCATGAAAGAAATAAAAATATATTTGAAAAGGGCTTGATCCCAGCTTGTATATGGTATCAAAAGCTGTAAAAGGTAAAATTTCCCCAAGTGATGGGTTTTCGTAGATCACATCACAAATAACATTGTATGTCTTTAAAATAACAATACGAATCCCTTGTTTGAAAATCTATAATGCAGGATCTGTTGGCTCTAAGGACCTGTTGATTATTTTGTGTGATTCCAGTAGGTGGCGGTATGTGGGGTGGGGTTGGCTGGTGCCTCTTTCCAGAGAGACTATAAAAAATAAATAAATAAAAAACAGAAATTACTAATAATTACATTATTATTGAATTTAAAAAATATTAACAGTATTTTGTCTCATTTAAATGCATGCCCCATTCTGTTCCACATTTGAGTAGCTCTGCTCTGTCACGAACAGGTACAAATTAAAAGGAGCGAGGACTCAATTGCAGAAGAAATAAAGATTTATTAAATGAACAAAAAACAAAAACAAACACCCGCGAGGGGGGAAAATCAAACATAACAAAACACCAGGGTCAGGAACGAGTCCAGTTCAGATCTCTGGCGGCTGCCTGTGATTGGAACGAAGCGGCATTAAGTGCAAGGTTTCGGGAGGGGCTGGACGGTGACATCCTGGACGAGACCGTCACTCATGAGCTGCCTCACGATTTTGACACCCTTATGGAGTGTCTTCCTCGCCTCCTTCAGCAGACCCTGAGCCCATGCAAGTGGGGCGTCTTTGCCTCACCCCGGAGGAGAAGCAGGATCGTTTGGCTTGGGGCCTTTGCCTATCCTGGTGGGCGCTACTCCTTGTCTCAACTCCCCCATCTCGCGTACCCTGCTAAATGTCTCTGTTCAGTATAAAGACCACTCCTGTTCAGCTCTGATTGACTCGAATGCCGAAGGCAACTTCCTGGATGCCTCCGTTGCTGCGCTGTGGGGAATTCCTGCCATTCCTCTCCCCTCTTTTATCTCAGTCTGTTCCCTTAATGGCCATCTCATCACCTCCATCACCCATTCTACTCCCACCATTTTATTGTCTCAGGCAATCACCGTAAGGTAATTGAACTGTATCTCCTAGGGCACCCATGGAGTTCTGTGTTATCTTGGAGTCAGTCTTGTCTAGCGTCATGTTTGGGTGCTGCCTTGTCTCTTGGCTCTGTGTCTTGTTTTTCAGGTTGAGGAGGCGGATCTCGCCGGGGTCCCGGTGGAGTACCGCAATCTTTGCAGGTCTTCAGTAAGTCACGGGCCACATCCTTACCTCCTCATCGGCCGTTTGACTGTGCAATCAATCTCCTCCCAGGCACTTCTCCGCCCAAGGATCGTCTGTACTCCCTGTCTGGTCCGGAGAGAGAGGCCATGGACAAGTATATTCAGGAATCCTTAAATGCCAGCCTCATCCGTCCCTCTTCCTCGTCCGCTGGGGCTAGGTTCTTCTTCGTTAAAAAGAAGGATGGCTCTCTGTGACACTGTATTGACTACCGGGGTCTCAATGACATCACCATAAGAAACAGGTATCCTCTGCCTCTGATGTCATCAGCTTTTGAGTTGCTACAGGGAGCCAGGGTCTGTAATGACTTTGTTCTGATCTTCTGTGTTTTGTTGTCTTTTGTCTCCGTGTTTGCATGCTTTGTTGATTTTGAGCACATGGTCCTTGTTTTGACAGCTAGCCATGTGCTCCGCTGTCTTTGTGGTGTTTCCCCTCCCACTCGTTATCCTTAATTCTCGTTTGTGTTTACCGTCACACCTTTTGCTAATTTTCCCTCATCATTCTCCCCTATATTAGATCCTCTCGTGCTCAGTCTTTTGTCAGACCGTTGTTGTATGTTGTGCAACGCTTTCGCTCGTGACCTACTTTCATTATTGCCCAGTCTTGCCATGTCGTGCTTTTTCAGATTGCAAGTGCTGTTTGTTTTATTGTTTTTATTTGTTGTCCTTCTTCCTCTCTCTCCCTCTTGCCCCGCCAGACTTTATTTCCTTTGCTACCTGCCTAGGCGATCTCCATTCTGTTGAGACTCGGATGCACTGCCCCAGCCCCTCTCTGTGCACTCATTGCTCTCATCAGTACGGTGGCCGAGAGAAAACACCAGCAAATAGAAAAAACACCAGCAAATAAAGAAAACATCTTCATCAGTTTGACAACACATGCGCTACAAAAGTTCACAACACATGCAAATACAGAAACGCGCTTCAAAAGTCCACAACACATGCAAATACAAAAACGCGCTACAAATACTCACACCACATGCAAATAGAGAAACGCTATAAATGCGTGCTGAAAAAATAGCACATACCAGGCCCGGCGATCTCAAGCCCCTTATGCGATGATCTAAATGATGATGATGTTTTCTTCAGTTGCAGCAAGTTGAGCTCTCTCGGCCACCGTACATCAGGGAACTCAGTGTGACTTTGACATTGTGTCACTGGTGACGTTCGATCTGTCCTTGCTGTATGGTGCTCTCCTGGCCCAGTGGAACTTGATTTGGACTCTCTCTCTGCTTTTGTGTTCCTGTTATTTTTTTCCTGTGCCCATTGAGGTCAACATTTCTGTTACCTGCAACTGAATCCCTATTTTTCCCTGACAATATGGAGTTTTCCTTGTGGTATCGAAAATGGTATCGAATATCAATATTTTCATGGTATCGTATAAAAGTTAGAAATAATGTGACAACATTAAGGCCTACAAACTTTTTACTTTAGTGTGTAATAAAAAAAAAAAAAAAGCCTTTTTCTTTCTTTCTTTTTCGTCTATTTTTTTTACAATGTGTATTATGAAGCAATATACAAATAAATTTGACTTGACATGACACTTGGACAAAGGCCTACTTCAAGATGGCATTTGTTGGTGAAATGAAAGTGACAAGGACCTCAATTGATTTTTTGGTTGTTTCAATTTATTTTGTAGAAACTTTTAAAGTTATCTGGATAACTGTCAGCTGTTGCTGTCAGGCAGACAATACAGGGTTCCACCGTGTAAACAATCTGTTCTAAACTTGCTTTGTAAGGAAAACTGCGTTTATTTAACAACCATTCCTCTTTGTAGAAAACAAGACTCATCATAATGGATGTTTTTTTTTTTTTTAAACGATGACAAAACCTATAGAGTTATGTAGAATATGGTAGAATATGGATAATATATTTAATTAATAAGTTGTCAATATGGTATGATTTTACCCCAAAATTCAAAATAAAATGGTAACTGCAATTCCAAGTTTTGCTGGCATGAGTCCATGAGTTTCTGCGAATTGCAGAGATCTATTTGCTTCTCTTTTCTGTAGCTTTCAGCAGCTGTAAAAAGATTTCTTGTTGAATCTGTCACTCAACTCTTTCCCCATTTTAGATGTGTTTTGTGTGTTTTTCACAGCATTCATGCTGAACACCAATGCTGCCACTCAGTCTTTTTGCCACTCAGTGGGCGTAACCGCAGAGACTTCCGCCAACGTCCTGTGCATAAGAAATTGTAGATAAATTTAAAGGGTTACTTCAGCGATTTAGCATTAAGCTTTGTATCAGCAGAAACCCGGTAGTGTATTCGAATGATCGTGCAAAACGGTAAAACTTACTTAAATAGGCGCATTTCGCTTTGAAACCAAGTCTTCCGCGATTATCTTGTCTGTCAGCTCCTCACTCTCTGATGAATGAAATCTGACACCTGTCCTGTTGCGTTTGTGCTGCGACACTCATTCGGCTCGTGCTGTATGGAGCAGACACGTTCAGTTTTTAATTGTAGTGTCTGTTCTCTAACTGAACTAAATGATTTTATTACTATAAAAATCAAAACAACAGTGGGGTGGTGCCGCAGTGGGCAAGAGATGTAACCGCAAGGTGTGGCTTGGGAGTGGCCTCGTAGGGCAGCAAAGCAAGTGCATTCTGGTAGTTGTTGTTTTTCATCCATATGAGCCAAAAATGCATTTTCTGGCTTTTCTCAGTCTAGAAGGCACCAACTTCTAAAATAATTTCACATTTCTAATACATAAATGACCCAATTTAAATACACATTCATCCTTCCAGCGGTGAAGTACCCCTTTAATCTACCCAACTAGTGAAGGGCCAACAAGAGTGACCAATTCCTCACAGACACAAATAGATCTGATGTTTACAAATAGGCCAGAGAGAATAATAAAATCATATGATCTTCAATACCCTCCATATCTCAGCATCTGAGTGGACTAGAAGCTTAAGTGACATGGCACTGAAAAGCTGAGATTTTCAGCTTTGAAGACATGATATGTTTATCATAGTCATCAGGTGTGTTCGAGTTAAACTATAGGTTTCCACTGATGGATGAGATCTGCTGGTTGCTGGCAGAGGGGAATTGAAAATGGAGATGTGACATCTCGGACACTTTCTGTTTCCTGTAGTGATGCTTACAAGGCGTTTGCGTTCATCACAGATGAAGTGAATTAGATGCAATATTTTTCCAATACACCAACGTTTCATATGGTTTTCATGAAGCAACAGAAACACTTTAATGTTTCTGCACTGCTTAATGAAGTGACATGTAAAAGAATAGTTCAACAAAAGCCTATAGGCCTACTAAACTGCACAAAGTGAACATGTGCAGTTGTTGATTTAATGAGGTATTTCTACCGGATTCTACCAACAAATTCAAATTTTGTTGTTGTTACCCAATTCAATCAGGTTTATATAACATACGAGAATGCGGTTTTAACACAATTTTAATACAATTTCCATTAAAGCTAAGGATGGACACATTCGACTCATGTGCACCTGCTGCTTGCTGATCGATGAATTTTGCTTCAATGAGAAATTGTGCTTTGGGGTTATTTAAAACACATAAAATAACACTTAATCCCTAAATTTACTCTCCTAATGCAGTCCCTTGCAAAGAATGCTGGGAACTACAGATCTACTGATACAGATCCTGCGATATCCGCCTTTGATCTTGTAGGTGTCTGGTTCACTACAAGAAGAGAAAACTGTCCGTCTTAGCTGCACTTTTTCCATAAGGTTCCGGGGGGTTAATAAAGGCCTTCTGAAGCGAATCGAATGGGTTTGTGATTTAACTACAAGGGCGTTACACTTTCTGCGCAAGTTGAATACAGAAGGCGGTCTGAAGGAAGCTAGATATTTTACTTTATAACGTGTTAAATATGGATATTTTTCTTACAAAAACCCATCGATTCGCTTCAGAAGGCCTTTATTAACCCCCCGGAGTCGTGTGGATTACTTTTGTAATGGTTAACAAAATATATGGTTTGGCTGCACACAACGCAAGGATGTCATTTTCAGATTTATCCACTCTGGGACCCAATTAAAACGTTTTTAGGCTCCCAAAACAACAGATCCGTCTGGACGAAAGCCGATACGATACACATTTTTTTTTACGTATAGCGCTAAACGTGTCTCAATGTGTACTGGGCCCCACATATGCAAGAACGAGACCAGACAACCCCTGTGTGTGTGGTGCTGGCTTTTATGGAGAGTTGATGAGCATGATGGCAGACAGGTGTGGTGATTAAGAAGGTTGTGCAGGTGATGACCAGGGAGGATCATGGGAAATGTAGTGTGTGGAGGAAACAGGCATGGCGACTCTTGAATGGTGATCCTGACAGTTATTTTATGTAATTGATATTGTTTTGATTTTTTTCCCCTGTGTGATACATGTTTTATTATTTGTGGATAATTGTGATTTTTATATGTGACAGTCTACCTTGTTTTTAAATTTAAGTTGTCTTTTTTTAAATCTGGCAAGGGGCAACAGCCCTATGGGGCTAACTCTGGCTTATTTACAGTGTTTGACTGTTGATTAATGAGCACTGTCCCTATTAAATAAAGAAATATAATATACGTTTGTAAGGCACTGATCTTTCTGCACGGCGCAACATTAAGTCGAGCTCACCTATCATTAGAGGACGCTAACATGTTTTGATGATGATGTGGAAATCGTGTGTTTCTCAATTTGAGCTAATTTTGTGTTACGGACATCCACGAAGTAACAGTGGATTATTATATAATAATCAATATATAAAGAGAAGCAGTGATCGGGTGTGACCTTAATCTTAGTTTTTTCACAGTGATTATATTTCACTGGACATTTTTTTCCCTCAAATTCCTGAGAATGAGAGCTTTCTTATGATATACAGTATGACTGGTCTGTTTTGTGAAATATGTGAAAAATACATATTCACATTCATATTTCTTTATCATCATCAATACATTTATATATTCTGTGTAAAGTTGAAATTCTAAGTTTTTATATACATGGGATGATAGTCTCTCCAGAGACCCTTAAAAAAATTAAGTATAAATATTATGAAATAGATCTGGGCCCATCTATGGGCCTGCCGAGTGGAAGAGGTTTTAAAAGTGGTACTTTAAGGTTTATTTTAAATTATGTTTTAATAATCTTTTGTCATGCTTTAAAGGAGTACACTTATTATGATGTGTTGATTAACATACTAAATCAGATGTCATCCTCTGCGTATTTAAAGGTGCACTATGTAACTCTGCACTATGTTTTTTCAGTAAAATATCCAAAAACCACTAGGCCAGTGTTATATATTTTGTTCAGTTGAGTACTTACAATATCCCAACTGTTTCCAACTATTTGTAAATTGTGTGGAAATTGCTATTTTAACCAAGGAACCGGGAGGTGTGAGGGAGTCGCCTGTCAATTGCGTCATATCTGCGTTACCCTCGGTTTCCGGTTTTATTTAGCAGAAACGCTTTACTCTTACTGCAGTGTGCAACAAGTGTTATAGCAGCCTCCGAGCGAACGCACAGAGTAACGTCATAACATTATTTTCAACACGCTCAAATGATATCTTATATGATAAACAGAGCTGCGTTACCTCATACTCATGACCGGAAAAGTGGAAATGGCGCCGCCTTGCTCAGCTCCCACAACACTCTGTCCTGCTCTGCTTCATACTACAGTAACGTTAATAATCGAATCCACGAACATGATCTCTGCCCGAGTCCTATCCCGATTCTTTTCCACCGGCTGTGAGGTGAAGACCACATGTCCCAAGATTCTGCACTCAAACTACGCGTCATCAAACTACGCCTGTTTTGAATAGGCGATCTCTAGCGGACGGAAAAGTTACATAGTGCACCTTTAAGCCCTCAGTTTAATGTGTTTCAATGTTTAATTAATGTTTGTTTATTCCTTGTTGGATTTATTAAAGACTATTTCTGTTCATTACTCATTTGTTGTGCTGCTCTACAGCCACATCATATAACAGTACTAAATTGCAACTTCATCATTCCAAAGATATTTAAATATTACATACACATTTCAATAAATTAACATTAAAGTATATTTTAGTTTATTATAAATACTTGTCAGTACATTCGGCAGTAGGCCTACACTTTAATATTTCAAAGACATTAGAAGTAATTATGAAATTACATATACAGATGTAGCCTACTTAAGACCTACTTAAGTTGATCAAAAACACATTAAAGCTAATTGCATTTAATATAAATTTAAACTACATTTTCATTTAATTGCGATCAACATGCAATTAAATATTACATTCACTTCACACACTTTTATTATTTCCACAATAAGTACTGTTTTTAAAGTATTTCACAGTGCTTGATTTCTTTTAAAGAATTTAACTAATTAACTAATTTAAGTAAAGTTTAAAGCTATTTAGTGCAATGGTGTTTATGATGCAATTCATGTCACATTTTAATTGAAATATGATGTTGACATGTTTTTTTTTTGTTTTTTTTTTACCCTAATTTAGTTAGGAAGTATACCTCACTGGAAATAGCTGCACAAGTGAAGTGTCCCCAAATAGCCACGGAGTGAACAGACTTACCTTGAAATGGACTTTGGCAAGTTTCTTTTTAACACATGAACCTTTCAAACTTTGAAAACTCAAATGAGAGTTTGTTGCAACTATTCTTATATGTGCGTGTGAGAGACTTTTTAGCCAATGAGATAAATGTAATATTTTGAATTTTTTTCTTAAAAGTTACATTATGACTCAATTCCATATTAAGGATGCTGCAGATTCAGCTTAAAAAAATAATACATTGTTTAAAAAAGTTTTTGACTTTAAGAAGAACCTAAACTTTACCATTTATTCTGTGTTTGAAGCCGCACATTTACTTTCAAAGCTTTCAAACAAAGAGCATTTTACATGAATAGGTGAGAAAATTAGCAGCATACAGAAAACCATTAATTTCAACAAAACCAGTTTAACACAAGCGAGGCAGAACGCGGCCTGAACATCCGTCTGAGAGCTTCAAAGAGAGCCGAGACACGGATTAACAAAAACACCAGACGGCCAAGCTACAATTTCCTATTAATTATCTTCAAAAAATGAGAGAGAACACATTTCTAGTTTGGAAGAAAAATTGTGTTTGGGGATTACAGAATTCCAGCCCTCTATTCAGCTCCAGAAATGTTCATTATGTTGCGACGAAGGAAGAAAAAAAATCTTGGAGAGAAAAATCCCAATAACACATTTAGCTGTTAGTCACACAGGAACAAAACAACGTCAGCTGAAATGTATTCACTTTGAGAGAGAGAGAGAGAGAGAGAGAGAGAGAGAGAGAGAGAGAGAGAGAGAGAGAGAGAGAGAGAGTCAATGTGACAACCTGTAATCGTGTACATCATTGGCATGAATATGAGATTGAAATGACACAACATTATCATGACAGGATACATGGAAACATATTAGACTCCATTTAAATGTCTCCTCACATCTCAGAATATCTAATTGATCCTTTCTGGCTGAAATTAGAAAGTTTACCCATGGAATTTTCTTTCTGACATGCAAATTGGAGACATGTTTGATCCTCTTGAGTTTGTGCTGACAGCAGATTGAAATGGTTTGTGTTTACGGTCCGATGCGATTCCCACTTCCAATCAAACACTTTTGTGAATCTAAAGACAAAACGACTACAAAATAAATATATATTCATTCACAAATATCCATTGCTTCTTTGTGGAATCAAAATGTTTCAAACAAAACGTATTTTCTTGCAAATAGTTTTAATTTTTGGAAATTTTTCCTCTGTCCTCAATATCACCGTTGTCCTCATTTAAAAATAATTTTAATTAACAAATGTAAGCGATTTCATGCAGGAAGTGGCACTGGTTTTAGTGGGAAAACCCATAGACAGTGGCGGCTGGTGCTAAAAATATTTGGGGGCCACCAACAAACCGAATTAGTAATGCAGGACTGAATGTACTAATTTTTAAATAACCATTTAACAAGTGATATAATAATTAATGTATCATTACTTCTTAGCTAAAACATGGAAAATTCAGCATTTAAAGCACGCCATAGGGCTGGGCGATATATTGCCAAAAAATCATATCTCTGTATTTTTGGGCTGAATGGCGATGCACCCTATAATCTCAGTATTTTCTACATTTTTCTATTAATTTCAAAATCTTTATTTAATTAAAAAAATGTTAGGATCCTGCCCAATATTGTCCTACAAACAATGTTCATATTGAGGGCTATGAAAACAAACATAGTGAATGTAACCTTGTAGTCTATGATAGCCTTTTATGTGCAAAAAAGGGGTCAAATCACATTAGCCGACATTCTAACACTGTAACATTACAATCTAAAAACAAAATCTAATTTTTAGACTTTTGATTAAAATACAATAGGCACTTTACAGTTACTGCTATCATAAAAATACACTTACTTGAAGGTTTGAATTTCTACATATGGCACATTTATGTTCACCACCACCAACAACAAATATTCAACAACAAATATTTTAGCAAAATGTATATTTTAGCCAGAATTATTGCGCTCCTATTCCATTGCGCTGCATCAATTTGGCACATATGCTCGCGGCGGCGCTCGTTCACGGAAGTTTGTGCTTGAGAGGGCTCGCCCACTCCTGACAGCAAAATGGAAATATTTGCTTGACTTTCTAACATTTACAAATGGAGAATATGTCTGTGAAATGTAAGTTATGCACTGAGAACATTATTGTATGTCACTTCAGCTTAAAAATTAAGAGTTATGTTTGTTCCCACCAATCGCTGCACAAGTTAAGGTTACGGATGATGACGAAAGCACGCTAGTGCTTATGCTAGCCCTCCCGTACGCTAGCCCTCCCAGAACCCATAAGAATACATTGCAGTGCCTGCAGTTCAAAAAAAAAAAGATTGTATGGAGGTCTATAGGAACAGTCGATTCTCGGCCAGAGTGATATCGCCCAAAAAGAAGCGGTACTCCACATAACGTGACTTGACACTGATTGGACTATACACTCACCTAAAGGATTATTAGGAACACCTGTTCAATTTCTCATTAATGCAATTATCTAATCAACCAATCACATGGCAGTTGCTTCAATGCATTTAGGGGTGTGGTCCTGGTCAAGACAATCTCCTGAACTCCAAACTGAATGTCAGAATGCGAAAGAAAGGTGATTTAAGCAATTTTGAGCGTGGCATGGTTGTTGGTGCCAGACGGGCCGGTCTGAGTATTTCACAATCTGCTCAGTTACTGGAATTTTCACGCACAACCATTTCTAGAGTTTACAAAGAATGGTGTGAAAAGGGAAAAACATCCAGTATGCAGCAGTCCTGTGGGCGAAAATGCCTTGTTGATGCTAGAGGTCAGAGGAGAATGGGCCGACTGATTCAAGCTGACAGAAGAGCAACTTTGACTGAAATAACCACTCGTTACAACCGAGGTATGCAGCAAAGCATTTGTGAAGCCACAACACGCACAACCTTGAGGCGGATGGGCTACAACAGCAGAAGACCCCACCGGGTACCACTCATCTCCACTACAAATAGGAAAAAGAGGCTACAATTTGCACGAGCTCACCAAAATTGGACAGTTGAAAACTGGAAAAATGTTGCCTGGTCTGATGAGTCTCGATTTCTGTTTAGACATTCAAATGGTAGAGTCAGAATTTGGCGTAAACAGAATGAGAACATGGATCCATCATGCCTTGTTACCACTGTGCAGGCTGGTGGTGGTGGTGTAATGGTGTGGGGGATGTTTTCTTGGCACACTTTTTGGCCCCTTAGTGCCAATTGGGCATCGTTTAAATGCCACGGCCTACCTGAGCATTGTTTCTGACCATGTCCATCCCTTTATGACCACCATGTACCCATCCTCTGATGGCTACTTCCAGCAGGATAATGCACCATGTCACAAAGCTCAAATCATTTCAAATTGGTTTCTTGAACATGACAATGAGTTCACTGTACTAAAATGGCCCCCTACAGTCACCAGATCTCAACCCAATAGAGCATCTTTGGGATGTGGTGGAACGGGAGCTTCGTGCCCTGGATGTGCATCCCACAAATCTCCATCAACTGCAAGATGCTATCCTATCAATATGGGCCAACATTTCTAAAGAATGCTTTCAGCACCTTGTTGAATCAATGCCACGTAGAATTAAGGCAGTTCTGAAGGTGAAAGGGGGTCAAACACAGTATTAGTATGGTGTTCCTAATAATCCTTTAGGTGAGTGTATATCCAGAGGCAGAACAAACAGTCTAGAATAGTGACAGCTAGCGTAAGTCTGTGTTGAATGTGATTGAAAAATCTGTCCCTGACGCACTTTGGTGGTGCGTTGCCCTATCGCCCTAATGAAGAAACCGCCCCTGTCAATAGATATGGAATTAGCAACGGTTGTTGATTATTGGAATCCGTATTGGAAAGGTGAAGCTCTGCTGTATACACACAAGAGATGCAGTGTCTTTAAAATTTGGCTTGTCATAACCACCAGACAATTCTGCATATTGCAGATACAAAATTACTAGTAAAGCACTTTTGTAAATACTATATTGTATCACGATCAGCCCAGAGAAGGTAAAGAAGATAAATTAATTTAGTGATCCAAAAAAACATACTGATAACACTTTACAATAAGGTTAAAATGAGCAATACAGAACTATTTATTCATCTTTATTAATGTTAGTTCATGTCAGCTCAGGTCCATTAAATAATATTAATAGATACAACTTTTTAATTTAAAAATGTATTAGTAAATGTAAACATTAACTAAGATAAAAGCATTACAAGTATTTTTTCATTATTAGTTCAGGTTAACTACTGTAATTAATTACAGTTAACAAACTGTTACATGTATGGTCTGTCTGTTGTTTTCATTGTGTTTTTGGTTGAAGTTCCTGTGACCTAGTTTTCCCCAGTCCATCTAATTAGTTATGTTATTCACCTGTGTCTTGTTAATTACCTTGTTATCATCTCATTTGCTCTGTGTATTTAGCCTTCAGTTCTCCCTCAGTGTTTGTCCATCTATAGCTGTGTTTCATTTCGAAGGCTGCGTCCTCCAGAGGTCGCAATCGACGGGTGCGTCCTCCCGAAGTCGCATTCGACCTTCAAATGCGACCTTCAAATGCGCCCTTCTTTCGCAGGAATTCGGAGGGTGCATGAGGTGTATCCTTTGCTGCTGCAGATAACCCAAAATTATTTGCGTCGCAATTAACAAACCGTCATATTTTTTTTTTATATTATTTGAAAAAATGGCAGCGCTGGCAGATATACATGCAAGCAAAGATGTGGTGTTTAAATTTAAGTAATTTCAAGCTTGTTTTTGTTTTTAAGCTGTATTAGGCCTACCTCAAATAGATAGTTGTGGTAAACAGGATTACAAGTGTTCAGTGATTTTTAAACGTTTAGAACAGTACTTTGCTGTCAAGGCAAGAAACATTTCATAGTCATTTTCAAGTTATAAATAATTTATTCATATAACTAGTGTGAGAGCGCAACGACACTGTGAACGTGTTGGCATAGCAACGTGATACTTCCTGTTTCCTTTTCCGCCTGTGTGTCCTACGAAGGACGTCTCGTTTAATTCTGATTGAGGACACTCCGTATACCGCATCCTTCACAGGATGTGTCCTCTGGAGGACGCAGCCTTTGAAATTAAATAAAATGAGACACAGCTAGAGTTAATGTTAACCTGGTTTTGATGCTAGTTTCCAGTTCTTCGTCTTCGTGAGTTTTCAGCACCATGTTACATAACACAAATAAAAACTTATTGTAAAGTGTTACCAACATACTTGTTTATTCTATATATATATTATAATCATAGAGTTTGTCTTAAATAAGATATAAATTAATTTGCATGTATATGTATAATCTTAAAAATGTAAGATTATTTGGAGAAAGTATTTAGAGTAACAGAAGTTTTTTTTAATAAGAATACTTAAATTGCATACAATATATGTTTTAAAGGCTACAGATTTTGAAAGGTTCTGCAGAACACAAATTACCATCATCCTTCCATCTAAAGAATGAATGACAAATCTGTAATAGTGACCTTTGACCCAGGCAATGCTAGTTCATCATGTTTCTGTTGACTCCTGGAATTCATTTCCTTAAGAAAGAGTGCGCTTCAGCGGGGCATGAACAGACATTCATTAATTAGCATATGTTTACTAGATGATAGTAATCAGGCCTGGAGTGAGATTCTGTTTAATGAGAAAACACAATAATTGAGGTGTTGTAATGTTTTTCAGAGTGTTTGCAAATTTAATCAGAGCACAGGGTCTCAAAACGGCAGACGTGCCTAGGATGACACGCTACTGTAGCATTCATCATGCACAATGGAAAATTCATAACATCTCTGCTGTTTATTGCAATCCATTGAGTCGGAATTGTTAGTTACAGAAGCGACTGGCATCCAAAATAAATAAATAAAAATAACTTTCTTCAGAACTGAAAATTCCCTATCAAAATCTGAAGCTTTGTTGGTTTGACTATTTAAGGCAATGTACAGCAATGTATGAATTTCACCACAGGTGAATGGGGTACAAAAAAAGATAATAGATATCACACACTTCCCAGTTGATTGACTACATAAATTGTCAACATGTTTTTTTTTTGTATTAAAACTTTTCTGTAATGTCTGCATATGCAAATTAGGCATTTTCTAATTAAATATGCACTAATAGTGAACAAAACTATGCAGGGTTTTGGCCTGTCTGGTGTTTTGCACACCTGCTTTAAGACCTAATGCACGGATCCATTATATTTGTCAAAGGTGGCTGCCCAGGTAAAAATAAAGTATACTCGAATGCACTAAAAAAAAAGATGGACGAGTCCTAGGTGGAATGGAGAAGACCCGAGGTGACACCAGAGATCCGAAGGACAGAGTTGGAACTGCAGGCTCCCTTGACTGAGGTGGAGATGGAGCCAGAGGGAATGAGGAACAAGGCAACGCAGGAGGGAAGGAGGAGCCCGACGGAGTACAGTCAACGCCTGACTAAGGTGGGGCCAGAGGGATGAGGGAGCCCAGTGGAGTCTGAGGACTGACGAACCCTGGTGGAGCTGAGGGAATGTGGACCCAAGGAGATGCTGAAAGGTCGGAGGATTTCCCTGAGGACAGGCCACGGGAAGATTCTACCGCGTTTGTGGAGTGTTTTACCATCTGCCTTGCCGAGGAAGACATCGCCAGCCCCACTCTGTATATATGTGTGTGTGTGTGTGTGTGTGTGTGTGTGTGTGTATATATGTATGTGGCGAGCGGTAAGGTGAGGGGCCGTGAGAACGGGCCGGTGACGAGCGATAATGAGCTCCAGCTGCGCGCCACACCGGTCTCATCTCACGGAGGAGTGACGGGAGCATAAAAGGAGGAGCGACGACAGTGCAAGACGAGAGAGGACCAGGCCTGGACTTATGTTGTGTTTTTGTTTACGTTTTATTTTGTGTGTGTGCGCGGCAGTCGTCCGTGAGGGGCTGCCGCGGCGACTTTCATTTTGTTTATTTATTTCATTAAAGTTTTAAAAGTTCGCCGGTTTCCCGCCTCCTTCTTCCTGGAAGATACGAAATTTGTTACAATGTATATATATATATATATATATATATATATACACTCACCTAAAGGATTATTAGGAACACCTGTTCAATTTCTCATTAATGCAATTATCTAATCAACCAATCACATGGCAGTTGCTTCAATGCATTTAGGGGTGTGGTCCTGGTCAAGACAATCTCCTGAACTCCAAACTGAATGTCAGAATGGGAAAGAAAGGTGATTTAAGCAATTTTGAGCGTGGCATGGTTGTTGGTGCCAGACGGGCCGGTCTGAGTATTTCACAATCTGCTCAGTTACTGGGATTTTCACGCACAACCATTTCTAGAGTTTACAAAGAATGGTGTGAAAAGGGAAAAACATCCAGTATGCGGCAGTCCTGTGGGCGAAAATGCCTTGTTGATGCTAGAGGTCAGAGGAGAATGGGCTGACTGATTCAAGCTGATAGAAGAGCAACTTTGACTGAAATAACCACTCGTTACAACCGAGGTATGCAGCAAAGCATTTGTGAAGCCACAACACGCACAACCTTGAGGCGGATGGGCTACAACAGCAGAAAACCCCACCGGGTACCACTCATCTCCACTACAAATAGGAAAAAGAGGCTACAATTTGCACGAGCTCACCAAAATTGGACAGTTGAAGACTGGAAAAATGTTGCCTGGTCTGATGAGTCTCGATTTCTGTTGAGACATTCAGATGGTAGAGTCAGAATTTGGCGTAAACAGAATGAGAACATGGATCCATCTTGCCTTGTTACCACTGTGCAGGCTGGTGGTGGTGGTGTAATGGTGTGGGGGATGTTTTCTTGGCACACTTTAGGCCCCTTAGTGCCAATTGGGCATCGTTTAAATGCCACGGCCTACCTGAGCATTGTTTCTGACCATGTCCATCCCTTTATGACCACCATGTACCCATCCTCTGATGGCTACTTCCAGCAGGATAATGCACCATGTCACAAAGCTCGAATCATTTCAAATTGGTTTCTTGAACATGAGTTCACTGTACTAAAATGGTCCCCACAGTCACCAGATCTCAACCCAATAGAGCATCTTTGGGATGTGGTGGAACGGGAGCTTCGTGCCCTGGATGTGCATCTCACAAATCTCCATCAACTGCAAGATGCTATCCTATCAATATGGGCCAACATTTCTAAAGAATGCTTTCAGCACCTTGTTGAATCAATGCCACGTAGAATTAAGGCAGTTCTGAAGGCGAAAGGGGGTCAAACACAGTATTAGTATGGTGTTACTAATAATCCTCTAGGTGAGTGTATATATATATATATATATATATATATATATATATATATATATATATATTTCTCGTAACGGTGAGAGAAAACGTTCTTATAACTTTTTTTAGAATGTCCTGTTCTTTGTACTTGACTGATGTTCTCATAATGTCAGTTATTTTTCCTTCTTGCCTGTATATTGTATATACAAATTGCAATTATTGTTTATTCCTTATGCATGTGTCTTGTGACATGTTTGATCATTAAAGAGAATTGAAGAGAACAAGTTAAATGTTAAAAAAATAAATGTTAGACGAACGTCCCACTAAACCATTTAGCAAATATTAATAACATCCTAAAGACGTTCCGAGAACGTTGTTCTATGAACGTTTCCACTCAACGTTATGAGAACGTCAAATAAGTACAGATAACATCACAGGAATGTTCCAAGAACGTTGTTTTGAGAACATTGTTATAGAACGTACACTCAAGACACAGAGGAATGGTTAACAGAGATTATTTAGACAGCACAGAGCAACAGGCAGTTTCAACAGGTGAGTGAATGCTCAATGGAGACTTTGAATCCAGAGAATGAGAGTGTTATGTAATGTCTTTTCCTTACAGGTGCAGGGACTCGTGAGATTCGGAGCAGATGAGCCAGGTTGGATACACACACCTCGTCTTTCATCAGATGATTGTGGAGAATGAAGGTAACACTTGGAGGTAAACAAAGGAGAATAAGACTCAGGAGAAATCACTGGAGACTCAGGTAAGTAGTCCGTGTAGCATCAACAAGACCGGACAAAGAACTGAGACGAGGTGTGTGTTTATAAAGCAGGCTGATGAGGGTACAGATGAGGTGCAGATGTGTGTGATTAATACTCAGGTGACTGGGTGCGCTGTGGTTGACGGGTGTGAGAGCCTGGCAGATCTGTCACAAACATCAGTCAAGTACAAATAACATCACAAGGATGTTCCAAGAATGTTGTTATAATAAAGTTTTCTTTCAACATTACGAGAATGTATTTTAACTATGAAAACATTATAAGACCCAGTTAACTTATAATACAGTTATAATACAGCAGTTCAAGTTAACAGTTGAATTGCACCCCTGCCTGGGACAGAAGGTCCCTCCTGACTGGAATTTCCCAAGGAGAGCCATCAAGGAGAGGCAGAATATCCAAGAACCATACTTGATGAGTGAGAGAAGCTTTCCCTGAGACCACAGGACAAGAAAATGGTGGACCCTGAGGTTCTTAAGAGCAAGAAAAACAGACATCATCTCCAGGCAGTTGGTGTGCCAGGAGAGATGATGACCCCTCCACAGACCTTAAGTCAGCCTGTGAGGGAAACATCCATCGTTAGCATTTTGAGACAAGGAGCTCCCAACACTGGACCTTGGGCCAAGAATTAGGGTTTCTTCCACATAACCAAAGCACGTAGGAATTGCTGCGTGACCATGATCATGCTAAATGGGTTGCACTTTGGGGAAAACGCTCTGGTCTTGAGCCACCACTGTAAGGGTCTCATGTACAGCAGGCCGAAAGGTATCAAGTTGGCCGCAGCTGCAATCAAACCCAAAAGTCTCTGAAACTGTTTTACAGTGAGTGACTGGCCTAGCTTCAGTTTGTTTACAGCTGTGAGAATCAATTCGATATGCGCAGAAGATAGACGTGTTTGCATCGTGACCGAATCCCACACTAAGCCTAGAAAAGTGGTCCTCTGTGCTGGAGAAAGTATACTCTTCTTGGCACTTATCCTTAACCACAGCATTTTCATATGAACAAGAAGTACTACCTGTTCCGACTAAGCAAAAATCAACCAATCATTGATGTATTTAAGAACGTGAATGCCCTGGAGTTGTAATGGCGCCAGTGCTACATCCATGCATTTGATGAAAGTGCTGGGTGATAAAGCTAGGCTGAAAGGAAGAACACAATATTGGTACGCTTTACCCCCGAAAGCAAACCTCAGGAACTTGTATTGTGGAAGGACGGAGATATGGAAATAAGCGTCCTTGAAATCTATTGTGCCAAACCAGTCCTCGGACCTGATCTGCGATTTGTCTCAAGGTTAACATTTTGATCTTGACCTGCATAACTGACTGGTTCAGCTGACACAGATCCAAAATGGGATGCAACCCCCCATCCTTTTTTGGAACGATAAAATACCAGCTGTATAACTCGCATTCGCTGTCAGGGGAAGGAACACACTCTATGGTCCCCTTTCCCATCAAAGCTTTTACCACCTGTTCCATGACCAGAGCCTGCTCAGGGCCTACCACTGTGGGCAGGACCCCCATAAATCTGGGCAGACGAGACCCAAACTGAATCTTGTAACCCTTTTCAACTGTGGGCAGGACCTAATGAGATATGTTTGGAAGTAGCTTCTACGCTGTCAAAAAAATTTGATTAACCAATTCGGTGCCCTGAAGCGGCGAACCGGAAGGGAACAGCCGAACTGATTGCTCTGAGACCTTCCTCAGAGGGGGCGAGCATATTTAAGGGTGGACACTGAGATGTGGGCTCGCCAGAGACTGCTGCGCCCTGAAGCACATGAGGTGGTGGGGTTGGCAGAACGGTGGGCACCGAGAGGAAATGGACACTGTATAATAAGGTGTTGACCTCTTCTCCCCTGTAGGGGACTGCCCACAGAGGCCTGGAGCCACTGGCATCAGGACCTCTTTCCTGAAGCCTTCTTGAAATTAATGACAGTCCTCAGGTGTGTCTCACCCCACAAAGGCTTTGTTTGAAAGCCCATTCTTTTTGTGGGGAGTGCTCAGGTGGCAACGCTCTGTTATTGTTGGGCACAGTGTGAGGAGCTAGCAGATGACTAGGGCTGCTCCCGCCCAGCAGTCTCTGAGACCTGAGAGCGACGGGGAAGAAGTTTCTGGAACACTGCTGCCTGTTTGTTAGCCTCCTGAAACCTCTCAACAACTGTATTGACAGCTTAACCCAAGAGGCCAGGAGGTGACAGTGGAGCGTCCATCAGACTTTTATTTTCTTCTTTAATGCTAGAGAGATTTGGCCATAATTGTCTTTCTGCCGTGAACAGGGCTGCCATAGAATGGCCGATGGATTTGGCCGTCTCCATGGTAGCCCAGAGAGAAATATAAGTGTCCAGGCTTACACCCGTGCCCTCATCGAGGTCTCCTAACAGGTCAGCCCGCAACAATGACATCATATGCATATCATATGATGGCCAGGTATGACTCAGAATGTGTCTTAGTTTGTGAGAGGCTGCTCTACTTGTGCCATCACGAATACCCCCAAACACCTATCTGAAGGTAAATTTGCTCCACTCTCTATTCCTCGTCAATCCTGGTTCCATCTTGGTATCGATTTTGGTATTTTGGTATCGACCTTCCCTCCTCTGACTCCCACACCTGTATACTCATCCCTGTTTACAGATTCTCCAAAGCATGTTGTTTAATTCCATTGAAAGGCCTACCATCTGCAATGGAGACTGCAGAGGCTCTGTTCCAACATGTAATCCACAACTTTGGCTTGCCAGAAGACATTGTTTCAGATCGGGGGCCCCAATTTATCTTTCTTCTTCAACCTGCAAAAGATTCAGGAGATCAGTTGTTACCTAAAGTCATACTGCCACAGTCAGCAGCACAGCTGGACAAATATTAAAGGGGGGGGTATAACACACAGTTTCTGTCAATCTCATGTCAATCTTGAGTACCTATAGAGTAGTATTGCATCCTTCATATCTCTGAAATGTCTTTAATTTTATTATATTTATAAAAGAAAGATATGCTGTACCGAGTCTTTCCGAATAAAATCGAGCGGATGGAGGCGTATAGTGTGGGCAGAGCTAAAGAATTATGAGTGCAGCTATTGCGTTAATATGAAATAATTCATTTAGTTCAACATATTTTCCCACTCTTTGTGTATTGTTGTATTGCATTATACCCCCCCCCAATTAACAAATATTCTTTAAAACTCTTCCCCCCCGACATGCCACTAAGAAGGGCCTCAGTTACCATGGATACCAACTGTTAAGACAGTTTATTGCTTAAAGAATGTGAGCAGCGTCATAGGAAAGGTCCATGGCCCCTTAGAGTTCATACTTTCCTGCATTAATTTATAGACAAATTGATCTATAAATGAACATGCTCCCCAGGACATTGTGTATGATTAGTACTGTCTTATGCAGTGTTTTCGGTATGGTAATTTTGTTTTATGCATATCTTATGAGCAAACTATTAGTTCATGTAACCTCATATGTCGTGTCTCCTATCAAATTAATGCCTTTCACGACTTACACTATCGTGTATGTCACTTCCTCATAGGGTGCAGAGTGTTTGTCTTATTAATTGGAGCATAAATGGGCACAAACCCAGTTTAATGATGTCAGAGACAAGAGCCATGAACTCCCCCACAAGGAATTTCCCACTGGGAAATCCCAACTATCCCATTAGTCAGGTCAACCCTAAGAGGTGGGATTTCTTCCAGACCTCAAAGAGAGATGCACAGATCCACTCTCTCTCTCTCGACTGATGACTGTCACACCTGCTGGGCAAGCCGGCCAGGCTTGCAGGCCTACACACACATCAAGCCATGTGCGTGTGTTGGACCGGAAACCCAATCCGACCACACGGTCGTGCCAATACCTCAAGCCATGTGCAACTTCCTCGACCACGACGGAGTCAAAATAACCGTGCAAGTTCATTATATCTTTTTCAGTCAACACAGAAGAAATTGATCGCAACTTCAACACCATCGGATCAAACTATCAAGACTTTCTCCTGTGACTGTACATTGGACGCTCTTCAACCGCTCAGGCAAATGCAAGTAATGTACGATATACAAAATCGGTGTGTACTTGGTTAAAGCTGTAAACCCCTTTGTATAGACAAAGGAGCCATGAAAAATACCCTTCTCTTAGAATGAATTAATATTCAATATTGTGTGTTCACAGGATGAACTGATTGATTGATTGATTGTAATGTTAATGTAGCCACATCAAGTTAATCTCATTATCTGATTCAAATATTCATAATTAATCATAATAAATAATCATGAGTTATGAATAATAATTAATATTTCCCCTTTGAGCTAACTTGCTACACACCATCCAGTGACAAATTAATGAAGTCACCTATAGGTGCTAGGTGACATGAAGTTAACCACACCATCAGCACCAGATCCCACCACTCCTACTCGATCACAATCGCCAGATTTCTGACATTAACCATACCGTACCACTTTTTTGGGACCCTTCCGTTGGGCTACCTAGCAGAGTAGTCCGTTATCTAAAGGGTGTAGCAAGACTCACTGCAGAACGTTGATTAGTTGACAGAGAATCGTCACTTGCATGTGCTTTTTAGGCTGTTTTTCCTTGCAGCCTTTGCTCAAAATTTCCTATGTTCAAAAAAGCTTGTCTTCTTGTGACAAACAGCCACATGCCAAGAACAAGATCTGCTGTATGTCCTCCGTTGTCGTTTACTGTGTCGCTATCTTTTTCGCGCAAGAATGACGTTGATCGCTACACCACGCCTATCAAGTAAGGGTACTGTTGGCGGTGGAAATGCAAGCCGGATCAGGGTTTACCATCCCGAATCGTACTGTACTGTACCACTCGGTGGAAATGAGTCATAAAATATAAGTTACTGAATAATAACAGTTTTTCTTTAAAAGCAATATCACACAATTATACTGCCTCCTTGTTACTCCAGTCACTTCTCCGGAATGATCCAAGTTGTTGTTTTTTTTCCCCTTTACTTTGTTACTGATACATTGCTTTACATTTATTTATTTATTGATGTATTTGTTTATTTATTTATTTATGTATAAATGAATAAATAAAAAAAAAATCAAAAGAAAATAACTAAGTCTCCTCTGACCTCTAGCATCAATAAGGCATTTTCGCCCACAGGACTGCCGCATACTGGATGTTTTTCCCTTTTCACACCATTCTTTGTAAACTCTAGAAATGGTTGTGCTTGAAAATCCCAGTAACTGAGCAGATTGTGAAATACTCAGACCGGTATCCTTTAACGCAGTGTTAGAACCTTCCCCATCTGCACAACTGGGATTTAAACCTGGTTAGTGTCTTCTGTTAGTTAGCGAAGCATTAAAGAACCATCTTAACTGTTAAATAGCAAATATAAGATTAAAATAATATCAGATTTGTATAATATCATTTTAAATAAACAAAAAACTGAGACGAAAAACTAGTAACTAGTAATACACTAAGTTTCGTCATGCTCATGTGTGGAAGTATTTACAGAAAGTGTGTTACAACTAGCCCTGCGTTAGGTTGTGCCCCGCTTACCCCTACAAAGAAAACATGTTTCCATTTTTAGTACATTGTTGTTGTGTAAACATACCCTCATTGTATTTTGGTTTCATTTTCCCTGATCCTGTTTGCCTGTGTTCTTGTTCATGGTTAGTTTATATGGTTGCTGACATAGTTATGCACCTGTATCATGTTCTGATTATCTAACCTGTGTATTTAAGCCCTTAGTTCCCTTTGTTCAGTGTTTGGTGTCGTTTTAGTTTGCGTGGTTGTGCTGTATTTCTCTTTGTGACTTCCTGAATGTTACCTTTTGGATTTATCATTTTGTTTCATTCTCATGCGTTGTGTGATTTACTGCAACCACCATGCCATGAAAGAACAAAAAAGATCCAAAAGAAAGGATTACAAAACGAAATGGCCTTACCTGATGTCCACCTTCTCTGCTTGGAGCAAGAGCATTGAACCTTCAAGGACCACATGAGTGATTTTTTTCAAATCTGGCGTGCCTTGCACACTTTCCTGATCGCTCCCTGTGCATGTTTTTTTTGGGCCAACCTAAATGAGTGCACAAAGGCACACCTACCCGGTGATTGTCCGCGAGGGGATTTACAGAGTTTGTGGAGTGGTTGTGCTATATTTATGACTTTTGATCTCCTTTGTTAACTTTTGGATTTATCATTTAAAGACTGTTTTGATTTCATTCTCCTACGTTGTGCAATTTACTGCAACCACCACACCAAGTTTTTAAAACTTAATGGGAACATTAGCAAAACATATTTTTTGTTAGCTGGAGAGATAAATAAATACACTGTAAAAAAAAAAAAATTCCACCTAATTCAACTTGTTTTCGGTTGCTGCCTAAAATTTAGTATAAAAAATAGGCTGTACGTGTCATTTAAAAAAATAATAATATCTTGTCTTATTGAATCTCTTATAACTTAAAACATAGAAATTGATTAAATTATTTTGATCAGTTAAAGTAATGGAAAAAACATATATTGCCATGACTTACTGATTATACAATTTTTTTACTAAATAAATTTCACGTGCATGTATCTGTGCATTCATCCTTTAATCGCACAAAGCTGATTTTTAGAAAGGACTTTAACACAATCTGAGATCTCACTCATAAAATCATGTCTATGTTGATGTTAGAGGACAGTGTCATATTCTTCCATTTTGTGAAGCTTTATAACAGTTTATCTTGGAGAGTAAAGTAATTACCAAGTTAACCTGACAGATGGAGGGGCGACTAGCAGCACATGGAGAAAAAATTCACACATCTTTGGACAGATGCAACACACACGCTATCAATTAACCAGGGCACGGTCAGGGTGTGTGTGTTTCCATCTGCTGCTATTGTAAGAAAAACAGCTCCCAAGCAGTGAGCTGCTGTCTATATTATATACAGGCTATCTTTTAAGACAGTATCATAACTTAAGAACAGAACCTTGTAAGTAACCAATTTGGAATGCTATCTATAGCAACTCTTTGTGACATACTAAGGTCCTGTCCACACAAACACGGGTATTTTCAAAACCCCAGCCTTTTCTTTGCGGTTTGGCCATTCGTCCACACTCAAACGGAGTATCAGGTCACTGAAACCAAACCTTTTTGAAAACTCCTGCCAGAGTGAACATTTTCAAAAACTCCTGTTGCAGTGTTGTCGTGTAGATGGCGAAACCGGAGATTTTGGCTTGTGACGTCGGAGTGCGTGCTTTTATCTCCTTTATTTGACATCAGATTGTGCGCCGTCCTATGTTTACATGAGGCGAGTCTGTGTAATGGCGGATGTAGCCAGAGCTTATAACTTCTGATTGGCCAATATGGCTTTACAGTTAGGGTTATATCACCACCTGTTGGTTTGGCATGCTCTTGACAATGTTTCATAGTGTGTTTTTGCGTTTTCAGGTGGACAGAGATTTTTTTTAAATCTGTGCTTGTGTGGACGAGATTTTTTTTTAAACGAAGGAGGAAAAGCTCTGTTTATAAAAATACTCATGTAGGCTACGTGTGGACTAGGTCTAATAGTGCACTCGGACTTTCTTGAGTTTGAGTTTGTCACTTGCATGTTGCTAAACTAACGGCATACAAAACTGTAATAAACATGAAACATTATTAATGTAAACTATTTGTTTTTTGATTCTTTTTGGTATTATATGAAATTATATTTTTTCGTCCACCATCCTGGTGTCACAGATCTGCCAGGCTCTCTCACTTCGAACACAGCGAACCCATAGACTTCAACGGAGAAAAGTGAAGTCAATTAGAAGCACTCACTTCCTGATGGCTGAGCGTACTGCGCAGCCTCAGACTGAGCTTGACGACGTAGATGTGACGTGAGCAACCTGTCTGACAGTTGTAAGTCTTCTAGTAGTTGTGCAAAGTGAAATCTGAATCACCGAATCTTGCAGAGATGGAGAGCGTGAGCAGGAGCAACGTTTGGTAAGTATTCTGATTAATTATTTTGTCATATTGCATAGTATTTATTTATTTTAAAATGTAACACCAGATTACCTGTGAGCTTCTCTTCCTGTCTATACGGGTCTATACGGTAATTTTTCTACTGTGCGACAGAGTCGCGTAGTTATGACGCAATCGTTAGCCTATTTTTACAAAAACGGCTTCTACGGGGCGATAGTGTAAGATACAAGGTAATGGAGCCTTTTATACATTGTCGTGTTTCTTTAGAAATAAACAATGGACAAATTGAGTCTTTAAATGCCTTAGATGTAAAGTTATTCGCTGTCAAAGTGACGCCAAAATGAATGGGAGTCAATGGAATGCTAACAGCAGGTGATGGCTTGGTTAGCAATGGCTGCCCCTATGGAAGGTACGCTTTCCGGGTGCTGGATTAACCCCTTGCTTCCACCACACAGCAATCCCTGTCACCAGAGTACTGATCACCCGCACCTGTCATCAATCACCTCATCAGCAGCGCACTAACCTTGTCCAGTGTGTATATCTTGACACCTGGATGTAACTTTTCATTGAGCTAATAAAAAAAAAAAAAGAAGGTTTTTTTTATCATATGTACAGGTTACAGCATACTTAGTACAGTGAAATTTGGTAAGACTTTTTTCCCCCCCGATACTCCACTTTAGACATTCTACGAACTATAAGTAACATTGCAACTACATGTAAACTACCAGTCATTAGAGTAATAGTAGACTGCCTACTTAATATCTGCTAACACTTTATTTTGATGCTACCTGTCACGGTTATGCTCTGTTTAGTTTGATTTTCATGGACTCTTAGTTTGTCTTTTTCAGTTACCTGTTTCCTTTGTTCTAGTGACCGCCAGTCATTAGTTTCATTCATTAACAAGTACACCTGTCTGTATTTAGTTCCTCATTTCCTTTTATTCATTGTTGAGTTATGCATGCTGTCACATTGCCTTGCTTCCTGTGGATAACCTGAGTTTAGTTTTTTTTTAATAAATCCTTTTGTTACTTAAACGTTTTGTAACTCTTCATTATCATTATTGGACTAAAACGTATTATGCTGAAGTGCAGCTCCGATCCTTACACCAAGGAGGAAAACCACTGGATGATTTTGTTAAGGAATTCCTGGAACTGTGCCATCAGGTATGTTGGGATGAGTGCATTTTAAAAATGTACTTTTGGAGTGGATTTAAAGACAAACTGGTCCAAATAATTCTCATTGGGTACGACAACTGCTTATTATTTGAATACATTGAGTAAGCCAATTCATCAGCTCTGCATCCGCTGGTTCCCTTCAGCCCCTTGACTTCTCTAAAACCATTCTGTTGTGTGGATAAGCCTCAGGTCTTACAGTCACTAGTTTCGCCCAGGCAAGTGAATCTCCCGGCTCCGCCTCCAGCCACTGATCTCATCCCTCCACCTTAGTTCCACCTGATAACATCGTCCTTATAGCTCCAGCATGCTCCCTTGTCCCTCCAGCTTCACCTTGGTCAGTTGTCACCCTGCCTGCTCCACAGACTTATGATTTCCTATTCTACTGATGAAAAGTGCAGGTGACTTTGCAGGTGTCACAGAGTCACTCTCTCCCTGCTCTCAGCCATCTGCACCTGCCACGCCCCCTCATTCTCAGTCACCGGAGTTCTAATCACCTGCACCTGTCCTTCCTCATCACCAGTCCTATATCACCACACTCACTCCTCAGTCCTTTGTCTGATCTCGTCACGACTACACAGACCTTCCTGCTTACCTGAAATTCCTGGTTCCTCATCGTCTCATCTACATGGTTCTCTGTCTCCGTCTTAAGTCTGTCACCATCAGCTAAGTTCTAGTATCCTGTGTCCATCCAGTCTCTCATCTGTCTTGTGCCGTGTCTACTCATTATTACTCAGCTTAATAAAACTCTGTTTCATTTCATCCACCGTCTGTTCCTTCTGTGTCTGTGACAGAAGATCAGACCACAACATGCAGAGCACTGAGAGCATGCGCACCAACCCCGATTCACTTTCCGCTGCTGCCTCTGCGAGTCCCATGGCCCGCCCAGCGACATTCGGCGGCGAGGCGGAGGATTGCAGCGGGTTCTTGCTACAATGCACTCTGTACTTCGAGATGCAGCCTCAACTCTTTCCCACTGATCGCTCCCGAGTGGCCTTTCTGACTTCGCTTCTCTCTGGCCGAGCATTACGGTGGGCACAGTCGTTGTGGCAGTCTAACTCTCCTATAGTCTCTTCTCTGTCTGCGTTCACAGGCCATATGAAGGAAGTCTTCGGAGAAACCTCTACCGTACCGTACTCTCCATTCAGGATCAGCTCTTCCGCCTTCGACAAGGTACCGACTCTGTGGGTCAATATGCCCTAAACTTTCATACACTAGCAGCGTCTAGCGGTTGGAACGACGCCTCTTATCTCACCGCCTTGCAGCATGGTCTGAACCCTCATGTTCGTTAACTGATGGTCATTTACGATGACACAATCGGAATCGAGCGCTTTATCCAGAAAGCCATCAAAGTTTCCCAACGACTGTCAGCCTGCTCACCGCAAAATGAACCGCTGCAACCTCCGCCCGCTACAACACCTGCTATCCTTCCATGCAGGTGGACTCGAACCACCTGAGCATTGCGGAGCGTCAGCGAAGGATTCATCATCACCTGTGCCTGTACTGTGGGGGAGAGGGACATATTCTGACCAACTGTCCCATCCGACCATCCCGCCAGCGGTGAGTAGAGTTCATCTTCCTCCAAAAAAAAAATCTCCTGACCGGAAATACCTCTATTTCAGCACAAGCCCTCATTGACTCCGGCTCAGCGGGGAACTTAATCTCTCACGACCTCCTCAAGAGGCTCCACATCAAGAGAAGACGCAGTCCCCAGAACCTAGAGATCCATTCCATCCTTGGAAAACCGCTGGGCCGTGGTCGCATCTGTCACTTCTTCCCCACTCTGTGACGCCCTGTCCCATCTTCATCAGCCAGATCCTGAACCAACCACGGCAGAACCCATCCTCCCTCCAGCCATGATCCTCAGCCCTATCCAGTGGTCCATCGATGAACAGACCCGCCAAGCCACCCTGCTTGAGCCTGCTCCGCCGGGAGGTCCTGAGGGAAGCACCTACGTACTATCTTCTCTCCGCCACTCCCTCATGGACTCAGCTCACTGTTCTCCGGGCTCTGGACACCCAGGTAGCCAGCGAACCCTCTCGCTCCTCAACCAACGCTACTGGTGGCCCAGCATGGCCCAGGATATCTCCCGATTAAGTGACTTCTCCTTAACGAAGTCACTTACCGTTTGGAACTCCCTTCACACTTCAGGATAGCACCTTCATTTCACATTTCCTTGCTCAAGCCTTACACTGAACCTTTTGTCTCTCCCCACAGAACCCGGTGACGGCGTACCTCCTCCTCCTGACGACAACGTGGGTTGTGCCTCGAATACCTAATTGACTGGGAGGGCTACGGTCCCGAGGAACGTTCCTGGGTCGTTTGTGAGGACGTATTAGACCCCACTCTACTCACCCAGTTCCACCAAGATCACCCAAACCGTCCAGCACCCAGAGGTCGAGGCCGTCCCCGTCGTCTTCGGCCGTCAGGAGCCGGCCGTGGAGGAGGGGGTACTGTCACAGAGTCACTTTCTCCCTGCACTTAGCCATCTGCACCTGCCACGCCCCCTCGTTCTCAGTCACCGGAGTTCTAATCACCTGCATCTGTCCTTCCTCATCACCATTCCTATATCACCACACTCACCACACTCCTTTGTCTGATCTCGTCCCGACTACACAGACCTTCCTGCTCACCTGAGATTCCTGGTTCCTCATCGTCTCGTCTACATGGTTCTCTGTCTCCATCTCAAGTCTGTCACTGTCAGCTAAGTTCCAGTATCCTGTGTCTATCCAGTCTCTCATCTGTCTTGTGCTGTGTCTACTCATTACCACTCTGCTTAATAAAACTGTTTCATTTCATCCACCGTCTGTTCCTTCTGTGACAGCAGGTACATGCCAACTTATCCTTTTAAACCTAGCCCTAACCTAACAGTCTACTAATACTCTAATGAGATTTAGTTGACATATTTTGAGTTGGTAGAATGTCTAAATTGGACTATCAAAATAAAGTGTAACTGAAATCATCTCACAGACAAAGAAAACATACAATGTGCAAAAATGAACAGTGCAAACATAAATTACATAGATAATAGACTTACAAAACCACATAAAGGCAGAATGCAATAAACATATGTAAGAAGTCTATACAGTACTGTACGTATGTACATAATTGTATGTATAAATTAAGTTATGTAATTAAATAGCAGCAGTGGAATAAGTTATGTTGGTGTTTTGGAAGGAAGTATATCATAATTTCTTGAGTTTTCTTCCTGTTTTCATTTCGTTGTCACAGCTTTTCCATTACAGATTTGCACAAAACTTTTGTGATATTTTCTAAATGTTGATAAACTATTGTGAAATTACGACGTTTCCATTAACCGATGTTATGCAACTAAAATGTGTTTGTGGATGTTTCTCCCTCATATCTGCTTCAAAGGTCTTAATGATAATTTGTGTCATTTCTTTGTTTAGAATCCAGTATTCCTGTAAATCTATAGTTTTTTTGATGAGTTTAATAAAGAAGTCTTGTCTTCTGTTTCCATTGCAGTTTTGTGAAAATTTTTCGAATTGGCTTAAACACCTCATGCGAGCGTAAAAACTTTTTTGCGATATATGGGAGTTTTTGCGAAATTGACGTGTTTCCATTGGACGTATTTTCAATTCGCAATTTCAGTTTGCGCAATTTGAAAGGTAATGGAAACGCGGCTACTGATTTATTGTTTCATTGATTAGTTCACACCTGTTTAATATTCAGTTCAATTATCTAATATATATTAGTGTTGTCAAAAGTACCGACTTCGACTAAAATTTAAAAAAATGTGACGATACCAGCATTTTGAGGGCTGTTGAACGGATTCTTAAACACCTCTGATTCGCCATTGTGTTCATGCGCTCAACATATATGTCTCTGGCTGTGTCTAAAATCGCCCCCTATAGAGGGTATGCGCATGACGTCACTGTCAGCCGGAGTCACTGCAGTTACGCCCACTGAGTAGCAAAAAGACAGAGGAAGCATTGATTTTCAGCATGAATGTCACAAAAAACTAATCTAAAATGGGAAAGAGCTTTGAGATAGACTGTACAAACAGATTTGACTAGAAATCTGAGGTATATTTTTACAGACTTCCGAAAGATACCGGAAAGAGAAGCAAATGGATCGCTGCAATTCACAGAAACATCTGAACGCCAGGCAGTGAAACTTGGATTTGCAGTTATCATTTTGTCTCTGAAAATCATACCCTACAAATTGTATTGTTATTTATTGTATTGACAACTCCTCAATTAAATATTTACCATCATATATTCTGCCTAATTTGATGTTTTTAAATAAACACTGAAAAAAAAATATAAAAGTTTTAGGGCTGGACAGTATGATGATATGTATAACATTAATATAAGTTCCCAATTTAGACCTACCTATATTGTATTTATATAAAGCGTTCACAGGCAAATTTGCTTTATGTATTTCACTGGTATTTCATCAGGTACATATAAATGTCAGGAAACACGATCCTTGCATGTCAATATCATGGATCACTGGATCTTTGATAAGTTGTAAGGAACACTATATCAAGTCCAACCTTTAGTTTAAACTGATAATTGTTTGTTTTAGTCGGCACAGCATCTGATTGGCCATTGTGTTCACAAGCTCAACATATATGTCTGTGATTGGCTGATCGTGCTTGACGTGCTTCACTGAGCACTAACACAGATGCACACGGGAGCATTTGAAAGCAGGCGTATATCAGCGGATATATTGGGGATCCGCTGATAGACGCCTGCTTTAAAATGCTCCTGCGTGCATCTGTGTAAGCGCTCGGTAGAGTACGTCAAACATCTATTTACAACATGTTTCTGAAGCGTTGATTATTGTAGCCAATCACAGACATACAGTATATATATGTTGAGCTTGTGAATACAATGGCCAATCAGACACATATATGTTGAGCGCGTGAACACAATTGCGAATCAGAGGTGTTTAAGAATCTGTTCAACAGCGCTCAAAATGCTAGAAGGAAATGCTGGTATCATCACATTTTTTTATTTATTTCAGTACCGACTTGGTACTGAAGTCAGTATTTTTGACAACACTAATATATATATATATATATATATGCTTTCAGTTCTCTTAGTTCATTACCTTGTTTATTTGTGTTACTGCACGCTGGTTCATTTATTTCTTGTTTTGGATTTCATTCCTTTGTTTTGTTAATGTTTTAAGCTGCAATTAGATCTGCACCGCCTCTCTACCTCCGCATCTTCATCATAACGAGTTGGAGGGATTCTTGAGGTAGAACAGTACTGAAGGGCAGAGAGTGTTGATGGTAAGTGATGCAAGATGAGATGAGCTTATCACAGTGTATTTTTTAATTTATGGCAAACAATTTTTATGGCACCTATGATGTCATAAATGCTTTCTAGGTAGGCAGCTTACTGAGCCTCACTGTACACAGTCTTTAATTCTTCACCATATATGTTCTTTATTTTGCATCGCTGGAAATTGTCATCTGTCATGTTCCATGTTGCACAGCAGCTCTGGAACAACTAGTTTTTGTGAAGAAGCATGAAGAATGACGTGAATGTGAATTGACCATCGTGTCGAATGACTTTGCCAGTTTAACTTACACCAAATAGCATCACAGAACCATTTAGAGACAATCCATTTTACAGCCACCAATGTCTGTTCGACTGTGAAACGCTCTAATTTGATTGTGTTTTCAAACATTTGGCACCAGTCCTTGCCTGGAGGCGTTCAGAATGATCGATGTCTCCTAAGTGTTTTTTCTTTTTTTTTCCCAGCATATTAAACAGAGCAAGATTATCAGAGTTATAGGTGAAGCTCTCGGCGAGGAGATTAAAGTCTCTCGTAATTAGTTTCATCTTAAACTTACGCATATTTTCCGGCGTGCACTGGTTTTGATGTATTGACTCTCCGGCCCGCTAGGCAGAGTGGGGAAAAGCATTCTCGTCTTAATGAAATGTTTAGCATTTTCCATCTTGCTGCTCTCCTAGTGTGCTGTAACGACCCCGGAGTCTGATCTCAGCGGGGACACGCCGGTGTGCGATGAGCTGCTCTGTTTTGCCTGATTATTTGGCCCTGTATTCACCTTCCTGTTGAAAGTAAGAAAAGTTGCATTGCATGCTGTAAAGACACCTGCTGTTGTCAGGCAACTCTGAAACATTGAAGAAACCAGAACTGACCGAATGAAAGAATGTTTGTACTCTCTCGGTCAATCTGTCCATTCATTTATTGTTCATTGTCCATTCATCCCTCTGCCTGTTCGTCCATACATCCGACTGTCTGCCTGTACATCCATCCCTTTCTTTTCCTTTTGTCCGTCCATCCAACTATCTCTGTATCTTAGGGACTCTCTGGTGATTGAAGAGTTTAAAGGGACAGTTTTAGACATCCCCTGTTTTCACAGGATGCAATGCACATTTTTATTCATTTACATTTATTAATTTTTAGCATTTAGTAATTTATTTAGTACCCCCAACGTAAAACATCTTCCTGCGCCCCTGCCCTCCATTGAAATTCCATTAACTCAATAATGTTGATGCTTTAAAAAGTTCATAAAGACATCGTAACATTAATACACACACATTCTTGAATATGTGGTTTATGGGTACTCTCCATAGGCGTAATGGTTATTATACTATACAAACCATATATTCTATCCCCCTACACTAACCCTACCCTTAAACCTACCCATCACAGAAAATGTTTTGGATTTTAAAAAAAGTAGTTTAGTATGTTTTAAAGCCATTTGGTTTACGAAGACAAAGAAAGTGTCCTCATAAACCATGTTTACGTAAGGAATAATTGACGACGGGCACACCCGAGGTGGTAATGCGGTCACAATTTGAAGCGGAGTGGCCATTACACCTCGGGTGTGCATTATTTTCTTATAATTCAATGGCCCGTCGTCAATTTTTCCGCTTATACTATGGTTACTACACCTCAAAACATTGTTCAGATGATTTATTTCAAGACATTTGTCAGGTTTTGTCCTTAAATGCTCTTGTATGCAGGACTAATTTCTTACGCATCTAAACCAAAGCCTCCATTGCTAATTCCAAAACGTAATTTTAGAGCTAGTAATGGAGGCTTGAGCCACTGATAGCAGACTAATGCAGTTATTAATGCAGTGAGTTATTAAAGAGAGAGAGAGAGAGAGCGCATGTGTGAATTACTGTCTCTTTCAACAGTGTTCCTCAGCAGCGTCTACTAATATGAAACTGTAAGAACAGCGCCTTTATTACCTCGCTAATGAGAAATGTCATGTAGCTTTTAAGTTGCTAAACTATTTTACAGATAAAATCGTCAGAGCAGCACTGAAAACACGTTTCTGCGCGAGTGTGTGTCAGTACTGTATGTGGGTGCGTTTCAGTTGGAGAGCAGAGCGAGCGGGAGAAAGGGAGTATGTGCTTTCCGTAAATAATAAAGTGTAATTCTGAGACAAGAAAACACGTAAATAATTTGTTGTTTGTGTCCTATTGTTTACTATATTTATGTGCTTCTTCAGTGTCGTTGTGGACTGTAAGGACCTTTAAAATAACTGAAATCATTTGCTGAAGTGATATGGAACTGGAATGCAGTCAAGACCTGCCTGGAACTACTTTAGCCGCGCGTTTCCCTGAAACTAATTGCACACCTTAGAATGTTCGTCAACCAATCAAATTCAAGCATTCAACAGCCCTGTAGTTGTAATACCTATGTCATTTATACAACTTTAATGCACAAACTATTACTACAAATAAAATGAAACATGACAATAAAGTTCAGCAACATAAAACATAAAATGTCCTTATTATAAGCATATATGTAATTGATTCCAACCTAATAAGATGGGTATATGCTGCTGTATTGCTGATGTCAAGATATAAAAATCTGTAAAGGACCCATCCATCTATCCAGTTTCTTTAAAAGTAAACATGAAGAGAAAGTTTACCAAAGTTTAGCATTGATTTAGCAAATGCACATTTGTACTGTTTCCATTCTATTGTTCATCACCAACTTTTCATCATCCATTCAATTTCTGATAAGAAAATACCAGTCCCCTCTGGACGACAGGATAGTAGACAGGATGTATAAACCTTGCGAAAGAAAGAGATGTTAGCTGTGCCCAAATACAGAGGCTGCATTCAAGGTTGAGTGCATCACAGTGGCGTGACGAAGGCTGTCCCAATTTGAAACCTCCTTTGAATGAGGCCTACAAATGCATCCTTTGTTTCCCAGGCCGCAAAGGATAGAATGAGTGGATCCTTCGCAGCCTAGCCTATTCCAAGATTCATCGCATGCCAGTAACCACTTGATTACACTTTTAAATGCAAGTATTAGGTTTCAACTTACTTGGAAAAAAACAAAAACTTTACAGCTGTTCAAATGTTGACATATCTTACTAAGATGTGATTTTATAGATAGTTTATACTTTTTTTAATGTACATAAATGGACCAAGGTGAACATATTCAGAAACCTTCAAAAAAGTCCAGTACAAACGTTACTGCTTACTTGTCAATGACGGCTGTCACAGTTGCTAGGCGACAAGAGCAGTCCTCCGTATAGGCTAGACCATCCCACACTTGGTTCGACCTTTGTGGACTTCTAAGGCTTGGCCTACTGCATTCTTCGAAGGATGTAGCCTCTGAATTGGGACACTGCTGATTTTTAAATTGTTGTTGTGTAAGAAAAGTTGTGAAACCGATAAGAGTAATGTCATTAAACATTTAGGTTATACAAATATTTAAAGAATATAGCACTGAACTCTCATATTTGATGTAAATCACTACTGCGGCAAACACTTGCGACCGTAACACTGACATACAGCAACAGTATATGATATAGTTGTGTTGGTTTTAGCTGGTTGAGTGAGTGTGCACAGTTTAAGAGGTTAAAATTCTGTTTAGATATTAAATCTGTATGTTGTTAGTAAACTCGTGACAAATGTAACATATACACACATTTGTTGTCTACCTTGTTTGTCCGATGTGAGTGATATATGTTGATGGGTCTTCAGGTGCGCTCATACACTGAGTGTCTAATAACCAATTATTCCCTCCACACACACCTGTGACCTGAGAGGAGTTTGACATCTGACACACAAAACATACTTTCCGTCCATCTTCTGTGTTCATCCACTTCTGTCCATCTCTGCCACGTCTGTCATCATGCCCTCATGAGTTGCACCATTCACTCCTGATGCTCGAATCAGAGCTTGAACTCTCAGGACAGAAAACTAAAAAAAAAAAAAATAGTTCTTTAGATAGTATAATATAGGCTACATATTTTTTAATGCATTCCTGTAGAGCATGCAGAACATATAGCAAGGCGGGTTTGATCACAGGAAATGCATGAACTGATCAAATGTGTACATTGAATGAAATGTATGTCGCTTTGGATAAAAGTGTCTAACAAATGCATAAATGCAAATGTTTGTTTTTAGTATAATTATGAAAATAGTTGTACCATAATAGGTTTACTAGAAATATTTTTTTGTGTGATATTCGCTTGTATTGCTGAGGATAAGCATTTATCTTGGAGTGACAGTCACAGCGGGGTGTAACGTCAATTTTCACAGATGTACCTGCTGATAGCAAGGCTATATAATATACCTTTTTTTTCTTTTTTACAAATATACTTCTGCGCACACGCACACACACGCACACACACACACACACACAGACAAAGTGCAATACTGGCCTTTTAACGGGCAAATTCCATTTTTACTTTTAAACCAGACCACTAAATTGCATTTCACAAACCTTCATGAAGCGTTAATTGGAACGGTTGAATTGAGTGCCAATTCATATTTGCCATAATTGAATACTGTGTGCGAAAAGTACAATTTCAGCATTGCTTGTTCAGACACGCGTCTGCATTGGACACATTGAGATGGCTGCTTTCCCTTACGATTCTTGAATGATGGCACAAAAAATAGTTTCATACAAGAGAATAATCACAAACAGGCCACTGCTGACAGAGCTGCAGGGTCAGAGAATAACACAACACATGCATCTGATGAATATTTCATCAATATTTGTGCTTGCAAACTGAAAACATGGTGTCACGAAACAGGAGAGGAGACACAAAGGTAAAAGTAACACTTCTTTATTAAAGGGTTGAGTTTATTAAACTTGGTCTCACAGAATTCACAGAATGAACACGGCCCCTTAACTCAAAATCTGTGGCAGTTTCACGGAATCGCCGAAAATTCTGTGATGGGTCCACGGAAGTGATGCCTATGTAAGTCAATGACAGGCAACATCTGTGGTCCATACACGGATTCCCTGTTCCTTTTATATTTTGGAGCAACTAACCCCACTCCTACCCTAAACCTACCCACTCTCAACAATATAAAACACGTAACAGGCAAATAAAAGTACAGTCACAGGTATTATTTATTGCATAAACTGACCAAAAACCGTATAAAAGTATTAACTCATGTTGCATTCCAAGTCTTCTGAAGTCATAAAATATATTTATATGAAGAACAGAGTTAATCTTAATGTTTTAATCGCTGAAATGATGATCCAATCTGCCGCTCCGTGAACACACACAGTCCACTCAGTCATATTCATTTAAATGATACACCCGACTCTTTAGCATGACGCGATCGGTCATGAGACACACGAGAGCCAATGGCATTTTACAATCAAAGCTGACGTAATGACGCAATTGCTCACGAGACATACGACAGCCAATGCTGTCAAAGCTGACGTAACGTTTCTTCCGGCAGCAATTTTTGAAATGTATTAATGATCTTCGGCGGATGGACTCGATGCTGCTGATCGCTTTTGGGGATTTTCTTCACACAAATCAATCGTTTGGCCTCGGAACACTTGGAATATTTGTACTTTTTTAATAAATTGTGCCTGCAGTCATATCTGCCTGTTATATCCTGTTTTTTATAATACACAAATGGGTAGGTTTAGGGAAGGGATTGGGTTACGTGTTCAAAACGTGTCTGAATACCGTAAATAAAAAAAGAAAATTAATGTAAATAAAATTTTGCTGGCTGATTAAATCGAAAATCACACTCAATGTCACAATGGCAAAATTATAGTTTCAATCATAGTCCAATATATAGTTTCATCATGACGATTACCATGCCCAACGCGTCTGTATACTGTCATTGACATATATAGGCATCACTTCCGTGGACCCATCACAGAATTTTCGGCGATTCCGTGAAACTGCCACAGATTTTGAGTTAAGGGGCTGTGTTCATTTCACGGAATTCTGTGAGATCATGTTGGGCAGACAGGTGAGTGATGAGCATAAGCAGTTCTAATGTCAATCATACTTAGCTGATGGGGTATTTCTACTTGCAAGGTTGAAGACAAGCGCGTTGAAGATAATAGGACCAAGTCAACGAGTTTCTGGAAGAGGATGATGAAAGTAGGCATAAAAAGGTGAGTGGTCAGGTAAGTGAACTTATGTAGAGACTGATGAGATCGGACAAGGAGTGCGTGTGAACAAGTGGGTGGCGCTGAAGGACCTGGTGCTGACACGTTAGCTTAAAAACTGTCAACTTAACAACACAAATGTGCAGCCACATGATATAAAATATCACTCACATTTAGTATGAAACTTACCTCAGCCAGTGATTGGTTGGCATGATGTCCGCTGTGGTCTGCTAACCGTTATGGGTGGGACTTAACGGAAAAGTAATCGGTGGCGAATTTGAATCTTCGTCATTGTACACACACGCGTAAATACACACACACACAAAGCCCTGAAAGTGCAGAAAGTGCAATGCAGAGTTGAAAAACATAAATATAAGACATAAAATATGCATGAATAATAGATGTTGCTAGAAAATTTAGGGAAGAATAAAATAATGCAAAATGATGATCAAAATGAGCAAGGTTAAAAGATTAGTAAAATAAACAATGCATCATTTACACTACATTTTAGCCTATTTAACCCTAAAAAACTATATCTCTGTTATAAATTATTTTCTTTTCTATTTTTACTGAAAAAATCTGTAAAATATTAATTAATATTTTATGTAAAATGACACATTACTCTGTAAAAATACAGAAAATGTCCTTAAAAAAAAAAATTCATCTAGCGCCAAAATATAAGCAATTACCTGTAAATTTTATAGTGTATAATATCTGTAAAAAACAGGTATTTCATTGTACAATGAAAAAAGTGAAACTTCTGTTAAAAAAAAAAATACAGACCATTACCTGTAAAATTACACTTTTTTTAACAGTGTGAAGAAGGTTGTGTGTGATAATCCCAGATCAGCAGTTTCTGAAATACTCAGACCCGTCCATCTGGCACCAACAAACATGCCATGTTCTAAGTCACTTAAATCACTTTTCTTCCCCATTCTAATGCTCAGTTTGAACTTCAAACTTCAAAGCAGATCTTTACGTCTTTGCCATATCTACATGCCTAAATGCATTGAGTTGCTGCCATGTGATTGGCTGATTAGATATTTACGTTAACAAACAAACAGAGCAGTTATACAATGGCCGGTGAGTGTTTATAGTGTCAAAATCTTGCTGCAATGATCTCTCATTGTGTTTTAATATAAATGTCATTTATTTTCAGAAACATTACATTACATAATGTTTCTTATTGGTGACATTTAAAGGGAAAATCATGTTGTTATGTGAAGTTATTAAATGTAATTTTGGGAGGAGTACGCACATCTAATCTTCCAATTAATACCAAGGTATAAAACCAGCATCTTCCTGTTGTTAGTTCTTTCGGCATCCCTTCTCCTCCTTTTTGTACAATTTTGCCTGTTATAGAGGGGGCAATAGGAGCTTGAGTAGAATATCCTCTCCGTGCCCCTTTATAGCAGACAGCAAGTCAAATCTGTTTACTTTTCACTAAGATTATATGGACACTTAAACTCGTGAAAGACAGATGGCTTGATTATGTCTTTGAGAAAATACAGATTCCTGTACTTACTGCATTAGTTCATTTTAGAAAAACTTTCAGATGATTATTAGTTAGTGTTTCTGGCCCTAAACCTCTAATGGTCCTTACCATGACCTCTGATTGTCAGTGAGGGGTTGAAACAAAGACAGAAACAAAAACATGACAAACAAAACAACCACTCTATAATTGACAAGATCTGACAAAGAACGATTTATAATAGTCTGTTACGACAGACTCTATGAACATGATCTCTGCTGTAAGCCATGTCACCCTGCAGGATCTCAGTTGTCAGACCGTATGGCAGTCAATAATTTAAAAAAAAAAAACGAAGACGTGTGAATGGAGCAAGTTGTGGTTTGTTGTTGTCTCAATTGTGTCATCAGGTTCTGTGCTCCTACTGGTTTTTGATTTGACGGTTGTCGTAGGAGAAGTCACACTGCAGGACTGTGCCTAAACTGTGCTTTTTTCTGTTAATGGTGGTGTCTATTCACGCTGAACTCACACCGATCTCTGCGGGCCATTTTAACAAAAAACATATAATCAGGACATCAGAACAAACCGCAAACTGATTCCAGGACTGGAAGCCTTTTTTCCACTTCCAGTGAAGATAAACTGTAGAATGTTTTGAGCTTCTTCAAGTCAACATGAATCTGTGTTTGCGACCCATAATGTGACATTTCTGAGTGAAACAAGAATTTAAAAAAATGGGCCAGTATTTTGTCCATCAGGAATTCATTGGATGCTGAAAACTGTCTCTGTACGTAATGACTGTGATGTCAGTGGAAATAAAAGTAATTTAAAAGTTAGATCAAGAATTTTCATGAAGATTAAAAAGTCAATTTTTTTCTTCTTCTTTGGAATAACATGCACTGTTACAATTATGGTTAAAGTGTATTGCTGAATATACAACAAGGATTTATGCTAAACTAACATATGCTTCTATTGTAAAACTTGTAGGCCATTTAATTAAATATATTTGTAATGATGAAGTTGCAATTTAGTACATTAGTAACCCTTAAACGCATACCTTGAGTCTTTAGTGACCCGGGACCAAGCGTGCCGCACACGTCCTGAAAAATGAAGCCAAAACTTCTCTATCGCCCCTAGGTGGTTGGTCCCAGTATAGCTCATAAAACCCGCCCCCTCCATGTATTCTAATGGGACGCGAGACAAACTAAACAATCAAATTACACTTCAAATAAAATTTTCCCAAAGATGGTTTCAGTCCTAAACTACTTTGTACTTACATAAAAAAATAAGTACAATGTACTTATTGTGTTCACATTGTATTGTAAAACACTTTTGCTGATATTGAGGTGGATATGCAGGGCCGGCCCTAGCATTTTGGGGGCCCTAAGCATATTTCAAAATAGGACCCCCCATCCTCCAATTTACCCAACACTTATCTCACAGGGACAATAGGGATAATATGTCAAATTAATAATAAAATGTTGTGCTTGAATACATAGTTTACTAATATGTGTTTAGACACAATATGCTAATTACAATTTGCATGCTACATCAAGATATATAATAATAAGGTGACAGTGATGCTGTTGTTACATTGACACAGCGGCTTCTAATCACAGCGCTCGCGAATAGCTGAATTAAACCTAGGGTGATTCTAGGATTTCAATGAGGGTATGATTAAAAAATATATATATTGTTTTATATATTGTTTATATATTGGGTAGGCATGAACAATACAGTATATTCTACACTATCAAGTCAATCCCTGAACATTGAATTAATTTCTAATCATTTTAAATAACCAGCTAATATTCATTTATATTCATTAAGAATATAGACAAACTTTATATTACCGTAATTGTCTAGATTGGAAATGTGGGTAAAATATTATTTTCAACACAAAGTTAACTCACATTTGTGCTTCTAAGAAGATATCATTTTCATTCATGGACATGACATTGAAAATGTGCCATACTTTAGTGGAGGATTTCTGTCACGTGGTGGAAAACAAATATATTTTTATCATGAAAATTATGTGAAATTACCCCTACAACCAATAGATGGCAGCAGAGAACCACGCATTAGCTCATTTGCCATTTCCACTCCCGTTTATAGTTTACTTTTCACATTTTGCTTGTGGAAAACACGTGAAAAGTAAGCTATAAACGGGAGTGGAAATGGCAGTATATAAATATATATTATATACAATTTTAGCGATTTTATTGCACTGAAGTATAGCAAGATTAGAAAAAAAGTCTCATGCCATTTAGATGAAAGGAATAAACCCAGATTTTTACAGTGGAGGGGAAACTGTCTTAAATTGCTCCCGCATCAATTATGTAAACTGCATTTATGACAAAGAAATACACAGATGCAGATATCATAATTTATCAATAAATGCACGTATGTTTTCCCCTGCTTTTGACGCTGGTGCTGGTACGGATTGAAGAACGCACTGAATAACGCAGACTAACATATGGGGAAATAGGTTTTCATATGAGTTTTAAAGGGGACTAAGGCGATCACGAATTAGTGTACATATTACGGAGATAATGGGAAACTTTAAGTGTGGCTGGCTGGAAATTTAGGGGGGTTAAAACCCTCCTAAAATTGGCCTAGTGAAGCCCCTGATGATATTTGATGCACGCAGCAACCGCCATTACAATAAATTTATTATAGTATATTATGTCTTGTCAAAATTCAACACTTACCCCTTTTTTTCCACATCTTTCCTTTTTTTTCATTTTACACTAATACACATGATTGACAGCCAGGAGACGAACGACAATGCACAAGCAAACTTTATCTGAACGCATGGCATGGGGCCCCCTAGTGGCCATGGGACCCTATGCAAGCGCTTATATCGCTTCTTAGGTAGGGCTGGCACTGTGGATACGGATAAGATTAGGGAGAGGTGTGGTGGTATGGGTAGGTTTAAGGGTAGGGTTAAGGTGTTAGGGATGGATCAACAGTGTAATTAGGGGTTCAAGCTCGAAGTGCTGAAACCCTATTGTAATTGTTAATTTTCCCATGATGCATCATTCTCCATCTAAAACTGATCGGGCAGAGCAAACCGTAAGTCGTAGAGACTTGAAACTTTCAGGGCTGGTAGTACTCACAACGACTACGAACGTCACCGAGGCACGCCCCGATCAGCCTGACGGGGGCGCTACAGCGGTCAAAAGTACGAAATGGCTCATAACTCCTAAACCGTTAGGCGTTGGCTCAAGACGGACAAAATGCATGCCTCGGATTGGCTCATTACCTGGGAAAATTTCCGGCTATTTTGGCTTTTTCCAAAAACCTACTTTTGCGAACTAGTCCTAGGTTTTTGGCCCGACCTGAACCAAACCAGTGCAGCAAGATTCTCTGGAGTTTGAATGTCAGTAGTTATCAAAAAAAGTGGAAATTTGGGTTCACCGTCCCTAAGGGCCAGCAAAACGTTCCAAGTGGGAGAAGCCACTTTTACTTAATTGGCTATAACTCTTCAACGGAACAAGATATTTTCACCAAACTCAGCACACCTATGTAAGAGCTCATTCTGTGGTCAGGTGAAAAAGGACGTGGTGACTGGCCACTTGGTGGCGCTATAACGGTTAAAAAAATGTAAAAATTATGTATTTCTATGGCAAATCCCATGAAATGGCTGAAAGCGGCCCTCTTCCTGCCTGATTTGCATACAGCTTCACAAACTCGGACATGCGCATGCGTCACATGATCCTAAAGAAGCTTGCAAACTTTTATGGACGTCGGTCCATTGGTGGCGCTTTAACTGTTATAAAGGTGAACCATATTATCCTATGCAAAATGACATTTAAATGACTAAAAATTCTGCTCTGTCTGCTCTGTGTAGAACTTGTTTTGGCTGAGCATGTGCGCCATATTATTGTAAAGAAGCTTACATTGCAGCTTAAAAAAAACACCACACCGACCTTTTTCCCCTCTGATGTGCATGTCAAAACGCTCGATAAAGTTTTTGTAACCAGCAGCTCGAAAATCAAGTGCTGAGACCCTATAGTTTTTTTTTTTTTTTTAGGCCTTTTTATGCCCTTTTTATTAGGGGTTCAAGCACGAAGTGCTGAAACCCTATTGTAATTGTTATAAATGTAATTACATAAATTAATTACAGATGTAATTACATGCAGGTATTTTTTAAAATATAAGTACAATGTAAAAACATGTATGTACACAATAAGTGCATTGTATCAAATGATTAATTCAAATGTAAGTACATAGTAGTTAAGGCCACCTAATATAAAGTGGGACCATGGTTTTTGTCATTTTAGATCGTTTTTATCACGCTGATGTAAGTTCAAGTGTTCGTTTTTTTAAAATAAGTTTGGTTTTAGTTAGTTATTTGATGCTATAAAAACGGGGATGTGACGTCATGATTAACAGCTGTGATTGACAGCTTCTCTGAGTGAAGTTACTACTGAGGCACCAACAAACTTTTTTCAGTGCTACTTATTTGTCCAAGTTACTGCATAGTTACCTATTATTGATGGGCCATTATTCTAAAGTGTTAAACATTTAAAATATAGTAACTTTAAATGTAATTTTTAATAACACACTACAGTTAAAATTATAATCAAGTACTTTACATGTGCTTTAGTATGTTAGTCAACACATAAGTGCATTTTTTTTTTTGTGTTTTAGTGAGACACTGACCCTGAAGTACCAGATCTGATTTGGTTCTTTCTGAACAATGCTTTGTTGATGGGGTACTGTTGATCTGGATGTCTCTGACCTGTTATTACCTGGAGTCAAGAGTTAATGTCAACATGTCGACTGCGGTGTGAAGAACTGACGCTCGGTGGAGCTGATGAACTGCATGTGAGGAGGAAGAGGGAAATGTCACTTTTGTGCTGGATCAAACCGGCTTCTTCCCTCTCAAAGGTAATGGAACTGTCATCTTTTCTCTGGCCGATAACGATCTGCTTTATATCCCCCACAAACTGACTGCCTCTCTCTCTCCATCAGTCTTTCTCTTCTCTGCTCTGCTCAGGTCATGCAGGAAAAGCAGGTGTTTCAGGAGGTTTGGGACTGAAATCTGCCCTGCTCTCAGTCAAGGTTATTAAACGCCCCCTTCATTATTACTGCTGCTTGATAAGGCAAGCATCACTCTATCGATTCCATAGGTAGGATTAGTGTTTTGACAACATAAACTTCATTGGAAGTTTAGTCCTGGCATCCTAGCAAACCACCCAGAACACCCTAGCAACCACATAGCCTCTCTCATTATTATCTATTATTATCCTGGCAACGTATCCACAACTCCCATGAACCTACTCAATGTGAAAATCAATGGAAAATACATGGAAAATAACGGTTTCACAGTTATTAAAATTGTAAATCTAGAAAATAAATAAATAAATATAAAATTTTATGTACTTTTATAACAATACTTTGTGTTATTTTGTCTTATCATTTAATTTCAGAAAACTAGTGGTAAAATTTTACAATACGGGTGCACTAATATGCATTCATTCATGCTTAACTAATGCACAGATAATCATGAGTTAATGTATGACTCATGAAGAACTAAACCATGTATTAATGATTACTGCATCAGCAACTAATGAAGATTATATATGATTAATAGATTAAGTAATATATTAATTGTTATTAGTTAAATGTGTCATATTGTAATAATTCCCTAATAACATATTATATTAACTAATAGTGTAAATTCATGTGTTAATTACCACAACGGGTCGAAGCCATGCATTTCAGCTTTCAGTTGTCTGCTTTAATTAATCATTAGCTAAAGTTTTGCAAAGGTATCATTATGGTATGACTTTACTTGTTGAGGCACATGACTATTAACTAATTCAAAATTAATTCAAAACTCATAACCACAATGACATATTACTTAACAATTAGTAACAATATATAAACACGCAATTGTGACTTTAAAAAGTCAGAATTTTTTTGTACTATGCATTTCATTTTGCACAGCAAACTACTTTTGATGACAAGACTGTAAAGTCTTTTGGATCAGGGCAAACTACCAAACATCAAAGGATACACATCAAGGGAGGCCATCCTAAGATGTCTGGAGAGCATCTACCCTTAGATGACAGCACCAGAGACCATCTAACCGCCACACATGGTGCAGCCATGAGCTGTGCACTTCGATAATGAAAACAATTACATATAAGAAAAGAACGGACAGAGAGAGACAGACTGCAGACAGACACAAAGAATAAGAGACAAAGGCAGAAAGGTGAATTTTAAAGTGTGTGTCCTCCTCATTCCTCCTCTTCATTATAAGATTGCAAGCATCAGCCACCTGCCACATGTGCGGTGAGCTGGCGCCTGCGACTCTTCAACCCCTCGCCGCTTGGAGCCAGAAATAATCAAATGGGGTTATTTGCTCCAGTTTGACCCTGCACTGCACATGCTGGGCTTCATTAACATGGGAGCAGATAACGAACTGCCCCGGGGAAGTGGAGACTCCACCCCTAGATGGTTTGCAAGATATGGAGCTTTTTTGGGCAAGTAGAGGTGGACCTCTTTGCATCGAGAGATAACTTCCTCAATGTTCTTCTTGAAGGAAAAAGATGCATTGGCCCACAGGTGTCTCTCTCTGTGCCTTTATGCCTCCCCTCCAGTAGCTCTGCTCCCTCACGTCATCAGCAGAACCAGGGAGGACAGATAAATAGTTTTTCTTGTGGCACCATGCTGGCAGAACCAGCCGTTGTTCCCGGGGATGGTGCAGCTGCTATCAGCACCCCCATAGCCAATTCCGTTGAGAAAGGACCTCCTTTCCTGAGCAGGAGGGACAATTTGGCACCCCCAACCTGAGTTGTGGAGTTGTGGCATTGGTCAGGCGAGTTGGTGATTTGCAGGCTCTTTCAGTGGATGCAACCTGCCTTGAGTTTGGGCCTAATGACAGTAAATGCACTTCACAGCACAGGTCACAACGGTCTTTGATCTCCCTTCCACTGAGGATGAGCAGGCGCCACACCCACTCTGCCCGGTTCAGGCCCTTAGGGTGCACATTGAGCGCTACAGCCAGTTCCAGCAGTCAGAGCAACTATTTGTGTGCTTCGGAGGCCGTGCGAAGGGGCTGCCATCACGAAGTAGACACTGTTTCATTGTATAGTGGATGCTATAGTGATGGCTACAAGTCTTTGGGGCTGCAATGCCCTATATGGGTAAGGGTCCACTCCCCCAGGGGAATGGCCACTACTTGGGCTTGGGCTTGGTCTAGCGTCCATTGCCAACATCTGTGCGGTGGCTTGGATATCCCTGATCTTCAGGCACAGATATTGTCCACTTAGCCAGTCCCCAACCTCTGGGGTTTTTTTGGGCACCACCATGCCCCACAAGCTCCAGCTCCTGACCTGAGCCCGTTTTTTGCTGGACAAACCTTCTTAAGTCCCTTCTTTCTGTAGCCTGCTATGGGGCCCTTGTAACCAAGCACCTCCGTGCTTCGGGCTCGCAGGACAGCCTTCTGTTCTGCGCTAGTAGCATGGTGATTTGAATTGTGTTCCCCATTTTCATCAGCTACTGACACAATGTGAGTGAACCATATTGAAATGGAACATTTCGGTTACTAACGTAACCTTGGTTCCCTGAAATAATAGGAATGTGCATTGCGTAGCTTGCCGTGTTACTGTGCCTGCACATAAGTCAATGCTGCTGCTCTTCAGTCAAAACATTCTGATGAACATCGTTTTTAGCGCTACTTAAATAGGCAGTCTGTCCCACCTGTTCTGTCGGGCTGAAAAAACTTTTTTTTGTGCAGGTGCACAGACGTGAACCAATTAGGCTTCAATATGACAAATTAAAGAGCTTCTTGACTTTTGAAGATATGGAAACTGTGATTTATGCTCTTATTTCATCCAGACTGGATTATTGCAATTCTTTATATCTGGGGCTGTTAACTTGCTTTCTTGGATGCAGTTGGTGCAAAACACAGTAGCTAGACTGCTGACTGGCACAAGGAAATGCTCCAGTCTCTCTCTCCGGTGCTAGCTTCTCTGCACTGGCTTCCTAAAGTTTAGAGTGCAATACGAAGTCTTTTTAATGGTTTTTAAAGGTTTAAATGGTCTTTCTCCAGAGTATATTTCAAGCCTGTTACAGCATCACTGTGCAGCTATACCTTTAAGCTCGTCGCAGAGTTTTCTTCTAAATGTTCCTAAATTACAGTTGAAAACTAAAGGATATTGTGCCTTCTCTGTGGCAGTGCAATGCCTCTGGAATAGCCTTCCTCTACATATTAGATCCTGAGTCTCGTTTGTATGTTTTAAATCTATGTTGAAAAAGCACCTCTACTCTGTGGCTTACAATTACCCATAGGTGTTTGGAGACTGAATTAGGTGTTTGATCATCTTTGTTGTTTTGAAAAGTGCTATAGAAATTAGGGATGCAACGAAATGAAAATTCTGGGCCAAAGCCAAAACATATGAATGGTCTTGGCCAAAAACCTAAACTGAACCTGTAGTGTATTCAGGTACAGACATGTAATAATTAGGCCTTAATGTAAAATAACACTACAGTGTTCACTGTATAAATTAAATATAGATTAATATTTGTTTTGTTGTTTGATTAACATTAATGACTTCGCAGCAGGTACTTATAGGTTGCTGTCACTTTAAGACAGAATACACAGATCCAGTATAATGATATTCTGATGACATCCGATTTCTTCCTCAGCTCTTGGGGAGGACCACCCCATTGCATCACAAACTTCGTAAAGGAATGCCCCAACAATAACGCTCTGGAGGAAGCAACGCTGGAGTAGAATGTGCCCTGACTTGAAGAGGTAAAGGCAGTCCACACAGCTCATAAGCCTTAGAAATAGCTTCCACAATCCACCTGCTGATTGTTTGATTTGGGGGGCCCAAAGCATACCAGCAGTTGGTCAGATTCTTTTCAATAAGAGGTCTTACGAATGGGACAAAACCCCCTATCCTTCTTACAAATGTAGACCTCGAGAGCTCTGACAGGGCAAAGTAAATCTCAGCAAAACCTCAGGAGTTTCCTGTGTTGAAGAATGGAAATAAGGAAGTATGTGTCTTTCAGATCGATCAGGACAAACCAATCATTGGACCTGATTTGAAACATAAGATGAATTGTCAACATCTTGAACCTGTATCTCCTCAGAAACAGGTTGTGACGCAGGTCTATAATGGGACATAACTCCCTATCCTTCTTCGGAACTATGAAGTACCGACTGTAGAACCCGGTATTTCTCTCTGGTGGAGGAATACGTTCTATGTCCCCCTTTGTCAGAAAATAATGAACTTCCTGTTCCATAAACTGAGCCTGGTCTGAGCCCAATTCTGTGGTTAGCACCCCGTTGAACCTAGGTGGCTGACGCCACAACTGGATTCTGTATAATTTCTGTACCGTGCACAGGACCCTCTGAGACACATTTGGCTTTCCATGCTGCCAAATAGTCTACTAGAGGAATCAGCCTCTCGAGACTGATCTCGGGTGTATTTAGATTTATAATTTCGGTCCCCTGAAGCGAATGCATGCATGGCAGGAAGAAACTGAACTGATATTTCTACAGACCTCTTTGGGGAGGACGAACCCCCCATGACCACAAAGTTTTTTAGCAGACAATGAAGTTGGGTTTGTTTGAAACTGACGTGCCTCGAAGCAGTTTGGGCGTGGGATTAACAAATCGTTTTCCTGAGGGCTCCCCGGAGGAGCTGGTGTAATTTGCTTACTCACGGGAGGGGGCGCCCTCAGAGGCCTGTGCATTGCATCAGGACCTCTTCCCCGAAGCCTTTTTAGTTACAAGAACGATCCTCAGATCTGTTTTCTCCTACTGAGGCTTTGGATGAGAGTTTTGCTTCGACCCCCAAGGCTTAGTGTCGCTGAAGAGGTCAGGATGTGACAGCGGGGCATCAAGGAGGAAATATTTGTCCTTCTCCTTCATACCTTTGAGGTTCAACCAAAGGTGGCTCTCCGTAGCAACCATAGCTCCATTATTGAGTCCTCGCCCCATCCCTTTCTCCCAACCTGACACATAGAGCCAATTATTGATTATTAAGGTTTGAACTGTGAAAGAGGGTGTTTTATTTATTTTTATGACCCTTAAAGATAAATATCATCATAAGTACAACATCAAGCTATCCATATCAACGCTCATAAACACACACAGTGCTTTTCTTAGGGCTGGGAATCGATTCCAAAAAGAATTGATTCCTCCATTCCAAGGCATTGTGAATTGAGATTCGATGCCAAAATTTGGAATCGATTCCATCAAGGGAAATCGATTCCTCTTTAAGAGCCTTTTTCAGTTAACAGAGTTAATTGTTAATTTATCTCTCGCTCACTAATAGTGATTGGAAGTCCATTTAATTTCTGCAAAAGGTTCTTTCGGATAGTTTGTTTTGATGAACCAGTCAAAAAATTGTAATAAAAAAAATCAGCGGTTCTTTTGCGTCATTGTTTAATGACATCAATAGAACGTATTTTTAACAACTTAGTTTATGGTATGCCACACTGAAACATTCAAATAAAGCCATGTGTGAATGTATATTGCTGATTACCTTTCATTCACTGTTAGTGGTGTTTGTTGTCATTGTTTCCTTCTGCGATCCATTTTGCACCCAAAGCACACAACACATAGGCTACATTAAAAGGTTAGTTCACCCAAAAATGAAAATAATGTAATTTATTACTCACCCTCATGCCGTTCCAGACCCATAAGACCTCCATTCATATTTGGAACACAAATTAAGATATTTTGGTTGAAATCCAATGGCTCAAAAAGGCCTCCATTGGCAGCAATGACATTTCCTCTCTCAAGACCCATAAAAGGTACTAAAGATGTCGTTAAAAAGTCCATCTCACTACAGTGGTTCTACAATAATTTTATGAAGTGACGAGAATAGTTTTTGTGCGAAAAAAAAAAAAACCGAAATAACGACTTATATAGTGATGGCCGATTTCAGAACACTGCTTCATGAAGCTTCGGAGCGTTATGAATCAGCGTATCGAATCAGTGGTTCGGATCGCCAAAGTTGTTGTATATAGTAATGAACGCAACTTTCTCGCACATCTGATTGACAAATAAGCCACGCACTCAGTGTTGTAATATTATTTATTATGCCATTTATGGGGCATCCATAATTACAATTTAAAATCAATCACAGTTATTGAAATGTATCTTCATTTTACAAATAAAGCTTCAGAGAAGGATACTTTTTACATCCTTATATTCAGTGGTCCCTCCAGGACTAGGCTCCTTCAATCTTTCGTGTTAAAAAAAAAAAAAAAAGCAAAAGAATCAACCAACATTTCGGAATCGAACAGCCCTACTTTTCTTGTATCATTGGCGGGTTACACTTTATTTTAAGTTGTCCTTGTTACAGTGTAATTACACTTTAATATATATAGATTTAATATTAAACTTTAATATTATAGAGTAATATTAAGAATAAGTACTTACTGTTAGGGTTAGGATTATGTTTAGTTGCATAGAATTATGCATCATTTACTGTTATTACATCAGTTAGTACATAACAAGGACACTGTGATAGTGTTACCTATCATGACATTTTCTTAGATATCCACTTTTTATGGTGATAGTTTGAGTTTGAGTGTGTTGGCTTATAATTGGATACATTGTGTGATCAAACCATGAGGATAATCAAATCAGCTGCAGCTCAGACAACAATAATACATTTGTTTATTTGCTCTATTACAGACCAAACTGGCCTTAAAAAAAAAAAAAAAAAAAAAAATATATATATATATATATATATATATATATATATATCTGTAGCCATTTGAAATTAGAGGCAACCACTGTATTTTAATCATGATCCAAACATTGATGCTACACACATGCAGCATGAGTAGTTGTTTAATTAAATAATTGGTTTAATTTCAAGATTTAAAGCATAAACAGAATGGTCTGACTGTAGCTTTGTCAAATTGTTTCATAAAACATACCTACACAAAACTAAGCAGACGGACTGAATGAAAATGCAAATTCTGTAGCGATATAGTCACAAATGTATGAGCAATACATTTGTAACTGTATTTGTTCATCTTTGTTAACATTAGTTAATAAAAATACAGCTGTTCATGGTTTGTTCAAGTTAATTCAGAGTGCATTAACTAATGTTAACAAGATTTTAATAAAGTATTAGCAAATGTAGAAATTAACATTAACAAAGATTAATGTCACGTTGCACAAAGGGAAAAATGGAAGTGAGGACTCAGTTGCAGAGAAGGTGGATTTATTAACAAAATAAACACAACAAAAACCCACGAGGGAAAAAACAAAAACAAACTTGAAATACAAAACCAACTGGAACAGAACATGAAGCACAACGGGGAAACAAGACACGACAACGATCCGACACAAGACTGCAAACACGAAGAGACTATAAAGGGCACAAATCAGGAGGGAAACAGGTTGGGCCAATTAAACAATAATCAGATAAGGGTGGGGTCCAGACAGAAGACAAGAGCACATGGCCCAGAAATAAACCAAAACACCACATGTGCAAAACAAGACAAGACAGACATGTGACAATACCCCCTCTCTACGGAGCGGCTTCCAGACACTCCACCGAGGGACAGACCAGGGCGGGACGGGAGGGACAGACCAGGGCGGCCTACACGATTCAGGAAGCGAAGTTCTCTCTGGACTTGACACGGGGGGCCGGAGCCCACTCCGGACTCTGTGCTCGGGCCGGAGCCCTCTCTGGTCTCTGTGCTCGGGCCGGCCACGGCAAGGCAATACACTTGGGCGGCTCTGGACACTCCTCCGAGACGACCACAGGCTGCTCAGTAACAGGCCCCGTATCTCCAGAGGAATCTCCACCGGAACTGGGACCACCGGAACTGTCACAGAAGAAGCCTTTCTTCTCCGTTTCGAGACCACCAGACTTGGGACCACCGGAACTGGTACCACCTGACTCGGGACCACCGGAACTGGGTGAACTCCAGGAGCCTACGAGGGCGATGCGATATGGAGTCAACCACTTCAGGGGAAGCTGCCGCGCCTTTAATCACCTCCGGGTAGGTGGCAGATATGGCGAACCCGTTCTTCCTCCCTCTCCCCGAAGGGGTCATCGGAGGACTGGGGACCTGGCAGTCTGTGAGGAGAAGTGGGGGAGGGCCAAGTGGTGGAAGAACACCCTCCCATTTACGATGGTATACATACCCCACAAACTGCCAAAATGATAGTATCCCCAGCATTCCCATCTCCCAGGCGCTGACGGGCTCATTAAGGCAGTTGTTAAAAATGTCCTTGCGCTCTGCCTCACTGATGTTGAGCCCTTCCGCTGCAAAGACGAACCGGTAAGCAAACTCCCTCACGCTGGCTCCCTCCTGTCGAAGAGAAAGGAGCTTGCTACGTCGTGCTGCCATCTGTGCAGCAGAAGGGCAGGGAGATGGGAAAAGAAAGATCCTCATACTCTGCTGAGTCCTCTAAGCGATCGGATCGTTACGTCACGTTGCGCAAAGGGAAAAATGGAAGGGAGAACTGCAGAGAAGGTGGATTTATTAACAAAATAAACATATACACAAAACAAAACAAAAACCCACGAGGGGGGGGAAATCAGACTCGAAATACAAGACCAACTGGAACAGAACATGAAGCACAACAACAATCCAACACAAGATTGCAAACACGAGGAGACTATAAAGGGCACAAATCAGGAGGGAAACAGGTGGGGCCAATTAAACAATAATCAGATAATAAGAAGGGTGGGGTCCAGACAGAAGACAAGAGCACATGGCCCAGAAATAAACCAAAACACCATGTGCAAAACAAGACAAGACAGACATGTGACAATTAATAAATGCTTTATAAGTGCAGTTCATTATTAGCTCATGTTAACTAATGTAGTTAACGAATGAACCTTATTGTAAAGTGTTACCAACATAATAATAAGCTAAAAAAAATGTTGTATAATGAGTACAATGAAGTGGCATTATTCTACTCATTACTATTCTACCCACCCTTTAACCTTTAATTTTTTTTCTTCCCTATTTCAGATGAGTTAAATATCAATGTAGTAATATTTTTCTATATTATGTAACTTATGTTGCCTCAATCAAAAATGTCCATTAACTTTAGCATTGAGTGATATTTCAATGTGCTTTCTATCATTTTGACAGATAACACATATTTTTACTTGCTTTAGAAACATTCTAGTACACACTCCTAGGGATAAGAAATGAAAAGGGGAGAAAATTAAATTTTAAAACATCAGGAGGAAAAGAACACAGCAGACTGAAAAGAGATTTTGACAGATTTTCTTGTGAAACCATATCACACCATATCTCAAGTGTAACTTTCTTCATCTGATGTCTGAACATTAAACATGAAGAAAAAAATAAGTATCAGCTCTATGCAAAATGACCCACATTTGGTTTTCGCCCACTGAAAATGTGTACAATTTACCAATTTACTCATGGAGTCACATTAAGATCTCCATATCTCTGGGACTGAACCATCGAGGGCCTTTAAAATGAAAGTAAAGTTAACAACCAGAATCTAAAATATATTGAGATACATTTAATACTTCTTGAATTACAGGCATGCAAACTTGCGAAACCCAAGAAGTGCTTTTTCCCATTTTTAAAATGTCACCATTGGCATATAATGCAACAAAGATTGTTAAAGTCAACAGATTTTACTAATAGATCTACCAATCTCCATGTAAAAATTCTAAAGTTTTACCCCCTGTAATGTGAAAACCCCCCTCTACAAAACATCACAGATTACGACTGTAACCATAGTTCCCTGAGAAGGGAACGAGACGGTGTGTCGATGACACTTTGGGAACCCCGCTGTGTGATTGCGTCTGAAGCACATGTGTCAACTAGTCCAATAGTGAGACAGAACGTCACGGGTGGGTGATGTCACGACCAGGAAAGCACAAGAGCACATCCAGATAGACCGGCTTTAGCTTCAGTTAGCCAAAGCAAGTCGATCACAGGGATGAAGGAAGTATGGTGGGGCAACGCAGCATCTCATTTCCCTTCTCAGGGAACTATGGTTACAGTTGTAACCTGTGTCTTATGCTTACAAGTGCCTGTTTGTGTGAAAAACTGTGAGCACAACTAAGACATGAGCACCTGTGAACCTGGGGCAGCATCCAGGTCCAGGATGTAGAACCTTACGAATGTGAACGGAGAGGACCAGCCTGCCGCATCACACACATCTTGAAGGGAAACACTCGAAATTAAGGCCTTGGAGGCCGCCATACTCCTAGTAGAGTGAGCTCTGACAGCCAAAGGTGATGGCTGACCAAAGGTGATGGCTGACCAGAGACCTCATAAGCAAGAGAAATAGCCTTGACTATCCCCTTGCTGACAGTCTGAAGATCTCCTACTCTCTTGAGAGAAGAAATGGCTAGAAAGAATTCTGTTTTTAAGGTTAAAAACTTTTCTGGAACCATATCAAGGGGCTTGAAAGGAGCCGTAGATAAGCCATTTAGGACAATAGCCATGTCCCAAGCAGGAACCCTGGTACGAATTGTGCCACAAAGGAAACAAGTTATTAGAGGGTTCCTCCCCACAGATACACCACCCAAAGAGACGTGGTAGCAGCTATGGCCGCCACGTACACCTTTAGTTTGGAAGGGGATAGCCTTGCAGAAAAATTATCTTGCAGAAACTCTAGAACTGGACCGACTGGGCAGTTAACTGGATCTCACTGACACGTTCTGCACCAAAAAGCGAATACTCTCCACTTTAGGCCATAACGTTTCCTTGTGGATGGAGCTCTGGAGTGAAGTATGGTCTCAACCTCTAAAAGTCTATGAGCTGGGCCCCCTCAGAGGCCAAACCAACAGGTTCCATATCTCTGGGCGGGGGTGAAGGATCATGCCTCCCACTCGAGACAGAATGTCCCTCCTGACCGGAATCTCCAGGGTAGCTTTTGCATGTGAGAGAGAAGGACAAATCAATGTCGAACCAACATCTGCTCAGACTGCGCTAGGTTAAGCAAGTCAGGACTTCTTTTTGGCCGAATCCTTCTTAGCGAGAAGAATGGTCCTCAGATCCCTCTTTGAAGAGTGACAGACAGAAGCAGAGCGTGCAAAGCGGCAGCTTCCCACAATGTTCACAATCAGCCCCCTCAATGGCTAACAGAGCATGCTTCGCTCCCAAACACATAACACATAAATCATGTGTATCCCCACCCGTAATGAAACTAAGACAGGGAGAAGTGCACGACTTGAATGTCTGCTTATTCGCCATTCTTTTTTTATACAGTGACTGCACTATATCGGGACAGACAACTCTTAAAGATGTATGTGCGTGAATGCACTGGCTTGACAACATCTAATCCTCAACCCCGATCAGAAGGTTTATAGGCAAAGAAGTTCATGACAGCTTCAGTTCCCAAGCACTGATTTATTTCCATCAAATCCACAAGTATTTTGTTTTATATGTAGGTCTACGTGTGGTTTTTGAAATAAATAAAAGAATAACAATGAATAAATTAAATAAACATATCAAATATTAAATACAATGCTTGCAAATATATATATATATATATATATATATATATATATATATATATATATATATATATATATATATATATATATATATATATATACACACTCACCTAAAGGATTATTAGGAACACCATACTAATACTGTGTTTGACCCCCTTTCGCCTTCAGAACTGCCTTAATTCTACGTGGCATTGATTCAACAAGGTGCTGAAAGCATTCTTTAGAAATGTTGGCCCATATTGATAGGATAGCATCTTGCAGTTGATGGAGATTTGTGGGATGCACATCCAGGGCACGAAGCTCCCGTTCCACCACATCCCAAAGATGCTCTATTGGGTTGAGATCTGGTGACTGTGGGGGCCATTTTAGTACAGTGAACTCATTGTCATGTTCAAGAAACCAATTTGAAATGATTGGAGCTTTGTGACATGGTGCATTATCCTGCTGGAAGTAGCCATCAGAGGATGGGTACATGGTGGTCATAAAGGGATGGACATGGTCAGAAACAATGCTCAGGTAGGCCGTGGCATTTAAACGATGCCCAATTGGCACTAAGGGGCCTAAAGTGTGCCAAGAAAACATCCCCCACACCATTACACCACCACCACCAGCCTGCACAGTGGTAACAAGGCATGATGGATCCATGTTCTCATTCTGTTTATGCCAAATTCTGACTCTACCATCTGAATGTCTCAACAGAAATCGAGACTCATCAGACCAGGCAACATTTTTCCAGTCTTCAACTGTCCAATTTTGGTGAGCTCGTGCAAATTGTAGCCTCTTTTTCCTATTTGTAGTGGAGATGAGTGGTACCCGGTGGGGTCTTCTGCTGTTGTAGCCCATCCGCCTCAAGGTTGTGCGTGTTGTGGCTTCACAAATGCTTTGCTGCATACCTCGGTTGTAACGAGTGGTTATTTCAGTCAAAGTTGCTCTTCTATCAGCTTGAATCAGTCGGCCCATTCTCCTCTGACCTCTAGCACCAACAAGGCATTTTCGCCCACAGGCCTGCCGCATACTGGATGTTTTTCCCTTTTCACACCATTCTTTGTAAACTCTAGAAATGGTTGTGCGTGAAAATCCCAGTAACTGAGCAGATTGTGAAATACTCAGACCGGCCCGTCTGGCACCAACAACCATGCCACGCTCAAAATTGCTTAAATCACCTTTCTTTCCCATTCTGACATTCAGTTTGGAGTTCAGGAGATTGTCTTGACCAGGACCACACCCCTAAATGCATTGAAGCAACTGCCATGTGATTGGTTGATTAGATAATTGCATTAATGAGAAATTGAACAGGTGTTCCTAATAATCCTTTAGGTGAGTGTATATATATATTGAGTAGTACAGAATGAAATTAAACTAATGACCACTAGGCGGAGCTCTTACTTCAGTAATAGAGGGTTTGCATCGAGGCCACTTTCCCGCCGGAACACGCCCCCTCAGCCGGGACTGAGTGGCAGAAGAACTGCTTAGTTAGCAGTTAATAGGGAAAACGTGAGTAAAACAAACGATTATCAGTTTAAACTAAAGGTTGGGCTCGATATAGTGTTCTTTGAAACTTACCAAAGATCCAGTTATCCGTGGATATTGACATGCAGCCAGGAATCGTGTTTTCCTGACATTTATATAAGCCTGATTTCAATATATAACATTACAAAAATATTTATCACTGTCATCAGTCATCAGTTTCAAGAGTGAATCCTGCATGTATATGCTGATGGGTCTATGTGTTGAAGCGTGTATGTGGCCGCTTGTCAAGAATGGAAAACAAAAGTTTTATTCAAATTCTGAATATATTATAGGCCTATTAATTGTTTTTTATATCGCCTTGACAGCGGGCAAAGAGTGCTCCCTTTATAATCACTAAAAGCTGTCACTCATTTAATGAATGCGATGATTTAAGTTCCGTTATATAATTCAGTAAAGCTGACTACCCAATGAATCTCTTATTTACATAATGTCTACACTTAGAAAGGATTAGCGCACATGCAGAACTCCGTACTGGACAACAACATCCATCTTCAGCGTGTCCCGTCTCTTGCCTGTGTTAAGGTCCAGTTTAGAGACTTATTTAGTAATATTTACATATAATATAATAATGAATATAATATAATATAATATAATAAGGGTGATCCCGAATAGTCAAAGATGCTTCGAGAGGAGGAGCCTGATTCAACTAACAATCTCACAGTCAAATCTTCGCAAAGGTGTTGTGAAACGAGGATCATGCCATTTTGGCTATATGGGGGTGCTCAATAGCCCCTTATGGAGATTATGTGATTACTCCGTGCTGTATACAGTACGGTTTTTAACAGTTTTTATATTTAAATATGCTAAATTATCATCTCTGACCTTTTTCAACGTGTCGCACTGGAGACCCTACCTTATTTTCCATTCATCAGCGTTGCGCTCTGCAGTTTGATACTATTACACACTTTCGTGTTTTTAAGAGCAAGCATGTTCTATTTGATCACCCCCTTGCCTTTTACTCAGACGTGAAAATATGTTGTCAAATTGAACAGATAGTGAAACTAAAGTGCTTCTTCTAACGTGGGTAAATGAAGACAACGGCGCGGCGTTTAAAGATGACTGACATCACAGAATGTACCGGTATTTTGGTGCTGATGTGTAAATGGTCTCTTACCGGTATAAAGCCAGAATGCCGTTGCTTGTGTGAACAGCATATTTGTGTATTTACCGGTAAAGTAATTTGGGTAATTTCCTGGAAATTTCCCGGGATTGCTGTGTGAAATTGCTGTGGTTTTCCTCACACACAATTTGAAAAGAACGAAACGGACACAGGCAGAGTGAAAGATTGGATTTTTTTTTTTTTTATCAGGTAGGGTAGTGTACAAGTGATTTCAAAACATTTCAGCCAGTTCTAATTAGATTTTTGGATGCTGTGGACATGTTTAGCTAAAAGACTGCCACTCCAGTTTAGCGTCTCTGCAGTTAAAAAGACAAGCTGACAATTCTGTCTATAATCTGTCTATCTGTTATTTTAATAATTTCTTTATTTTTATTTAATTTTTTGATCACTCAGGGTTATTTACTTTAACTATTTGTGGCTTGTGTTTTGAATATATGTTCTTTAGGCATTTTGCACACACTGTTCTGCACCTTGTGACTTGATTCTGACTTTTTTATTTTTATTTATTAGAAAGGTATATTCTGTTCTAATTGAAAAAATTTTTGATTGTTTTTCAGTGCATCAATGTTGCACTGTACTTAGAGCTGCTCGCATGGGCAATTTAGACGATTTAATTAGATTTGCCGACATGTGAAATGCAAATCCTGTCTGCAGTGTGGCCTTTCTGCAGTTATTTATTTATGTTTTAGGTTTATTGATTCAAAATATTTGTATACATTTTCTTTTATATCTTTTTGAGTTGTTCTGTAAATCGTGGCTTTAAAATATTATAAGGAATCATTTTACAAATTTACAGACATTAACCTTTGCTCTTGTGTCTTTTGCAGCGACTTGCGCGTTTGTGCTGTGCAGCGTTTTTTCGTACAACGACGTTACTCACTGCTTAACTACCATAGTACGATGCATCCTTAAAGAAATCAACTAGCTAGTCACGACTGTTTCCCGAAACCGTAATGTCGCAAATCTGTCGTTCAACCACGTTGGTTAATGATGTCACGCAGGTGTTGGAGTAATAACTGCTTTTAATTAATTAGTTTGAGATCGAATTCATGCTAGATTTTTTGCTATAAATTATGAACATGGCATCTGAGGACAAATTCTTATTTTTCTCAGTTATTTTGCTTTATTTCCAGATTCAATCACAGGCTCCTTCTTACATAAGAGAGCACGTACGCACATGTGCACTCTTCAAAAACGGTGCTTTAAATCTCTTGACAAACTAAAATACATAAATGACATTTGTATGTATTCGAAATAAAAGATATAGATTGTACTAAATGTCAGCTTGCTTATTTTGCTCAAGGTAAGGATTTATTAAGTCCACATGTCTTGCAAACAAGAAACTATGCTTCTAACCACAGGTCGAGAGCTGTCGTTCCAACCTCTCAACTTTGCGACGCTGTTTGCAAAATGTTCGTTGGAACGATGGTTTCGAGAAACACAGACTCGTTGAACTTGTTGATAATGACGGAACTTGTGACCAAAGATAGCTAATGATGCTTTTGGGAAATGCACCCCAGAGTGGTTCTCTCGCACTGCATGATATGACAGACAACTTCTTATACGTTCACTAGGGCTGTATATCGGCAACAAAGTCACAATATGATACATATCCTGATACAGAGGCTACAGTACAATATATCACAATATGGGTCTGCACTAAATTTCACCTCAGCAGAACTTAGTATAACAGCTGTTTATTAAACACTGCATAATACAGGGCCATTGCTAACTATTGACAGACCAGGCAGTTGCTTTGGGGACTCCCCACCAGGTACAATATTCTGATTGCTTTCTTGTTTTATAAGCACACAAATAATAATGTACTCATTATAATAATCTTCATCCCCAAGGAGAAGGACTTTTCCAATTCCAGAGCATCGCCATGCTCAACGTCAAAGGCAAGATTTTCTTCCCCTTCTTAGCAAGAAGAATGACCAACTTCTTGCTGGAGAATAGGTATGTCGACACCAGGTGCCAGAAGGCGGGGGTCCCTGGCTTCCCAGGGTGTGTGGAACACTCTTCAGTAATCTGGGAGCAGATCCAATGGGCCAAGAGGGAAAGATCTGACCTGCACGTCGTCTGTGTTTTTCCACATGCTCAGCAGCATCGGGAGTCTGGTCTCAAATTTCAAAGACCTGCATATGGCCTTCTACCTTCAGGAGTTCACAACCAGATTGCAGAAGCTGGGGGGAGGGGGCACAAGTGCCACTCCGAGAGTACCACAGAGATCGGCCCACTCAACCTAGGACTGCAGTATGAGAGTCGACCTTGGCAGGAAGCTCCAGTTTCCCACTGAGATCACCAGCACAAGCCTGCGTCCAGACATTATGATGTGGTCCAGCGGCTCCAAAGCAGTACTCCTTGTTGAGTTAACCATTCCGTGGGAGGCAGGGTTGGAGACTGCATGGGAGAGGAAGAGGCTGAAATATGCAGATCTTGCGGCTGAGTGCAGGAAAGCGGGATGGACAACCACCATTTTTACCTGGTAAAGGTATCAGCACTGACTAAGGGGCCGTTCACATATGTTGCGTCTTTTGTGCGCTCAAGTTCGTTATTTCAAATGTAGACGCGCGACAAGCGCGCTCAAATAGAGAGACTAATTAGTTTTCGTTCATCTTGCACTGTCCCTGTTTGCACTTTTGCCCTCTATGTCTCTTTTGCACTGTATTGTTTACCACTGCTCTATGTGTTGTTTTCATGTGTAAATCCAAGTACACTACTGTTCAAAAGTCTTAGATTTTCTAATGTTTTCCAAAAAAATTCTTGTGCTTAACAAGGCTGCATTTATTTGATCCAAAATACAGCAAAAGCAGTAATATTGCTAAGTATTTTTATAATTTAAAATAATTGTTTTCTATTCGGATATATTTTTAAAATGCAATTTATTCCGGTCTTCAGTTTCACATGATCCTTCAGAAATCATTGTAATATGCTGATTTGCTGCTCAAGAAACATTTCTTATTATTATGAATGTTGAAAACATTTGTGTACAATTTATTTCAGGATTCTTTGATAAATAGAAAGCAACAGCATTTATCTGAAATATAAATCTATTGTAACATTATACACTACCATTCAAAAGTTTGGGCTCAGTAAGAGTTTAGTTTTTTTTGTTGCTGTTTTGTTTTTTGAAAGAAATTATTACTTTTATTCACAAAGATGCCTTATATTGATCAAAAAACACAGTAAATTTATAATGTTACAAAATCTTTTTATTTCAGATAAATGTTATTCTTTTGAACTTTCCTTTAATCAAAGATTTAACCCTCTGTGAATCCTGAAAAAAATTACACAACTGTTTTCAACATTCATAACAATCATAAATGTTTGTTGAGTATATATATATCAAATCATCATAATAGAATGATTTCTAAAGGATCATGTGATACTGAAGACTGGAGTAATGATGATAAATTCAGCTTTGATCACAGGAATAAATTACACTTTACCATGTATTTACATAGAAAACATTTATTTTAAATTGTAAAAATATTTCACAATATTACTGTTTTTACTATTTTGGATCAAATAAATCCAGCCTTGGTGAGCAGAAGAGACTGTAGAAAAAAAACATACATACATATCTAAAACTTTTGAATGGTACTGGAGGTCTAAAGTCTTTATGTAAAGAAAATGTATAGTCAGATGACTTATTTTAAATTAAACATGATTTTGTGAATAAGCTACAAACAATACATTCAATCATTAAGTCTCCTCACATTCATTCTCTATAGTTCCCTCTGTCACATTCCTCATTGATAATCAGGGGAGGAGTCGTTGACGCCTCAGGTGTGAATCACAGCATTATTAATGATGATCCACACCCTCACCGCATACAGCCATTCTGACAATAAGTTAAATGACTATATTGTTTTGTATGAATGAGTGATCACATTGTTTTGAAAAAAAAAAAACAACCTCTAGGCAACAACATCCAGTTCTGAAAATCCTTGTGAACAAATGTTTAAAGTGTGTTATATGGCCTGATTTCAATGATTTAACATTTGAGTTTTTTCAAAAACTACGCATAAACATTATTTTCTTGAAACTACAAACTGTTATGTACATGTTGCTCACATATTACTGTAGCCCTGTTTGTGCTGAATACAGTGTAATCAGACTTTAGCCATTAATATGCTTTAAAGCAACTGAAAAAAAACACAAATGTCAGAGCATGTCAAACTTCTTCAGGGCCACAAAATATCTTACGGTCCAGAGGGTTAAAGGGGTGAAAATTCAATGAGCGGTGGTACCCAGTTGATGACCCTGCAGCCTGCCAATATGTAGGCACCAGAGGAGGTGTGTCAGGCAGCAATGCCTTAGCAGGTAAAGATCTACCTGTGTAATGTTTAATTTATATTGTAATGTACTTACTCTAATATATTAAAATATATAAATATAAAAAATCTCCTTTTACATTGCTGGTAGGTTATCATTGCACAAATTAACACACTCTTAAGAAAAATGATTAAAAAAAATTAGAAGCATTCTAAATGCGCTTTCTTCACTTTAGCTCACACATACACATTCAGACAGTCACTCAGGTCGCACCGCATGCACAGAGAAGCATTCAGACACACAGAAACTTCTCAACGCTGCCCTGGAATTTTTATCTATAGAATAGCTTCACCATGAAGAGCTAAATTATCTTTCTCAGCAAGGAATTGGTAACATCCCTGGTAAACTCACCGCTTCACTGTTAATAGAGAAACGTGGCACAGACTGAGGCAATTCATACATGCATAATCTCTCTCTCTACCAGGCCCATAAATGAACACAGACTTGATGTATTACACTTTTCTGTGAATAGAATATCGAACTCGAGAACCGCAAACTTGCCAGTGTTTTCAAATAGCCAGTGTTTTTATCCATAGTGGGGCATGTGCACGTTTGCCAGATTGAGAAAAATAAGTAAAACACATAGCAGATATTTTTGCATTGCGCAAATGTGAAGCTCTGATTCGGGAATGGTCAACTGCTGTACACATGCTGCAGAATTGATACAGAAGCAGTTTTATTGATACTCGTATCGATAAGTAGTACGTGACGATACATCCATATCGATGTATCAAACAGAGCCCTACCGTTTACACAGCACAGGTTTTCCGAGAATACGGTTGTGAGTCCTGAAAATTTACGGGTGCGAATTTGGTTGTAGAATCGTGGTTATAAAATCCCGTAAATAACTGAACTGTGTGTGAACATAACCATATTAGAGACCACCACTAACACACAGAGCATTTCTCAATACCAGATATTTATATTAAATATTATTTAATAAACAATAATATATTGTTTTATTAATGAACAATAATTATTAAAAAACAATAAAAAGCCATTATACAACCATAAGATCCTAATGAGCTTAATTAGCTGGTTCAGGTGTGTTTGATTAGTTTTCTTGTTCGGACAGTTGCACCACCTGACATTTTGGGGGTTTAAGATAACAAGACATAAAATAATATTTATTATTTAAATGTACTAAAAATGTATTCAAACTAAATAGGTTTTATAGAATAAAGTGATATATGTCATGAATGTTTCAAATTATTTTACATGAAAATAATGCTTGGACACACAAATAGGCATGTCATGTCATTGACCCAAATAAAGACATCCCCAAAAGGAGGTTTTGAGAGATTTTGTCAGGTTTAGCTCAAAATGTGTCCCCAAAATATCAGTCGAGTGTTTGACTCTGTTTCTGTGTGTGGTTTTGTTGCAGCTAGGGGGCAGTGTTGTCCTGTATCTCCTCATCTCTCTCACCTCCTTTTGCTCTGTTTCTCGTTTAGCCCCATGCCATATTCAAATGCAACTTGATTAGATTTTTGCCCTTCCGCTAAAGAGGGATAACAGCATGATAGAGAGAGAGAGAGAGAGAGAGAGAGAGAGAGAGATGGCTGAAAGGGAAAAAGAAAAGAGCAGGACAAAAATGAAAATGAAAAGTGGAAATATCAGGAAGAGGGAATGAACAAGCAAATAGACAACCGAATGTGGAAAAGATTAAGAAAATTCTGAATTTGAGAGAGAAAGAGTGAAAGAGGGGATGTTGTTTAGGAACTATGTTTATTGTTTGATGTTATATTATAAGTATATTATAATTCTTATGAAAATAATAAAAAGCAAAAATGTTTTTAGGCTTTGATTTGGGGGAAAGAAACTATCATTAGCTCAGTATAAATACAATAGAAGACAAATTATTGAACTTGGTCTAGAAAAAAACAATTGTGTGTGTGTGTGTGTATTCTTGTCAACCCCATGCTATGGATAGTAGGATAGTATGTATCCTATGCATCCAAGGACAGTAATACAATAAATTTGGTCCCCATGAGGAAAACAGCTTATAAATCATACTAAATGCTGTAATACATTTTTTAAATGTAAAAATGCAGAATTTTTTGTGAATATTGTGTTTAGGGGTAGATTTAGTGTTAGGGAACAGAATATGTACATTATAAAAATCATTATGTTTCTGGAATGTCCCCATCAAACATGGAAACCAAATGTGTGTGTGTGTGTGTGTGTGTGTGTGTGTGTGTGTCAGGGTAGGCAGAATTATAGTGTAGTGATGTCTAATTTGTGAACGTCTTTTCAATCAGTCATTAATCCAGTTCACAAAACTGGTCTGAACATTTAGTTGAACTGAATTTAACAAGTCACCAACTCATTGAAACGAGAAGCATGTCTTTCATATATATGAAGTAGATTTATGTCAATTAACGTGCTATTGATCTTTGACATGCTGCTATTTTTATTGGTAATACTTTAGAGTTCTGAGCAAATGCTATGCTAGTTAATATTCCTAGCCTCATTAATATTTATAACATGGATTTTGTTGTCAAAACCAGTCAGTCGCCCACACACAACTTGTTCATTCTGACGGTGCATCTTCTTTCAGTTTTGTCTATCACTATATCTGTCTGTCTCTCTGCACTCCAGGCACGTTATATTTCACTGGTGATTTTTGATCTTATAAACAATTCATCATTTAGCACAACAACTGCACTTGTCTGTAAACACGCACCATCTGTGTGAACCTGATAGACAGACAGGCACCTGGCCAGAGTGACAGCGAGATATTCTCAGCCCTAAGGCAACAGACACGTGGCACCTTAGTTTTGCTTCAACTTTAGCGCTACCTTTTGAGCCAAAACTTCCATCGGTCCAGATCCAGGAGCTTGTCATCGCTGCCAGCTGCGAGAGGCAGAGGTGGAGGGTCAAAGATCACGCACGTCAGAGGCAGTAGTCGCCCACGGCACCGCCATAGCTTGCAGGTCTCACGCATCTGTCGGGAGGAAAGCAGCCATGCGTGTGTGTCTTTTGTTAGCAGCATTTGCACGGGTGGATCTTCCCTCGGGCGACTCAATGAGAATATTAAAGAATCGCTTTATTAGTTTCCCCACAGTAAACACGTCTTCATAGTGTCTCTGGCGATTCGCTGCAGGAAAACCTCTCAGAAGCCTCTTTCAATTCAGAGTGTGCAGAGACGGAAACACACAAACCATTAACACGCTGTTCAGCAACATATGTAACGTTGTATAATTTAGGGTACATTTCATGTCCATTGATGATAATTATATATTTTTTTTACATTTAATCATTTAACAGACACTTTTATCCAAATCGACTTACAAATGAGAATAATTGAAGTGATCAAGCCAAAAATAGGGCAACAATATACAAGTGCTGTGACTAGTCCCAGGTAGCACAGTACAGATACTGTTTTCTTGTTTTAAATAGATAATAGTGTTAGTATTAATAGGTCAAGTGTTGAAGAAAAAAAGATGCCTCTTTATCCGTTTCTTGAAAATGGCTAAAGACAGCAGCTCGGGTTGAGTAAGGCAGGTCACTCCAGCATGAAACAGTCATGGTAAAAGGTCTGTGAAAGTGATGTTGTGCCCCTTTTCGATGACACCATTGTTTTTCTAATTTACTTCAGAAATATCATATTTTATCCATTAAGAGAATGCATATACTCTCACACAGATATTTTGTGCACCCTGTTTTTCAGTTTAAATTGCCTTTATGTCCCTTAATTTACAGTTTTTGTAATGTACGCTTTTTGAAGTGAGTGTAAGTGAGTTCAAAATAATTCATAAAAAAATGTGTAAGTCTAGATTATCTACATTAAATTTATTTCTACAATCTAAATACTTTAGAAAAATAGATTTGAGCTTAAATAAAATTATTTTATTGCAAATTTTCGTTCAAATAAGAAAATATAAAATGTACTCATATTTGCAAAAACTAACCGCCCTCCTAAAAACGACAAAATGTTTTTTTCTCTTTTTTTATTAAAAAATATTTGACCAGCATAATGTGATTTCGTTTTGTACTGCGGCAGATATTTTGTAAACATTATGGTAAATGTCCTCTTAATTTTTCTTCTATATTTTATCTCCAATGACCTATTGTCAAGGAGTATATTAATTGCTGTCAAACATGTTATGGTTTGCATTCTTTTTATATTTATATTTTAATTGAATAACATTTGAGGTTAACCTGGTCAATAAATTAACATTTGGTTGGCTAGACAAGGCCTGCCATTAAAATTATCAGTGAAAATGGTGAAATTGTCAACTATGTTACCTGTCAACTAGGTTACCCTGTAGAGCTAAATCTTGAATAAAATTATGATCCTACTGTCTGATCTGACTTTGTTCTCTGATGATAATGAATGATTTGCCATAGATTGTTTTTTTTGTTTGTTTTTTTTTTGTGTCATAATTTAACCCTATATGTGTCAGAGGAGACGTGTGTACATGCATGAGGGTGAATCAAGATGAGGAAGGATTAAGGGATATTTCACAAATTTTACTAAATTAACTATATATTGTTTATTTGTGTAAACATAGATCTTCACATGTAAATGACTTTACATTTTTCATAGCAATTTTCATTTCCTTCAGCCTAAGTCTTATTAATTTCATTTTTGGAAATTTTATTTATAAGTCCACCTGAGATTTTCAGTTAATATTTCGGTAACACTTTACAATACACATTTATCTGTGCATTAGTTAAGCATGAATTAATGCATATTAGTGCACGCGTATTGTAAAGTGTTACCAATATTTCAATAATTTAACAACACATTCACAGTTCTCTGATATCGGTTATTGGTCATATGACATGCAGGTAAAAAAAAGAATCTTTAAAAGTGCAGTATATAATATTGACAGCTGGCGGTTAAAATGGGTACTGCAGTCTAAATTCTAAATATTAGAGAAAGTTGTTTCTCCCGCCCCTCTTCCTCAGACTTGACACTCACGCTGGTTTCAATATTGAGGACACACAACAGGAATGAGCGCAATTGACAATGTAAGGTGTCAAGCCTTACACTGTAAGTTGATGAGTAGATTTATCCACGTTTAAATATGCCTTTGGAAATAGAGCTTTTTAGATAGACTTTTTAGGTCGGGTAGAACCTGCGATCTCTGACCCAGTTCGTTTGCTGGCTTCCATGGCTGCAAATGCGCTGTTTTCTGCCAACTGGCAACCTGGGTGTCGAAATACTATTGAATAAATTGGCAGTGGGTGGAATCACACAGACTAAAACAAAAACAGACATTCAAACACGGAATGCACATTTCAAAGTCGAATAACAGGCTGTAGCATTGCTTTTCTGAACAACGAGTATGTGAACATGTTTCGTAAATCTCTGTAAACATAATATGGTGTTTTTATGCTTTAGTACAGCATATTACATATTACATATTACATACAGCACCTTTAAGTAGTTATTGCTATAACAACAGTTCATAGTGACCATGGCTGTCTACAACAAGGAGAAAAAAACAACAACACAGCACCAGCTGTCTTCTTTCACTCACATTTTTTCAGCGTCAGATGGAGGGATTGTTTCCTCTGATCGTGGCACATCAGACCTCTGCGGCTCTGCACATGTTTACATATTGGCACAAGTTTTTGTTGTTTACATTAAGTTAGTAAGTTAGTTAACCACTTTATTAGTCCCACAAGGGGCAGTTTTATTAAGATGGTAAAGGCATTGTTTTCAAAAGTTTGCATTTTCAGGCTCCCAAAACACCATAGTCATGTAAATGAACGGCCAAAATGCTTAAACGGTGTTGTGTAAATAGCCACACAGTTAATGCATTTAGTGCTGCATTTATGCCGCTCATTTTACACACACACATGATTCAAATGCATTGTGTATTTTGACTGTAGGCCTGTTTTTTTTCTCTGGTATGTATTTTTTTCTCAGTAGCTTAGATGCACAAGCACTGTCAAAATAATGAATAAACGAAGCATCAACATTGCCAGAAAATGTTAAATACTGACATCAGGATTTTACTCTATTGATTATAATAATTTTCATTATTCAGCAATTTATTGTGCATTGATGTAGATTTAAAAGGCTCAAAGTTTAATTCTGAATTGCAATGCTAAATGGCAATGCTATATATATATATATATATATATATATATATATATATATATATATATATATATATATATATATATACATATATAGGATATTAGTGTTTTGTAGTTCTAGCTATAATATTACCTGTAATAACATTTCTTCACTGTAGGGTGACCCAGTCAGATTTGATCATGCTCCAACCTGGTCCCATTAGCAACTGCCCATGGATCAGCCCTCTTAGCCACCTAGTGGCTTTTTCTGCTGCTTCGCATATGGATTTGATGGCTGTTCTCTTTGCCACCTCTGTGATCTCCAGCCAGCTGAAAGCTTTGAAAAGTTATCGCACTGCGAAGCCCCTGCCACTATGGGCTCACATTATGTCTTCCAGTCTTTGCCCTGGCAAAGTCTCCACCAGATCCTGGTACTTTTCCGCCCATTTGCCTTTTTCATCCGCTCTTCCAAGAGCACTGTAGGTTCCAGCATGATCAGCTGTTTTGTGGCCTCAGAGCTAATGATCATGTCTGGCCGGAGTGATGTTTTTGTACTGGGAACTTCAACTGTTTGCCCAGGTCAATTTTAAAAAGCCAGTCAGTGGCTGTGTAGAGGAGACCGACCTTGTTTTAGCATGCACCTGGTCCCTTACAAAAAAAACACATGAACTTCACATGTGCAAAAACACATGTGAAACCACATGCACATGTGAAATTTAACAACAGTTGTCAATATTGCTTCAAAATAATCATAAAAGTAATTGCTAATTATATATTTAGCCACCCACCTCGAGCAATCAGCCTAAAAGAAAGACAGTAAAGGTGTGGTCACATTAACGAAATTTCAATAGTTTAACCTTTTTTTTCAGCCAAACCCCCTTTGACATAAAATATTTTCTTGAAGAAGCCCCTGAGATTTTAATTTAATATTTCATTAATTTAACACCCTATTTGCATGTACGTTTCTCTGATGTCGGTTAATGGCAACATGACATGCAGATAAACAAATAAAATATTTTTAGTAGGCGTTTCATTTTGTTTTAAATATAAAAGTATGCATTTACAGTACATGGCTGCATGATTTGGTTAAATGTATATTGTGCCAATGTATGCCAAGTATGAAACAGCTCACACAGACATCGGACACGTCACTTTCAAACCAATTCACAGAACAACTGTGAATGTAACCACTGTATTTACCCCTGGCATTTATTATGTATGTTCTTAGCAATATAATAATAATAATAAAAAAACACCTTAACTGGCTCATTTCCAGTCGAAATAACTGAACATCTAACTTATGGAAGCATATGTGTAGCAATATTCAATTTGCAATGCAATATGTAAAATGGCAATGCATTTCTGTATTTAAATTTACATTTTACAAACCATGTGTGCAACATTTGATAATTCAAATTGAATAATATAATTTACATTTACTATTTCCTACACTAGTTTTAACATATAATTAAAACATATATTTTAACGCTTTATAAGTTGCAAAATGAAAATTTATTACAGAAATGATTAGTGTGATTAATAAATGTGTTTAACATGTTCAAGCAAAAATTGTAGCAAAATGATCATTTAAATGTTATTTTTCTTAATTGCATTTATACTCACAGTTAAGATACTTGCGAATGGATTTTCATTAAATGTCCCGCAATGAATGTAGCAAAATTCAATGTGGAATTGTAAATGCAATCCGAGCCGATCAAGTCTCCGCCCCGTCCTGTCAGTCACTGCATCAAGGCAGGACCAGGTGTTGGAAACATGGCGGCAGCAGAGCTATTAGAGCGAGGCATTTACTGGCAGATGAAGTGGAGCAAGAACACCGAAATGATCACGCGTCTGTCAGTGACTGTTCTGTTAGACCAGTACGTTATTAGAACCATAGATATTTATGGTTAGAACCTCTTGCAGAGAATGTGCCTGGCGCTTGTGCACCTTGATGAGCGCAGTCGCGTGTCTGCTGAACAGGTTACTCTCAAATAATCTTACACAAGCTGTCCAAGATTATTGTTTGCTATATCAGTTGTATTTTTTCTCTTTTTATCATTCTGATTGTTGTTTCATGCATCAATTATATTAATAAATCTGATCATTTTTTGCTTGAACATGTTAAACACATCTAATAATTTCTGTAATACATTTTCATTTTGCAACTTATAAAGCATTCAAATATATGTTTAAATTATATGTTTAAAACTAGTGTAGGAAATAGCAAATGTAAATTATATTATTCAATTTGAATTATCATTTTGCTCCAAATGTTGCACCCATGGTATGTAAAATGTAAATTTAAATACTGAAATGCATTGCCATTTTGCATATTGCATTGCAAATTGAATATTGCTACACATATGCTTCCATACTAACTGTCCAACAGTTTAGAAAATATTACAGCTATAAAATTAAAGTTAAATGTGTTGAATTTGCCATTTTAAACAACTAAAACAGTTCCACCATTTAACGTTACCTCAGAATTTTCCTGTCATCGACGGGAGCGCAAAACAGGACGATACGTTACAAACTTATGAAGCAGAAGAGTTTTAAATGCTTAACATATAAAACACTACAACAATAAAAACTAATATTTTCCATCAAATGCGTAAAAACTACTAATAAAAAGACATTGTTGCTTACCTTTTCCATACAGTGACTGTAGGGCGTTAAGGTTCAAAAGATGCTCGTGTGCAGAACGTCGACTTTCCAGCCAATTTTCAAAATAGAACAAGCGTTATGGATATGATTTCTAAGAAATGGATCGGCGGTAAATGTTGATGAATAAACCTAATTTCAATCTTGAATAGATGTTTTTTTTTTCAATAATTTTTTCCCATCATACATGTCTCTCGTACAGTGGCAGTCAGCAGCCGTTGGAGATGAGAACGTCGTCGTCACCGATTGTGTCATCATCCGTCAAGGACGTGCGCGGCTCGTCTGTATGTCAAAATATCCATCCACTTAAAAACATAGGCCTCTCTTAAATGAACTTTTTTATGTGTGTTTACATATATGCATATATAAATACTATATATATTTGCAGTGTGTGTTTTATATATAAATATATACTTATATATAAATTATACATGAATTCCACGTTTTCCACGTGATGTAAGTTGTAAATGGAATACATACGACATATACACTCACCTAAAGGATTATTAGGAACACCATACTAATACTGTGTTTGACCCCCTTTCGTCTTCAGAACTGCCTTAATTCTACGTGGCATTGATTCAACAAGGTGCTGAAAGCATTCTTTAGAAATGTTGGCCCATATTGATAGGATAGCATCTTGCAGTTGATGGAGATTTGTGGGATGCACATCCAGGGCACGAAGCTCCCGTTCCACCACATCCCAAAGATGCTCTATTGGGTTGAGATCTGGTGACTGTGGGGGCCATTTTAGTACAGTGAACTCATTGTCATGTTCAAGAAACCAATTTGAAATGATTGGAGCTTTGTGACATGGTGCATTATCCTGCTGGAAGTAGCCATCAGAGGATGGGTACATGGTGGTCATAAAGGGATGGACATGGTCAGAAACAATGCTCAGGTAGGCCGTGGCATTTAAACGATGCCCAATTGGCACTAAGGGGCCTAAAGTGTGCCAAGAAAACATCCCCCACATCATTACACCACCACCACCAGCCTGCACAGTGGTAACAAGGCATGATGGATCCATGTTCTCATTCTGTTTACACCAAATTCTGACTCTACCATCTGAATGTCTCAACAGAAATCGAGACTCATCAGACCAGGCAACATTTTTCCAGTCTTCAACTGTCCAATTTTGGTGAGCTCGTGCAAATTGTAGCCTCTTTTTCCTATTTGTAGTGGAGATGAGTGGTACCCGGTGGGGTCTTCTGCTGTTGTAGCCCATCCGCCTCAAGGTTGTGCGTGTTGTGGCTTCACAAATGCTTTGCTGCATACCTCAGTTGTAACGAGTGGTTATTTCAGTCAAAGTTGCTCTTCTATCAGCTTGAATCAGTCGGTTGATTAGATAATTGCATTAATGAGAAATTTAACAGGTGTTCCTAATAATCCTTTAGGTGAGTGTATGTATACACATACACACACACTACAGTTGTTTATATGTCATTAAAATAAATGTGAAGTAGATTATGAACTTTTAAAACTTAGTAAGCGTCAAAACAATAGTCTTTTATACACTTTAGACATTCTACTAACTAACTAACTACATGTCAAAAAACTAATTAACAAGGAAAACTACAAGGTACTACAACCACTGGACAGGAAACAAGAACAATATGAGTAAACACAAAACAACAGGGTACAAGTAACAACAGTTAAGCTGTATTTTTGACATGTGGTAACATGTGCTTCACATGTTGGTAATATGTTTGCCACATGTGCCAAATTTCGTTGCAACATGTGGTGACATGTTTCCCACATGTGAAATTCATGTGGTTTTTCTGTAAGGGGTGTTTCCCTCCAGCTTTTACAAAATGGATTAACTTTATGGGGGCACAGTGGTTTTTGCTGACATTTATGGCCTTAGCTATACTATCAGCAATTGCCCTGAGCACCTGGTCATGGCACCAGCTGTAATGGCCTTCCCAAAAGGCCTTTGGGCAGCTGCTAAGAAGATGTTCCAATGAGGCTTACTTGGTAGTGTGTCACGCATAGCCTGGACAAGAAACTTGACATGAAAGTAGTCTGCCTGCATGATGTTTGTCGAGGTGATCTTGCACTGAGATACGCCTTCCCATTTCGTCCATGCTCCATGTTCCCTGTTGCCATTGCCCCACTACTCTACCAACTCGCTCCTCTTCCACACCTGCTCTGACTTCCTAAGGGATCAGGTGTTGACAATCTTTGCCCCAAGCCTTGCCAACTTGCAGCTTTGGGAAATATCCCAAATCTGCTCTGCCAGTTGCCACATTTCCCATCAATGCCTTAGGCGGGACTCCGCCACCTCTACTGCATTCTCCACCCTCCATTTTCTGCCTGTCCCCACCTCTATACTGGTGTGACGGACACGGAATGACCGCAACTTAGCTTAACTTGGACTTGAGTTTATGAATGCACTCACACATACACACACAGAGACTGTTTACTGAGACTGTTTGGGGTTGTCATTTGTTTCACATGAAATGAGTGAATGGAATACCTGTTGTCTTTGTGCAGTGTTGTCTATCCCATAGCTTTAAAACCCTGATGGGGAAACGTTGGCGAGAATCCTTTGTTCGACCAAGTTTGGGGAATCTACTATTTATTGTTAATTTAGCGTGGGTGTTTCAGTATTTTCCTGTTACCACTGTGAAGCCACTTTGAAACACTTTGAAACTTTGAAAAATTTTTACAATTGTAAAAAGCGCTATATAAATAAAGGTGACTGACTTGACTAATTTGGATATTTGTTTGGATACGATTTTTTCCACGTTTATTTTTTGTCTTATTTTTCCATTAATGTTACATTTTTTGGTTTTCAAGTTTGAATAAATATTCTTTTATACTTTAAACTTTTTGAGTGAATACTGTCTGTTTAATTCGCCCACACATTTTGGGGGGGAAGGTTTCTCAAGGGCAATTTTTGAAGGGCACACAAATAATGCAGCCAAAATTGTACTTGTAAGGCCCCGTTTACACTAGTGTGTTTTAGTTTTAAAATGCATGACTTTTTCTATGGTGACGCCTGTCGTCTACACCACTCCAGCGTTTTCGAACCTCTAAAAACAGAGACTTTTGAAAATGCTGCAGACCCCGTTTTAGTTTGAAAACTCTGAGACTTTTAAAAAAGATGGCGTGGATGCCGACTTTACACTACCGGAACACGACAATAACAGACCAGGACTGCGTTTCTCAAAAGCACCATTGGTGGCAATTGTATTACAATGGTTTTGGGAAACGCAGCCCAGAGCCGTCTCTCTCAATGGCTCTGTAACATACCAGCCTCGACGACCATGTAAACAATAACACAGAGATGGAACTGCATGCTTTGGTGACTTTGTGGCCCTATTTAGCAGCCGTTGTACAGTTAACCGCTGTATTATATAATATTGCAACTGTCTATATGCACAAGAGGCAACTGTTTACACTTGTATGTGCATGCCCAGTGTGCATGAACAGTCATGTGACATGCATTTTCGGTCGTGCAGTGTAGACAGAGATAGTTTCTGAAATGCTGTGGAAACGCCAGTGTAGACAAGGATCGTTTAAATTTTAAAATGAAAACGCACTAGTGTAAACATTGCCTAAGAAGGATATATGTGGCGTTTTGGTGCACTGAAAAATTATCTTATGTCTGTTTTTCTTTTCTCTGTCATTTTATCTGGCCAACAACACAAAGCAATAGTTGAGTTATATGAGTTATCATAGGTTCACCACGCAGTAATAATTATTAAATTATCTTGCTTCTTCCACATAGTATTGAGCAAAACCCAAACAGCAGTAAATCTACAATATTAGCTTAATAATCAGTTCACATATAGGCTTATCTCCGTGTTAGTTGTAGTGGGTGACTTACAACGAGCTACTAAACAATAATAGCTAACATACTGGACTCATGGGAAAATACATTGGTTATCTTTATTTTTTTTGTCTTTGCTAATTGATTAATAACTCAGCATCATCTGTATTAAAGAAAAAAGGATCACATCATGTCAAGTCAAGTCAACTTTATTTATATAGCGCTTTTTGCAATGCAGATTGTTTCAAAGCAGCTTCACAGTGTTAAACAGGAAAATAATGCAACCAAATTTGATTCAGCTGTACAGCCGCTCTGGAGAAAACGGTGATGTCATCCTGCTCATTTCAATTATCATATATATTCAAGTAATGTAGTTGACATAGTTAATTTAGTTTAGTAATTAAATTTATTTGGATATTTATTTGAAAATTTAGTGTCCCCAACTGAGCAAAAAAAACCTAGGGAGAAACCAGGCTCAGTCGGGGTGCCAGTTCTCCTCTGGCCAATTAACAAACAGTGTATGATTATTATTTTGGCAGCCTTACAGGTCAGAAGTCATATTAGATCGGAATATTCGAAAGATCGGAGGCATCACGCCGGAGACGGGTTTATTGAGGATGGTGTGTCGATTAAACAATTATTAAATAAGAATATTCAAAATATCAGAGTCATCACGCCGGAGATGGATCCATTGAGGATGCCATGTCGATAAACAATTTCAGAGGGGAGACTAATTGACACGGTCTCTGCAGACACTTCAGGGATGAGTTGGTCATGTCCAGGCGAAGGTCCACCATCTGATCTGGATACGGCCCGGATCTGGCTGACTGCAGTAAACCTCGGGATAAAACCACATCATCCGATGTTTAAAGTGAAATAGCTTTAACAGCCTACTTACTGGAGTTCCACAACTACTGAACAACTTTGTTGTCTCAGCTGGATCGCCTGGGGGTGGAGTCGCCACTCTCCCGGGAGCGCAGCTCGTGAGAGTTCGTCGGCCACACAGTTGAGCGCACCAGGGACATGAATGGCCCGAAGCGCCCTCTGACTCCAAAGGAGGAGATGGCAGGTGAGTTACGAGTTGCGACATGCGACGGGAGCGTAGACCACCTTGACGGTTGATGTACGCATGTATGATTGTACGATTGCCTCAGCCTGTTACAGACTGCGGAGAACTCCTGGGCCCAATTCTCGACAGTGTCGCCGAAAGGTGGAACTGGTGGAAGCTGTGCGCAACACATCGCCTGGAATAAGGATTTTAATCTCCGGACCACTACCAACATATAGAAGAGGTAATGAATACTTCAGCAGACTTTTTACATTAAATAACTGGCTGAAATCCTTCTGCAAGAAGCAGAATGTGGGTTTCATTAACAATTGGGATCTCTTCTGGGAGAGAGCGCGATTTCGTGCGGACGGTATACATCCCAGTAGGACTGGAGCACATTTCTTGTCGTGAAACATTGAAACAGCACTGGATAACCTGTGACAAGTATATAGCATATTTTTAAGAAGCTATACTACTTTGAAACCCATGATTATAGAACAGGGATGCAAGCAGGTTAACAACATTGAAGTTGTTGTTTCCTCCAGGAACAATAAAAATAAAATAACAATCATCGGAGGAAATCAAATTTGGTACAGTTAGTGGGAAAGGATTTAAATAGTACATGTAAGGCTTCTTTGTAAAATCAAGGAAGACTAAACATGGCGCTTTTTAATGTAAGATCAATCTCAGGGAAAACATCTCTTATTTATTATATTTTATCTGAGAAAAGGTTAGGATTTATGTTTTTTACTGAAACCTGGCTTGATTAGAATGGGGCTATATCTCTTATTGAGGCATGCCCGCCAGCTTATACGTTCTTGCAAAAGTTTTCGCTGTGGCAAGAGGGGTGGCGGAGTAGCCGCTATATTTTTGCAGTCACTGGCCTGTAAAGAGATTTTTTTCTATGATTTTAATACTTTTGAGTATCTAGCAATAGAAATATTAGAAAGTAAATGTTTAGTTGTTATAATTTATTAACCTCCTAAGCAAAACCGTGCTTTATATCGGATTTTTCTGAACTTTTAACTCTTTGTGTTACCAAATATGATAAAATCCTGATTGGGGTGATTTTAATATTCATGTCGATAACAAATCTGATCGTAAATCAGTTGAGTTTTTAGAGGTTTTAAATTCAGTTAATTTTACACAACATGTCAATGGACCTACACATAATAAAGGTCTCATAATTTCACATGGCATTAATGTTAATGTAAATTAAATAAACGATTTAACAATCTCAGATCATTTTTGTTTATTTTTTGATTATGAAATTAATACTATACTTCAACCCAAAAAAAAAATTCATTAGAAAGCGTTCTTTTAACACATTGACTTCTGAGTCTCTTGTTAATGAGATTCGACAAATGCCTTTAATTTTGAGTGAAATGCATACTGTATGATAAGGTTAATAGTTTCAATGCCTCTTTAAAAACAACTCTATTCCAGAGAAAACTAAAATAAGATTGACATCTAAGAATATGCCATGGAAAAATTAAAGCATCTGTCGGCTTAAGAGGGAATGCTGTAAATCAGAGCGTCTATGGAGAAAAACTAAATTAACTGTTCACCATGAAATTCTCTTGAGATTAGATCTGTTATGATCATACTGATCATTTTTCCACGGATGGATTGGGAAATTATCCATACCATAAAATAAAAATGTTCAAAACAGTTAATAAAGAGAATCTTCTGCAAATTATTTCTCAGTTAAATTCCTCCTCCAGCTATCTTGACCCTATACCAGCAGTATTTTTTAAAGAGGTGTCACACTGTTTGATAGACTACGTCCTTGATATAGTTAAAGGGTTACTTCAGCAATTAGCATTAAGCTTTGTATCAGTAGAAACCCGGTAGTATATTCAAATGATCGTGCATATCCCCCTGAGACGAGAGATTTATGTATTTTATGTCTGGAAAAAAGCCTCAGATGACGCAAATATCGTCATTTTGGCCAGAGGCTAGCGACATGTTTTCAACCCATAGGGGTGGGATCTCACTCACAGAATGAAAATGCGCACGGCCGCCGGGCATTCATAACGGAGCGGTGCGGAGCAAAGCGAGTGTTTTCAATGAATTCCTATGAAAGTTAAGCTTCCATAGGCATGAACTGAAAACGCACCAGTGCACACACACCGTGAATGACTGTGCGGCCGTGAATGAACGACAATGCGGCAGTGAATGAATGCCGGGCGGCCGTGCTCATTTTAGTTTCAGTTTTGAATTAGCGCCAATTCGGGGGCGGGTTGCTTGAATTGTGGGTTCATTAGCCTATTATTCTTAATGAAAAACACAGCAACAAAACGGTACAATGATAAACTCACTTAAATAGGCGCTTTTACATTTAACTTTGAAACCAAATCGTCCGTGATCATCTTGTCTGTCAGCTCTTCGCTCTCGTGATGAATGAAATCGGACTCCTGCTGCTGGTCTGTGCGGTGACTCTCATTCGGCTCGTGCTGTATTGAGCAGACACAATCAGTTTTTAATTGTAGTGTCTGTTCTCTAACTGAACTAAATTATTTTATTACTATAAAAATCAAAACGACGGTGGGGGTGGTGCTGCAGTGGGCAAGTGATGTAACTGGTGGGAGTGGCCTCGTAGGGCAGCGAAGCAAATGCATTCTGGGAGTTGTTGTCAATGAGACAAAAATACATTTTCTGACTTTTCTCAGTCTAGAAGGCACCAACTTCTAAAATAATTTTACATTTCTACTACATAAATTATCCAATTTAAATACACATTCATATTTCCAGCGGTGAAGTAGCCCTTTAATTGTTCACTGGAGACAGAGAAATCTGCTGTTGTGAAGCCACTTCTAAAGAAAAGAAACCTGGACTGTTCTTTCCTTAATAACTACAGGCCAATTTCTAATATATCATTTTTGAGTAAAATTTTAGAAAAAGCTGTATTGCAACAACTTAATCAATTTTTAGATGAACTTAATAATCGGGAGAAATATCCGTCTTTCAGACAAGGTTTCAGACAAGGTCATAATACTGAAACATCATTACTAAAGGTAGTAAATGATCTGAGATTAAATACAGATAAAGGTAAGGCTTCAGTTTTAATCCTCTTGGATCTAAGTGCTGCATTTGACATGGTTGATCATTGTATTCTGTTAAACAGACTGGAAAAGCTTGTAGGTCTCTCGTAATGTTTATAATTGGTTCAAAACGTATTTAAGAAAGGAACTTTTTAGTCAATATAGGTAACTGTATATCAAAGACACATGAAATATTGAATGGTACTTCACAAGAATCAATCCTTGGGCCTGTCTTATTTTCATTATACATGCTCCCTTTGGGTAGCATAATTCAGAAATATGACATGAACTATCATTTTTATGCTGATATGATATACAGTTATATATTTCAGTTGAGTTCAGAGGCACTGTTGTATTAGAGAGATTGTCTGACTGTCTGTCCAGCATTGTAAATTGGATGAACACAAAACATGAGCGGGAGATGATAGAGGCTGGATTGGGTAGCTTAACCCTACAATCTGAGAAAGAAGTAAAGAATCTGGATGTCATTTTGGACTGTGACCTGAGTTTTAAGTCTCATATTAATCAACTGAAACTTGCTTTTATCATCTGAGAAATACTGCCAAAATTCATCCTTTTTTATCCCTGGATGATGCTAAAAAAACTCTGGTAACGCTTTAGATTTCAGCCCGGAAAGTACTGTGTAACTAAAGCGAATTTACAGTGTAACTTTCAGTAATTATAGTGTAACTATAAAGTAAGTATGTGTAGTTATAAGGGAACAATATGTAATATTTGGGGAATAAAGGGGTAACTATCAGGAAAATTAACAAATGATTTGCTCAAAGTATTTTTTAATTAAGGGGTAATTATCCGTGTAGTTACAGGGTAAGTGGTGCTTGTTATTTCATGTAGTTACAGGGTAAGTATGAATCTGCGGGCTGTTAATAGTTTCATGTAGTTATAGGGTAAGTAGGCTACAATAAAAAACACATACAAAATCTGAAAACATTTATTGAAAAACAACTTAATTCAAAACAGATTTATGACACTTCTTATTCATTTTTTAAAAATAAACTTTTCATTTCAAATAATAACGTCCTGACAGAAAATGGCACGGTTTTGTCCCTTTTTTGTTTCTCTTGTTTGGCTTCCTCCCTTTTGTTCCTCCTCTTGTTTTTCGTTATTTCCATTGATGGATCTTAACAGCAATCCCATGTCTTTTGATATTCTGTATTATTATTTATTAAAAGAAAAAGGACATCCAGTAATGATCTCATAATTTACTAATCTTTTCACATCTGACCAATTGTTACCAGCGCGTACATGAGTAAAGAAGCTTCAAATTTTTTTTTGACGTTCTCGCGCAAGTGGCGACTCTGTCTCTCTGGCGTCTCTGTCTTCTAGTCTTGTTTGTTTCTCATTGCTATTATCATATATTATGTTATTGTTTGTTTACTGTTGTGAGCATTAATTAAAAAAAATTTAAATAAAAACAGACGGATCCGACATCCGCGCTCACGTCACGCTTTAAGTTATGTCTCTCATTCACGCAGATGACTGCTGGTCAGAAGCGATAGTATACCGTTTTTTTTTTTTTTTTTTTTTTTAATATTGGTAATTTTCTTACAAACACTTAATGTTTCACTTCAGAAGACATTGATTCGTCAATTGGGATCGTATGGATTGCTCTAGTTATTGCTGTATGTGCTGTTTGATGCTTCAACTTTTAGGAACCCAAATGAGTTTTCATTAGCAGAGACTATTTATTTTTCTGTAGAAAGAAAGTCGTATACATCTCTAATGGCATGAGGGTAAAAGATGAGTAAATGGTGAGGGGTTCACATGTGGTCTGAATATTATTCATGAAATGTCTTGTTTGTTTTAATGTTGTTGTTTTTTTAATGTATTTCTTTAAAATACATAATATAGCTACAGAATAGCTAGAAACATAGGATTCCTTCTTAAGATTCATCTGTGGCAAGAATGAATAAGAAGAGGAACAAGAGGAGGAGAAGCCAAGCAAGAGAAACGAATAAGTGTTGTAAATCTGTTTAAAAAAAGTTGATTTCCGAGTGATATCAGATTTTATTGTACTTACCCTGTAACTACATGAAACAAGAGGGGAACAAGCACCACTTTAATTTACAGCCCGTAGATTCATACTTAACCTGTAACTACATGGATAATTACCCCTTAAATATTTACAGTATAAATAATTTGTTAATTTTCCTGATAGTTACCCCTTTATTCCCCAAATATTACATATTGTTCCCTTATAACTACACGCACTTACTTTATAGTTACAATATAATTACCGAAAGGTACACTGTAAATTCGCTTTACTTACTCTTTCATGCTTTTATCTTCTCTCAACTTGATTATTGTAATGCTATATACACAAACTGGCCTACCTATGGGTTCTATAGCGAAGTTACAACTGATACAAAATGCAGCAGCCAGAGTACTAATGAAATTAAAAAGGAGAGAGCATATTACATATTAATGTGATATTTGTTGTAAATGCACAGTAACCGCAACACTTACCATGCTTTTACCACAGTATTGGTAGTTTTAATGTGATCATTTTTGTAAATGCATAGTAACCACAACACTTACCATGCTTTGTTGCATGGTACAAAAATTGTAAGGTAAATCAGTACTTTTTCCTATATATATAATCCTATATATTATATATAATTATATTTTCTTTACTCTTTTTTTCAGGTGAAAAGACCAAAAGGTCCTTTCGGACTCATTCAGCTCGTTCTTGTTTGAGGAGAAGTAAACGGAATAGACGGAAAGCTGCAAAGGTTTTGTTTTTAACCCATTATCAAACATAGCGGCTACAAAACCCATAGCCCAATCAGTGAGAACGTAGTCTCAAAGTCTTAATAATTCACAAGATTTAACAAGTTGTCAAATTCGTATGATTCTCATAAATAATCCTGCAGCTTTTACTCCTACTGCTGTCATCGGCTACGGCCTCTATTTCTGTACATATTTATCGTGGTATTTGTAAATCAGTTGCGCCCCTTCTTGGAAAGTAGTCGGATGTCCCACACACTCAGAAATGTTGTATTAATTCCATTGTATTCTTTAAAATGATTACAAATTGAGCCCTGTCTGTTCATGTTCCAGTGATACATGATGTCTCTCCACACCGTATAAGCTACCTCTGTTTGCAAGAGTGCTCATTTGACCATGTTATTTTTAAACAAATTCAAATGAATATAGTTGGCTATTAAAGAAATGCCCACATATCAATGAACTTATGTATTTAACATTTAATTATGCAACACTCTTTACAGAAAGAAATCCTACAGTTATGTATAAACTGACAACATCATCATCACGTCCTGTGCTGGGCATATTGGACAACAAGTGTCCTGTCCTCCAATGTATCCAATCTGTGGCCACGTTCTCCACATCTTCATGGGACACCGGCATTCTTCAGGTCTTCGTGAAACATCTGTCTCCATATCTTCCTTGGTCTTCCCTGTCCCCTGCATCATCCTGGTGGTGTCCACTTCATAGCTGTCTTTGGGTGCTCTTGTCCAGTGAGGTGCACCCTTCTCTCTGTTACAGTTTCTTAAAGTATTCACATAGAGTCCCACTCCTCTTCATGATCTCTTCAATATATGTACAACCAATATTGAAAATAGTAATTTATCTTTTTCTGTATTGTTAAAGCTTTTTGTTTTCTCTTTTCAGTTTCATAAACTGTACTTGATGTCTGCCTAATGCTTTATCAAAAAATTGGGCATCAGTTTTGTTAAAGGACATATCTATTGCCATCCACTTGTTCTAGTCATGCAGAGACTTCATTATGAAAAAGACAAATGTATATTTCTGCATGTGTATATAGCAGGTGTTTGTCCAAACAATTGAAGATAGTGAGAGTCAAACAATATTTATGTATCTCTGTTTGGTGCTGATAGAGTATTACAGAAATGATACACCTGACATACTGGACATTATTTTGTTTGAGTTTGTTACCTTTACATTTAGATGGGCTTAAAAATGTCTTGCATTTAGCTTCATTATACCTTTTGTTACAGTGGTCACTATAGTAAATGTCCACCCTAACTACACTGAACAAAATTATAAACGCAACAATTTTTTTTTCATGAGCTGAACTCAAAGATCTAAGACTTTTTCTATGTAAACAAAAGGCCTTTTTCTCTCAAATATTGTTCACAAATCTGTCTAAATCTGTGTTAGTGAGCACTTCTCCTTTGCCGAAATAATCCATCCACCTCACAGGTGTGGCATATCAAGATGCTGATTAGACAGCATGATTATTTCACAGGTGTGCAGTTTTACTGTATTGGGGGGGTCTGGGCCGGGGACCACTCCTCTTGTTGGTCCACTTCTCTTAAATGGCTGTGCGAAGTTGCTGGATATTGGCAGGAACTGGAACACGCTGTTGTATACGCTGATCCAGAGCATCCCAAACATGCTCAATGGGTGACATGTCTGGTGAGTATGCTGGCCATGCTGGGATGTTTTCAGCTTCCAGGCATTGTGTACAGATCCTTGCAACATGGGGCCGTGCATTATCGTATAAGCTAACTATTTAACCCATATCAACAGCAACCTGTTTTAAAAGATCTTTTAGAAAGGCATGGTCTCTTTTGAGCCTTTGCCAGTGATGCTAGATTTCTTCCAAGAAAACATACTCTTCTGTCATTTGTTGTCATTGATTAAAAACCAAGTGATAACCTGTAGAAATAGGGGTGTGACGAGACACTTAGCTCACAAGACGAGACGAGACACGAGATTGAGTTCACGAGAACGAGACGAGATTTTTACATAGTATTTTTAAGAAATCCTCGATGAAATACATGACTAGAAAAATTGTTTGCAGGTGCATTTGAAATGTTTTAACTTATCATCTTGTATCATCATTTCAGTTCTACTTTCTGAGTATGAAGTATCATATGCAGTAAAAGACAACAAGCACCGTAAAGGTTTTGCCAAAAACTCAACTGACTGGCTTCTTTCCTGTATGATTGTCTCTTTAGACCTTAGAACTGCACGAGATTCTTTTGACCTCTTAACTGAACTCCTTCCCACAAATATTGTATTCCAACAGATATTAAGTGCAAGCAATAACCATAATACCATAATCAAAGTACTCAATATTCAAAGTGCAAATAGAGACCACATTTTTCTTCAAGCATGATACAGAGCTAAGAGATGGTTACAACGAGATAGCTTTTATACAGGGAGCCGCTTTCAAACAGAAAGCGCGTTTGAAATTGCGTTTGAATGCGCGATCCCGTTGCGATCGTGCATACTCTGTGGAGCGGTGGTGCTGAACGCGCATTTTAAAATATAAGTCTGACGCTAGGGGTGCGCGATATAGCCTCAAAATTATATCACGATATTTCAAGAATATTTGCGATAATGATATTCATGACGATATAGAACAAAGTTTTATTTGAGATTACAGCTGGTAGGCAGCAGCATTTATTAGTGCAAACAAAATGAAGGGCATGTTTCATCCCTTTCCACTGAGCTACTATCATGATGACAGAATAACTAATTCGAAGTGTAAATGTATTGTCATAACTTAGCAGCAGCAGCATCACAGTCACAGAGCACGAGTCAAATGGTAGAAAAAAGTAAAAAAAGTAGTCTTGGTACAAGTTGGTAGTGTTTTCACTGGAAATCTTAAGTAAAAGTATAACATAACTCCTTAACATTTTAGTTGAACAATAACTAAAGTAATTTATGCCATGGTCTGTCGGAATATTCGATTCTAATTGGCTGGAAGGTGTGCAATAAAATCGTTTAATGCACAGGTAGTTCCAAGTCAGTTGAATCACCGTTCTATAATAATGCGCTGTTTTCATTGAAGCGCGCGCACACGTGTATGTGTCACTCGCATACAGAGAGCGGAGATCGCGCTGCACATTCAGGAGCACAGAAACTTATCAACGCCACCCCGCGACTTTTAGCAATAAAATAGCTAAGCTACTGGATCACATTATATTTCTCAGCAACGATGGGGTTACATCGCTATTTTTAAGTAATAAACGTAACGTTACATCTTCATTGTTAAAAGAGATGCTGAACAGACGCAGTCACGCAGGCATGAATCTCTCTCTCTCTCTCTCTCTCGATAATTAATTCAAATAAATGCTATGATTCATTAATTCAAATAAATGTTATTTTATGCAATACCTTATCTCTGTCTGATTCAGAGTGGGCAGAATGCTGGATCAAACAAGCCGTAACTGCATTAGGTCCGATCAGTGCTGCATACTATGTACGATTCGAACAGCTCGTGTTGGATGAGCTGATGGAATTGAAGCGACTGTTATCCACCTGAATTCAATTGTTTTTATTTCTATTAAAGGGGTCATGAACTGCATTGTTTTATTGTTTTATGATGTTTCCTGGGGTGCACTTATAATGTTAGAATGCTTTTTACATTAAAAAATTGTCATAATTTATAAATAAAAGGCATTTTTCCTACCCTGATTTTAGCCTCTGGTTTGAACGCTCTGTTTTAAGGGGCGTGTCTGCTGTGAGAGTTCAGTGTAAACACCCACTGTCGTGATTGGCTAACGTCTTTCCATTTGAAATAGTATTACTCTCTTAGCGCATTTTTACTATTACAGCTCTCATGGTTAACTAATCGTGAAAAGTGTTGCATTACATTTAGATCTATGGCATTATATTTAGATCTATGGCATTATATTAAGATCGTGGCATGAAATGTTGCAGTGATGAACATTGTAGCCGATCACAGACATGTTGAGCGCATGAAAGCAGTGATCTCATCATTGCAACTCAGTTTCTGTACACTAACGAATGCTTTCATCTTCACTAACAGTGCAAACGTGATATAGTTAAGAGATTCGTTGAATAAAACGGGAGTCACTGATAAACACATCACTGATAAACTCTCCCTGTTTGATTGACAGCTGCAGCGCGCGCTGCTCCAACGATTGCAAAGGGAGCTTTCTTTGATTGCTTTCTTTATAGAATTGAATCAACAACGTTAAATAACAGATTATTTTCATCCTACTAAAAGAAACAACGCAAGTTGACGTTTAGTCACTGGTTTGATTTACTGACACACAGACAAAGAACATCTTACTGTAGGCTACATGAATCATTGCATTTCAGATGAGGCATTAGAATGAACACAGTTACTTACATGTTGCATTACTGTCGAGCCCAGGCACTGCACAATATTTTAGAATCCTCAACGGCATGTTTATTGCTTGGTAGCTCGATCTGGTTTAACACTAGGCCTATGTTACATGCGCAAATCAGTGGGCGGGGCTAAACAGGCAGTGATGAAGTATGCCTTGATATTCTTCTGCAGAGGCAGTGTTTCACCACATTCAGACGTCACAGCCTGGCACATTCTGAGATTGAGCGTTTGCTGGGCCTGGTGTCAATAAAAGCTTTTCTTTGACTAAAAAGGAAGTTTTCAGCTCCGAAACTTACAGGATATTCTTATATCCTGATGAACTTTTATATATCAAAGGCTGACTGAAAAGTTGATTTCTCAATTCATGACCCCTTTAAAAGCAAAACTAGAGTGGAGGTGTAATGTAAATGTAGCGTTGGCATATTCTATCCTAACTTCACCCTCACACTCCGTCATGACCAGGTCATGACAATATGACACGAGACAGCTTTTCACCTCGACGAGAAATCTCGTCACACGGACTGATCATGGCAAGGTTCACTGCGACTCACTAGTGGCTCTTGTGAGGATTGGCTCTTAAAAGAGCTGTTGAGTAAGAAGAACATCTGTAAGTAATCCTACAAGACAGAAAGGAAGGTAATTTTATTACATTACATGCAAGTTGTCAGTTTATACAGGACTGTAGGATTTCTTTCTGTAAAGAGTGTTGCATATTTAAATGTTAAATGCATTTTTATGTAATAAGTTCACTGATATGTGGGAATTTCTATGATCAAAAGTTATCTTTAATAGCAAGCTATATTCAAATGAATTTGTTTAAAACTAACATGATTTACATGCAAACGGGACGTTATCAGAAGTGTAACTGATCTGATTACGACAAAATAATCGAGTATCTGATGTCATGTGACAAGTCAAATGAGCATTTCCACTCTTGCAAACAGAGGCAGGTTATGAGGTGTGGAGAGACATCATGTATCACTGGAACATGAACAGACAGGGCCCAATTTGTAGTCATTTTAAAGAATAAAATTGAATTAATATAACATTTCTGAGTGTGTGGGACATCCAACTACTTTTCAAGAAGGATTTATAAATACCACGATAAATATGTACAGAAATAGAGGCCGTAGCCAATGACAGCAGTAGGAGAAAAAGCTGCAGGATTATGTATGAGTATCATACAAATTTGACAACTTGTTAAATCTCGTGAATTATTAAGACTTCGAGACTACGTTTTCACTGATTGGGCTATGGGTTTTGTAAGAACAAGTTTAAGAAACAACAAATGCTTGATATGTTTGATAAAGGGTTAAAAACAAAACCTTTGCAGCTTTCCGTCTCCTCCGTTTACTTCTCCTCAAACAAGAATGGCCTTTTGGTCTTTTCAGCTGAAAAAAAGAAAAAGAAAACACATTATATATATATATATATATATATATACAATTTTCTCAAGAATATTGAAGTCAAAATATTCCTTATAATTTTATGTAAAACGCAGTGCAGCTGCACAGCAGACCCAAGCAGAGCTTACTAGCACGCTGATTGGCTGTGCTGCAGCAAATGCACGAACCTATGGCTAGGCGACTGAGACACACGGACCAATCAGTTTGCTTTGTGCCATAGCGCATCAGAGCCCGCCAAAATGGGCATGGCCTTGGCTATAAAAGCCCCCTTTACGCCATAGGATTCAGGTTAAATCGACTGAAGCGATCGCCTGATCTAAGCACAATAGCGCGGGTTACACAATACTCGTTCCCTTCTCACAGGGAACCGAGGTTACATTTAGTAACCGAGATGTTCCCTTTCGAGAGTACTCTCGTACATTTGTCTATATGGAAAGGACCCTAGCTTGCAAAGCGGGAACCTCCAAGTTATGAAATGTAATAAATGTGGATGGAGAGGCCCAGCCTGCCGCTGAACGTAGTGAGCGCATGTAAATCACCAAATTGCTTGACTAAAGCTAGTGCAAGCAAGAGAGCAGTTTTGAGCGAAAGGTGCTTCAGGCTTACAGACTGAAGTGGCTCAAATGGGGCAACTTTCATGGCCTCTAGGACCGTGGAAAGGTCTCAAATAGGAATAGGTTTGAGCATGAAACGCTGCTATGGCCGCCACATATACTTTGAGCGCAAAAGGGGAGCAACCCGCGTCCAAAAGCTCTTGAAGAAAAGAGGAGCACTTCTGTCACTTCACATGAGTGTTGATCCAGGTTCCGCGTTGTACACCAGCTTGAAAACACTGACCATTTTAGACCGTAAAGCCGCCTGTTTGAAGGCGCTCTCGCTTCAGAAATAGTATTCAGCACCCCTTTTGGGAGGTTCCCGGGTATCTGTTGATGGGCCATACATGAAGGGCCCACATGTCGGGACGGGAATGCCAGATCGTCCCCTTTGCCTGCGTGAGGAGGTCTCGGCCATGGGGCTGTTTCTAGCAGCTGAGTCAACTCGGAGAACCATAGTTGGTTCTTTCAGAGAGGGGCTATTAAAAGCACTGCACACTTGCTCTCCCTGATCCGTTTGATGACCTGAGGTAACATTGCGACCGGAGGGAATGCATACAGCGGGCAGCTGGGCCAGTCATGGGCCAGCACATCCCTTCTCTTGGAGAAAAATGTTGAGCAATGAGCATTGACTTCTGAGGCGACGAGATCGACCTCTGCCTTGCCGAAGATGCTCCAAATTAACTGAACCATTTGTGAGTGAAGAGACGAGTCCCCTGGGGGAATTTTGTCTCTGAATAGCATATCCAGGGCCTGGTTTAGAATGCCTGGCACATGCGCTGCCCTTAGCGCTGGTTGTGCTGAGTCCATAAAAGGAGGCGTTTGGCCATGGTGTGCAGGTTGCTTGACCTCAGTCCACCCTGGCAATTTATATAGGATACCACTGACATGTTGTCCGTTCAGACTAAAACGTGGTGACTCTTTATGTATGGGAGGAAAGCTTTTAGCGACAGATCGACCGCTTTCGTCTCTAGACAGTTTATGTGCAGCCGCCTCTCCGAGCTTGACCAAAAGCCGGAGATGGGCCTGCATTCGTGATCTGTCGAGATCACTTTCCACTTCGAGACCGTGCTCATATTTAAGAGCTAAAGCAGCCTGGCCAGTGGAGGCATATGCTTGACCTGCGAGAGCTGACGTAGTGCGGCAGCTTAGATGAGTGCGTCACTTTTGCGAGGAGTGCGAGGAAGACTCTCATAACCTTTCTGCTTTGCGCCGTCGAGTGTCGAGAGCGCTGAAGAAGCCGAAGATTTTAGACAAGCTGAAAATGGTGCCTTCCACGATTTCGCCAGCTCGTTGTGAACTTCAGGGAAGAAGGGGGTGGCTCTGCAGAGGGGCCTGATGGCGGCCTTGCAGAAACCACTCGTCCAGCCTGCTTCGTGTGGGTTCCTCGGGATGAGACCATTCTAGCCCGAGGTCTCTGACGGCCCTGGTCAGCAGGCGAATGAGCTCAGCATCGAGGCCGGCTCTGACGCCACTAGTGCTGTCTTGAACAGAGGGTGCGATGTCAGCTATGGAGCCCCGACCATTCCTCACTTCGGGATGCAGCGAGCGAAAGGCTGTCATCCTCGTCCTTCTCCGCTTCTGGTCCGCTGAAGGAAATAGGACCGGCCGCAGCGGCAAACACACACACAGCTTTTAAAGGATATAGCGCGCCGGATGGCGGAGCAGAACAGTGGGCTGAAGGCGGTGTCCAGTAAAGACAGGAACTGGCTTCCTCAGAACTGCAAGGCAGGTGGATCGTTCTGCTGAAGGCCTTTTCAACGGCAGCGGCTTCTCAATCAGGTCAGCGAAGGTAAGTGAGCTGAAGGAGATTAAATCTGAATCCTATGGCGTAAGGGGGGCTTTTATAGCCAAGGTCACGCCGATAATTTTGGCTTTCATATTCTCGAGAAAAGGAGTTTTTCCCATAGCGTAAGCTAACTTATGCAATACGAGAGTACTCTTGAAAGGGAAATAGGATTATATAGGAAAAAGTACTGATTTACCTTACAATTTTTGTACCATGCAACAAAGCATGGTAAGTGTTGCGTTAACTGTGCTTCAACTACAAATATCACTTTGGAACTACACTAGTGTACACTACTTTAAACCTGATATGAATATGATTAACTGATTGAAGATCTAGTAGGTCTACGTCACGTGACAGACAGTGTTTAATACAGCAGTTTAGCTAGGTGATAGATAATGCAGTGACTAAACAAGAGGGAGCTAAGATTTAATATCTACAAACAGAAAAGACATTATACTATCAAACATTAGGACATTGTATTTACGACTACTTACCAACATCAGGCACACGTGAAAGTAATGGAGTTCCCAGTTCGTCCATAGAGTAACACACATAGAGTCTCTTCATTGTGACGCCGGGGGCACTTGACCATGCTTCAGTTTTTGACAGCTTGGGAGTGAGAATGGGTAGAGATACGTTCCAAATCATAGTTTTAGATCCTCTAGCCGTAATCTTCTGACACTTTATACAGTCATTCATAAACAATCTGGTGGTACTTCTTTTAGCCACTGTGCTCCAAATATAAGTGAAAGAGGCTCCAAGCATTCATATTTTTAAAAGGCAGGTTAAGACATATTTTTTTTAAAGTTGCTTATCAGTATAACAATATGGTGTGAAGGGTTTTTTAAAATGTATTTATTTTTTATTTTCTATTTGTTTTGTCAGTTTTTTTTATTGATATTGAGGTGACATTGTATTGCCAATTTCTTTATTTTACATTGTGAACCTTTCTGTTGTTTAATCTTTTTATATTGACTTTGTGTGAATTTGAATTCCTATTATTTGTTTTTATGCTTGTGAAGCACTTTGAGCTGCATTTCATGTATGAAAAGTGCTATAAAAATAAATGTTTATTATTATTATTATAGGCAAACCTTACTATGAATGAACATGCATATCTTCAGGAAATTGTGTGTATTATTATCAGGGCCGTCGCTAGTGGGGTGAAAGGTGGTGACAATTATCAAATTCTATAAAAACATTATTTTACTTTCTCGGGAATAGGACACCGCACGCGTACTCTGGTACTGTCAACATCTGCGCGGCGCGCACCGCCCGAACGACGTGCTCAAAGTCCCCGTCTTTTTGCTCTATTATGTAGTTTATTGGTTTGCATAACATGCAGAAAAATATGCGTGTCACAAGGATTACAGACTTGCTGGCTGCTGATGTGATATTTTTAACAATAGCCTACTGTCAAGAAAACGCGAATACAACATAATTGCTTGATGACTGTTATTCAAGTAGTTTTTAATCGCTTAAAGTCATTTTTTGATATAATATTGTATATAAAATAAGTAAAAGCACACTGTAAAAAATTATTTGTTAGTTTGACTTAAAAAAGTAAGTTACCTGGTTGCCTTAAAATTTTTTAGTTCATTGAAACTAAAAATGTGAGTTATTACAATGAGTGATTTTGTTGTTTCAACTAATATTTTGTTCTTTAAATTAAAGATTTTTTTTTTACTTAACGTTGTTTTGTTGTCATAATTTAAGATTAAATATTGTATCAACTTATTTAAGCAATCAAAGAGAGTAAGTTAACTTACAAATTTAAGTTCACTCAACTTAATTTAATATTATAGGAACAAACAATTTTACATTGTGCACTAAGCTTAACTACATATAGTTTGTTGTAACAATTAACTAAGAAGTTTACATGGTTGCCTTAAAATTTTGAGTAAAATAAACTTCTACAAAAGTTAACGTGACAAACGCTTTTTTTAACTAATTATTCTGGAATAACAGAGCACAAATAAATCATAACTTTAACATTCACATTTATTATAACATTCTCAAAAAAATAAATAATAAATGCTTTGAATTGTTTGACAAGTACAGTCTATATTTAACTACAGCTTGAATTAACTATTTCCTTTGGGACGAGGTTTGCAGTCCTCTGTGACCACCAAGATTCCAACATTCATCCTCTTCACCACCTCTTCCTCATCAGTTGGCTAATGAGAGAAAAATGAAATTACTATGAATTACAAAATCACAAATTTACAAAGCTTTTGCAGGTTAACAATGAATCAATTTTAAACAGAGACATGCCCGCATCAGAATAATATGTGAATAATCTATAGTACAATTAATGGTAAATGTTCTTTAATGTTTCAATTATTTTAAAGCAATAATGATAAAGCTCTTCCACTATCTCTTGAATAGCAGATTTGGATACATACAAGACAGTTTGCATTCGCAAGAACAATGATGCAAGTCTCTGTTTAACGGAATCTTCATTGACATCATCATCGAGGTCACTCTCCTCATCCAAAGATAACTCCAAATCAGTTACAGTGTGTTCAAGCCTCTACAGTTCAGCCTCTACAATACAACTCGGATTCACCAGCTGGGTTTCACAACAAAATAGTTTAACTCTTATATCTTGTACACCATATGTACATTGATACCTACTCTTGTGAGCTTTAAAAGTGGTATACAGGTGCTGGTCATATAATTAGAATATCATCAAAAAGTTGATTTATTTCATAATTCCATTCAAAAAGTGAAACTTGTATATTATATTCATTCATTACACACAGACTGATATATTTCAAATGTTTATTTCTTTTAATTTTGATGATTATAACTGACAACTAAGGAAAATCCCAAATTCAGTATCTCAGAAAATTAGAATATTGTGAAAAGGTTCAGTATTGAAGACACCTGGTGCCACACTCTAATCAGCTAATTAACTCAAAACACCTGCAAAGGCCTTTAAATGGTCTCTCAGTCTAGCTCTGTAGGCTACACAATCATGGGGAAGACTGCTGACTTGACAGTTGTCCAAAAGACGACCATTGACACCTTGCATAAGGAGGGCAAGACACAAAAGGTCATTGCAAAAGAGGCTGGCTGTTCACAGAGCTCTGTGTCCAAGCACATTAATAGAGAGGTGAAGGGAAGGAAAAGATGTGGTAGAAAAAAGTGTACAAGCAATAGGGATAACCGCACCCTGGAGAGGATTGTGAAACAAAACCCATTCAAAAATGTGGGGGAGATTCACAAAGAGTGGACTGCGGCTGGAGTCAGTGCTTCAAGAACCACTACGCACAGACGTATGCAAGACATGGATTTCAGCTGTCGCATTCCTTGTGTCAAGCCACTCTTGAACAACAGACAGCATCAGAAGCGTCTCGCCTGGGCTAAAGGACTGGACTGGAGGAAGAGAGGAGAGGCACACAATCCACGTTGCTTGAGGTCCAGTGTAAAGTTTCCACAGTCAGTGATGGTTTGGGGTGCCATGTCATCTGCTGGTGTTGGTCCACTGTGTTTTCTGAGGTCCAAGGTCAACGCAGCCGTATACCAGGAAGTTTTAGAGCACTTCATGCTTCCTGCTGCTGACCAACTTTATGGAGATGCAGATTTAATTTTCCAACAGGACTTGGCACCTGCACACAGTGCCAAAGCAACCAGTACCTGGTTTAAGGACCATGGTATCCCTGTTCTTAATTGGCCAGCAAACTCGAAGAACATACATAGAACATAGAAAAATCTATGGAGTATTGTGAAGAGGAAGATGCGATATGCCAGACCCAAAAATGCAGAAGAGCTGAAGGCCACTATCAGAGCAACCTGGGTTCTCATAACACCTGAGCAGTGCCACAGACTGATCAACTCCATGCTACGCCGCATTGCTGCAGTAATTCAGGCAAAAGGAGCCCCAACTACGTATTGAGTGCTGTACATGCTCATACTTTTCATGTTCATACTTTTCAGTTGGCCAAGATTTCTAAAAATCCTTTCTTTGTATTGGTCTTAAGTAATATTCAAATTTTCTGAGATACTGAATTTGGGATTTTCCTTAGTTGTCAGTTATAATCATCAAAATTAAAAGAAATAAACATTTGAAATGTATCAGTCTGTGTGTAATTTTTATGGTGAGAAACTAAGTGACGTTTTAAGGCCACGTGAATTCTAAATGAACAAGGGCATTCTGAGTATATACATGGAATCCGACAAGACCTTCCACATTGTCCATGCTTAACTTTATAATGTCTGATTAGAATCCTTTGATTTTCTGAAGTGAATGAACAAAACTTACAGCTCCAAAGCATAAATAGATGTCCAGTGTAAACATGAGTTTCTGCAAAAAAAAGAAAAGACAGTGTCAAATGTTTAAGACCATTTAAATTGACCACAACTAAATCATTTAATCTAATTTTGATGTTACTGTTATTGTTTTATCGAATTTGACAATATGTTTTTGACTTGCATTTTAAACATTATTATATACAAACGCTATTATAAATGTGTCATCTGTCAGAACATTATGACTGACCAGCGCCACGTTGTTTAAATAGCAAATGTACTCATGCCCATCTGTTCGCCCATGGGCATGCTGGTCTGAAAGGTGCATTGTTGGCGTGTTGCTATTTTGAGGCAACTGAAATAGACTACACCACTGACCAACAAAAACCTGGTCTAAACTTAATGCCACAGTATTTTTTTTTTATTTAAAGGGCGCGTTAGTAAAAAGTGTCTATAGGTTGGTGCACAACGTGCGTACACTGCTTATTACACACACAGGGACGCACAGCAGCACACAAACATGGCAAATATTAAAAAATAAAAGGATTCCCCTCTCTGGAGAAGCGTTCAGTCTTTCCGCTTGCAAATTCCGGCATGTAAATAACGAAACTGGCTTTTAAAGGGAATGGGAGATGAGACTGGTTTATTGCACGTTACACCTAAAACACACCTGACTCATTAAGAGACTAGGTACAAATCTTTTGGATCATGCGCCTGGCGTGCTGACATTTTTTCTCATCATTAAACTTGCAAAAGTGGATTCGGACTTGCAGTGCACCTGCACCATGCGCTTCAGACCATGAGCTCATAACGTTAAAATAGGGCCCATAGAGTTTTGTGTTGTACTGTTGTCATTTACATGCGTGGAGCACATCTTAAACTTCATCTCTGCATATGCTGTGAGTTTGCGTTGCTTATAACATTCATCTTGGAATGCAATGTAAGGTAAATCAATTATAAACCTACGCCATCACAGAAGAATACATCAAAATCTTCCTAAGTATGCAAACTGTTCATTGCGATTTTAAAATAAAAGTTTACACCCTCACCCTGTGAAGTTATGATATTCACATATTCTTGTTAAAGAAGCTGAGATAGAGACATTGAATTTCACTTACCATAAACCTTCTAGCAGAGAAGAAATGGCACCTTCTCGTTTAGGTGTGGTCTGTGTCATGTATTGGCAATGAAATATCACATAAAAGGATTAATTTGAACACTTATTGCTTCAACAGCACCAGTATAACAAGTATAACAGTCTCTATTAACTTACTTATAGCCGTTTCCTTGTGTTGAAAAGCTTTCCTAACAGCCTTATTAAACAATATTTGTAAAGATGACATAAGAAACCCACTAACATTATTTTAAAATAGCCTAAATGGAAACGGGTCAACTAAGAGGCCGTTAGGAATTTCTGAGGCAAAATTATTATAAATTTTAAAAAATTTCGGACTTTTCGCCACCTAGGAAATAAATCAAAATACTCTCAGACAAAACCATTCGATACATAAATTTTTTATGGTAATTACTTACCATAAACCATCTTTCCTTGCTTCTGAAGAAGCTGAGAAGAAAATGGCGCCATCTCGTTTAAGTGTCCTCTGTGTTGTGTATTGGCAAACAGGTTCAAAAGCTCAACAAGTCTGAAATATCACGTAAAAGGATTTATTTGAACACTTATTTCTTCAGCAGCATTAGTATAACAATTACATCTCTTATATAACGTTAGCCGTTTCCTTCTCTTAAAGGTCACGTAACTTAGTTACCTTAATGCATTATACACTCACCTAAAGGATTATTAGGAACACCTGTTCAATTTCTCATTAATGCAATTATCTAATCAACCAATCACATGGCAGTTGCTTCAATGCATTTAGGGGTGTGGTCCTGGTCAAGACAATCTCCTGAACTCCAAACTGAATGTCAGAATGGGAAAGAAAGGTGATTTAAGCAATTTTGAGCGTGGCATGGTTGTTGGTGCCAGACGGGCCGGTCTGAGTATTTCACAATCTGCTCAGTTACTGGGATTTTCACGCACAACCATTTCTAGAGTTTACAAAGAATGGTTTGAAAAGGGAAAAACATCCAGTATGCGGCAGTCCTGTGGGCGAAAATGCCTTGTTGATGCTAGAGGTCAGAGGAGAATGGGCCGACTGATTCAAGCTGATAGAAGAGCAACTTTGACTGAAATAACCACTCGTTACAACCGAGGTATGCAGCAAAGCATTTGTGAAGCCACAACACGCACAACCTTGAGGCGGATGGGCTACAACAGCAGAAGACCCCACCGGGTACCACTCATCTCCACTACAAATAGGAAAAAGAGGCTACAATTTGCACGAGCTCACCAAAATTGGACAGTTGAAGACTGGAAAAATGTTGCCTGGTCTGATGAGTCTCGATTTCTGTTGAGACATTCAGATGGTAGAGTCAGAATTTGGCGTAAACAGAATGAGAACATGGATCCATCATGCCTTGTTACCACTGTGCAGGCTGGTGGTGGTGGTGTAATGGTGTGGGGGATGTTTTCTTGGCACACTTTAGGCCCCTTAGTGCCAATTGGGCATCGTTTAAATGCCACGGCCTACCTGAGCATTGTTTCTGACCATGTCCATCCCCATGTCACAAAGCTCGAATCATTTCAAAATGGTTTCTTGAACATGACAATGAGTTCAAGAAACCCCACAGTCACCAGACCTCAACCCAATAGAGCATCTTTGGGATGTGGTGGAACGGGAGCTTCGTGCCCTGGATGTGCATCCCACAAATCTCCATCAACTGCAAGATGCTATCCTATCAATATGGGCCAACATTTCTAAAGAATGCTTTCAGCACCTTGTTGAATCAATGCCACGTAGAATTAAGGCAGTTCTGAAGGCGAAAGGGGGTCAAACACAGTATTAGTATGGTGTTCCTAATAATCCTCTAGGTGAGTGTATTTAAAACGAAAATGTGTTTAAATCACGACGAAAAAGAAAAATAACTATACAATATTATGATTTATCGAGATTATTTTAAGGTTGAAACGCTTCACTAACAGCCTAGCTAAACTGTATATAAAGATGACATAAGAAACCCACTATTTTAAAATAGCCTCAATGGAAACGGGCCGTTAGGCAAAATGATTACGTTATAGATTTAAACCATCTTCTGACTTTTCGCTGCCTAGGAAATAAATTAAAGAACCCTTAGACAAAACCAGGCTATAAAGTCGAAATAAAACATTGAATTTTAAAATTACTTACCATAAGCCGTCTTTCCTTGCTTCGGAAGAAGCTGAGGAGAAAATTGCGCCTTCTCGTTCAAGTGTCATATGTGTCGTTTACTCCCGGGTGTCCGGCCTCCGGCGCATGCGCATGCGCAGGGAAAATTAAGACTCAGATAGTCAAGTAAACTATCTATTAGTAGAATCAACTAATGTTTTTATTTTATATCATTGCATTGCCATTATGCCATTAGTTTAATCAACATAAACTAAAAATGTTATGTTATCTGAACAACATTAGTGAATCTAAGTTGATTTGACAAAAGAAAAAATGTTGTGATAAATCGTGGAAATACTTTTTTACAGTGCAGTAACCTTTATTTGCATTTTATTTATTTGTCTGTTTAGTGATTTTGTAAGAAATCCTTATTAGGTGCATTTTATACGGGCTTCAGACAATTGTCACAACTGAGGTGTTCCCATATTGTCAGCTACTGATGCAGCGTCAAGTGAATAACTGATAACAAAAAAACTTAGAAAAAATGTAATTCTTAATATGAAAAACCATCACATTCACAGTCTTATAGGGAATTCTGGGAATGTTTTTCATTGTATAAATTAAAAGATTTTTTTTTTATTTCTAACAGTACATTTAACAGCATTTTAGTATAAGATTACAAGAAATGCTCCATTACAATTATTAGTTTGTCACCGTATACAGTAAAGGAACTTACCGTTGAACAGGTGTTTTTTTTATATTTAATATTAAAAATACAATTTTATAAAAAAAGAAAAAAACGTAGTAAATAAATAATAAAAATCACGTTTGTGTGTGTATAATTCCGATGTTTTCTGGTTTTAATTATGTTTCCACGCAATCTTCTATATGAAAAAGCCACAAAACACATTAAGAGGCTCCAATCAGCAAAGTTCATTAACCTTTATGGACGTCTGAGCAATGGGTTCCGCTGACTCACCGCGAGATCACTGCAGCATGATAATGAAGAACATTTAGATCTTAGATGCTAATGACTGAGGAAGGATAACCTTCCCTTGATCTTTTACCTCTGAGAAAATGTGAGGCCAGTAACGATAGAGAAAGAGATATTGAAAGATAAGGGCTGAAAACTGGCAAAGATGAGTTTAATTGGCAGCTTGAAGGGAAATGTAAAATGAGTAAAACCCTGTGCATTTCTCTAATAACTATCCTTAAAATTAAAATAAATACAATAAAAATAATACAAGCAGAACATGTAGTATGTTTTTGGAGTACATGCAAAAGCCATTCATGGTACATAAATATACAGTAATATCAGTGTCAGGGTTGAGGTAAGGGGTGAGGCGAGGACTCAGGCCACATCCACATGAAGCCAGAGCTTTCCCTATCCAATCTTTTTTTTTTCTCATCTCGAGAAATATCTGTGTACACACAAAACCACTGAATCAGACTCAAAACGATGTAGTATACATGCCAGACCAGTATGTGGCACTATAATTCTGTATGTGGACCCAGTTTAAAAAAATAGCAGTTTCAGGCTGCCAAAACGTTGGAATCCGTCTAGACAAAACACTGATACGAAACTAAATTTTTACATATACAGCTAAACGCGTCTCCGTGTGGACAGGCCCTCAGAGATGCAGAAGAAATGGGCTTTTTATTAATAATAAAATAAAACAAAAACTACCCCAAGGGGGGAAAACAAGACTTGACTTGACTTGACCTGAACACAACACACATGAACAGAAGAGCACTCACGACAGAAGATAAACACGTGGAGCATGAATGTCTGAATCCCAACACAAAAACTAAACCAAATTAGACCGAAGTGCTGGGATCTGAACACTAAGCTCCACACGAAACTCATAAGGACAGAAGAGCATGCAGCTTGAGCATGCTCAAAGCTGCGCGCTCACACATGACAAACAATACAGGAGTGTCAGTGCTCTGTCACAAAGACCGAAGTGACAGAACCCCCGACAATCAGTCATAATAATCAGAAAATAAAATGTCTTAGAACCAGTCAAATTACCCTGCACATTATCCATGCATATAAGAAAACAAAAGTGCTTGATACCAAGTGAGTGTTCTTACACTGAAATAAGTAATTAGCTGACATAATACAATGTTATGAACCAAACCGTGAAAAATTTGAACCCAAATGGACAAAAGCTCCAAACTCCAAACATCTTCCTGAGCACTGCAGTCTTTCCTTTGATTTATGTAACAGCTGAACTATTTAAAGGGCACCTATTATGCAAAATTTACTTTTACATGTCTCAGAACAAACCATTTGCAGATTCCTGGCAAAGTGACATCACATTTCACAGGCCCCGCCCACAAGTGTTGATGGACACTGCCGTATTAGCATAGACCCCGCCCTCAGAGAGCTGTACAAAGTCTGCCATGTTTATCTAAGTAATCTACATTCAAGTAAGAAATGTGTTCTTAATAAAGCTACTAAAGTCAAGAGCAGTGAGTGATTTTCTGTTTATCTTTTGTTGTTTGATTCATATTAAATCAGTCCTCATGAAATCAAAATCGATCTTATTTACTCTGTTAGCACACATTACAGGTCTTAGGGTAAACAATTAATCCGTGCAAGTTAATGCACAGAAAAAAATGTTTGCCGTGGTAATCTTTAATCAAAATCTGAAAAGTAATTTCCGCTCTGGAATGGTGCTCCCTTTCCGATGACGGCAGTTTGACGGCTTGGGTTTGAATATCCTTAACCACTCCCCTTCAACCGTTAGTCTGCTATGAGCGAGAGATGGAGAGGAGCGCTGAAGTAAAACCCTGCCCTCTATTCAATATTCCGTTACGCTTGGAAATACGCCACAGCACTGAAATAAAATCGGTTGCAACTTCCGGTTCACTGGGACTTTAACAGCAGATATAGCAGTAGGTACTGTATATTACACTGCTTTCACTTTAGTACACAGATCTAATATACACATGGGTTTTCTGTACTTGCTGCATACGTGCACAGACATAACCAACTGTTTTCATGTGAACTTTGTGACGTTTCTGACATAACTTTGTGTGCATTTGACAGTTTAATCGGAATAACACATGAAAGAGAACTAGTCTAGTTTAATAGCCTACTCACGGACACACCAACATCCAACTCTCTGTGCGCATACGTTGGGTGTGCATGCTCAAGTTGAGAGCATAGACTTAAAAGCCCAATTTATACTTCTGCGTCGAGTGTATGCCGTAGTTACGCCATGGCTCCCTCTGCATCTGTAACTGCAAGTCAATGCGGACAAGGACGCAGAAATATAAATGAAAATCAATGCGTAGCCCACGGCGTAGAGGCTACGACGCAGGTCCGACACAATAGTATAAATCAGCCTTAAGGTTGAGAGTGATATGGCTTTCAAACGCATGCAGATGATAATATTTCATGATGATGAAGAACTGCAATGTCACGTGAGCGTGTCCACGATAGAGATGATAATCAAAGCCAAACAGATGTATCATGTTTCAGGTTTCATTCGCGTGTTCACTGGAGCAGCTGCTCATTTGCATTTAAAGGAGACACACACAAAACATGCTAATTTTTCTCAAACCCAAAAATTAGCATTTTTCAAAATGGTATATTAAATGATCTGTTAGGAATTTTGATCTGAAACTTCACAGACACACTCTGGGGACACCTGAGACTTATATTACATCTTGTAAAAAGGGGCATAATAGGTGCCCTTTAATATTCCACAACTGCTTCTGTTATGACTGTACATTTCATTATGACTTCTTTCTATCTAGGCTAGATTTATATATTCCGGGCCGACTGGGTAGCGTTAGACTGCATGCTCGTCTTAACCCTCCTCCGCCCCAGCACCACTTGTCTAGATCAGAATTTCAAGTGTTTTTTTGTAAGTAGGACTTATAAGTAGTAGTTTGTAAGTGCAACTTATAAGTAGGACTTAAAGGGATAGTTCACCCAAAAATTAAAATTTTCTGTTTTTCTGAAACCGAAAGTATTTATATAATTTTTTACCACTATGTCCAACTGCCTTCAGCATGCAATCTCTTCCGGTGAGTGAGGTCAATGTACAATGTACACAATATGGCGTAGTTTACGCAAGGGCCGGAAGTGATCTCTCGCGCATATATCTACGCCATATTGTGTACATTGACCTCACTTACCGGAAGTGATTGCGCTGAAGGCTGTTGGACATAGTGGTGTAATAGAGGTAAAAAATGATATAAATACGGTTCGGTTTCTCGCACAAACCGATCGTTTCGTGTCTTAAGACCTCAATGTGTCATCACGAGCCGCACGGTTTAATTTGGATTTGTCTGTGCATGTTTTTTTTTTACTCTTATAGTTCTCATACTTTCCTGTGTTACCATTGACATGCATTATATGACTGGCAGACCACAACGGTTGGAGTTAAAAATCTTCATTTGTGTTCTACTGAAGAAACAAAGTCACCTATATCTTGGATGCCCTGGGGGTAAGCAGATAAACATCAATTTTTCATTTTTGGGTGAACTATCTGCCAGTCGTATAATGCATGTCAATGGTAACACAGGAAAGTATGAGAACTATGAGAGTAAAAAAAAACATGCACAAACAAATCCAAATTAAACCCTGTGGCTTGTGACGACACATTGATGTCTTAAGACACGAAACGATCGGTTTGTGCGAGAAACCGAACAGTATTTATATAATTTTTTACCACTATGTCCAACTGCCTTCAGCACACAATCTCTTCCGGTGAGTGAGGTCAATGTACAATGTACACGATATGGCGTAGTTTACACAAGCGCCGGAAGTGATCTCTCGCGCATATCTCTACGCCATATTGTGTACATTGACCTCACTTACCGGAAGTGATTGCGCTGAAGGCTGTTGGACATAGTGGTTTAACAGAGGTAAAAAATGATATAAATACTGTTCGGTTTCTCGCACAAACCGATCATTTCGTGTCTTAAGACATCAATGTGTCGTCACAAGCCGCATGGTTTAATTTGGATTTGTCTGTGCATGTTTTTTTTTACTCTCATAGTTCTCATACTTTCCTGTGTTACCATTGACATGCATTATACGACTGGCAGACCACAACGGTTGGTGTTAAAATTCTTCATTTGTGTTCTACTGAAGAAACAAAGTCACCTATATCTTGGATGCCCTGGGGGTAAGCAGATAAACATCACATTTTCATTTTTGGGTGAACTATCCCTTTAATCTTTATATGTAATTTCATCATTAGGCAAGGCAAGGCAAGTTTATTTATATAGCAAATTTCATACACTATGGTAATTCAAAGTGCACAAGGGAATTAAAATAGATACAAAGATGATACAGTTCTAAAAGGAATTAAAAGAGTAAAAAGATGATACATAGATAGACTTCTCATCTGGTAAAACATTTCAGCTTATATTTAATTAATTTCCCCACTTGCTCTGGGACTTGCTTTCCCCACTTGCTTTTGTACATTACTCCTGTCTGAAATATTGTTCAAATGTACTGCTGAATGCACTGACAAGCATTTATGGTAAACTAAAATATACTGTTATGTCATTTCTATTAAAACTTGTATACGTCATGTTGTATGTAAATACATTTGTTATTGAAAAAAGTTGCAATTTAGTACATTTAAAACATTAACTAAGTTTGATATTAAATAACACACTACAGTTAATATTATAATCAAGTACTTTACCATGTGCTTTAGTATGTTAGTCAACACATCAAAATAAGTGTACTTCTTAAAACGTAGGCTACGTTAAATAAAAAAATGCATATTACTAAGTACTACTTAAGTAAGTTAAGAAACATTGTCCTGAAAGTGTACTCTCTTTAAGTACATACGTAGCCTTTTATTTCAAGTCCACATACAATAAAGTACACTTCTTTCTCACAAGGCAATTCCAAAACTAACTCATCTGAACTCTGAAGTCCCCAGACTGAACCTTGTGTGATATTTGTTGAGGGAACCTTCAGGGAGTCTGTGGGCAGAAGTGAACTGACATAAGATATGTCTGACCTGTAGACCACAATTGCAGAGCTGAACCAGAAAGCACATAGTGATCTTCTCAGGCTAATTGAAATGGGACAAATATTCTATCTGAGACTACTCTGTGGTCCTTCGTTCATCACGAGCAGCAGGATTTCCCAAATTTTCAGGCCCCTCTGTGTTGACATTATAGAAATGTGTGTTAGTGTGAGAGATCAAATGCTAGAGTTAGCTTTGAAGTCTCCATGCGAGTTGGTAGAAAATGCTTTTGGTCTGTGGAACAAGCAGAAAATTGCATGCTGAGAGACTGCGAGTTCAGAGAGGAAACATTACCTTTTCATTACTTATTTTCAGGACAAGTATTGTGAGGTCGCCATGATCATCGAAATGATTTCACTTTGATACAGCTCGAATATAGAGAGTAGATCAGTGTAGAAAAACTACAATCCTCATTAGATTCATACAGTCATCCGAGTTTTTCTTGCAGCTATATTTCACCAGTGCTGATCAATAAGTCCATAGCAGAATCTTGAAAAATGATTGTTGTCACAGTATAATATCGGACAGTCAGAAAATGGCATGCTATCATAAGATTCATCAGCATCCTGCTCGCTTTGGTGTTATTTACGAATCCATCTGCGATTATTCATCATATGGTTAGGCAAGAATCAGTGTGTTCTTCTGTAAATCAACTCACTAGGTTTGGATGAGCATTAGATTATTTATATCATGGACAGTATAAATAATTTATAGTATATCACAATTTAGCTGAAATGTCAAATAACTTTGTGGCAATGGCTATTTTGATATATCATTTCGGTTAATGTTTATATTATTATGATATAGTTTATATATATTAGTTTAATTAAATACAAAATAAAGCCTCAAGCATCAATCATTGGGGCCTAAGAACCAATAGCCCATGTGGATGATTAGCGATCCAATTAAAATTAATCTTATGATGTTTGTTTTACAGCAAAGTCCATCTTGAATCTTTGCTGAAAGTTAGGGTTTGATGAAACGGGTTACAACAACATACAGTTGTCAAAAAGGGCAACTGACTTTCTAAATAAATCACTCCTCTTACTGTTAGATTAAATAAGTCAAAAATATCCCTCTGTCTTAAGGCATGTGATTATAATATATGTGGTGAAAATATGTGGACTTGTATTCAACATTTAAATTTAGATGAATCACGTCATAGGATGTCATAAGTCAATTTCAAATGAATGTAATGATATGATTTGCAGCTTTCAAAATTTCTGAACCATTTATCTCAAGGCCCTTTTAATTTTTATAATTTATTTCTATTATATGTGCAGCCTAACTTATACTTACAGTTTGTTTGTTTTATTATTCATACCACAATTGTAAATAAGTGTCTTTATAGAATTTTTTTAATATGTGATGTGATCTACGGAAACCCATCACATGGTAACATTTTACGCCCTTTCCAATCTGTTTTTATTTCTTTCATAGCTTGTCTGTAACAAAAGTGGTTTATCTGAAGTTGGCTGATCGCTATGATTTTTCAGGAATGGAATTTTGAGAAAAATAACTGTCACCTGCCTTTTTTTCGCATAGACATGAAAGTGCACTATCCAAACATAAATGGTTGTAATTCAAGAATGCTTTGAATATACACCTAAGCTTGTTTTTTTAAGAAGACATTATGTAATTTCATAATAAATTATGAAAGTGAAATAGAAAAAAGTTATAAAAGAAAAAGATGTTTATAAATCATTATAAAACATGTTTTAATCTAAAACTGCAAGAAAATCAAAGCCAGAAATATGAAGTTGTGTTCCAAATTTAAGGTTGACATCTCAAAAAATGAGCTTTCAGTGAGATTTTGTTAGGGAGCAGTACTAAACTTTTCCACTAGATGACATCCAAGCTCCATTACTGACCTTATATGGACCCCCCCATTTCCATATATGGTTTGAGTGATCTGAACCATATATTTCCATAATATTCATACATTTTATGAAGTAGACATTCTATTCTGAAGTAGTATGGGCAGTTTGGCAGTATTTGATTTGAACCTCTAATAAACATAAAAAGAGCATGTATGTGCATTATAGCTCGCCACCGCATCACAAATGGCAAAGCTATCATTTTTGTCTTTATATTTAAAAAATGTTCAGACTTTTTTTTCCTCAAACATCTCTTGGCATGAACACAAATTGGTTTTCTACCAATCTTTCATGATTTTTTGTGTTCATCTCTATTTCAAAATAAAGGTCTGAACATGCCTTATGAGTATGAAAATATTCTTGTTGCAAATTAATAAACTACTGCTCCTCTGTACTTTATTTTGAAAATCAGTCACCAAATATGAAAACTAGAATTTATAAGCTGCATCATTACACAAGGAGACTAGCTAACGTTACCCTGAAGAGGACAGCAACTTAGTAAGTATTGAAGTAAATTTTCATGGGCATTCTCTGAACTTTGGATCCCCCCTTGTTTTGCTTACATTTAGAATAGCAAGCACAGCGCACCTGCAGCATAGCTAAATTGACTCCTCCTCTTCAGTAACTTTTATCCTTCATCTCTGGATGTTTAGGGCACTGACATCACCAAGATTGAGCAGAATCAGGCGAGGTGATGGGTGAACTGTCTTTGTAGTGTTTAGAGTGGGAAGGCTATGGGCAATTTTTTTGTACCTCCGCTGGGCGTGTTCTTAAACATTAGAAAAATACAGTCTTTTCAGCTTACCACTATAAATCATATAAAATAATTTTTTTCCCCCTGTTCTAAACAAATGCATTTTGCCAAGATGATAGACAAGATGTTATAGAATAATAATTTAATGAAAACCAAATTTTGACAAAAAATTACTAAACAAAAAAACATCAAGGCACCAAGACACTGTCTATTAAACACAACAACATATTCTAAATGTCTCTGAGTTCGTTAGAGAAGAGTTTTTTAATATTATGTAGGCTACTGGAATAATATATAAATCACAAGTTTTAGTGCATCAAGTTTATGAGCAAACTTATTGCTAGAAAGAACGGTCAAAGCACTGAGACTTAAGACATCTGAGACATCTTAACAGAGGTGGAGATTTTGGTATGTGGGCATTACGGAAGGTCACCCAGAACACCCTAGCCTAGCAACAACACTTAAGCAACAACCCAGAACACCCAACTATCTTTATCTATCCTGAACTTGAAAGTTCAAACTATTTTAAATTAAGGAAAGACCTTGTCAAGCCAAATAAAGTTTTTTTTTTTTTTTTAAATGTCAATCTCTAGTTAAGATTACATACTTACCTAACTCTTCTATTAGTTTCTGGGAGTGAGTGGAGTGAGCGGTCAGAGAATTTGTGCGCCATAAGGTACAAGACAGGTTAAAATAAATTATGAGAAGCGTTGTGGAAAATAATACTATACATAAATACTGGAAAAAGAGTCCGTTTGTTTCTGAATTAGGCTAGTTGTGTTGTGTTTTTGACTCAAAAAAAAAAAACACAAAAAAAAGTCATATGAGTCATATCTGTTAATGAACTACACTATTTTCATAGAAAATTATAATATGGCAAATTATGCTCAGAAACTGTTAACATCTAAACTAACACCTCTCAGCTGCCATATGTCCAACTCTGATATTTTTGCATTACAAATGTTTTGCTCTCAGGTGTAAATACAATCCCACTGACAACCACGAGAATACATCTAGTGTGGTAGCTATCAATGGTATTGCAAATATGTTTTTGAGACATTACTTACATTACCATGTTGTTTTGTGGCCATAATATTCACTTTCATCCAACACGTTTTGAGGATGCAGGTAGATGTGACGATATGCTCATACGTGCTTTACTGTCTTCTTCTTTTTTTTTCCTGGCAAGTGTTTAATTGACTGGAGATACTCCCACTGATGACCTCGGGAAACTGACAGGATTAGAAGTGAGACTTCCTGTAGCACAACTGCTTCACGGAGGTGCATGTTTCTGCCGCGTGCCTTCATAGACGATAAATCAACAGGAGCTGGATAATGTGGCTGAACGAGATGCTCGGCCTCCTCGCTCGCTCCCTCGTCTCCTGGGAGGGGCAGTAATCCTCTTAAAACACTCTTAAGCAGCCATTTGTCATCCAGCGTGTTACTGGCACATCCCCAGGCCCTGAGAAGCATGCAGCATCGCATTTGCATCTTCTTCACTGCAGCATTTTTTAAATATTAAGTCTTGTTTTTCGAAAAAAAAAAAAACTGTTTAATACATTTATGCTTAAAAAAATCAGTTTATGAAAAATAAACTAATGTAAATTAATGTATGATAAACGTGGTCAGTATGCTGCTTTGCATGAGAACTATGAATGAAAATACACTCAGATCAGAATCAGAAATAAAAAATAAATAAGTCACACCATTTAAAATGATTAATTCATATTAATCATTTTAAATGGTGTGACTTATTTATTTTGAAAATATCCCCAGAGCCATGTGGATTACTTTTTTCATTAATTAATTAATTCATTCAATAATGCAAAAAATAAGCTCTATGACCAAACAAAAAAGTTTCTTTCTTCATCATGATAATCTTCACAAACAAAAACTATAGAAAAGCCTAAATACAATCGGCAGAAATAAAAAGATAAACATGGGCTATAAATGAACTACATATGGTCACATGACTTCAGCATCATTTTCCCTGAAAGTTTAAGATTGAATAGTTTGTAACAAATACAACCCTAGGTATTTATTTGATACAATGGCTAAATTAATGAGAAATAAAGCTTCAACCCCGGACGTCTCCAGACAGCACATCAGCAGTAATGACTTTATGAACTTCTTTACTTGCAATATTGATAATATTAGCGAGAAAATTATAACCATGCAACTGTCTAATACAGTATCGCATCAGAGCATCACTCAGTGCATTGTAGTGTCCCTGAGGAAAAATTCCATTCATTCGTTGCTATAGGAGAGGAAGAATTGGCTGAACTCGTTAAATCAACAATTACAGTCAATTACAGGCCGATCTCGAATCTACCTTTTCTGTCATCAGTACTAAGACAGTATCCTCACAACTATGTTCTTTTTTAGAAAGAAATGGAATCTGCGAGGATTTCCAGTCAGGATTTAGACCGTATCATAGTACTGAGACTGCTCTCATTAGAGTTACAAATGATTTGCTCTTATCATCCGATCTTGGTTGTACCTCTCTAGTAGTGTTACTCGATCTTAATGCTGCATTTGATACTATCGACCACAGCATTCTTTTGAATAGACTCGAAAATTATGTTGGCATTAGTGGAATTGCATTGGCATGGTTCAAATCATACTTATCTGACCTTTATCAGTTTGTAGCAGTACATGAAGAGGTGTCATACCGATCACAAGTTCAGTATGGAGTATTTCAAGGCTCAATAATAGGACCGTTGCATATGAAAACCACGTTTCTAGCATCTGTTAAACAACATTCTTCCATCTTAAAATTATATCTAAAATATGACATATGCTCTCAATGACAAATGCAGAATTAGTTCATGCATTCACGACCTCAAGGCTAGATTATTGTAATGCTCTACTGGGTGGTTGCCCTGCATGCTTAATAAACAAACTCCAGCTGGTCCAAAAGGCAGCAGCTAGAGTTCTTACTAGAACCAGGAAGTATGACCATATTAGCCCGGTTCTGTCAAAACTGCATTGGCTCCCTATTAAACATTGCATAAATTTTAAAATCTTGCTAATTACTTACAAAGCATTAAATGGTTTAGCTCCCCAGTACTTTAGCAAGGTCTTAATGTATTATAGTCCTTCATGTCTATTGCGATTTCAAAATTCTGGCCAGTTGATAATACCTAGACTATCAAAATCAACTGCTGGTGGTAGATCCTGTTCCTATTTAGCACCTAAACTCTGGAACAGTCTTCCTAGGGAAGCAAACACACTCTTTTCTATATACCCTAATCATTGTTAACAACATGTATTCTTATTTCACTTAGCCCATTATCTGTGCCTTAATTTTTATATGTATTAATAATGCATTGTTAGCTAACTGTGTGCTTTGTAGTGTATGTACATTTCTGAAATATATAACTTGGACACAGTCTCCTCTGATAACAAATCACTTTAAATTGTAATGTAGAAGCATGCATTTTCTGTGAAGCTGCTTTGAAACGATATATATTGTGAAAAGCGCTATACAAATAAATGTGAATTTAATTGAATTGTCAGTTGAAATCTAGACTAAAAACACGTCAGTTCAACCTGACATACACATAATACATTATCGATTTCTATCATTCAAATCATGTAAAATGATTGTTAGGCTGCATTAATTAGGTCAGCTGGAACCGGGAACACTTCCTATAACCCCTGATGTACTGGTTACATCATAAGAAGAATGGTATATACGCTAATATTAGTCTCTCTGTTTATCCCAAGGTTTACCGTAGGCAGCCGGGTCTGGTCCGCATCTGGGCCGTATCCAGAACAGAGGAAGGACCTGTGCCTAGAAACGACCACAACACAGCCCTATAGTGTCAGCAGAGACTGTGTCAAATAAACTATCCCCTACGAAGGCCTCATCAACACAACATTTTTTTTTTTCACGAGCAAAAGTTGTACAGATGAAAACGTTAATTTTCTAAATGAACGGCCACAGAAGGAATTAAAAGTTTTCTGTTTTCAGTTGAAAACAGTGTCATTTAAGTGGCCCCTAAGTTAAAAACTAATGATTTTTACAACAGAAATTAATCAGTCAAAAACTTACTTAAGCTGGACTACAGCTGCTGTACAGCCAAACACAGTTCATTCTTCTGTGAATGAACACATCACAATATATGGTAACACTTTATTTTGATGGTCCCTTTTGAACATTCTGTTGACTATAAGTAACTTTGCAACTACATGTCAACTAACTCTCATTAGAGTATTAGTAAACTGTCTGCTTAAAGGTATGTAACTTTTCCGTCTGCTAGAGGTCACCTATTCAAAACAAAGGCGTAGTTTGATGACGCCAAGTTTGAGCGCAGAATCTTGGGACATGTGGTCTTCACCTCACAGCCGGTGGAAAAGAATCAGGATAGGACTCGGGCAGAAAGGCATGTTCATGGATGCGATTATTAACATTACTGTAGTATGAAGGAGAGCAGGACCGAGTGTTGTGGGAGCTGAGCAAGACCGCTGGAGCGATTGCGCAACACACGCCTCGCAAGCAGCAGGACTTTTATTATGCTATAGTCGCCGGCGCCATTTCCGCTTTTCCGGTCATGAGTATAAGGTAACGCAGCTCTGTTTATCATATTAGATACATTTGAGTGTGTTGAAAATTATGTTATGTGCGTTCGCTCGGCGGCTGCTATAACACTTGTTGCACACTGCAGTAAGAATAAAGCGTTTCTGCTCGGAAACCGAGGGTAACGCAGATATGACGCAATTGACAGGCGACTCCCTCACACCTCCCGGTTGCTTGGTTAAAATAGCAATTTCCTCACGATTTACAAATAGTTGGAAACATTTGGGATATTGTAAGTACTCAATTGAACAAAGTATATAACACTGGCCTAGTCGTTTTTGGATATTTTACTGCAAAAATGTTACATAGTGCACCTTTAATATCTGCTAACACTTTATTGTGATGGTCCTCCAACAGACATTCTACTCACTATAAGTTAGAATAAGTTGACATGTACTTGCAGAGTTACTTAACTTTGCAAGTACATGTCAACTTATTCTAACCCTAACCCTACCAGTCTACTAATACTCTACTAACACTCTAATGAGAGTTAGTAGACATGTAGGTGCAACTTTACTTATAGTCAACAGAATGTGTTAAAGGGACTATTAAAATAAAGTGAAACCCAATATTTCTCATTAAATAAAATACACACACAAGGTATATACACAAAATAAAGGGGTGAGGTCTGGTTGAGTTACAATAGTAGTGTGTTGAAACGCATGGTTATTGTAATGCTGAGTTCACACTGTACAATTTTAGCCCTGATTTTCACTTGATGACAGGTTTTGCAAAATCGCAGACAAACGCAGACAACGGCCCAAATCGGTGCTCGTTCACACGAGTGACAATCACGCAGTATGAATTATCAAAGATGTGATCTGGGAGAATCGCAGATGAGTCGCAGACGTGCATGCTAAATATCTGGACCTGTCTGCGATTCAAAATCCTGCTGTGTGAAATGTGTTCTGACTGAAAATTACATCGACGATGGCCTACAGCCAATGAGAGAGCAAGATACAGGGCAGCGGGAAGATTGGGGAGAAGTTATTGACCAGAATATTAATATTTTAATAGATAAATTTACAATTATATAAAACAGAAACAAAGTCCAAACATTTGCTTGATCAGCCGCAACAGCAGTACATTGCAAAATTATTTATTTACAGAACACACAATGCAGAACTCCCCGTGTCTCCCCAAACATTTCCTCCTCCATAATCTTTTTTTTTTCTTTTTCTGATTTTCGCTGCAAATCAGTGCACAGACAATTTGGATCGCAAGCTTCTTGGGGGCTATCATTTTCAATAACAATTCCGGTCTAACGTATGCGTGATCTTGCGTTATTTCCTTATCACTTCTCATGTGTGTTTGGTTGTGAAACGTAGTTTGACAGAGTTGATGCTGGTTCTTCCTTTTGTAAAGTCATGCAATGTGAAACCTCCTGTCGCTGATCCATCGTGCAAGTGCATACAGCAGAAACTGAATGCTACCCCAGATAGTCATGCAGTGTGAAAAGGATCCAACGACTTTGAAAATCGTGACATTTTCCAAACATGCTTGAAAGTGGCTGACTAATCACAACGCCAATCAGACCAACCAATCAGACCACACTGCACTTTTTGGAAGGAGGGGCTTCATAGAGACTAAATTGTGGTGAGTGTTCCAAAATCATCGTAAGCCAACTATGGTCGCAAGTTCCGTCGTTACCAACATAGCTGAGCGATTTGTTGTTTCCGGAAACCATAGTTCCAATGAACATTTGCAAAAAGCCTTGCAAACTTAAGTGGCTGGAACTACAGCTCTGGGATTGTGGTTAGAAGCATAGTTTCTTGTTAAAATGACGTGGACTTAAATAGATTGTGTTCTTGGGCACAGTAAGCAAGCTAACATTCAATACATTCTATATCTTTTATCTTGTCTCATATACTTTTTAATCAATATAATTTAGTGTGTCAACAATCAGCAACTTTCTGAGCAGTGCACATGTGCATAAATGCATACGGGAACCCCAGAGTATAACATATGAAGGAACCTACGATGAATCAAACATCAAATAAAGCAAAACAACAGGGAACAAAAACAGTGGTCCTCAGTTCGTTGCATGTCAGAAAAATGATGTTACATGGTGAAAGCTGCTGACTGAATAAACCGCATGTACACCAAATACTGCATGTTAACGTGATTAAAAAATCAACAGCTTTCTGTTGTTTGTGTAAATTAACTATATTAAATACAAATACATCTCTGCAACACTATATGACAGTGAGTAAATTATGACAGATATTTAATTTGTAGGTGAGCTGTTCCTTTAAATGTACGCAGACCTTCTGTCTCATGCAGTTTGCTTGAGGTGTTTTCGATCCACTTTGTTCATTCCACTGTTTTCTTCTCTAATCATGCCACATTTCCTGCATGGAATTTATATTGACCTGTAGGGAACACTGAGGTCTAAAACACAGATCATCATCATCACCCCTCTGTGATTAAAAGGAGATTGTTGTGTCTGCAAAGACAAACACCAGGCCATTTCATGTTCTTCATTGCGCTTGGCCACTGGTTTGCGTCTCAAATGACTTGGTAAACCAAATGTGGTTAACCGAAGGCGTCACCTGGTCTGAGATTGACAGAAGCCCACAACATTTTGAAGGCACGAGAGGCCACCAGCATTTGTGCTAATGACCATTCTTTGACTGAATGAAAGTACACAATGAGAGAATAAACAATGGGAGCCCAGGGGTACGAACGCCACTCTGCCAACATTTTTTTTTTTTTTTGATGGTACAGTTCGGTTCATTGGAACGCTCTTGCTGGCTTTTGCCAGATTTCAATAGTGTCAACAATGCAGCTCTCAGGCAACACAAACAGGCAGCGCAGCAGATAAGATGCGGTAATCAGAGCAGCACAGCCAGCGTGTAACGCGATTTAACTCAATTTATATGTAAATGAAATATTTTGATTATAATGAGCTTACTGTTCAAGTTGTATGGAATGGAGTTTGCTTTCTGTGCAAGAAGCACGAGCAAATTTATTGCCTGAATCTCTCTCACTATCTCTCTCCTTTACAGACTGGCTTCCCAAACTTGGCTGGTCGGAAATAAATGGGAGGCGAACACAGTAAAATTGCCTGGAACGGAGGGCTGAAGCACACTGCTATCGCTTAGCCTGCATGTTTTTAATTGACTTGCGGCGAGATCTCAGTGTCTTCCGTTCGCAGTAGATGCCACATGCGGCGTCATTAGCACAGAAGCTGTCAGATTTGTTTGAAGCGCAGAAATTATTCGGTTTTATTTTTCCTTGCTTTTGACGCAGAAATGCTCTTGGCACTTTCCCACGAGCAGGATACAAAACAGAGCCTGAAATCATAATTTTTTTCCATAAATGCTGCTTAACCTGAACATGCAGAAGACGTCAAACTCTGGAGGTCACACTAAATATTACACTGGCCTGTTTTATTTTCCATTTTTGTTTTTTGCATACCAAAATTAGGGACAGAGTCTTAATGATTTGTGATTTTATAATTTTCTAGTAATAAACAATGAATTTGATGAATAAATAAATGATTTGATGAATAAAAGCTAATAAATATTCCAAAACAGATTTAGCTTCAGTTAAGCTGTCATTTAGTAGAGACTAGTTAATTTGGTCAGTCACAAGCATTTTTTTTTCAACTCAACAGATTATAGAAATGATAGTTTCAATTATAGTTTTTGTTAATTTTATGTGGAAAATGCCACCCTTCTTCTATTTGCAGTATAAAACGTAGAGAAATAAAGAAGTAAATAAATGTATCTAGCGCAGTATTGTGGGTGCTCAGTTTTAATTGCTACTTTAGAGGCACAGAATATCCGCATATGCATCATTGTGCTACAAACTAATGGTGTGTGACGTTACCGCTGAGTCAGCGCTTCACAGCATGTTGGAATCACAATAGCGAGAGGACACGAGAGGGAATGGCCTTTTGCCGAGCATGAAATGAAAATCGAGTTCTGAGAGCAGGTTGACACGCTCTTTTCATCCATTTCCGAAACAGGAAAAGCAGCACAGAGCAAGCGAGAGCAGCGCAGCTGTTCTCAGGGGAGATTGTCAAATGTTTTTCACCCAGTTCAAGAGAAAAGTCGGCAAATTCATTCATTGCTGTCAAACATCACATGACCATAAAACCTGCTTCACTATTTTACAAAACTAAGGGATCATCAAGAATATATTAGAAAATAGCAATAAACATACAGTCTGTATCTACCAGAATAAATGCCCATTTAAGATTTAAGATAATTCATGTTTTACTGTGCGAAAAATACAATAAAAAAACCCACTTTGAAAACTTACAACCTCAATCATTAGTTCTGCTATTGAACATAGTACATTTCCAAGTATTATGTTATAGGCCTTATGTTATTTGAACACTGATTTGAAGTGAATGAGTGTGGAATCATTGGAGTTATCTTATTCACCTCCACAGTCAATGTAAAACAATCTGACAGGCACAAATAATTTCTATGGATGAGCAAATGTATTGACGTTTTTTTAAACGTTACTGTAGTGTGAAGCAGGGCAGGGCCTAGAGCCTGGAACAGTTTACTTTGCTGTTTTTATTGCTTGTTGTCGCAGTCGGTTACTGCCACTCCTTTTGTTTTGTTGTTTATGTTTATTTTTCGATTAAAGTTAGCTTTATGTCTGTCTCCTTTTCTTTTCTGAACTTGAACTTTGTTACAGTTGTTATGGAATGACAGACTCAAGACAGGTGATTATGCAGGCAAGCAGATCAGAGTTATTGCAGTATAGAGGTGAAGAATGGATGATAAATTTATTGTCTTTGCAGGTGGACGTGGAGATCGTGAAGGAGATTGTGGATGTGGAGATCGAGGACCGGAATGCACACACCTCGTAACACTGATGGCGAGTAGGTAGGTTATCTTCAAACACACAGGGAGACAACACTGGAGACAATGGAGACATGAAGGAGATAGAGTCACACTGGAGAAATGCGGGAGAGTCGTAGGCGTAATCGTCAGAGCTTTGGAACACAGGTAAGCCGTTTTTTACTCATGAACAAGACCAGACAATGAGGGTAGGCGAGGTGTGTGCTTATGTGTGTGTCTTGATGAGGTGATGATCAGTGGCAGGTGTGGGTGATGGCTGAATGAGCCATGGTGAGAACCAGGAGGGATGCTGGGAAGTGTAGTCCAGAGTGTGAGTGAGGGAGTGTAGCAGTAAAGGAGGACAACAGGTAGGTTTGATCATTTAAATTCACATTATTTAAGTGAGGTGGATATCACATTAGTATCGACCTTACTCTCCTGCCTATGAGGAGCTAGTGGCGGTTATAACTCGTGCTGTGGCCAAGTTAAATATCAACTGGCCGGCCGAGAGGCAGGACGCTCATCCAAAAAGCAAACTGGATGAACGCTTCCTGCCAGTAAAATAAGAACCCAAAATAGGCATTGGGGCCTAAAAAATTTTCCCAATCTCCACACTGAGGTGAGATTGTGGAGGAAACCCTTCTCAGCCCAGCTTTACAGTCCCCAAGTCACAAACTACTAAAATATAAGCGGACTGAAGAGCATGGGTATGGGGCGATGTCTAAAGTGAAACAGACGCTTGTGAGTTATCTGGTTCCTAATACAGCATCGTCCCTCAAAGCCCCAACATTAGTCACCAGGCCATGCAGAAAAACTTCAGCTTGGTGGGTAAAGCTTATATGGCAGTCTGCATACTATTTCACTCTTGCAGGCATACCAGGCCGACCTGCTTCGAGACCTGGACAAAGGCAAGGGGGTAGTCCTGGATGCAGTTAATGAGTTGCGCCAGGCCACAGATTTGTCTCTCCAGGCCAACAAGGAGACGGCCACAGCCATCTGTCATTCTATGGCAGCCCTGGTGGTTACAGAGAGGCATCTCTGGCTTAATTTGTCTGAATTAAAGCAAAGAGACAAATCCTGATTGCTGGACGCTCTGCTATCATCTTCTGGCCTCTTCGGCGACTCCTTAAATACTGTTGGCGGGAGGTTTCAGGAGGGAAAAATGTATGCGGCAGTGTTTCAGCACTACCTCCTTTGCCGAGCTGAGGTCTCGGGGGCTGCTTGGTGGAAGCAGCCCCAGCCGCCAGCTAGCTCCTCATATAGATCGCAACAAAAAGAGACGTTTCATCAAGCCCCCCCACAGAAAAAACAGGGGTTAAGACGGCGCTCTCAGCTGAAGCCTTCTAGAGGGAAAATAGATCTGAGGACCGACATTCTCACGAAGAAGTCTTCGGCAAAGAGATCATGACACTTATGGGGGGAATGGTCCACACCTCATTATACTGTGCCGTTTCTCCTCTGTGTCCTCAGGGGACTGTTCTGCCAATCCCACCCCCTTTGGTGCTTCGGGGAGCAGCGGTCGCCCTTTTTTTTTTTTGCAGCACTGGGATACTCGCACCCTCCAAGGTGGTTACTAGAAGAACCAGATATTGAACCAGATACCAGATAGATGATTGTTCCCTGCCAGTTCCACTTCAGGGCGCTGAGTTGACTTCTTGCATTACACCAGAGGCCAGTCTTGAAAAACTGGTTCCCTTAGTAGACCATCTGGCAGCATGGAAACTTCTGCAAAATGTGTCTCAGTTGGTCCTGCACACTGTAGAACAGTGGTCTTCGTTATTTTTTTTTTCAGGAGAGCCGTGCTGATAGGACAAAATTAATAGGAGAGCCACTTTTACCGCAAAGAATCAAAAGTTACATCCAGTCATAAATAGCATGTCTGATAATCAGTCTGTCATCCCTGAACATAGGCTACAATATGCAATGCCATAAATACAAAAGGTAGATAGATAGTGGGTATGTATAATATATTTTTAATGTAAACTTGTTTTTAGTGCTGTCAATCGATTAAAAAAAATAACTAGATTATTCACACATTTTTCTGTTAAAAACACGTTTTAATATATTTAATAATGTAATAATTTCACAGTAAATCACCAAATTAATGTAGAAAAAACAAAGACAGTATATTTTAAATATTTTTTCAATGACATCTTTTTATGAATGAAGGCCAGTTTCACTGATACTAATACTGATACTGATGTCTATGAAATAGATTTATCCCCTAATTTTAAACATTAATTATAGCCATTCAACATTACAGTGTAATTGAAAGCTTTTTAATATTTATTAGGCTTCAAACTTATTATGAATTAAATATAGATTAATCCTTATTAAAGCTACAAAAGTTCTTTAGTCAAGAGCAGTGAGTGATGAACATTAATAACAGACACCATTAGTGGCTGCTGTGACTTTAAGATCTGCCGCTACCGAACATGACACGGATCTGATGTGCTGTCACACGCATCCTATTTCCTCACAACTCTTTAAGTTCATTAGACGTTATTTAACTCATTTAAAACTGTTCTTATGAGGATAATCGACAAAACGGACATTTAGGCATAATTCTTCTGTGTGTTATAGTTTGTTCAAGAGTGAAAGAGAATTCTGATTATGATGCTGTCGCGTAACCCACACCACTAATCCTAGTTGACAATGCATATCATATGCATGTAAAAATTCATTTTGCCTTATAAATCGCACAATAAATACAATTTGTGTTATAGATATGCATTTCATTAGATCGTGTTGATCTATAAGTTAATAATCTATAAATTATTTGTAATAGAGAAGACACTGAGTTTTTAATGGGTTATAGCCCTGTTTGTTTTTATGAAATATATGTATTGACTGCATGATCATTTCACTGTATTTACTGCCATGTGAGCCGCAAATTAAGCTGGGCGAGCCGCGCAATGAGTAACACTGCTGTAGAATGAGGATACAGAATCCAATTTGGGTTTCAAAGATTTCAAAGAATTTTAAAGATTTCAAGTTCAAGATGATGACATTGAAACAAATCGTGACTCAGATCAGATCCGAGGACTGGTTTGTCACGATAGATTTCAGGGACGCATACTTCCATGTATCCAGCTCTCCCTGACAGCAATCTATATCTCTGGGCACCTAAACCAGGGGGCAGACATCCTGTCGAGGCAGGGGCTGAAGATTCACCCCAAAGTGGTGGAGCAGATATAGAGGGAGTAGGCGGATGTGGACCTATTTGCACCTTGAGAAACAACAAACTGTCCACTGTGGTTCTCCCTCATGCATGCCAAGGTTACATCTGTATGCAGATACATCTATACATCTGTATGTAGTATACTTAGCATTAAAATGTTAATGCTAAGTATACTACAAAAACATTTACATATTTGTGTTACAAATTTTAATTATAATATTTATATCAGTAAGACTCAAGCGATATGTCAGTAAATAGATTAATGGATTAGTATACTTAGTATGAAATAAACATATTTTAAATACATTTTGGTAAATGTTTTTTTCACTAGGGCAGTATTTAGTTAGTTGTGTTATATCTGTTAGTATATTGTGTATTTTAGTGTGACTGGAGCTTTATGTTGACCAATTAGCCTCCATGCCAGTTACATAAAGACATATCAACATAAGAAAAGCTTGACATTCAGAACAACACAGTTTCTGCATGGAACACAGAAGACAAAACATTGTTCTCAGATCAGTGTTAGAGAAAAACTGCTTTTTTTAATAATTGAAAAAGACGCTAATCAAGGTCATTATGATGAATACATTGAGCCTGCCAATGTGCTACTTAATGGTGCAGATAATGGCGTATAAATGACCCCATCCCAAAGAATCATTGGGATGTCAGTCCAGTCACTCCTTCCCTCCATTCTCAGTCCAGATCAGATGGGGGTGTAAAAATTCATTGATCTGACAATGAAAAGCTCTGTCCATAAAATACAAAATCTAAGAATTGATATTAATCAGTATAATAATACATAATGCATGCATTTATTTCTTAACCAAAATGCATAATGCGAGCATTTATTTATTTATCCAACACAGCTTGTGAATCCGAAACCTCAAAATTCCACTACGGTATAAACTTTAATACAAATGTTTAAAGTCCCTGTAAAAGCAATTCTGATATTTGTTTCTAAACACATTATAAATGTTAGAAATGTATTGCTGAAACACGTTGTGAACTGTGTAGTACTGAATTGTGGAGTTAGACCGTTAAACAGTTTCTCACCATTTCTGTGTTCAGGATTTTTTGGGCGGGGCTAAAACTTTGGCTCGATGACGCACTGGCCCCTCCCCTAATACTATCATAACTGTCCATGACGCACTGGAGCCACTGAGCAGCTTTTCCGCAAGTGGCCGTGGTTTCAGCACAGACATTGGACATTTATTCAGAGTCGTAAATAGGAGAATAACTGTGTTAATGTTATAAAATGAATCTATTATGAAACAAATTAATTTTCAGCTATAAAACAGCTCTATAGGAGACAATAATGTCATTATTCAGATAAATTGATTTCATTGTTGATTCAGTTCAGTTCAATAATCACTGTTGCAAAGTTTATCAATTATGAAACTAATTAAATTTTAGCTGAGAAAGAACCCTTATTATTCAGTCAAAATACTGAGCTCGGCCGTTACTCTCTGCGCATTCCTGTGAGTACGTGCGAGCCGCCAGCAGCCGCTCATGCTTAATATAACTTGCACTGTTGTCATGGCACACAGGATTAGCACCGCAGAAATCAGGCTCAATAGAAACAAACGCGACCCTCATCTCTTCTATAAGGTAGCTTGAAATTATCCTGTGCGCATTCTGACTCCTTTTGCCAGCACGGGTCACATATATACACTGAACAAAATTATAAAAAATAATTTTTGCCCACATTTTTTATGAGCTGAACTCAAAGATGTAAGACTTTTTCTATGTACACAAAAGGCCTATTTCTCTCAAATATTGTTCACTTGTCCTTTGCCGAGATAATCCATCCACCTCACAGGTGTGGCATATCAAGATGCTGATTAGACAGCATGATTATTGCACAGGTGTGCCTTAGGCTGGCCACAATAAAAGGCCACTCTAAAATGTGCTGTTTTATCACACAGCACAATGCCAGAGATGTTGCAAGTTTTGAGGGAGCGTGCAATTGGCATGCTGACTGCAAGAAATGAATGTTAATTTCTCTACCATAAGCCGTCTCCAAAGGCGTTTCAGAAAATTTGGCAGTACATCCAACCAGCCTCACAACCGCAGACCATGTGTAACCACACCAGCCCAGGACCTCCACATCCAGCATCTTCACCTCCAAGATCATCTGAGACCAGCCACCCGGACAGCTGCTGCAACAATCGGTTTGCATAACCAAAGAATTTCTGCACAAACTGTCAGAAACCGTCTCAGGGAAGCTCATCTGCATGTTCGTCGTCCTTATCAGGATCTCGACCTGACAGCAGTTTGTCGTCGTAACCGACTTGAGTGGGCAAATGCTCACATTCGATGGCGTCTGGCACTTTGGAGAGGTGTTCTCTTCACGGATGAATCCTGGTTTTCACTGTACAGGGCAGATGGCAGACAGCGTGTATGGCGTTGCGTGGGTGAGCGGTTTGCTGATGTCAACATTGTGGATCGAGTGCCCATGGTGGTGGTGGGTTTATGGTATGGGCAGGCGTATGTTATGGACAGCGAACACAGGTGCATTTTATTGATGGCATTTTAAATGCACAGAGACACCGTGACGAGATCCTGAGGTCCATTGTTGTGCCATTCATCCAAGACCATCACCTCATGTTGCACCATGATAATGCACGGCCCCATGTTGCAAGGATCTGTGCACAATACCTGGAAGCTGAAAACATCCCAGTTCTTGCATGGCCAGCATACTCACCAGACATGTCACCCATTGAGCATGTTTGGGATGCTCTGGATTGGCGTATACAACAGCATGTTCCAGTTCCTGCCAATATCCAGCAACTTCGTACAGCCATTGAGAGTGGACCAACATTCCACAGGCCACAATCAACAACCTGATCATCTCTATGCGAAGGAGATGTGTTGCACTGCGTAGGCAAATGGTGGTCACCAGCAGATACTTACTGGTTTTCGGACCCCCCCGGACCCCCCCGGACCCCCCCGGACCCCCCCCAATACAGTAAAACTGCACATTTTAGAGTAGCCTTTTATTGTGGCCAACCTAAAGCACACCTGTGTAATAATCATGCTGTCTAATCAGCATCTTGATATGCCACACCTGTGAGGTGGATGGATTATCTCAGCAAAGGAGAAGTGCTCACTCACAGATTTAGACAGATTTGTGAACAATATTTGAGAGAAACAGGCCTTTTGTGTACATAGAAAAAGTCTTAGATCTTTGAGTTCAGCTCATGAAAAATGGGGGCAAAAACAAAAGTGTTGCGTTTATAATTTTATATATGAGTGAGTTTGACAAGGGCCAAATTGTGATGGCTAGACAGTCAGAGCATCTTCAAAACTGCAGCTCTTGTGGGGTGTTCCTGGTCTGCAGTGGTCAGTATCTATCAAAAGTGGTCCAAGGAAGGAACAGTGGTGAACCGGCGACAGGGTCATGGGCGGCCAAGGCTCATTGATGTACGGGGGGAGCGAAGGCTGGCCTGTGTGGTCCGATCAAACAGATGAGCTACTGTAGATCAAATTGCTCAAGAAGTTAATGCTGGTTCTGATAGAAAGGTGTCAGAATACACAGTGCATCACAGTTTATTGTGTATGGGGCTGCATAGCTGCAGACCAGTTAGGGTGCCCATGCTGACCCCTGTCCACCGCCGAACAAACACCCCACAAGAGCTGCAGTTTAGGACAAACAAACAACATAGTTTTTATTCAAATTGATTAAAGATTGGAAAATAATTGCACAACCACCAAATAAATGCCGATATTCACCAAGTATGTATCGGTGTTAAACAAAAGAAAGAAAGAAGTAGTTTGGTGTGCTTTTTCTTAGCATCTGTTTCCATGGTGACTCGTTGATTTGCCGCTTTGTTGAGAATGTCTTGTGTGTTAACCGGCTGAACTTACTCCCGGATGCAAGGTTTGTTTTAATCAACCGAGGGTATGTTTGACCGTAAGATAACCATACTTTCAGGTGTGTATGGAAGCTTGTTTCCACCACAAAAAAACACCAAAAAATTAAAAAACAATAAAAATTTTTTTTAAATAATAATAAAAAATTAAATAAATAAATAAAATTAAAAAAATGTAATTGTGACTTTTTATCTTGTAATTCTGACTTTTTTCCTTCTTGCAATTCGAACTTTATAACTCGAAATTGTTAGTTTATATCTTGCAATTCTGAGAGAGAAAAAAAGTCAGAATTGGCAGATATAAACTGGCAATTTATACTTTATTACTCAAACTTTTCTCGTTTGAAGCAACTCAAACTTTTTCTCAGAATTGTGAGATAAAAGACGCAATTACGTTTTTGCTTTTTTATTCTGTGGCAGAAACAAGTTTCCATATAGGTGAGTAGTTGGTTAGCGTGTTATCTCTGACGGTTCAGGAGCGACGGACACACAAACACAACCGTTTATAATGCAAAGACACATCCATCTTTCACATGCTGACATTAACACATTACCACCGAAGAAGCTCTGGGTTTTTTATGAGCTCTGTTGTTAGTGTGACTTTTCTCACGCTGGTTCAGATCCGTCCTGACCGCCGGCAGGAACCCCAATAGATTTATGACTGCTCCATTCGGCTCCACGTACAGATGGAGAAACTCATCGCGACCGCTTCAGCTCCGCTCACAGGCCAGCCATTCATCAAAACTGGCGTGCGGAAAATATGTTTTATGAGGATGGAGCATATCAGTATTGGTTATTTTAATTGCGGCATTGCACCAGTAGAAGGCAACAGTCTTTGTAATGGTGGATATTGCACAGAGCTCTGCAGGCCTACATGTTATATATATGAAGAGTTCAGATGCAAAAACCTCTGTCTATCTGACATGTTTTCTTTTAAATTAGCATTTTTTTTTTTATCAGACTCCTAATGAAAAGGTTCTGGCAATGAAAAGGTTATTAGTCAGTTATTGAAATGCCTTATTTTCAAAAATGTCACTTTAGTCAATTCATGGGTATTTAACAAATTTAACAGTTTTTTGCTGCAAAACCAGCTAAGTCCACCTGTTTGGACAAAAAGACATAGTAAACAGTTTCACAATCACTAAAGATGCAACTGGAAACATTGCAAATGATGAAAGCAGAATTCAAAATGTAATAATGAAGAAACAGTAGGGGGAGCTGTGATGCAAAGTGACTGCGACATCCAATTCTGTCAGAGTTTTACAGCAGCACAAGGAACATTGTTGTGTTTACTTGCTACCCGCAAAATCCTGTCATTGCAACTGTAATGATGGAAGCTTGGCAAATGAAAGACGGCTCTTTCGCAAAGCGTCATTCATCTTGAAATCATATGATTCGATTCATGGTTTCTGTGGACTTAGAGGATTTTGCTGACAAAGGGAAGTGACGTTTAGAAGTTTCTGCCAACAAACTGGTACTCTTGAATGGGCTGACGCTGGGATTTAGCGGATTTGAAATGAAAGTATTTGATAAACGTATACTATGTGCGGAGAGCATTCGCTCAATATCATTATCTAATTTTTGATGGAGGTGGCGTTTAGCGGCTTTTGCATCTGAACTCTTCATATATATACACTCACCTAAAGGATTATTAGGAACACCTGTTCAATTTCTCATTAATGCAATTATCTAATCAACCAATCACATGGCAGTTGCTTCAATGCATTTAGGGGTGTGGTCCTGGTCAAGACAATCTCCTGAACTCCAAACTGAATGTCAGAATGGGAAAGAAAGGTGATTTAAGCAATTTTGAGCGTGGCATGGTTGTTGGTGCCAGACGGGCCGGTTGGTGTATTTCACAATCTGCTCAGTTACTGGGATTTTCACGCACAACCATTTCTAGAGTTTACAAAGAATGGTGTGAAAAGGGAAAAACATCCAGTATGCAGCAGTCCTGTGGGCGAAAATGCCTTGTTGATGCTAGAGGTCAGAGGAGAATGGGCCGACTGATTCAAGCTGATAGAAGAGCAACTTTGACTGAAATAACCACTCGTTACAACCGAGGTATGCAGCAAAGCATTTGTGAAGCCACAACACGCACAACCTTGAGGCGGATGGGCTACAACAGCAGAAGACCCCACCGGGTACCACTCATCTCCACTACAAATAGGAAAAAGAGGCTACAATTTGCACGAGCTCACCAAAATTGGACAGTTAAAGACTGGAAAAATGTTGCCTGGTCTGATGAGTCTCGATTTCTGTTTGACATTCCGTCAAAATTTGGCGTAAACAGAATGAGAACAAGGATCCATCATGCCTTGTTACCACTGTGCAGGCTGGTGGTGGTGGTGTAATGGTGTGGGGGATGTTTTCTTGGCACACTTTAGGCCCCTTAGTGCCAATTGGGCATCGTTTAAATGCCACGGCCTACCTGAGCATTGTTTCTGACCATGTCTATCCCTTTATGACCACCATGTACCCATCCGCTGATGGCTACTTCCAGCAGGATAATGCACCATGTCACAAAGCTCGAATCATTTCAAATTGGTTTCTTGAACATGACAATGAGTTCACTGTACTAAAATGGCCCCCACAGTCACCAGATCTCAACCCAATAGAGCATCTTTGGGATGTGGTGGAACGGGAGCTTCGTGCCCTGGATGTGCATCCCACAAATCTCCATCAACTGCAAGATGCTATCCTATCAATATGGGCCAACATTTCTAAAGAATGCTTTCAGCACCTTGTTGAATCAATGCCACGTAGAATTAAGGCAGTTCTGAAGGCGAAAGGGGGTCAAACACAGTATTAGTATGGTGTTCCTAATAATCCTTTAGGTGAGTGTATATATATATATATATATATATATATATAAAACATAAATGCATTTTATACTACATATTAGTAGCCTAGTAGACTGAGGTTTGGCTATTATGATGTAATGATAATATATATGCTATCAGTGCGCTAATAAAAAGGTTTAGAATAATTATGATTTTTTTAATACTTTTTTTAAGTCTTTTATGCTCATCATCAAACAGCAATATTGTGAAACATTATTACCATTTCAGATAACTCAGATAACTTTATTTGAATAGATTGTAAAAGGTAATTAATTCCTGTCATGCAGAGCTAAACTTTTAGCATCTTTACTCCAATCTTCAGTGTCTCAAGATGCCTCAGAAATATGCTGATTTGCAGGTCAAGATACATTTCTTATTATCAAAGTTGAAAACAGTTGTGCTGCTTGGTACTTGTGTAAACTGTAATACATTTAATATTTTAAAAAAATATTACATTTTATACAGTACTGTGCAAAAGTCTTAGGCACGTTGGTATTTTCACACAAAAATTTTTTTTAAGCCAGTTATTTATATATTTTACTGTAGTGTGTCAGTAGGAAATATCAGTTTACATTTCCAAACATTCATTTTGTAATTAATTGTAATAATCCAGTGAGATTTGTTTATTTTTATTTTTTTTTATGCACAAGAAGTCTGATAGCAGCCGGTATGATCTGATCTCACCATCATCGAGTCTGTCTGTGATTACATGAAGAAACAGAAAAAACTGAGACAGACTAAATCCAGAAGAACTGAGGCAACGTCTCCCAGACACTTGAGGAAACCTACCTGCAAAACTACAGTACTGTGAAAAGTTTAGGCACTTGTCAGAATGCTTTAAAGTGAGAATGCTGTCAAAAATAATAACATGAATAGCTTTTATTTATGAATTAACTTCTATTAACTAAATCAAATCGATATTTGGGGTGACCACCCTTTGCGTTTAAAACGGCCTTTGCCACCTGCATCTATTCCTACACCTATTCATGTAGTTTTGCAGGAAGGTTTCTTCAAGTGTCTTGGAGACGTTGCCTCAGTTCTTCTGGATTTAGTCTTTTTTCTGTTTCTTCAGACAGACTCGATGATGGTGAGATCAGATCATCAAAAAAATAAAAATCTCACTGGATTATTACAATTAATTGCAAAATGAATGTTTGGAAATGTAAACTGATATTTCCTACTGACACACTACAGTAAAAGATATAAATAACTGGCTTAAAAACATTTTTCGTGTGAAAATACCAATGTGCCTAAGACTTTTGCACAGTACTGTACATTTTAAATTATACAAAATGATTATATTAAACTGTAATATTTCACAATATTACTGTACTGCATTTATTTTCAAGGTTTTTTAATGGAAAACAAATGCAGCTGAGGTTGCCAGAATAATTCAGAATGTTAGAAATGTATAGAAAATAAACACAAGTGCACAAATTCAAAACACCATCATAGTAACACACTAAAATAATGGAATAAACAATCACTCAACAGCATAAAACCTTGTTGTCACAGTCTGGTTGCAGTGGAGTTGAAACTGGATCTTACTGCAACAGTCTTTGATAACAACAAACTAACAGAAATGCTAAGGTTTCTCAGGAATACCAAAACCAAGAACAGAACAGCCAGAAAATAGCAACATTGACAGACATCTAGACCGGACTAAACACAGGGCTTAATGCTGCGTTCCAGGCAGTTTTTTGAGCCCGTAAGTTACGACTTCAAACCACGACCCACGACTTTGTAGCATTCCAGGCAAAGTCTTGCCAAACTGCCTGAACGCAAGGAATTGTGGTAGCTAGATGTAAACAAAGCATGGCGGACTGTACGGGGCTTATGCTCATTTACAATCATTTCTGTCGCCAAAGGTGCTTGCTTAGTTGAGGGAAACGGAGGAGAAAAAACAGCACATAAGGCAAGAGAAGCTGTTATACCTTTTATTTTACGTAATTTGTATATTTGGAAATGTATTTGGTATTAATTTTTTTCTTGCACTCAATGGACTGAAAACTAGCTAACGCTAGAAAAGCTGCTGATAATGCATAACATTTGTGGAGAAATAACGTTAAAGCAATACCTTATTTTAATAAACGATTTGGTTTTTAATGTACAACTTTCATAAACACCGCATCCGTAGGGGCTGCCATTGTTGTTTCGCGGGCTATTTGACGTCAGAGCGCGTAACTGGGAGTACATAGATCTAGTATGAGTTCACAGGTGGGAAGTCATGGGTTTGACTGCCGTTCCAGTGCACTTTCATGTGTAGAAGGTTGGAAAAACACGGGTTATGGGTTGCCTGGAACATGGCATAAGTACACCACAAACAGAGGAACTAAAAAGACTAATTAACAAGACACACCTGAACTAAGGACTCTAATCAAATCTGTAACCAAGGAGACAAACAGGCAGGGGACGGAGGAAGACTGAACTAATTAACAAACTGGGAGATTAAGGACACACTAGACGATTTTCAAATCTTAATCGAATTTAAAACTGTGGGAGACCACAGACATAAGGGCAGTTTCAACCGATTTTTAGCATTATAAACCTCCAAATACACAAACTAGAAGATTCGTCCGGGCTGCGACACCACACACCTGTCAATTGTAAGAACATTTTCACAGAGAGACGAGATCTCACAGAGACTCGCAAGATCAAACGTGACTTGAGAAGAAAAACAAATAGAGGACGATTGATGTCGTCAGCTGGTTCTCCTGGCATGAGTTTTGTTTTATGGGAAGAAAAAAACAAAGGAGAAAAAAAGAACACGGGTGATCTTCTTTCTCAATAATCCACTTTCGTGGCATGTTTGTGGCTGCCAAGTTTCAGCTATAGAAGCACACAACATCCGGTTGGTGAAGCTTGCTCACTCTCATTGGCTATCACGGGTATCGGGTGTAGCGTCTGGAGTCTCTCTGGACAGGATCAAAGATGAGTCATATAAACGTCAGAAAACTTTTAGCCGTATATAAATTAGGTTCCGGTACCGAGGAGTCTGAGGAAGATGGCATCGTGGACAGTTTTGTGGCTTGGCTGAGGTAGAACAGACAGCACCGTTAGAATCCTGTGAGAACTTCAATCAGGACGCAATCTCTTCCCCTATATCCCCCCCCCCCCCCCTCACTCAAAAAGATAGAGGGGCCTAGACTCACAGGCTCCTTCCAATACACAGACACAAACATTTTCTTTATGTAACTTTAATTAAACTATCCCAGAATGTATATGATGATCCCTGTGTGTACGCATGCTCCCTATGTCATGCCAACATAGTCATGATGTACAAACAATGTAAAGTCATTTAAAATGCTTGTATTCATGTGTAAGAATGTATCTCTGCTCTAATATCTCCCAGCCATACTGTGTTTGATATCTAAATATTCCTCTCTCTTTCTCTTAACCAACGGTGCACAGTAGATGATTATGAAATGCATCACATTATGTTACCCCCCCCCTTTTGAGTAGAAATGTACCAAGTATGACACCATCATAAATTAGGCAAATGAGGTCATAAACGGAGACAAAGAAAGTGTTCTCCCGCCTAAAACTCCCACATCTGATGGGCGGATGTTAATGTTTCTTTAAAGGTCAGTAACACCAGCATATCTTGGCTCGGTCGGTGCATCTCAGCGCTCAGTCATCTTCAAAAAAACTCAGACGAGACAATCTTCTTTTCCTCCCCTTTTCGGCATTCGCTTCAACCACCTTCAAACTTCCCGTGGATTGAGAACGCTCCGGAAGGACCAAAAGAGAACACACTCCAGCTCAAAGAACTCTCTGAGAAGACTCACGTGCATTCTTTATACTCAGCACAAAACAACCCATGCAAGTATAAATTCCATCGAAATTTAGATGCGTTTTAAGATGTGTACCCCTGTTTAAGGTGATATAATTCGTTGCTGGCCATTCCTGAACCTTTCCTTCCTCTCTTTCATTCTCTTCTTTTCATTACTACTTTTTTTTACTTCTCTTTCGTTACTATTTGTTGTTCTGTATATACATGTATTCTTTGTTTAGTCGTATGTATTCGTAGTATCAATTATTAAAACCATTGTATCCACGTTCGATTGTCATTGTTGCCGCTCACAGGACATGGTCACTGTAATGTTCAGATCTAGCTACGAGCTTTCATAAGTATCTTTGAATACTTTAATTAATATCCTAATAATTCGGAAAGTTTATTCTTCGTGACCAGAAGGATAACCTTCCCGAAGATTTGATAAGAAAGAATAAAACTTTGTGAGAATTGATAAAAGATTGTAGTACTGTTCGTTCGTTAAATGAACGGATCAGATTTTGAATTAATTCTAATTCAAAGGTTATTCTGTAATGATTTAATATATATTTGTAGTTAATTGCAACCCATTGTCATTAACTGTATATATATATTGCATAAATACCTAGGTTAGGTATTTCCCTTTTTGGGTGATTTGGAGATTTATAATTTAATCATAACCCGTTGCGATTAGTTATAAATAATTAATGATTAATAATCATAATTCCCTATTGAGCTAATTTAATTTATTATTATTATATGCAGCCGAGTCGCTACACGGGTCAGAGGCAGCCCGATCAAGAGTCATAAATATCAAACATGTTTGACATGGCTCCGACGCGATCGGGAGCAGTAAAATAATGATAATGACACCACACAATTGAGGATTTTTTGGACAAAGTCGTTTGCGACAAACATCGAATCAAGCCACGCCTCCTGATCACTTGGGGGTGCAAATCGACCTCAAAATCAGGTTTAAAATCTTGGCCAGCCTAACAATGAAACTCAACACAATGAAAACAGAACATACATGTGATACTTGTTATGTACTGATAACAAAAACAAAACAAAAAAACATAATTATTAATGTTAAAAACCAAATGTGAAGTGTCACACAGGGAATTATGGGAATGTCAGGAACTTTTTACTATAAATTATACAATGATTTGTTATTTTTTTTACTTCCAGAAACAGTATTTTACTGTAAAATAAGGTTGGATCTATTACAGTTTTTCAATGTATAAGGGAACTTGCAGTTAACCAATTAAAAGGTTTTTACTGTTGCAATTTTACAGTCTTTTACAGTTAAAATTTAAAAAAATTTACAGCGTTCATCTAAATCTAAATGGTTTCTTAAAGGGTTTGTTCTGAAAGTCATATTTACTGTTTTCATCTAATGCAGCTACAATAGAAATTCTGCTGGTAACATTTTGGAAAATTTCATCCTGAAACATTTCACGGATGCAAATTCTTGGATAACAGAGGAGCAGAGATTCAAATGGATCCTTTGGTCTCACTGTGTGTTGTCTGACCAGGCAACCTTCAACAAAACTGGGTATGAAAATATAGCATATCCCATTAAAATCATGTACCATTTGATTATGAATAACATCAGCTTGCAAGGCCAACATCTGTAGTGTGGCGGTATGTGTGTGTGTGTGTGAGAGAGAGAGAGAGAGAGAGAGAGAGTCACAGAGTGTGACTGTTTGACTCAGATAAATGCAGCTCATTCATTGTGACCCCAGGGCTGCAGTAAAAGGGGTTTCTGGGTTGCCAGATCCTCGGCTCCAAAACAACATTTTGAACAGCCACAGTTTTTATGTGAAACCTTGTTTGGACACATTCGATTACGCTAAATTACAAAAGCCAATACTAAAATATAATATTAACAATGAAAAGAAGACGTTTATTTTCATCCATCAATTATTATTTATCCATCCCCCCCCCCCCCCATCCATCCATTTATTTTCTAGAAGCTGTCTGCACTGGATGCGACAAAGCGACTATTGCAAAGCATTTGTCCTTCATGTCAGTACGTCATAAATAGAACAAGGCATCAGTTTACTGTCGGGGATTGTCGTGTTGTGTCGCGTTGCGCCGCATCCAGTGTAGACAACATCACTGATTATAATAGGTTATATTGTATTTTGTCTGATGTAGACATGGTATAAGCTTGGCTCAGAAAAATGCTAGTAAATTTCACAAATAATTACAAAGAAAACACATTGAATTAAAGTGGAATTTTGAAGTAGAAAGATTTTAATAGTGTTTTTCTTGTAAAACATACTCCAAATATCTTTATTTACAACTTTAAAAGATATTTTTTTTTACAGTGTAGGCTACAATGCTGTGTCCTCATGTGTCCTACCAATTCTTCAATGAGGATTGATGACATTAAGATCTTTGTCATGTACAGATTGATTTGTGTAAATATTCCTTTTGATTAAGCCATTCTGAACAGCATCATTCAACCAGACTTTTGACTGTCAGCGTGGAATCTGGTCCACATGGCAGTTTATTCTGGCCACAAAAACTCAGTGAGCTGAAATCATAGCATCATGGAAACACGCCTGATGTGAAGGCTGATCAAACAGGTACATCACCAATTATCTGACACTATCAGATGAGAACAAAACTTGAACTTAATTGAGCTGAAAAATGACACTATTGTCTTCTGTAGAGCTGCTTTACATGCATGTTGATATTTTAGTTGAAATATTGAAAAGTATGGAAGTATTCAGTATGGAAGCTTGTTTTCCACACATACAAAAAAAAAAGCAATCAACTTTTAATCTTTTTTTTCCTCCCATTTGCCAGTTTATCTCTCCCATTTCTGACCTTTTTTCTTGCAATTGCAAGTTTATGTCTTGCAATTCTGACTTTTATTTTAATTGTGCTATTGAAAAATTTGCAATTACTTTTTTTATTCTGTAGTGGAATCAAGCTTCCATAGTTATCTGAACAACTTTGTCTTGGTCAGTTTTGAATAGTGAACGACCCATGCCATGTTGAGAGAATATTTCATCAGCCGTCCTTCCATAAATTAGTACTACTGGACAGAAAAGATGATGTTTTGAGTTCTATATAGAAGTTCTTATCTCCATACCTTCAGCACATTTGGCCTAAACGTCCTCCAGGTTGCCAGAGCAGCATTGGCAGTGCAACGCTTCGCTTTGGGTTGCCAGGTCAGTCTCAGAGCACTGGTTCTAGGTCTGGAGAGCTTTCACACAGTCTGTCCAAACAGACCCGAGCGACCACCAGCTGAATGTGCTGAGGGAGGCATTGGCAGGTCTGGCTGGCAGACTGCAAAAGGACTACAGCTGTGGAGTGATTACATTTTCTTTCAAACAATGTTCGCTTGCAGCTGAAATCCATGTCACAGAAAACACTTGTACATGCGAGACATCTGCTAATCGAGCTTACTCTTTAGTTTTGAAGCTGGTTAAGACATTAAATTCAGAAAAAAATAATTGATATTGTAGAGATAACTTCATCCCCTGTAGAAGCATTTTTTTATGAATCTACATATTAAAATATTCTCCCTGATGAAGGCACAAGAGGTGAACTGCTTGTCCATGGTGTCCATGGTGTTAAAAGGTCTTGTGTTATGTCACTTACTGGCTTGACTTAATATTCCGAATAAAGAGGACACAGATGAATGGTTAAATCTCATTTAATAAACACAAGGAATAATAACAGGACACGAAATGTTAACACAAGACAATGAAAAGCGGATGACTGCATACTAGTTGAGAGGCACAGACAGTGTGTTGTATCTCTGGAACAGCCTTGAAGTGGTTATTGTCATATTTATCAGATAGGTCTTTTTCAGTTAGAGTTCAGAATTATGCCTCATCAACAACATCTCTGTCATGTGGTGTTCCCCAGGGTTCTGTTTTGGCCCCTTTGCTTTTTGCATTATACTGTACTTATTTTTATAAGTACTTATTTAAGCTCCTCTAAGGTGATGGAAATTCTTGGCCCTTTATCTCTCTCTGTTAAACCTACCCTTTATAATTTAGGTGTTCATATGGGACAGGCCATGAGTCTTGATCAACACGTTAAATCTCTGGTTCGCACCTGTTTTTATCAGTTTAGAAACATTGCGGAACTGAGGCAAGCTGTGTCAACAGTGGAGATCGAGATATTCATACATGCTTTAATTTCCTCTCACCTTGATTATTGTAATTCTCTTTTTACTTGTAATCATTTCAAGAATGAATTACTAAGACAAGTGGTTCAAAATGCTGCCGCTAAGCTTTTAACTATGACATTCACACCAATTTTAGTTTCTCTACATTGGCTCTCAGTCAGATTTAGAATTCAATTTAAAAACCTTGTGATTGTGCTTAGAGCATTGCAGGGCCAAGCTACTGTTTTTTTTATAAAAGAGTTGTTGCAACCTTATAACTCCAGTAGGAATCTGGGATTCTCCAAACAGCTCTTGTTAGCTGTCCCTCACTCCAGATTAAAAACTAAAGGTGACTGTGCCTGTGAGGTTGTTGCTCCTAAACTGTGAAATGCTCTTCTTTTCGATCTAATATATGTGGACACTTTTTAAAAAGCAGCTGAAAACTCACTTGTTTAAACTTGCTTTTGTCTGAATTGTTCTCTATTATTTTTTTTCTTTTATCTGACCGTTTGCTTTTTAAATGTCTTTTATTTTTATTTTTATGTAAAACACTTTTGACGTTTGCTCTAGATGGGTGCTATGTAAATAAAAATTACTTAAAATACACTAGATGACAAGGGACTAATGATAGATATGTCCAGGTGATTAGATGTCATGGTAAGAAAAAGGGTAATGGAAACTAACAAGATAACAATGGAGACAATGGAAACAGGAACTGTAAATACACAGGAACTGAACTAGACAAGACTAAAGGATATCAAAGCAAAACTCCTTTAACACAGAGACACAGGAGAATCGTGACAATAACACTGTGTTTCAACTGACCACTTCTGAATTTTTTCACCAACCTTCCAGGCTAAAATGTGTAAAAATTAGTTTTTCACAGATATAAAGTGAAAGTGAGAGAGAGACACTTGACAAATTGCTGCTTTATTTTGTGTTTTTTGAGCTGGACAGACCTTGGTCGCTGTTGAGTGTATACGGGAAAATGGGTAGGACGTTATTTAAAGAAGTGTGACAATTGTCGCACTGAGGCAGAAAACTGAGGCAGCTGACTTTTTGCCTCGCTGCCTTATCAGGCAATAACTTTGTAGGCAACTTTTCCGGACGAAGGTACCTCACAAAACTGATTTCTGTCAGGGCCACTATTGTCAAAGATGATTGACAATTAACATATAGTTTGGATTGGCGGTATTGTTCTGTTCTGTGCAAGAACTCCCTGTGTATCCATGCAGCCTAGCAGCGATATTTAATTTTCAGCAATATTTAATGTACAACATACTAATTGGTGAATTTAGTCCGATTTAAGGGGAATCAGAATGCCAAATCCTGACTGACGAGACAAGGAGGGTAATTAGCTCTGTAGAAACACAATAGCTGCTGATTATACTGAAGGAGCTTATATACACTATATTGCCAAAAGTATTGGGACACCCCTCCAAATAATTGAATTCAGATGTTCCAATCACTTCCATGGCCAAAGGTGTATAAAATCAAGCACCTAGACTGCTTCTACAAACATTGGTGAAAGAATGGGTGGCTCTCAGGAGCTCAGTGAATTCCAGTGTGGTACCGTGATAGGTTGCCACCTGTGCAGTAAGTCCATTCATGAAATTTCCTCACTACTAAATATTCTATGGTCAACTGTTAGTGGGATTATAACAAAGTGGAAGCGATTGGGAACAACAGCAACTCAGCCATGAAGTGTTAGGCCACAGAAGTCACCAACTTTCTGCAGAGTCAATATCTACAGACCTCCAAACTTTGTGTGTAAAGCACGCCACCACTGGACTCTAGAAGCAGTGGAGACGTGTTCTCTGGAGTGTCGAATCACACTTCTCTGCCTGGCAATCCGATGGACGATTAAAATTTTTTTTTGATGCCTTCCTACCTTGGAATGCATTCTCCAAAGGCAGGCTTTCGTTTGTCTGTTTGTTGCAGACATTGGTTGGAATGTTGTCTTAGCCCGCTCGGCACTGAAAACGGGCCATTAATGCTACATTTAATGCTGGGGTTTTTCGTAGTTATAATGCTTTGATGCTTGCGATTCTTATTTTGAGGAATATGTTTTGTTCTCGTTTGAATTTCATAAAGCATCAGAAAGTTATGTTTGAGAGAGAGGTTCATGTGATATCGAGCGTATTGTGAGGGATCCTTTTCTCATTCGGTAGAGTGAGAGAATCTTGTTGTTTATAATTTATGTTGTATTGTTATAATTTATATTATATTGAGGATTTTCGTGTAGGGAGTTGTTTTTTGTTTTTTGTTTTTTTTGGCACTCAAGTTGCGATTTTATTTTATAATCATGGTTCCCTTTCGAGGGAACTCGAGCTGCGTCACCGCTTTGGGAACGCCTCTGCGTGATTGCGTCGTGAAGCACATGTGTAATCAGTCCAATGGAGAGACGGAACGTCATAGGCGGGTGACGTCATCGACCCGGAAGGTATAAAGCATACCGGCAGACAAACGCCGCTAGCTTCTGTTGCTTTCAGCAAGCGCTCTGTGTATTGTCATTGTCAGATTTGTGTTTTGTGTCTGAGTTCAGACTTTTTCGTTCTATTTCAAGTTGCATACACACTGACATTTAAAGAGACACTATGGCGAGCGAACAGCGTTACAGAAAGTGTGTTCCTCCCTGCTCTCGTCACATCACGAGCGGGGATACACACTTGATGTGCGTTGTTTGTTTGGGTGAACAGCACGCTCAGTCGGCTCTCGAGGGGGCCGGCTGGGAGCATTGTGAGGCTTTGCCTATGAGAGTGCTGCGATCCCGCCGGGCACTTTTTGAGGAGGGTGTCCCGGTTCGCGTTCCCCGCGGCACAGGCCCCGCTGTTGCTGAGGCACAGCGGCAGCTTATGTCGTGGGGTTCGCAAATGGATCTGTCAGAGGGGTTAGAGACGGGCCCAGCCCTTTCTCTGCCCTCACCTGGCAGATCCAGTGCTGCCTCTCTGGGTTCGGGAGCCCGCCCTGCGGTTTCTCCCACCCAGGGGGCAGCCTCAGCGCTGCTTTTATCGAGCTCTGATGAGATCGATATTTGCAGCGTTGACGCGGGGGTTGAAGACTCGCCACTTCAATCCCCTGCTGGTGAGGAGCTGTTGGAGGTTCTGTGCAGAGCGGTGGCCAAACTAAACATTGACTGGCCACAAGAAAATCAAGAGAGCGTCTCGTCCAAGAGCCGTTTGGACGAGCGCTTTCTCCCCTCACGCTCTGCCCAGCCTCCACGTCGGAGTTTACCGTTTTTCACGGATCTCCACACTGAGGTGTCGAGAACGTGGAAGCGGCCCATGTCCTCTCGTGTCTTCAGCCCCCAAACGTCAGTGTATAGCAACATACAGGGGCTGAAGAAGCATGGGTATGGTCCGATGCCGAAGGTGGAGGAGACGCTCGCGAGCCATCTCTCTCCTCAGTCGGCATCGGCCATTAAAACTCCGACCTTGCCCACCAAACCGTTAAGAACCACATCCTCTTTGGTGGGCAAGGCGTACTCGGCAGCGGGTCAGGCCGCCGCGTGTCTGCACACTATGGCCATCGTGCAGGCATACCAGGCCGACCTGCTAAGAGACCTGGGGTCCAGCCAGGAGATCGGAGCAGATTTAGTTAATGAGCTCCGATCTTCAGCAGATTTAGCTCTCCGAGCCACCAAGGAGACGGCCAAATCTATAGGCCGTTCTATGGCAGCCCTGGTGGCTACGGAGAGGCATCTGTGGCTGAATCTGACTGAGATTCGGGAGAGAGATAAGAGCTTTCTGCTTGATGCGCCGCTGTCTCCTGACGGCCTGTTCGGTGACGCTGTCACAACCGTCACCGACAGGTTTCAGGAGGCAAAGAAACAATCTGCGGCGCTGAAGCAGCTCCTCCCGAGAAAACCCCAGGCCTCGTCTGCTGCTGTGCGGGAGCAGCAGACACCGAGTACGAGCTCCGTACACCGGGCGCAACAGAAACAAAGTGTGGCCACTCGTACTCCCCCTCAGAAAGGGTGGGGCGGTGGGCGACACCCTCAGACGCAGCCCTCTAGGGGTAGAGCAGATCTGCGGACTGTTCTTATCTCTAGAAAGGCTGCGTCTAAGAGGCCCTGACGCCAGTGGGCCCAGGGCAGTGAGGGTTTCCCCCTTCGGGAACAGGCGGTGTTCACCTCAGCATACGGTGCCCGTCCTGTTCCGGTACCCTCACAGGGTCTCTCCACTAACCCCGCCCGAGTGCCGGGGCGTGGAAGGCCCTCGCGAGTCATCCGAGGATGGCCCGCGTCCTCCAGACAAGGAGGTGGCGCTGTCGAGTCAGCCGTTCCCTGCCGGTCATCCGCTTCAGGGCGCTGTGCTCCCAGCACTCAGTATACCAGAGGCCAGTCTCGAGGGACTGGTACCCCTAGTAGATTTTTTGCCAGAATGGGAAAAACTGCCAAATATATCTCGTTGGGTCCTGCAGATAATAAGATCTGGGTACGCCATCCAGTTCAGGTGTCGTCCACCCAGTTTCAAAGGGGTCCTACCTACCTTGGTGGGCCCCGAGCAGGCTCTGGTTATGACTCAAGAAGTCCAGACCCTCCTACGGAAGGGGGCCATAGAGAAGGTTCCTCTCTCCGACAGGGAGTCAGGTTTCTACAGTCGCTATTTTATAGTGCCAAAGAAGGATGGGGGGTTGCGCCCCATTTTGGACCTGCGCTCGCTGAATCGCGCAGTGGCAAAGTTCAGGTTCAAGATGCTTACACTCAAACATATCGTGTCCCAGATCAGGTCCGAGGACTGGTTTGTCACGATAGATCTCAAAGATGCTTACTTCCACATCTCCATCCTTCCGCAGCACAGGAAGTACCTGAGGTTCGCTTTTGGGGGACAAGCGTACCAATATCGGGTGCTTCCCTTCGGTCTAGCCCTATCACCCCGCACCTTCACCAAGTGTGTAGACGCGGCATTAGCCCCCTTGCGTATGCAGGGGATCCGCATTCTCAATTATATCGACGACTGGCTGATTTTGGCTCAGTCAGCACGTCTGGCGGTTCAACATCGAGATGTTGTTCTCGCGCACATGAAGAGGTTAGGGCTGAGGCTCAACCTCAAGAAGAGCGTTCTTTCTCCAGTACAGAGAATAACGTATCTGGGTGTGTGTTGGAATTCGATCCTGATGCAGGCCCGTCTATCAGAGCCTCGCGTAGGATCGATTCTCTCAGCGGTGAAAGGGGTGAAACTAGACCAGCCACTCACTGTCAAACAGTATCAGAGACTGTTAGGCCTGATGGCAGCAGCGTCCAACGTCATTCCTCGTGGCCTGTTGTACATGAGACCTTTACAGTGGTGGCTCAAGACCAAGGGTTTTTCCCCGAGGGGAAATCCCTTTCGCGTGATCAAGGTAACGCGGCGATGCCTCCGCGCCTTAGTCATGTGGAAGGACCCTCGGTTTCTAGCCCAAGGCCCGTTACTGGGGGCACCGTGCCAGCGGGTCACTCTGACCACGGATGCCTCCCTTACGGGTTGGGGGGCGACCATGAGTGGTCGCTCGGCCCAGGGCCTATGGCAGGACGCTCATCGTGCGTTGCACATAAATTGCCTGGAAATGCTTGCTGTGTTCCAGGCTCTGAGACATTTCCTGCCGTATCTCAGGGGCCATCATGTTCTAGTTCGCACAGACAACACATCGGTGGTCTCCTATATAAATCACCAGGGGGGTTTGAGGTCTCGCCCTTTGTACAAGCTGACTCGTCAAATCCTCCTGTGGGCCCTGGGGAAATTGCTCTCAATCAGGGCAATCTACATCCCAGGGCGCCTGAATACGGAAGCAGACATCCTGTCGAGGCAGGGGCCGAGGCCCGGGGAGTGGAGACTCCACACCGAGGTGGTGGAGCTCCTCTGGCAAGAATTTGGCAGAGCAGAAGTAGACCTGTTCGCCACTCAAGACAACACTCATTGTCGTCTATGGTTTGCTCTAACTCCTCCAGCTCCCTTGGGACTGGACGCCATGGTACAGGAGTGGCCGAGGCTGCCCCTGTACGCTTTCCCCCCGATCGCTCTGCTTCCGGGAGTTCTAGAGAGAGTTCGTCGGGACGGGGCCCATCTGCTCCTAGTGGCTCCGTTCTGGCCAGCCCGGGTTTGGTTCTCGGACATTGTGTCGCTCCTCAACGGCTCTCCCCTGGAGATTCCGTGCAGGAGGGACCTACTCTCTCAGTCGGGCGGTGCCTTCCTGCACCCACGCCCAGAGCTGTGGAATCTGTGGGCTTGGCCTCTGAGGGGGCCCAGCTCCTAAGCTCCGGTCTCTCAACCGAGGTTGTGGAGACCATCCTACACTCTAGAGCTCCCTCCACGAGGAAACTGTACGAATTGAAATGGAGACTCTTCACCTTATGGTGTAGAGATCGCCTGTGGGATCCAGTAAACTGCCCTGCGAGCGCGGTGCTGGAGTTCCTGCAGGAGAAATTCTCCGCTGGGTTAGCTCCCTCCACTTTGAAGGTGTACGTGGCGGCCTTAGCAGCTTACCACTCTCCTTTCGATGGTGTTACCCTCGGGCGACACCCCCTAGTTACTCGTTTCCTCCGTGGCACTATCAGACTGAGGCCCGCAGTACGCACCAGGGTGCCGGCCTGGGACTTAGCTATTGTCCTTCAGGGCCTTTCTCAGGCTCCCTTCGAGCCCATTGAAGAAATTTCTGAGAAACTCCTCACCTTAAAGACCATCTTGTTGCTGGCTATCTCTTCCTTAAAAAGAATAGGGGACTTACAAGCCCTCTCTGTGGCACCCTCGTGCTTGGAATTTGCTCCCGGTATGGCTAAAGCTTTTCTGCACCCCAGACCGGGGTACGTTCCTAAGGTTCCCACTAATACTGTGAGACCCATAGTACTTATGGCCTTTTGTCCACCTCCCTTTCTGACGTCTGACCAGGAAAGATCTAATCTGCTTTGCCCTGTTCGCGCACTAGACGCTTATGTCCACAGAGCTGCCCTGTGGAGAAAATCGGAACAGTTGTTTGTGTGTTACGGTCCACCCTCGAGAGGGGGTCCGGTTTCTAAGCAGAGGATGAGCAAGTGGATAGTTGAGGCTATTTCACTTGCTTATGAGGTGGTCGGGCAGCCTTTCCCTTTGGCTGTCCGGGCACACTCGACTAGGGGTATGGCTGCCTCTCGGGCATTCCTAGCAGGGGCTTCCCTGCAAGACATTTGTGAGGCGGCGGGGTGGTCCTCGCCGCTCACTTTCGTGAGGTTCTACGAACTTGACATTACTCCAGGGGCTCGGGTGCTCGCCTTTTAGACAATGCACAGGCGGGCATCCGGCTCCTATGGGGACGTGGGTATTCTCGTTCCCAAAGCGGTGACGCAGCTCGAGTTCCCTCGAAAGGGAACGTCTCGGTTACGACTGTAACCTTAGTTCCCCGAGTAGGGAACGAGACGCTGCGTCACCCTGCCATACTCCCCGCATGCCCGCAAAAGCGTCTTGCTTCACTCTACCACAGAAGCTAGCGGCGTTTGTCTGCCGGTATGCTTTATACCTTCCGGGTCGATGACGTCACCCGCCTATGACGTTCCGTCTCTCCATTGGACTGATTACACATGTGCTTCACGACGCAATCACGCAGAGGCGTTCCCAAAGCGGTGACGCAGCGTCTCGTTCCCTACTCGGGGAACTAAGGTTACAGTCGTAACCGAGACGTTTTCACTGCAGAATATTGTGTGATATTTTGAATTATTTTTCCGGGCCCAGTAATTCAATGAGTGACACGGTGAGAAAATGTATGTCTGTTGTTGAATTAATATTGCTTGTGTTCAAGAACTAAAGTTTGTTGTATTTGTTTTTTTTTGTTTTTTTTTTCGTAATTTTGTTAAAATATTAGTGTTTTATGTGTATGAAGTGGAAAAGGGTTTTATTTTATTTTTGAATTTGGAATCCACATGATAATTTTTATGTCTGTTTTTCTCCTGTGTTTGACTATTTTATTTTTTCTGCAAAAATAATTATTTTATATTAATCTGATTGTTTAAATGTAATTATTCGCTGATTTATTTCGGTGCCACTCATCTTACAACAATGATAATTATTAAAAGCTCTCTTCCACCCTCAATACCCACGACTGAGGTGCCCTGAGCAAGGCACCTAACCACCCGGGGAGCGATTGGCCCACTGCTCTGGGTGTGTGTCCACGGTTTGTAATGTGCATCTTCACTACTCACTGCTTTTTGTATGGGTTAAATGCAGAGTACAAATTTCTATTATGGGGTACCGTACTTGGCCTTCAAGTCACGTCACTTTCACTTTCGTCACTTTCACTTAAAAGGGTAAATGTTCCTGGGCCTGGAATTTTTTTTTTTTTTTTGAGATATGATATAATGTACTGAACTGAATTTTAAACCATATCTTGTTGTTCTTTGTCCAATTTAATATACATAAAAGACTGATTAGGCATTGTTCCTATATTATATGCTCTTGATAAGTATGAATTTAATTTATTAACTTTTTTACCCCTGGCGCCCAAAGCCAACCCTTTATGGCTAAATACCATCACAAAAACGTGCAACATGAACATTTTGATAAACATGTCCTATTGTGTTTAACAGTAGACATAAAGTCAAATGAGTTTAAACAACTTATCCATTGAAAAATGTGCTTCAATATTAATCACTATAGCCAATATGCTCCACTGTTCTTTTAAATATCTAATGTATATCAAAAAAGAACATTTACCTTATACACTAGAGGACTGCTCTGTGTGTGCGTTTGAAATGGCCTCCAGCGGAACATAAAAACATATAACATGTACACATGAATTATCGCTCACTGGAGGAAAATCTAGTGTGTGTGTGTGTGTGTGATTTAATACAATCTTCTCAGGGTGTGTTTTAGTCCACTGTCTGTTCCTAATAGCCCCTCGACCTGCTGAAGTATCGATTTCTCACTGGTGTAAATTGACAGAAGTTCATAGTCTTCTCTCGCGTTTGTGTTTAGAGTAAGTGGGGCAGAATGAACCACAGACCGTGTAAAAATTCTCCTGCGGGTAAAAATTCATTATGAATGTCATGGGTTGCCACAACAAGCAATTCCATTGTAGGGTTCAGACTTGTGCTGCGAGGTCATTGGATCATTCATCTCTGATGGAGTGGTTCAGGTTCAAGCCAAATGGGTTATTTTGAAAGTGGTGAATGTTTGGATGCATGTGAGAGAGAATCTCTTACTACCTGTTAGGATTAGGTTTAGAGACTAGAGATGAGACTGAGAGGAAGCCCTCGATATGTTTTCCACATTCCTTTTTTTGCAGCTGTGCCAATTAGCTCATTGGTGTTTTAGGAAAAAGGATCTGAGACAAAGGTGATTAATTGCATGTTATTCTAGCTCTCGTTTCATGGTAAAATGTGTATCAGACTAAAAGATGTGCTTCAATGCTGGGTCAGAAATGACATTTTCTATAAAGGGGCAAGTATGGAAGCTTGCATGGATGGAATAAAAAAGGTAATTGTGATTTATCTTGCAATGCTGATTTTTTTAAAAACTGAACACTTCTCCAGAGAGGAATCCTTTTATCTTTAATATTTAAAAATGTGTGTGTGCTGCTGCGCAACCCTGTGTGTGTAATAAGCAGAGTTTATGCACACTGTGCACCCGCCACAAAAAATACTGCGCTATTGACTTTAGACCAGGTTTTTGTTGGTCAATGGCGCAGTCATTTTCAGTTGCCTCAAAATAGCAACGTGCCAACAATGCACCTGAACACACCTCATTTTCAGACCAGCACGGCCATGGGTGAAAAGATGGTCGCGAGTGCATTTGCTATTTAAACAATGTGGCATTGGACGTGAAAATGATAACTGCGTCTGGCTAAAACTAGCTGAGCTGGTGCCCCCTCAGACCCAAAGTTTCCAGATCTCCAGCTTGGGGTGCCTGGCGTCGCATTGCGCCAGGTTTATGGTAGGGCCTATAATGTATATAGTCTACATATTGTTGATAATTGCTCTTGATATTGTAATAATGATTATTAATGTTGATTAATAGAATGCATGAAAAAATAATAATAATACAAATTATTATTGCTTTTTAGGCATTACAAAATCAAGACTTCACATTGGTTATTTTAGTAGTACAAAACAGTTATTCAAACAGTTATTTGAAGTCAACAAAGAATGTTCCCCAACACTTCCAGCGGTGATTAATTTAAAAGCCTCTGATCTGGTCATTCATGTGCTCAACATAAATATGTGTGATTGGTTATAATGCTCAACACTGCAACATGAGCAGGTCGAAATGTAATGCCACAGTTGACCCTTTTCATTCATTTTCACATTTCACTTTAATCATGACAGTGTAATTTAGTTAATTTAGTAATTTAGCACCATTTGATTGAATTTGGGGGGCATTTTGTTTTTTTTTACTGGCATTTTTGTCCCTAGCCTCCATTATTTTCCGACCCTGCTTTAGCGTCAGATTTACTTTAGCAAATTGTAAAAACGTCAGCTTAGCCATTGAGTCCATTTGAGGCTGTTTACAGCTCTGATTTTGAGCTTCGACTGAAGTTTGAATCAGATTTTCCTGTTTCATAAAAGAGGCATTAGATCATTGCCTGCAAACGAAGCTGAGGTTTGAGCCAAACTTCCAACTAGAAACCCGTCTCACTGTCCGTGTCTGTCTGTCTCTCAGGTGAGGTCGCTGAGGTTTGTCTGGGTCGTCGAGGTCCAGTGCCGCTGTCTCTCTCTCTCCTGTCGTCTGCTCCTCCCTCCATCCCAAGAGTGACACAACAAGTTAGTGGTGTAATAAATCACAGTGCGGCTGGCCGCTCTCATCTTTGATATAATTAATAGGTGCTAAGAGAACGTAACAGCCTGTAATTTGCAGATGCCATTTTGAGGAGGCTGTCAGAAAGCTTCTCCTCTGCCTCGCTGCTTTATTTTTGAGGAAAAAGAGCAGAGCAGTGTTAAAATGGTCAAAGTTAAATATAATTATTTTTACATGTAGATAAATCTGCAAATAAAGAGCTTTTGAAGATAAACAGGAAACTAGATTTTTATGCTTTCTAAAGAAAATGTGAGTGGTGTTTGCATGAGGAAAGCTATACTGTTGCTAAAGTGTTGTTTTTAACGTGGTTGCAAGGTATTACTCAGTAGTTTCCTAGTAGTTTTTAACACATTGCCTTGTTCTAGGTCAGGAGTGCCCAATCCTGCTCCCCGAGGACCTTCCTTCAGAGTTTTGCTTCAGCACACCTGCCTGGATGTTTCCAATGATCCCCAAGAGCTTTATTCGCTGGTTCAGGTATGTTTTATTGGGGCTGGATCTAAACTCTGCAGGACAGTGGCCATCCAGGAACAGGGCTGCAAGTAATACCATTTAAAAAATGGAAGAAAAAAAACATTCTTTAACAATTTATAAATAATGTTTTTGTGTGAACATTATTAATTAGTCTGAATCATTTTGTTCATTTAGACTGATTCGCAAACGCTTCACGAAAACAAGAGGCAAGAATTATCGCACAAACCATATCCAGTCATAAAGCTTTCCCCCATTCATTCTTAATTACCCACCACCAAAGCCACTGCATACTTTAGAGGGTCTGTTAACCCTTAAAGACCATTTTTGGGGCGCCTGACTTGCCTCTACTTTTCTTTGTTTTTCTAGCAGTTAGCATCAAGTGCCATATATCATTTTAAACAGGAGAACCTGAAGTTTCCATCTAGCTCATTTGAGTCCCAATTTTCCATTTATTTAGTCTGAGAATGGATTAAATTAATCTAATTTTAAGAAAAACGACAGCAAAAATGTGGTGTTTCAAACAGAATTTCATGAAGTTTGGATTTTTTCCTTTAGAAAGTGGACTTGGTTGTTTTAGACTTCCAGATGAAATTTTGTCTACATGTAACAATCCCTCAGCAAGTTATAGCCATTTATTATAATCTTGTTCTAGGCGTTTTTGAGTGAAAGCAGGTGTAAATGAACAAACGTTGCAAATAGTCTTCTCAAATACAAATTGAGGAAAATATACTGAGTGAAAATCGTATAAAAATATACTGACTTTTGTGTGCTGTGCTATGTGAGAGAGGGGTGGGACTAATGATCAACAATCGTTTCTGTTTAGCTCAGGGGAACAACCCACATGCGTTTCCTTGAATCAATGCTGCATTTTGATGATGCATCCACGCTCGCTACGGAGCCTCTGAATGATCAATGTGATAGTTTTTCCTCTTTACGGTGCATTTTACAGCATACAGATTGGATTAGCGGTTTAAAAGTTATTAAACATTTTAGAACGATAGTTATTTTTAGCCGCAGCTGGCTGTCTCAGTCTTTAAGGGTTAAAGGGGACATATTATACAAATTTCACTTTTATAAGGTGTTTTAACACAGATGTGTGTCCACAGTGTGTGTAAACAACCAGCCTATAGTGGTAAAAATCCACCCAATACTTTATTTACAATCCCCATCAATCATTATCAATTTCTCATATCGCTGTTTCATATTTCCCCCTACTCCTGCGTAAGAGTAGGGAAACCCGCCCATGACTGTTGATAATTTGCCCTTTTAGCTGTTCTGTTGACAGTCAGAACTCTTCTGACATAAGAGTCTTATCCGAGCCACTGAGGACACCGTGGATGAAATACATTTTTTAAGTAAATGTGCCGAAGAATGTCGATAAAATTTTATATATTCGCGCAAATCATTTTACGCATGATTGCTTCACCAACGAGGGTCAGTACAACGCTGGATTTGTGAAAAAGTTGTTTCTGAAGGATGGTCAAAACCAACGCTTCGTGCTCTAACTTCATATCCAGAACATGTAAGTATGGCGCTTCATATTTTGTGAATGTTTGCAAATTTCCTTTCTGAATGAGCTTTCTAGAATGCTGTACAGCTAATATGGCTACCATAGTCTCTGACTATATTCACAGAGAATAGAGCCATGTTGGTAGTATTATCCCGAAAATGCTCACCGTCTGAAACATAAATGTATCCACTAAACATTCAGAAATGTCCAGGTGCAGTCTAAAAGTTGCAACCTCTTCCTGAGTCTCTCCATCCGTGTCTGACTCTGGTTATTTCTGACATTTAGGCTGAGTGAGATTCACCTCTGTTTTGTTGTTGACGGAGTATCCAAATCTTGTGTAAGGGATTGGCCCTCTTCTGAAAGGGGGGGGCGGGGAGCAGCAGCTCATTTGCATTTAAAGGGACACACACAAAAACAGCGCATTTTTGCTCACACCCAAATAGAGGCAAATTTGCAAGCTATAATAAATTATCTGTGGGGTATTTTGAGCTGAAACTTCATAGACACATTCTGGGGACATCAGAGATTTATAAAAATCTTGTGAAAAGGGGCATACTATGTCCCCTTTAAAACTCAGGCTCAGGCAAGGCAACTGTAACTTGCCTGCTGTAATATGTAAGTTTACCTGAATTCTGCTTTCATCATTTGCAGTGTTTCCAGTTCCATCTTTAGTGGTGGACTTAGAGGGTTTTGCAAAAAAAAAAAGCACACTTAGCTGGTTTTGCAGCAAAAGACAGTTAAATTAGTTAAATACCAATGGATTGTCTATAAAGTTATTTTTGAAAATAAGACATTTCAATTACTGACTAATAACCTTTTCATTGCCATTAAAATGATATGACTGAACCTAAACACAGGAGCCTGATAAAAAAAAGCTAATTTAAAAGAAAGCATGTCTTAGATGTGAACTCTTCAATTGTTAAATTTCACTGGCATCTAAAATGTTGGTGCCATAACCTTATTTATAAGTGATACATGGGTCAAAAACAACAAAAACAATAACAATTTTCTTTCTTTTTTTTTTGTGGTGGTGGTGGAGCCAGTGGAAATTGAAACATTGAATTCAATGTATCTGTTGGGACATCTGTATCGATACCCATCCCTAATATTAAAGTGCATACTTTGCTAATGACCTTGAGAAAATCGATGAGAAGTAAATTTTCTCAGTATGTTTTTAAAGTCATCAAATTTTTCATACATTTTTGGCTGTAATTTAGCATGTTTTTTGACAATATGACATGAGGAAATATGAAGAGGATGTTTCTGCCCATTTTTGCGTTTGCCCTTGTTCTCCTATCTTTCTTAGTTGTGTTTTGGTGGTTGTGTAGGTCCAAGAAATTCACTGAGAACATTAAAATTAAAGCCCTGCAGATTTTAATTATAATCTCAGAGCTGTTGGCCTCGTGTAAAGACCCCGGGCAGAGGTTTAACCCACACACACGTCAACATCCTCACAGAGGACTTTCATAGGTTTAAACACAGACAGGCGGACAGGTTTACAGATTATATTTTTTTATAATTAGAAGAGTAGGAGAGGAAGTGAATATGTGCTTATTAGCACAATTAAAAACAGCAAGATGCACAATCATGGGCTCAGAACAGCATAACCCCGCAGGAAATCACTGCAGATGGGCGGACGCCACAAATACACACTGAACATGGAGGAGTTGGACAATCTGAGTTTAAGTTTTGACTTCTGGGTGTGAAGATACAGTTGAGAAAGAATGGAGCTCTTGATCTCTTAAATCACCATGAAATCAAAATGGACAGAGAGTTTATTTTATTTTATTTTTTTTATGGAATATTGCAGAATATTTTTTGTAATGATGATTTATTTGTGCACATAATTATTTTATTAAAATCATGTGACCTTGCAATCTTTAATCAAAATAACTTTGCCTCCCTCTTGCAGCGACATCTCTTCTCTGATGACGTGTTTATTGCTGTGATGTCACTCACAATTATCCAACTATCCAGTTCCCCATGGGACCCGTCCTACATTTGTTCTTGTACCAGAAGCCGTTTAACTTGGATATACAGTACGTCACAATAGGGAAGAAAAGATTAGCACTACTTACGTTTTACGCCGACTTTAAGACCTTTCAGAAATCAAAATCTCATAATCCAAAAAGAGCAAGTACTGATACTAAACTGTAAAAGAATCTCGTTCTGAACTTTCTGATGTCAGACCAGGGGCGTTTCCTCCGAGGAGGCAAAGGAGACAGTGCCTCCCCCAAAAAATTCGATGAGAAAATAAAACATTAGAAAAATAAAATTACGCAAATATGACAAAGTGTTACATTAACGTGTATAAATCACTAAAATATATCTAAAGTTACATTGTCCAACAGCAACACCGAATACACAAATATTTGAGATGACCAATCAAATCAAAGTAGGTGGGCTTTATGTTCACAGAAGCTGCTTAACCCGAATTTTAGTGCAGCTCGATGCTTCATTTAACAGTCAGTGCGAGATAAGATGTAAGAAGTAGATAAACTAAACAAAAATAACCAGGCAAACAAATAAATTTTTGACTAATTTCACCATTTTTAATTGAATTAAACATGATTCATGTAATGTTATATAGTTCTGTCAATGCGAAGGGGACAAGAAACATTAACAAACCAGGCATAAGATAAATAATGAATGTGTACATATTTCGAATGAATTTAATAACCTTAGCCTTGAGTAAATTAACCCGTCTAAGAAAATGGTTAATAAAAAAGGCTAAATATCAGTTGACCCTATGTTTACTTTCTTCACTGACACAGACGAAAATGAAAAGACTATCAGTCAAAGCTTTAGGAGGGAAAGAGAATCAAGAGACGGGGCAAGAATAAAAAGAGTGATGGAGATGAGGAGAGAGAGCAGGTATTGACAAATAATCTACTGCCCACTAAAATGGTTTTAAAGCTATTTCTTATCCATTCTTTTTTTTGCCTTCTTGAAATGTACATATGTACACTCACCTAAAGGATTATTAGGAACACCTGTTCAATTTCTCATTAATGCAATTATCTAATCAACCAATCACATGGCAGTTGCTTCAATGCATTTAGGGGTGTGGTCCTGGTCAAGACAATCTCCTGAACTCCAAACTGAATGTCAGAATGGGAAAGAAAGGTGATTTAAGCAATTTTTTGACTGAAATAACCACTCGTTACAACCGAGGTATGCAGCAAAGCATTTGTGAAGCCACAACACGCACAACCTTGAGGCGGATGGGCTACAACAGCAGAAGACCCCACCGGGTACCACTCATCTCCACTACAAATAGGAAAAAGAGGCTACAATTTGCACGAGCTCACCAAAATTGGACAGTTGAAGACTGGAAAAATGTTGCCTGGTCTGATGAGTCTCGATTTCTGTTGAGACATTCAGATGGTAGAGTCAGAATTTGGCGTAAACAGAATGAGAACATGGATCCATCATACCTTGTTAACACTGTGCAGGCTGGTGGTGGTGGTGTAATGGTGTGGGGGATGTTTTCTTGGCACACTTTAGGCCCCTTAGTGCCAATTGGGCATCGTTTAAATGCCACGGCCTACCTGAGCATTGTTTCTGACCATGTCCATCCCTTTATGACCACAATGTACCCATCCTCTGATGGCTACTTCCAGCAGGATAATGCACCATGTCACAAAGCTCGAATCATTTCAAATTGGTTTCTTGAACATGACAATGAGTTCACTGTACTAAAATGGTCACAGTCACCAGATCTCAACCCAATAGAGCATCTTTGGGATGTGGTGGAACGGGAGCTTCGTGCCCTGGATGTGCATCCCACAAATCTCCATCAACTGCAAGATGCTATCCTATCAATATGGGCCAACATTTCTAAAGAATGCTTTCAGCAGCTTGTTGAATCAATGCCACGTAGAATTAAGGCAGTTCTGAAGGCGAAAGGGGGTCAAACACAGTATTAGTATGGTGTTCCTAATAATCCTTTAGGTGAGTGTAGATCAGAGAAATCAAAATGTTCTCGGGGGAGCATGCCCCCAAACCCCTATGTCTAGCTCAAATTTGGGACCTCTGTAATTATAAAACCCTGCCTATGGTCCTGGACTCTCTTGCCTTCCATGAGCTCATTGAGTTTTAACAGAGTCCCTAAAGTGTGCAGTGGGTTTGGTGGGGGGGTCGTTGAGAATTAATGGGGGGACGTCATGTGAGAGGAGGCAAAGCAGCCCTGTGCAGACTAAAATGCAGACTAAAGTCCTCCTGTAGTCAATCATTTTATTTATTTTAATTTTTCCTGTGAAAAAAAATTGTATGCCTTAAAATAGCTTGAATGTAACTCTACACCCTTACTTCATTTAGTATGTGAGGAACCATGAATATGCAAATTAGCCCTGCCTCCACTCACTCACACCAGCTCAGAGATCCACTCAGCCAACTTTACTGTAGTAAACGCTGCACAATGGTATCGCTCTTTACAACGTCGGACACATAACGGTAATTATTATGATTAGCCTTTTGTTTGACTATGTTATCAAACAGCTAATAATGTGTTACATAAACCATGTTCCTGTTGCTGTTCGCCATCTCAGTCTACCTTCTAAAAATCAGAATCCTTAGTAACGCTGTAACAGTTCAAGGATGGATTTACTGTTACTGTAGTTCTTTTCCTAAACACTAGGGGGCAATGTCCTCAAGCATGAGGGTTAGGTCACCAATATAAGGAGAGAGCAACTAAAATTAAGGAAGGCTGTTTTCATCCTTTGTTAGGCCCGTGATGGGAAAATGTGTTTCTTTCTACTGATCATCGGGGCCCTATGTTTAAATTAAGTATGTATCAAACGAGGTCTTAAGTCTAGTCGCTCTATCGAAACTATTTGTAATAAGTTCAACCGCTTAATGCGTGTGGGAAATGCCACTGGATTATTTCGTCTGGATTTGCCTTGTCTGGAACTGTGTAAACCTGCGGATTATATACTAACTATCTGTGGATTGTTCATTGACTGAGTCATCGAGCTGGTTGCCGGTTTTGGAGCGCTGGGGACAATTTGATTGGCAACAGCCAAACAACACTGGAAACCCAGGTTTCTTTGTAGCACTTCATTGACTGCTTTGAATTAACTTTTTTGTACATATTATGGTTAGGGGTGAAAATTTTTGTTTATGTGTGAAGGTGGCTTGTTTGTACTCACTGTGAAACTTTAAATATATGGGTATCAAAAGCTCAATGGATTGTATGCCACATTTTCATTGTGTCTTTCTTTAAACTGCGATTTAGGAAAGTTTATTACACAAAATGGTGCCCGAACAGGGACAATCCAAATTATGTAGAGTAAAAGCTGTGGGTACTTATTTGAGAAGTAACTAGTGTCTATGACAATTTTAATTGCGTTTTTAACCCTACCAATCAATTGAAGTTCATACTTCCTTATAACGTTTCTAAATGGCGAATGACCCTGCCGAGACCGGGAGTATCCCATAGATCCTAATTATAATTCAGATGCATTTACGGTGCGTAGAGAACCTGTACAAAACCTGATTCAGTCATTCAGCAGTCTTTATCTGGAGCCTGAGCAGGTGGCTGAGGAGGCTGATGAGGCTAATGGCGAGTTCACACTGCCCGATTTTATCCCCGATTTTGACTCACCGACAGGTTTGGCGAAATCACAGACAAATGCCCGAATCATAGGCAAATCGGTGCTCGTGCACGTAAGTGACAATCACGCAGTGTAAATTATCAAAGACGCGATCAGAGAGACTCGCCGACGCCCGTGAGATATTTGGCATGCTAAATATCTGGACCTGTCGGCAATTCATAATCATGCTGTGTGAAATGTGTTCTGACTGAAAATGACATCGGCGATGACCGACAGCCAATGAGAGATACAGGCCAGCGGGAAATTCAGGGAGGATCTGATACAGGGAGGATACTGACCAGTATATTAGTATTCTATTAGCTATATTTACAATTATATCAAACAGAAACAAAGCACAAACATTTGCTTGACCAGCCGCAACCGGAGCACATTGCAAAATTATTTATTTACCTCAAACTCTCCTTGCAGAACACAATCCTTGCTCCCTGTGTCTCCCCAACTATTTTCTCCTCCATAATCTTTTTCCGTAGTTTGGATGGAAAAGACCCTATTGCCTATCTAGAGAAATGCAAAGAGTATCTCACCATCCAACCTTTAAGTAATGCAGAGATTTTGTCTATGTTACTGTCTGTTCTTACCCATACAGCCAAAGACTGGTGGGTAGCTGAGAAGTCGTGGAGACAATTTAAAATTTGAAGTCTTTCTTTAGTCATTTTTACCTGAAGACCACAAGGTGGAAGCAGAGAGAAGGATTAGGGAAAAAAAGCAGGCAGTGGATGAGGACATTCGTTTTTTTTTTTTACCAATATAGAGCTCTATGTCTGAGATTGAAGCCCGCCATGACAGAGTGCGAGATACTTTAAGCTATACTGAGGAACTGCAATCCATGCATTGCCAACATTCTAAGAGGAATGGTATCCATGATAGAGGAGCTAGTTCGTGTAGGCACGCTGGTGGAACGAGATTTGAATGGAGAGGGTTTTTTGGAGGCAAAGACAAGCAGAGCAAGCAACATCACGTGGAGGAGGAAAACCAGGTGGGGGACGTTCCAACAGCCATAACATTGCTGTATATACAGAGGTTCACCAACCCCCCCATGACAACTCTGACGTTGCCTTTGAGTATTCGTAACCATCATCTGGAAGCAATTATTGATACTGGGAGCACTTTGATCCAGAAGTCTCTCTGGGATCAGATCAACCAGGAAGGGGAGTTTTTGCAGTCCAGCAAGGGCCAAACCTTTTCTCTTGCCAATGGCCACGTACAGCACACATTCGGTAAAGTTTCTCTACAATGTGTAGTGCACAACCAAGTTTATCCGTTCAGAGTATTTGTGATGAGGAATCATGATTTGACCTTTCCTCTCATTATCGGACTTGAGTTTCTGACTATTTCTGGCATGAAGTTGGATTTTGTTGCTGCATCCTATGTATTCCCTGAAGAGGAGTCGTCACTTTATTTTAGTGCTCCTATAGAAGAAGGATGGGAGTATGCGCTTTTGTGTTGACTATAGAGCTCTGAACACCAAGACTCTTGATGGCTTTCCAATGCCGCAAGTGCATGACATCCTTACTTCTCTCTATGGAGCTACAGTGTTTAGTACACTGGATTTTAGGAGTGGCTACTGGCAGGTATGCATGGAAGAGGCCAGCATGGCTAAAACTGCATTTGTCACCAAAACTGCCCAATATTCTTACGCCTGAAAAATGCTGCAGCAACTTTCCAACGATCGATGAATTCCATCCTGCGGAGGTTCATTGGCAAGTTTTGCTTTGTCTATATTGACGACATTGTGATATATTCTACCAATGTTCAGGAACATTATGGACATCTTCGTCAACTGTTTGCTGAGTTGGAGGCGGCAGGTTTGACGTTGAACATGAAAAAGTGTAATTTTCTTCAAAAATCTCTTTCTTTTCTTGGACATGTTGTCTCAGAAGGGGGAGTGAGAACTGAACCCTCCAAGGTGGAAGCCATACAAAACTTCCCCATTCCCAAAAAGGTGAAGGAAATTCAACGTTTTCTTGGATTAACAGGCTGGTACCATCGCTTTATTCCCCATTTCTCAGAGCAGGCAGCATATCTCCACAATCTAAAGAAGAAAGGGGCTAGGTGGGAATGGTCTACAGAGTGTCAGCAAGCATTTGAAACCTTGAAAGAAGCTCTTCAGAAGGCCCCTGTATTGCAACCCCCTGATTTCCGTTGTAACTTTCGAGTACAGACTGATGCTAGTAATATCGGGTTCTGGACTGTTCTTACTCAAGAGTCAGAGCAGGGAGAATGCGTTGTTGCATATGCTTTAAGACTTCTGGAAGGAGCTGAAAAGGCATATTCTACAGCAGAGAAGGAATGCTTGGCAGTTGTGTGGGCTGTGGAGAAATGGCGTGAATACCTAGAAGGCCAGCGTTTTGAGGTGCTGACCGATCATTCCGCTCTTACCTGGGTTTTCAACCAACCCTGACCTTTATCCCATCTTACGAGATGGGTGATAAGGCTGCAGAGCTTTGAGTTCACAGTGAAGTACCAGAAAGTTCAATGTAACCTAGTCCTGGATACATTGTCATGGGGGTTGGAGGAGGAAGTCCAAGGGACTATAGCCCTTTCACAGGCAACCAGTGTGCCATATGATTTGCCGGTAGAGCTGGGAGGATATCGGTAGAGAACAGAAGGAAGATGTTACGCTTCAACCTTTGTGGGATGAGGCAAAAGATGGTAACACAAGTTCCCACCGTGTGCATTATGTTATCCAGAATGGTTATCTCTTCAGAAGTACCACTGACAAGAATGGGGGTCAGAGTTTACAAGTTTTCATGCCAACTGAACTCCGTGAACAATGTCTGCAGTACGCACATGCCAATCCATTAAGTGGTCATCTTGGGCATATGAAGACATTACGGAGATTACTAGAGGTAACATATTGGGCCGCGATTTGAAAAGATGTCTGGAGGATGTGTAAGGAATGCCAAATATGCCAACAATATAAACCCTGCATCTCCAAACTGGCAGGGTGTCTCCAGTCCACACCAGTGGTCGAACCAGGGTATATGCTGGGGGTTGACTTGATGGGCCCTAAAAAAAGAGCATGAATGAGTACCTACTGGTGGTAGTGGACTATTGTAGCAAGTGGGTAGAACTGTTCGCGATGAGATCTGCGAAGACCCCTCTAGTATCTAATATTTTAATCAAAGACAGTAGGTGGGGAACACCAGTGTATCAGACAGAGGACCACAGTTCACTTCCCAACTGCTAAATGAGACCTGTGAGCAGTGGGGAGAGGTACATAAACTTACCACCGCCTACCATCCCCAGACAGATCTTACCGAACATGTCAATAGAGTTCTCAAGACGATGATAGCCTGCTATGTCCATGATAATCACCGACAGTGGGACCATTTCGCTATGCCATAAATTCCGCCTGGCAGGAGAGCACAGGTCATACTCCAGCGGAGATTGCCTTAAGGGAAATTGAAACCTGAACGCCTGGTACATAAGCCTCCAAACCCTGATCAGTTAGCATATAGTTTGCTCGAGCGGCAGAAAGCAATGCTTAAAGGAGTAAAGGAGAATGTAAACAGAGCTCAAGACCGACAGGCCCAACAGATCCGAAGAAGATCAGTACAATACCAGCCAGGAGGTCTAGTCTGGATACTCACTCATCATGAAAAATTTAAACCTTTCTTTCCAGCCTTCTTCTAAAGGGGAGGGTGTGTAACAGTTCAAGGATATACTGTTACTGTAGTTATGTTCCTAAACACTAGGGGGCAATGTCCTCAAGCATGAGGGTGAGGTCACCAATATAAGGAGAGAGCAAGTAAAGTTAAGGAAGGGTGGTAATACGAAATCAGGATGGTTGAGCTATAGCTCACTGTTTTCATCCTTTGTTAAGCCCGTGATGGGAAAATGTGTTTCTTTCTACTGATCATCGGAGCCCTAGGTTTAAATTAAGTATGTATCAAACAAGGTCTTGAGTCTAGTTGCTCTATCGGACTATTTGTAATAAGTTAAACCGCTTAATGCGTGTGGGAAATGCCACTGGATTATTTCGTCTGGATTTGCCTTGCCTGGAACTGTGTACACCTGCAGAGTATATACTAACTATCTGTGGATTATTCATTGACTGAATCATCGTGCCGGTTGCCAGTTTTGGAGTGCTGGAAACCCAGGTTTCTTTGTAGCACTTCATTGACTGCTTTGAATTATTTTTTTGTACATATTATGGTTAGGGGAGAAAACATTTGTTTGTGTGTGAAGGTGGCTTGTTTGTACTCACTATGACACTTTAAATATATGGGTATCAAAAGCTTAATGGATTGTATCCTACATTTTCATTGTGTCTTTCCTTTAAACTGTGATTTAGGAAAGTTTATTACAACACTCTGAACAACTTAGAATGTCAGTGGAGAAAGGCATATAGTTTATCATAACATCATAATTTACATCATATACATAATTCACCCACTATATAGCTAAATATACACAATTTTTCATATCAACAGAAAAATATACCGGAGTAACCTGGCTTCTTTTGAGATTCTAAAGCCAGCCAGCACGTTAACGTGATTGGTTACAAGGTAGTTTGTGATTTCAGAAACATCAGCGATTTCAATCCATGTTTTTGAGACTCACTGTCTGGTTCATTGCAGTTTTAAGGAGAAAATACCCAGCAATGGTGTTGACTTATGAATGTGTACATGTTTTTTCTGAAAGCATATTAAAAACACCACATAGACATAAACAACATTAAAAAACTTGATTTTCGCCACAGGCGATCTTTAAAAAAGAGAGAGCAGATTAAATCTAGACTGAAGTGCTGTTCATTTCACATTAGGGAAAAATATTGTTAAAGTTACTATTAAATTTTTTTTAAATAAATATGAAGAAATATTACTACTGTAATATTAAACTGTAAAATAAAAAAAGTAAATAAAAATAATGCAATGGTTTTATTTTACATTGCAACTATATTTGCAAATATAATACAATATTTATTGCTGTCTTAAATGGTCATGAGATGAGAAATCTAATTTGTCTTGATCTTTTGACAAATAAGAGGTCTTTGTACCATTAAAACATCCTGTTCATAGCTTAAAACATCCTCCTCATTATAAACAAAGCATTTATTTAATCAAGCTCCAAAAATAGCTCATTTTGATATTGCAGGATCTGTGATGTCACAACGGGGCAAATATATTTGGATATGACTGCCTCCAGAGCAAGACATCAACTAATAGTTATACATCACACCAAAGGCCCGCCCACTGGCATTTAGTTGCTTTTGCCTACACTGGATGTGAGAGTTGTTTCAAAAGCAAATAGAACGATTATACTTAGACTGTGTTGGGAAGGTTACTTTGGAAATGTAATAGGTTACAGATTTCAAGTTACCCTATATAAAATGTAAAAAGCAGATTAACTATTTCAATTACTTTATTAAAGTAATATAATTGATTGCATTTGATTACTTTTTGATTAATTTTCTAAATTTCAGCACTGAAACGCTTTTTTATCACTTGCCATGGTGGCAACTCTCAGACAGGTTGTAGCCTAAAGCTTTCAGCAGCAATGTGGATTGATGTAATTGGCAGACATGGTGCTCTGCAAATTCAAACAAGAGAATCAATCAAAAGCATCAGAAGGCATCATGCATATCAAAAACATGCAAAGCAACAAATTAATATTATTCAACATATCTGCCACGATCCCAGTTCTGTCTTTTGTTTTGTATGGACTTTTATGTTGAAGTACCTTTTCTGTGTTCACTGTTTCCATGTTCTCTTCCTGTTTGGTTTCTGTCTCTCCTCATTGTCATATTAGTTGTTATAGTTACCATTATTGAACACACCTGCAGTTAAAGGAACACGCCGACGTTTTGGGACTTTAGCTTATTCACTGTATCCCCCAGAGTTAGATAAGTCCATACATACCATTTTTATCTCCGTGCATGCCATAACGCTGTCTGACGCACCCACCACTAGCTGGAGCCGTTTACCTCCAGTCTTTGTGCTAAGCTAGGCTAGCGGTGGGTTATGGCACGCACGGAGATAAAAATGGTATGTATGGACTTATCTAACTCTGTGGGATACGGTGAATAAGCTAAAGTCCCAAAAAGTCGGCGTGTGCCTTTAATTTTTTTCTCATTGCTCTGTGTATTTAAGGTCTTGGTTTTCAATCATGTTTTGTTAGTCATTGGATGTATTTGTGTATGCTGTTTTCTGTGGTGGATCGTGTTCGTGTTCTAGGTCAGATGTTCTTGTATTTTTATGTGGAGTCTTGTAATTAAAAGCGTGCATGCAAGTGGATTCTCTCTCAGCCTCTTCAGTCGACTAACCCATTATGAATCCAGCCGCACGGATCATGCGCCTCCGTCAGGGGAAACGGACGATAGAGGATTATACCATGGAGTTTATTGAACTGGCACACTTAACTTCAATGGACACCTCATGTATGCCTCATGATATTTTTTCGAGGGGGATTATCTGAGACACTCAGTTTGCTCATGCTCTTGCATGAGGCTCATTGGACTTTAGAACATTATATTGACTTTGCGTTGCAACTTAGTGGCTTTGCATTTACTGTGGGTGTCGTGGAGGAGGAAGTTGTTCCTATATCTTCTGTACTCCCAGAGATGGCTCCAGCCACCGACCAGCGTCCAGCGTCAAGAGATGGCTCCAGCCACCGACCAGCATCCAGAGATGGCTCCAGCCACCGACCAGAGTTCAAAGAGGGCTCCGTCTCCTTCCTTTCCCGAGTCCAGAGAGGGCTTCATCTCCTACTTTCCCGAGTCCAGAGAGGGCTCCATCTCCTTCCATCCCAAGTCCAGAGAGGACTCCACCTCCGTGGTCCCCTGAGCTGCCCACGCTCCACGGCCCAGGTCTGCCTCCGCTCCACCTCCCTCCTGGACTTTTTAGGAGCATCTGGAAGCCGCCCCTTTGAGGAGGGGTTATGTCACAATCCCAGTTCTGTGTCTTTTGTTTTGTATGGACTCTTGGTTTTAATAAATGGAACATAAATTGCACTGTTAATGTAAAAATACAATTTACAATTTAGTTTTTTAATGTAAAGTCATGTTTATTTAACCAGGGAAATGTGACAACATTAAGTGTAACTGCATGGGACATTAATTTACATTTGATTGAAAAAAAAAGAAAAAAAAAGGACTTTGCCTCGTCATTTCAGAACACCACTGATGATACACACACACACACGTCATGTTCACTATCTTTGTGGGGACTCTCAAAAGACGTAAGGATTTTTATACTGAACATACGGTATTCTATCCGGTAACACTTTATTTTAGGGTTCAATTCTCGCTATTAACTAGTTGCTTATTAGCATGCATATTACTAGGATATTGGCTTTTTATTAGTACTTGTAAAGCACATATTAATGCCTTATTCTGCATGGTGTTATTCTACATCCCTTAATCCTACCCAATACCTAAATTTAAACACTACAAAAACTCCCTTGCTTATGTACCCGCTGAGAACAGCTTTAGCTCGGCCAGTCCTTCAGGAATTTGCTGCTGGCTCTTATGTAGATAGTGGTTAATAAAGAGGTATAATTCATTTTGGGTACATCAAACAGGCAATCTTTAGTCTTATTAATCTATTACTTCCAGAGCAAATCGATTTGGCCAAGGACAAAATTAAGTTTCATAACTGAAGTGACAATGACCTTCTTGTCACTTAGAGGTGTTTGTAGGGTTGTTTCTGATGTGTGTGGCTCCAAACAAGATGCTTCCAGGCCAGTACTGCATTTATAAAATGTATTTGTCACTGTTCCGATGATCATTGTAATCCCCTCCAGTTTGCATGCCCTAGCACACTCAAAAAAAAATTTTGCTTCCCGCATTACACCTTAGACTTAACTTACTCTCTGGCTATCTTTATACCTATTAAACCCTCAATCCACCTAGTGTCCAACAGTGGAACTACAACAGATTATTAATAGAACATAATGGCTCTTACAAAACTTTATATTTTTATTTAACTGAAATCCTGTACTAACTAGAGCTACTGAACTGTTTGCTTTGTTTATTTCATATTGTACAAACTTCTTATATTTTTATAATGGCTAACATTGTTTAATTATATATTATTTTTCAATAAATAATATTTTATATAAATAACATGCTGTTTTCATATTGAGAAAGGGTCCGTTAAGCCTCATTGCTGACTGCGCGTGCTTCTTGCCAAACAGACAAGGCGTTTATAATTGATGCGCTCTCCGTTGTACTATTCTTTGAAACAACAGGGGGCGACTCTGAGTAATTGTCCTCTATAGCCGAAAGTATACTTCGGTTTTTTATTTGTACGTGAGCGTATGTGCACAGTCGAACGCACATCATTGCAAAGTATACTTCTTTTGACTTGTACGTGTACACAGGTGTTCGATGCATGTACAGTTTTGAACAATCTCTCGCCATGAGTTAAAACCCATGTAAACACTGCAAAAAAATTAAATGCGCATGTACATCGCGAGGCTCAGGGTCTCTCCAGATTCTGCAATGTTGCGGTATATTTCTTGCTCATTTCGGGTCTGTTCGTGCAGAACAGTTGTGCCTTTACATCGTACACCCGATGTGAGCTTTTGGATATTGGTTTGCGAATTTCCGACAGTTTTATGGACAACCTTCGACTCCTTCCTGAGATCACCAGAACACCCTAAGGTTATGCACTCTACCCGGCCAGGCGGAAGTGCTCGCAGGCGGCGTCGAGATCGTAAACAAAGGCGGGGGAAGCGCGGAGGACTAAGAGCTAAGCTAAAGCTAACACCACTAACACTCTCTTTACCCAGCATTTTCCTTTTCCGGTCGCTGGTGAACAAAATGGAGGAGATTCAACTCAGTATCACATACAGCAAGAGATTTTCGAACTGTAACGTCTTAATATTCACGGAAACATGGTTAAACAGCGGAATACCGGACAACGCTATTGAGCTAGCGGGACGCCACACATTCCGGGCAGATTAGATGGCTCCGGTAAGACCAGAGGTGGTGGATTGTGCATTTACATTAACAAAGCTTGGTGCACAAACTCTGCTATTGTTGGGAGACATTGTTCAGCTAACCTAGAGTTTCTCATGGTTAAATGTAGACCGTTTTATCTACCGTGGGAGTTCACTTCCACCATTATAACTGCAGCCTATATTCCCCCGGATGCTGATGCTAAGCTTGCTATGAAAGAACTTCACGCAGCCATCAGTAAACAACAGACTGTTCACCCGGAAGCTGCGTTTATTGCTGCTGGTAATTTTAATCATTCAAACTTAAAGTCAGTGCTACCGAAATTTCACCAGCATGTTTCCTGTCACACCAGAGGAAACAAAACTTTAGACCATGTTTACACAAACATGGCTGGAGCTTACGTTGCGACACCCCTCCCCCACCTGGGACAGTCAGATCACCTTTCTTTGTTCCTCACCCCCAAATATGCACCCCTCATCAACCGTGTGAAGCCATCAGTGAAGACCATCAAGGTGTGGCCTGCGGGGGCAGATTTCATACTCCAGGAAAGGTTTCTACACACAGACTGGAGTATGTTTGCTTCCCAAGCCACCAGTGGCTCTCACACAGACATTGACTGCTACACCTCCTCTGTACTGGATTATATTAATACCACCATTGACAGTGTTACAACCCAGAAGCAGATCACCACATACCCTAATCAGAAGCCATGGATGAACAGGGAAGTGCGACTCCTGTTGAAGACACGCAATGCTGCCTTCAGATCAGGAGATGCACAAGCCTACAGCACATCCAGAGCAAACCTGAAGAGGGGCATCAAAGAGGCCAAGCACTGCTACAAGCTAAAGATAGAGGGACACTTTTCCAACTTTGACCCTCGACGCATGTGGCAGGGCATTCAGGCCATCAGTGACTACAAACCCACCCACTCCACCCCTGCAGCCACTGATGTCAACTTCCTGAATGAGCTAAATTACTTTTATGCTCGCTTTGAAAGGGACAACAGAGAAACTGCCACCAAGGCCAAACCCTCAGCTGACCACTCGCCAATCACACTCTCCTCCACAGATGTCTGCAATGCACTGTGCCGAATCAGCCCGCACAAGGCTGCTGGACCAGACAACATCCCTGGACGCGTACTCAGGACATGTGCAGAGTAGCTCGCTGGGGTTTTTACAGACATTTTCAACTTGTCTCTTGCCCAAGCAACTGTACTAACATGCTTTAAATGCACTTCCATTGTGCCAGTGCCAAAACACTCTAGCCCAATGTGCCTTAACGACTACCGCCCTGTAGCACTCACACCCATCGTTATGAAGTGCTTTGAGCGGCTAGTCTTGGCACATCTAAAAGACTCTCTACCATCCACATTGGACTCACACCAGTTTGCCTACCGTAGCAATAGGAGCACAGAGGATGCAGTTTCCTTGGCACTGCCCCCTATGCTCACACATCTGGACAATAAGAACACGTATGCACGTATGCTGTTTGTTGACTTCAGCTCAGCATTCAACACTGTTATCCAGAAGCACAGTACAGTGTGGTAGTAATGGGAGTGCTGGTTGTAATACGTGGATTGAGCTAGCTGTATAACAGATCAGATTTTTTTGATTTAGCTGATCTTGTTGTAAATATTGTACAGTTTTTTTGTTTTGTTTATTTATTTTTATTGCACATTTATTGTGGCACAATAATTAATCCTCAAAACGGTTTCCCTTGTCACTTCTGGCCTCCATCTACCGGTACAACGTTAACAGTTGGTGTCAGAAGTGGGATACAGTCACCGGCAAAAGTGACACTGTGAATTAAAATGCCGCCTAAGACCAGAGGTCAGTTGGCTACTGACATGGATATGGAGGACGATCGAGGTGCAGCGAATGGAGCTCCAGGAGCAAGCGCACAGTCTAAGGAGGTGATACGACCATTACAACTCTGGTAGGAATGTTCCAAGCCTTCCTACAGTACCAGAAGGAGATGGGAGGCAAGAGAGAGAGTCAGCAATACAAAGTCCTCAATCATCAGGTCACACATATGCAGATGGACTTGGAGCTTACCTGGTATGGAGCTACCTCTTCGGATCGGCCAGTTACATGAGTGCTGGATCATGTGCCTCTGCTCCCAAAGACAATAATGATATTAAAAATGATCAGACTCCGTTTGAGAGACTGGCAGAGGTATACAAGTGGCCAAAGGAGGACTGGGCTATTCATCTGATTCCTTTGCTCACTGGAAAAGTGAGGAGTGCTTGTGTTGCCATGACACCTGCCTCTACCTCTGACTATGATTGAGTTAAAGAAGTAATTCTCAAGAAGTATGAGATTAGTCCAGAGACTTACAGACTGAGATTTCGTTCAATGAAAACACCTGCTGATGAGTCCCTGATGGAGTTATACATTCGCTTAAAGGATTTCTTTTTAAAAGTAGGTCCAATTTGATGTGAGCAGCAAGACGGAAAGGATGGAGACCTTGGTTTTGGAGCAGTATAAGCATGGGCTATACCCAGAGGTGAGGACTTGGGTGAAAGAGAGAAATCCCATCACTGCAGGAGAAGCCAACCTGTAGAAACCTACTTTGCAGCATGGAAAGGATCTTCTGGGACCTTCCAGTATGCTGGCAGCCTTCTAGCAATGAAAGGTAAGTCTGTGGGATCAGGGGTGAGTTCATTCTCTCAAAGTCAAGCCCAAATTTTGAAATCCACTCAGCCTAAGCCCACACCACCTGTGTAGTATGTTACATGTTAGAGTCTGGTCATACTAGCCCACACTGCCCCCCCTAAGAAAACCCAAAATCTGACAGATTGTGTTTTGTGCCCCAATCCACCCCTACAGTAGTACTTAAACCAGATAAGAAACCCACCATTTCAGTTTTATTGAATGGTAAACCACTGACAGCCCTGGAAGTCACAGTACATATCCCGAGAGTCATGGACTGAGGAGACAGTTATGGTATGCTGTGCACATGGAGTCAGAGTTGCCTACTGCTGAAGTGTATATTGAGGTTAACAATCAGCCATATCTGATGACTGTAGGTGTTACCACAAATTTTCTGTGTCCAGTTTTGCTAGGAACTGACATGGCCGTGCTAGCAGACTTGGTATAGGAGACAGCTTGGGTGTGGGGTAATTACCCGAGCTCAGGCCCAAAAGTTAACCCAGGCGTCCCAACCCCAAGATTCTGTTGAAAGTCCCCTTCAGGAGACGTCATTTTTCACAGAGGAAAGTGTAGGAGAGGCAAGGTTTTCCAAGGAAGACAGACTGGAGAGATGGAGAAAATGGGTTGCAGACTTGATTGACAGCTCAGAAAAGACTGAATATGAGTTGCAGGAACCTGAATTTGATGAGTCAGACTTGGGCACTTGGCCAGTGAACTAGTGCAGCTTCAGAAATATGATGTTACCTTGTCACAATGCTTTGAGAAGGCTAGCAAAGAAGCCACTGTGGGTGCATTGTATGGCGAGAGGTAAAACAGGGTCTTCTTCACAGACAGGGTGAAGAAGAAGGTACACAGTTCAGCACAGGAAGGTGTTAGAACTTGGCCATTCTATTCCCTGGGCAGGTCATATGGGGTTAATGAAGACGCTAATGAGAATTTCCAAAAGGTTTTATTGGCCCGGTATGTATAGCAAGCTAAAAGAATATTGCAAGACTTATCCTGCATTTCAATTGACAGTTGGCAGAACATCTGCTATCGCACCTCTTATTCCGATACCTGCTGTTGATATGCCTTTTGAGATGATAGGAGTTGACATTGTTGGACCTGTGGAGAGAAGCAAAAAAGGGAACAGGTCACATCAAAACAGATCGCATCTGCACTCCTAAACTTCTTCTCACAAGTAGGCATCCCTAAAGTGGTGTTAACTGACCAAGGTCCCAATTTCATGAATTGCACCCTACAGTATCTATCAGGGGGTCTATCATTTACTGGGCATTTACTGGGCATTAAGAGAGTCCGAACTACTCCCTACCACACCCAGATTGACGGTCTGGTAGAAAGATTTAATCAGACCTTAAAAGGTATGCTAAAGAAGTTTGTGTCTGAAACTGGAAAATTTGATTGAGAAACTTGGTAGTGCAAAGTTCCTCACAACCATTGATCTGTGCAAAGGCTATTGGCAAGTGCCCTTACTGTAAGTCCAGACAGCAAAGAACTTATAGCTTTCAAAACTCCATTTGGACACTATCAATTCCGGGTCCTTCCTTTCGGGCTTCATGAGGCCCCTGCGACCTTTCAGAGGATGATTGATCATATCCTTTGGGGCGCTGAGTACACAAACACACACACACACATATTGCACATGCACATACACGGACGCCATGTTAACACGGTCTGTTTGCTGCCACTGACAATCATGTGTACACGGATCTGTGTAGCGTTTGAGTGTATTGTATTTACTATTCTTGTGTGTTGTGGTGTATAAGGTTTACGTGTTTTATGTGATGAGCGAATATTGTAGCAGAACAGAATTGTTCACTAATTTTTAAAATATGAATAGATTTTTTGTTTGAATTATTGAATTATTTGTTTTTGTTATTTATGTGAATTAAAAAAAAACTGCAACTATTGTTAATGTTGCAAAAATAAGTCTCTAAAAAGGAACATTCAGTATAATTAGAGATTATGTGTGCAATCAACTAGTCAATAAGATAAAAAAAAAAAAACATTACTTAGCAAATTTATTTACCTTTGCGTCTTTGCTTGCTGCAGCCACCAATGAAATATAGTTTCCACTGAGGCTCTCACCTAAATCACTGCACTTTTATGGTGGAAAGAAAATGAAATGTTACAAGAAACTCTTATCAGACTCTTATAAGTGTGTCTCTGAGCTATTTCTTTTTTAATTGTAATTATTTTGTAAATAGGGTAGGTAAAGGTAAAGGAACTTATTTTGAAACATTTATTTTTGACAAGAGATTTAAAATTAAACAAACATAAAAATACATTCCAAATATGTGTCATACTTTTTATTTATGATTTACATTTTGATTTTTGAGTCAGGGTCATGTTATTTGTTATATGTTAACTAAAACTAAAACTTAAAAACACCCCACATTTTTATTACTTGAAATAAAATAGATATTAACTGATATAATATAAAAAAGACAAACTTATTTTATTTCAGCTAGTTGCCAAGATAACACACATATATATAGTAAAGTATTACAATTTACAACTGTTTTCCATTTAAATAAATTATAGAATGCAATCTATTCTTGTGATGGCAAAGCTGGATTTTCAGCATCATTACTCTTCAGTGTCACATGATCCTTCAGAACTCATTCTAATATGCTGATTTTCTGCTCAAGAAACATTTATTATTATTAACAGTGTTGAAATGGTTGTGTACATTTTTTTCTCATGATTCTTTGATGAATAGAAAGTTAAAAAGAACAGCATTTATCTAAAATAGAAAGCTTACAAAACATTCTATTTCAAATAAATGCTGAACTTTCTATTCATTAAAGGATCCTGAAAAAAAAATTGTACACAACTGTTTGTGTATATCTTTTTTTTCAGTAAGTCTGTGATCATCCAGACAGCAGAATAAATGGCTTCACTTAAAATTTAATTCATTATTGTCCTTCAGATTACCCCTCACACCTCCTGTCATCCGCCACTTTCATTCTGCCCCGAGGCAAATTCAGAATAAAGTAATTGAATGAAATGATTCGCTCTCATTTTTTTATTAGTGGTTTAGGCAGTCAGGTGTGTCGCTATGCTTATTTCCTCTGACAATTAAAGATCCATAATTTATTGCAACAGGAAGTGAGTGTGGGGAGTCTCATCTCGTTTGGACATGGATGATTCTTCGCTTCTGATTAGAGAAATTCTCCTGACGGCCAAAAGAGGAACTGCACATGAAATCTCTCTGTGAATGTATATACATAAATGATAAAGGTTTTAATTGCCTTCTGAATTTGTTTTGTTTCTTTTCTTGTCTTTCCAGAGGATGATGCAAATGGAGTATTGATTTTAAAAATGATCAGAACAGACTCAAGTCACTTTTTATAAACCAAAACTAGAAGTTCATGAGTAAATAAGTCAATAGTGAATAAAATGTTTTAATTTCATAACATCTGCACCACAGCTATTGTAATGAACTAAAACTAAAACCATTATAAATTCCGTTACTATAAAAAAATTATATATACATACATACTGTTGGGGTAACAGTTTAGGACCAAGGACCAGTAGTGAAAAATGAAGACCAAGAGTCAGGAGTGCAATTAATTAAAGAAAAATTTACTGAAGAATAGTTTGCAGTTTCATCAGCAGAAGCCAGCTTCAAGTCTCACAAGGAGTTCGTAGGCCGCGCCCTCTCTACCCGTCTATCGTACATACAATTTCTCAACAGTTATACTGTTTTCAAGATTTAGCCATGTCACTGGATGATCTGACTGGCTCAGAGAAAATAAACAGTCATGGTAAATTTCCACACATTGTCAGTTAATCAGGTTCACGTGTCCATATATCATTTGTTGACGCTTAGTGACCTTCCAGGTCTGGAGCAGGCGCCAGCTTGTCCAGATCAACAAGTCCACCCATCTCTTAGGATGCCCATAATCCACCTTCAATACTGATCTGTAACACAGAATATTTCGCACATACACAGATACACAGTCTCTCCAAGGTTGGAGTTGATCGAGCTCCAGTTCTTTCCCAAAACATAGTGATAACATGTGCTTTCTCTCAGTAAGAGGTACAGACAATAGTACAGGCAATATGTATCTGGATTCTTCAGTGTTTCATTAAAAGGAAATATAAAATGAATAAAATATAATAAAAATGAAAGACAAATCCATATTTAATCTCTGGAAGCATCTAAGTGAGCACTGTTACTGCACTCCTGGCAAATTAGGGGTGTGGGATACCTCCAAAATCCAAACATATAACTGAAATCAAGTGTTTAGCGACACATCACACATCCCTAGGACAGACTCTCAGTCACCACTCAGAGAACAAATACAAACTTTAGAAAACATAAAGGAAGAAACAACAATCATTGGTCCTATTGATTTAGTAATATCATAACTGGAAAGAATCATTAAAAATCATCATAATAAGATAGGAGGAAGGATATTGATTAATTCTTTGATTCTAAATTTAATTAGGATATATAGATATAGGTCTATTGAAGCGGCAGTGGATTTCAGAATCCAACCTTTCAATACACATATACATATATATATATATATATGGTCAGAATTATTGGCACCCTTGGTAAATGTGAACAAAGAAGCCTGTAAAAAAAATTACAGGCATTGTTAATCCATTTGATTTTTTATTTAAAAAAGAAAGTCACAAAATTCAAACTTTCATTGAAGTAAATGAATTGAAAATGTGGGAAAAATCTCTTTATGAAATAAATGTTTTTCTCCAAAACATGTTGGCCACAATTATTGGCACCCTTTTATTAAATATTTTTTGCAACCTCCTTTTGCAAAGATAACAGCTCTAAGTCTTTTCCTAAAATGCCTAATGAGTTTGGAGAACACCTGAAAAGAGATTAGAGACCATTCCTCCATAGAGATTCTCTCCAGATCCTTCAGATTCCCAGCTCCATGTTGGTGCTTCTTTTCTTCAGTTCCCCCCCACAAATGTTCTATAGGGTTCAGGTCAGGGGACTTGGATAGCCATAGCAGAAGCTTAATTTTGTGCTTAGTGACCCATTTTTGTGTTGATTTTGATGTTTTTTTTCTTCGTCACTGTCCCGATGGAAGATCCAACCACGGCCCATTATATGATTTCTAGCAGAGGTGGTCAGGTCTAAATTTCTATTGGTATTTGAAAGAATCCATGATACTATGAGCCCTATTTTAGCGATCTGAGCACATGGTCTGAAGCACACGGCGCAGGTGCAGGTGCATTAGGGCATCCAAATCCACTTTTGCTAGTTTAACGACAGAAAAAATGGTCGGCACACCAGGCGCATGCTCTAACACCGTGTCCTGGACGTGATGCGATAAGATTCCAGCTTCAAGCTATTTGTCTGTCCACACCAGATGCGACACGACTACGAGATGCAACAAAATCCATCAAAAACCACAGCCAATCAGAACATCGTGTGGGCGGGCTCTCGTGGCAAGTGTAGGCTATGGCACCAGAGATTAATCTCGACAGCAATCGCAAGTACATAATCAAATTCACAAATATTACACCATTTAAACATTACTAAAAATACATACAGAGTTACTAAAACAATCTTTGTCATAGAATATACTTATTTGTTCACTGTTTGAACGTTCTTGTTTCCATTTGTTTAATTTCAAGATCTGAGGTGAATTATCCATTGTTGCTTTTAGTACGACTACGTTACAAAGCTGGGAGCACTAAATGATATTCAAAGTCACATTACACACTTTTAACATTAAATAAACACATAAAAATTACCTAAGATTATCATTGCCATGTTTTGTGTTGTTGTTCCAGCCGCAATGTTGCAAAAATATTTACCCACTTCTAAAATAGAATCATCACCTGCCTATAGATTCATATTACTAACACGCCCTTTAAATAACACAAAAAATACTGCGATTTTAGTCGCCTCAAAATAGCAACGTGCCAACAATGTGCCTGAACACCACCTCGTTTTCAGACCAGCACAACCATGGGCGAACAGATGTGCACGAGTGGTGGTGGAAGTGATAACTGCGTCGGGCTGAAACTAGCAAAAAACACTTGCATTGCACCGGGTGTATGATAGTGCCCTATGTACCTAAACAAGATGTTCAGGACCTCCAGCAAGAACCAGCAGTATAATAAACCGTGGGCATGGGATACTTTTTTATCCCTGTTCGCACCAAAGCCATCTAGTGGGTTTGCTGCCAAAAAGCTATTTTTAGTTTCATCTGACCATTTAAGCTGATCCTGTTTGAAGTTTCAGTCGTGTCTGACAACTAAATATGCTGGAGTTTGTTTTTGGATTAAACTAGGAGGTTTGGGTTAGGGTTAGGGTTTTTTAGACTTTCTGACCTCAAGACTAAACTAATCTCTGCAATTCTACAGCTGTGATCCTTGGAGATTCTTTGGCCACTCAAACTCTCCTCCTCAACTTACTAACAGGCAGATTTGTAACATCTTCAGTTGATTGGAACTTCTTAATTGTTGCCCTGATGATGGAAAGGTGGATTTCCAATTTTATTACTTGATTGAAAAGTTTGAATTTTGTTTTTTTTGTTTTTTTTATAAAAGATCAAAAGGATTAACAATGCAGATTAATTTGTACAGGCTTCTTTGTTTATATTTAAAAAGGGTGCCAATAATTCTAACCATGACTGTATATGCATGAGCAATATCACACTCGTAGCCATGTGATATTGCTCTATATCAGTAAGGCTGTGATTCGGCCACCACAACTGTGCACAAGTGTGCAAATAAATAAGAAACAACAACAGAGTGTCTTTAAAGTGCAGAACTACTTCCTTCCGCCACAAATTCAAATCTCAAATTGATAGTTTAACAGTTAATTCTAATATGTCACTTTAGAACTAGCAACGAAGGATAGCTAAATTGCTTCATTGAAGCTTATTGTATTATGCAGAGTAGAGTATTATGAGAGAGAGAGAGACTAAGCGAGTGCATTATTACCTGCATCTAGCTGATATTCTTCAGGTCAGTCTTATATTCATAATCACGAAATCAGTTTGAATGTCCGCTGAGGAAAGCAATATCTTTGTCTTTTTCACAGTTAAGCAGATTTCCCAAGACAGTGCTAGTCAATGCATTTGTAAGTTCCGTCTTATAAGATGCTGATTAAAGTAAAAACAACATCCTTGTTTACAACCTTGTTTCAGACCCTTTCAATATAAAAGTCACTCATTCATGGGTAAGACAGTAACTTCTGGTAAGGAACATTTTAAGAAAAGTGGCTGTCATGAGACCCTTCAGTCTCACTGAGATAGTCTATTTTTGCTGCATCGTGAAGTAAATCAGGTATTTGGTTTTGAGGTAAATAAGTGTGAATAAATACATTTATTAAGCATTTATAACATGTAAGTTAAAAAGGGCTCACTGTTTGGCAGGTATTGTGTTAAAGTCCCCCTTTTTATTCATGCAGTTATAACTGCTTAACAATGATCTATAATGCATTTGTAAATGAGTTATTAGTCAAGTCAAGTCAAGTCAAATTTATTTATATAGCGCTTTTTACAATGCAGATTGTTTCAAAGCAGCTTCACAGTGTTAAACAGGAAAATAATGCAATCAAATTTGATTCGGCTGTACAGCCGCTCTGGAGAAGACGGTGATGTTATCTAGCTCATTTCAATTATCATATATATTCAAGTAATGTAGTTGATATAGTTAATTTAGTTTAGTAATTACATTTATTTTGATATTTATTTGAAAATTTAGTGTCCCCAACTGAGCAAGCCAAAGGCGACAGTGGCAAGGAACCAAAACTCCATCAGGTGTCCTAATGGAGAAAAATAAACCTTGGGAGAAACCAGGCTCAGTCGGGGTGCCAGTTCTCCTCTGGCCAATTAACAAACAGTGTATGATTATTATTTTGGCAGCCTTATAGGTCAGAAGTAATATTAGATCGGAATATTCGAAAGATCGGAGGCATCACGCCGGAGACGGGTTTATTGAGGATGGCGCGTCGATTGAACAATTATTAAATAGGAATATTCGAAATATCGGAGTCATCACGCCGGAGATGGATCCATTAAGGATGCCATGTCGATGAGCCATTTCAGAGGGTAGACTAACACGGTCTCTGCAGACACTTCAGGGATGCGTTGGTAATGTCTGGGCGCTGGTCCACCATCTGATCTGGATACGGCCCGGATCCGGCTGACTGCGGTAAACCTTGGGATAAACAGAGAGACTAACATTAGCATACATGCCATTCTTCTTATGATGTAACGAGTACATCAGGTGTTATGGGAAGTGTTCCCGGTTCCAGCTGACCTAGTTAATGCAGCCTAACAATTTGAATAAAATATAAATTAAAAATGTTTTATGTGTATGCTATAGTAAAGAGATGTGTTTTTAGTCTAGATTTAAATTGACAGAGTGTGTCTGCTTCCCGAACAATGCTAGGAAGGCTGTTCCAGAGTTTAGGTGCTAAATAGGAAAAGGATCGACTGCCTGGAGTTGATTTTGATATTCTAGGTATTATCAACTGGCCAGAGTTTTGAGACCGCAATAGACGTGATGGAGTATAATGCGTTAAGAGCTCGCTCAAGTACTGGGGAGCTAAAACATTTAGTGATTTGTAAGTAATTAGCAAGATTTTAAAATGTATGCGATGTTTAATAGGGAGCCAGTGCAGTGTTGACAGAACCGGGCTAATATGGTCATACTTCCTGGTTCTAGTAAGAACTCGAGCTACTGCGTTTTGGACCAGCTGCAGTTTATTTATTAAGCGAGCAGGGCAACCACCCAGTAGAGCATTACAATAATCTATAATAATCAATAATTCATTTTTGAAATGAAGACAGCGTTTGGAGTGGAGTGCATGCAAAATAATCCATTCCCTGAATCCACAGCCTTTGTTGTTATTGTGTGTGTACACAAATAAAAGTAGACAGTTTATAGTTTATAAATCCATCAGAAGCGCCGGTGCCTTCGTCAGCCAGAGGGTTAAAGAAAACGTAGCCTATTTATTTTCATAGTTAGGCTATGTTTAAATATTAGCATATGATATTTTTATTTTATTTTTTATTTCATATGTTGATTATGAAAAGTGAGCAGCATGAGTAAGATCATAATATGCGCATCATAAAGGCTCATAATATGCGCATATGTCTGGAGACATGGAGTGGGGTCAGTATCGTTTTGTAGAAAGTCTTTCTTTAAAGTGAATTTCATTTTGTATAAATTGTATTTTCATTTTGATTAATGTTTCATCAACTAATTTCCTGTATATTTAATAAATAAGAAGCAAACCAAGAACTTTGGGAATGGATTGACGTGCGTAACGAACCCACTGGCCTGTTTCCGCGGCCTTTGAGTAAGGCTGAAACTATAGCGTCTTTATGTTTTTAATACATTTCTTGAATATATGTCTTAATTACAGTAGGGTAATTATATATGGTAGGCTAGTACAGTAATATATATGGGAGTTTTTGCGAAATTGACACAGGGTGCAAAAAATAATAAACGCGGACACAAGAAATGACGGAGAAATTAGTCATTACGGAGAAACAAGAAATTACTACACATGACACGCATACAAATATATATTTATTGTGGCCACGGATTAAAAATGAAATCCCTCGTTTTAATTAAAAGTTCCCAATGGGCGGGCCCCCTATTGGCCTGGGCCCATTTGCACGTGCATACCCTGCATGCCCAGACGCTACGCCACTGAGTGAATAGTTAGTGACATCAACTGGACATTTCATGACCTTTGTTTCCTTGTATGTGATGGGTTGAAGCCTTTTCTGTCGCCACTAGAGTAAAAAAAAATAAACGTTGTTTTTTTGCCGCAGCATATTCACGTTCGGTGTGGAAGCACTCATTACACAAACAGCTGATCAAAAAGTAAAACCATTGCGCAAATTATTTGCGCGTCAAAATCGCGTCCAGTGTGAAAGGACCTTTAGCAGGTCTTTGCTTCTCTTTGGAATTAAAGATTCTTCTGTTTTGGCAATTTAACCTTATATCACATTATAGTTTGTCAGCAGAGGTACTGTTATTGTTATGGTGTTTTATGGTGATTTCTTGTCATATTTTGGAGTGTGACAAACATGGTCAATAAGAACCCTCTATTTTTATGAAATGCAGAATCATCAAAATTTTAAGACTATCAGCATGTGGGTTTTGGAATGACATGATACTGAGTCAATATAATGACACAATTTTCATTTTTGAGCAAATTGTTCTTTAAACACCAAAGCGTTCAGGCGGTTTAATGCATAGCCATGTTTTTGAACAATTACATGCCATTGAGAGAATTCGGCATAAATTGCAGTAAAGTATGAGTACAACTTTAAAGCTACTATGAAGTTTTATAGATTGATCTTAAAATTTATTTCTGATGTCAGCGTGAAGCAGCTCGTAAACATCAAGCATCGAGACGACCGGGACACTTTATTCTCTTCTGGACTTGATCAGCAAACACAGACCAGCGTGAATTTATGAAAACTGTGTGAAGTACCATTGTCGAGTAGAAACGCTGAACCTGTACATGCTCTCGCTGAAACAACGGCTCATGTTCCCGTCATGCTCCACAGGAAGTGGAAATAAGGGATAGAAGGAGGCAGATAAAAGAGAGGCAATTTAAAGCACCATTTCCTCCTCCGTTGCTTCTGGATGTTACTCAGAGAAAGGTGGCGTGTGTTCTGTGCTGTCAGCTCAAAATTATAAAAGCCTTTTCTCTTTCTGCTTGTTCTCACTGAAAACAAAATGGAGGAGTGAATGGAGAACTCATCTGCCCGCTGGCGTGTCGTTTGTACTTGACAACTGAAGCAAGTGGCCACTAATGTACATGACCTCGTACCCTATTGTATCTCTTGTGAAAGATTAGATGATATTTGTGATAAAATGTTTATGAGTGTCTCTTCAATTTCAGGCACTTTTATGTCATATGTGCTGATTTTTTTATATATACAGGTGCTGTACATGTAATTAGAATATCATCAAAAAGTTGATTTATTTCACTAATTCCATTCAAAAAGTGAAACGTGTATATTATATTCATTCATTACACACAGACTGATCAATTTCAAATGTTTATTTATTTTAATTTTGATGATTATAACTGATAACTAAGGAAAATCCCAAATTCAGTATCTCAGAAAATTAGAATATTACTTAAGACCAATACAAAGAAAGGATTTTTAGAAATCTTGGCCAACTGAAAAGTATGAACATGAAAAGTATGAGCAGCACTCAATACTTAGTTGGGGCTCCTTTTGCCTGAATTACTGCAGCAATGCGGCGTGGCATGGAGTCGATCAGTCTGTGGCACTGCTCAGGTGTTATGAGAGCCCAGGTTGCTCTGATAGTGGCCTTCAGCTCTTCTGCATTGTTGGGTCTGGCATATCGCATCTTCCTCTTCACAATACCCCATAGATTTTCTATGGGGTTACGGTCAGGCGAGTTTGCTGGCCAATTAAGAACAGGGATACCATGGTCCTTAAACCAGGTACTGGTTGCTTTGGCACTGTGTGCAGGTGCCAAGTCCTGTTGGAAAATGAAATCTGCATCTCCATAAAGTTGGTCAGCAGCAGGAAGCATGAAGTGCTCTAAATCTTCCTGGTATACTGGTTGACCTTGGACCTCAGAAAACACAGTGGACCAACACCAGCAGATGACATGGCACCCCAAACCATCACTGACTGTGGAAACTTTACACTGGACCTCAAGCAACGTGGATTGTGTGCCTCTCCTCTCTTCCTCCAGACTCTGGGACCCTGATTTCCAAAGGAAATGCAAAATTTACTTTCATCAGAGAACATAACTTTGGACCACTCAGCAGCAGTCCAGTCCTTTTTGTCTTTAGCCCAGACGAGACACTTCTGACGCTGTCTGTTCTTCAAGAGTGGCTTGACACAAGGAATGCGACAGCTGAAATCCATGTCTTGTATACGTCTGTGCATAGTGGTTCTTGAAGCACTGACTCCAGCTGCAGTCCACTCTTTGTGAATCTCCCCCACATTTTTTAATGGGTTTTGTTTCACAATCCTTTCCAGGGTGTGGTTATCCCTATTGCTTGTACACTTTTTTCTACCACATCTTTTCCTTCCCTTTGCCTCTGTATTAATGTGCTTGGACACAGAGCTCTGTGAACAGCCAGCCTATTTTTCAATGACCTTTTGTGTCTTGCCCTCCTTGTGCAAGGTGTCAATGGTTGTCTTTTGGACAACTGACAAGTCAGCAGTCTTCCCCATGATTGTGTAGCCTACAGAACTAGACTGAGAGACCATTTGCAGGTGTTTTGAGTTAATTAGCTGATTAGAGTGTGGCACCAGGTGTCTTCAATATTGAACCTTTTCACAATATTCAAATTTTCTGAGATATTGAATTTGGGATTTTCCTTAGTTGTCAGTTATAATCATCAAAATTAAAATAAATAAACATTTGAAATATATCAGTCTGTTTGTAATGAATGAATATAATATACAAGTTTCACTTTTTGAATGGAATTAGTGAAATAAATCAACTTTTTGATGATATTCTAATTATATGACCAGCACCTGTATATGTGATGCGATCTGGGAAAACGCTGTCCGATGTCACGCTGGAACGTTTTCAGCTAGGTCGAAGAATAGGTTGAATGTCACTTTTTTGTCAAAATTGGGTTTTCATTAAATTATTATTCTATAACATCTTGTCTATCATTTCTTAAAAACTGCCATAGTTTTCGCTCTCTTAACACCACAAAGACAGTTCACCCATCAAAATAAACCCCATTACATGTAGAATAAAGGTGAATCAAAGCACATTTCCCACCAGTCCTATGCAAACTACGGCACGCAAAGTTTTTTTAAATATCGTGTCGTGAGATGGCGGAGCAGAACAACACAGCCTGAAGTAACGTAGCTGATCGATTAAATGATCTCGCTCGCCTCAATCTGCTTAATCCTGGTGATGTCAGTGCCCTAAATGATAATATAATGGATTATTTCACATCCAGAGATGAAGGATTGGATGATGGAGAAGTTACCGAAGAGGAGTAAGTTTAGCTATGCTGCAGGTGCGCTGTGCTGGCTATTCTTGTACACTAGTGCGATCTAAACATACAACGGGTGGTTAAGTTCAGAGAATGCCCATGATAAACAATGGAAAACTTATTTCACTACTTACTAAGTTGCTGTCCTCTTCAGGGTAACGTTAGCTAGTCCCTTTGTGTAATGATGCAGCTTATAAATTCTAGTTTTCATATTTTCATATTCAGTTCAGACCTTTATTTTGAAATAGCGATGAACACAGAAAAAAAAATAAAGATTTTGTTTTCATGCCAAGAGTTCAAAATATAACATCCAGTCAATTTTTCGAGATTAAAAGTTCTGGAAATGTTTTAAATATAACAGAAAAAAATATAGATTTGCCATTTGTGATGCAGCAGTAAGCTATAATACACATATTTTTATATTTAGTAGAGGTTGAATTCAAATCAAATACTGCAAACTGCCTATACTACTTCTGAATAGGATGTCTACTTCATAAAATGTATGAAAATTATGGAAATATGTGGTTCAGATCACTCAAACCATATGGAAATGGAGGTGCCCATATAAGGTCAGTAATGGAGCTTGGATGTCATCTAGTGAAAAAGTTTAGTACTGTGCCCAAAACAAAATCTTACTAAAAGCTCATTTTTTGATATATCAACCTAAAACTTGGAACACAACTTGTTCATATTTCTGGCTTTGATTGTCTTGTAGTTTTAGAGTAAAACATGTTTTGTAAAATAGATATTATTATAAAATATTATATAAAATATTATTATTAAATATATATTTTACTTTTCTATTTTATTTCTATTCTATTTTACTTTTCTATTCTATTTTCTATTTTACTTTCATAATTTATACTCCTACAATAATCTGCCAAGTGTCTTCTTTAAAACAAGACCAACCTTAGGTCTATATCCCAAAGCATTCTTGAATTACAGCCATTTGAGTTTGGATAGTGCATTTTCATGTCAATGCGAAAAAAGAGGGTGACAGTTATTTAAACCTGTTTTTCTCAAAATTCCGTTCCTAAAAACCATAGCGATCAGCGACTTCAACTTTAGTTTCAGACAAGCCATGAAAGAAATACAAATATATTTGAAAAGGGCTTGATCCCAGCTTTTATATGGTATCAAAAGCTGCAAAAGGTAAAATTTCACCATGTTTTTTGTAGATCACAACACATATTTTTAAACATACAGTGCACATTTTAAATTGACACCTTTTTTTTCACATAAAGATCATTTTAAAAAAAAATCATCATTATCAAATCAATTATATGTGTATTGTGAAAAGCTCTATACAAATATTTATATTTATATTTATTTACCAAGGATACAACAGCGCCAGTGGAAAACATGATGAAATATGGGACGTAATGTGTCAAGAAAACAAATAAAAATCAAGGCAAATATGTGGTACATAAACCACACACATGTATTTTCACTATAGATAGATAGATAGATAGACAGACAGACAGTCAGTCATATACCTTGGGTGGGACAGACCAATATCACTGGGGTGACACAGAATTGATGCGTTTAATCTTATGTTTGATAACAGTTTATGTACTGCATAAAGGTTCTTGCAACAAAATTGTGCTATTTGTTACTCTAATGCTTAAAGTCATAGGACAGCCAATTGTAGCATATTGTTGGGAATGGCACACACAGCGGAGACCAGAATTAGAACAGAAACTGCTTGAGACCCGAGCAGACGGGTTCAGCATATCCACCTAATCACGCAACAACACAAAATCCAAATTTAGTCCTGTCGTATTTACATGTTGTGCTGCAGGACGGCGCTGTGCAAACTAAAGTGGATGTTGTAAATTCACTTTCAAACCCGAGTAAAACAGGAATTATGAGAAGTAGAAGTTTATTGTTGTGTAACCGCCTAGAAACATGAGTCTCCTTTCCAGCATCAACCTCTGCTTTAAACTGTAATCATAAAATATATATAAAATAATCCTCCTTCTTAGTGAAACATGGAATTATTAATTTATCAGCTTTCTGGACGCGGTGATTGAAACGGTGCGCTCTGAGCTCCGGTGGCGTCTGTGCCATGCATATTTTGACATAAATCTGATGAAGAAATAAATAAGTAGACTGGGATTAGATGCGTTCCCGCTCAGCAGCCCTGAGATACTGATGTTAATTTCATATCTCATAGCACATCATCTGATCCTGATAGAATTTCATCCTAAAAAAGACAGACCCGGAGACAAAACACACACACACACACACACACTCTCTCTCTCTCTTTCTCTCTTTATTATGAGTAACTCTTGAAAAGGCCTCTGGCTAATAGTTCATCATTCATACAAGCAAATGAATTATTAAATGCCTCTCTACCTCGGCAAGGCAAATAAGTTGAAAAACAACTTGTCATCATCTTTGATCCTTTGAGAGTCTGTTTGGATAGAGAAACCATAAGCAGGTGTGTGGACTAGTAAATTTAACAAACAATTACAAAGAAACGGCAAGTAACACATTAAATTATGTGACAAATTCAGTAGAAATTTTTTATTAAATTTTTAAAAATCATTAATCTTTGTTTTATTTACAACTAAAAATAAAATCACTTATGTGTAGGGGTGTAATATAGTTCCCCAAAAAACTGTCAGCATTTACTCTCCCTCAAGTTGTTCCAAATCTATCTAGTGTTCTGATCCCATTATTTGAAATATCTTAATTTGTGTTTCGCAAAAGAAAGTAAGTTATGGAACGGCATATATACTGTAGGTTATTTTGTCAGACAAACTCTAATGAAAAGGTTGATGGAACTATTGAATTTAGAAAAAATTAACACTACATACCAAACGTTTGGGCATTTAGTATGAGCAACGTAAATATAGTGGATATTATACTATGGTCTGTCTGAATACTTGATTCTGATTGGCTGGAAGGTGTGCATTAAGTAAGGGATATTCCACGAACAGCTGTGCATTAAACAATTTTAATTGGGCAAGTATATACTGGTCCGGACAGGCAAAACATCAACCATTGCGTACATCAACCATCAAGGTGCTCCTGTTGCATGTCACAACTCGCCCGGGCAAGTTTAATCGTGCAGCCGATGCTCTCTCACGACAGCTCACACTCCCGGGAGACAGGAGACTCCACCCCCAGGAGGTCCAGCTGATTTGGAGGCCGCACAGGTAGACCTCTTTGCCTCTCTGGACACATCCCACTGCCAGTTGTTTTACTCCCTGACTGAGGGGACCCTTGGCAAGGATGCACTGGCACACCGCTGGCCCCGGGGCCTACGCAAGTATGCGTTTCCCCCAGTGAACCTGCTTGCACAGACACTGTGCAAGGTCAGGAAGGACATGAAGCAGGTCTTGATGTTGTGCCTTACTGGCCCATCCAGACCTGGTTCCCAGAACTGATGCTCCTCACAACAATCCCTTCCTGGCGGATTGCCCTGAGGAAGGACCTACTTTCTCAGGGACAGGGTACTATATGGCACCCGGGTCATCTGGAACCTCCACGTAGCATTTCTGGGCAGGACGCGGAGGACTTAAGTGGCCTACCCCCAGCGGTAGTAGACACAATCACTTCAGCTAGAGCTTCCTCTATGAGGCACACTTATGCATTGAAGTGAAGTCTGTTCCTTGATTGGTTTTCTTATCACCGAGAAGACCCCCGTAAAAGCAAGATCAGAGTCGTCCTTTCTTTCCTGCAAGAAGGGCTGGAGTGAAGGCTGTCTCCCTCCACCCTGAAAGTTTATTTTGCCACTATTGCCACACATCACAATGCAGTAGAAAGTCTGTGGGAAAGCATGACCTGATCATCAGGTTTCCTTAAGGGCGCAAGGAGGTTGAATCCTCCTCGACCTCGCCTCATCCCCTCTTGGGACCTCTCTCTGGTCTTAACGGCCCTGGGCCTACAGAGAGCTCCCTTTTAGCCTTTGCCATCAGTTGTGTAGGAATTGTGGACGCATCAGACACAAATTAATCTTCCAGATGATTTGTTCGGGCATAATTCCACACAAAACTCAACTCAACAAATCAACAAATTATGGCCTTAATTGAAGTGGACGCCGGTCAGTCTGCCTCAGGTTGACAGAAACTCAGCTAAGTACTTTATTGCCTTGCAAACTTTGGCATCTCTGAGCAACACCCCAAAGATAACAACAGACTTTGTTTGATCTACACGACAAAGAAACAAACCAGATCTCCGTTGTTTCAATGACCTTTAGATGAACTCTCACTGACACGGTTACAATCCACAGGAGAGACAGTCACCTCTGAACCAAAGATGATTCCCAATTGGTCAACCCGTCCAGGAGGATGGGCAAACAAATTTGAGTTTAAATCTCAGAACACGAACAAAGAAATCAGTTGAAGTTCTCAGTGCAGTTCAAGAATGTTCATGTCAGTCTAAAGCAGAGATAGACGATCAGACGATCGTGGCAGACCAAGATCTGAAAATGGGTTAACGATTTCATTCAAGCCATCTAGAACTCTCATCTCACTTTCCTTTCTTTTACTTAAGTTTATTTTCTTTCTGTTGAGTCTCGTGTTCTAAGTTAAGTTTTGTCGCAAAGTTTCTCTCAACGAATCTACAGCAGAGTCCGCTTCAACTCCAAAACACCCACAAGACTTTCACCCAGCCGCCAACACGCCACGTGATTGGCTTCCCAAGAGGTCGATCAAAATACACGACAAGGCCGGCAGCGAATCACCGAACTTGGGAAACCCCTGCAGCCAGGACCGAAAAGGGAATCCCCAAGACGATACCAGACACAAACGCAAGTAACCTCCAGATTCTAAACTGAAGTGGTGCAATTGATATCAAATGTAATAACCCCGCCTAAGAAATGATAGGAGGGTTAAATTAATGCTTGGTGGTTCATTCAGGTTATAAATATTATGTGTTATAAATGCATTTATTGCTAGAAACTTGGGACTTTATATTCTCTCTCTCTTAAAACTCATTCTTTCCTCACTTCCTTTCTGCAATGCGTGTGAATATGTGTGTGCATGTGTTTGTGTTAGATGTTAGTTTTACATGTTAGAGTAATCAATAAAGTTTCGTTTGTATTTAAAGATAAGTGTTCTTGTGTTATGTGCTTACGAATTTAATGTCTTAAACTGCTGATCTAAATTACCTGACTGTTAAATAGTATTTAACTATTGTGTGGATATTAATATCATAATATATAATTTCTGTAATTGGTAGGTTTAGGGTAGTGTGTGTAGGGTTAGGGGATAGAATATACAGTTTGTATAGTATACAAATAATGTTGTATATTGAAAGTCCCCATAAAACTTGAAAACAAAACGTATGTGTGTGTGTGTATGTGCTTGTGTACGTGTATACGTGTGTTTGGAGAGGTACAGTGCTGCTGTGATGTTCTCCATAACTCTTCATTTAGTCTGTCCACTCTTCTGCCTCTCAGGCCATGAATGACAAAGTCAGGAATTGGCCTCAGTTCAAAGGACAATGACTTAACTGCTAACAAGCTTCTATCCCCAGTGGAGTCTTTGTTAATTTTTGACCCTCATTTTTGACCCTATTTACTTAGGGTCAAAAATGTTTTGACCCTATTTACTTTCTATATACATGTTTTTGGTCTTATTAACATACCTATTAACAAACATGCATGGCATTGTGGAAGATGGGGAAATCATTGAAAAAATTTTACACAAAGTGATTCAATATATATATTGTTTGAAGTGCCCCTGTTATGCCATTTTAAAGACTAGTCTCCCTAAACAACTCCTTTCTGAGAGCCTGCTCTGCTCTGATTGGTCAGATTAACTGAGACAGATTAACCAACTGTTGTAATCGGTCAACCACTTACAGTGTCTGTTGGAAAACCAAAAGGCCATTAGCATATCTGAGCTCTGGATCTTCCTCAACACTTGATACACAGTGATATTTCTTAAATATCTTAAATGTTATAACAAAAGTCTTAATAAGAGGTCTTAAATTTGAAGAAAAATAAAAAAACAGGGATTGTGATAAGACCTACTGTGATTAATAAACTCATCTTTTTGAAGTAGCAGCTGGAAGTAGTAAATGCATTTCAAAATATTCCTGGTGTATTTTAGGCTTAATTATAATTAAAAGTCCTGCATTATGCTTAAAATCTTCTTTTTTTCCTAGTTATTATTGGTTACACAATAAACTATACTATACTATACAATTAATTCAACATAAACTCTAGTATCTTTTTTTTCTATAAATTTGTAGGTATTGATATATTAGTACATTTTCAATGCATATGTACCATATCAACTAAGTTTGATGCATATTGAATAAAACATATCAAGTATTTTAAAAATATGTTTTGCAGTATAAAGTCATTTGTTAAACAGGTTGGGGCACATATTGAAGTAAAATAATCTGAGATACAATTGTAGTCTTGAGGGTTTTTTTTTTCTCCTGGAAACGAAAACGTCACAGTATTCTTTATTTGAATAATTCCCACCCAAGACATACACAAAAGGGGTGAGGCCAGGTTGGTTTAGGGGCGTGTCCTTTCCCAAACACGCTCAAAATGGTTGACCAATCACAATGATTGACAAATCAGAGCACAATGCGCTTTTCTGAAAGAAGGGTTTCATAGAGACAGTTACTAAACAGAGTGTTTCTGACAGACTGGGAAGAGAGGTGCTGCAACAATACTAAATATGGGACAAATGATGTGTTCTTTGAACAATTAAGCATGAAAACTGTATACAAAATAGGCAAATTGTGCTATACTATATTGTTGTCTAAAACATCAGTATCACATCTGTGATCATGTAGTTGTTCTGAATATTTGTGCAGCCCAGAAACAATAGTGTTGGCTGATATGTCGGATAATTATGTCCACATAACCCTGACATTGTCTTCTGAGAGTGGTCTGTTCTCTCTGGCCTGTGAACGGATGGCCTGTCTCTGTTTACAGGCTGTTGTAGGCAATAATGTGGCCTGACCTTCCTGAGATTTTCAGGGTCTCTCTTAATTTTGGGAATGTAACCAACACGCAGCATGAGGGCAACTCTGTTTCATTCCAAAGAAAGGTCACCTTGGACTGGTGTGGAACTGAAGGCCCGTGGCGCTGCTGTGCCTCCATTACAAATGAGTCCCGAACAGACGTCCGCTCGGTGTGGACTCCTGAGAGGATGATAAACATCATGAAGACTTACTGTGCCCCTGACCTTTGCCTAACTAACAGTTTAAGTACAGTCAGTAATGTAACTAATAGACTGTATCCACAGTTTGTTCATGAAATTATTATTTAGTTATTAAATCATTTACACACACACCCACCCACACACACACACGCACACACGCATATATATATATATATATATATACACTCACCTAAAGGATTATTAGGAACACCATACTAATACTGTGTTTGACCCCCTTTCGCCTTCAGAACTGCCTTAATTCTACGTGGCATTGATTCAACAAGGTGCTGAAAGCATTCTTTAGAAATGTTGGCCCATATTGATAGGATAGCATCTTGCAGTTGATGGAGATTTGTGGGATGCACATCCAGGGCACGAAGCTCCCGTTCCACCACATCCCAAAGATGCTCTATTGGGTTGAGATCTGGTGACTGTGGGGGCCATTTTAGTACAGTGAACTCATTGTCATGTTCAAGAAACCAATTTGAAATGATTCGAGCTTTGTGACATGGTGCATTATCCTGCTGGAAGTAGCCATCAGAGGAGGGGTACATGGTGGTCATAAAGGGATGGACATGGTCAGAAACAATGCTCAGGTAGGCCGTGGCATTTAAACGATGCCCAATTGGCACTAAGGGGCCTAAAGTGTGCCAAGAAAACATCCCCCACACCATTACACCACCACCACCAGCCTGCACAGTGGTAACAAGGCATGATGGATCCATGTTCTCATTCTGTTTACGCCAAATTCTGACTCTACCATCTGAATGTCTCAACAGAAATCGAGACTCATCAGACCAGGCAACATTTTTCCAGTCTTCAACTGTCCAATTTTGGTGAGCTCGTGCAAATTGTAGCCTCTTTTTCCTATTTGTAGTGGAGATGAGTGGTACCCGGTGGGGTCTTCTGCTGTTGTAGCCCATCCGCCTCAAGGTTGTGCGTGTTGTGGCTTCACAAATGCTTTGCTGCATACCTCGGTTGTAACGAGTGGTTATTTCAGTCAAAGTTGCTCTTCTATCAGCTTGAATCAGTCGGCCCATTCTCCTCTGGCCTCTGGCATCAACAAGGCATTTTTGGCCCACAGGACTGCCGCATACTGGATGTTTTTCCCTTTTCACACCATACTTTGTAAACTCTAGAAATAGTTGTGCGTGAAAATCCCAGTAACTGAGCAGATTGTGAAATACTCAGACCGGCCCGTCTGGCACCAACAACCATGCCACGCTCAAAATTGCTTAAATCACCTTTCTTCCCCATTCTGACATTCAGTTTGGAGTTCAGGAGATCGTCTTGACCAGGACGACACCCCTAAATGCATTGAAGCAACTGCCATGTGATTGGTTGATTAGATAATTGCATTAATGAGAAATTGAACAGGTGTTCCTAATAATCCTTTAGGTGAGTGTATATATATATATATTACAATTGCGATATCTGGCTTCAAAAGAATTGAAATATAGTATAACTCATGAGTCATATTAAATACTTTTATGGCCTTTTTAATGGTGTTTCTTCATCCTTTTTGAGCACTCTGCTATGTTGTTGTATGGAAAAGCAAAAGTAAGTATTTTCTATTGTCCATTTTTGTTTTGTTTATATTTGGGAATAACACACCCATCTAGAAATAATTATTAGTGTTTTTGTCAAATTTGTTCCCTTTCCTTTTCCCCTTTTTACTAAAATTCTTTACTAAAATATATTAATTAAACATATCAAGTTTTAATTAAAAAAATGAAAACTGGCTTGTTGTGAATTTTTTTTAATAAAAACTATATTGAAAAACTATACATTCATATTTGAGTGTTTAATCAGTCAATCACCTTTATTCATATAGCGCTTTTTATAATGCCGATTGTTTCAAAGCAGCTTCACAGTGTTAAACAGGAAAATAATGCAACATAAATTGATTCGGCTGTACAGCCGCTCTGGAGAAAACGGTGATGTCATCCAGCTCATTTCAATCATCATATAGTGTCAATGCGGGCAGATGAGTAATATAGTTGAACATTTTGTGATCCCAACTGAGCAAGCCAAAAGCCAAAGGCGACGATGGCAAGGAACCAAAACTCCTTCAGGTGAGAGAATGGAGATAAAAACCTTGGGAGAAACCAGGCTCAGTCAGGGTGCCAGTTCTCCTCTGGCCAACGAACAAACAGTGAATGATTATGATTCTGGCAACATTACAGGTCAGAAGTCATAGTAGATCGAAAGATATTCAAAAGATTATTCGAAAGATCAGAGTCATCACGCCGGAGACGGGTTTAATGAGGATGTCGTGTCGATGCAGCATTTACAGGGGGGTTTAATTGACACGGTCTCTGCAGACATTTCAGAGGTCCACCATCTGATCTGGATACGGCCCGGATCCGGCTGACTGCAATAAACCTCGGGATAAACAGAGAGACTAACATTATCGTAGATGCCATTCTTCTTATGATTATGATGTAACGAGTACATCAGGTGTTATGGGAAGTGTTCCTGGTTCCGGCCAAATTTTTAACGGTATCAACATTTATTCCATGTGACAGTATTAGGTCTAAAGTATGATTACGGCGATGAGAGGGTCCTGACACGTGTTGCCTAAATCCAGTAGAGTTTAGAATGTCTCTAAATGCCAGTCCTAATGTGTCGTTTTCATTGTCTACATGGATATTAAAATCACCAACAATTAGGACTATATCTGTAGCCAGTACTAACTCTGATAGAAAATGAGCAAATTCTTTGGTAAAGTCTGTATGGTGCCCTGGTGGCCTGTATACAGTAGCCAGCATAAATGTCAAACGGGATTTATCATTTACACTACATAACGTTACATAAAGCACCAAAACTTCAAAAGAATTATATTTGAAACTAGACTTCTGAGTAATACTGAAGATATTATTATAAATTATAGCAACCCCTCACCCCTTTGCCTTTCAGACATGGCTTGTGTTTATAACAATAATCTTGAGGGGTGGACTCATTTAAAGTAATGTAGTCGTCAGGTTTTAGCCAGGTTTCTGTCAAACACAGCACATCTACATTATGATCTGTAATCATATCATTAACAATAAGCGCTTTTGGGGGAAGGGATCGAATATTCAGCAGCCCAAGCTTTATCATTTGTTCATCTGTTTTTTATTTGTTGGACATCAATTAAGTTTTTACCATTAAATGTTTTTTTTGTATTTACTAATTTAGGGAACAGATACAGTCTCTATGTGATAATATCTAGGTGAAAGAGTCTCTATGTGTTGGGATTTATCTGACTTCTGTGACGTGAGACAGCTAGCAGACGGTCGGTTAAGCCAGCCGTCTGCTTCCTTACCTTGGCCCCAGTTAGTCAAGGTTCAACTCTAAGACTATGTGCCAAATTACTAGAGAGAATAGCGGCACCATCCCAGGAAGGATGGATGCCATCTTTTTTTAATAGGTCAGGTCTGCCCCAATTGCTTTTCCAATTGTCTATGAACCCTATGTTATTTTGCGGACACCACTTAGACAACCAGCCATTGAGTGATGATAGTCTGCTAAGTATCTCATCATGTGACTATAGTGGCTGGTGTCTCTATTTTCACGTTCCGTGTAATAGAATCGGCAATAACTAGGGCACTTTCAACAGGATTCTCAGTGGGTGTGTCACTGATACCCCTTTTCCACCAGCATGAACCGGGTGCTAGTTCAGAGCTAGTGCTAGTGCCGGTTCGGAATTGGTTCAACTGACGAGCCTTCTAAGAACCGTTTTGCCTTTCCACAGGCTAGAGAGCCACCACAGAGCCAGGTCTTACGTCACTGTATACGTCTCATCTTTCTCAGCAAAGCTAGCAAGGCAGCGGGAAACTGTCACGGTTCATGGATTGTGCCATTTTCTTCTCTCTTCAACCTGTGACATTTGCTTCAGAGGTATCCAAGGTGGCTCTAGTGATGACGTTACTATCTGGGCGCGCGGCTCTGTGGGGGACAGCGGTGTGGGAAAACCATCATCCATGCTGCTCCTCGTTCACTACACTCTCTCGGAGATGAAGCAGGTGTTCGACCGGGCAGTGGCGGGGTGTGAAGCGGCCCACAGACTCGCCGATCTGCGCCAGGAAAGAAGATCTGTTTCGGAATATGCCATCGAATTCCGCACCCTGGCGGCTGAGTGTAGCTGGAACGAGGAGGCACAGTGGGACATGTTCCTGCATGGGCTGGCTGACCGCATCCAAAGGGAGGTCTACACCCTGGACTTACCCAAGAGTCTCGATGGTTTGATCGAGTTAGCATTACGTGTTGATGCCCGTATACAGCAATGGATGGAGTATACACATCCAGTCACGAGTTGCGAGGTCCGAGGATTTCCCAGCGGCAACAGTGGGGGTGCGGTCAGCCATCCAGTCGATCAGGAGCCCATGCAGGTGGGTAGGGCTCGGCTTTCCAGGGAGGAGAGACAACATCGGAGAGAGAGAGGACTGTGTCTATACTGTGGAGGAGCTGGACATTATCTTAGAAACTGCCCAGTAAAAGACCAAGCCCGACAGTAGTTAAGGGGTTACTGTCGGGTGGGATCTCTATGGATGAATCCTCATCAGCCACTCTTCTCCCGGTAAGACTACAATGGGCCACGGGATTCCACTGCTGTCAGGCGTTGGTGGATTCAGGAGCGGAGGGCAACCTACTGGACATTTCTCTGGCACATCGTCTGGGTATTCCCATGGTTCCCCTTCAGCACACCATTTCCGTTCATGCACTTGGCGGGCAGAAGTTACCTGACATCACTCACTCCACGGGATCTATCACACTCATCACGTCCGGTAATCACACCGAACAGACATTTATTTACAGGTCCCCCCTTGTGCCTATCGTTCTGGGTCACCCGTGGCTTGTCAAGCACAGACCCAGGATCGATTGGGGACAGAGCTCCGTTTCGTAGTGGAGCCGTGAGTGTCACGCTCACTGTTTAGTGTCTGCATGTCCGTCTGTCTCTTGTTCTGTGTTACAGGAGGAGTCGGTGAATCTATCTAACAGTAAGTTCAGTAAGTCCCGGGCTGCTTCTCTACCTCCGCATCGTCCCTATGACTGTGCTATAGAGTTAATGCCAGGTACCCCTCCGCCGAAAGGCAAGTTATACTCACTTTCCAATCCTGAGAGGGAGGTCATGGAGAAATATATTTCTGATTCTCTGGTAACTGGGCTCATTCGTCCGTCCTCATCTTCATCTGGCTTCATCTTCATCACAGGTTTTTTTCGTGAGTAAGAAGGATGGTTCTCTGCGACCGTGCATTGACTACCAAGGGCTGAACAACATCACGGTAAAGAATACTTATCCTTTGCCGTTGATGGATTCAGCCTTTGAACGGTTGCAGGGAGCATATCTTTTCACAAAATTAGATCTGCGCGACGCTTATCATTTGGTCCGCATAAGGGAGGGGGATGAGTGGAAAACAGCGTTTAATACCCCCAGGGGGCACTTTGAATACTTGGTCATGCCTTTCGGCCTGTCCAACTCCCCTGCCGTTTTCCAAGCACTTGTCAATGACGTGTTGAGAGATATGGTCGATCAGTTCATATATGTTTACCTGGATGACATTTTGATATTTTCTTCTTCTCTCCAGGAACATGTTCGACACGTCAGACAAGTGCTCCACAGGTTACTCGAGAATGGGCTTTTTGTCAAGGCGGAGAAATGCGTGTTTCATGCACAGTCAGTCCCGTTCTTAGGGTATATCGTCTCGTCTGAGGGGTTGCGCATGGATCCTGACAAGGTTAAGGCTGTGGTAGATTGGCCAATCCCAGACTCTGCTCCTGTCTGCTCCTGATCGATTGCTCCTGTCTGCCGGTTGCAGTGTTTGCAACTCTGTACAGCCTTGCTTTTGAATCTCTATTTGATATCTTTCCTTGTTGTTTATACTGCTAAATATAACTTACTCATCACCATATATTGTTTAATATTGCCTATCACGTTAAAATGTACATTGTTAGCTTTTAATCTAAATCACTATCACAACATGTTAGCATTTCACTAGCCTGTTAGCCTGCCATACGTGCATCCGGGTTTCCTGTTTTTGTCTCTCGTGCCTTTACTAGTCCATCAAACAACTGTGGTAAGTTGGATTAATCAACAAATACGGTAAGCCATGTCTTCTCCTTTTATTGTCACCTGCTCTACATGTTTCATGTTTAGTATATCTGTCTCCGTTGGTGAACAGGGCTTCACATGTGATAAATGTAAGGAGATAGTCAGGCTGATGGAGAAGATTTCAGAATTAGAGACACGCATCCAGACTTTATTTGAGAGTAGTGAGAACGAAACAGCTTTAGACACTGCTTTGGATGCGACTAGCTTAGTGAAATCTGTACATTGTTCGGTTCCGGCTGTAGAGCCCGTGCAGCAGGGCAACTGGGTGACGGTGAGACGGCATAGTCACGGATCAAAAAACCACTCTTCCGTTCCGATTAGAACATCAAACAGGTTCTCCCCACTCAGTGATGCACCCACTGAGAATCCTGTTGAAAGTGCCCTAGTTATTGGTGATTCTATTACACGGAACGTGAAAATAGAGACACCAGCCACCATAGTCACATGTTTACCGGGAGCCAGAGCGCCTGACATCAAAGCAAATTTAAAAGTGCTGGCTAATGCTAATCGTAAATTCTCTAAGATTATTATTCATGTCGGCACAAATGATGTTCGACTTCGCCAGTCGGAGATCACCAAAATTAACATTAAAGAGGTGTGTGAACTCGCAAGTACGATGGCTAATCGTATTTTTTGCTCTGGTCCCCTCCCCGTTAAAAGGAGTGATGAGATACTTAGCAGACTATCATCACTCAATGGCTGGTTGTCTAAGTGGTGTGTGCAAAATAACATAGGGTTCATAGACAATTGGAAAAGCTTTTGGGGCAGACCTGACCTGTTGAAAAGAGATGGTATCCATCCCTCCTGGGGTGGTGCCGCTCTTCTCTCTAGTAATTTGGCACATAGTCTTAAAGCTAAACCTTGACTAACTAGGGCCCAGGTCAGGAAGCAGACGGACTGCCTTATCCGACCGTCTGCTAGCTGTCTCGCGTCACAGAAGTCAGATAAATCCCAGCACATAGAGACTCTTTCACCTAGATATTATCACATAGAGACCACCAAAACTATTCAATGGTAAAAATTTAATTGATGTCCAACAAATAAACAACAGATATAATACAGATGAACAAATAATAAAGCTCGGGCTGCTGAATATTCAATCCCTTGCCTCAAAAACGCTTATTGTTAATGATATGATTACAGATAATAATCTAGATGTGCTGTGTTTGACAGAAACCTAGCTAAAACCTGACGACTACATTACTTTAAATGAGTCCACCCCACAAGATTATTGTTATAAACACGAGCCACGTCTGAAAGCTAAAGGGGGAGGTGTTGCTGTAAGTTATAATAATATCTTCAGTATTACTCAGAAGTCTAGTTTCAAATATAATTCTTTTAAAGTTTTGGTGCTTTACGTAACGTTATGTAGTGAAATTGATAAATCCTGTTTAACATTTGTGTTGGCTACTGTATATAGGCCACCAGGGCACAATACACACTTAACAGAGAATTTGATAATTTTATCAGAGTTAGTACTGGCTACAGATAAAGTCCTAATTGTTGGTGATTTTAATATTCATGTAGACAATGAAAAAGATGCATTGGGATTGGCATTTAGAGACATTCTAAACTCTATTGGAGTTAGGCAACACGTGTCAGGACCCACTCATCGCCGTAATCATACTCTAGACCTAATATTGTCACATGGAATAAATGTTGATACCGTTGAAATTCTGCAGCAGAGCGATGACATCTCAGATCATTACCTAGTATCATGTATACTTAATTTAGCAAAGGCTGCAAAGCCGTGCCCCCACTTCAAATATGGCAGGACTATCACTGCTGAGACTAAAGATTTCTTTATAAATAAACTTCCTCATCAGTTTCATCTCCTCAGCATCCCAGATAGCCCAGAGGAACTTGATGTTGCAACAGAAACTATTGACTCTCTCTTTTCCAGCACTTTAGACACAGTTGCTCCTCTGCGCTTAAAGAAGATTAAAGAAAATAGTCCAACGCCGTGGTACAACGAGCACACCCGCGCCCTTAAAACAGCAGCCAGAAAAATGGAGCACAGTTGGAAGAAAACAAAACTGGAAGTTTTTCGCATTTTGTGGAAAGAGAGCATGATTGCATACAGAAAGGCCGTAAAAACTGCTAGATCTGCTTATTTCTCGACTCTCTTAGAAGAAAACAAACACAACCCTAGGTATTTATTCGATACAGTGGCTAAATTAACCAAAAATAAAGCTTCAACTTCTGATGTCTGCCAACAGCACAGCAGTAATGACTTTATGAACTTCTTTTACTTGTAAGATTGATAATATTAGGAAAAAAATTATAACCATGCAGCCGTCTACTACTGTATCACATCAGACAGAGCATTGTAGTGTCACTGAGGAAAAATTACATTCATTCACTGCTATAGGAGAAGAAGAATTGGCTAAACTCGTTAAATCATCTAAATCAACAACATGTATGCTCGACCCTATACCGACTAAACTACTAAAAGAGATGCTTCCAGAGGTCATAGATCCTCCTCTTAATATCATTAATTCATCCTTGACTTTAGGATATGTACCGAAAACTTTTAAGTTGGCTATTATTAAACCACTAAAAAGCGCAACTTGACCCTACATAATTAGTCAATTACAGGCCAATCTCAAATCTACCCTTTCTGTCAAAAACACTAGAAAAGGCAGTGTCCTCACAATTATGCTCCTTTTTAGAAAGAAATTGTATCTGTGAGGTTTTCCAGTCAGTATTTAGACCGCATCATAGTACTGAGACTGCTCTCATTAGAGTTACAAATGATTTACTCTTATCATCCGATCGTGGTTGTATCTCTCTGTTAGTGTTACTCGATCTTAGCTCTGCATTCGATACCATCGACCACAACATTCTTTTGAATAGACTCGAAAATTATGTTGGCATTAGTGGAATTGCATTGGCATGGTTTAAATCATACTTATCTGACCGTTATCAGTTTGTAGCAGTAAATGAAGAGATGTCACACCGATCACAAGTTCAATATGGAGTACCGCAGGGCTCAGTGCTAGGACCGTTGCTTTTCACCCTGTACATGCTACCACTGGGAGATATCATTAGGAAGCATGCCGTTAGTTTTCATTGTTATGCTGACGATACTCAGCTCTATATTTCTTCACACCCTGACGAAACTTACCAATTCACAAGATTAACGGAATGCATAGCTGATATAAAAAATTTATATAAATAATTTCCTGCAACTCAATTCAGAAAAAACTGAATTTTTAATTATTGGACAAAAAAAACTCCACGTATAGTAACCTAGAATACTGTCTAACACTTGATGGCTGCTCTGTCAAGTCCTCGTCGTCAGTTAGGAACCTGGGTGTGCTCTTTGATACCAATCTTTCATTTGAAAGCCACGTTTCTAGCATCTGTAAAACTGCATTCTACCATCTTAAAAATATATCTAAATTACGGCATATGCTTTCAATGCAAAATGCTGAACAGTTAGTTCATGCGTTCATGACCTCAAGGCTAGATTGTTGTAATGCTCTACTGGGTGGTTGCCCTGCTCGCTTAATAAATCAACTGCAGCTGGTCCAAAACGCAGCAGCTCGAGTTCTTACTAGAACCAGGAAGTATGACCATATTAGCCCGGTTCTGTCAACACTGCACTGGCTCCCTATTAAACAAACAGTACTTGAGCGAGCTCTTAACGCATTATACTCCATCACGTCTATTGCGGTCTCAAAACTCTGGCCAGTTGATAATACCTTGAATATCAAAATCAACTGCAGGCGGTCAATCCTTTTCCTATTTAGCACCTAAACTCTGGAACAGCCTTCCTAGCATTGTTCAGAAAGCAGACACACTCTGTCAGTTTAAATCTAGACTAAAAACGCATCTCTTTACTATGGCATACACATAAAACATTTTTAATTTATATTTTATTCAAATTGTTAGGCTGCATTAACTAGGTCAGCTGGAACCGGGAACACTTCCCATAACACCTGATGTACTCGTTACATCATAAGAGGAATAGCATTTACGCTAATGTTAGTCTCTCTGTTTATCCCGAGGTTTACTGCAGTCAGCCGGATCCGGGCCGTATCCAGATCAGATGGTGGACCAGCGCCCAGACATTACCAACGCATCCCTGAAGTGTCTGCAAAAACCGTATCAATTAGTCTACCCTCTGAAATTGACATGGCATCCTCAATGGATCCATCTCCGGCATGATGACTCCGATATTTCAAATATTCCGATCTAATATTACTTCTGACCTATAAGGCTGCCAAAATAATAAACATACACTGTTTGTTAATTGGCCAGAGGAGAACTGGCACCCCGACTGAGCCTGGTTTCTCCCAAGGTTTATTTTTCTCCATTAGGCCACCTGATGGAGTTTTGGTTCCTTGCCACTGTCGCCTTTGGCTTGCTCAGTTGGGGACACAAAATTTTCAAATAAATATCCAAATAAATTTAATTACTAAACTAAATTAACTATATCAACTACATTACTTAAATATATATGATAATTGAAATAAGCTAGATGACATCACCGTTTTCTCCAGAGCGGCTGTACAGCTGAATCAAATTCGGTTGCATTATTTTCCTGTTTAACAATGTGAAGCTGCTTTGAAACAATCTGCATTGTAAAAAGCGCTATATAAATAAAGTTGACTTGACTTGACTCCCGTAAGGCCCTACAGAGGTTTCTGGGATTCGCACATTTTTATCTGTGTTTTATTCGCAACTTCAGCCAACTAGCCGCTCCTCTGACGTTCAGGTGGTCTAATGCAGATGAGGCTGCATTTTTCAACCTAAAGAGCTGCTTTGTTTCAGCTCCCATCCTTGTAGCCCCTGATCCGTCACGTCAGTTCGTGGTGGAGGTTGATGCGTCGGAGGTGGGGGTAGGTGCAGTTCTTTCCCAGCGCACCACCACGGACGACAAGATGCACCCATGCACGTTTTTTTCTCATCGCCTATCGACAGCCGAACGCAATTATGATATTGGTAACAGAGAGTTGTTGGCAGTCAAATTAGCATTGGAAGAATGGCGTCATTGGTTAGAAGGTTCAGGGGTACCTTTCATTGTCTGGACCGATCACAAGAATCTAGAATACATCAGGTCCGCCAAACGACTTAACTCCAGGCAGGCTCGGTGGCCGCTGTTTTACGGTCGTTTCGATTTTTCACTATTGTATCGTCCTGGGTCTAAGAACATCAAACCGGACGCTTTATCTCGTATTTTTCATCGCTCCGAACGCCCGTTTACTCCCGAGTGTATTTTACCTAAGAGACTTTTTGTCTCCAATGTGGCTTGTTATCCAGGAGTTTCTCGGACCAGGTTTTTGGTTAAGCAACGATTCTGGTAGCCCAAGATGGCTCATGACATCCGAGATTTTGTTTTGGCTTGCTCGGTTTGTGCTCGTGGTAAGACTTCCAATCGTTCCCCTTTTGGGCTTCTCCAACCGCTGCCTTTCCCTTCGAGACCCTGGTCCCACATAGCGCTAGATCCTCCCATATACGTCGTTGGTCAAAAAGTGTGGCTTTCTTCTAAGAACATTACGCTCCGATCCATTTGTAATAAGCTTGCACCCAAATTGATTGGCCCATTTCCTGTCACTAAGATCCTTAGTCCAGTGACAGTTCGCCTCAAATTTCCTCCTGCATACAGGAGAGTTCATCCCGTCTTCCATGTGTCCAAAATTAAACCCGTTTTTCATTCTCACATTAATCTGCCCACTCCGGTTCCCCCCCCCCGCCGCGTCTCATAGATGGGGAACCAGCTTATTCGGTTCATCGTATTCTGGATGCTAGACGGAGGGGACGTGGATTCCAGTACTTGGTGGACTGGGAGGGTTATGGTCCGGAGGAGAGAAGTTGGGTTCCTGCTAGGGACATCCTGGATCACTCCCTGATAGATGATTACAATCTACAGGTAGGTTCTCCTGGGAACGCCAGGAGGCGTTCTTAGGGGAGAGGGTACTGTCACGGTTCATGGATTCACTGACTCGCCCTCGTGTGTGTGTAGGGGGGCGTGGTCTCGTTTAACGCTGATCATTATCAGTAGCAGCTGTTCCTTGTTTAGCGGTCTATTTAATGTGTGTGTTTGCGTGTCCTGTTTGTCAGTTCGTTGCAGACGCTAGCAGAATCGGTTGCTCATTTCTCTGCTGTCTTCTAGGACGTGTGTTCCCTGGAGCTCGTCTGTTCTTCGTCTGCCCATTGTAGTCCCTGCATCACCGAGCACTTGCTGCAGTCACCCGTTCTCCGATGCCATCATCGAACTGAGTCTCTGAGTCACCTGCAGACTTTCTGTGTCTACGTCTTCATCGAACTGTTTCTCTGAGTTTATCAATAAATCTGTTCGTACTCGCTATTGGATCTTCTGTGATTCTTTTACAGTGTATCGTGACAGAAACACAAACACACCAGGCTTGTTCGAGATGCATCGGCACTGCGCAGACTGATCCGCATATGACATCAAAGTACTGCAAGAGCGATTCAAAAGCATAAGGTGTCATATGATCTCGCTGTAAGTTACTTTGATGTCATACGGCGATCAGTCTGCGCAGTGCTGATGCATCTCAAACAGGCCTTCCATTAACATTGGTGAACGTTGCATTACTATTGATGCACATGGCTTTGAGAACCTACATCGGCATCAAAACACAGCGAATCCAATGCATTCGTGCAGCATGCCGTAATTTGTATAGATGGAGATTACAATCGAGCAGCTATTAGCCCGATTAGCTACTATTTCAAAAATGGCGGTCACAAGTTTGTGTTTGTCTTGTTGGTCACGGTAACCCTGCCCTCAGCCCCTGATGCAAGAGGTTCTTACTTCTAGACCAGCAATGTTTTGGTGCTACTTAAGAACCACTTTTCCTGGTTCAAAGCTGGTGCTTTGGGTGTGGAAAGACAATAAAACTATTTGAAACTAGGCTCTGGCTCCGAACCAGCACCAGCACTGCCTTGGTGAAAAAGGGGTATGAGTGGGGAAAACCTGTTTGATGTTCTAATCGGAATGGAAGAGCGTTTTTTTGATCCGCGACTATGGTCTCACAATCACCCTGTTGCCGAACAGTGTACAGAGTTCACTAAGCTAGTCACATCCAAATCAGTGTCTTAAGCTTTTATCACTACTCTCAAATGAAGTCTGGATGCGTGTCTCTAATTCTGAAATCTTCTCCGTCAGCCTGACTATCTCCCTGCATTTATCACATGTGAAGCCCTGTTTGCCGACAGAGAAGGTAATACTAAACATGTAACAGGCAGTACAAGTGACAATAACAGGAGAAGATGACATGGCTTACCGTGTTTGTTGACTAATCCAACTTACCACAGTTGTTTGATGGACTCTGTTGACTAATCCAACTTACCACAGTTGTTTGATGGACTCTGTTGACTAATCTAACTCACCACAGTTGTTAGATAGAGTCTATTGATTAATCCAACTCACCACAGTTGTCTGATGGACTCAAAAAACACGAGACCCGGATGCACAGATGGCAGGCTAACAGGCTAGTGAAATGCTAACGCGTGATAGTGAAGCCCAGTTTCAAGTCGTCTAAGTCGTTGCTGGTTAAGCCCAGTTCTATGTCATATCAGTCATTGCTTGATAAGCCCAGTTTCAAGTTGTCTAAGTCATCACTGGTTAAGCCCAGTTCCAAGTCATCTCAGTCATTGCTGGATAAGCCCAGTTCCAAATCGTCTAAGTCATCGCTGGTTAAGCCCAGGTCCAAATTTTAAAAAAAGTCTTCATTGTCCAGCACAAAGTTACTGTCATCCAGCCCCAAGTCTCCTTCGTTGCAGATGGTCCCGCCCAGCCTCCCTTTCACTCCTCCAATGTCAAAGCCATCCAGTTCCTCTGCCTCGTTTCCGCTGTCTCCCTTCAGCCCCTTGGCTCCTCCAGTGGTTCGACTCAGCTGCACATATGCACTTGGGGCTTTCCAGTCATCAGCTCCACCTTTGCATCATTTAGCTCCTCCTCAAGCCTCCAAGCCCCGGACCTCACCTCAACTCTCTGACCCATCCGACCGATCAGCACCTTTGCTCCTTTGGCTCCACCATGAACGATCATCCCTCAGGCTCTTCTAGTCTCCCTCGTCCCTCTGGCTCTAACTTTGTCTATTGTCGCTCTGGCTCCACTTCGACTTCTGAGTCAGCAGCCGCGCTGGGAGATATGTCATGGTAGTTTTTTTTCAGGTTAATTTTGATTGACTTTTTTTTTCTTTGTCACAGTTTTGCCTAGTTCATCATTAGTTGTAATGGTTTTTATTAGTTACTTCCCTTACAGAACAAAAATGTATGGGAACATACTGCAAAATATAACACAATACATTTATGGGAAACTAGTGCTTATATTTTTCAATATACTGCAATATATGCATTGACCATGCATGGCTATATATTAATACATATAAAATATTTAGAAATGAACACAAAATAGCATTACATGTAATATTCATAAAGTGTTGTCCTTTATTGTGTACATATATTGCACATACATGTTCCCATATAAATGTAAATGTATGTACACAAATATATACACACATTCACACAATGAGTTACAATCACGGATTACAACATACTTCTAGATCCTAGCATGCTTTGCTTCTGACTGTTAAAGGAGAGTAAATGTTAAAATGAAGTGTTATTTCATGTTTTTTTCCCCCTCGATATTAATATAGGGGGAGATCTGTTAGTGTTTAATGTCGTATTATTTTGGAATTTGGAATATAATTGGGTTTTCTGGTATGTGTGAGTTTTTGGGGTTACCATTGTGCTGAAGAGTAGAGCCTGTGGTTAGGTTGACGATTGGCCAAATGCCATTAAGACTATGTTACTATATTAAAAAAGTAACGGCTGTGCCCTCGTCAGCACAGTAATAGTCTCTTTGCTAATTACTTTAGTACATGCAGGTGTGCTTGTGCTTTTGTTGAAAATATGAAACATTTATAATGTAGATAATTATAAAATATAAGAAATATATTACATTAAATATTTCTCTACATATGTGTGTTTATACTGCATGAGTAAATATATCTGCTATATATTACACATGCAGTACCATATCTGAACACATATATATGTATGTGTATATACAGAATATATATTATTCTGTAATTTTTTTCAAATATACCATGAAATCATTTAATATAGTTATCATTCATATATAGGGATATATATATATATATATATATATATATATATATATATATATATATATATATATATATATATATATCTTTGCAAAAGGGTTACCTGTTCCTTGTTTCCTTGATTATCATCCTCTGTTTCTTCCAATCTGTTTTTCACATTAACGTTTATGGCTGTTGAGAGTGTTATCGCTTTGTGTTTAACAAAGTCTTTTGTTCATCGATCATTCTGCGTCACGCATCTTTAATCTTTTTTGGATTAGCCGTGACGCAAAATTATTTGACAATGCAAATAGGTGAAGATAACTTACCAGTAGGTCTGCCACATCCCATATCAAGCTCCGATCTCTTTCACTTATTTAGATCTGACACTTCTATATGAGCTCCTTTATTTATGTTGCACACGGAAAAGTACAAATTAATACTGTAAATGTATAAATAAATATAAAAAGAAATGAAAATCTTAAATAGTTAAATGAAAAAATAAATAGTTAAAAACAATAAATACATAAAACAATAAATGAAGAAAAAAAATCATGCACATAGATAAAGAAATTCTGAATTATATTTAATTAAAAACAAATTGTATTTGTTTTTAAGTAATTTATTCCTGTATTTATTTACTTTATTCTGATTTATTGATTTATTTATTTCTGCAGGCTTGGGCCTCCATACATCTCCTTTAATGAGGCTAAGTCGACTAGTTGACTACTTTTCTGGATGACCAGTCGACTAAAAACAAAAAGTCGCACAAGTCCTAATAGCTAGCAGAAATGCACTTTGAAGTGTGTTTTCATCACACAGTGGGCAAATAGTCTGATATTCCCTGCCAGAGTGGGTTATTTGAGGCTCTCAGATATTGATTATGGTGGTTTACACAAATTGCACAGTCTGGGAAATGCATTGCAAATGTTGTTCTGTATGTTGGGTTGAATGTTTAAACTGAACATTGAGCTGCGTCTCTGTCTGTCTGTCTCTCTAATAATGATTCTGGCAGTAGGAGCACTGGAGGCAGCCAGATCCCAAAGTGGCCGTGTGATTGGTCAGGCCTGTGCCAGCTGTGCATGGATGGATGGTTGTTGTGGAAATGGTGCCAGGGGTTTGGTTGCCAGGGCTGATGACGGACATGAAGTACCAGCTGCCTGCCTGACCCTCCAAGCAGAACCACAGTCATTTTTCCACAGAAACCTGTCTGTCTCTCTTTCAGTAGGCTGATGTGAAAGTGCCTGATAAACTAATAACCCCATTCAGCATCTCTGTTTCTAGATATGACACACATCCACTTTTTGTTTCATGTTATGACGGAAAACCGACAAGGCTTTTTTTGGACAAAAAAATTGAGTAAGACGGGAAGAGCCATTAGGCATGCTTTTTGCATGCTCAACTGTCAGAGGACAAATGTGCTAAAAGAAATAACTAATAATGCCTACTTTCATTTTCATTTGGAGGCAGTGGGACACTTCTCGAACTCTGTCAGTTTCAATTTGCAGTGCACCCTGGAATCATTCGATTGGCAGTTGAAGTGTTTGAAATTGCAAGGCAAGTTTATTTATATAGCACATTTCATACACAATGGTAATTCAAAGTGCTTTACATAGAAAAGATATTAAAATATTGATAAAATAATCCACAACATATGCATAAGAAATAAAAATAAAAATCCTAAATCACTAAATTCGGGCACCCCTGTCTGGTATGGGAGAGACTGAGAGTCAGGTTTGTGATTTTACACTAGAACTTTTTGGCGGTGTCTAGTGTCTTTTCGCTCTCAGAGGTGGCAACCCCAGCTGCAACGTGCACCTCACCCCGTTTAATAAATTAACTTTACCGGGGTAGGTAATATTAAGCATCGTCCGCCTCATCACCTCTCTTACACGAGAGCGCAAATTGCAGTAAAAGGCTTTAACAAATAGCACAAGTAGGCTAAGTAGGCTAAGTAAGTAAGTAAATGTTTCATTAGAATGATTTCTGGAGGATCATGTGACACTGAAGTCAAGTCAAGTCAACTTTATTTATATAGCGCTTTTTACAATGCAGATTGTTTCAAAGCAGCTTCACAGTGTTAAACAGGAAAATAATGAACAGAATTTGATTCGGCTGTACAGCCGCTCTGGAGAAAACGGTGATGTCATCAGCTCATTTCAATTATCATATATATTCAAGTAATGTAGTTGACATAGTTAATTTAGTTTAGTAATTCAATTTATTTGGATATTTATTTAAAAATTTAGTGTCCCCAACTGAGCAAGCCAAGCCAAAGGCGACAGTGGCAAGGAACCAAAACTCAAGAAACTGAAAATAGTTGTAAAACTGAAGACACGAGTAATGATGCTGAAAATTCAGCTTTAAAACAAGAATAAATTACATTTTACAATATATTCACAAAGAAAATGGTTATTTTTTAATTATAGTAATATTTCACAATATTACTGTTTTACTGTATTTTCTTTATAAATAAATGCAGCCTTGGTGAGCATAAGTGACTTAAGTGATAAGTACTATACAATTACAATAGAAATAATAAAAACAAAGCAAAAACACATTGATGTGCACTCTTTATTCATAATTTTGTAGATGTAGAGTTTAAAAAATTGTATTGAATCTTATGTAGAAAATGTCTTGCTTCAACCAAAGTGGTTGGAATGCACCTAACATCGTAATTATGCAATTCCCAACTTGTAAATAGAAATTTCCTAGGAGGACTTGAACAGACAAGAAACAAACAAACAAACGGAAAAAAAAACAGGCAAGGCTTTTTTGGACAAAAAGATCGAGCAAGATAGGGAGAACTTTAGTTTTATCAATAATGAAAACTATTGATAAATTATTTGATTTCTTGGCCAGGTCACTCTTGTAAAAGAGATTTTAATCTCAATGCGTTTTTTGCATTGGTTAAATAAAGAATGAGATATGTCAGTCTAATATTTGACCACAATATATGTCATAAGTTGCACAGGTATATTTGTAGCAATAGCCAACAATACATCGTATGGGTCAAGATTATCATTTTTTCTTTTATGCCAGAAATCATTAGGATAATAAGTAAAGATCATGTTCCATGAAGATATTTTGTAAATTTTCTACCGTAAATATATCACAAATTTATTTTTGTAAGTAATATACGTTGCTAAGGACTGTTTGCGTGTCTCGCTTTAAGAGCCAACAGCAACTGAAACCAAGTATTTAGCACAATAATTATTTTTGCATACAAAATCAGAGACTTTACACTTCTGTTGCGTTATTTTCACCCTCTAATTAGTATATATATATATATATATATATATATATATACCTTTTGACTCTCCTTGCTATAGTTTTGGAGTTATAAGTCTTTTCTTTTGTGTGTGTCACTCAGGTATTTAAAGGCGATTTTCTCAATATTTCGATTTTTTTGCACCCTCAGATTCCAAATTTTCAAATAGCTGTATCTCAACCAAATATTGTCCTATCCTTACAAACCATACAAATGTCCCCTATGACTGGTTTTGTGGTCCATGTTTACATATTAGTGTCTGATATGTATTTGTATGTTTATTAGAGTATTGCACCATTAGCAACATGCAAACAGCATTGCACTAAAAAAAACTATTATAAAATATTTATCATCACTATTTAAATGATGTGCAGACTTGTTGCATATGCAAAGAGCTTCAGTCTGCAATCATAGAACCATAAACCACAAGTAGCTCAATGCAGTACATTTCATTCACAGGTTGACCATGTACGTAAACGCACATTCACACACTGACGTACAGTAAACGCATTGGATAAACTCATCTCAAGCACTAATGGTTTAAGCGCCCTGTGGTTGCCAAGAGACAGGCGTATAATTCCCATGTTTACCTCCGAGACCAAACAGACATGGGAATCATGCAAATGGGGATGAGTAGATCAGATTCAGGCCTCGGGCGGCAGCTCACGGAGCGCGAGCAGCTGAAATCAGACAGATGCGAGCGACTGCCTTGCTCTCACTCTAGATAAAAGTCTGTCTCATTTGACTTACTGCAGTTGTCACACTGCAAACCCTCTGCGTTCAAATGCCTGTAGGTTTTAGTTAGATCTTATGAAAGCATGCAGATATTAGACTGATAAAACACAGAAAACATGACAGGCCTTTATTTTTAATACAAACAATCTATTGAATTAGTTTTTCTGTAATTTGCAACAAGGTCTGTTTAGAATGTTGCTACACAGCCTGCTATCAAACACTCACTTGCTGTTTTAACCTGTTAACCTGAACCCCCGCTTTTATATAAATCCGATACAGTTCGATACAGTTCACGAATCCTTTGCATAAGTGTGGTTTAATTTGAAAGCAGACACTTGGCAGTTTATGTAAAGTCAAAATTAATTATTTTCATAATAAAAAAATAGCTATAATAAGCTTTGTAAAGTTATTAGAAATGTATTTGTATGAAATATCTTTATGAAAATAAAATTGAAGTTGGCCTTGTTGCAATCTAGAAATGTCCTGCAGCTAAAGCCACAAGTCTGACCATGTTATATTTCAAATCTGAAGGTGACAAGTCTAAAACTCAGAATTTTATTAAATGTTTTTCAAGTTCATGTCATGTGATTTTATTTTGAGAAGTCTCTCAAATGCTAACTGATGTTTATTGTCATAATCTAAGCTTCCATTCAGTGTATTGTATCTATTGTTTTGAGGTGCAAACTGCCCCATTCAGTTGTCTCCCCAGCACACATCCACACCTCTCCGGCTCTAATTATTCTTTTGTCTTCATTGTAATTACTGACGACTCTTTATTCAAACTGTTCTATTCAAACCTCGTTTCTTTGATCAAACTTCTCACTTTACCTTTTAAACTGTAACAAATGCCCTTCTTGAAAATATGAGTTTTACTATTCAAAATTATTCATAAAAGTAATGTATTTGTTCAGGTGGCAGGTGCATCTTAGGGCAAGCTAGCATGTTACTTAGCACACCATCAATACACAACAATTTATGAGATTAAAACCATGTTTTTACTCCAAAATTACTTTAAATCACAAGTCGAGTGTTTTAAATAACCTTCTGTGATCTCACGTGGCTTCGGGTCAAAAATCAGACAGAAAATGTATAATTTTACAGTATTCTGTACAATGATAAAAGCTATGTCGAATAGCATTGCATTATAAATATAAAATATTATGAAAACACCCAACATGGCATGAAGAACACAGTTTGTGTGTTTATTGTCTTCAAACTTGTCTATCTGCATGTTATAGCGATCTCTGGAAGCTTTGTTTATGTCAGGGAGTTCCTGCAATGTCACATGGTATGCCTCTTCCTCGTCTGTGCCATATATGGACTACATGTGCACAGAGCGCCCTCCGGCTGTCTGTATGAACTGAAAACACAACACATCAGAGTACCCAGCGCTCATAATGATTACATCTGCGCATTTTGGGGAAAGATTGAATAAATAATACTTCTCTGTATAGAAGTTTGACACAGACAAATGAGAATCTATCAATATTTCTCCACATCTGCACACTTTTGAACTAAAAGCCCTGAGGGATGTTGTTTTGTCGCGAGCCTTCATGGCGATCATAGAAGAGTTTTTTTCTGAATGGGAGCAGCTGACGCCGACGCCGACGCCATACCTCACACATATTAACAAATTACGGTCACTATAAGATTTTGAGAATAAAACAGAGGTAAAACATTTTTAAACTTGAGTCTTAGATCTTTTTAATGTCAAGGTAATTACCTGCATCTGACAGTAATTTTGAGCTAATTTAAACATAGAAAAAACACCTAATAAAATCACAGACAGAAAAGAAAAGAAAGTCTCATTTCTCCCATAAACACCTATAAACTGAACACATGAACAGGTTTCCCATTCCTTACAATAAGTAAGCCTTACATTTGACTTCATGTTAAAGGGATAAGTTCATCTTTAAATGAAAACTAAGTCATCATTTACTCACCCTGGTGTTGCTCTAATGCTGAATGCCCTTTGTTTTTAGGACCAAAAAAGGAGATTTAAACATAAAATTTATATCCTATAATGGCAGTGAATAGCAGCCAGTATCAAGCTTTTTAAAAAGATGCAAAAGTATCACAGAACGATCTCATGCAACAATCACAAATTTGTGTTTTTACCAAAACAGCACACATCCGACCACATCTGTTCTCTTAACAAAAACATCAAAGAAAAACATAGGAAAATATCTGCATATTTTGTAGATTTAAACAAAAGCATTCGCCTCAATTTGACATGATGGTTTACTGTACAAACTCCTACAAATTGGCATTGGCGGAAAAACTTTTGATATTATACATTCTCTGTACACCAGCTGTAAATGTGCAGTGAAAATCAATAATCATGGAACAGCGGCAGGGATGTGGAGTGAGGCAGAGCAAGCAGTCCGAGTCCAACTCTATTCAACATCTACATAAATGATCTGGCAGCAGTGCTGGAGCGCTCTACTGTTCCCATCCTCACTCTACACCACACAGAGGTCAGATGTCTGCTGTACACGAATGATCTGGTCAAGCTGTCCCACACAGCTGAAGGGCTTCAGCAGAGCCTGTCCCTGCTGTAACAGTACTGTCAGAAGTGGGCTCTGACTGTCAATCTGGACAATACCATGGTGTTCCAGAAGAAGGCCAGATCTCAGGGAAACAAACACCAGTTCACTTATAAAGGACAGGTCCTACAGCACTAGCTACAGCTATCTGGGTATCAACATCAGCGCTTCGGGAGGCTTTGGTATCGCTGTCAAAACACTGAGTGAAAAGGCTCGGAGGGATTTTTATGCTATAAAGTCACAATGCGGCCGTGTTCGATGAGGGGAGTACGCTTCTGGCCACATCGATTTCCAGCAAAAACGCGCTGCTTTGACCGCCCCAAAAGCCTGCGGCCAGGCAGCGAATGCATCCACACACCGAAAAGAACAATCCTCAAAGAACACCCGAGGTCAGCCTCGAGAGGCTGATTCCCTTAGTAGATTTTTTCCAAGTATAGCAATGCCTGTTAAATGTATATCCATGGGTCCTGCGTACTGTAGAGAAAGGGTACAGACTGCAGTTCGGTCAGTGGAAGTTCACACACTGCTGGTGTGTTCCTTCGCCAAACAGGGGAGTTCTACAGCCGGTACTTTATAGTTCCCAAGAAGGATGGAGGGTTACATCCAATTTTAGATCTAAGGCACTTGAATTGTTCTCTGAGGAGATTCAGGTTCAAGATGCTCACTATTCATTGTGAATCAAATCAGGTCTGAGGACAAGTTTGGAAGGTCATGTCGCCGGAAAACCGTTTCGACAGACGCATCCCTCACTGGCTGGGGTCTGTGGCAGGACTATCATCATTCTTGGCATATAAATTGCCTGGAGATGATGGCTGTGTTCAGGGCTCTGAGGAGCTTCCTCTCAGACATCAAGGGCTATCACGTTCTGATACGTTCAGACAATACGTTGGTGGTCGCTTATCTGAATCATCAGGGGGGTCTGAGATCGCGCCCTCTATGCAGATTGGCGCATCAGATCCTCCTGTAGTCCCAGGGGATACTGTCCTCTCTGAGCGTTGTATGTCCCCGGGGACCAGAATCAGGGAGCAGACGTCCTGTCGAGGCAGGGGTTGAGGCCCGGGGAATGGAAACTTCACCCCGATTGTTCGGCCCAGTGGAAGTGGATTTATTCACGTCTCAAGAGACTACTCACTGTCCACTGTGGTTTTCTCTCACCCATTCAGCCCCGCTGGGGTTGCATGCCATGGTGCAGACGTGGCTGTATGCATTTCCTCCGATTGCTCTGCTCCCAGGAGTCCTGGAGAGGGTCAGTCTACTTAGGCCCGAGTATGGTTCTCAGACATCATGGCACTACTGGCAGGCCTTCCATGGCAGATCCCTCTGAGGAGGGACCTGCTGTCTCAGGCGGGGGGCACAATATTTCACCCCCGGCCAGAGTTGTGGAAGCTGTGGGTCTGGCCCCTGAGGGGGCTCAGTACTTAGAGGCTGACCTGTCAGCAAGTGTAGTGGAGACCATAGTCAGTTCCAGAGCTCCCTCCACGAGGAGATTGTATGGCCTAAAGTGGAATGTGTTTTCCACATGATGTAGAGAGCATGAAATGGACCCAGTTAACTGCCCAGTAGCTTCAGTGCTAGGGTTCCTCCAAAATCGTTTCTCTGTTGGTCTTACCCTGTCCACACTTAAGGTGTACGTGGCTGCCATTGCGGTTTTCCACGCTCCTGTAAGTGATGGGCCTTTGGGGAGGCACCAGCTGGTCGTACGGTTCCTCCATGGTGCATGGAGGATGAGGCCTGCGACTCACGTCAGAGTTCCAACCTGGGACCTGGCGGTGGTTCTGGAAGGGTTATGCCTGGCCCCCTTTGAACCACTGGAGTTGGCGACAGATAAGAATTTTAAGTCGTATAAGGTGGCTTTTCTCCTGGCTATCCACCTCTCTTAAGAGGGTGTCGTTACCAACGCAGTACGAGTTCCCTCGAAAGGGAACGTCTCAGGTTACGACTGTAACCATTGTTCCCTGACAGTCGTAACAGTAACAGTTAGCTACGCTAAGGGAGTGACCCAAAGTGTCGTTACCGACGCAGTGTCTCGTTCCCTTCTCAGGTACAGACGTTTTTTTCCCTCTGTACAGATGATGATCTCCATCCACACGGATCCGTGAAAAATGACTAAAAACGTTGCATTATGCATGCCAGACTAGTAATTGGCAATGTCACTTGTAAAGAAAGACTACGCGCCTGCACACATACGCATTAAAACGATAGACTAACACGTAATATGCATTTGCATGCCATCACTTTTTCACAGATTCACGTTTTTGAAGTTTACACAGAGATGATAATGGTACCATCTGAAACCTATTTCAAATTTTGCGTTCTCAGGCCACCAAAATGCAGTTGTTGTCGTAGTCTGACCCTCACTGTTTCTGTCTGACATAAATTACATGAGCAAATCAAATCAATGACATTAATTTGCGCTACTGAAGTGACTGTCTAATAATGATGGAAGTGTTTGTTTTTCTCCCCATCTGATGCTTGTGAATGTCTATTCATTAAGACAACTTTTATCCAGTGGAAACTTTTCCATCAAAAACTGATCTACAGAGTGATGCTTGTAGTTTTCTTTTCCTTTAGAACTTCATGTGGCAACACATAGGTGATATATGTGATATATGACTGGGTTTAGCAGAACTAACTGTAGATGAAAATACACTTTCATGGCTGTTAAAAAAATATTTATGGCTGTTAAATGATCTTAATTCACCTGGCATTGACAAGTAAGGTAAAACATTTACTTTGGACTCTGCTGTACTGTTTGTACAATAAAACTGAACAGAATGTTCAAGACTTTATCTATTTTGATTTAGGACTAACTTTCAGGTTTTAAGTATACGAAGCACAGCAGATGATCCATGTTCAGTCCAGTGCGTTCATAGCTTGCGGTGAAACATCTGTGCAATGCTACTTCACATTTCACTCGAAACAAGTCCTGGGTCAATACACCTTTAAACATTCCCAATGTCTTTCAATTGCTTTGTACAGAGCATGTAGAAAATATGTCGTTTTTCATAAAGCACCCAGTGGAAGCCAGTCACTGACATGTGGCCTTTGGTCCAACTAGAGCACTTGCGCTTAACCATACAGAAAGAATCAAAGCCGACAGTCTTTCTCAGATCAGAATGACTCATCTGTTCTTTGTTTTTTGTTACAGGTTTAATTCTAGAACTTTCTGCAGTTAACAAAGAACGGTCTGTGTGATATTAATATTAATGAGCCCCGTCTGAGAGAACACACTTCTGCTTTTAAAGGATCTTGCGCGCTGAGCACACAGCATGGTCCACAAACCACAAGTGACGTGAGCACAGTGCAAATAGGTCAGTGCTGTGAGAAAATTAATCAATTAAGGTAATACAGTATTAAAGGCAAATTCATTGTTTTTCATGCATTGGTCAATTTTGAAATTTGAAGTTATTGATAATGTGTTGTTTTAGACTAGTGGAAAGAAAACCGTAAAAAATACACTTTTAAGTGTTTATTTTATTACACTTTTTTATATCTGTGTCTGTAGATTTCAATTACATTTCTTTAAAGGCTGTTTTCTTACATACACAAGTTTTATTTTTTTTACAGAAGTCTTTGTTCATATATAATTTATCTAACATGGTGAAAATTTTGTTGTTTCTGTCTGTAGACTGATTTTTCCTGATTTATGGTATCCAAAATCCCCTCTGTAAAAACCTTTATCTAATATGCCAGCAAAATCAATCAAGAATTTTGATCCTAGCTTTATCCAATGTTCAGATTTAAGGTTCTGGAAATGTATGCAATTCTTAGTTTGCTCATTTAAATAACATTCTATAAAATTTAAACCACACAACTGGGGAAAGTATAGTGATATCTATTAGTTAAATATTTTACCCTATTCACCTATAACGTCTTGCCATGATAAAATAAAACATGATGAAATAAGAAGTGCAAATGTCACAATGGTAGGATATTATAGACCTTCTACTAAAAGTCCAAATGGACTTTTTAAAATAAGAACAATTCGTGGCTGACCCAAAACTGTACAAATGCATTGCACTTTCCCGGTAAAAGTGGAAGGCACGTCCTGTGAATATCATCTGACACTGGTTGTCCATTTTCAAGTTAATGATTGATAAGGCTGTATTATTTATTAGAAGTTTCATTCACAGCCTCCTGTGCTGTGTGCGATCATCTTGGGAAAACAGTTTGACCCTGAGGGAAGAGTCTAATGGAAGTTTTTTACCACGTCTTGACCACAGAGAAGATATAAAACAGAGCTGTTCATGTAGCATACTGTCCTAGACACACACATCTCAGCTATCAAAGGACTTTCATCAGATTTATGGCTTCATTTTATTTGGCCTTCGGTGATTTCTCTCTCTCACTCTCTCTCTCTCTCTCAAACACACACACGCACACAGACAGAATGCTCCTCCACCCCACAAGGCTCTACAAAAAGAAAACCATGTGAAAATTATAGTTTGTAGAAGAAAAAAATAAAACATCATTCAACAAATCTGTCATCTCAAACTCTGCCATGAGCGACTGAGACACAGAAGAGAAACTCTGAGGACAAATCTGATGTCAGGAGACACCTGTGAGAGTGTGTGTTTTCAGATACTGGGTTTTATGATTCAGTCACTCATTCCTGGTGTCGATAGACAGAGATGAAGTGCATGAAATAACAATAGTGTATATTGTACTGTATATTTTCCCATCATGACATTATATATTAGGATATGATTTTCAATTTGAACGGCCACAGTCATTTTAGTTACTATTATATAGATATATCATAGTAGAGCAGCAGATCATTTGCATTTAAAGTGACCCACACGAAAACGGCATGTTTTTCCTCACACCCAAATAGAGGCAAATTGGACAAGCTATAATAAATAATCTGTGGGGTATTTTGAGCTGAAATTTCACAGACACATTCTGGGGACACCAGAGACTATTACATCTTGTGAAAAGGGCCATAATAAGTCCCCTTTAATATATAGGCTGTCTCTCATTAATGATAATCAAAAACTGTGGTATCATGGAAAACAAGTTGAATATATATTTTTCCTATAGATATGGGTTTTGACTTGGTGTGTGCCAAAATTGGTGGTATTATCAGGGATTTTAAGGTATGGTTGCTAGATGATTTTGTTTTGGAACCTTCAGAAAACTTTAACTAGATTTTTCTCAAAATTGACTTTACTGACTCTATTCACGTTAAACAGGTGTAGGTCATTCATTTTTTGTCTGATTCCATCAAATCATACATCATTTGAACAATTATTATTATTATTATTTTTTTTTGAAAATAATAACTCATTTTTGAAAATTGGCTCATTGTGTCTAATTTTGCCAGCATGGGTCACATATTTAGAAACAAAATAAACTAGTTTATGATATTTATGATGAAAATATATTTTAGTTTAAATTTATGTAAAATGCAATTGTCTTAAATTTAAGCCGGGTGCACACTGTGCGATTTTGGCCACGATTTGGCCGCCTGGGACAAATTTTGCAAATCCTAAAAGATTCCTCTGATCCTAGGCTAAAATCTGAAGTCTTTGATCGTCAGTTTGACATGTTCACCGGCAGCCAATTAATGACCCCTGCGATCAAATTTTACCTGCGATCAGATTTGGCACACAGTCCTGCAGTGTGACTTCTCCTACGATGACCGTCAAATTTTCTTCATTTTTCAAGACAAACTATGACCAAAATGAGCGTAGCCATTATTTCAATGCCGCGTGTAATGCAGCTCACCATCACCGAACGTGTCATTCATTGATTATATAAAACTCCGGACGAGTTTTCTTGCGTGCGTCCGTTTTTAGCGCGCCTTGAATATCGTACAGTCTGACATTAATGACAACTTCGATCTTACAGTGTGACATGGCTTACAGCGAGGATCATGTTCGTACAATCTGACAAGGAACAATCGGAAAGGACTATTATAAATCGCACAGTGTGCACCCGGCTTTAGAGTATACTTTTTACTCTCTTAAGTGCGACTTAAGGGATAGTTCACCCAAAAAAAAAAAAAAAAAATTCATCATTTACTCACCCTCAAGTTGTTCCAAACCTGTATGAATTTTTTTCTTCTGCTGAACAAAAAAGAAGATATTTTGAAGAATATCAGTAACCAAACAGTTGATGGGCCCCATTAACTTCCATAGTATTTTTTTTCTTCCATATTATGGAACTCAATTGGGCCTATCAACTGTTTGGTTACCCATATTCTTCAAAATATCTTCTTTTGTGTTACTGTGAACCGTTTTGTTTTTTTTTCTTACAGAGATTGGAGAGCAGCTTTCCCACCAACCAAATGATTTGAACTGACATCAAAAAGAGCCGAATCCACATCTAAAGACCTAGTGTGAAAGCAGACTGTCTGGGAAAACCATTCAGCACTATTCTTCTAAAAGCCTATAGTCCCAGAGATGCAGGGGACAATTGTTCTGGGAGACCTTAATCCAGACCTGAGCCCAGCTTTGAGGGGCAGATGTCAGGAAACACCTTGAAAACAGCCTTAATCCTGGATAAGGTGTCACTGCCACCCTTGAGTCTGCCTCGAGGAATCTGTTTGGTCAGAGGTGTTTGTACCAGTCTTCTTCCCCAGAGGTTTTACTTGTCCCTTTATGAACGTTTCTGTGAGAAAAATCGCAGTAAATCCCCACTGAAGGATGAATCATTGGCATCTGTCCTGTGATGCTCACCATGGGCGTAGATTACGTGTCCCCCGCACTTTTAATAAAATATACATTCATCCCCCGCACTTTTATCGGGTCTCACCGGTCATAGTCGACCCGCTCTGAGCGGGATTCGAACTGGCGTCACCTGCGCGGGAGGCGGACACGTTAACAAGGACGCTAAAGATAGCAACCATTAACATCAGTCGATAGCGCGGTTCTTGACGTCAGGGGAGAGGAGGTTTACTCGCGCCGCTCTTACTGGCCTACGTCTGTTACACGGGTAACAGTGTATTTACGTAAAAGCCAATGTGAATAAATCTAGATTTAAATTCAAAGACACAAAATAATCTATGCATGACCTGTCATTTTATTTATATCCAAAAATCAGGCGATCTGAACACTAACACTCTCGTGCAACACTCTAATTCATACTCGAAGTCGGAGGGCACTCTCTCACAGAAAGTCCAAAACGGATTCGTAGAAGTAATACCCTGTCACGTTCCAAAGGCATTCAGCGCTGTAGCAGCAGCTCAATAAAAAGAATCGTTATGACTGATAAACGCACAAGTATATGAATAATGCAGTGCTAACTGACAGCCTTTTTAATGTTTAGTATCTTCTGCTCACCAAGGCTGCATTTATTTAATCAAAAATACAGTTAAAACAGTAATATTGCGAAATATCATTACAAATTAAAACAGCGGTTTTCTATGTGAATATATAGTAAAGTGTAATTCATTCCTGTGATCAAAGCTGAATTTTCAGCATCATTACTCCAGTCTTCAGTGTCACATGATCCTTCAGAAATCATTCTAATATGATGATTTGATGCTCAAGAAACATTTATGATTGTAATCATTATTGAAAACAGTTGTGCTGCTTAAAAATGTTGTGGAAACCATGATGCATTTGATTTTTCTGGATTCTTTGATGAATAAAAAGTTAAATGAACAGCATTGTGGCGAGCGGTGAGGTGAGGGACCGTGAGAACGGGCCGGTGACGAGCGATAATGAGCTCCAGCTGCGCGCCACACCGGTCTCGTCTCACGGAGGAGTGACGGGAGCATAAAAGGAGGAGCGACGACAGTGCAAGACGAGAGAGGACCAGGCCTGGACTTATGTTGTGTTTTTGTTTACGTTTTATTTTGTGTGTGTGCGCGGCAGTCGTCCGTGAGGGGCTGCCGCGGCGACTTTCATTTTGTTTATTTATTTGATTAAAGTTTTAAATGTTCGCCGGTTTCCCGCCTCCTTCTTCCTGGAACAAACGAACTTTGTTACATTGGTGCCGAAACCCGGGAGGAAGGAGGGACATGCTGTCGAAGAGCCCTCGCTGCTGAGGGGGATCGCGGTGCTGAGGAGGTCGGGCAGCGCGGATGAGTGAAGACCGCGAGGGGCTGCCCGAGGCGGTGGTGCTGGAGCGAGTGAAGATCCGGTGGGACGGAGAGCTCGCTGCCGCGCCCCTGGGTCGAGGTGGGGTGGCTGCCGTCTGAGAGGGAGCGGAGGAGTCGTCGGCGTTCGCCGTGGGCCGAAGCCTGCTGCCATCCGCCATGAGGGGGAGGAGCAGGGAGCGCGGGACTCGCTGCCGGCTGCCCTCAATAAGAGGAGCCACCGCCGGCCGCCAGGGGGCGGAGGAGGATCGAGCCGTCCACCGAGCGTCCAGTACCATCGCATGGCACCGCAAGGAAGAGCCTCTCGGTTGGCTGAGGACCGAGCGGCAGTGTGTCGGGGAACCGGACCACAATTTTTATTTTTTATTTTTTTCATTTCTCCTCTCTCCCCTCTCTCGTTTTGTCGCTCCTCATGCTCCTGGCTCCGTTTCTCTCGCCTCTCTGTCCTTACCCCCAGGTACCGCGGCCGCCGTGATCGGCCCCCCCAGAGAAGGGGGGGGGGGGGAGTAGAGCGCAGTCTCGGGAGTGCCCCCCGGCCTGCGAAGGGCGTTGGGGGTATGTGGCGAGCGGTGAGGTGAGGGACCGTGAGAACGGGCCGGTGACGAGCGATAATGAGCTCCAGCTGCGCGCCACACCGGTCTCGTCTCACGGAGGAGTGACGGGAGCATAAAAGGAGGAGCGACGACAGTGCAAGACGAGAGAGGACCAGGCCTGGACTTATGTTGTGTTTTTGTTTACGTTTTATTTTGTGTGTGTGCGCGGCAGTCGTCCGTGAGGGGCTGCCGCGGCGACTTTCATTTTGTTTATTTATTTGATTAAAGTTTTAAATGTTCGCCGGTTTCCCGCCTCCTTCTTCCTGGAACAAACGAACTTTGTTACAAGCATTTATTTGCATTTATAACATTTATTAAAGCATTTATTAAATATAAATCTTTAGTAATATTATAAATGTCACTTGTAATCAATTTAATGCATGTTTGATGAATAAAAGTATTATGTCTCTCTTACCACAAATGTTTGAATAGTATCATGGTTTCCACAAAAATAAAGCAGCACAACTGTTTTCAATATTGATAATAATGTTTCTTAAGCATCAAGTCATCATATTAGAATGATTTATGAAGGATCATGTGACACGGAAGACTGGAGTAATGATGTTGAAAATTCAGCTTATGATTATTTGAAAGTTGAGGAGCAAGCTCATTTGCTGCTGATACAGCAGGAACCAATCAGCGGTGCCCAATAGCAAACTATGTGATTGCAAGAAGATTGAGTTAAGGACCTATCAGCTTGTGCCATCTGACGTTTTCTGATAGAACTTTGTTTGTAATTTCATAATTATATTGTCTTTAAAAATATTAACAAAGTTTACTGCTGAATGTACAGCATTTATCGAAAACTAAAATATACTTTAATGTAATTTATATTGAAACTTGTAGGTCATGTATTTAAATATATTTGTAGATACACAATTAGTGAATTAGTATTGGTGAAGTTGCAGTTTAGTACATTTAAAATATATTAACTTTGAATGTAATATCGACAGTTCAAATTACAAACAACAGTTAAAATTAAAATCAAGTATTGTACATGTGTTTTAGTGTTAGTCAACACATCAGAATAAGTGTACTTCTTTAAAGGACAACAAAAATTAAAACAATGATTTTTAATATGACATTATTGCAAAGTGAACTTTTCAAAAGTGTACTTAAGTGTGTTAAGAAACAGTCATAAAAGTGTGCTCTCTTTTTAAGTGCACTTAAAGGCATAGTATGTAAGTTTCACCTCTAGACGTTGCTTATTCAAAACAATAACAAAGGCGCAGCTTGATGATGCCTTAAATTTGTGTGGAATCATGGGAGTTGTTGTCTTCACCTCCACAGCCAATGGAAAGCAATCCGACAGGCAGAAATCATGTTCATAGGTGAGCTAAGGTATTAAAGTTTTATTAACTTTACTGTGGTATGAAGCAGTGCAGGGCTGAGAGCGGAACAAGGCCGGTAGAGCAAATGTTGCCTTGCTCCGCACAGCGAGCCTCCGCTGACTGCACGCGCTCCTTACTAATTGGATGAGGGGTTTATACTTGACACGCTCGCCATTGTACTATTCTTTGAAACGACAGGGGGTGACTCTGAGTAATTGTTCAAAAGTACTTACAATAAGGTTTAGTAAGGTACACACATGACAATGTTTGTTTTTTATTACACTTTACCAAACCCATGCAACAAAAGAACCAAAGAATCGAGTAAAATTCAGTAAACCTTGAGATTATTACTTGTGACATTAGAACAAAATATATGTATATGAGAACAACTATTGGTGGAAATGGCCGAAATTGACTAGGCGGACTCTAGTTTGGAAAGGTATTTTTTTTGAGTTGCACAGTTTAAGAGGTCACAAAAACCTTCTAAACAAATTGTCCTCAGGTTAAATAAAACTGTAGAATGTTTTGGATGAATACTGAACATCTCAGTTTAGTGCTTTGAAAATTAACATATGAAACATGTAAAGGTGAATCTAGCTGTAAGGCTATATATATATATATATATATATATATACACTCACCTAAAGGATTATTAGGAACACCATACCAATACTGTGTTTGACCCCCTTTCGCCTTCAAAACTGCCTTAATTCTACGTGGCATTGATTCAACAAGGTGCTGAAAGCATTCTTTAGAAATGTTGGCCCATATTGATAGGATAGCATCTTGCAGTTGATGGAGATTTGTGGGATGCACATCCAGGGCACGAAGCTCCCGTTCCACCACATCCCAAAGATGCTCTATTGGGTTGAGATCTGGTGACTGTGGGGGCCATTTTAGTACAGTGAACTCATTGTCATGTTCAAGAAACCAATTTGAAATGATTCGAGCTTTGTGACATGGTGCATTATCCTGCTGGAAGTAGCCATCAGAGGATGTGTACATGGTGGTCATAAAGGGATGGACATGGTCAGAAACAATGCTCAGGTAGGCCGTGGCATTTAAACGATGCCCAATTGGCACTAAGGGGCCTAAAGTGTGCCAAGAAAACATCCCCCACACCATTACACCACCACCACCAGCCTGCACAGTGGTAACAAGGCATGATGGATCCATTCTGTTTACGCCAAATTCTGACTCTACCATCTGAATGTCTCAACAGAAATCGAGACTCATCAGACCAGGCAACATTTTTCCAGTCTTCAACTGTCCAATTTTGGTGAGCTTGTGCAAATTGTAGCCTCTTTTTCCTATTTGTAGTGGAGATGAGTGGTACCCGGTGGGGTCTTCTGCTGTTGTAGCCCATCCGCCTCAAGGTTGTGCGTGTTGTGGCTTCACAAATGCTTTGCTGCATACCTCGGTTGTAACGAGTGGTTATTTCAGTCAAAGTTGCTCTTCTATCAGCTTGAATCAGTTGGCCCATTCTCCTCTGACCTCTAGCATCAACAAGGCATTTTCGCCCACAGGACTGCCGCATACTGGATGTTTTTCCCTTTTCACACCATTCTTTGTAAACTCTAGAAATGGTTGTGCGTGAAAATTCCAGTAACTGAGCAGATTGTGAAATACTCAGACCGGCCCGTCTGGCACCAACAACCATGCCACGCTCAAAATTGCTTAAATCACCTTTCTTTCCCATTCTGACATTCAGTTTGGAGTTCAGGAGATTGTCTTGACCAGGACCACACCCCTAAATGCATTGAAGCAACTGCCATGTGACAGGTGTTCCTAATAATCCTTTAGGTGAGTATATATATATATATATATATATATATATATATATATATATATATATATATATATATATATTAGTGCTGTCAATCGATTAAAAAAGTTAACTAATTAATCGCACATTCAACATCTGTCTTTTAATATTTTTATACTGTAATAATTACTCTCCAAATTAATGTAGAAACAACTTAAAGACAGTATATTTGAATTATATTTGTTGTAATGGCATATTTTTATGAAGGCTAGTATCGCTGATACTAAAACTTTTTTCTTTTTAAACATTAATGATAGACATTCAACATTACAGCATAAATACAAGCTATATCAGTTCCAAGTGAACTTAAAACAATCTTCACACAAACCAATTATAATAAATGTCTGGGGGTCATTTGGAATATTTCAAACGTGTGTGGGAAAAGGTTACACAAATGGCTTTGTTACAGTAATATTATTTTGAAAAAAATAGATTTTTCTACATTATTTTCTAAATTATACAGTTTGTCTTCGGTTATTTTAATTATATAGCCTACGCATCATTGATATAAATAAAATATATAAATAAAATGGGGGACATTTTTTGTAATTGGCCTGATTAGCTAAGCCCTCTAAAAACACAAAACAAGCAGGGCCATAACCACCACAAACATTGATACGGTGGCTTAGCTCAACAAGCTGCAAAGGAAGAAAAAACATGCAAATAGAAAAAACACCAGCAAATAAAGAAAACATCTTCATCAGTTTGACATCACATGCGCTGCAAAAGTTCACAACACATGCAAATACAAAAACGCGCTGCAAAAGTTCACAACACAAGCATATAGAGAAACGCTGCAAAAGTCCACAACACATACAAATACGTGCTGCAAATAGCACATACCAGGCCTGGCGATCTTAAGCCCCTTCTGCGATGATCTGAATGATGATGATGATGATGATTAGGCTACTTTTAGAATTAAATTAATATTTTAATTTGGGACTAGCACGGACGAAGGACTCGAATCTGCAGATGTCTGTTAGCGAGGTGACATGCGCTAGTGCCCAGGAGGAGGCCACACTCCGGGTGGTGTGTGCCCTCACCCCTAGGGGGCATCGACGACCCTGCGTCTGGTAAGCCAAAACAATGGTCCACTATCCAGTGAGACAACCTTTGCTTGGAGATAGCCTTTCCCTTCAGCTTCCCACCATAACAGACAAAGAGCTGAGAGCTACAATGAAGTAAGGGCTGTAGAAGCCGGACTTAATTTTGGCCGGAGGGACAGTCTCGATCGCACCCTTCGCCAGTAAGGTAGCAACCTCCGCATGCATGACAGGGGCATTGCCACCCTCCATGGTATAGCAGACTCCCCGGAAGCGAACTAAATCGCATAGCCAAACCTGAGTTCTCAATCCGCGGGAAGTTTGAAGGTGGTTGGAGCGAATGCTGAAAAGGGGAGGAAAAGAAGATCGTCTCGTCTGAGTTTTGGAAGATGACTGAGCGCTGAGATGGAGCTGCGGCCGCGGAGCGCGCCGACTTCAAAGGAACCAACCCACATGACTGAGCCGCCAAGTCAGGGCCGAAGCCGCCTGGCCAGGGGACGAGCCAAGATGATAAGAGTGTTGTGTATCGACTGCACCGACTGAGCAAAGATATGCTGGTGTTATTGTCCTTTAAAGAAACATTAACATACGCCCATCTTTTCTGAAATGACCAATCAAATGTGGGAGTTTTAGGCAGGAGAACACTTTCTTTGTCTCCGTTTATGACTTCATTTGCCTAATTTATGATGGTGTCATACTTGGTACATTTCTACTCCAAAGGGGGGTAAACATAATGTGATGCATTTCATAATCACCTACTGTGCACCGTTGGTTAAGAGAAAGAGAGAGGAATATTTAGATATCAAACACATGGCTGGGAGATATTAGAGCAGAGATACATTCTTACACATGAATACAAGCATTTTAAATGACTTTACATTGTTCGTACATCATGACTATGTTGGCATGACATAGGGAGCATGCGTACACACAGGGATCATCATATACATATATACCAGCCACAAAACTGTCCACGATGCCATCTTCCTCAGACTCCTCGGTACCAGAACCTAATTTATATGCGGCTAAAAAGCTTTCTGACGTTTATAGTGGAATCGACTCATCTTTGATCCTGTCCAGAGAGACTCCAGACGCTACACTTGTGCATTTCCCTGAGCATCCTGGCCTGGTAGACCTGAAGGATGACCATGGCATGCAGTGGGTCTGCCCCACAGCTCTGTAAGACTTTGCCACCGAGGTAGACGAGAACCTAAAGGCCTTGGAGGGGTGCTTAGGATCACTGCGCCACATTGAAGCACTCTGCGGACACAGTTACATCGCAACAGAGCGTTCAACGGGGGGACCCCATTGTACCCTTTGCCGCAGCTCTATCAAGGTTTAGAGAAGGCGGAGGAGGTTGCTGAACGGCGGCAGCATAGCCAAATCTTCATCCCCAGAGGACTTCAGCCCACCTTGAGATGTGGCGATCGACATCTCGTCCTTTGTCTGGAGCGGCGAACGAAACACGTGGGACATCAGCAGATGGTCCCACTGCTTCAGTCTGAACACTCGCGGGTAGCGGTGTGCAAGAGGGGGGTGTGGCCAGAGGAATGATCGTCGGGGCTTTATTCCACACCGTAACCCTCAGGTCACCCTGGCCTCCAGCCAAAGTATATGCTGTAAGCCCAAACATGCCAAGCAGTGATTGTGCCCATCAGACGGTGACAGAGATCGACCGCACCCAGAAGTGCACGGATGAGACATCTTTAAAAAGAAGTGTCATGCGCAGGCTCTTTTGTGAGAGGAAGCTCTGCAGATTGCTGAAGTGCCCAGGAAAACACACACAGCTGTTGCAGATCACTGCACAGACCAGCAGTCAGGCAATGTGGAATTGCTGGAACGCGCTGTCACACCAACACACTGGAGAACCGCTCGTCTCGGAGAACTGAAGAGGGAACTCAGAATTCAGGCTTGCAGGAGTGAAGTGATGCTCTTGGATCCGAAGCAGAAACAATGCGAGATTGCCAGCGTCCATCCTTATATACCCACAAGGTGGGGCGGAGCTACGCTATTCAAATTCCGCAGACCCGTGGCAATTCCTTGCCATTGGCTTATTTTGTGTGTGACTGAACTAAAGGGAACAACACAAACTATATAGTAAATGAAAGTTATCCAGGGATAATGCAATGATGTGTGTGAGTGTGTGTGTGGGCGATCAAGACTCTTTAGCTTCGCCCACTGCACGCCTGCACGAGCTTGGGTGTTTTCGGAAAGAATTGGTACAGCGTATCTGTCTTTTATAAATATAATAAAACTAAAGACTTTTCGGCGATGAAGGATACAATACTACTCTATGGGTACTCAAGTTTAACATGATTTTTGCAGTGTGTGTTATGTACCATTTAAACAACAATCTCTTAAATATTTTCTAATTTCATTAAACATGAACATTTTTATTAAATATGGACCTTTATTTTCATTAAAAATAATTATTTCTGCTATTGTAGGCTCATTTTGTAAATGTAAGCATTTAATTTGGACAAGCACAAACTGGGTGCCTGATGGTACAGGCCAGTGGTGTGCAGTGGTGTTTTAAAATGAGGCAAAGTACTCACATTTATATATGTTACACTTCATTTTCCTGGTTAAAAAAAAGAGAGACTTGTTCTGTTTATTGAAACCAAGTAAAAATGTAATCAAGTTAGTGTTTTTATGAATTTTTACATTCATTCCAAAATAATAACTAAAGGCAGTAACAATTTAAACAAAATAAATGTGTGAACTAATAATAATAATAATAATAATCTTTATTTTATATAGCGTCTTTAAATGGTACTTCTCAAAGTGCTTCACAAAAAGGACACAATGTAAAAGTAAAAAGAGATGCACAAAAACAGAGAAAAAATCAAAACAATATACTAAACATACTACAAACATATACCAGATATACAAAAAATACAATATACAAAAATCTATGAAATCACATATAAGCAAGTCTAAAAAAGTTTTACAGATTCCGCATGTCTAATTTCATACGGAAGAGAGTTTTGGAGCAAGGGAAGAAAAAGCCTGGTCACCCATAGAGTGTAAGCGAGTTGAGGGAACATTCAGAAGGCTAGAGTCAGTAAACAGTTAAAAATTCTGATAAATAATCTGGTGCCAGACCATGCAAGGCCTTATAAATAAGCATTAAAATCTTTAAATCTATATGAAACCGGGCAGGCAAGCCACAGGGAGCCAGTGTAGAGATTCCAAAATAGGAGTTATGTGCTCTCTCGACCTGGTCCCTGTCAAGATTCTAGCAACAAAGTAAGGAATTGAACAGGAAGAATATATACGCAGTGTAGACGAGGGAACTAAATGAGAACAGCTGGGGAGGATTAACATAATCAGACACCATGGTAACTAATCAGAACATGACAGACACGGAACTACACAGAAGACACGTGACATTAACCCCCCTCTCCAGAAGGAGCGACCTCTGTGCTGTGGCAGAAGAAAAGTTTGTGGAACTGGAAGAGGGCGGAGGCTTCGATGGAGGGCATGGCGCAGGGGACAGACTGTAACCTGGGGACGTAGGTACCAGGCACCATGGGAGGAGCCAGGGTGGAACTTGAACAGACGGGGAGGGCGACACCCAGGAGTCGATCGACGGCAGCGGAACAACCATACTTAAACGAGACCAGAAAATAGTGAACTGAAAACACAGGACTAATGCTGCCTTCACGTGTTATCGAAAATGTCCTACTTCCCAGTTCTGAAGTCGTGATTACGAGTAAATAGGAAACTAGTATTTATGATAATTCCGATAGCATGTGATGGCAGCATTAAAAGACAAACAAGGTAATTAAGTCAAGTCAACTTTATTTATATAGCGCTTTTTACAATGCAGATTGTTTCAAAGCAGCTTCACAGTGTTAAACAGGAAAATAATGAACAGAATTTGATTCGGCTGTACAGCCGCTCTGGAGAAAACGGTGATGTCATCAGCTCATTTCAATTATCATATATATTCAAGTAATGTAGTTGATATAATTTAGTTTAGTAATTAAATTTATTTGGATATTTATTTGAAAATTTTGTGTCCTAATAAACAGTTAATAAGCAGACAGTGATGATAAATCAAAGAGTAACTATAGTGACATCTAGTGGCGTGAAATGGTGCAAACAGAGTCCAAACAGGGTGAATACGTGACACATACGTATTACCAACATTTTATCATGTAATTTATTGTACACCTCAAACAAGGGAATTTAGCGAGTCCACTAATGGATTGGGTATGCAGAGCATTGGTAAGTACACAATTGAACAAAATATATAGCACTGTACTAGTAGTTTTTGGATATTTGAATACAAAAATTTTACATATTTTGTACATATATACATATTTTGCCTTTAAGTGGCTTTTTATTTCATTATTATTATATTATCTGCAAGTGCAGTTCCCTTTCGTTCAGTCACTACGAGTATGGTCAGTGACTGACGAATGGGGGGGTTTCGCCTAGAAGCCTATCATCTTCGAGATCTAGAAAACGGCCAATGGCAGTGCCAATGCCATGGGCATGCAGAATTTGCATAGCGTAACTCCGCCCCACAGCGTGGGTATATAAGGAAGTACGCTGGCAACATCACATTATGTTTCTGCTTCAGAGCCAAGAGCATCTATCTCTTCACTTCTTAAGCCTTCTGAGTATATCGTCAAGCTTCTTCGAGACGAGCAGCTCTCCAGTCGGTGTTGGTGTGACGGCGCGTTCCAGCGATCTAACATTGCCTGCCTGCTGATCTGTGCAGTGATCTGCAGCAGCTGTGTGTGTGTTTCCCTGGGCGCTTCAGCACTCTGCAGAACTTTCTCTCACAAAAAGAGCTTGCGCGTGGCACGTCTTTTTAAAGACGGTTCGCCCGTGCACTTCTGGGTGCGGTCGATCTCTGTTGCCATCTGATGGGCACAATCACTGCTTGACGTGTTTGGGCTTCAGCATGCTCAAGCAGTGTTTGTGGATGAGTCATGTACTCATTGCGGGAACATGGATATCGTGATGTTGCAGTCGAGACTCAATGACCCCCGTAAAGGGAAGAGAGTCCCCTCTGCCACACCCCAATCTACCATCTCCGAGAGAGATGGTACTTTGGCTGGTGGCCAGGGTGACCTGAGGGTTAGGGTGTGGTATAAACCCCGACGATCATTTCTCGGGCCACACCCCCCTCTCGCACACCGCTACCTGCGAGTGGTCGGACTGAAGCAGCGGAACCGTCTACTGACACCCCGCGTGTTTTGTTCGGCGCTCCAGATGGCAACGAGACGTCGATCGCCGCATCTCAAGGTGGGCTGGAGTCCTCTGGGGATGAAGATTCGAAGATGCTGCCGTCTGCCATGTCAACTTGGGGGATGATTGGTCTGTGGGTATGGCGCATCCTGACAGCTGTCGGGCCCCGCCCCCAATTACTTTTCTCTCCCGAGGTGTATGAGGAGGTCACGCGGTCCTGGAAGTCCCCGTTGTCTTCCCGTGAACGTTCGCGGGCCTTCTCTGCCTTCTCTGCCTTCTCTGCCCTCGATGGGGCCGCGGCCAAGGGTACACTGGGGTCCCCCCTGTTGACGCTCAGTTGCAATCACGGTCGAGACTCAATGACCCATGTATGGAGGTAGAGTCCCCTCTGCCACACCCCAATTATCCTCTCCATGTGATGGGATGGCCAGGGTGACCTGAGGGCTGCGGTGTGACATAAACCCCAACGATTATTCTTCGGGCCACACCCCCCTCTTGCACAGAGTGCTTCAATGTGGCGCGGTGATCCTAAGCACCCCTCCAAGGCCTGTAGGTTCTCGTCGACTTTGGTGGTGAGGTACTACAGAGCTGCGGAGCAGGCCGCCGCCTCTCTGCACGCCATGGCCATCCTTCAGGTCTACCAGGCCAGGATGCTCGCAGCATGCACAAGGGTAGAGCTGTCCCAGGGCTTTGAATGAGCAGGCCGCCGCCTCTCTGCACGCCATGGCCATCCTTCAGGTCTACCAGGCCAGGATGCTCGCAGCATGCACAAGGGTAGAGCTGTCCCAGGGCTTTGAATGAGCTGTGTTCCACCACCGACCTCGCCCTGCGGGCGACGAAGGTGACCGTGCGCTCCCTGGGTCAGGTGATGTCCACAGCTGTGGTCCAGGAGAGACGTGGCGAACCCTGTTCCTCAACGCTCACATGTCCCAGGCTAGCCTCTTCGACGGCACGGCTGAGAACTTCGCCCAACAGTTCTCGGCCGCCCAGAAGCAGACTGAGCCCCGGCGGCCAGCTGCTGCCTCACTCAGCTGCCATGCCAGCTCAGTCGCCTCAGTCTGCTTGCCACCGAGGTCGCCCCCCTACGGCTTCCACCCCTCCCGCCCGGCCCCAGCAGCAATTTCCCGGGCCGTGCTGTGGAGGTGGTCACAGGAAGGCGCCCCTGGATGGAAATCGACTCGGTTGCCATGTGCGCGCAGCTTATGAGCGAGCGCGCAGTCACTGCTGACTTGCCTCTGTCAAATTGAGAGCAAGACTGCGGTTCCACTGAAGTTATTTCAGAGACTCCTGGGGCATATGGCATCTGCAGCCGCAGTAACGCCGCTCGGATTGCTTCATATGAGACCGCTTTAGCACTGGCTTCGCGATCGAGTCCCGAGATAGGCATGGCAATCGGGCACGCTCCGGGTCCCAGTGACTCGGGCCTGTCTGCAGACCCTTACCCCGTGTTCGAACCTCAGCTTTCTACGGGCCGGTGTTACCTTAGAACGAGTTTCCAGGCATATTGTTATCAACAGATGCCTCCACCACGGGCTGGGGGGCCATGTGCAATGGACATGCTGCCGCGGGCTCCTGGACAGAACCCCAGCGCCTCCTGCATGTCAATTGCCTCGAGTTACGCCCTGCACCACTTCCGAGCATTGCTCAAGGGTCAACACGTGCTAGTCCGGTCAGACAACACGGCCACAGTAGCGTACATCAACCACCAGGGTGGTCTTCATTCCCGCCGTATGTCTCAACTCGCCCGCCATCTTGTTTTATGGAGTCAGAAGCATCTGAGGTCGCTTCATGCAATCCATGTCCCAGGAGTCCTGAACCGTGCGGCCGACGAGCTCTCACGGCTTCAGCCACTTCCTGGGGAAAGGAGACTCCATCCCCAGATGGTTCAGCTGATTTGGGAACAGTTCGGCGACCCACAGGTAGATCTGTTTGCCTCCCACGACTCTTCCCATTGCTGCCTGTTTTATTCCCTGACTGAGGGCTCCCTCGGCACAGATGCTCTGGCGCACAGCTGGCCGCGGGGCCTCCGCAAGTATGCGGTTCCTCCAGTGAGTCTTCTTGCACAGGTTCTGTGCAGGATCAGGGAGGACAAGGAGCAGGTCCTTTTGGTCGCCCCGCTTGCGACAGCCCCTCCCTGTTCGATTTCTCTGAGGAAGGACCACCTGGAATATGCTTCCTAGTGTACCTTGGTATTCCTGTGTTAAGTGGGAGTCCTTCGTCCGTACTTGCTTACAACAGGGAGCTCACACTTACGCAGGGCACTGGATGACAGCCGAGTGGCGTGATTACATTGGGACCCCCATTCGTAAGTCACTGACATTACTCGGAGTGACTGAACGAAAGGGAACGTCTCGGTTACGTATGTAACCCTCGTTCCCTGAGGAGGGAACGGAGACGTAGCGTCCCTTTGCCACTTCCGCTGTACCGCTGGAACAGCTAGGAGTTCAGTCTTGGCTCCTCAGCAGGTAAACATAATGCAATGTTGCCAGCGTACTTCCTTATATACCCACGCTGGGGCGGAGTTCCGCTATGCAAATTCCGCATGCCCATGGCATTGGCACTGCCACTGGGCGTTTTCTAGGTCTCGAAGATGATAGGCTTCTAGGCGAAACCCCCCCATTCGTCAGTCACTGACGTTACGTCTCTGTTCCCTCCTCAGGGAACGAGGGTTACATATACGTAACCGAGACAATTTTACATATAGTTTTAAGATAATAAACTAATAAACTCAATAAAGAAGTGAAAATTACTAAAAATTTAACTAAAATTAACATTTATTTTAAATAAAAAATCTAAAATCAGCTAAGCCTCACAATGATTTTGGAAAACGCGGCCATGCATTTTGTATGTCTGTTTTGTCATTGTGCATTATCCCTATGGGATAAGTTATGCCATCCTGGCACCAGGCCTGGCATATTCAATACAATTAATGCTTCTTTTTTTTTTGCTCAGAAGGAATCTAAAAATACATGACAACAGCTCAAAACTTAACATGAGAGAATTTTTGTTTGTGATTTTTCAGATCTTTCTTTTCCAAGGCGATTTCTGGGACACTACTGTTGGTGAAGGACAAGAGAGGGAGAACCGTCTCTCCAGACCTGAGGTCAGATTTCTTCATTAGAATGTGCCATCCAGGTTAACGGCTGCCAGATGTTGGACTGAATTTGTTTTCTAACGTGTCACACAGTCTGGCCGTCTATCAGGTATACGTCCACAGGGAAATGTGCTGTATGTTACTGATGATAATAAGGACAGGCACATGTCCTGTTTGTTGATAACACTGAAACCAACCGAAATCACTTCAATATTCTGAACATTTAAACACAGGCTTAACTCTTGCTTCTTTATCTCTGTCTCTAATGTTTATGTCAGGAGTCTGTTATTATCCAGAGGTCTGGTTATCCAATAAAGGAGCTTTATTGACAGATGACCCGCAGCTGTGTCCAATTACAGCAGGTTATTGAGAAGAAAGACCCACCCCCTCTTCATCTTTTACACAAGAGTGAACTAAAAGCCTCCTGAGAGGCCGTGGTCTCAGTCGACGAGAGCAGAATGCAGAGAGGCCGGTGTGAAGCATCTCTCCAGCGTTCAGCAGGAAATGAAGAGCTGCTAAAGTAGAGGCTATTTTCATACAAGAGATGGAAAGCAGCCCTCTTCAGATCATATCATACTCTAGGTTATTAAAAAAAAACCTCTCTGTCTCTTCTGAAGGTGTGATGATGGCTTTGGCCTCTCTGAGATCTGGCAGGCCTGTAATGGGATGTGATTTGAGAGCACAGATCTTGGAGTTGGAGTTAATGTGGGATGTGCACTTTGACCTCTGTTGAACTCACAGCGAGTCAAGGGTCAGACGGCCTCTTTCCATCATCTTGCATCTCTAAGCAGGAACGGGTTCTTCTTCACACGGGTTCTTCTTCTCTGCATCAGTGTGGATCAAATGAGATGTTTCCCTGTTTGACATTACTATTACTCATACTTAGGAATTCTTCAAACCATATAGAAATACCCTAGCAACTGCGTAGCAATTTACTAACAAACTTATCATCATGGTGGTGAATTTATTACTTGCAAGCACATTAAAACAACAATTTTCACTCTGAAATTGCTAGTAACCCTTACGAAAAAGAAGTATACTTAAAGTTAATTCTATGAAGTATACTTAAGTAATGTTCAAGTATATTTTTAACTATACATTATGTAGTAAGTATACTAATATCAATGTGTACTAGCAGTAAACTTCTAAGTGTACTATTTCAATACTGCTTGGAACTAAATTGGCCCACTTTTAGTATATAAAAGTATACGTTTAAGTGTACTATAAGTGTAACAGTAGTAAACTTTAAGTGCACAACTAGGTTTCTCATTTGTACTGCATCTGTACTACAAGGGAACTTATAAGTATACTAGTAGCTTACTATTTTAATACAAACAGTGAATTTTTTAGTTTATGAAAGTACACTTTGAAGTGTACTCAGTAAACTACTAATTTAGTAGTTTATACTGCAAGTATACTTGTAAGTTTTCTTTAAGTGAACATAACATTTTACTTATAGTTTACTATTTATATATTATTTTTGCACTTTCAGTATAGTACTATGTTAAAAACATTTTATTATAGCTTCATGCATCCTTTTTTATTAACACTTGAATGTGGGTATGTTTCATAAAGAAAGCAACATTTTAAACAAAAAGTTGAGAAAATCGCATTTTTACTACGCCTTGATCAGATTCAGAACGATGATCAAAACACAGATAGAGTAGATCAAGTCCATCAACACCCCCAAAGCTTCACAGTAGTTTCCTCTTCACAGGTTCGACATTGCATTTGGTAACAGTAGGCAGTTTTGATTTACATGCTGTTTAATGTTTCTTCTATCACTTGTTTCAGATTCTTCTTCTCCTCTATTTTGATCCGGAGATTCTGAACTAGAAGATGTGTCATAGCGCCCCCTACCGTGTAACAGTGAAAAGATGGAAAGCTGGAAAATTCAGTCAATGGTGGGGAAAGAGTAAAGTAGATTTGAAGTAAATTCCTATGAACACTACCAGTGGACTAGCCTACACAAAAATTCAGATACACAGAATTAGGAACATATCTGTTTTATATCAATATTCTAATCAATATATTCAAACAATGTAAGTTTAATAAGACTGTATGTAAAACTATGTAAAAAAGTATATTTAATAGGCTACTCAGTCAAAAGATTAAACACAATTACATGCCAAGTATACTTTGAATAATTAATTATACTTTTAAGTATATCTCGATTAAAAAAGATTGAGTACAAGTATAGGCCAAATACTTAGACTTTTCTAAAAAGTCAAGTATACTTAATATTTCTGAGAAGTACATACAGTATATTTCTGAGAAGTATATAAAAAGTAGACTGAAAGTATACTTTCTTAATTTTAGTTTAAAAGAAGTATACTAATAGATCACTTGAATAAACTTCTTTTTCGTAAGGGAAGTAGGTTACTGACGCTGTTGTATGAGAACTGAACAGAGCTGGACGATGACATAATTTTTTGCAGAACTGCTGTATAGATGAAAGGAACTAATTTAATAATTGATGATCTTTACAATGGAACCGAAGCAACACAGAACTGACTTTAGCTGAACAACAGCCAATATGCATAATTTTCCTGTTATCACTGTAAAGCTGCTTTGAAACGATCTGTATTGTATAAAGCGCTATATAAACAGAGGTGACTTGACTTGACTAGTAAATTTCACAATTAATTACAAAGAAAATTTCTACAGTGACAATTGTCATAGCTTTTATAAATATTTAGAATTAGCTTTCATTTTTATATTTTTTTTGTTTTCATTTTACTTTTAGTTTATTTTTTTGTCATTTTTCTCTATGCTTTTGTCATTTTTATATATTTACTATTTAGGTTTAATCTAGATTTTCATTTCAGTTTTCATTTTAGTTCAGTTTTTGTTTTTATTTATTTCCATTTTCCAGTTTATTTTCAGTCATTTTAGTGCTTCAACTTTATTCCAGGCCATCCCCTGGTTGTCACTAACTCCTGCACCACCCTGGACCTTTTTGGATGGACTTCCTCCATCAGTCTGCCGGTGCAAGTTCGAGCCTTTCGGGAGGGGCTGTACTGTCACAGTCAAAACTCAGTTTGGACTTTGTTTATGTTTGCACTTTTCCCCTTTTGAGTTTGTTGTCATGATTGTTAATTTGATTCTGTCATTCAATTCAGGTGTGTGTCATCAATTATTCTTGTTTGCATGTATACTTACGTTTCTCTGTCTGTTCATTGCTGTTGGATTTTGTTAATGTTAGATGTATTGTAAAATGTTCTCTTCGAGTGGATTATTGCCTGTGGATTTATTAAATACTGCATTTGCCTTCATCATCGTGTCCGTTCGTTTGCTAGAGTCACTATAGCACAACACAGACAATACAGATTAGTATTATTTTAGTATAATTGAGAAACTATTATAGATTTTTATTAATAATTTGAATGGTTTTTTTTTCTTACTTTTTTCAATTTTAATTTGATTTTTTTTTTTTTTTTTTTTTACATTTTATTTCAGTTTTAGTTTTTTCAGTACATTAAGTTAAACTAAATAAAACATTTTATTTTAATTTTATTTCAGTTAAAAATGTGGTTTTGGTTTTAGTTAGTGACAATTTATTTATAAGCAGACCAGAATCAACTCGTATGAATGTGCACAAGAGTTTATTTAACTAAAACACGAACACATCACTAACATAAACGCACAACACAAAATCATACAAACATGGAGTAAAATGGAAAGTGGAAGTGGTTGAAGAACTGTATCAGAACATACGAATGAAGCTATGAAAAGAGTCAAAAACCTGGTAATGGGTATTAGGTAGGGTACCGACCTAATGGGTAACTGTTGCATCTATGTGTTAACTAACTCTCACTAGAGTATTAGTAGACTGTCTGCTTAATTTTGAGCGCATGGTCTGAAGCGAACGTGTCCGTTTAGTTTAACAACGGAAAAAATGGTCGCCACTCCAGGCGCATTGTCCAAAAGGGTACACAAAAAATACTGCGCTATTGACTTTAGACCAGGTTGTTGTTGGTTAATGGCGCAGTAGTTTTCAGTTGCCTCAAAATAGCAACGCGCCAACAACTCTCTTGAACACACCTCGCTTTCAGATCAGCACGCCCATGGGGGAACAGATGGGCGCAAGTGCATTTGCTATTTAAAAAACGTGGCACTGGATGTAAAAATGATAACTACGTTGGGCTGAAACTAGCAAAAACACTTGCGTCGCGTCTCGTGAATTTTATTCACGTTACCATGCAGTATTTGGCATACACTTTACTCCTGTATACATGAGGTTCATTCAATGTATAAATGTATAAATATTTAAATGGGATGAAATATATAGAATGTAATGAATGTTGGCTTGCTTATGGACCCTTTTCACAGACAGTGATGACGCGTTTTAACGGTCATCAATAACGTAACGTAAATTGTATTTTCATTTCTTAAAAAATGTATGTACATTTATAACACTAATACTTTGTATTAAATTACTTTTGCATCAAATGACAAAACACAACTTACCGCTGCTGTGAGGGTGTTTCTAATACAGCGTCTATGGGAGTGATGGTAAAAATAACATCTTTCTCTCTTTTCACTGCCGTTATCAATCTCACTCTATTTTTTCCCTCTTTTTGAAAGTTGTGAAATCACTATTGTGGAGTTTTTCTTTTGCTATTTGAGCAAATGGGGACACAAAAAATATATTTAATGTATTCTCTCATTCACCGCTATAATAGTTAACCCAACTATGACGACTTCCGCTTTGAGAAACCCGGAAATGTGAAAAGGGTCTATTGTGCTCAAGAGTACAATCTATTTAAGTCCACATGTAATTTTAACAATAAAATATGCTAACCACAGTTCGAGAGCTGTAGTTCTAACCACGTAAGTTTGAGACACTGTTCATTGGAATTATGCTTTCGTTCAACTATGTTGATAACAACAGAACTTGCGACCATAGTTCACTAATGATGATTTTTGGAAACACCCCAGAGTGTTACTGACAGTCTGCGAAGAGAGATGCTGCAACAATGTCAAATATGGGAAAAATAATGTTTTTTTTAAACATTCAATCATGAAAAAACTATTCTATTAGAGTTAAAAAAAACACAATCAAGACTTTGAAAAAGGGCATAATATGGCCTCTTCGATATATTACATCAAAGTAAACAACCCCCGTAACATCTCAGTTATAATTTGTTTTAAACACATTTTCCTCTCTTCTCTTCTAATCCTGGTTGTCTGTCCTTTATTGTGTCATGTCTCTCTCACAGTTTTTCTCATCTAACAACAGTTTTAAAGAGGGGGTTTTACACAAAAATCCCTTTTAAGCGTCACACATGATCATGTTGTTGTATAATCATGGATCAAGTCAAGGGAATATCAGCTTAACATCTGCATTTGTAAGAGGAATTCTGTGTGATTGTCCTTCTGGTTCAGTCGAGGGCAAATGTGTTTGATTGTAAGATGTTATAGGAGGAGGATTTGTAAAGCCAGGATTATTTATGTGAAATGTGTTCAAAATCCAGTGGATTAGTGGTGGCGTTACTTTAATACCTTTGTGCAGCTGTGACCTTAGACTGGGTCAAAGGTCAGAGAGTGATATTTTTGCTTCTGTCTTTAAGAAAATGACAACAACAGGTTTGATCAAAGCACTTAGCATGAATATGATACACTTTGGTGTCCCATCCCTGCTGAAAAATCCAGCCTAAACCAGCATGGATTCCATGCTGGTCCAGGCTGGTTTATGCTTGTTAGTGCAGGCCCAGGTTGGTTTATGCTGGTATAGTGCTGGTCTAGCTGGTCTCAAGTAAAACGGAGCTGGTAAAGCTGTCTAACAATGTAAAAAACAATATAAGGTTAAAACATATATGATATTTATTAAATTATATGATCACAACTGTAATTTCATTTGCTCCCTCTGCTGAAAGTAGAACTGAAAGTTTTAATTGTTTTAGTTATGATTACATTAGTAATCAATATCAGTGGTAAACTGAAAAAACATTTCAAAGCATCAACAATTCTCTCCTGTTACAAAAATCTGTTAAAAAGACATTTAGAGCATAATCATAATATGCAGTTAATTCAATAACAGGGGTTATGAAAAGAGCTCTTTCAATTGGACAGTTAATGACAACTTGAAAGTTCAAAACTGAAAGTTGCTGTTTTTAAAGACTTTGGGAAGTCACATCTGTATGTCAAAATCCAGCTGTTAATCACTGATTTCAAAAAGTGCTCATAGTAAAAGGTATGTCAGTGCAGTCAAGGAGCATGACATATTGTTGAAAATAGTGATAGCATGCAATTGCTGAAAGATAATTTATTCAACCAAAGACAATGGCCAGATGCCAAACTAAAGGGAACACTAATCACCATAATGGTGACTTGAATAGACTAGGGACCAATAAATAGACTGTAGTGGACATTACATTTTAGTGTATTTCTCGACACCATAAATGAAAGTATATGTCAATATTCCTATGAAATATTACTCCCATTATTGCACATCTTTTTCATTACATGTTGCCCCAAGAACACAATAATATGCAAATTAGATACAGTGTATAGATGTATTGTATTGAATGGGACTACCCATTTATGGCCATTTTACCCACATATTGCATAAAGTAAAATGGTATACAAATTCATTCCATTATATCTTTCATATTGTCATCTTTATACAAAATTTGGTTAAAAAAAATCCTGAAACCCAAATATTGATTGGTGAATAAAAAAAAGTCCTACAGTCCACTACAGTGGACATGGCATAACATATGAATAAAACATATTTAAATATATATATATCATTTGTTTCTTATGCTCTAAACCAGTGGTTCACAAACCTGTCCTGGAGTACCACCAGCCCTGCACATTTTGTATGTCTCCCTCATCTATTACACCTGATTCAACTCATGAGCTCATTAGTAGAGACTGCAAGACCTGAAATGGATGTGTCAGATACAGGGATACATACAAAATGTGCAGGGCTGGTGGTACTCCAGGACAAGTTTGAGAACCACTGCTCTAAACAATTGAATGACATGAAAACAAAATACTAAATTCACAAAACCTTTTTTCTTCCTGGGTCTCAGGATGATATAAAAGAAATAAAGCCAAACTGGTTTGTAATAAGTGAATATTGTAATTATGTTTGTGGAGTTGTTTAATCATCCTCTGGTGAGATATTGATTTTATTTGCAGTTGGTTTCATCTAAGGCAGTGTGGCTGTAAGTCAGTTGTAGTTGTTGTGTTGTTGTTCTTATTGTTCCTCTTATCTTCAGTGGTTCTGCTTGTTAACCTCAGGTGTCTACTGCTCAATCATCACTTGTAGTGTGTATATACTTTATTTCACTAACTGCAACATTGCTTCAGTGTTACTTTTACTCTCTATAGACTGGGACCATATAAAAACTGAGCAGTGTTTGTTTAACACTGGGGATTTTACTGTGGAAACATGTAACAAGCAACATGGATTTTTCTTTATTAAATAATTTATTAAAAGTAATTTGGAAAATTGTCTTGGTCTTTAACTATGAACACACATGTAAGGTAGCCTAACACCTTATTTTACAGTGTCTTTGTTACACGTGGTCCACCAGCACACCAGCATCCCAAGAAAGACTACACGCCCACGCACACTCGCATTCAAACGTGCATGTCTATAGACTAAACACATAATATACATGTGCATGCCGTCACCGTTTTCACAGATTCAGGTTTTTGAAGTTGTGACTTTCAGTTTTAAAACTTTCAGTTTCACGTTGAAACCTATTTCAAAGTCTGCATTTTCAGGCCACCAAAATGAAAGGCCAGAATGCATTAAAGATTTTCTGTTTTTGGTTGAAAATGTTGCCATGAAAGCGTCCCCTAGGTAAAATGATTTTTACAACGGAAATGAATCAATCAAAAACATACATAACTCTTTCCCCGCCAGCGTTTTTTTAAAAAGTTGCCAGCCACCGCCAGGGTTTTTGATCATTTTCACAAAAATGTAAGTGCCCATATAATATTTTGTTATATGGGCACTTATATAATATTATGAATATCTGAATATGCAATATATCAAAAGAAAGAACAGACCCTCTGCTTTTTTTCTAGCTTCATGCATTCCATTTTTATCAACACTTAAATATGGTAAGTTTCATAAAAAAGCAACATTTTGAACAAAAAGCTGAGAAAATCAAGTTTTTGTCAAAGACTACATCCAGATCAGATTCAGAGTGATGGTCAAACACAGATGGAGTAAATCGAGTCCATCATCACCCGTACTGCTTGCACGGTCCTATGGCTCATTCTGGGTCGACATTTCATTCAGTAACATTAGGCAGTTTTGATTTATATGATGTTTAATGTTGATGATCACGTTATTGTACATATGCATCTGCTTACATACGATCGCTTGTTTTTTTGCGTCTTCTTCGCCTGTGTTTTTTAGATCAGGAGATTCTGTACTCATTCAGAAGATGCGTAATAGCCCCCTTAGCATATAACAGTGAAAACACGGAAACCTGGAAAATTCCGTGTTTGGCGGGGAAGCATTTTCTCACAAATAACGGAAAATTCCATGTTTGGCGGGGAAAGAGTTAAGCTGGACAATGGCTTTTTTCTAGAGCTGCTGTACAGCCAAAACAATCGTTGTTGCATTAGTTTCCTATTATTTCTGTAAAGCAGCTTTGTATTGTAAAAAGCGCTATATAAATGAAAGTGACTTGACTTGACTTGAGACTCCCCTGCTTTGCAGCATAGTTAATGATATGCTAAAGCCCGCCAGCACATTGACGTGATTGGTTACAAGGTAATTTGTGACGTAAGAAACACATGCGATTTTAAACCGTGTTTTTGAGACCGTGAAACCGTGAAGTTTTAAGGAGAAAATATTTAAAAATGGTGTTGACTTATGAATTTGCACATGGTTTGTCTGAAAGCATATTAAAAAACACCACATAGACATAGGCTACAAACAACATTAAAAACTTGATTTTCACCACAGGGGGGTCTTTAATGTTTTTAAAAGTCTCTTCTGCTCACCAAGGCTGCATTTATTGGATCAAAAATACAGTAAAAACAGTAATATTGTGAAATATTATTACAATTTACAACTCTACTTTTTAAAACTCTCTTGTAGCAACTGGAATTATCAGACACACAATTATTCATTCTATTTAATGAATAATCCAACAAGACCCCTCACCAAACCACAAAATTAGGTGCCAAGGTGAGCAACCCCAGAACAGGTCCCTGATTACCATGACAACAAAGGCACGCAAGAGCAGGAGAATTCGCCCCCAACTGCATTCCTTTTTTAACCAGACACATTATGCCCATAAACGGACTTTTCTCTATTAATTTATTTCTGCCTGGGAGAGTGAACTTTTCCAATAACAACCTAGTCATACTAACCTAGCTGAAATTTGTCATTCTTCCTCACTTCTTCAAGGACCTGACTGCAACTTCACCACCATCAAACAACTGAACCACCAAGACTTTCTTCTAAAACAGCATATCCAGAATCTCTTTAATGGCTAAGGCACTGTGCAAGTATCGTTTAGTATAAGCTGTAGACCCTTTGTTGCCAAGGTGCTTTAAATAAAAAAACTAATGGTTGTTCAGGTGGTTAACCGACTCTTATGTTTCCATAGCTTCCTTCCCCTGTACCTGTTTCGGTTTCATTCAGTCACTTTCACTTTCCACTTTCAATTTTACCCATGTATGCGTGATTGTGTGTATGTGTTTGTTTAGACTAGTTATGTGTTTGTGATAATAAAGCTTTTGTGCACATTCACATAAGTGTTGATTCTGTGGTCACTGCTTGCAAAGTACCTTTAACAATGCAAACACAGCTACGGGCTCTGAGTAGTACTGTACTGTTTCTGAGGCCACAAAAAGAACCTTTCTGGGAGTTGATGGACGATTAATAGTGTTTGCTGGAGGAACAGGTTAATTGATTGTAATAGGAATTCTGCTACAGTCAATATAATTCAATTAACTGATCCAAATATTTATAATTATTTATAGCGGGTTATAATTGATTATTCATATTTCCTTTGAGCTAATTTGCGAAACCCTTCTATGTGAATATCTTGCAAAATGTAATTTATTCCTGTGATTCGAAATTGAATTTTTCAGAAAGTAGCATTTTTTTAATTGTCTTCACTGTCACATAAAACCGTGATGTTTTTTTTTTTTTCAGGATTCTTTGATTAATAAAAAGTTCAAATAAACAGCATTTATTTTCAATAGAAATCTTTTGTAACATTATAAATGTCTTTACAGTCACCTTTGATCAATTTAATGCATCCTTGCTGGATAAAAAAAAAAAAAAAAAAAAAAAAACGCTTTTGAATGCTAGTGTATGCTGGATAAATAGTTATCTCACATAACATTAACCTAGCGGGACATAATCATTTCCACATCATGCCAGGACAGCAAGTAAAATAGCCTCATGTCATTTGTTGACTGCATTCATCAAGTATTCAACACTGTCATCAAAGCTATTGTAAGAAAAGTGGATCAAAACAAATCGACAGAGACAACCACATTTGAACAGATCAGTTTACAAGAAAGAGGAGCTTTCACTATCACTTACAGCAGGGGTGTTCAAAGTCCGACCCGCGGGCCAATTGTAGCCCGGGGGTGAATTTCAAACGGCCCGCAGCTTGTCTAGAATACCAAGCCATGCATAAGTTACAATTCATGCAGGTTCTCAGTGTTCACACCAGCTGAGAGCACTAGATTTTAGGCCAGGTGTAGCAGGAAAACATGAGTGAAACTAAATTTGATAACTGACCGCAAAACAAATATTTTACTTGCTGACAGTTGTCACAGGGTGTTTTGGTTATGTTTCATGTGTTTAAGTTTGCCATGTTCACTGTCATGTCTTGCCATGCACTTCCTGGTCTTGTCATGTGATCCTGCCATGTGCTCCTTTGTCTTGTGGTCTGTCATGTTCTCATTGGTTTATTGGTTCATTGTTCACAGGTGTGTCTCGTCTTGTCCTTAGTCAATGTGTATTTAAACCCTCCTGTTTGCCATGTGTTTTTGTCTGATATTGAATGTTGTAACCCATTGTTTGGTGAGTTTGTCGTTGTGTTGTCGTTGTGTTGTCGTTGTGTTGTCGTTGTGTTGTCGTTGTGTTGTCGTTGTGTTGTCGTTGTGTTGTCGTTGTGTTGTCGTTGTGTTGTCGTTGTGTTGTCGTTGTGTTGTCGTTGTGTTGTCGTTGTGTTGTCGTTGTGTTGTCGTTGTGTTGTCGTTGTGTTGTCGTTGTGTTCTGAAACTTCCCTCTCAGTGGACCTCCTTGTTACACAATACTCGACCGCAACCATGAACCCAACAGTTGCCATCCTTCGCCTACGTCAAGGCCAGCGTCCTATTGAGGATTATATACAGGAGCTCTGTGGACTGTGCTGCCAGGTAGATTTTAATGATGTTGCGCTTAAGGACATTTTTAGATTTGGACTGAATGAGCCCATTCGCTCCGGGCTACCTGGGTGAAAGAGTCATCTTTCTCTGGCCCAGTACATCGACCATGCCCTTCTTATGAGTGGCTCATCTTTTACTGTGGGATTGGCGGAGGAGGAGCCCCGCAGTCCCACAGCACCTGTCCACTTCCACGTCCAGAGCCAAGCCACGTCTCCTGTCCACGTCCATAGCCCAGCCATGTTTTCTGTCCAGAGCCAAGCCACGTCTCCTATCCATGTCCAGAGCCAAGCCATGTCTCATGTCCACGCCAAGGGTCAGCCCCAGACCAGCGTCCTGAGGGGGCTCCAGCCCCAGACCAGCGTCCTGAGGGGGCTCCAGCCCCAGACCAGCGTCCTGAGGGGGCTCCAGCCCCAGACCAGCGTCCTGAGGGGGCTCCAGCCCCAGACCAGCGTCCTGAGGGGGCTCCAGCCCCAGACCCCATAGTCCTGCCCAAGAATTTTTTTCTTCCAGGCCATCTCAGGGATACCCTGAGATGGCCTGGAAGGCCGCGCCCACGCCTCATGGTCCAGGTCCGCCCACGCCATGCCGGAGTCTGTGTCCGGTGCCTCTGCACGGGCCTGGCCCGCCGTCCCCCTAGACTTCTGTTGGGGCTTTGGTTTTGTTTGGGCGTCTGGGGCCGGCCATAAGGTGGGGGAACTGTCACAGGGTGTTTTGGTTATGTTTCATGTGTTTAAGTTTGCCATGTTCACTGTCATGTCTTGTCATGCACTTCCTGGTCTGGTCTTGTCATGTGATCTTGCCATGTGCTCCTTTGTCTTGTGGTCTGTCATGTTCTTATTGGTTCATCATTGTTCAAAGGTGTGTCTCGCCTTGTCCTTAGTTAATGTGTATTTGAACCCTCCTGTTTGCTGTGTGTTTGTCTGATATTGAATGTTGCAACCCATTGTTTGGTGAGTTCGTCTCTGCATTAGTCTAGTTCATGTCAAGTCAAATCAAGTAGTTTAGTCAAGCCAAGTCTTTTGTTTATTGTTTTGCCAAGCTTTTGTTTTATGTTTATAACTTTGGAATAAAGACTGCACTTGGGTTCCGAAACTTGCCTCTCAGTGGACCTCATTGTTACAACAGTGTTGCCAGGTTTTGAATTTGATTGTGTGGGTAAAAATAGGTTGGAGTGGGTGGACAAAATTTGGACTGGTTTGGGGTCATTTTCAAACATCTACTTTTTTTTTTTTATAGTCTAAATCCGATGTGATCTACGAAAACCCATCACATGGTGAAATCTTACCTTTTACAGCTTTTGATACCATATGAAAGCTGGGGTTCTTAAAGCATAACCGACTGTGTTTACATCACTACTCGTCAAGACAGCCATTTTGACATAACTGTGTGTGTATTTGACAGTTCAAGTGTGTAACAAGGCACGGAACAGAACTGAAGGGATCACACGCTTTTAGAGAGGCGGCTTGTGCGCACGTTTCGGTGTGTCAGACAGCGCAAGACTGCAAGGAGTCGCAATTATTGCGTTTAATAACTCTTTTTAATGTCAAGCAAGTCACATAAGTGCCCAGTCTATTCTCTGCTATATGCGTCAATCTAAAACGTACACTTTTCACAATGTTGAAGTAGCCTATTAAAATCATTCAGATATTGCGTGCCGTTGCGATATGCATATCGCGACATGTACATTTGCGATTTATTTCGATATATTGTGCAGCCCTAGTACAGACATTTTCTTCATGTCTAGCTTCCTGCTAGGCATGCTTCTGTGTATTTGTTCTTTCTATAACAGTAATAACTAACAGCAGTGCAAAGTAAATCTACTGATCATGTGTAGACACACTTACTCTTAGGGCGTACTCACACTAGGCCCGGTTGCCCTGTACTGTGCCCAAGCATGATTGTCTTTGTCAATTTGTTGCACAGTTTTCAAAGCAGGTACCATTTTCTAAACACACCCTGGTGCATTCAAGAACTCATTCAATAATTATTAACAGACTCTGACAATTATTTGTGTTGAGGAAATTAAATCCTGAAAATTAAAACAACATGGATGTTGTCACAGGATGATGTACATTTGTCTGTGTCTGAAGATTTTCATTAATTGGCTAAAACATTTTAAACCATCAGTTTGGTTCTTGAAACAATAAGGCAGGCTTTATTCATTATTTTTCTTATTGTTCAATTAAAAGACCAAAACCAACAATGTGTTAGTCCATCTCTCAATCTAATCTGACTTCAGTGTCTCTGCTCCATTTGCAGAAAAGTTTGGATATTTTCCACAATGCCATAAAAAAAACAAAAATCTGTGATTTTGTTAATTCACAGGAACCTTTATTTAACTGACAAATATGTTTTCAATAGTTTTACTGACCAGTGTAATTATATATTGTAAATATAAAGAAATTTTGAATTTTCAGGTCATTAAAATCTATTACATAAATTCATGTTTTTTTTGTCACCTATATTCAACAAATATACAGGGCATCGAAGGAGATGACATCCTGAGAGACCTGCAGAAATCCACCATGGGCATATATGTCATCAACAAGGAGGGTGGAGAAATTGGAGCTCATGATGACATTGGCATTCATGTTCAAGGAGAAATCATTCTGGGCAACATTGGATCTGTAGCCCAAGTATGTGCAATGATGCTGGGAGTCATCTATGTACTGAACATGGCTTACGCCAAAGAGCTGAAATACTCATATGAATTCATTCAAAAAGTGCTCTTGAAAATGGATGGAGAAAGGCTTTCCCCCAAAGTCCTTGGACTAAAGAACAAAATCATTGCTATGTATACAGCCACTGTTGTGAACATTTAAATCTGTACTAGGGATGTTTTGGAATATTTACTCAATGAATACCTTGAGTCCTGGAAATATGTGCTTGTTTTGTGAAAAAATGGGTATTGACTCAATGTAAGTGTTTGCAGTTTAATGTAATCTCACACAAGGTCCTCAGTGTTTGCTGTCTTCCAGCTATTCTGGTTCATTTGTTTTGTTTTTGTTATGAATGGTAGGATGTATTTTATGTGGATGATACTATGGCATTTTGTTATAAGAAAGCAATTTGAGAAATGGTGACTACTGAGTTACATTACTGGCACTCTTGTTTGGGAGAGCAAAAATCTATCTCTTGGATCAGAAAAATAAAGTTAGAGTTGAAAATACTGGGTTTGCTTTATTTGTCTGAATATTAATGAAAGTTAAGATCCAATAAGAGATTAAAAAAACTATTGGATTAACCTTAATTTTACTATGCAGAAATTAAACCATTTAATTGATCTGGTTGCACAGAATTAATTTTAGTGTACTGAACATAAAACATAAAATTGAGAAAATTCTACTCAAAATATTTTAGCTAAAATTATGAATATAATTAATCTGAAATTACTGAAAGAGATTTAATACACTCAACTTAAAAAATATATCTGGATTTAGATAAATTTATTTTGTGTAACAACTTGACATAATAAAATTAAGTCAAGTCACCTTTATTTATATAGCGCTTTTTACAATGCAGATTGTTTCAAAGCAGCTTCACAGTGTTAAACAGGAAAATAATGAACAGAATTTGATTCGGCTGTACAGCCGCTCTGGAGAAAACGCTGATGTCATCCAGCTCATTTCAATTATCATATATATTCAAGTAATGTAGTTGATATAGTTAATTTAGTTTAGTAATTACATTTATTTGGATATTTATTTGAAAATTTTGTGTCCCCAACTGAGCAAGCCAGAGGCGACAGTGGCAAGGAACCAAAACTCCATCAGGTGTCCTAATGGAGAAAAATAAACCTTGGGAGAAACCAGGCTCAGTCGGGGTGCCAGTTCTCCTCTGGCCAATTAACAAACAGTGTATGATTATTATTTTGGCAGCCTTATAGGTCAGAAGTAATATTAGATTGGATTATTCGAAAGATCGGAGGCATCACGCCGGAGACGGGTTTATTGAGGATGGCGTGTCGATTAAACAATTATTAAATAGGAATATTCAAAATATCGGAGTCATCACGCCATGCCGGAGATGGATCCATTTAAGGATGCCATGTCGATGAGCAATTTCAGAGGGTAGACTAATTGACACAGTCTCTGCAGACACTTCAGGGATGCGTTGGTAATGTCTGGGCGCTAGTCCACCATCTGATCTGGATACGGCCCGGATCCGGCTGACTGCAGTAAACCTCGGGATAAACAGAGAGACTAACATTAGCGTAGATGCCATTCCTCATATGATGTAACGAGTACATCAGGTGTTATGGGAAGTGTTCCCGGTTCCGGCTGACCTAGTTAATGCAGCCTAACAATTTGAATAAAATATAAATTAAAAATGTTTTATGTGTATGCCATGGTAAAGAGATGTGTTTTTAGTCTAGATTTAAACTGACAGAGTGTGTCTGCTTCCCGAACAATGCTAGGAAGGCTGTTCCAGAGTTTGGGTGCTAAATAGGAAAAGGATCGACCACCTGCAGTTGATTTTGATATTCTAGGTATTATCAACTGGCCAGAGTTTTGAGACCGCAATAGACGTGATGGAGTATAATGCGTTAAGAGCTCGCTCAAGTACTGGGGAGCTAAACCATTTAGTGATTTGTAAGTAATTAGCAAGATTTTAAAATGTATGCAATGTTTAAAAGTCAACATAAAATTTTTTTCAGTGTATAAAAATGAGCCAATACACATTGGCATGCGGTCCACGCACTGCCCCGCAGCGCGGGTATAAATACGGAAGTGGAATACCGCATCCTTGCTTTTCCAACTGAGGAGCCGAAAAAGTTACTCGGCCCTTCAGCGGAAGCACAGCACCTGGCGACGGGACGTATGTCTCCGTTCCCTCCTTCAGGGAACGAGGGTTACATACGTAACCGAGACGTTCCCTTTCAGTCGGTCACGTTCGACGTACGTTGGAACTGACAGACGAATTGGGGATCCCTACCAACACGCCAGGGAGGCTGGCCCTTCCAGTGCTCTGCTTGAGCTCGCTGGAGTGCTCCTAGGTTGGAGCAGGTGTCAGGGCTCCGAGCAGGAAATGTCCATCACAGCTGTTTCTGCAAGACCCACTCAGCGTGACTATTGGATAATGCTGGGAAAGCGTGCCCGTCTCAGGGAGATGGAACACTGCGGAGCCATGTCCTCCAAGGGATGAGAGGTGGAAATACTCATAAGGACTAACCTAGCAGGGTAGTACTACCTATGGCAGTCTCTGGGGTGGATCCAACCTGGTCCCAGGGGCAAAGAACACTGCCAGAGACGACAGTGCAAGCTCTGTCAAGGGAAAGGCTAGCTGAGTAGGGTAGCTGGTACCGTGGAAGAATACACATATGGGGTTGCCATTAGGGAACCACTACATATGGAACCCAGCCTACACACACGTTCCACATGCATACGGGTGCAGGCCTGGCGTCAGACGGCCACAACGTCTGACACCGAAGGGGTGACTCACAGAGCTCACAGGGTTAGTCGTTTCCGGGGAACACAACTGGAGAAAATAGACGCATGTATCCGGCCCAGAGGGCAGCAGTGGCGTTGTAAGCCAACACTAGAACAGGCACTTAGCGCTACTGGCCACTGGGGACGAGGATGCGGGAAGATACCGGCTCTACACAGAGGCTATAGAATCTAGCGAACGTGTTAGGTGTCGCCCAGCCCGCAGCTCTACATATGTCTGTCAGTGAGGCACCTTGAGCCAGCGCCCAGGAGGAAGCTACACTCCTTGTGGAGTGCACTCGCAACCCGAAAGGGCAAGGCACGTCTTGGGACTGGTAAGCCAAGACGATAGCATCCACTATCCAGTGGGCCAACCTCTGCTTGGAGACAACCTTTCCCTTCTGCTGGCCTTCGTAACAGACTAAGAGCTGCTCTGAGGTTCTAAGGCTTTGAGTCCGGTCAACATAAGCGCGAAGAGCACGGACGGGAGACAAAGCCAGGGCTGGGTCTGCCTCCTCCGAGGGCAGCGCTTGCAGGTTCACCACCTAATCCCGGAGGGGTGGTGGGAACCTTGGGCACGTATCCAGGCCGGGGTCTCAGGACAACGTGAGAGTTGGCCGGCCCGAATTCTAGGCACGATTCGTTGACCGAAAGTGCTTGCAGGTCCCCTACCCTCTTGATTGAGGCCAATGCAGTCAGGAGCACTGTCTTCATGGACAGGATGTTTAACTCTACAGACTGTAAAGGCTCAAAGGGAGGACCCTGAAGTGCTCTGAGCACCAGGGCTAAGTCCCAAGAGGGTACCGAGGTTGAACGAGGAGGATTCAGTCTCCTCGCACCTCTGAGGAACCTCATTAACTGAATCGATTAAGTCGTGCTTCCCTAAGGACTCACCTTCCGCTGCATCGTGATACGCTGCTATTGCTGCGACGTACACTTTGAGGGTGGAGGGAGACAGCCTTCGCTCCAGCCCATCTTGCAGGAAAGAAAGCACGACATTAATCGAACACCTTCGGGGGTCTTCCCCTCAAGGAATAGGTTCCACTTCAGAGGCCTGCTAACAACTCTAGGCAATTGATATGCCAATGCAGTTGAGGCATCCGAGAAGACCACAGAATGCCTGGACACCTGTTCTAAGGGCACTCCCGACCATAGAAACGAAGGGTCCAACCACGGACTGAAAGTTTGGCGACAGTAAGGAGTAACTCGGACCCAGTACTGCCGCTCTGCCACGCCCTTCTCGGGACTCAGCCATGAAGCCAGTGCTGAAGCGGTCTCATATGAAGCAATCTGGGGCAGAGTTTGCTCTTCTCCCGGTTGATCCGAAGTCCCAACAGGCTGAGGTGACTGAGCACCGAATGGGAGAACTTTCGTCCTTCAGGTCGATCGCTGCAAACATACCTTGGGGACGGATGCATTTGAAATGCATTTCTGCGTTAACATCTTGAACAGGAGCTTATACAGGGCCCGAATCATGACACGCAGGTGCCCAGGGAGGAAGGTAACTGCTCTGAGAATGTGGGTACCGCTGGACTCCAGGGAGCCAGCGGCAGAACGGGAACCAACAAAATTATTCTCCCCCCGGTCCTCCTCCGGGGGAGGGAGGGGTGCGGACACCACCTCCCCGAGAACAGCTCCTCTTCTCCCTGGGTTACCCATCTCAGGGCTGGGCACCTACCTTACACCCGGCCACCTGCTGCCCGGGTGGAGGCTGCTGCTTGGACTTAGCAGGGGCTGAGGCGGATGCAGGGGGACATCCTCGGTGACAAGCAGGCAGAGGGACTGCGGCCGACGACTGGGTGGAGACAGCAACTGGTCGCTGGAGCAGGATGTTTTTTTTTAAAAATCGCCTCTGTCTGCTTCTGGGCCACTGAGAACTGCTGGGCGAAGTTCTCGATGGCTTCGCTGAAGAGGTCAGCCTGACAGATAGGGGCGTTAAGGAACCGAGCTTGTCGGGCTTACGCATGCCTGCCAGGTTAGCCCCAGGTGGCGTTCCTGGACCACTAGTGTGGACATTGCCCAACCCAGGGAGCGTGCAGCGATTTTCGTCGCCCAGAGAGCGAGGTCCGTCGCCGCACACGCATTTCCTGCACAACCCCTGGGTCAGAACTACCCTTGTGTATTAAGAGTGCAGGATAGAGGTGGCCTGTCAGTGGCACCCCAAATGAAACACTAGGTCCCCCCCCCCTTTTTTTTTTTTTTAAGGGACCAGCAATCCCATCTGTAAGCTACCAGCAGGCATGTGAGGCAGTGAGCGTGGCCGCAAAATAACATAGGGTTCATAGACAACTGGAAAAGCTTTTGGGGCAGACCTGACCTGTTGAAAAGAGATGGTATCCATCCCTCCTGGGGTGGTGCCGCTCTTCTCTCTAGTAATTTGGCACATAGTCTTAAAGCTAAACCTTGACTAACTAGGGCCCAGGTCAGGAAGCAGACGGACTGGCTTACCCGACCGTCTGCTAGCTGTCTCGCGTCACAGAAGTCAGATAAATCCCAGCACATTTTTCACCTAGATATTATCACATAGAGACTGTGTCTGTTCCACGAATTAGTAAATACAAAAAAACACCAAAACTATTCAACGGTAAAAATTTTATTGATGTCCAACAAATAAACAACAGATATAATACAGATGAACAAATGATAAAGCTCGGGCTGCTGAATATTCGATCCCTTTCCTCAAAATCGCTTATTGTTAATGATATGATTACAGATAATAATCTAGATGTGCTGTGTTTGACAGAAACCTGGCTAAAACCTGACGACTACATTACTTTAAATGAGTCCACCCCCCAAGATTATTGTTATAAACACGAGCCGCGTCTGAAAGGTAAAGGGGGAGGTGTTGCTGTAAGTTATAATAATATCTTCAGTATTACTCAGAAGTCTAGTTTCAAATATAATTCATTTGAAGTTTTGGTGCTTTACGTAACGTTATGTAGTGAAATTGATAAATCCTGTTTAACATTTGTGTTGGCTACTGTATACAGGCCACCAGTGCACAATACACACTTTACCAGAGAATTTGCTGATTTTTTATCAGAGTTAGTACTGGCTACAGATAAAGTCCTAATTGTTTGTGATTTTAATATCCATGTAGACAATGAAAAAGACGCATTGGGATTGGCATTTAGAGACATTCTAAACTCTATTGGAGTTAGGCAACATGTATCAGGACCCACTCATCGCCGTAATCATACTCTAGACCTAATATTGTCACATGGGATAAATGTTGATACCGTTGAAATTCTGCAGCAGAGCGATGACATCTCAGATCATTACCTAGTATCATGTATACTTAATTTAGCAAAGTCTGCAAAGCCGTCCCCTCGCTTCAAATATGGCAGGACTATCACTGCTGAGACTAAAGATTACTTTATAAATAAACGTCCTCATCAGTTTCATCTCCTCAGCATCCCAGATAGCCCAGAGGAACTTGATGTTGCAACAGAAACTATTGACTCTCTCTTTTCCAGCACTTTAGACACAGTTGCTCCTCTGCGCTTAAAGAAGATTAAAGAGAATAGTCCAACACCGTGGTACAATGAGCAAACCCGGGCCCTTAAAACAGCAGCCAGAAAAATGGAGCGCAGCTGGAAGAAAACAAAACTGAAAGTTTTTCACATTTCGTGGAAAGAGAGCATGACTGCATACAGAAAGGCCGTAAAAACTGCTAGATCTGCTTATTTCTCGACTCTCTTAGAAGAAAACAAATACAACCCTAGGTATTTATTCGATACAGTGGCTAAATTAACCAAAAATAAAGCTTCAACTTCTGATGTCTGCCAACAGCACAGCAGTAATGACTTTAAGCACTTCTTTACTTGTAAGATTGATAATATTAGGAAAAAAATTATAACCATGCAGCTGTCTACTACTGTATCACATCAGACAGAGCATTGTAGTGTCACTGAGGAAAAATTACATTCATTCACTGCTATAGGAGAAGAAGAATTGGCTAAACTCGTTAAATCATCTAAATCAACAACATGTATGCTCGACCCTATACCGACTAAACTACTAAAAGAGATGCTTCCAGAGGTCATAGATCCTCTTCTTAATATCATTAATTCATCCTTGACTTTAGGATATGTACCGAAAACTTTTAAGTTGGCTATTATTAAACCACTTATTAAAAAAACGCAACTTGATCCTAGAGAATTAGTCAATTACAGGCCAATCTCAAATCTACCCTTTCTGTCAAAAATACTAGAAAAGGCAGTGTCCTCACAATTATGCTCCTTTTTAGAAAGAAATGGTATCTGTGAGGTTTTCCAGTCAGGATTTAGACCGTATCATAGTACTGAGACTGCTCTCATTAGAGTTACAAATGATTTACTCTTATCATCCGATCGTGGTTGTATCTCTCTGTTAGTGTTACTCGATCTTAGCGCTGCATTCAATACCATCGACCACAACATTCTTTTGAATAGACTCGAAAATTATGTTGGCATTAATGGAATTGCATTGGCATGGTTTAAATCATACTTCACGCCCTGACGAAACTTACCAATTCACAAGATTAACTGAATGCATAGCTGATATAAAAAATTGGATGACTAGTAATTTCCTGCAACTTAATTAAGAAAAAACTGAATTTTTAATTATTGTAAAAAAAACTCCACATGTAGTAACCTAGAATACTGTCTAACACTTGATGGCTGCTCTGTCAAGTCCTCGTCGTCAGTTAGGAACCTGGGTGTGCTCTTTGATACCAATCTTTCACAGTTAGTTCATGCGTTCATGACCTCAAGGCTAGATTATTGTAATGCTCTACTAGGTGTGGTTGCCCTGCTCGCTTAATAAGTAAACTGCAGCTGGTCCAAAACGCAGCAGCTCGAGTTCTTACTAGAACCAGGAAGTATGACCATATTAGCCCGGTTCTGTCAACACTGCACTGGCTCCCTATTAAACATCGCATACATTTTAAAATCTTGCTAATTACTTACAAATCACTAAATGGTTTAGCTCCCCAGTACTTGAGCAAGCTCTTAACGCATTATACTCCATCACGTCTATTGCGGTCTCAAAACTCTGGCCAGTTGATAATACCTAGAATATCAAAATCAACTGCAGGTGGTCGATCCTTTTCCTATTTAGCACCTAAACTCTGGAACAGCCTTCCTAGCATTGTTCGGGAAGCAGACACACTCTGTCAGTTTAAATCTAGACTAAAAACGCATCTCTTTACTATGGCACACATTTTTAATTTATATTTTATTCAAATTGTTAGGCTGCATTACCTAGGTCAGCCGGAACCGGGAACACTTCCCATAACACCTGATGTACTCATTACATCATAAGAAGAATGGCATCTACGCTAATGTTAGTCTCTCTGTTTATCCCGAGGTTTACCGCAGTCAGCCGGATCCGGGCCGTATCCAGATCGGATGGTGGACCAGTGCCCAGACATTACCAACGCATCCTTGAAGTGTCCGCAGAGACCGTGTCAATTAGTCTACCCTCTGAAATTGCTCATCGATATGGCATCCTCAATGGATCCATCTCCGGCGTGATGACTCCAATATTTCGAATATTCCTATTTAATAATTGTTTAATCAACACGCCATCCTCAGTAAACCCGTCTCTGGCGTGATGCCTCCAATCTTTCGAATATTCCGATCTAATATTACTTCTGACCTATAAGGCTGCCAAAATAATAATCATACACTGTTTGTTAATTGGCCAGAGGAGAACTGGCACCCCGACTGAGCCTGGTTTCTCCCAAGGTTTATTTTTCTCCATTAGGCCACCTGATGGAGTTTTGGTTCCTTTCCACTGTCGCCTTTGGCTTGCTCAGTTGGGGACACTAAATTTTCAAATAAATATCCAAATAAATGTAATTACTAAACTAAATTAACTATATCAACTACATTACTTGAATATATATGATAATTGAAATGAGCTAGATGACATCACCGTTTTCTCCAGAGCGGCTGTACAGCCGAATCAAATTCGGTTCATTATTTTCCTGTTTAACACTGTGAAGCTGCTTTGAAACAATCTGCATTGTAAAAAGCGCTATATAAATAAAGTTGACTTGACTTGACTTGACTTGACGGCACACATCGCTGAACGCTCAAGCCTCTATGAAAAAGGCAAGACGAACAACAACATGAGAGAACATGAACCACCCACACACACAGTTTCAACATGCTTGCAATGTGCTAGAGGAGTGAGGGCCCACAGAGCGCATCTAGAGCGCCGAGTGTCGCGCTGGGTTGCCGCGACAACCCATGGTCAGCCTGTGGTCAGCCGGCTGCTCAACGATCAAGCCCCTAGAGAAAGGTGAGACGAACTGCGCGCCGATGTGATCAGACTCTCCAGAGAGAGTATGAATCACCCACGAATGCAATCTCACATGTTTATATGTGAAAGTGATCGTGGCCGTCAAATGAGGACAGGAAACAACCGCATCCAGAAACACACGGTTTAAATGACATCTTAAAAAAAAGACGCAGAGTCAAACCGTGTTGCTCTTTTAGAAGGAAATACTCTTTTAGAAGTGCTGAAGCACTCAGGGAGATGGCCGCGGCTCACAGCAGTCCGATTGCAAGCCTGCATGTGAGCACTCAAAAAAACGGAAACGCCCAGCCAACCAACACAGGAACAGGTGTATGTTGCAGCGGCCACTCGCTGACTCGCGCCGTCACACCAGCACCCAGGTAAGAGAGTGATCCTCCTCGTCTAAACACTCTTCGTAGAAACAGCTTGATAAAGCAAACCGCTTGGCTCCGAAGTTGAAAGCGAGGATGCGGTATTCCACTTCCGTATTTATACCCGCGCTGCGGGGCGGTGCGTGGACTGCATGCCAATGTGTATTGGCTTGTTTTTATACACTTGAAGTAGATAGCAAGTAGAACAGCAAGCACAGCGCACCTGCAGCATAGCTAAACTGACTCCTCTTCAGTAACTTCATCCCACATCTCTGGATGTGAGATGGACATCTCTGGACATCTCCTTCTCCACATCTCTGGATGTGAAATAATCCGTTATATTATCGTTTAGGGCACTGACATCCCCAGGATTAAGCAGATTGAGGCGAGCAAGATCATTTAAGCGATCAACTACTTCAGGCTGTGTTATTCTCCTGTGCTCCGCCATCTCACGATTCGATCAACATTGTATTAAAAAACACTTTATATGCCGTAGTTTACATAGGACTGGCGGGAAATGTGCTTTGATACACCTTTGTTCTACATGTTCTAAAACATTAGAGAAAAGCTGTCTCATTTCGAAGGCTGCGTCCTCTCGAGGTCGCATTTGAAGGCTGCATACGTCATCAAGGATGACTTATTTAAGAAAAGTAACCGCAATATTGTAAGTGTTTATTTGTTACTTTCTTGTGAAAAATATTTTTCTAAAAAAAATCTGACTACAAAGTTATGTCCCTCAGTCTAAAGTCAACCCTGTCACACCAACCACTCTCAGCCCGTAATAATTTAGGCTCCACCCATATGTGAAATCATTTAGCAAAAACAACAATTTAATTAAATTTAACTGCATTGGCTTCTGCACAAAGATAATATTCTACATTTTATTCATTTTGAGGCGTATTATAGTCAGAGAGGGTGCTGTCAAGGTTAACAACTCAATCCCATCACATAAAATTAAGATGGAAAATTATTATTTCCTATACTCCTGCACTACACCAGGAACAGTGACCGTTTTGAGCAAAAAACCTCAACCCCATCATGCTCAAACCTGTCACATATCTGTATATCTTGTGACAGGGTTTTTCACTTCATTTATGAATAATGTTTTTTTTCTTTTTTTAAATATCCAGGAGAAGGACCACAGCACTAGGTTTGGGCGCAGGGTAGTCACAGCGATCGCTGGTGGGAAAGTGAGTCTAAGTCGGCTCGCATTTACCAGTCCCTGGCTACGTTTAATGGGCTAGAACCTGAGGGTGCAGGGTTAGCCTGCTTCATTTCCCCTTCTCAGATGAAGGCTATTGGTTTCTGGAGGATACTCTGGGTATTTGGGATGGTATTGGTTGTGACTCTGTTATGCTCAATTGCCGAGGCTAGGCATCTCAACACTTGGTTGTGCCGCCAGGTATATCTTCCTTGGGTCAAAGAGATCTTACAACCCACCAAGGCTTGTTTGAGGGTTGCTGTGGCTGCACAAAGAGGACATGCTGTGTCCTCTCCAAACCAAAGGTGTAGATTAGTTCAGCAGAATGTGGCTCTGATGATAAAACTTATCCTGTTGGATTCCATATTCCATAGCTCACTCCAGGTGATTTTCCTTTTCTCTATTCCATCTTACCTTACCCACTGTCCTTGCTGGGCTTGGGCGACCACTTTGGTATGTCTGGCTGCTTCCTCCTGGCGTCGCACCTCCATCACCACCATTTGCCGCCGCTTGGTTGGAGTAGCCTTTTCCCATGTGGGTGTTGTTGTTCCCAACCAAAAGTCCTCTCCTACTCTGTTGGACATGCTCCACTATATCCCGATGTCTGAGGGCGGCCTTTGTGTCTGCTACTACTGCGCCCGGCTTCCATTTCCTCCCAGTTCCCAGAGTGGGAGTAGCGCCACGTACCAAGGGATCCTGGGACTCAGTGAGTGTCAACTCCAGGCGTACTTTGGCACATTTGTACTCTTCCACCAGGCGTGAGATAGGCAAAGAAAGAGCTCTTTTCGCATACAGTCCTACACTGCTCATGCATCTTGGCAGCCCAACCCACTTCCTTACATGGGCATTCAATAGTCTCTCCATTCGACTGATGTGGGATAGGGTGGCCTCGTAAATGGTAATTGGCCACATTAGACAGGGTAGCAGCCCGAAATGGAAGCACCACAACTTCAGTTTGCCTGGGAGGGCCGTGTTGTGAATCTGTTTGAGGCTGCTAATTGTGTCCTGCTTGAGTTGTTCCACCTGTTCGGCGTCATGGAGAACTGCATTATACCATCGACCCAGGCTTTTGATGGGTTTCTCAAGGATGGTTGGTATTGGCTCCCCACTGATACAGAACCTCTCATTGACGAGCTCTGCTTTAGCAGTGGAGATGCTATGGGACTTGCTGGTTTTGATCTTCAAACATGCCCAGTTGATGTTATCCTGGAGCTTATCCAGCAAGCGTTTGGCGCATGGTTTTGTAGTTGTTATAATTGTCATGTCATCCATATACACCCTGATTGGGGGAAGACGCAACCCATTCTCCAGTCGTTCTCCTCCCACCACCCATCGTGATGCTCGAATAATCATCTCCACTGACATAGTGAAAGCCAGGGGAGAAATTGTGCATCCTACCATTATTCTGCACTGAGATGTCAACAAAGTTGTTTTTCAGCAAGAAAGCCGAAAGCCTTTGAGCCACAATGCTGAAGAAAATCTTCCCTTCAACATTTAGCAGGCTGATCTGGTGGAACTGGTTGATGTTTAAGGAGTTCTTCTCCTTAGGAATGAGGATCCCTCCTGCCCTTCGCCATACCTTTGGTATGATGACCTTTTTCCATGCCAACTTCATTTGGTGCCAGAGGTATTTCAGAAGGCCAGGAGTATTTTTATACACTCTATATGGAATGCCGTTGGGTCCAGGGGCTGATGCTGACCTTGCTGTGCTTTCAACTTCGCTCCATGTAGGGGGCCTTGTATCCATCTGGTACACTGGTGGTTGAATTGGTGGCATGTCTGTCGGGATGGTAGCAGGCACATGCCTCTGATTATCAGAGCAGCTGTTTTTCAAATGCTCCTCTAGATCTCTCACTGGTACTTTTAGGGTACCAGTCTTCTCCTTTACGGAATGGTTTTTGGCAAGCTTGTATGGGTCTTTGTAAAAAGCAGCCCTCACCCGCTCCTCCTTCTTCCGCTGTTTCCTCAAGCACTCTGCTCTCTGCAATGTTGTGCTGCACTGTCTGATGTCATGCTGTAGTGCTTCGAGACCAGCCTTTTCCACCTCTGTGGCCTTCTTCCACTGCTTCCTCAGCTGTCTACTTTCCTTTACTAGCCTCTGGATCTCTAGCTGTCTTCTAGACTTCCAATGAGCTGGTGGTTCCTTGGTCGTCTTCAGTTTCTTCTTGCTCCAAATCTCTCCACTCCGTAACTGTAGATGATCTCCCCCATCCTCTCCAGCCTTCTTTCTACGTCTCCTTTCAGCCCTTCTAGAAGGTGGACCAGGTCGATGGTTACCCATTCTTTTTTCAGGCAGGATTTAGGCCACAGGATTTGAGGCTTACGCCCATCCATGCTTCGTTAAATATATATATATATATATATATATATATATATATATATATATATATATATATATTAGTGATGTCAAATCGATATCCAAAATAAAAGTTTGTGTTTACATAATATATATGTGTGTACTGTGTATAATTATTATGTGTATATAAATACACACCAATTCATGTATATATTTAAGAAATATTGGCATGTATATACTGTATATACACTCACCTAAAGGATTATTAGGAACACCATACTAATACTGTGTTAGACCCCCTTTCGCCTTCAGAACTGCCTTAATTCTACGTGGCATTGATTCAACAAGGTGCTGAAAGCATTCTTTAGAAATGTTGGCCCATATTGATAGGATAGCATCTTGCAGTTGATGGAGATTTGTGGGATGCACATCCAGGGCACGAAGCTCCTGTTCCACCACATCCCAAAAATGCTCTATTGGGTTGAGATCTGGTGACTGTGGGGGCCATTTTAGTACAGTGAACTCATTGTCATGTTCAAGAAACCAATTTGAAATGATTCGAGCTTTGTGACATGGTGCATCATCCTGCTGGAAGTAGCCATCAGAGGATGGGTACATGGTGGTCATAAAGGGATGGACATGGTCAGAAACAATGCTCAGGTAGGCCGTGGCATTTAAACGATGCCCAATTGGCACTAAGGGGCCTAAAGTGTGCCAAGAAAACATCCCCCACACCATTACACCACCACCACCAGCCTGCACAGTGGTAACAAGGCATGATGGATCCATGTTCTCATTCTGTTTACGCCAAATTCTGACTCTACCATCTGAATGTCTCAACAGAAATCGAGACTCATCAGACCAGGCAACATTTTTCCAGTCTTCAACTGTCCAATTTTGGTGAGCTCGTGCAAATTGTAGCCTCTTTTTCCTATTTGTAGTGGAGATGAGTGGTACCTGGTGGGGTCTTCTGCTGTTGTAGCCCATCCGCCTCAAGGTTGTGCGTGTTGTGGCTTCACAAATGCTTTGCTGCATACCTCGGTTGTAACAAGTGGTTATTTCAGTCAAAGTTGCTCTTCTATCAGCTTGAATCAGTCGGCCCATTGTCCTCTGACCTCTAGCATCAACAAGGCATTTTCGCCCACAGGACTGCCGCATACTGAATGTTTTTCCCTTTTCACACCATTCTTTGTAAACTCTAGAAATGGTTGTGCGTGAAAATCCCAGTAACTGAGCAGATTGTGAAATACTCAGACCGGCCCGTCTGGCACCAACAACCATGCCACGCTCAAAATTGCTTTAATCACCTTTCTTTCCCATTCTGACATTCAGTTTGGAGTTCAGGAGATTGTCTTGACCAGGACCACACCCCTAAATGCATTGAAGCAACTGCCATGTGATTGGTTGATTAGATAATTGCATTAATGAGAAATTGAACAGGTGTTCCTAATAATCCTTTAGGTGAGTGTATATTTAGATAATTTATATTATATATGAATTTAAATATTTAATATATAAATATTAAAAAAACTTAAATATATACATACATGTGTGTGTATGTATATATACATAATTATACACAGTACACACATATATATTATGTAAACACAAACTTTTATTTTGGATGCGATTAATCGTGATTAATCGATTTGACAGCACTAATATATATATATATATATATATATATATATAAAAATAATGGAGAAGTATCAGGCCACCAGGCATGTGCATAACATCGAATCTGGCCCCCTTTGAAAAAAAGTTTGGACACCCCTGACTTACTGCTGTCTGCCACATTTATTGAGTGTTGTCAATCAAATGGGAAACGATTAATCCGCTGCCCTTCGTCATGAGAGAAACGAACCCCAAACCGCCTTTTATGTGATTTTCTGGACAGGAGAAACTGCCGCGTTGGCAGAACCCAAGGGCATTGTGTGTTCATTTGAATGCAATCCTTCCCCCATCTGCCTTTACTCATGGTCAGTCTCTGTCACGTTTCTTCCTGCTCTCTTGCTCTTCTGTGATTTTAAGACTTCATTAGGCTGATGGTGCTGATGGTGCACAATGAGTCTGCCAAACCCTCACACACACACGCACACACACACACACACACACACACACACACACATACATTTGTTTCACTATATTAGTGAGGACATTGCATAGACTTCTGTTGATTTTATATCAGGTTAATTATATTTTCTAAGGCCTAACCAACCCCTACCCTAAACCTAACCCTTACAGAAATGTGCAAAACACTAGATAACATTTAAAAAAAAAAAAAAAACTTTTGGCAGAATTATAACTGAAACTGAAAGACACTGCCACTCTGTCAGTTCCACCCAATCACCTAAACCAAAACACTGTCCTGTGCAGGTAAGGTTACTGTCACGTGATCTACCAGCATCAGTTGCATCACTTCACTGCCATTCATAAATCCTCTCCCATGACCTCATAATGGGATAGTAAAGTCCATCGAATGTGCACTTCAGAATCTTGTATTAGGTCATCCGGTGACATTTTGCCTACTGTTTTTTGAATACTATGCATTCAGACACACTACTCTGTTGGTGTACTGTTTTTTTAATATATAGTTTTATATATACATTTTGCATCACCCTGCAGACTTTTGCTGACAAATAAACATGATTTTTTTCTGTGTACATTTTCCAAAATATCCATATTTATAACTATAATCATTGGCTTCCGGTAACAGCCATACGCAAGTCGAGTTCCGGCGGAAGAGTGACCTATGACCAAATGCATGATGTATTGACGAATGTGTCAGATTTGCTTCTGTGTCTTGCGCTCTGTAGGATTTTTATGTTGAAGTTTCTCTGTGCATAGTCTCTGTGTTCTTTCCTGTGTCCTGTTTCCTGTGGCCATGTTGTAGTTTTGTAGTTTTTTCCATTTTCATTAGTCTGCTCCAGGTGTGTCAGTTTTCCTGGTTAAGCTTGTTTACCCCTCTGTTTAAATAGCCCTTGTATTCTCTGGTTCTCTGTAGGTTGTTGTTTGATGTCATGCAGGTGTCTGTGGTTCCCCGTGGTTTCTTTGTTTTTTCTCAGTGTTATTTTGTTCCTGATTTATGTTATGATTGTTTATCTTCATTAAAATTTCTCTGCATTTGGATCCTCATCTCTGCCTGTCGTCTTTGATTTCCCTCATGTTCTGTGACAGAACGACCGACCTGAAATGGAATCCAGCGGGGAGATTAACACGTCCCCGTCAAGGAGAGCACAGCACTGAGGACTATGTGCTAGAATTTATCAGGTTGGCTCGCCTGACTAAGATGGACGAAGTATGCCTGATGATCTTCTTTTGGGGGGGATTATCAGAGCTGCTCCATTCACGCATGCCGCTATGGGACCCTGACTGGATGCTGGAATGCTACATGGGTCTTGCACTGCAGCTAAACGGCTCAGTATTGTCTGATCCAGTAGCCACCACACCAGAGTTTTCAGCCGTCATGGATGCCAAGTCAGAGTTCCCAGATTGCAGATGAAGACTTTTGGGTGGTCCATAGGTACTTGAAACTTGTGTCGAGTCTGGAGGACACGCCACTTTGTTCGGTTCGAGCAGCCGGCGTCTCTGCGGTGGGGTTAAGCCTGGGGGTTTCAGCCAGGATGGCCGCCACATCCGGGTTTAAAGCCCCCGAGCAGAGTCCAGAGAGGGCTCCAGCCCCCGAGCAGAGTCCAGAGAGGGCTCCAGCCCCCGAGCAGAGTCCAGTGAGGGCTCCAGCCCCGAGCAGAGTCCAGTGAGGGCTCCAGCCCCCGAGCAGAGTCCAGTGAGGGCTCCAGCCCCCGAGCAGAGTCCAGTGAGGGCTTCAGCCCCCGAGCAGAGTCCAGTGAGGGCTCCAGCCCCCGAGCAGAGTCCAGTGAGGGCTCCAGCCCCCGAGCAGAGTCCAGTGAGGGCTCCAGCCCCCGAGCAGAGTTCAGTGAGGGCTCCAGCCCCCGAGCAGAGTTCAGTGAGGGCTCCAGCCCCCTGTTGCCTGGTCTGATGAGTCTCGATTTCTGTTGAGACATTCAGATGGTAGAGTCAGAATTTGGCGTAAACAGAATGAGAACATGGATCCATCATGCCTTGTTACCACTGTGCAGGCTGGTGGTGGTGGTGTAATGGTGTGGGGGATGTTTTCTTGGCACACTTTAGGCCCCTTCGTGCCAATTGGACAAATCGTTTAAATGCCACGGCCTACCTGCGCATTGTTTCTGACCATGTCCATCCCTTTATGACCACCATGTACCCATCCTCTGATGGCTACTTCCAGCAGGATAATGCACCATGTCACAAAGCTCGAATCATTTTAAATTGGTTTATTGAACATGACAATGAGTTCACTGTACTAAAATGGCCCCCACAGTCACCGGATCTCAACCCAATAGAGCATCTTTGGGATGTGGTGGAACGGGAGCTTCGTGTCCTGGATGTGCATCCCACAAATCTCCATCAACTGCAAGATGCTATCCTATCAATATGGGCCAACATTTCTAAAGAATGCTTTCAGCACCTTGTTGAATCAATGCCACGTAGAATTAAGGCAGTTCTGAAGGCGAAAGGGGGTCAAACACAGTATTAGTATGGTGTTCCTAATAATCCTTTAGGTGAGTGTATATACTGCACTATATACAGCACAGTCAAATAGTACAGTACAGTTTCTAATGTTGCACGGTTTTTACCAGTCACAAAAAAGAATGACATGGTTAACTCTTGAGTTTGTCATCTCAGTTTTGCGTTTATAGGAGGATTGTGCCTAGAAAGATAATTGTTTCATGTGTGTCTAGCTAAACCGTATATTTGGTGGAGTGCACATCTCAGATCCGAATGTTTCATTATGCCACGCCTCCGGCTGCCGCTTGCAGGATTAAACCTGTTATCAGTGCGCAGGTGCTGAGGAAATTTACTGGGAATTCTGGGAATAGAGGCGATGGGAAGTCTGCTGGCTGATAAGAGTGTGTGTGATGTGATTTAAAAAGGAGAAACCCAGTCTTAAAGAGATTGGGGCTCAGTACTGGGCCCCTTTATTTTTATTTTTTTATTTTTTCCTTCCTCATTTCACATATTTTTAAAACTGTTCAGCAGGAATATTTATACAGCCATGAACATCTGACTGCCCTACAGAAAATAATGTTAATAAGTGAGATACTAGACATTTAAGGAAAGATTGGGCTACTTTGTACAGTTTGTCAAATCTCACAGCGAACATTTGCAGCGACATTTAAATGAACTATTATTTACGTGTCGACTGTGTTTTAGATGGTTACTGAGAGCAAGGGAGTTTTGCAGGGGAAGGTGTATCTGCATTAGCAGACAGCAGACGGCTCTGTGCAATTTTCTTCTAAAGGCAGAAGTAGGAAGTCAGGATTTCATTATTCACCACACTTATCTCAAAGCCTGCGTCTGTACACACACACACACACTCGCGCTAACCAGCTCTCTCCCACACAGCTTCATCTCATATATGCATTTGGATAAAATGTCTAAATAATTTAGCTGCAGACATTGTGGGTGCTTATCCAAGTCTTAACCTCCTCTCTCCCCCTGTAAGCTGAATGTTAACTAATTATTTTGTGTTATCTTGCTGCATGGCTTGAGGCTCTATCAGACTAGTGCACATGCAGAACAGATAAGACTGCGGTGGAGAAGCAAAAACTGAGAGAGAGAGAGAGAGAGAGAGAGAGAATGAGTGAATGAGTGAATGGGCATTTTGTCTGTAATACTGGTGGCTGTGTTTCGTTGATGTCTTATTATAAACATTACTCGTTAGCATATGCATTGTTGGGCAAGCTACTAAATTTTTTTTTTACTTGCTGAGCTACTAACTATACAGAAGAAAAATGTTAAGGATATATTAAGCTAAAAAAAAGTAGTGAATTTATCACTAAATAAAGTACAATGATTTTGTACTAACTCACAAAAGTACTGAGTGATATAAGGTAAGTACATGGGTTAAGTTATGGTTTAGGGTAGGCATGTGCAGGGGGAGCTTTGGGGGCCAAGCCCCTGCCCTTTTTCGAAATTAATCAAAAGTGCCCCTCTTAGACAAATATCAATGATAATATTTGTGGTCAATAAAACAAAATAAATTTGACTTATAATAACATGACAATGTGTACAATAGTAATGAACGGCTCAAAATTCTGAAAATTTCTGTTTATTTTTACATATCAGTAGGTCTGAGGCGTTGCTATGGGTTGCATGCGTTTTGACCAAGCGGCAACCTCCCCCAGTTTCTCTTGAAGCCAATTCATCGACTGGCCGCTAGAGACAGGCTCCAGAAGGGAGCAGAATCTCATTGAGCCCCATGTTAAAATGCCCAACTTTACTGCAGAAAAAACATGTTTACAGCCTGGTACAAATTGTGGTTTTGGTCTATATATCTAATTTTGCCCTTCATGACAACTGTGAGGGGGGGGTATTTTTTTATAGCTCATTCGTTTACATTATATAAAGACTTAAAGTTCTGCATAATTAAGGGCGTGGCCACATTGAGTGACAGGTGGATAGCCATTTATCTGCTGTCTGTTAGTCATCACATCACCTCAGTTCCACCCACGTCCCTCCTCTTTGACCATTTTCTGTTATCCGGGAGTGACGCGCTGCCAAGATGGCAACGGCCAGCTTGACCCTACTTTACGCTTCAAAACTGCTCTTCAGAATCCTATGGGTGACGTCACGGACACTACGTCCATATTTTTTTACAGTCTATGGTTTTGACTGACTGGCTGATTTTCCACAGTCTGTTCGGAAACGGCTCTCAAGCCATATATGGTGTCTGTGGCTTTACGGGGGAAAAAAATAAACCAAACATCTATTTCATCAATAATGTCGATTTAATTAAAAATCTATATATTATATATTTTTAAACTATTACATAATTCATCAATGCCCGTTTGTCATGTATAATACACCAACCAATCATGATCTGGCAAAACAAGTTAAAATTCCATTGGGCAATGTGAAGTAGAGCGGTAATTTTCTGTTCTAATTCATAAATCGGTTGAAAATTACATGGACAGATGAACTAACGTTTGTGGAACGATTTCCTGCGGTTTGTCTCATTTTATAAATCAAATTGCATCGCTGACAAAATGGATGTTAACTGACAACAAACAAAGCATTGCACAAAACCATGCAGCACCAAAAGTCGCATTAATGGTAAGTAGTGTTTAATTCACTTGTATTTATGTATATTGATACACCATTTACTATTTGATTAAACTATCAAAGTTAATGAAGCCCAAGTGCCACCGGCACCTACAGGCCTATTATGATGTGAAAGGACATTATTATATTACCATTTTTGATAATTATGCAGCATTATGAAAGAAGTCTCTTATGTTCATCAAGCCTGCATTTATTTGATCAAAAACAGCAATATTGTGAAATATTATTAAAATAATGGTTTTCTATTTTAATATACTTTATTATTTATTAAAAGCTGAATTTTCAGCATCATTACTCCAGTCTTCAGTATCACATGATCCTTCAGAAATCATTTTAAAATTAGGATTTAATGTCAATGTTGGAAACAGTTGTGATGCTTAATATTTTTTATAACCTGCTGTTATACTCTTTTCAAGATTCTCTGATTAATAAAAAGTTAAAAAGAACATCATGTAATAATATTTCACAATATTAGGCTACTGCTTTTTTCTGTATTTTTGATTAAATAAATGCAGGCTTGATGAGCATAAGAGACTTATTGCAAAAACATAAAATAGTATCCAAACTTTTCTCTCACACACACACACACACACATACACACACACATACATACATACATACATACATACACACATATATATATATATATATATATATATATATATTTAATTATTATTATTATTAATATTATTTTTATTTATTTATTTATTTTTTTACATATTGCCCCTTTTTTACATTTGAGCCCCTGCCCCTGAAGAACTCTCTGCACGTCCCTGGTTTAGGGGTAGGTTCAGGGTTAGTATTACCCAGTTAGTATCATTACTACAATAAGTGCACATGTTCATGCGAAACAGGACTGTAAAATAAAGTGCTACTGATATATATTATATACAAATTAAATATTAAAGTTTCAGCTGGTATTTTATCTGTATGTTTATTAGGGGAAAAAAATCACAGAAAGATGTGCATTAGTTAGACATTAGACAAAAGCAAGGTTCATTCTGTGAAATAACTTTACCAAAAGGGTGTACAAAGGTAAAAGTGTAATACAACCTATTATTTATTTAGTTAGGGTTTATACAGGGACAATACAGAACAGTACTGTTACACGAAAGTGTAATTTAATTAATTTAATTTAAAAGATGCTTTGTATATGAGCTTCTAGTAATAACTAATTTGCCCTCTTTAAAAAACATTGGTTGTGTACTTCGATAAAATAAAAAACAATAAAATAAAAAATCTTAAGCAATATTTTTGTCTTGTTTGAAAAGCAAAATTGTGTAAGACTTCTGCTAGGGTACACTATTTACACATGATTGTAATTGTTACAGAAGAAAACGTCTCGGTTACGTATGTAACCCTCATTCCCTGAAGGAGGGAACGGAGACGTACGTCGGAATTGACCGACGAATTGGGATCTGTTTTCAGAGACCAATCTACTTCGAGTGATTAAAAACGAGCCAATGGACATTGGCATGCGGTTCACACATTCCACGCACCGCCCCGCAGCGCGGGTATAAATACGGAAGTGGAACACTGCATCATTGCTTTTCAACTGAGGAGCCGAGATAGGTGACTCGGCCTTCAGCTGAAGCACAGCACCTGGCGACGGGACGTACGTCTCCGTTCCCTCCTTCAGGGAACGAGGGTTACATACGTAACCGAGACGTTCCCTTTCAGTCGGTCACGTTCGACGTACGTCGGAACTGACCGACGAATTTGGATCCCTACTAACACACCAGAGATGCTGTCCCTTCCAGCGCCCTGCCCGAGCTCGCTGGACCACACCTACGTTGGTGCGGGAGTCAGGGCTCCGGGCAGGGAGGCCAGTCACAGCTGTTCCTGCAAGACCCACTAAGCGTGACTATTGGATAACGCTGGGAAAGCGTGCCCGTCTCGGGGAGATGGTACGCTGCGGAGCCACGTCCTTCAGTGGAAGGAGAGGTGGAAATACTCATAAGGACTAACCTAGCAGGGTAGTGCTACCTAAGGCAGTCTCTGGGGTGGATCCAACCTTGTCCCAGGGGGGAAAGAACACCACCAGAGACGACAGAGCAAGCTCTGTCAAGGGAAAGACATGGGGCTAGCCGAGTAGGGTAGCTGGTACCGTGGAGAATACACATATGGGGTTGCCGTTAGGGAACCGCTACATATGGAACCCAGCCTACACACACGTTCCACAAGCAGAGAGCGAGGTCCATCACCGCACGCAGTTCCTGCATAACCCCTGGGCCGGGACTACCCTCGTGCATGCTCAGCCGCCCAGGAAAGCATGGCTGTCAACTCTGAATCTGATTCAGCACGAGCACACACTATTATAGTGTGAGACTCAGCATTACCATTTCCAGCGCATAACAGCCCTCTCTTCGATGCAGCAATTGACATCTGTCGTCTGCCAGAGCCCCAAACAAAACGCTGCCCCCCTTTTTTTTAAATTTATTTTATTTTATTTTATTTATTTTTAGGACCAGCAATCCCATCTGTAAGCTACCAGCAGGCATGTGAGACAGTGAGCGTGGCCGTCAGACAGCACACGACGCGCTGAACACTCAAGCCCCTATGAAAAAAGGCAAGATGAACAACGCGCCGACGTGGCCATGTTCTCATGAGAGAACATGAACCACCCACGAACAAAGTCTCAGCACGCACGTGATGCGATAGAGGAGTGGGGGCCCGAGGAGATGTACCCGGCGGGGAAGCCCCACTGTAATCCTCAGGTCACCAAGGCTTATTAGCCGAAGTAGACCTTTTCTGGTGCACCAGAAAATAAACTAGATCGGGGAATAGGCGAAGGGACTCAACCCCATTTGAGGTTTCATAGTCTTGACCGCGCATCTAGAGCGCAGAGTGACGCGCTGGGTTGCCGTGACAACCCCCACTGTCAGCAGGCGCTCGACGGCACACGGCGCGCTGAACGCTCAAGCCATTACGAGAAAGGTGAGACGAACAACGCGCCGACGTGATCACGTTCTCCTGAGAGAACATGAATCACCTACGAACGCAATCACACATGTTTATATGCGAGAGAGGTCGTGGCCGTCAAATGAGGACAGGAAACAACCGCATCCAGAAACACACGGTTTGAATGACATCTTGAAAAAGACGCAGGGTCAAACCGTGTTGCTCTTTTAGAAGGAAATGCTCTTTTAGAAGGAAATGCTCTTTTAGAAGTGCTGAAGCACTCAGGGAGATGGCCGCGGCTCACAGCAGTCCGATTGCAAGCCTGCGTGTGAGCACTCAAAGAACGGTAATGCCCAGCCAACCAACACAGGAACAAGTGTATGTTGCAGCGGCCACTCGCTGACTCGCGCCGTCACACCAGCACCCAGGTAAGAGAGCGATCCTCCTCGAGACTGTACATATACCCAGTATATATATACCCATATATATATATATATATATATATATATATATATATATATATACCCAGTTATTATATATATATATATATATATATATATACACACTGATTAGGCATAACATTATGACCACTGACAGCTGAAGTGAATAACACTGATTATCTCTTCATCATGACACCTGTTACTGGGTGGGATAGGCATCAAGTGAACATTTTGTCCTTAAAGTTGATGTGTTAGAAGCAGGAAAAATGGGCAAGCATAAGGATTCGAGCGAGTTTGACAAGGGCCAAATTGTTACGACTAGACGACTGGGTTAGAGCATCTCCAAAACTGCAGCTGTTGTGGGGTGTTCCTGGTCTGCAGTGGTCAGTATCTATCAAAAGTAGTCCAAGGAAGGAACAGTGGTGAACTGGCAACAGGGTCATGGGCGGCAACGGCTCATTGATGCACGTGTGGTCCGATCAAACAGACGGGCTACTGTAGCTCTATTAGAAGTTATTGTAGAAGTTAATGCTGGTTCTGATAGAAAGGTGTCAGAATACACAGTGCATCACAGTTTGTTGTCTATGGGGCTGCAGACCAGTTCAGGGTGCCCATGCTGACCCCTGTCTACCAGCAAAAGCACCAACAGCGGTGCCCGTGAGCATCAAAACTGGACCACGGAGCAATGGAAAAAGAAGGTGGCCTGGTCTGATGAATCACGTTTTACATTACATGGATGGCCGGGTGCATGAGTTGCGTTCCTGAGGAACACATGGCACCAAGATGCACTATGGGAAGAAGGCAAGCCGGCAGAGGCAGCGTGATGCTTTGGGCAATGTTCTGCTGGGAAAACTTGGGTCCTGCCGTTCATGTGGATGTTACTTTGACACGTACCACCTACCTAAGCACTGTTGCAGACCATGTACACCCTTTCATGGAAACGGAATTCCCTGGTGGCTGTGGCCTCTTTCAGCAGGATAATGCGCCCTGCCATAAAGCAAAGAATGGTTCAGGAATGGTTTAAGGAGCACAGCAACGTTGACTTGGCCTCCAAAGTCCTCAGATCTCAATCCAATAGAGCATCTGTGGGATGTGCTGAACAAACAAGTCCGATCCATGGAGGCCCCACCTCGCAACTTACAGGACTTAAAGGATCTGCTGCTAACATCTTGGTGCCAGATACCACAGCACACCCTCAGGGGTCTAGTGGAGTCCATGCCTCGACGAAACAGGGCTGTTTTGGCAGCAAAAGGGGGACCAACACTATATTAGGACATAATGTTATGCCTTTTGGTAATACTTAAGTAGGTACATTAACATCACTTGATGAAATATACATAGTGAAATATACAGAGACCAATTATGCTATCTTGTATTATTTTCTTTGAACCACAGCTGCCGTATTTACAGTGAATTTAGCAGAATAATGTTTTTACAGTGTACATTTATCTCATTTAAAAAACTTTGAAATACAGTACAAACTAAATTATTGATTAATAAAATGTTTATGGTTATTGTTACTAACTGTATAAAATGTAGTTTCAAGTTAAAATACAGCAGCTCTTTATGACAAATGGAACATTCAGTAGCATTTGAAAACCCACATTCTAGGACAAATATGAAGAACATTAGCATCTCATCAGTCCATCCTCTGTGAAGATGCAAGCTATGTTTGTCCTTGTTGAATGCACAAATGCAAAATAACATTGAGCTGACAAGTTCCCAGCACAAGCAGTCTGATTACATGAAGTCAATGGGGTTTAATGGGGCTTGAATGGGGCTGATTGCTCACTGCACTTTTCCGCTGACTTTGCTGTCCGTGAACTGCCTCAAACTTTCTTATTTAAGAGCGAAACTCTGAATTTGAAATAAATCATTCCTCTAAAGTATTTTAACTTGATTCCAATGAGTCTTCATGAGGTTACGTCGAGGAGAAACGCTGCAATCAGATGTTTGTTATAAGGGCTGTTGTGTCGCTCTCATCACACAAAAATCAAGAGGCTTTCAGTCGCTGTCATAACAGGTATCTGTGTCACTAATGCTCAATGAGTTTAACCTTATACATAAAATGTGTGGTTCTAGCACACATATACACTGGTCTAAAATGTCAAGTGACATATCGGTAGGATTTCATTACAATAAACATTTCAATTTTAGTTTTTTTAAAGAAAGTGTTTTTGATTGTTTTATTTGTCTGTATCAATACTATCAAACTGGTATGTCATGGGTTGCTGTAGTAGATAGTTCATGGAGACAAGGGATACTTGAAACAGTCTTTACTTAGACACTCACAGGGACACACAGGCGAAAGAAACACAACCACATACAAACTGACATTAAACAAACAACAATGCAAACCAGAAGCAGACTGGAAGTGAGGGCTTAAGTGCACGGGCAAACAAGGGAGCTAAAAGCTCATTAACACAGCACACCTAACCAGAATACTCTAATCAAATCAGTAGCTATGGAGACAAACAGGTAGGGAACAAGGATGACTGAACTAATTAACAAACAGGAAAGCTAACCTAGCAAGAAACAGACATGAACAGAACAGGAAAAACAGAGTAAAAAAAGTCAAACATGACAGTATCAATCTCAGACAGGTATGTTAAATAGTTTGCCAGGTCTACTTAGGTCAATCGAAACCCTACTTAAAGTGGTTGTTCCACATTTTTAAGCAAGTCACAGTTCTCTTGCAATACGGGAAGAAAGAAAGAACTTTATGAAGATGAAAAGCATGAAATGGTGCTATGTTATGCAAAAGGCATGAAAACAACAAATATTGTGTGAAAAGTGAATGGAGATTATCGAACTATCATAAGATTTGTGAGTAATTTACTGCACAAGAGAACTCGGATAAAGGCTTAATAAGGAACGTTTCTGTCAAAAAAAAAAATAATTGTATTAAAAGAACAGCTATAAAAAAAATCCACTGTTGAGCAGCAAATTGTTAAGTAGTTGGTGTCTCTGGAGTCTCAATCGCGCTCGGGCACGGTACAAGGCAACCGTGCCTAGTGTGAGTACACCCTAAAATGGGATAAATGGATTTGGTTTGCACTTTCACTTACTTTATATTGTATTTCACATTTGTTGAGCTTTGATTAGAATGAAATTCAGCCATATAACGAAAGCAAATAACTTGTTATACTGCCCCACATGAATTACATTTATATATATACCGATCAGGCATAACATTGACCACTTACAGGTAAAGTGAATAACACTGATTATCTCTTCATCACAGCACCTGTTAGTGGGTGGGATATATTAGGCAGCAAGTGAACATTTTGTCCTCAAAGTTGATGTGATAGAAGCAGGAAAAATGGGCAAGCGTAAGGATTTGAGCGAGTTTGACAAGGTCCAAATTGTGATGGTTAGACGACTGGGTCAGAGCATCTCCAAAACTGCAGCTCTTGTGGGGTGTTCCCGGTCTGCAGTGGTCAGGATCTGTCAAAAGTGGTCCAAGGAAGGAACAGTGGTGAACCGGCGACAGGGTCATTGGCCCGAGGCTCATTGATGCATGTGGGGAGCGAAGGCTGGCCTGTGTGGTCCGATCAAACAGATGAGCTACTGTAGCTCAAATTGCTCAAGAAGTTAATGCTGGTTCTGATAGATGATGTTACTTTGACACATACCACCTACCTAAGCATTGTTGCTGCTGGCCTCTTTCAGCAGGATAATTTTGCCACAAAGCAAAAATGGTTCAGGAATGGTTTGAGGAGCACAGCAACAAGTTTGAGGTATTGACTTGGCCTCCAAATTCCAAATTTCAATTGAGCATCTGTGGGATGTGCTGAACAAACAAGTCAAGTCAAGTCACCTTTATTTATATAGCGCTTTTTACAATGCCGATTGTTTCAAAGCAGCTTTACAGTGTTAACAGGAAAATAATGCAACAGAATTTGTTTCAGCTGTACAGCCGCTCAGGAGAAAAACGGGGATGTCATCCTGCTAATTTCAATTATCATATAGTGTCAGTGGGGGCAGATCAGTAATATAGATGAAATATTTAGTGTCCCCAACTGAGCAAGCCAAAAGACAAAGGTGGCAGAGGCGACGGTGGCAAGGAACCAAAACTCCATCAGGTGACATAATGGAGAAAAAAACCTTGGGAGAAACCAGGCTCAGTCGGGGTGCCAGTTCTCTTCTGGCCAACAAACAAACAGTGTATGATTATGATTCTGGCAACATTACAGGTCAGAAGTAATATTAGATCGAAAAATTAGAAAGATCGGAGTCATCACGCCGGAGACGGGTTTATTGAGGATGTTGTACCGATGAGGCATTTACAGGGGGGAGTTTAATTGGCACGATCTCTGCAGACATTTCAGGGGTGCGTTGGTCATGTCTAGGCGCAGGTCCGCCATCTGATCTGGATACGGCCCGGATCCGGCTGACTGCAGTAAACCTCGGGATAAACAGAGACTAACATTAGCGTAGATGCCAATCTTTTTATGATGTAATGAGTACATCAGGTGTTATGGGAAGTGTTCCCGGTTCCGGCTAACCTAGTTAATGCAGCCTAAAACAATCATTTAACTGATTTGAATAATATAAATTGATAATGTTCTATGTGTATGCCATAGTAAAGAGATGTGTTTTTAGTCTAGATTTAAACTGACAGAGTGTGTCTGCTTCCCGAACAATGCTAGGAAGACCGTTCCAGAGTTTAGGTGCTAAATAGGAAAAGGATTGACCTCATGCAGTTGATTTTGATATTCTAGGTATTATCAACTGGCCAGAATTTTGAGACCGCAATAGACGTGATGGAGTATAATGCGTTAAGAGCTCGCTTAAGTACTGGGGAGCTAAACCATTTAGTGCTTTGTAAGTAATTAGCAAGATTTTAAAATGTATATGATGTTTAATAGGGAGCCAATCTAGCCTTGAGGTCATGAATGCATGAACTAACTGTTCAGCATTTTGCATTGAAAGCATGTGCCGTAATTTAGATATATTTTTAAGATGGAAGAATGCAGTTTTACAGATGCTAGAAACGTGAGTTTCAAATGAAAGATTGGTATCTAAGAGCACACCCAGGTTCTTAACTGATGACAAGGACTTGACAGAGCAGCCATCAAGTGTTAGACAGTATTCTAGGTTATTACTTGTGGAGTTTTTTTGTCCAATAATTAAAAATATTTTTTTTTTCTGAATTAAGTTGCAGGAAATTACTAGTCATCCAATATTTTATATCAGCTATGCATTCCGTTAATCTTGTGAATTGGTGAGTTTCGTCAGGGCGTGAAGAAATATAGAGCTGAGTATCATCAGCATAACAATGAAAACTAACGCCATGCTTCCTAATGATATCTCCCAGTGGTAGCATGTACAGGGTGAAGAGCAACGGTCCTAGCACTGAGCCCTGCGGTACTCCATACTGAACTTGTGATCGGTGTGACATCTCTTCATTTACTGCTACAAACTGATAACGGTCAGATAAGTATGATTGAAACCAGTGGTCAGCAAATGGCGGCCCGTGGGCCAAAATTGGCCCGTCAGCATTAATATCTGGCCTATGCCCGCAGCGGCTGGTTCTGAAATATATCTGTCATGATAGTGTAACGGCCAGCTAGTGTGAGCTGTGCAGGTAAACTCCCCTCATGTCAAGAGACGCTCTTGTGGCTTACACTAGAAGTTGCTGTCTTTAGCCTCATTGTTAGAGCGTCAGACTCCCATGCGGAAAGACCTGGGTTCGAGCAGCGCTTGGAGCGGGTGGTGTGATCCAGAGAGATTACAACAACAACAGTTACTCACAATCAATTTGTCTTTAGTGATTTTGCCTTCAAAAAAAGTACGAGAACGTTTTTGCAGCAATGTTTTATTTTGGGATGAATTGAGAGCTTTTAATTTGAAAAGTTCTGAAAGACATTCAAAAGAGTCTGTGGAATGGATCGCTAGACACGCCTCTAAAACAGCCGTCATTAAATGTGTGGTATGAAAAAACGAACAGTGAACCATTGAAACGTCTGCTTATAACTTGGGGCCTCAGCACCAACACGTGAACAATAACAAATCAAATTCAGCTTCCTTTTTATCAAAAATATAGACAAGATAACCAGCAAAAAAAAGTGCTGTGCTTCGTCTCGTGGTGCCGTCTGATATTATATTATTTACAAACAGCGACAACTTCGTTGCAGATAAGACACACCGGCTTTGCATTCACAAAACCAGGTAGGATGAACGCATAGCGTTAGTTGACTTTCCATTCTTCTTTGTATGCCCTATTTTCGCTGTCGACTTTCCTCTTTAGCCTCTTTGATAGTGCCATTTTCTCTCACCGGCTAGCTTAATGTTAACATCACTCCGACTTAATCATGTACCTCCAGCACGCAAACATTAAAAAAATGCAGATTAGTACGTGAGGATGCCAAGGAATAATTCTGAGTGTAAAAGTAGGCTACGTCAAATAATTATTACAATAAGTCCATTGTATAACAAGCAAATTAAAATATTTATTTATTATTCACAATATGGAAAGAGGAAATAAAACATAGTTTGTTAAGAGCATGCCATTAATAGGCTTATTCAAGTCCTCTTTTATTTTCTGAGTTATTTTTATCCATTCCGCATCTCCCACATATGTGTGTTTTAGCAAGGCGGTCTGTGTTGCAAGTTGGTGAATGAAGATACTTGCCAGGTTACGTGTCACTACTGCTTTAATAATTTATACAATTAACAGCTCACTACCAGTTACAAAAGACACTGTAACAGTATGTCAGGCAATTCTAGTTGTATTTTTCATCAGTTCATTTCTTAAATTATCCTATATTAATTATCCTATATAAATTATCCTATATTCTGGCCCGCCATCTACGATTTTTTTTTTTTGGGCCCGATGCCAAACATAAATAAATTATTTGCCGACCCCTGAGGTAGGCTATTGTTTAATTCAATTGAAATTTATTTCTAGCACTTTCCACAATTTTTCATGGTTGCAAAACAGCTTTACATACATAAAGTGGTTACAAACGTTACTATATGTAGGATAATTATGACAAATAAAGAAAACAACATATAGCTAGTCCGTTTGAAATGGTGAAAGAAATTCACGTACCTGATCAGAAGTTTTATTACTTTAGTGTATTCCTAATACACTCCAATGCACCTGTACTAATACACTTTTCCCATTAATGGTACTTTAATGGACGGTTACATTATGTTTATTAAAATTATCCTGACCAGTCTTCAAAATGTACACAAAAAGCTAAAAAAGTTCAAATGTCAAATAAATTCAGAAACGTTAAATGCATGAAAAGTAAATAATTTCAATTCATGCATCACATTTAAATCCGCAGCATAATGCAAGACCACCAAATAATTTCATAGCGTTTTCCAACAGGAGCAGTTATGCAATTCATTGAGAGCTGAAGCAGCAGAGACAATAGGCAGAGAAATGTTACAGATGTTTTTATTCCATCCACACGCACTGGAACACAAGCAGTTCTGCATATTCACATTCTTCCACCAACGAACGGAACTGTCTGTGTTTTAGTGTGTGCAGAAGAATAAAACTAATGTTATGCCGGTTTATGCATCATGTCAGGTAAAAAGCAAAACATTCTGCAGCTGATATTTAATGTTGTGTCTGTTGGCTTTATTTCTTCAACATCTCCAAGTTAAACGCACTTTTTTGTTCTATACAGGCCATTTTGCGTTTATTTTCACACACCGCTTACTGCGCCTATATTGAGACTTTTCTCTGCGATCAGTATTCCATATAATTTGTCCTGCCATTGATGGAAAAATCTGTTTGATTATAGCAGTACTTGTAACAGTATTCCAGTTTTCAGTGGTGAATATCTGCATGGTGGTGTAACTGGTAAAGGGAGTATACTTGTGTGCCAACAACCTGGGTTCGATTCTAGTCCGTACTGGTTCTTACATTCAATATACATAAATGTTTCCATAGTCACACTGATGTTCACCGCATAAGTAAGTTACTGGTATACTGGGGGGTGTCTGTAAAATGTCAGCAAAAGGCATAGTCTTAAGCTGTGCCATTATTTATAAAGATTACTTTATTGTAGCCTATTTGAAGCACACTATAATGATGCCATTAGCACAATTCAAGTTTACTTGGAATGCCATTTTAGTGTGTTTTAAAATCACTAAAAGTTTGTTATCAGTATAATATTAATGTATGTTCAACTCTCTAACAGTGTAATTGAATTGCAATTGCTAATGTCACCAAAATAAATTGAAGTTTATGCTGAGTGAATTCTGCATTTCAAAACTTAAAAACAAGAATATATTTAAATTGTACTTAAGTATACTTGGAATAGTTCCACTTTAGCACAAGTATATTTAATACAACTTTAGCTGAACTTTAGCATTGCTTTTGTACAACTAAAATACATTTAGTACAAAATGAGTTGTTCCAATTTAACAAGTCAAGTCAACTTGTATTTATATAGCGCTTTTTACAATGCAGATTGTTTCAAAGCAGCTTCACAGTGTTAAACAGGAAAATAATGAACAGAATTTGATTCGGCTGTACAGCCGCTCTGGAGAAAATGGTGATGTCATCTAGCTCATTCAATTATCATATACAGGTGCTGGTCATATAATTAGAATATTACTTAAGACCAATACAAAGAAAGGATTTTTAGAAATCTTGGCCAACTGAAAAGTATGAACATGAAAAGTATGAGCATGTACAGCACTCAATACTTAGTTGGGGCTCCTTTTGCCTAAATTACTGCAGCAATGCGGCGTGGCATGGAGTCGATCAGTCTGTGGCACTGCTCAGGTGTTATGAGAGCCCAGGTTGTTTTGAGAGTGGCCTTCAGCTCTTCTGCATTGTTGGGTCTGGCATATCGCATCTTCCTCTTCACAATACCCGATAGATTTTCTATTGGGTTAAGGTCAGGCGAGTTTGCTGGCCAATTAAGAACAGGGATACCATGGTCCTTAAACCAGGTACTGGTTGCTTTGGCACTGTGTGCAGGTGCCAAGTCCTGTTGGAAAATGAAATCTGCATCTCCATAAAATTGGTCAGCAGCAGGAAGCATGAAAGTGCTCTAAAACTTCCTGGTATACGGCTGCGTTGATCTTGGACCTCAGAAAACACAGTGGACCAACACCAGCAGATGAAATGGCACCCCAAACCATCACTGACTGTGGAAACTTTACACTGGACCTCAAGCAATGTGGATTTTGTGTCTCTCCTCTCTTCCTCCAGACTCTGGAACCCAAAGGAATTCCAAAGGAAATGCAAAATTTACTTTCATCAGAGAACATAACTTTGGACCACTCAGCAGCAGTCCAGTCCTTTTTGTCTTTAGCCCAGGCGAGACGCGTCTGTTGTTCAAGAGTGGCTTGACACAAGGAATGCGACAGCTGAAACCCATGTCTTGCATACGCCTGTGCGTAGTGGTTCTTGAAGCACTGACTCCAGCTGCAGTCCACTCTTTGTGAATCTCCCCCACATTTTTTAATGGGTTTTGTTTCACAATCCTCTCCAGGGTGCAGTTATCCCTATTGCTTGTACACTTTTTTTCTACCACATCTTTTCCTTCCCTTCGCCTCTCTATTAATGTGCTTGGACACAGAGCTCTGTGAACAGCCAGCCTATTCTGCAATGACCTTTTGTGTCTTGCCCTCCTTGTGCAAGGTGTCAATGGTCGTCTTTTGGACAACTGTCAAGTCAGCAGTCTTCCCCATGATTGTGTAGCCTACAGAGCTAGACTGAGAGACCATTTAAAGGCCTTTGCAGGTGTTTTGAGTTAATTAGCTGATTAGAGTGTGGCACCAGGTGTCTTCAATATTGAACCTTTTCACAATATTCTAATTTTCTGAGATACTGAATTTGGGATTTTCCTTAGCTGTCAGTTATAATCATCAAAATTAAATGAAATAAACATTTGAAATATATCAGTCTGTGTGTAATGAATGAATATAATATACAAGTTTCACTTTTTGAATGGAATTAGTGAAATAAATCAACTTTTTGATGATATTCTAATTACATGACCAGCACCTGTATATTCAAGTAATGTAGTTGACATAGTTAATTTAGTTTAGTAATTAAATTTATTTGGAAATTTATTTGAAAATTTAGTGTCCCCCACTGAGCAAGCCAAGCCAAAGGCTACAGACTTTAAGCAATTTATAGTGTCACAAATACATTTAGTAATACTAAAGTACATACAAATAAATTGTAGTTAAGTATACAATTTGTTTCACTAGGGTATACATGTGAATTTGTCTTCCTCTGGCAAGCTTTCTCCATCATTTCCTGATAAATGAAAGCTGCATGCATGAGTATTTCACCTGTGGTGGGAAGATTCATAAAAATTTCTATGCGAATATAATATAAACCTAATTTCATATGACATTATTTGTATTTTATTTTGTTCCTCCAATGTATTTTTTTGTTTAAACAAATACACACTACTGTTCAAAAGTTTAGGATCTGTAATATATTTTGATTTTTTTTTTTTTTTAAGAAGTCTTCTCTGCTCACTAAGTCTGCATTTGCTTGATCAATACAGTAAACACAGTAATATTGTAAAATATTATTACAATTTAAAATAACTTTTCTGTGTGAATATATGCCATTAGGCAGGTGTTACAGGTCCAACAAAACAAGGACAAAGAGATTCAGTTACTTCCCCAGGACAGAGGACAGTTTCTTCCCCATAGCCATAACCATCATGAACTCTAATATGCATTCTCAGGGTGCTATTTTTCACTTTCACACAAACAGGTTTAGTGCAATATATTTCTAATTAGTGCAATATTTATATAATACTATATAACTATATAATTGTTCATTTTTGCACTATATGTTTAATATTTGTGTCATATATAATAGTGTCTGTGTTTGTTGTATAATTTTTCCGGCACCAAGGGAAGCACTTTCTGATTTTGTTGTACGTGAGTATACTATTCTATTCTATATTTTAACTAGGGATCGACCGATATGGATTTTTTAGTGCCGATGCTGATACCGTTTTTTTTTCATCAGCCTTAGCCGATGACCGATACGGGCTGCCGATTTTTCTTGAGCCTGTATTTGGAGCCGATACTGCTTTTGCTCCCTCAATTTACATCATAAAAATAAGCAACGTGTATTATTTACACATACATTTACACATATAGAACAATGTGTTTCTTTCCACTTTCAAAGTGTATGGCAATATTTCAGCTAAGTCAAACAGTTAAAAGATGCTTTGAAAGTTTAAAACTTACAGTTGTCTTGAAGAGCAGATTCCAGCACCCTGCTCTTATCGGTCAATCACTAATTTTAACGTAATTTATTCCTGTGATCAAAGACAAATTTTCAGCATCAATACTCCAGTCTTTGGTGTCACATGATCCTTCAGAAATCATTCTAATATGCTGATTTGGTGTTCAACATTTCTGATTATCAATGTTGAAAACAGTTGTGCTGCTATTTTATTATAATTTTTTTTGTAGAAACATTTTAGGATTCTTTTATGAATAGAAAGTTCAAAAGAAAAAGAAAAAAAAAAAAAATATATATATATATACACTCACCTAGAGGATTATTAGGAACACCTGTTCAATTTCTCATTAATGCAATTATCTAATCAACCAATCACATGGCAGTTGCTTCAATGCATTTAGGGGTGTGGTCCTGGTCAAGACAATCTCCTGAACTCCAAACTGAATGTCAGAATGGGAAAGAAAGGTGATTTAAGCAATTTTGAGCGTGGCATGGTTGTTGGTGCCAGACGGGCCGGTCTGAGTATTTCACAATCTGCTCAGTTACTGGGATTTTCACGCACAACCATTTCTAGAGTTTACAAAGAATGGTGTGAAAAGGGAAAAACATCCAGTATGCGGCAGTCCTGTGGGCGAAAATGCCTTGTTGATGCTAGAGGTCAGAGGAGAATGGGCCGACTGATTCAAGCTGATAGAAGAGCAACTTTGACTGAAATAACCACTCGTTACAACCGAGGTATGCAGCAAAGCATTTGTGAAGCCACAACACGCACAACCTTGAGGCGGATGGGCTACAACAGCAGAAGACCCCACCGGGTACCACTCATCTCCACTACAAATAGGAAAAAGAGGCTACAATTTGCACGAGCTCACCAAAATTGGACAGTTGAAGACTGGAAAAATGTTGCCTGGTCTGATGAGTCTCGATTTCTGTTGAGACATTCAGATGGTAGAGTCAGAATTTGGCGTAAACAGAATGAGAACATGGATCCATCATACCTTGTTACCACTGTGCAGGCTGGTGGTGGTGGTGTAATGGTGTGGGGGATGTTTTCTTGGCACACTTTAGGCCCCTTAGTGCCAATTGGGCATCGTTTAAATGCCACGGCCTACCTGAGCATTGTTTCTGACCATGTCCATCCCTTTATGACCACCATGTACCCATCCTCTGATGGCTACTTCCAGCAGGATAATGCACCATGTCACAAAGCTCCAATCATTTCAAATTGGTTTCTTGAACATGACAATGAGTTCACTGTACTAAAATGGCCCCCACAGTCACCAGATCTCAACCCAATAGAGCATCTTTGGGATGTGGTGGAACGGGAGCTTCGTGCCCTGGATGTGCATCCCACAAATCTCCATCAACTGCAAGATGCTATCCTATCAATATGGGCCAACATTTCTAAAGAATGCTTTCAGCACCTTGTTGAATCAATGCCACGTTAAGGCAGTTCTGAAGGCGAAAGGGGGTCAAACACAGTATTAGTATGGTGTTCCTAATAATCCTTTAGGTGAGTGTATATATATAGTAACATTGTCTTTACTCTGACTTATGATCATTTTAATGCATCCTTGCTGAAAATTCCTTAAAAAAAAAAAAAAAATCTTACCGTCCCCAAACATTTGAGTGGTAGTGTATTTTCAATGTTTCATGTCTCTACATTGATATTGTACTTTTTAGTGTCCATCCAAACATATACAAAAAATGCTTGGAGAGATGAGATCACTGTGGTTATAATTCATTTTGTCATTAAGGCGAGACACTACAGGTGAATAGGGATTTTTTTTTAAATGAGAAGATATTGCTGTGTAACTTCTCCAGTTTTGTGTAAATTAATGTTTTAATATGCAAATTAGGCATTATATACTTAAATATATGCTCATTTGCATACATTTCTCAAAACAAAATCTGGAAATTGTAAAGAACCAGGTTTAAAATTTTTGGTTCTATTTGTTAACATATTAGTTTAAAGGGCTTTTACAGAGGGGATTCTGGATATCTTATTTTGTGCTGACAAAATACTGACACTAGCCTTAAAAAAACCTATTTTCGCCATGTTTTTTGGAGTAAAAGGACCTATAACTCAGGATAGGAATGATATATCAACAAATCTTTCTGTAAAAGCCTTCAGAATATAAGTATAAGACTGGAAAAGTTGCTGACACAGTTTCATCATCTAATCTGTTGTTGTTTACATTCTTTTTACTAGCTCTTGCAAGTGACAGCTGTTGCCGTCTTTTTTGTGAACGTTTATGAGCTGACTTCAGCTTTGTCTGCATCTTCTCTTAGGCGGAGAATAAACAAGGAAGCGGCAGCACGTATCACGTGGCGCGTGAGAACCACGTAGTCGGAAATTCACATGACCAATCAGATGTGGTTTTCGGCTGTAGATTCCCCAGCAAACTTTCGCGGTTGGTTAGTTCTACAAAAAAAAAATGGCCATATTTGGATTAGACAGCACTGTGTATGAGACTGAGAGCATTACAATGATACCAGGCATGACATGTTTCTGTGAATGGAGACAGCACGGGAGCTCGCGTTAGAAAGCTAACTTCTGGTGACTTCCAGCAGAAATCTAAATGCGCAAGTTGACAAAATATAATGAAATAACCAACTTAATGTGTAATGTTGACATTTTTTATTTTGACATGAAAGCTTACATTTTAAGGGAGCAAACTGTCCCAAAATGTCCAAATTGACCACTGCATGAAAAAAACAATGTTTTCACCTGCCGTGTCTCGCCTTAGTTATCTGTAAGGGCTCCATCTATCTATTTCTGGGTAATTTATAATGCTCTCATGTTGTTACGGAATGTAGACTCAGAACACAAAGAGGAATGGTTAAGAGTTTATTTGAGACAGCACGAATAAACAGGTAATGTAAACAGGTGAGTAGACACACAGTTGAGACTTGATGTTCTTTGGATGTGAGAATGATGGAATGTCTTTTCCTTACAGGTGCAGGACTCATGGGATTCAGGTGAAGCGGAAACCAGGTTGGAGGCACACACCTCTATCTTTGACAGATGAACATGGAGAGTGAAGGTAAGACTTGAGGGTAATCGGTGGAGAACAGGACACAGGGGAAATCACTGGAGACAGGCGAAATCGCTGGAGAAACAGCTAGGTAGTCCGTGTTGTATGAACAAGATCAGACAACTGACTGTGGTGAGGTGTGTGCTTATGAAGTGAGCTGATGAGGGTGCAGATGTGGTGCAGGTGTGCGTGATTAGTACTCTGGTGATTGGGTGCTGTGGTTGACTGGTGAGAGAGACTGGCAGATCTGTCACACATGTAGTACACATTTGTTCATCTAAAGTGAAGTTTATGGATCAGTTTCAGTTCAGTGTTGTAGGAGGACAGTGTCAGATCTCAGTAATTCTATTGGTAATTCGGGTCAAAACGGGTCGGGTCGTTTGTAAGGGCAGGTGGAGCAGAGCCCCACTAAAATATTCATCCACAACATAGACCTCTATATAAACTGAATCAATAATAAATTGTGAATGTGTATTTTTTTTTCTTCCAGATTTTATGTTGGAAAGTGAGCAGGGTATATTAAAATTTACAGTGTGACTAAATCCTTTAGTTTAAACATGCTCATGTGAATAGCTTGTATATAGTTCTGTTGTGCTTGTTTTATGTTTGAGAATAGACATGGCTTTCTTTTCCTCACTGGAATTTCTCCACAACTTGTAATATTTTAAAACAACATTTGGAGGCAATAAATACTACATTAAAAGGGGAACTATTATGCCCCTTTTTACAAGATGTAATATAAGTCTCAGGTGTCTCCAGAATGAAGTTTCAGCTCAAAATACCCCACAGATCATTTAGTATGCCATGTTGTAAATTTCCATTTTTGAGTGGAAGGAAAAACATGCTGTTTCCGTGCATGAGTCTTTAAATGAGCTGCTACTCCCCACCCAGATTTCCAGAATAGGACGGAGACTAAAGCTCATGCCTCGAATACTCTGCCAAAAACAAACAAAACATCTGTTTGGTTTTGATTATCATCTCTTTCTTGGTCACGCTCACATGACATTGCAGTTCTTTGTCATCATAAAAGTTTATTATTTGCATGCGTTTTAAAGCCATACCAGTCTAAACTTCTGATATCTGGTTTTCTGAGCGCACACATCCGAAGCATGCGCACAGAAAGCTGGCTGCCAGACGGCACCTCGCGTGAGTAAAACGAAGTTCTTTTTCACGTGTTAAGGCCGTTCACACCAAGAACGATAACTATAAAAATAACTACATTAGCACACCACATCAGCGGACAATATCTTTCTGATTATTCTAAGTGCATGCTTGTCTGCCAGCTTTAAATGCTCGAGCTGGATATAGCAGGATGGATTCTGATTGGCTGTCAATGTTTTTATCGTTCATCAGCTGGATAAAACCATTCTGAAAGTGATTCCAATGATATTGTTTCTCTGTGCTGTTATCGTTAGAGCTGTGGTGTGAACTTGTGGTGCTATTCTTCAATATTGAGAATGATTTTTAGAACTATATCTTTATCGTTATCTTTATAGTTATCATTCTTGGTGTGAATGAGCATTTATTGTGCTTAAACTGTTCACTAGTTTATGTCAAAAACAGGTTCACATAAACACAGTCGGTTATGTCTGTGAGCGTAGAGAGCAAGTCAAAAAAAATTGCATGTGTATATTAGATCTGTGTATTAAAGTGAAACCCACAAAGGTGGCAATATCCTTAAAACAGTGTCCTGTGAAGAAACTCTTCAAATCAAGTTAAACAAATAAAATTAATTTAGGTCTCTGAGCTCATATCTCATACATAATTAGCTTGAATATCCAGATGAACATCGGTTTTATATGTTAACGCTCTCTAACGAGTGTATGATCTGATTAATGGATGAATTAATGAAGCTCTTGGATGTGGAAAGACACTGGACAGCTCATTTCACCCAGGATCTTCCATAAAACGCTCTGTTCACCAACGTCTAGTTACTGATGACATAATGCACAACGGTAGTGGTTGAAAGTAGCATAATCATAATAATATGATGTAGTATAAATCATTCAGAGACAACTGAACAAACTGAATGTGTGTGCCAAACTTGGTGGACTTAAACATACAATAAACACCTTGTAGTGTCAGAAGCTTAAGCACAAGGCTTTAGTGTCTATTTAAATAGTAAACTTTAGCTTTTGAAAGCCCAATGCATTTTATTTACTTAAACAATATACTTCAAAAATGACCTTTTCACAATGAGAATGGCTCCTGCTTCATAACATCCTTGCAATTCACATTACAGTATATGAAAATGTGGTTTCAGCTGTCATGTGTGCTGCAAGTGATAAATAGATAAAACTCATAATATGGAGATGTGTGATTACAGCAACGAACTGCTGTGGCCTTAAACAGATTACTGGATACATCCATCTTTAGAAAGACATATATATTTTTTTAAATAAAGACATTATTCAGTACTTTATGAGCTTCCATCTCTCTTTAGATTCTCTTTTACAGCTCCCTAATGCTGCAGAACTGTAAAACTTTTTTATTTCACTTTTTTAGTGGTTGCACAAAACAGATTTTTCCATATTCAGATATACATTGGTCCCGGAATGTATTTGGGCTCTTGTGGTCACATTTGAAATGTTTAAAATGTCATTGCATTTTTAAATAAAAATTACAGAATACAAGAAAACATCCTGCGTGAATGGCCTCTAATTCTACCTCAGTGAGGATGATCAACAATATGATATAATATATTGACCTAGAAAACATTATTTTGCAACCTATTTTTAATGATTTATTCATCTACTGCAATAATTTAATGTTTTCAGATTACTACAGTTACTTTGATTGATTAATCAGCATGCTATAATTGTTTTTATTAAAATTGAGAGAGATTAATTAGAAGGGGCCGAATTTGATAATGCATAAATCATTTTAGACCAAATTCCTTTTATTCAGTGTGTTTTTGTGTATGTCCATGAGGTTTGTGCTGTGATTCTGGCCACAGGCAGTCGTGACCTTGTCTTACTCTCTTACAATTGAACATTTCTGTGTCCTCCTCTCCAAAGAAACGCTCTTTTCACAGCAGACAAAGAGGAAGGAGAGCGTCACGCAGGCTAGATAAAGGAGATGAGGGATATGGAGCCCACCGCAGGCTGTGGGTTTAAAAGCGATTTCTGAAAATGTTCATCTGATTCAAACTTCCTCCACACTCTACCAATCTGGGTCAAAAGACACAAGGAAGCTCCCGGAGATGTTTTATATAATAGTTTGTTTTTCTTCTTGTTTGTTTAATCAATGTTGTGTCCTGGTCTCAAAAACCTTCTCTGCGCTCTGAAAGTGGTCAGATGGATTTCTATATCTGTATCGGAAAAAGCTGCTGCAGAAATTCTGAAGCTCTGACCTAGTGTCTTGTGTGGACATTGGTGGGGTACACATTGTTTAACACTAAATTGATTTCCTCTCTAAGATAGGTTATGATCCCTTGACTCAACAACCAATGGTTTTGGGCTTCCACAAGCAGCTCAACATATCCCGAAGATGCTGTCACTGCTTTCAAAAGCTCCCAAATGCAAAAACCTGAGCATTCCCACACTGAGAACTCATGCACTGGTCCTGCTCTCTGACCTTGCTCAGTTTTTGGGTTTTCTTGTAAACCTGACCATAATTGGATGGAATGTACTGAACCTCAGCGATCAAGAGTTCAGGAAGACAACTATTATGTGAGATGTATTTCACCAAATAAGCTGCTGGAGGATTCATGCTGAGCCAAACCAGCACGTCATTAAAGCAAATGTGGGATCTGTCAAACATTTTGTGCTTTAATAGTGACATCCAAACCACTGTTCAAAACAAGAATCGTGCATCAGCAGAGACCATGGAGATTCAATAAGGTCTTTCTGCACAGATCGGCAAGCACCAGGGAGATTCCATAGACTTGTTGCTGACCAATCCGCGTAGACTAGGAAGATTCCACAGTATCCTTTTAATCCAATCAGCAGAGATCAGGGACATTCTTAACCAATCAGCAGAGACTGACAACTCCTCGGGTTCTTGACCAGTCATCACAGACTAAGGCGATTGAACAGAGTCATTTTGGACTAATCAGCAGAGACCAGGGACATTCTTAACTAATCAACAAAGACTGACAACCCCACAGGGTCCTTAACCAGTTGTCATAGATGGGGAGAATGAACAGAATCCTTTTGGACTAATCAGCAGAGACCAGGGATATTCCATAGAGGCATTCCTAATCAAGCAACAGAGCCTAAAGCCGCCTTTCCACTGCACACAACAAACGACAGCCATTGGACCGGAAGTCATTCTTTTCCAATGGAGAGTAGTACGGGGCTACGTGGAGTTCCATTTGCGTATGCCGAAATTTCAGATCCGATTTAAGCTTCGGATGCGTTGAAATATTTGAAATTCTGCGGCTAGATCGTACGTGACCAGCCGACCGGATGTGATGTATTCTAATCAAAACTATGAGCGCGAAGTTAGAATTACCAATATTTTAACACTTTAACATTATTCTGTAAACACTATTTCTGTAAAATGGCGGTTATTAATAATTATGGCAGAAATAATTATTTTATAATTATTAAATCAATATTTATGTTGATCTGCTTTATAACATCTACTATGTTTTTATTTTAGATGTATTGAGGGTCATTTGTTTTGTGTGGATATATTCATACATGCATTACATTCATTAAAATTGTTCATTTTACCATGGTGAAACGACCAATTTCAAAGTTCTGTGCGACTGCCGCTAGGGGGCGAAATGCGACAATCGTGTGTGAATATCATGTGCAGTGGAAAGGTGGCTTATGACAATTCCAGTGTATCATTCTGAACCAATAAGCAGAGACCAAGGAAATTTCATTGAGACATTCTGGCCCAATATACTAGGGAGATTTCACAGAATCGTTTTGGACCAATCAGCAGAGACCAGGGACATTCTGTATTGACATTCTAGACCAATCAGCAAAAACTAAAACAATTCTAAGCCATCATTCTGGAACAATAAGCAGAGACTAGAGAGATTAAACGGGATCGTTCTGGACCAATCAGCAGAGACTAGGTACAGTCTGACGAAACATTCTTAACCAATCAGCAGAGACTAAGACAATTCCACAGAATCATTCTGGGCCAATCAGCAGAGACATTCTGTAGGGACATTCTTAAGGAAAATTCACACTGCATCAACAGATGCCGACCATTGCTGACAATCACCAGATTACAGTATGTCATTCGCAAACATTCCATGACCTGACAAATGCTGATTGAACAAGCACTGACCAACGGCAACAGATGGTAACAGGGATAACACACTGATTTGACAAAACCTGACAAATGTGTCTGTTGCCGTTGGAGGCTGTCTGTTAGTGCGGTGTGAATTTGTCTTTAACCAATCAGCAGAGACTAAGACAATTTCTTGGAATCATTCTGCATATTAAATTATATATTTTTTCTTTAACCATTCAGCAGAGACCAGGGATTTATTTTTGATCAACCCACCAGATCACTGAGATTCCATTAAGAGTAGAAAGGTTTTTTCCCTGTTAGAGAACTCTTCAGTTAAATGCATTCATATCAATGCCATTAAAACACAAGACTTAAACCAAGAGACAGAGACGATTGCACATTCAGTTCAACCACGGCAGGATGGAAGCATTTAGTGTGTGAGATCACATGCATTGCTGTGGTTGGACTGTGTGTTATCCAGACATATTAGGCCTGCTCTGGTTGTGGATTCTGACAGTGCACTGGAAAGCAGGGATATGTTTAATCGTCCATATGAAAAAGGAGGCAGAGGAATCTGAGGCTGGCAGAGCAGCGGGAAACCCACAGGCCTTTGGCCCTCTGTCAGAAAGGATCAAATCTGTGTGCCATTATCCATGCACATGTGTGCCAAAAGAGGGAGAGAAAGAGAGAGAGAGACAGAGAAATGGTCTTATGTCACACTGGGGTGCACATTTGCCATGTTAATGAGTAAAGTCGTGGCCTCAGGATTTGTACTGACAGTGTTAGGCCTAGTGAGTCAGAGGCTAGTATTGTGAGAATGCAGTGTGCAGTGGTTTAAGGCCAGTGTGATTGAAATTTGAACAGTGAAAGCTGTGTTAAAATGAGATGGAAAGTCATAATAAGGGCACTACGATACTGAGACACATTGTTTGTGGGAATGATCAGAGCTGGGAACATATTTTGGGGTTGTTGGGAGAATGTTTGTGCATAAAGTGGGATGGTAAATGGAAACTCCATAAAGCTTATTTTGGCGAAACGTCTCATATTTAACAGAAAAATTAGTCCTTGGTTCTGATGATGTTTACTGAACTTAGACAGTTGTTTTCTTTAGCATAGATCATGTGTTGTTGCTAAAATGGTTCAATAATTTTCAAAAATATAATTAGGGGTGTCATACATAATATGAATTTAATAACATAATTGTGTATCAGCCTGTGGGATAGTCTATGCCTAAATATAATATCACATAATGAATGATCAACCCATATTTACTGCTGCAACGTAAACACCATATTTATAAAAAAAACAGTTCAAATGAGAAAAAAGAGACCCACACAAGGATCCAGAAGTCTGGCTACTGTCACATCAAAAGCTGTAAGATTCCCAGTGAAAATAAAACCCAGAGATCCAGAAGAGACCCACAGAATGTCAATCAGTGCCGTTAGTAAAACGAAAATTTCTTTCCAACGCTTTATTTTCCAATTAATTTCTGGAGGGTGATGCAGCACAGCGGGAGCTCGCAGGCGAGCAAACGGACGCTGAGTGCCACCGGTCCAAATGGGCTTTACGCAGCGAAGCCACAGTAACCCCAGGCCAAAGTCATTTACCCGTCCATTAGAGTCATCTTATTTATTTGGAACCAAACTTCCATTTCCCTCTTTGCTTTGCATTCATCGACAAGAGGCACGCGCGCACACGCACACACACACACAGTGAATTGTTGAGGCAATCGCTTTCCCAACTGCTGGGTCCCATATTGTTAGAAATTACACTTTCAATTTGCTGCACTGCTCCCACCCAGCAGGCACCCCATCTCTCTTTATGGCCGCTAGACGAGACAATTGAAAACACAATGGATTCTGGGGGAAGGCTGAGGGATTGGTGTCATCAGATTTGATGCACAGATATCTCTCCGTTTATTTCTTGATGGTGCAGAAAGGCCAAACCCAGACTGTAACCGTTACAAACAACTTCCACGTTCCTCTGCCAGCTCCCCGCTGGTCCTTTCTATATGACACCATTCAAATTGCATCGAGCAGTACAAGGGTATGTACACATTCTCCGAAGTCACTTTGGTCAGAGAGAATCTGTCTGGAACGCAAATGTAGTTCCACCTCAATTCGGTTAATTACAGAGATGAATCTTCCATGGAAGGAATTTATTTTGCCGCGCTGGAATTGTGGTCGCCTTTTCGTGTCCCCTGTAAAGACTGAGATATGGAAATGGACTCGTGTTGAACTCGAGATCTCTGCTAGCTTTTATCTCTGGCCATTAATTCCTCAGAGTCATTACAGTGGCTTCCTGTTCATCTTCAACCACCGATCATACACTCCGTCAAACCCATGACACTGACAAATTAACTGTAAAACTCCCATCGTTACTAAATGGAGGTTACTCACTCTCATAACCGTCCATGGTACACAGTATAGGGATGGGGGGTATGAGCAAAATCTTACTTGAGTGACTTAAAATCATGGTAAAAGCATATATCATAAATGAATTGGAAATCCAACCCAGATGTACTAAAACCTGTAGTAAAGTCTATTTTTTTTTAAATAATCTACTGACTCTTTTTGATAATCTACACATTTTCACTTGCATTCGAACCAATTCACCTACATGTCTTTGGATTCTGTAGGAAACCCATGTCAACATGGGGAGAACATGCAAACTCGGTAACACTTTATAATAAATATAGAGTAATAAAGCACTTACAAATAATTAGCAAACTATTCGTTTATGGTTAATTCATAGTTAATATACTGTAGTCTCTACATTGGTAATATAGGTAGTATACAAATAGTGAGTTCTTCATTCATTGTCACTGTATTTAACCAAATTATATATATTTATATATGAATATATATATTTTTTTATAGATATTTGGTGTTGACTTGGTGTGTGTCAAATTTGGTGTTATTACCATGGATTTTAAGGTATGGTTGCTAGGTGATTTTGTTTTGAAACCTTCAGAAAAATTTTACTACATTTTTCTCAAAATTAACTTTGCTGACTCTCTTGACTTCAAACAGGTGTAGCTTAGTCATTTTTGTCCAATTCAAAGATATCATACATCATTTTGAAGGTTTTAATAGAGAATGTGAAAATAACAATAACTCATTTTTGAAAATTTGCTAATTGCAACGCCAGCACCGGTCACATTACCTTGACATTAACTGTAAACTTGTCCCTTAAATCGGATTGGATAATTGGAATTTTATTCCAGGATCAACAAAGATGTTGATCCAGGAACATGTTGAAATCATGTTCACCATATAGGTAGAAATGTGCTGGTGTTTAATGTTCTGTTGTGTTGGGTTTTATAGGGATTTCTGTCATATTATAGTTTTCCAGGGGTAATTGTGCTGAAGAGTATAGAGTATAACCTTTGGTTAGGTTGAGGATTAGCTACAAAATTTTAAATCTACAGGGGCTGGTCATATAATTAGAATATCATCAAAAAGTTGATTTATTTCACTAATTCCATTCAAAAAGTGAAACTTGTATATTATATTCATTCATTACACACAGACTGATATATTTCAAATGTTTATTTCTTTTAATTTTGATGATTCTAACTGACAACTAAGGAAAATCCCAAATTCAGTATCTCAGAAAATTAGAATATTACTTAAGACCAATACAAAGAAAGGATTTTTAGAAATCTTGGCCAACTGAAAAGCATGAACATGAAAAGAATGAGCATGTACAGCACTCAATACTTAGTTGGGGCTCCTTTTGCCTGAATTACTGCAGCAATGCGGCGTGGCCTGTATATAAACTGCATGTTGCTTATCGATACACAAGTTCGAAATCGCACCCTACACCCTCATTCATTATTTCCTACATTACTCCATCAATATAGTCCACTTGAAGGAGTGAATGAAAACAAGTGAGTGAATTCAGACACTTCCGTGCCGCAGCAATTGTCATAAGACAGAGTGTGCCGGAAAGGGCTGCTGCTTTTGCATAGTTTGTGCTTGCTGTTTAATAATTATTTGAAACGTAGCAAACTGGCAGCTCCAGTAGTAAGATGAAAAGATTTATCTTGAACTCTGTCATGGAAACTAACATGTATAAACCGTAATTAAACAATTTAATAATCAATTAAACAGGGATTTATACCTGTATGATATTACGCTGGACCAGCTCGGTTTTGAAAATGCATGTATGATTGATTCAGCTGCAGGCACCATCTCCTGGCGAGACGAGGGAATTCATTCAGTGCGCGATTATCACAGTGCATTATGGGTATTCTCTAGCCGTTGAACATACATCAGTTGTACACTCAAATGCGGCGCATTGTGGGATTGAATGAGTGCACTCAATAACGTCCACCATGGTTTTGGTCACCACTACAAATGGCTGTCCCTTGAAGTAGTGCCCTATTTAAGGGTATAGGGGGGCGATTTCGGACACAGCCATAGTCTTTTTTCTAGCTACATTAGCACATTTAAGTGCCCTATTGCTAGCTAGCAGTTAACCCTAATAGATTTAATATTAATAATATGTTATAGATAATAAGGTAATATGATGTTAAAGCAATTTACAAGAGTTAGTTCAGTCAATATTTCAATTAAATTGTAATTAAAATGTTTGTGTACTAGTCTACTAAGTTAATCATTGAGTCTGTTAACTTGATGTAACCGATTACCTCAATATTTTTTTGAGCTATGCCAACTTATTTGGGTTTACATTAAAGCCTATGAATGAGTACAGAATCTCCTGATCACAACACGCGAAGAAGACGCAAAAAAACAAGCGATCGTATGTAAGCAGATGCATATGTAAAATAACGTGATCATCAACATTAAACATCATATAAATCAAAACTGCCTAATGTTACTGAATGAAATGTCGACCCAAAATGAGCTATAGGACTGTGCAAGCAGTACGGGTGATGATGGACTCGATCTACTCCATCTGTGTTTGATCATCGTTCTGAATCTGATCTGGATGTAGTCTTTGACAAAAAGTTGGTGAGTTTTGAGTAGAGGTTTATATGTTTACACAATATTTAAGGAAGCTAGAGTAAACGTACCTATTAAGCTCAAGTACCCATTAAGCACACTACTATCTTTGAGCTCAGATTATAAAAAGAAAAAACTAATTTATCATCCTGTTTGATGTCTTAACCAATTGATGTGTTACTATATACCTCCTGTAATTTCAAGCTAATCAGACCATTGCATACTGAGATATGGGTATCCATGTGTTCATACTGGCCATTTTGAAAGCTGTCTGAAAACTTCACCAGAAGAGTAGCCCCTTAAATGTGCATTTTTTAGATGTTTAAGCCTTTATTTTCTATAAAGTAGAACTTCTTACTGCAAAATTAAGAGATTAATATTTAGTTTTTTGCATATTATAACCTGGAACCTGGATGTGGGAAATAATTACAGTTAGATCCAAAAGATAGTTTTAGCAACATAGCGCAGGTGCTGCGGAACACTGTTAGCTTACTAGCTGTATATGATTGTGTGCTACACTAATATATTCACAGACATTACTGGCTTGTACTTTTAAATCCATTATATTATAAATGTACAGTTTATTGATGTTCTGTGGTTTTACACTGCTGTAATTTTTAAAGACTTCATATTATTTTAAGGTGAGCTTAAAGGGTGCACTACTACGAAAATCACAGCTTCAGCGTGACATCAGTAAGAAAAAGTATAATTTCATAGATATTTTCAATAATAGCTATTCATATTAAAATATGTATGAACTTATACATGACCTAGATTATTTATTTTGCAAAATTGTCCTTTTAAATGTAATTTAATAATATTTATTAATTAAAAAAGGTTTGCTGTTCCAATAAAGCTCAGTGTGCTCCCTTTAATCTCTTTAATCTGTAAATACTTCATAAACAGACTTTTACTGATATATTATGAATATGAATATTATAATGAATATTAACTGATGGTTGTCACTTCAAGTTAATCTTTAGAAAATTATTCTTCAAAAATGTTGTTTAAAATAAACAAGGATTTCCCAAAAAAACATGTTGTGAGCTTAATGGCAACAGGGGTGTGCTTAAAGGGTACAAACATGTACCCATTAAGCACAGCCAGACTTGTTGCATTTAATGATGTATATCTTAATTTAAATGCTTTTGTCATTTAAAATAAAATTAAATATAATTGTGTGAAAGATTAATATTTTATTTTAACATAACTTGTACTCAAACCAATACCCTGTGCACTACAATGTCTCAATGTAGATTTTGGTGAGCTTAATAGGTACGTTTACCCTAATTATCAGCTTTTTGTTAGAGTTTAGCAACATAAGAAGAAAACTTCCTTGGCATAATGTTATGTTCAACACGGCAATTACACACTCTGGTCTCACGCTGAGTTGCTTCTCATACAGCTTCTTGCTGATATTGTAACGTTGTTTGTGTTGTGAAATTTTGTTCGAAACGCATAAACTGATATTTTCCTAGAGCTGCAGGGTACATATCAACAGTACATCCAGAATCTGCAATCCGATTGATTTAAATAAAGGTTCTGGGTTCAACACAAGTCAAGCTCAATCGATAGCATTTGAGGCGTAATGGCGAGTATTACAGCAAATAGTTTGTAGGTCTCTAGCCGCAGTCAAAATTGTTTTCTGTGATAATTATGCCACAAATGCTGCTGGTTGAGCCGTATTGAACCCGAAACATTCAGAGAGATGAAAATCTATACCTCTCAATCGGATTTTGGGTCAAACAGGACTTGATGTCAAACCTCTTCACAATCACAACTCTTGAGTTCCAGAACTTCTGATGTCTTTCAAAAGGCCACATGTAAGATCTTCCACGTCTGGTCTTGGAATCACGCACAACTTCTTCTACATTAATGTCGACACAGTCGCTGAACCGGTTTCTCTCGGCGGTGTTCTCAGAGGGTGTTTTGTACGGCTCTATCTGCCGTCGTGCAGTTCGCTTCAATGATTTCATCTTCTTTTCCTCCTCCTCTTTCTCCTCTCTTGACTCTAATGAGCGATTGTTCGTAGCCTGATAAAATTAAAGTGCACGCTTCACTGCTTTGCACAACAGGTGTTTTGTGTTTTTGACACCCCTCCCTGGTGCCAGCGCCGAGCGGAGAGGTAGAGGAAGGGTCTTTTGATGCTAATGTGTTCTGTAATTTGCCAGGGAAACAGTGGACAACTTCCACTTCCAAACAAGCCTTGGAAAAAGCATCAACTGTCTTGAGTAACATTATGCTGCGACATTCGAGTTGCATGACAAGAAAAAACATACTCCAATTGCTTATGGTGCAACATTTACATGTATTTAATTTGCTTACTTTCACTTCATTAAACACAAAGGTAAAGCAGTTTTGGGGGCTCATGCACTGTCAGTTCCGCTCATTGACATCTGGTTGCAGGGGCAAACTGGGTCTAAAAAGTGTCCCTGGACTTTTCTTGTCTTTCCTGGTGTACATAACAAATTTGCATGGTAACATTTTGCACTGCACTTTTCCATAGAAAGAAAGTTGCACTATATATCATAAAATCTCTTTGAATGAAATAAATAAAATGTCTCTTTAGTGCCTTTTTCTAGTGATTATAGTTGTCATTTTTGCTCCTTACTATCTCCTGCAATTCATCTGTAAGTCGCTTTGGATAAAAGTGTCTGCAAAATGCATACATGTAAATTGTGAGTTCCTTTAAAGCTTCTTCTGCTTTACAGTAATAAACAGGATAACAGTGTAAATGTTGTAAAATTAATAAATTATGAAATACATTCAATTTCAACTGTAAAACTGCTCTAAAGAAGACAACAGCGTCGTTATTCAACTTAAATCAGTTCAATGTTGATTCAATTCAGTTCAATAATTGTCAATGTTGTGACGTTAGTGTTATTAACCAGTTCTCATACCATAATGTCAGTGCAATTAAATCGATAATATTACTGAATAGTAATTGTTAGGGTGAGTAAATGGTGAAGTATATCCCTTTAACTGGCTTCGTTTTTAAAAAGATAATTACAGATGTAAATAGTTAAAGAACACTTATTTATGATAAAATAATGCATTTGAACAATTTGCTAATTATAAATGACATTTATCCAAAGCAATACACATTTTATCAGATTATGCATTCCCTGGGAATCGAACCCATGAACACCATAGCAACTGTATAGTAATGCCTTGGCAACCGTACTTAACATCCTAGCAATACTCTGGCAACCTTCCAGAAAACCCAAACATAATAGTGGAGTTTACTTTTATGAAAAAACATCTTAAAGGGATCATATAATGTTTTTGTTTTTTTATGTTTTTCTTTTCCTTTAGTTTGTAATGTATCTGCAGATCATATACCTGCACAAACAAAGTTACAAAGGGATTTATTCTATCTAACAGAGAACACTGCTCCTGACCTGACTAAAAAACGTCCATGTCACAATGTTCTATATTAGCATAGCTCAAATATTAAAAGCTCGCAATTATGGGAAGGGGCGTTACCTTTCCGACACACACTTAAGATGTTTGCCAAACACAATGCACTGTATCAGCTGGCCAATCAGAGAACTCTGAGCTTTTTGGGAAGGAGGGGCTTTGTAGACATCAGCGCAATTCAGACAGACTGGGAATAGAGGAGCTACAATAAATTGTAAATAATTGTAAATAATAAACAAAAAAATAACGTTTTTGGAACATTAAAGCATGTTAACTTATTATATTACATGCAATATAGAAACATGTATTTTCTCTTAAGCTCCTTTGAAACAATGTGAAAATGTCTTTTTTTTTTAAAAATAGCATTATATGACCCCTTTAACAAGAAAATTGGACTGATGTGTTTTTAAATGAATCCTGTGTATATTTAAACTAAAGTTTCTCTCTCACTTTTACTTAAGTCTTTTTCAGAGTTTCTGCTTAATTTCGTTTTGTTGTGAGACAAATAAGCCCTCCAGTCCTCCACTGGTTGGTCATGACCCAACACTGTGTAGCAGGAATCTTCTTGCTGACAGAAAAGAAGAATCTATACTAAATGCAAATACTAAAATGCACTATATTATCTTTGCATAGTTCAACGGGCAAATTAATAGGCTTATTTTAAGGGCATTTCTTACTCAACACAAATAAAAAAAAACAAAACAATGGTTCTGTGTTGGGTCTCGCAGTTCAATGAAAAATCAGCATTCTGAAGCAAAACCAGAATCGGCAAGAAACATTTATCAAAACCACTGTCCATTACTACACAAACAATCTGCAAAAGAGACATAATAAAGATTCTCTTATCAGATGTGGCTCGCTCAGGTGCGGAAAAGAAAATGAAGCTATAAAACCAATTTTAATAAACTTCATCCTCCACTGCCAAGTGTTACACAAAATTATGCGTGAAATTTATAACAGCTGCCAAACGCAAGTTATAACGGCTCGACTCATCTGTCTGCAGTTGCAGTTTATGCTGTGTTTGTCTGTTCTTGATTTCTGAAAGGAATGAATTCACTCTCTGTCTGATGAAACCCCTGTATCATTAACAATATAACAGGCCATTAAAACAGTGTGTGTTTCCCAGGAGAATCCGACCTAAGAGAGAAAACAATCACTTCTGTTCTCATATAAAGCTTTCTTTTCTCAAATGATTCATCCTCATAACCAGAATAACATTACATTAATACCCACAGGGTTTAATAAAGCTGATGTATTGACCTTCATCTCAGGTGATGAAAAGAGTTTGTCTATGAGTTTATGTCTTTATGTCTATGTTTTTTGTGTGTATGCTGTATACAGTACTGACCAAAAGTAATGTCTGACTTATTCAAACTTTTTATTAGATATGTATTAAATATTTTGTATGCATGTTGTGAAGTTGTGCCTAGAGTGTAAAACAAATGTATTGTGTACCAAAATCCATACCAAATTGTGCGGATGTCATTTTTGGCCAAGTGGTCATACCAAGCTTGCACTCATTATTCTCAGCCTATAATTCAATAAATAACTATGCCACAAGTATTAGCTAGATGTTATTTTGTGGGTTTTAGTGAAAATGGCCACATGGATGGAATTGTCCTCTGCAACCAAGGAGGATATAGTTAAAATGGCTAAATCTGGTCATTCTGTTTTGGATATTGCTCATGTGCAGGATGTGAATGGTCAAAATGTCCAGAGAATTATATCAAAGCACAGTGAGACCACCATGCAAAATGTAAAGTGCTGTGGCTGGGCAAGGAAGAGTATAGTGAAAATTCTGACAGGAAGACGAAAATCATCTGGATGTGGGACCACCTCAAAACCATACTATAATAGTAGTATGACCACCTATAATATAGTAGGCCTACATTTGATGTGGTTAGTTAATGGCATGTATGCAGTTAAGCAGACATAATGAACTTGCTGCAACTTGTGCAGAAATGACAACTTTTGTAATAGTTGTAATATTACAGTATTAGGATAATGTTTGAAAGTTTTGCGTGTTGATTCAGAGTTTCCGTCATCTGAAATCTTCCCAATTGTCATGTCGAAGTAGAGATAGAATCAGGAAAGCATGTGAATTTGGTAGTATACTATTTAATGTTTTCATGTACAGACTGTAAATATGTGCTTTCATGTGTCTGATGACCTAAAAGTGCCACTAAACCTGCTCTTGGTACAGTTTGCAGCCTTTAGATTAAAAACCTGAACGATCAGGGCTCGACATTAACGCTTGTCCGGGACAAGTGGATTTTGTGAAGGGGCAAGTGAAAGAGAAATTTACTTTAAGTATCCCGATTAAAACGTCAATAACAAAAAAATATTGAGGGTGGTTATTCACGACAATTCCTGCTGGACCTGAGACTTGAACCTGCAAACTTCAGGTTACAAGTCCAACTCTCTAACCATTAGGCCACAACAATATTAACAAGTTAATATTAGGTCACTTACATTTTAGATGATATATTGACTATTTTTTTTTTTTTTTTTTATCTATTTCAGCAGAATAGCTATAGTTCCAAACAAAGATCACAGCTGAACCATAGCACATCTCACAGCAACATTGTGTTTCATTACTGAATGATTCAGCATTCTGAATGAATCGGTTGAGTCAAAGATTCAATAAACCATTCATAAACAACGGCCTTATTCTTGAATGAATCGACTGTTTGAATGAATGACTCAATGACTCACTTCTTAAGAAGGTTACCTGCCGCCACCTACTGGTGGTTTAGTTTCATGTCTAATTTATATTCAAGTATAATTTTTTCCTCAACATTTCTTATTTGTAAATTTAGAAAATATTTAAAATAATCCAAACCGATCTCACAGCAGTTTGTACGTATTTTATGAGGTGGCTAGATCGTATGAATTTGTACGAGCTCACTCGTACGAATTGGTATGATTTTTGCTAAATTGTACACATTTGACGAGTTGCCCAATTCGCATTATTTTGTATGAATAACCTAACCTCAAACCCCGCCCCTAAACCTACCCGTTACTGCAGTTTAGACAAATCGAACGAGTGAGGTCGTACGAATTAAGACGAATTAGCCACCTCGTACAAATACATACGAATTGGTCGTGAGATAGCGTTGAATAATCTACGGTAAAAAACAAAACATAATGCCCTTGGGCTGAATATCACAAATATGCAGATTAAAAATTGTCAAAGTTAATAAAATACTTACAGTATAAGAATATAGCTTTAGAATAAATTATATTTACACCACAAAAATAAAAATACAAATTTGGACAAGAAACTTTTTTACTCTGACGTTTACTTGTTCGAAGGACAAAGCACATGACAAGGCTTTATGTTGAGCACTGAAGATGACTTTTGTTGTTGTGCCCCCAGTTTAGACCACTGAATGATTGAAAATGACTGCTGATTAATGCTCCACATTATTGTAGTAAATAAAGCAATCAAATAATCAAAGAAACTTTTATATTATTTATAACTTTATAAAAGCTGCAACCTGCCAAATCTCCAAAAACACAATAGGGTTTGATGTGAATCTCTTGAGACTTTACCACGTTTCTCAAGGCTTGAGTCAGAGGTCAAAGATCGTCAAGGTTTTGTGCAGAAGTCCTAAAGAAAAGGGCAAAGCGCTCCCAGCATGCATCTGATTGTGTGATGCTAACATTATAACGTGCTCGTTTTCCCATCCTGCTGTTTTTTTTTCTCTGCTGTACTCTTCCTCTGTTGCTTTATTGATCCATTAGTGTAGGGCCAGTAAAGGTTAATGATGTGAATATTGATCTAAATGAAGAGTTTTACTCTCTGCAGGTGTTGGTTTGGCCCCTGCAGCTGCTGCTAATGCACTCAGACTCGCCACCGGCTGTGTTCATTATTCGATAAGACCGAACGCTGCTCTCATCAAGGCCTCAGATTTCCTCACGCTGACCATTGAAAGGCATGTGAACACTCTGAATTTAAGTAAAAGAGTAAAAGATGGTCAATTCTGATCATCTATCTAAATGCATTCTTGGAAATATAAAGATAAAACAGCCTTTGTAAATGAAATTAAAGTTCCCATGCTTGTTCAATACAAAAAAAAAAAAAAAGATTAGCAAAAAAAAGTTGATTAGCGCTCAGTTTTTTTTTTTTTTAAGTGTATTTTTATATTCATTTAAGTATCATATTTTAGCTTAGCATGGTGACACCATCTTTGTTATATTGCATTGTTGGCTATAGCAACAATGGCACCATTTAATATTTTTTTAATATGACTGCAATGATATTATCAGAGAAGAACAAAAACTTGAACTGAACTGAACTGATCTGAATAATGACACTATTGCTTTTCCCAGCTAACAAATGTATGCTGTAAAAACGTTTTTTTTGTGGGAACGGTGATTTACAAGGTTTATAAAACGTTAAAAAGTTTTCTTGTTGTGATAAGAACGTTATTTAAAAGGTTACGATAATGTTAGGACAACATTCTCCTAACCTTTTTTTACTCACAAAATAACATTCTTTGAATATTTATTTGTAATATTCCAAGAAGGTTTAAATAATCATTCAAGTACAAATAGCATAATGTTGTTTTCAGAACGTTTTCTCATAACGCTATGAGATTTTATCAAGCAAAAACATCATGACATTCCAAAAAGACATTCCAAGAACTTTGTTCTAAAAACATTTTCTCAACATCATGAGAAAGCACATTTAGTGACATGTGTGAAACATGTGCAGGCCAAGTATGGTAACTCATACTCTGAATTAGTGAGTAGTGAACACACACACACTGCAAACCGTGGACCCACACACCCAGAGCAGTGGGCAGCCATTTTTGCTGTGGCATATGGGGAGCAATTGGGGGTTAGATGCCTTGTTCATGGGCACATCAGTCATTTCCTGCAAGTATTGAGATCCCTCTAACCATTAGGCCATGACTGCCCCCTCAATTGTTATTAAAGTTATAAGAATGTCATTTAAAGAACATTATCTTTACATTTACATAACCTTTACAAAACCTTTGCATTCCCTGTTGGCTTGGTTGCAGCTAAATCAAGTTGATCAACTGATCAACTTTGCTACATTGGCTATGTTTACATGCACAACTTTTGTTTCAATCGGACTGCATTCATTCCGATTGATGAATCTGAATGTAGTGTTTACATGAACGCTTATCAAAGTGATTGGGCTGATGTGCACGTTTAAATATCACAAGCTTCAAATCAGAATTGATTTTTGACATGCGCACACTGCACAAAAATAGCAGCTGCAACCAAGCCTTACATCACCAAGTGCAATGCTAAGCATTGGATGCAGTGGTGTAAAGCACGCCACCACTGGACTCTAAAGCAGTGGAGACGTGTTCTCTGGAGTGACCAATCACGCTCCTCTGTTTGGCAATCCGATGTACGAGTCTGGGTTTGGCCGGCGAACGGTACTTGCCTGACTGCATTGTGCCAAGTGTAAAGTTTGGTGGAGGGGGGATTATGGTGTGGGGTTGTTTTTCAGGGATTGGGCTTGGCCCCTTAGTTCCAGTAAAAGGAACTCTTAATGCTTCAGCATACCAAGACATTTTGGACAATTTCATGCTCCCAACTTTGTGGGAACAGTTTGGGGATGGCCCCTTCCTATCCCAACATTACTATGCGCCAGTGCTCAAAGCAAGGTCCATGGAAGATATGGATGAGTGAGTTTGGTGTGGAGGAACTTGACTGGCCTGCACAGAGTCCTGACCTCAACCCAACAGAACACCTTTGGGATGAATTAGAGTGGAGACTGCGAGCCAGGCCTTCTCGTCCAACATCAGTGCCTGACCTCACAAATGCGCTTCTAAAAGAATGGTAAAAATCTTGTGGAAAGCCTTCAAAGAAAAGCTGAAGCTGTTATAACTGCGAAGGGTTGGACAACTCAATATTAAACCCTACGGATTAAGAATGGGATGTCATTAAAGTTCATGTGCATGTAAAGGCAGGCTTGGCAATATAGTGTATATATATTCTGGGGGCCATAAAAGTTAGTAACATATTGGCCTACTGCAGTGAATTCTGAACAGTAACAGAGAGTGTCATTCTTGTTTTGTAAAGAAACTTTATCAAATAAAACATTGTATAATGCTACCTGTTGTTGGTGTTGTTTAGGTCATTGTTTTGTGTGACTGTTTGAGTTGATTTGAGACATGTATGGAGTGTTTTGGTCGTTTTAGTGCAAGTTGAATGTGAAATTAACTGCTGTGCCAAGTTGAAAGTTGGTTAGGATAACTGTGAAGAGTTTTGAAAAAGTGACCCAAGTATTGAGAAATGTGTCCTAGTGATTGAAAAACCATCCTTAGAACATATCTTTGTTAGCTGGGATGTTGTTTATTATGTCAATAAATTGCACTAAACTAAACTAGGGAGAGAGACAGCTGAACGGATTACTGGGTTCTACGCAGCATCTCCTCCTGCCATTTTCCAATTCTGTCATCACACACAACAGATCGGAGCGACACTCTCTTCCCTCATCTCCTTCTTTTCGACACTGCCAGCAGCAACAGGGATGACACCAGTAGGAGATAATTACTCTAACCCTCCAGAAAACAACACAGACAGACAGACAGTCTGATCCCTCTTTTGTGCGCTTCTTCTGGGACATGTCATGAAATTTTCTTTTGTCAGCTTTTCAGTGTATAACTCAAGTAATCCTGCAAATTGCCTCAAATGCTAGTAGTTGTTATAATAGTTTGTCTGACTGTGATTCTTGGATTTTAGAGAACAAGGCCAACACTCAGGATTTTTCTACTGGTCAGTCTCTAATGCAGTGGTTTCCAAACTGGTCAGTTTGCAAGGTGAAGGCCAGAACTTATACACCATAAAAAAATATTTTTAAAAGTTTGATCAAAGGTTATTGGACATTTATTTACAGTTTTTCGCAAATTCTTTGGCTCAATTCTCAAGTGAGATTTCCTTTTTTATTATCAAAACAAGAAGATCAGATCTCTGAACAATTAGTTTCTTGTTCACATCAGATTTGAATTTATTGGTTTACAGTTTTTCTCAGTCCCTTTGGTACATCTCTCAAATCGTCCTCAACATTTGCAAACCCCCATTTCTCGAAACAAACAGCATGTAACGTTGGCACACCCTAACAAAAACGAATTAAATACCAAGGAAGGAATTAATTTAAGTGTTTACTCATTTGGGCACCAGGCAGTTAAGGCTATCTTTTTTTTTTTAAACGAAGTCTACCAAAAACATACGATTTTAAACCAGGATAGGTCATAAGCCACCAGGGGCCCATTTCAATAAGCAGGTTCAACCAACTCTGAGTTCAAACTGAGTTTTTGTTTTCAGAACAGCTGAATTGAGTCTGAACTCTGAACTCTGAGTAGACTGACTCTGAGTTAAGCGCATGCACCACGACTATGAAAAGCCACGATCAATGGAGTTCCAAAATTACGATTCACCATGGCAAGAGCACCTGACAAAAAGACGTCTGCATACTTCCAGGTCAAACGTAAGTTTAATTCTTAATCACTGTTATAATACCAGAGGTGAAGACTGGCAGAACGGTAAGTTATTGAACTAATATTCATTTTCATGGTATCCCACGGGCAAAACAAGAAGAAAAAAAGAATGTTGCAGCAGCTAAAAATATAAAATATATAAAAAGTATAAAAACAAAGCTTTAAGCATAAAAGGTTCATGGGTGTAGGTTTCATGACTTAACAAACATTTGACATATTAAATATATATCATTCAGTGTCTTTTTCAATGTGCAGCAGCTTTTTCCACATCGTCTAATGCTCTTTTCACATAATGTTCTCTAATCCAACCTGTTACATTTGTGAATTAGGGTAATGAAATTAACATTTGACTTCTACTCAGGCAACAGCAAGAAGACAGAGGCTCCCAAAATGATGGGAGGACCTGCACCACCACCACTGACAGATGAAGAGGAGATGGAGGAAGAATATTGAAATCCAACAGGAAAAAGAAGAATGTTAGGTTACTGATGTAACCCCGGTTCTCTGATAACATGAAGTGAGGTATCTCACTATATGGGAACGCCCCAGGCATGACTGACCACAGAAGCACCAATGACACTACGTCTGCCAAAACCTGGCAGACCAATCGCTGCAGCGATCAGAGAGTCAAGACAGGCAAGGAGGGCAATGTTGTGAGATACCTCACTTCATGTTATCAGAGAACTGGGGTTACATCATTAACCTAACGTTCTCTTTCTAACATTCGTTCAGTATCTCATTATATGGGATATAGACAACTCCTGTATTGCCGATATGCTGACGAAGCAGACTAAAGAAGAGTGGGTATTATCTGAATCATTACTCCCGACGGAGGTGAAAACAGAATGTTATGAGGATTTTGCCCCTAATAAAAACTATATTATGCAACCTGACCACTCACTCCCAGGACCGAGTGGGCCAGAGAGGGTTCTGTCACATCCAGTCTATAGAAATGAACAAATGTGTGCAGAGAAGACCAGCTGGCTGCTGCGCAAATTTCCTGGATAGCAATTCCCTTAAATAGAGCCCAAGATGTCGCCAAGCCTCTAGCAGAATGTGCTCGAAGTCCTACCGGGGGCTCTCTATATATTGTAACATAACATGATAGCCTCCACCACCCAGTGGGAAAGGCGCTGACGTGAGAGAGTCCACCCACGAGACAAACAGCTGGTTGCTCTTACGGTGTGTGCGGGTTCTCTGTACTTACATATGCAGAGTATGAACCGGACATAAACAATGTAACCTCTCCTCCTCTGGAGATGAAAAGGGTGGTGGATGAAAAGCAAGCAGGTCAACTGATTGAACTGCACCCGCCTGATCAAACACTTTAGACACAAATGCCGGGATAGTTCTAAAAGTTACTTTTTGACCACCCAGTGCGAACATCATACAAGAGGAGTGAACTGATAAAGCATGTAGTTCACTCACCCTTTTTGCTGTAGTGAGAGCAAGTAACAAATCCGTCTTTAAAGCGAGCAGCTTTAAGGCAATGTTATCAATAGGCTCAAAAGGAGCTCTAGAGAGCGCGTTTAGGACCACAGACAGGTCCCAAGGCAGGACCAGTGTTGGCCCACAGTACCCGAGTCAAGACCAATATGACATGCCGAAATAGCGGAAAGATAAACCTTAACCATAGAAAAGGCTCTGCCCTTATCCAGAAGGTCCTGTAGGAAACACAGTCCAAAACTGAATACAAGAACGGAACGATGTTCCTATCTGCGCACCATCCCTCAAATACCCTCCATTTGAGATTGTATAAAGAACGTGTCGAGGCAGCCCTCGCGTTCTGAATTGTCTCAACAACCTTCGGAGGTAACCCGGCTGCATTCAGATTCAACCTCTCACAGGCCAGGCCCAGAGAGCTAGTTTCTGAGGGGAGGGGTGGAATATTTCACCCTGTGCTTGTGAGAGGAGATTTCTGCGCACTGGTAATGGCCATGGCTGGTCATAGATCAGTTGCGCAATCTCCGTCACCCACAGTCTCCCCGGCCAGTATGGCGCGATCAGAATCAACGGAGGGAACGCGTAAAGTAACACGTCTAAAGTAACAGAGCATCCACACCCAATGGTGCATCGTCGCCCGCCAGAGAGAAGACAGGGGACATTCCGTGATGTGAAGAGATCTACGGCAGCCCGGCCGAATCTCTGCTACACCATGAGGATCACTTGGGGGTGGAGTCTCCACTCCTTGTACAGAGGATTTCCTCCTCTGTTCATTATTCCTGGAACATGCATCGCGTGTAATGACAAGAGGATCCTGTTGCTCCACATAATCAGTTTCTTCATTAACATGTGCAGCTTGTGAGAACGTACTCTTCCCTGCTGGTTTATGTAGGCTATCACCGTTGTATTGTCTGTCCTGACCAATACATGATGATTCTTGAGTAAGTGCACAAAATATCTCAGAGCCAGGTACACTGTCATTAGCTCTAGAAAACTGACGTGCACTCCTCTCTCAGTGCAGGAGACTCCTGTGAGACTCCTCTCACTGTTCTGCCCTCGACCACCGCCCCCCCAGCCTGTGAGAGATGCGTCTGTCATTACCACTTTCCTCAATACTATAGGGCCCAGAGGGCACCTTGTCCTGAGAAAAGACGGGGCTCTCCAATGACATAGAGCACTCATGCATTCTGGTGAGACACACTCTGCGACTGAGACGGCTCTTGGGGCAAATGCCCTGTGACACTGTCCAGTTCTGAAAATCCCTCATTCCCAGCAATCCCAGGGGAACCACTAAAACGGTTGAGGCCATCAGACCTAATAGTCGAAGACACATCCTAAAAGAGACCGAGTTCACTCGTTAAAAAAGGGAGCGGCAGCTGTGAAATGTCTTGATACGATCCTCCGATAGGAAGGTCCAGATAAGATGAAACTCTGACTTTTGCATTCCTTAACGGGGTCAGAGCTCCCTCCACGCATTTGCAAAATACCCTTGGAGCTAGAGCGAGGCCAAAAGGGGATTTTCGTGTACTCGTATGCTGTGCCCTGATAAGCGAACCTCATATATTTCATGTGTGCAGGAAAAATATTGATGTGAAAATATGCATCCTGGAGGTGAACCAATCTCCCTGATGAATATTTTGTTCTGAGAGACAGCATTTTGAATTTGTATTTTCTGAGGTGTTTGTTGAGGACCCGTAAATCCAAAATGGGACGGAGACCTCCCCCTCTCTTGGGAATCACAAAATAACGGGAATAAAAACCCCTGTGGCTTTCTTCCGTCGGAATCACTCTTATCACTCCTTTTCTCATTAAAGAGGATATTTCTTCCTCTAAAACCTGAGCTGATTCTCCTTGGGCCACTGAAATTGAACACAGGAGGTTTTACAGTGAATTGAAGTCTGTATCCTCTGTCTATAGTGGTTAAAACCCAGGGTGCTGCGAAACGCTCTGTTTTCCCTGGCAGCGAGGCTCCAGTAGAGAGCGGAGAGCCCTGGGTGAAAGTGATTTGCCACCGATTTTTCCACAGGGGGAGGATCCGCCATCCCTAGATCATCCATACCCTGGACATCCAGCCTCGAGAAGCCCTTGATGGGTACAAAACCTCTTCATTTCAGCTACACAGGCCGGGACGGCTGGAATAACCTGCCTCACTGGAGGGAGACATGATGGAAATCTCTTTCCATCATACAGGTCTCTTTCAGCCCCTTTGGCCAGTCAATAGACAATCTAGCCGCGGCCCTGCGCCAGACCTCAAGTAGATCCGTGTCCATCCGTACAGGGAAGGGTGAACTCTCATCCTGTACACATTTGGTGGACGGGACTGATTCGGGGGAAGAACAGCATCTTCATTGTCGTCATCCTCGTCCTCGAGGATAGTCGACAATACCTTGTAATCGTCATCTTCCTCTCCCATAATGGATCTTTAAACAGCGGGGGAAGAATGGGTGACACTCTCTCCATCATCTCTCCCCACGAGCTGGCTGCCTGCAGACAATCCATGGGTTCCTCACTGGGCTTTTCCAGCTATCTGATTTTCATAGCCCTTGGGGTTAGATAGTGCTGCCTGAGCGTGTTTAGCGGGCAAACAGAAGATGCAGAGACCATGTGCATCCTTTGCAGAAATCTACATTACACAAGCGCATGGATGTGGAGGACGACCTTTTCCTCCAGGGCTCTCCGGTTCTTTCGCAGTGGCCTTGATGGAGCCTGCACTCTCTTCACACGGTAAATCCACCACAACGTGACAACTACTACGGAGCTATGCTGTGATAGAGAGCTCTTATATCTCTTCTTTTTGTGCGTGGTGAGTGCCCCAAAACTTGGAAAATAAGATGGAAACTTAGAGCAGAAAACTCTCCTTGACATGTTAGTTATCTCCTTCTAAGTGACAAGTCACTCGAAAAACTTGGACGTGAGGAACGTATTGCGTTTGGGACGTTATCTTGTGGCTCCGTCTGAAAACTGTTAAGCAAATAATTCCCACAATCTGCTGAGGATAGCTTCCGAAATTCTTCACGGGGAAGAGAGCGAGAATGGCGAAACGGCAGGTAGCTGCGGTTTATATACAGGGAGGCGCTGCAGCGTTTGGTCTGCCAGGTTTTGGCAGACGTGGTGTCATTGATGCTTCCGCGGTCGTTCACGCCTGGGGCGTTCCCATATAGTGAGATACCGAACGAATGTTAGAAAGAGAACTGTTGCTTTTGTATTTAGTAAATAAAGATGGCCAAATAAATTGTGAATAATTTGTGTCATCAAATTTTTTTTTGTTTTGTGGTGGATCCATAAGCAAGCGTCAAAGCCTTGAACTTAATGCGGGCAGCGAGTGGTAGCCAGTGCAGAGAGATGAAGAGAGGTGTGACATGGGCCCTTTTGGGCTCGTTGAAGACAAGACGTGCCGCTGCGTTCTGAATCATTTGAAGTGTTTTGATTGCACACGATGGAAGTCCAGCCAGAAGCGCATTGCAGTAGTCAAGCCTAGAAACTACCAGGGCTTGGACAAGAAGCTGTGTTGCATGCTCTGTAAGGAACGGTCTGATCTTTCTGATGTTGTGTAGCGCAAACCTGCATGACCGAGCTGTCTTTGAAATGTGGTCTTTGAAGGACAGCTGGTCATCAAAGATTACTCCAAGATTTCTGACCGACTCTGAAGGGGTAATCAAAGATGAACCTAGCTCGATGGTGAAATTGTGTTGTAGAGTTGGATTAGCAGGGAAGACGAGAAGCTCAGTCTTTGCTAGGTTGAGCTGCAGGTGATGTTGTTTCATCCATGACGAGATGCCTGGTAGACAGCGTGAGATTCGTGCAGCTACTGTGGGATTGTCTGGTTGAAATGAAAGGTAGAGCTGTGTGTCATCAGCATAGCAATGGTATGAGAAGCCATGTGCCTGTATGATGGGTCCCAGTGATGTAGTGTAAATGGAGAAGAGGAGAGGTCCAAGCACTGAGCCCTGAGGAAGTTGATGTGCTTTGGATACCTCCCCTCTCCTTGAAAGATAGGACTCAAACCAGTGGAGTGGAATCCCTGTGATGCCCAGTGATGAGAGGGCGGATAGAAGAATCTGATGATTCACAGTGTCAAACGCAGCAGGTAGATTGAGGAGGATGAGGACTGATGATTTGGAAGCAGCTTTTGCAATCCGCAGGGCTTCAGTGACTGACAGTAATGCAGTCTCTGTTGAGTGGCCCTTTTTGAAACCTGATTGGTTTACGTCCAGCTGATTAAACTGTAAGAGGAAAGATGAAACCTGGTTGAAAACAACTCGTTCAAGTGTTTTCGCTATGTATGGTAGGAGAGAAACAGGTCTGTAGTTATCTACAAGTGATGTGTTGAGTGTGGGTTTTTTAAGCAGTGGAGTTACCTGAGCCTGCTTGAATGTGGTAGGGAAGATACTGGTGCAGAGAGATGTATTGATGATGTGTGTGAGTGCTGGTAGGAGTGTAGGAGAGATGGCTTGTAGGAGGTGTGAGGGGATGGGATCGAAGGGGCAAGTATTAGGATGGCTGGAAAGAAGAAGTTTAGATACTTCTGTCTCAGTGAGTGTAGAGAAGGAGGAGAGAAGATGTTTGTCTGTGGATGTGGCTGATCTAAGATCCTGTGTGTGTGGAGGTGAGAACTGACTACTGATGATTGTTGTTTTATCAGTGAAGAAATGGGCAAAAACGTTGGCAGATAAAGAGGTGGTGGGAGGTGGTGGAGGGGGACAGAGGAGAGAGTTGAATGTTCTGAAAAGTGTGCGTGTGTTTGAGGTGCTGTTGATTTTGTTGTGGAAAAATGAGGATTTAGCCGCATGGACATCATCTGAGAAGGATGAGAGCAGAGATTGGTACTTACCCAGGTCAGATGGGTCGTTTGATTTTCGCCATTTTCTCTCTGCTGCCCTGAGTTTGGTCCGGTGTTCTCGAAGAACATCAGATAACCAAGGGTTAGAGGGAGTAGGGCGTGCTGGCCTAAAAGATAGAGGGCAGATACTATCGAGACAGGAAGTTAAGGTAGAACATAACGTGTCTGTTGCAGTGTTGACATCCATAGATGAGAATTGTGTGGGTGAGGGAAGGGAGGATGACAGAGCAAAGGAGAGATGAGAGGGAGAAAGAGAGCGCAGGTTTCGTCTGAAAGTAACTGGTAGAGGGACTGGAGGTGCACGAGTAGTAAGTTGTAGATTAAATGTGATGAAGTAACGATCTGAGGTGTGTAAAGGTTTCACCAAAATGTTATCCGTAGTGCAGTTGCGTGTGTAGATGAGGTCAAGTTGGTTGCCAGATTTGTGGGTGTGTGCAGTGATGAGGCGTTTGAGATCAAATGAGGCTAGGAGGGAGTGGAAATCTGTAGCATAAGGTTTGTCCAGGTGAATGTTGAAATCGCCAAGGATTACAAGTGGGCTGCCATCCTCTGGGAAAGAGGACAGCAGCACATCCAGTTCCTCAACAAAGGTGGCCAATTGACCTGGGGGGCGGTAAATGACTACAAGATGGATTTTAACGGGAGTTGTAACTGTAATAGCATGGTATTCAAATGAGTTGTTATTGCATAGAGAGGTGTGGGTTGCGTATTTCCAATTGTTAGTAATGAGAAGACCTGTGCCTCCACCCAACCCAGTGTGGCGAGGGGTGTGGGAGAAGGAGAAGTTGTTAGAGAGAGCAGCAGGGGTTGCTGAGTCTTCTGGACGGATCCAGGTCTCAGTTAAGGCCAAGATATTGAGAGTTATCATATATATGTAGTTGACATAGTTAATTTAGTTTAGTAATTACATTTATTTGGATATTTCTTTGAAAATTTTGTGTCCCCAACTAAGCAAGCCAAGCCAAAGGCGACAGTTTCAAGGAACCAAAACTCCATCAGGTGGCATAATGGAGAAAAATAAACCTTGGGAGAAACCAAGCTCAGTCGGGGTGCCAGTTCTCCTCTGGCCAATTAACAAACAGTGTATGATTATTATTTTGGCAACCTTACAGGTCAGAAGTCATATTAGATTGGAATATTCAAAAGATCTGGGATACATCACGCCGGAGACGGGTTTATTGAGGATGACGTGTCGATTAAACAATTATTAAATAGGAATATTCAAAAGATTGGAGTCATCACGCCGGAGACGGGTTTATGAGGATGCCGTGTCGGTGATGCAATTTCAGGGGAGAGTTAAATTGACACGGTCTCTGCAGACACTTCAGGGATGCGTTGGTCATGTCTGGGCGCAGTTCCACCATCTGATCTGGATACGGCCCGGATCCGACTGACTGCAGTAAACCGCGGGATAAACAGAGAGATTCTTGCCATTCTTCTTATGATGTAACGAGTACATCAGGTGTTATGGGAAGTATTCTCGGTTCCAGCTGACCTAGTCTAACAATCATTTAATTGATTTAAATAAAATATAAATTAAAAATGTTTATGTGTATGCCATAGTAAAGAGATGTGTTTTTAGTCTAGATTTAAATTGACAGAGTGTGTCTGCTTCCCGAACAATGCTAGGAAGACTGTTCCAGAGTTTAGGTGTTAAATAGGAAAAGGATCGACCGCCTGCAGTTGATTTTGATATTCTAGGTATTATCAACTAGCCAGAATTTTGAGACCGCAATAGACATGATGGAGTATAAATGCGTTAAGAGCTCGCTCAAGTACTGGGGAGCTAAACCATTTAGTGCTTTGTAAGTGTAACAATTCACCAGTGTGAGTGCCCCTGATCACAACCAGAGGGCACTCCAACCCGGACTGTCATTCCATTGTAGACTACATTACCCATAACCCTTTGCCCGGACTCATCATCACTCATTGTTTACACCTGTGTCTCGTTTACCTTATTACCTTGCCTATATCTAGCCTGTTCACCCTGTCATTCTTTGCTAAGTCTTGTTTAGTGTAACAACTGCAATTCTGAGCGCGCTGTCTTGTGTCTTGTGTCTTGTGTCTTGTGTCTTGTGTCTTGTGTCTGTTCCGTGGATTACCCTTTTGCCTGTCTCTCCTGCCTTGTTTGTCTGTTTGGACTGCTTGCCTGTGTATGACCTTCTGCCTTGTTTTGACTACGATTGTGGATTACTCCTTCAATAAATACTGCATTTGGATCCTCAACCTTCAAGCCTCAGAGCAGTTTGTAACAGTAAGTAATAAGCAAGATTTTAAAATTGATGCGATGTTTAATAGGGAGCCAGTGCAGTACCAACTGCTACAGTATCGCATCAGACAGTCCATTGTAGTGTCACTGAGGAAAAATTCCACACATTCACTGCTATAGGAGAGGAAAATTGGCTAAACTTGTTAAATCATCTAAATCAACATGTATGCTAGTCCCTATACAGACTAAGCTACTAAAAGAGATGCTTCCAGAGGTCATAGATCCTCTTCTTAATATCATTAATTCATCCTTGTCATTAGGATATGTACCGAACACTTTTAAGTTGGCTATTATTAAACCACTTTTATTAAAAACGCAACTTGATCCAACAGAATTAGTCAATTACAGAATTATCTCAAATCTACCCTTTTTGTCAAAAATACTAGAAAAGGCAGTGTCCTCACAACTACGCTCCTTTTTAGAAAGAAATGGTATCTGTGAGGATTTCCAGTCAGGATTTAGACCGTATCATAGTACTGAGACTGCTCCCATCAGAGTTAAAAATGATTTACTCATCCGATCGTGGTTGTATCTCTCTATTAGTGTTACTCGATCTTAGCGCTGCATTCGATACTTTCGACCACAACATTCTTTTGAATAGACTCAAATTATGTTGCCATTAGTGGAATTGCATTGGCATGGTTTAAATCATACTTATCTGACCGTTATCAGTTTATAGCAGTAAATGAAGAGATGTCACACCGATTACAAGTTCAGTATGGAGTACTGCAAGGCTCAGTGCTAGGACCGTTGCTTTTCACCCTGTACCCTTGGGAGATATCATTAGTAAGCATGGCATTAGTTTTCATTGTTATGCTGATGATACTCGGCTCTATATTTCTTCACGCCCTGACAAAACTTACCAATTCACAAGATTAATGGAATGCATAGCTGATATAAAAAATTGGATGACTAGTAATTTCCTGCAACCTAATTCAGAAGAAAAACAGAAGTTTTAATTATTGGACAAAAAAACTCCACAAGTAGTAACCTAGAATACTGTCTAACACTTGATGGCTGCTCTGTCAAGTCCTCTTCATCAGTTAAGAACCTGGGTGTGCTCTTTGATACCAATCTTTCATTTGAAAGCCATGTTTCTAGCATCTGTAAAACTGCATTCTTCCATCTTAAAAATATATCTAAATTACGGCATATGCTTTCAATGCAAAATGCTGAACAGTTAGTTCATGCGTTCATGACCTCAAGGCTAGATTATTGTAATGCTCTACTGGGGGGTTTCCCTGCTTGCTTAATAATTAAGCTACAGCTGGTCCAAAATGCAGCAGCTCGAATTCTTACTAGAACCAGGAAGTATGACCATATTAGCCCGGTTCTGTCAACACTGCACTGGCTCCCTATTAAACATCGTATACATTTTAAAATCTTGCTAATTACTTACAAAGCACTAAATGGTTTAGCTCCCCAGTACTTGAGCGAGCTCTTAATGCATTATACTCCATCACTATATCTATTGCGGTATCAAAATTCTGGCCAGTTGATAATACCTAGAATATCAAAATCAACTGCAGGCGGTCGATCCTTTTCCTATTTAGCACCTAAACTCTGGAACAGTCTTCCTAGCATTGTTCGAGAAGCAGACACACTCTGTCAGTTTAAATCTAGACTAAAAACACATCTCTTTACTATGGCATACACATAGAACATTATCAATTTATATTATTCAAATCAGTTAAATGATTGTTTTAGGCTGCATTAACTAGGTCAGCCGGAACCGGGAACACTTCCCATAACACCTGATGTACTCGTTACATCATAAAAAGAATGGCATCTACCCTACCCTTAGTCTCTCTGTTTATCCCGAGGTTTACTGCAGTCAGCCGGATCCGGGCCGTATCCAGATCAGATGGCGGACCTACGCCTAGACATGACCAACGCATCCCTGAAATGTCTGCAGAGACCGTGTCAATTAGACTCCCCCCGTAAATGCCTCATCGAAACGACATCCTCAATAAACCCGTCTCCGGCGTGATGACTCCGATCTTTCGAATATTTCGATCTACTATGACTTCTGACCTGTAATGTTGCCAGAATCATAATCATACACTGTTTGTTCGTTGGCTTTGGTTTTTGGAAGTTTTGGTTCCTTGACACCGTCACCTCTGCCACCTTTGGCTTTTGGCTTGGTTAGTTGGGGACACTAAATATTAAACTATATTACTGATCCTCCCGCATTGACACTATATAATAATTGAAATGAGCTGGATGACATCACCGTTTTCTCCAGAGTGACTGTACAGCCAAAACAAATTCTGTTGCATTATTTTCCTGTTAACACTGTGAAGCTGCTTTGAAACAATCGCCATTCTAAAAAGCACTATAAAAATAAAGGTGACTTGACTTATCACAGCGGCCTGCAGAGAGCCGACACACTTGATATTACTGTCTAGATGGAACTTATGAGCAAAATGACTCTCTATAGGAGACAGCTTCAAACTTAATTCTGTGTCTAATTCCTCAGAATTAGATCTAGCAAACAAATTAGTACCAGAGCTAGCAAGAGAAGCTGAAACAAAAAGTGTTGCTGTTCGACTCCTACCGCACTCTGCCTACAACCCCAGCACTCGATCCGGCCTCACCGCAATGGTGGCTGCGGGACCCGAGCCACAGAGAGTAGATGCTTAACTCTTGTCTCTCAAGTGAGAGTCAAGCCTGGGTGAACAAATCATAGTCACTGCACAATGCGCATTTAACTCTCTTGCTAAGCTCCTCGTCAGATTCTGTCACTCTAAAATAATCATACGAGAACAGCCACAAATGCATCCTTATGAGTGTCTTCAACTACCTCGAGAGACAAACGCGCTCGTGCAAATTCTAACTACTATCCCTCAGCAGAAAAGACAAAGTTCCTTACCTGTCCCTGTAGATAGTTTTGCGAATGCATCTGACCCAGCACATCCATACTCACAGTCGCACCAGTAGTGACGTCATGGACTGTGTAATTGGCCTGACGCCTGACGGCAATGACATTGTCGCATTTAAACACGTGCTTCAGACACCGGTCATGCTGGAGGCGTTCCCCAAAGTGCCCTCTAGAGGATGCAGTTTGAGTTCCCATACAATGGGGAACTGCAGTGTGCTTAAAATCAGCAGAATGATATTGTGCACTGGTGTGGACACTAATATAGTTGTAGTTTCCTTTATCATTCTTGGTGTTAATGGGTTTATTTTGGAGTTTTTCTGTTTTTGTTAAACCTGAGTATTATTTTCCTGTGTTTAGTTCCTGTTTCCTGTGTTTGATTACATTCTGATTTGTTTAGTTAAAACTGCTGTCCGTAACGTTTTTTGTTTAAAAATAATCAAAAATAAATTTGAGCAAGTATATAACCAGCCAGTGTTCAAAACAATCTCCTTACCTTAACCCGATTCACAATGGTAAACTTGTAACAATGTGTTATGACTTTAGTGTTATACTGGTGGATTTCCAGGGGAATTTTGAGCATGTCTTTGTGTCATTACGTCACGTCTGTATACATAAAGAAGGAGTCCGGCTAGTAGGCTAAATCGCATGTGTGGATGCTGGCGGATCATTTATAGACTTTTTCTTACAGCAGCTGGATTAATTAAATGTATCATTTTGATGGCGGATTGTAATCTAGAAAGGTACAAACAACAATCATCAGTGACAACTGGAGATTCACCCATAGTCAAAAGCAAAAGATTAGACAGTACAGAAATTGAAATCTACAGGTAACGCTAATACACACTAAATACACATAGTCACGCAATGCTGATGTTGTTACCATTAACAATATGAGAACAAAGTATAACATAAATAATAATTTGCATGTTTGATGTGATATGAGCTAAGCGATCATTAGATTTAATCACAGTTGGTCACACGATTTATTGTAATGCTTTTTTTTTTTTAACAAAAGTGGTAGACAGATGACAAAAAAGTGGTTGTTCAGATGACATTTTCCAGTGACAATTCTTATTTTGGTCATACTTCCAAGACACAGAATCTGTGATCCCTAAGTACAGTATCCACATCGGTGCGGTGACAGCCTACACATATGTAATCCTGAAACACAAAACCAGTCATATGTCTCACAGGTATATTTGTGGAAAAGCCAACAATACATTGTATGGGTCAAAATTATCGATTTTTTTTTAATGCAAAAAATCATTAGGATATTAAGTAAAGATCATGTTCCATGAAGATATTTTGTAAATTTCCTACTGTAAATATATTAAAAAAATTATTATTATTATTAGTAATATGCATTTTCAAATAGTTGTGTCTCGGCCAAATATTGTCCTAACAAACCATACATCAATGGAAAGCTTATTTATTCAGCTTTCAGATGTTGTATAAACCTCAATAAAAAAATTGACCCTTATGACTGGTTTTGTGGTCCAGGGTCACATATTTTAAAACATTAGATTCATCCACGCTGAGGAGCCATGCCGATGCACAACCTATGTACAGATGATAATTCCACAAATAACTGCAATTGCAGGTTTCAAACAGAGATGGCGACAAAGAAGCAAAACTTACAGACTGCAGCTTTAATAAATACAGGTGCTGGTCATATAATTAGAATATCATCAAAAAGTTGATTTATTTCACTAATTCCATTAAAAAAGTGAAACTTGTATATTATATTCATCCATTACACACAGACTGATATATTTCAAATGTTTATTTCTTTTAATTTTGATGATTATAACTGACAACTAAGGAAAATCCCAAATTCAGTATCTCAGAAAATTTTAATATTACTTAAGACCAATACAAAGAAACGATTTTTAGAAATCTTGGCCAACTGAAAAGTATAAACATTAAAAAAATGTCTGAGCATGTACAGCACTCAATACTTAGTTGGGGCTCCTTTTGCCTGAATTACTGCAGCAATGCGGCGTGGCATGGAGTCGATCAGTCTGTGGCACTGCTCAGGTGTTATGAGAGCCCAGGTTGCTCTGATTGTGGCCTTCAGCTCTTCTGCATTGTTGGGTCTGGCATATCGCATCTTCCTCTTCACAATACCCCATAGATTTTCTATGGGGTTATGGTCAGGCGAGTTTGCTGGCCAATTAAGAACAGGGATACCATGGTCCTTAAACCAGGTACTGGTTGCTTTGGCACTGTGTGCAGGTGCCAAGTCCTGTTGGAAAATGAAATCTGCATCTCCATAAAGTTGGTCAGCAGCAGGAAGCATGAAGGGCTCTAAAACTTCCTGGTATACGGCTGCGTTGACCTTGGACCTCAGAAAACACAGTGGACCAACACCAGCAGATGACATGGCACCCCAAATCATCACTGACTGTGGAAACTTTACACTGGACCTCAAGCAACGTGGATTGTGTGCCTCTCCTCTCTTCCTCCAGACTCTGGGACCCTGATTTCCAAAGGAAATGCTAAATTTACTTTCATCAGAGAACATAACTTTGGACCACTCAGCAGCAGTCCAGTCCTTTTTGTCTTTAGCCCAGGTGAGACGCTTTTGACGCTGTCTGTTGTTCAAGAGTGGCTTGACACAAGGAATGCGACAGCTGAAACCCATGTCTTGCATACGTCTGTGCGTAGTGGTTCTTGAAGCACTGACTCCAGCTGCAGTCCACTCTTTGTGAATCTCCCCCACATTTTTGAATGGGTTTTGTTTCACAATCCTCTCCAAGGTGCGGTTATCCCTATTGCTTGTACACTTTTTTCTACCACATCTTTTCCTTCCCTTCGTCTCTATATTAATGTGCTTGGACACAGAGCTCTGTGAACAGCCAGCCTCTTTTGCAATGACCTTTTGTGTCTTGCCCTCCTTGTGCAAGGTGTCAATGGTCGTCTTTTGGACAACTGTCAAGTCAGCAGTCTTCCCCATGATTGTGTAGCCTACAGAACTAGACTGAGAGACCATTTAAAGGCCTTTGCAGGTGTTTTGAGTTAATTAGCTGATTAGAGTGTGGCACCAGGTGTCTTCAATATTGAACCTTTTCACAATATTCTAATTTTCTGAGATACTGAATTTGGGATTTTCCTTAGTTGTCAGTTATAATCATCAAAATTAAAAGAAATAAACATTTGAAATATATCAGTCGGTGTGTAATGAATGAATATAATATACAAGTTTCACTTTTTGAATGGAATTAGTGAAATAAATAAACTTGATATTCTAATTATATGACCAGCACCTGTATTGCTGCAAAAAGATTCACACTTCTACTTCATCTTCCCTGCCTAGGAATACTCCAACATAACCAGCTGTTAATCACCGTCTCTCAATGTGCAGATCACATAAATCAACCTTTTTATAATGCAACAGATATGAGAGAAATGGTGAATATATGAATACCTCATTGACAGCAGAGTTAAATAAAAGGTGTGTGTAATTCAATCTACTTTATTAAATAACTCCCAACTGGTATGTTTTAATTTTTATTTAAATTTGAATTATTCTTTAGGTTTGATTACACCTATGGGCTGTAAATAAGTGTTGTAGTTAAGTGGGTTGTAGTTAAGGGTTTAGAATGCAGCATGTTTTCTATTGCATTTCATTAAAATGCGCAGCCTAGTTGTTAGACCCCTGGTTTGAATCTGGGTCGGTTTTAGGGGGTCTCGGTCTTGGAGGGTTTGGTCTTGACTCTGAACTCCTGACACCGAAGAGAAAGATATTGTTCCTTTTTTTTTAAAAGACACATTCAGACACCGTCATCATTGACAAAACAATTAGTGTAGAGATCTAATGCTTCACAGAGCACTCATAACTCGTAACACCGGGGTCAGAAACATGGCACTGGATGCACACACAATCAAGCGCTCGATTATAGTGCAATCTGTGTCTGTCTAGAAGCTGCGATGGTGGATGAACCGTACAGAGGTCCAGAGAAATAATGATAAGAGATAACAATGACACATTGATAGCTGATCAATGAGAATATGAGAGGAATATTAAAGATGCTCCACATGAACGATTGCATCCTTAGGTTGAGTTTTTAAAAATAAATGATTTCACTGGACAAAATCAAGTAAGGCAAAAAGAAAAACTGACAAATTATTGAAAAAAAGAATACACATCCAAGGATATAATGTGGCCATGGCACCATTTTCAATAATTCAATGCTCTGGACTCACAAACATGTTTATAAAGTCAAGTCAAATGTATTTGTATAGCTCTTTTCACAATACGTATTGCTTCAGAGCAGCTTTACAGAAAACCATTATGGTAATGTTCATAATATCTTCATGCCTTATAGTCACCTTTATTTATATAGTGCTTTTTACAATGCTGATTGTTTCAAAGCAGCTTCACAGTGTTAACAGGAAAATAATGCAACAGAATTTGATTCGGCTGTACAGCCGCTCTGGAGAAAACGGTGATGTCATCAGCTCATTTCAATTATCATATAGTGACAATGCGGGCAGATCAGTAATTTAGTTGAAATTTTTGTGTCCCCAACTGAGCAAGCCAAAAGACAAAGGTGACGCATATAGTCACATTTATCAGAAAAGAGCTGCATGGGCAATAATACAGTTACATTTTGTGACGATATAAACAATCAAGCAGTTGAGATTTGCTATATAATACAGTAATAATCCCAAGCCTCTGTTCAGTTTATAATCATTACAGTAGGCCTACATGCATGGCGTAATACTTATACACATTGTACATAGACATTCCTTATATCATCACAAAATTAGTCTTGCATAGAAACAACACAAGCTTCTGTTACTAGTTTAAACTTTGTAACAAAGATCTGAAGTGTACAGTCAACAAACATCATGGTTTTACTTCATACAGCCACTGTAATGTTGTGCCAGGCAGACGAAGATGATGGAAGAGCAGAGAGAGTTGGATCTTAACATCAGCCATTAAACTTTATTAATAAACAAAACAAAGAAGATAATCCAAAATACAGGAATCGCAGGAGTACAAAACATAACAGTTTTGGCTTAAACTCAAAAACAATACAGAACAATGAACTCAGGGATTAAATACACAGGACTAAATAACAAACTCCAGAACCAGATGTGCATAACATAATTAGTAACCATGACAACAAATGAAGAGCGGGAACAATGGAAACAAGAACAGAACACAGAAAACCTAACAGCCACGCAGTTATGTAATATAAATCAGCACCCAATACGGTTGTGCTAAAATATCCGATATATTTCCATTAGCCTTAGGGCCATTCACATCAAGCACGATAACCATAACATTTTAATGGTTCTAATTATATGACAATAGGGAAGTCCACATCACAACTATAATGATAAAGACATGAGGTCATTGTCAATGGTATTGTTGGAATCACGTTTTGTCTATCTGATGAATGATAAAAACATTGACAGCCAATCAGAATCTATCCTGCTTTAAAGAGCTGTGCTCATTTCACTCCACACTCTCCTCAGTCTCACGTACTGAAATCATTTACTCTTAAATCAACATCCCATGTCTATTTGTTGTTTATTTGGTAATGAGCCGATCGTCCTGGGATCGGGATCACCCTGTTGGCAAAACGCTTGGATGATTGTACATTATCCCTTCTAAAGTCCTCAAGCACAACGACAGCAGCTCATTCCATGATTTTGTTTTGATGGGATTGTGTTATATTTCAGTCACACGAGTAATGAGATTATGATCAGGGAATAAAATGAACTATTAGAAACACAATTCAGAAGCTAAAATGAAAGACACAGTGGGACGGTGGCATCCATAAAATCTCTTTATTATTGTTTCTATTTTTGAGAAATAATAGTGTAGGTCACATTCAGAAAAGCTCCCTGTTTATGCTTTCAAACATCAAAGTGTATCACACATATTAGTGCAGTCTGTCACCTCGGCGTTAAAAAATTCATGGCTTGTTTTTGTACTGGCTGTTTGTGGTGTTCCCGCCGTGAGGAAACATTTGTTTACTGAGGCGTTTGGATCCATCCCTCAGGGCCGAAGCCAGTGTGGATCTGTGAATTTACGTTCTGCCATTGTAGCGGGTTGCTCTTTGAAACAAACGGCCTTTAAAACACATCTGAGTTCCAACCATTCACAATTTAAGAGGTGCTTAGCCATCTGTAGACATATTAGCTGCTCTCACAGTGTTTCTGTGGTATTTTCATGCACTGTGTGTGTGTGTGTGTGTGTGACTATGTAGTGAGTGCAGTATACTGGCAGCTTATGGCCTTATGCTTATGGCCGAATGCATGAATGTTAATAACCCTTAAATTAATGACAATAGTGCAAGGATTAATTTTAAGAGTTATTAATGTTCACTCAAGTGCTATTAAGGTTTATTTAAACTATAAAAGTTTGCAAGTGCCATTATTGTTCATTAAAGACGATAGGCTATACATTAATTTACCCACTATTATGTTAATTTAAGTGCAATAAATATTCACATAAGCTCCACTGAAATTAATTTTAGAGCTATACACATACAAGATACATACACAGTTGCACTGCTAATGTTCACTTAAGTGTTGTTAACATGCCTTTATACTCTAACACCAAGAGCTAAAGCAATCATAGCGTCATTAATGTTCAATTTCATTGTGCGTTTAGGTGTTAACCTTCATGCAAGAGCTATAAACTGCTGTTGAGGTATTTAATAGTTAATAGTGTAAATGGCACTTAAGTGAATATTAATGGGATTTAAATTAACTTTATTAGCTCTCTTTAACAAATGTGCTGGTTCTGTGTAAACTACAGTATATTATTGCACATCTGCTAAATGCAACTGTAAGGCAGGAAGATATTAAGATATTTTAAACATTAACATCATTGTTTCCGTTTTGAAAATGTGTATTGTCAAAAAAAAAAAATTGACTACTTAAATGGGCTTTTTGGAAATAGCGCCTCTTACACGAATTCCATTTAAAATAATGTTTATAAATCGTAAAGTTATCGACTGAATACATATTCTACTTCATAATTTGTAATAAAAGCAGCAGCACTTATCTCTCCCGTGCAATTGTTGGCGTTTGCGCGGACTTTTATTGTAAAATGTGCCAGAGGGAAATGTGTGACTCGAATGAATCCGGAAGCGGGAAGTGTGTACGATCATGGAGGACACGCGTGGCGTTCTGCCGTCTCTGCCGAAACATTCCTATTGGTTTGATTTCTGGACGTTTCTGCTGTTTGATATCATTCTTTTCTTAGTTATTTACTTCGTCATTCCCTGAAGGGTGAGTGATGAGATTCACATAGCAACATTTTTCTCTACAAACTTAAAGTTAACAGCAGTCACGTGATCATAACACAAGCCTCACCAGCAGTATATGGTATTATTATTATTGATGTGTATATTTACAGCTATATTTAATATCATGTATGCAATTAATGCACAAAAGCTTTTGCTGATGTATTTAAACTTTTGTGCACGATTTCATATAAACCTAGATCACTGATGTAGGCGTTATTGCTATCTTTATTTACATCTAACACTGTATGGTGTTACATACAATGCTTAGCTGAAATAATATAAAGCTTTTAATATATTTTACTGATGTATAAAGTTTAAATTCATTTAAAAGTGAATGTCCAGCCTATATTCATGCCCAAATCAAGACATAATATTTAGTAAATTTTAAGATGTTTTGCACCATACATTGTTTTTTATGACTATTACATATATAAGCATAAAACTGTATGAAAAGTAGTGTTTATATATATATATATATATATATATATATATATATATATATATATATATATATAAATATAAAAATTATTATTATTATTTTTATTTATTTATTTTTTTACACAGTAATGTTGTTGTTGTTGTAATCTAATTTACAGCTTAAAGTACATTTAAGCTGTGTGTGTGATAATCTTTATGGTTGAGATATATACAGTTGTGTGATTTGGAGATGTGGTTTTATAATGTATTTCTGTGTGTTTTACAGCGGTAAACCTGTTCACCTCTGGTCCAGTTCACCGTGAGAGCCTGAAACACAGCTAATATGGTCAGTATGGTTGATTTCAAACATCCTATTTGTGTGAGTTGTGTCTTATACCAGAGTATGAGTCATTTTATACTGTTGTCATGATACCAAAATCTGGTAAAACCGAACTCGATACTACTGAACCGATACCACGACAAAAACCTAAAACAGGAAAAGTAATTGAATAATAGATGACCCACATCAAACTTAATTAATTGTATTTATTAATAAGAAAAATAAAAACTCAAATCTCTCACTTGATCACCAACTTCACCACCAGTGTTTTTGGTCGTTTTCACAAGTTGCATGGCCTACAGAATATCTTGTGTGAATATCTGAACATATCCCTCTGTTTTATTCTAGCTTCATGCATTCTTTTTATCAACACTTGAATATGAGTAAGTTTAATGAAAAAAGCAACATTTTAAGCAAAAAGCTGAGAAAATCGCGTTTTTGTCAAAGATTACATACAGATGATGTTTAGAACGATGATCAAAACATGGAGTAGATCGAGTTCAACAACACCCCCAAAGCTTCACAGTCCTACAGCTCGTCCTGGGTCGACATTTCATTCAATAATAAAGCCGTTTTGATTTATATGCTGTTTAATGTTGATGATTGCGTTATTTTACATATGCATCCGCTTTTTTTGCTGCTTCTTTCCTCTGTTTTGATCAAGAGATTCTGTACTCAGAAAATGTTCAAAAAATTAACTGTTTATAAAATGTGTAATAGCACTCCTTACCGTATAATAGTGAAAGCAGGAAAATCTTGTCAATGGCAGGGAAGCATTTTCTCATAAAAGACAAGCTAGCAAAAGACAGGAAAAAATCACTCACGGCTCTTGACTGAATAACTTTAATAAGGGTTAATCTATATTTATACAGTGAAGACTATGAAGTGATATTTTACATTTGATTACTATTTCTGTAGCCTACCTGAAAATCTAGTTTAGGCCTACATGAAAAACCTGTAAAGAACTGGTGTTCATTTGTATGTTTGTTCTGTTGTGTTTATGTACAATGGGCCTCATTCATGAAACACGAGCAGAACGAATTTTTGTGTAAATCGTTCGTAAAGCCGCTAAATTTTTGGATTCAGAAAATGTTCGTATTTTCAAAAATGGTACGAAATATATTTACACCTGCTCCCTACCACGTGTAAATGGTGTGTAAAACATTTGAACGGTCTGTGTTCTAACTTAGGCAAACTGATGACATTGCATTGTGATGCACTATGTACCATATTGCACGAGTTGATTTGCCCGGTGTTTTTTTTTTTTTTTACTTCAACTTTGGGTAATAGCAATAGGCAGCACTCGTCACTTTGTCACTTTTTACCCAGCCGTCCAATCACAGTGGAGGAGGGGCGGGACTAATACAACACCGATCAATCATCCTACTTGAACAACGACCGAACAACAATGGAGAGTTAATATTGCTGGTTAGGCCCTACTGCATTTTTATATTCAGTAATATTCTTCAAAATGAGACACTAGTAACACATTACTGCCATGGATGGATATTTTGTATCATAGCAAAGTATCTCAGCTGGAAAAACACTGAGCTTGCAAAGCGCTTCAAGCGCCACCAGCTGGCCGTTTTCAGAAGAGCACCAGGCATTTTTTAACTGGCTAAAATGCTTTAATGGACACACAATGATTGAATATTTATTACTAGGCATATGGCCAATTGGTCTCTTTAGCATGTATGCAACACTGGAGCCAAACCTGAGAAGGGAGTCCAGAAGATTAGTAATTTGCGTAGTTGTAACTCATGGGTGGGGATTATGCTAATTATGAATGAGCGTGCACACGCGCCCTATTTACGAATGTTTGGAATTCATTAATATACACACGTTTAACTACCGAATCCGTGGTATACAAAGCGTTTGTGAATCCGGAGGGGAGTTTACGTAAAGGTCCATTTTACGCGCAAATTACTCCGAATTTGCTCATATATTTACGAAAGATTCATGAATGAGGCTCAATGTATGTATATTATGTATATGGGAAAGTGTGTCCAAACTTTTGACTGGTACTGTAGTATAATATACACATAAAGAATATCGGCCGATTATCGATATCAGACTTTTTTTACTTCCTAATATCAGCATCGGCCCCCAAAAACCCATATCGGTCGGGCTCTAGAAAACATGCCAGTGCCACCAGGGCTTACAGGTATATATGCCTATAGATCTTTGCAACATTGGTAAGTTAGCTAAAAGGATAAAGCCAAATTAAACAGTTATTATTGACCTCAATTGCCCTGTCAAAAAGTTAACTTGCCCTGTCACAAAATAATTCGCACTCATTTGACTTAGTTGCAAGAAAAAAGTATGTGAACCACTTGCAGAATCTATGAAAATGTGAATAACATAACAATTTTAACTAAATAAGAGAGATCATACAAAATGCATATTATTTTTTTAGTACTGTCCTGAATAAGATATTTGACATAAAATAGCTGAATTTATTAAAATGAACCATTGATTCTTAATACTGTGTGTCGTTCCCTAGATGATCCACAACTGTTTTGTGATTGTTGTTCATGAGTCAAACTGCCCAATATTCTTCAGAAAAATCCTTCAGGTCCTGCTAATTCTTCAGTTTTTCAGCATCTTCTGCGCATTTGAATCCTCTCCAGCAGTGACTGTATGATTTTGAGATCCATCTTTTCATACTGAGGACAGTTGAGGGACTCAAACACAACTATTAAAAAAGGTTGAAACAATTACTGATGCTTCAGAAAGAAACACAATGCATTAAGAGCCGGGGGGTGAAAACGTATTGAATTTTAAGATCAAGGTAAATTGTACTTAATTTGTCTTTCGGGAAACATGTAAGTATGTTCTGTTGCTTCTGAAGGGCAGTACTAAATGAAAAGAATTGTGGAAAAAAAATGTGGACATCTTTATCATGTTCAAAAGTTTTCACCCCCTGGCTCTTAATGCAGCATGTTTCCTTTGGAGTATCAGTGAATGTTTGAGTCTCTCAATTGTCCTCAGTGTGAAAAGATGGATCTCAAAATCATACAGTCACTGCTGGAGAGGGTTCAAATATGCAAAAGATGCTGGAAAATTGAAGAATTTGCAGGACCTGGAGGATTTTTCTAAAGGACAATGATCAGTTTAACTGCTCAGGACAAACAAGGGACTCATGAACAACCATCACAAGACAAAAAAAACAGCCATGGATCATCCAGGTAATGACACACTGTATTAAGAATGAATGGTTCATAAACTTTTGAATGGGTCATTTTAAAAAATTCAGCTATTTTTTTTCTCTTGTGGACTATATGTAAACACTTTTTTTTATGCAAAATATCTTATTCAGGACAGCACAAAATAAAAAATAACGCTTTTTGTATGATCAAGTCTTTTATTTTGTTAAAATTATTTACATTTTCACAGATTCTGCAAGCGGTTCACATACTTTTTCTTGCAACTGTAATTGGAGGGGTCAAGTCACCTTTATTTATATAGCGCTTTTTACAATGCCGATTGTTTCAAAGCAGCTTCACAGTGTTAACAGGAAAATAATGAACAGAATTTGTTTCAGCTGTACAGCCGCTCTGGAGAAAACGGTGATGTCATCCAGCTCATTTCAATTAACATATAGTGTCAATGCAGATCAGTAATATAGTTGAAAATGTAGTGTCCCCAGCTGAGCAAGCCAAAAGACAAAGTCGACAGTGGCAAGGAACCAAAACTCCTTCAGGGGCCAGAATGGAGAAAAAAACCTTGGGAGAAACCAGGTTCAGTCAGGGTGCCAGTTTTCCTCTGGCCAACGAACAAACAGTGTATGATTGTGATTCTGGCAACATTACAGGTCAGAAGTCATATTAGATCGAAAGATTAAACTCGTCACAGCAGAGACGGGTTTAAAGAGGATGTCGTTTCGATGAGGCATTTACGGGGGGAGTCTAATTGACACGGTCTCTGCAGACATTTCAGGGATGCGTTGGTCATGTCTAGGTGCAGGTCCACCATCTAATCTGGATACGGCCCGGATCCGGCTGACTGCAGTAAACCTCGGGATAAACAGAGAGACTAACATTAGCGTAGATGCCATTCTTCTTATGATGTACATCAGGTGTTATGGGAAGTGTTCCCGGTTCCGGCTGACCTAGTTAATGCAGCCTAACAATCATTTAACTGATTTGAATAAAATAAATTGATAATGTTCTATGTGTATTCCATAGTAAAGAGATGTGTTTTTAGTCTAGATTTAAACTGACAGAGTGTGTCTGCTTCCCGAACAATGCTAGGAAGGCTGTTCCAGAGTTTAGGTGCTAAATAGGAAAAGGATCGACCGCGTGCAGTTGATTTTGATATTCTAGGTATTATCAACTGGCCAGAGTTTTGAGACCGCAATAGATGTGATGGAGTATAATGCGTTAAGAGCTCGCTCAAGTACTGGGGAGCTAAACCATTTAGTGCTTTGTAAGTAATTAGCAAGATTTTAAAATGTATGCAATGTTTAATAGGGAGCCAGTGCAGTGTTGACAGAACTGGGGTAATATGGTCATACTTCCTGGTTCTAGTAAGAACTCGAGCTGCTGCGTTTTGGACCAGCTGCAGTTTATTTATTAAGCGAGCAGGGCAACCACCCAGTAGAGCATTACAATAATCTAGCCTTGAGGTCATGAACGCATGAACTAACTGTTCAGCATTTTGCATTGAAAGCATGTGCCGTAATTTAGATATATTTTTAAGATGGTAGAATGCAGTTTTACAGATGCTAGAAACGTGGCTTTCAAATGAAAGATTGGTATCAAAGAGCACACCCAGGCACAGAGCAGCTTGTTAGACAGTATTCTAGGTTACTACTTGTGGAGTTTTTTTGTCCAATAATTAAAATTTCAGTTTTTTTTCTGAATTAAGTTGCAGGAAATGACTAGTCATCCAATTTTTTTATATCAGCTATGCATTCCGAGGGGTGTGAAAATCCGACCAAAACCTTATTTTACAATATGAGTAATTTCATTTCACAATAACATGCACCATGATATAGTTATTTTATGTTATCTTTGTTATTAATACTAATATCATTGAAAGACACAAAATAAATAAACAGTGTTTTAAGTTTTTCAGGTACCATATGTCTGTTTAACAGTAGCATTCAAAGCATTTACTAAAATGATTCAATCAAAAGAAAAGTGAGTGATTTTCTTTTTCTTTTGTTGTTTAATTAACATTATAGATACAGACAGCAGCAGGTACAGTATATTAGGCTGCTGTCACTTTAAAGGGATAGTTTACCCAAAAATGAAAATGACCCCATGATTTACTCACCCTCAAGTCATCCTAGGTGTATATGACATTCTTCTTTCAGACGAATGCAATCGGAGTTATATAAAAAAATGTCCTGGCTCTTCCAAGCATTATATTGGCAGTGAATAGCAGGCCAAAATTTGAAACCCAAAAAAGTGCATCCATCCATTATAAAGGTAATCCACACGGCTCCGGGGGTTAGTAAAGGCCTTCTGAGAATCGATGGGTTTTTGTAAGAAAAAATCTAAAGTAAAATATCTATCTTCTAGCTTCATCTGAAAGAAGAATGTCTTATACACCTAGGATGGCTTGAGGGTGAGTAAATGATGGGATAATTAAAATTTTTGGTTGAACTATCCCTTTAATGCATGGATCCTGTTGACACAGATCCGATTTTCTCCCAACTGTTTACATTCACTTAAGTTGTAACTGTGCGACTGTGCATTTTGACATAATTGTGTGTGTATTTGACTGTTCAAGTGCAATAAGTCACAAAAGAGATCTGAAAGAGATTGCATGCTGTCTGAGAGATGCCTTACTATGTGCACGTTTCGGGGGTGTGATAATGTGCGAGTACTACATTAAGTTATTTTTCGAGGCTTATGCTGCCTTCACATGCTATCGGAAATGTCCTACTTCCCACTTCTGAATTCGTGATTACGATCTTATCGCATTCAAATGTTGACATGTCCAATTTTTAACTAGGAGACTAGTATTTACGATAAATCCGATAGCACGTGAAGGCAGCGTTATTGCACTTTAATAACTCTTTTTAACATCAAGCACATCCTGCGCTTAATTTTTTCAGTCACGCATGTTTCTTTATCGCTTTAACATGTCAATAACTTTAAGCAGTCCTGCACTGTGTGGAAATATAAAGTTTGGCATGGCCAGTGTGCCTGCAGGGAGTGGAACCGGAGCGCTGCACACACACTGCTCTGCTGTCGCACGTCAATGCAACTCTTGAAATGCGGCTTCTATTAAAATGCTGTCATTGATAAAGTACCGTTACAAGTAAAATGAGGAATCATACCGTGTTTTAAAAGCAGGGCATCGCGATACCTTTCTAGTACCAGTATATCGTGTAACACTAGTTCAGACTGGCTGATTATTCATTTTCACTCATATTAAGTCCATCAGCATGAGTGTCCAAAAATCTGTATCACCATATTTCAGATTCTGGTGGTTTCACTGTATTTTTTTTTTTTTGTATGACAGAGCCTTTATATTGGAGTGCATAGAATATAAAAAGTGTAAATGTCAAATGTTGGTTTTGAATGCTATAGAGTGCAACAGTCAGGTTCCAGAAGTAAAAACTCCATTCAGTTTCTCCATATGGAAAATAATTTTTAACAATAACTTATAAACCTTTAAAGACCACCTTACTGTGAGCTACAAGGTTGTTAATCGATAGTATTTGCTTCTGTTGAAGCCGTCAGCCAGCATTTTTTAATTTAAAAAAAAAAAAAATCAGTTATAACAGCAGAATTTGTGGTGAAAAATTACATTACCCATGATGCTGTACAGAGAATTCCACCAATCAGAGAGTCGAAACAAGCAAAACGTGCCATAAGATCTCGTTAGCTCACCCACTCCCATGAAGCGCCGCAAAGTATTTAATCAAGTCTGTCTTTCTACGTTCTCAAAATTCTTAAATATTTGAATGCATATTTTGCAATAAACTTAAAATATATAGTTTTTATACACTGTAAAAAAAAATCAGACCTCTCCAACTCAATTTTCTAGTGACTGGTCACATTTAAATTTTTAATTAGCCTAATTGAATTTCTATTAATTGAATTGTATCAATTGTAACAACAGTCTGTTAACATTGGCTCAGTTAGAAATATATGAATTTTTCATAGGTCTAAACTAGATTTTCAGGTAGGCTACAGAAATAGTAATCAAATGTAAAATATCACTTCATAGTCTTCACTATATAAATATAGAATAACCATTATTAAAGTTATTCAGTCAAGAGCAGTGAGTGATTTTTTTTTTTTTTTTTTTTCTTTCTTTTTTTTTTTCTTTGTCTTTTGTTAACTTGTCTTTTATGAGAAAACGCTTCCCTGCCATTGATTTCTGTGTTTTCACTGTTATATGGTAGGGGGCGTATTACACTGAATTACATCTCCTGAACGAGTGCACAATCTCCTGATCAAAACACAGGTGAAGAAGAAGCAGAAATGCGCAATCTCATATAAGAAGATGCATATGTAAAATAACGTGATCATCAACATTAAACGGCATAAATCAAAACGGCTATGTTATTGAATGAAATGTCGACCCTGAAGCTTTGAGGTGTTGATGGACTCGATCCGTTACTCCATCTGTGTTTTGATCACCAATATGAATCCCATCTGTATGTAAGTTAGTCTTTGTTAAAAACACAATTTTCCCAGCTTTTTCCTCAAAATGCTTTTTTTCCAAGAAACGTACCCACATTCAAGTGTTGATAAAATCTTCATGCATCATGCAATATATCTGCACTAGGCTCATATCGGCCGATAAATTCGGCAGACCGATAAATTGAGAAAAAAAACATATTTGAATGAATGTGTTTTTTGAACAAATCAGTGACTCATTCATGAAGACAGTCACTCATTTAATTCCTGAATCATCTTTATTTTTGAACAAATCGGTTGAATGAATGATTTAATGGCTCTCACATATAGGCAGTGGAACAAACAGACTATGCAGTGATACAAACAGTGAAAAGTCCCGGTGAGCATCTTTGGATAAGTGTCTGCACTGCAATATGAATAAATTTTATTGAGGTGTTAATAATGATGATAAATGAATAATCTTGACTAAAATTTTATTTATTTATTGGTAATATTTGTTGTTGGATGTTAAATTGAGGTTTAAAATGGACCATATTTAATTGAAATCCTAGATGTTCTTCGAGTAATGATATTAACATGTATAAAAGTAATTGTAAATAATTGTATTACAACATGTAATAGGATATAAATATTAGGGGTGTGAATCGTCACTGGTCTCACGATTCAATTCGGTTACGCTTATGTCAGCGATTCGATTCAATATCACGATTCATTGCATTCTCTATTTTCACTATTACTGCACATGGCTAAGTTTTCGTCAATGAATACAGGCAGTCAGATATGAACTCCTTTTATTTTATCTGCTCCAAGAAAGTACACTTCCTGAATATAGCAAACATCAAACACAACTTAAGTCTGAACACAGCCGACGACAGGAGCATTTAGAACTAATAAAACAAGTAAACTACTTGACAGTTTCATGAGCTTTTAGTAGCCTTTTACTAAAGTTACAATAACGCACGCGCTTGCAAGCACACACACAGTCATGCGCGCACACACACACACACGTGCGCGAGCGAGCCGAAAGTATGCTTTGTTTTTTTTACGCCAGCATATGCACACAGTCGAACACACAGCCTTGCAAAGTATACTTCTTTTGACTCATACGCGTACACAGGTGATCGACGCGTGCAGTTTTGAGCAATCTCTCGCCACGAGTTACAACCCATGTAAATACTGCAAAAAAATTAAATGCGCATGAGCAGCCTGCGCATACAAAGTATCCGCAGTTAAAAAAATGTCACGTACACTCTACACTAAAAGTAAACTTTGGCCTTAACACACACACTCGCTTGCAAGCGCACACCCACGCACACACAAACGCTCGCTCGCAAGCACACACGCTCGCGCAGGCACACACATGCTGTAAATGTTAAAATAGTGGGTGCATGCATTTCTTATTACTCGATTTTGTGTTTCGCCTCCCTCCACCATTTTACGCTAGCGTGAGAAGCAGCGTATGAGACAAATGACATCAGAGAAACGTCAGTAGGCTATAATCAATTATGGTCTATTACTGCACCGATGCAGAATTGACCATGACCGCATCGATGCAACGATTAATTTCAACACCCCTAAGAATACAGTGGTGGTCAGAATTATTGGCACCCCTGGTAAATATGATCAAATATGGGTGTAAAAAATAAATCTGCATTGTTTATCCTTTTGATCTTTTATTTAAAAAATTCACAAAAGTCTAACCTTTCATTGAAATAAAAGAATTGAAAGTTGGGGGTAAATCACATTATGAAATAAATGCTTTTCTCCAAAACACGTTGGCCACAATTATTGGCACCCCTAGAATTTTATATATTCCCATTAATATAAAAAAAAAAATTTGCACACCAGGGTGACTCGGAACATGAAATTGTCCAGCTATGATGTCTTGTTCCACAGGAGTATAAATATGAGGAAACACAAAGGCCAAATTCCCTTAATCATTCATCACAATCGAGTAAAACCAAAGAATATAATTCTGATGTGAAGTTCCAATCAACTAAAGATGTTACGAATCTGCCTGAAAGAGGACGTGTGTCTATATTGTCTTAATGCACGGCGAGGAGGAAAGTTTGAGTGGCCAAAGACTCTCCAAGGACCACAGATGGAGAATCGCAAAGATTAGTTGAGTCTTGGGGTCAGAAAGCCTAAAAAAAATAAATCAAACAACCCCTACATCACCACATGTTGTTTGGGAGGGATTCAAGAAAAATCCTTCTTGCTTATCCAGAAACAAACTCCAGAATATTCAGTTGTCAGACACGACTGGAAATTCAAAAGGGACCTGGTTCTGTGGTCAGATGAAACTATAAAAAGAGCTTTTTGGGTGCAAATCCACCAGATGGGTTTGGGGCAAACTGGAATAAAAAGTACCCCATGCCCACGGTTAAAAATACCGCTGGATCTTAAATGTTGTGGGCCTATTTTTTTGCTGGAGGTCCTGGACATCTTGTTCAAATACATGGTATCATGGATTCTAGCAAATACCAACAGATAAAAAATCTAAACCTGACGGCCTCTGCTAGAAATCTTATAAAGGGCCATGGTTGGATCTTCCATCAAGACAATGATCCAAAACAAACATCAAAATCAACACACAAATGTGTCACTGAACACAAAATGAAACTTCTGCCATGACCATCCCAGTCCCCTGACCTGAACCCTATAGAAAATGAGTGGGGTGAACTGAAGAGAAGAAGCACCAGTATGGATCTGGGAATCTGAAGGATCTGGAGAGATTCTGTATGGAGGAATGGTCTCTGATCTCTTGTCAGGTGTTCTCCAAACTCATCAGGCATTATAGGAGAAGACTCAGAGCTGTTATCTTGGAAAAAGGAGGTTGCAAAAAGTATTTAATAAAAGGGTGCCAATAATTGTGGCCAACGTGTTTTGGAGAAAAGCATTTATTTCATAATGTGATTTACCCCCCACTTTCAATTCTTATACTTCAATGAAAGGTTAGATTTTTGATTTTTTTTTTTAAATAAAAGATCAAAAGGATAAACAATGCAGATTTATTTTTTACACTCATATTTGATCATATTTACCAGGGGTGCCAATAATTCTGACCACCACTGTATGTGTTAAAGTGTTTTCAAGCAGAATTCTAAGTTTGTGCTTTTTTTTCTTTTTCATTGTCAGTCAGAATGTACCAATTTAAAAACTGTCCTGGTGTTTGAAAACTGGAAAACAGTTGTTTTCTATAGGGCTGTGACGGTGGCAGTTTTTTAGCACCGCTGTGGTAATGGACCAACTACCGGCGGTGGTTGGGGGGACGAGTACACATACATTTTGAAAATAAAAAATATAAACGAGACTCAAACATCCATTTTTTTTAATCCATGCATGTTAATTTTAGTACTTCCGTCAGTGAAACAACATTCTACAGCCTGTAAAACATTTAAATAAATATCAGTAAATAATGGTAATATAAATAATATAATAGTTTAATATTCGTTTTATATTTCCCAGCAGAGGTGCGCCATATGCCGCTTTGCGCTGAAAGGGATGTGGGACACGAGCAGGAAAGAGAGCATCGCTTTTCTAATATCAATAAAGTTTTCTCCTGATGTTCCAAAACACACTTGTAGTAAAAGGGTCAAGAACTTTAGGCTTTGTTTGATTATGCGCTGCGAGAGAAAGCAAAACTAAAAATCTCCGGCGTGTATGAAATGCGCTATAGCCTACACATAAACTTGACGCACCTTAAGTCTAATAATAAGCGCAAACTGTGTGAAATAGAATTTGAAGTAGAATGTATCTGTCCTACACTGTTTTCTACTTTACCACAGTAAATGATGCGAATATACTCCTAATTAAAAGCAAACAAAAGGAAGAAACGTTTATAATCCCCTGTGAGAGACGTAAATTAAGATTTGGGAAAATAAATAAGAGATTCCATGTCCAGTAGAATAAAATGGAGTAAGCCTATTGTTAAATTCATGGAAAATCTGGTGACCAGATCGCAAAACGCAGGAAAAGCTTAAATTTGGCTCACCTAACAAAGCCTACCTCTCTCGTTCGGCATGAATCCATGTTTCCATGGTTGCGATGTAACATTTAATAGCGAACCTATTATTTATTTTGCAAATACAGCTTTCTGCTTCACTCGTGTCATAATATTCACGTAAAACAGCATTCACATACCAAAAAAAAAAAAAGTGTTTTGGCCGACCACCGCCGGTGCTACTCAGCCACTGCGATGGTGCGGTTGTCATGTTTACCGGCACAGCCCTAGTTTTATAATACTACATTTTATATTTTCAGTATAAATATTAATTTAATGACAATGCATATACTGTAGTCTACATTCACACATTAAGTCCTGTCGTTTTGCACTGTAATGCATGGAAGTTGAGTTCCGTGTTGGATTTAACGTTTCTATCATAGATGCTGCAGCAGTGCTAGTATTGATGTTTTTCATTATTATTATTTTTGTTTCTGTCAGGATGGGAACCGCTGGACTCCTGTACTGAACATTTCCCACTTTACTCACCTGCTTTTCTGCAAACAGATTGAAATGCATTTAATAACCTAAAACTGTGTGGAATCATTCAAAAGGAAAATATACACATTCATCTGTCTGGATGCTTTATACATGTTTTCCTGTTATGAAATATGAATATTAGCCATTAAAATGTTTGTGTATGTATGTATGTATGAGAAATTGAGTAATTAAATCTGTGTGACCTTTTAAATGTGTTTGTGTTTGCTTTGACTAACAGTAAAACAGACCACAGCAACAATATAAGGAACGGGCCCGAACTGGCCATCGGGAGCACCGGGAGAAATTTGGCACTGTTTTATTTATTTTTTATTAACATTATTATTATTGCCTGCCCAACGTACTAAAGTGATCGTAAAATTATAATAATTCATGAATTGATTAGTCTTGACTGGCAACACTTTAATTTGGCTCATGTCCACTCCTCACCTCCGCCAGTCGGTTTCGATTCCAAATAGAGTGATCAGAGGGAGTTGTGGATGGAAAGGAAGCATCTCCCAGATGAAGCAGTAAAATGTAGAATAATTTCTGACCTGTTCAAGGCTTTAAAGGGATAGTTCACCCAAAAATGAAAATTTGATGTTTATCTGCTTACCCCCAGGGCATCCAAGATATAGGTGACTTTGTTTCTTCAGTAGAACACAAATGAAGATTTTTAACTCCAACCGTTGTGGTCTGCCAGTCATATAATGCATGTCAATGGTAACTGATGACAGTATGAGAACTATGAGAGTAAAAAAAAACATACACATACGAATTCATATTAAACCCTGCGGCTCGTGACAACACATTGATGTCTTAAGACACGAAACGATCGGTTTGTGCGAGAAACCGAACAGTATTTATATCATTTTTTTACCTCAAATGCGATCTATGTCCAACAGCCGTCAGCGCGCGACGACTTCCGGTGAGTGAGGTCAAATGTACAAGATATGATACCATCATGATGACAAGTGGAGCATGTGCTTGGTTTGAGAACCGGTGTGATAAATGTTCTATATTGCCATACTCATTCAGCAATTGCTATGCTATGCTGATATTACAGCATTGTGTTACCAATTAGCAAGTTAGCATTTATTGAATTAGCTAGTTAAAGCTAGCCAAGTTTCAATACTAAAAATTATGTGTTTGAATTAGTTGACTCAAATACTTAGTTAAGAGCAAATAAAAGTTATTCTTTCTTAAACTTTGAATTTCTTAACTTAAAAAAAATTGTTGTTTTAAACTAATTAAACTAATTACCTCTTTTTTTTTTTTTTTGAGTGACATTTTTAAGTGAAACATCTAGATGCGTTACAGTAATGAATATCTGAGGGAGGAATTGTGCTTAATGGTCATGAAAATAATACCACGATGCAAAAGGTGATGAATAAAACAGCTTGAGTTTCACGTGAAAGAAGGAAATGGCGTGTGTTTCTCATGAAAGCATGATGCCCGTCGTCTCGACGTGTTTTGCCGGCTGTGAAGTGTAATTTTTCAGAGCAGCAGCAGGTGGTAGCTGCATTCAGGAGCGCTACTGAAACACTTCCAGTCCACAGAGATCGACAAGGCCAAATTATATTCAGCCAGTTTTTCTCAGGCCGCTTGATCCTAGCGGTGGCTGTTGTTGTGACCTATTGTCTTGTCTGGAGTCTCGGGGCATCAATTATTCTTCGCCTTTTCTATTGGCTCTAAGAACAAAACGAAGCCTAAAGCAAAATGAGGGCCGGAGACGCAGGGCGAGAAATTAATGAAGGGCATGTGAAGCAGTCCATCATGCGTTATGCTGGGCTTTGTGTTTCTGTCGCACAGGGTCCATCATCTCGCCAAATAAATCAGCGAGACATGCAAAGAAATGTTTCATGTTTGCTCATAAATGGGTTTTGCAGGACAGAGATCAGGCTGTTTTGTTCTGCCAACTGACATTTTAATGGCGCGTGGCTGCTGACAGTGCAGCAAACCCGGCTTGTTTATAAATGTTTAAAAATGTATCTTTTATTTTAAAATATTAACATTTAATTACATAGGCCTGCATGACGTGTCCTCGTAATCATTAATCAAAATAACTTCCCCTACCGCTTGCAGCAACGTCTCTTCTCTGATGGTGTGTTTACTGTTGTGAGGGCAGGGCTGACCTGTCACAGACAGGATCCAGGTATAGCAAATTCACAACCATCCATTTAATTCCCAATAGACAAAATCAAGCCCCACCCTACATTTATTCTTGATACTTGCCAAGACGGGTATTTTGACATAATTTTGTGTGTATTGTCTGTTCAAGTGCAAAAAAGACTTGAAAGAGAATTCAATTCTGCACTTCTGTACTCTTTATGGCCATGCCCTATAATGTACACTTCACATTACAGTGCTGACATCATTCATTATATTACACACCAACAAAGTAGTGAGGGCATACAAAAAAAAAAAAAATTTACTAAAGTAAATGAAGAAATCAAGTCAAGTCACCTTTATTTATATAGTGTTTTTACAATAAGGATTGTTTCAAAGCAGCTTTACAGTGATAACAGGAGAATAATGCAACAAAGTTTGTTTCTGCTGTACAGCAGAACTAGAAGAAAATAGTGTCATAGTCCAATTTAAGTAAGCTCAGTAATGGAGGCAGATCAATAATATTGTCGAATATTTAGTGTCCCCAACTAAGCAAGCCAAAAGACAAAGGCGACAGTGGCAAGTAACCAAAACTCCATCAGCTGACAGAATGGAGGAGAAACCAGGCTCAGTCGGGGTGCCAGTTCTCCTCTGGCCAATGAACGGACAGTGTATGATTATGATTCAGGCAGCATTACAGGTCAGAAGTCAGACTGGATCTGAACATTCAGAATATTTATCCATTTCCATTTGGAGAACCATTTTATTTTATTATTCACAGAGGTTGCCTCAATTGATCTGAGATATACATTTGAGGTTTATAATAAGCATTATTTTTCAAATTAGGACTTAAGTTTATATTTGAATGCATGCAATTGCGTGTCGTCACAGTTCTTGTGCTTGAGTTATTGCGATGTGCTTCATTCATGGCAAAGGCCCCGATATGCTTCAAGCGAAATCGAAGAACGAACTGATGTGACGTCATTTCGAACAAAATGAGCCAAAACTAAGTTCATTTGGAGTTTGTTTTGGTAGTTCACTTGCCAAAGCGAATTTTCCGGAAAGTTTGCTCCGGCTGGTGAACACCTTTGTACTACCTTTGGTCCATGGTGATTATGTAATAGGTAGGTGTGCGCTGATGCTCCGCCTTCTTTCATGTGAAAATCTATTCCGCTTCATTCCTTCTGTTGAGCCCATAGAGGTGAGACATCCGTGAGTGAAAACACGAGCACACTTTATAGTAGAAAATGTAGTACGAGACACGATGTTTCCATCACCCTGTTTTTATGCGCATATTGAAGTATCGCATCAGAAACGTGTGATGGAAAGGATTTCAGAAAAAAAATCCTTAATTCACAAAAAAAAGTTTTTACAGTCACTTGAGGTGGTTTTCAACTTGTGAGAAAAATAGTTCATGTGAATAATGGGAGATGGAAACGCATTTGCCGAATAAATTCTGACATAACGAACATTAAACCCACATGACTAATCGGCTGTTTCCACTGATGGTGTCAATAATGTTGCATAACTTTTCAAATGTGGCCTCTGATATTCTGAAATGTCATACACTGAAAACACCATATCTACATACAATAAGTCTCTGAACACAGAGACCTCAATACACAATGATGGTAACATTCGTTTTTGAATGTGTCATTCTGAGTAGAAAACTAGTTACTTACTTGTTACTTACTAGTTACTAAACCTAACAACAAAAGCAATGATAAAATACAGCTGGAAAACAGTAAAAAATCTACCTTATTAATTATTCAAGCCCCAATGCATGATGGGAACACCAGTATCAGAAAAGTTGAGCAGTTTTATTTAATTGTATTATGTTGATATTTATGCTTTGATTTCTACAAGCTTGAATTAAGTACTAATATAGAATTTACTTTGTTTTTTGAATTCTTGCCTGAACTAACTTTTTCATGTAGAAATTACATGTTTTTTCTGTAGTATTTACTTCACCATAGAATAATTTTATCAGTAGTCAAAGGTTGTGCATAAAATGTCTGGTCACTACCACCTCTTGTTTTCTTTCTCAACGTCGTCATAATGTCCTTGCTGCTAGTGCCTTTAGCAAAAATTCTGCATTTCTTCTTATGTGCAAAGCATTCAATTTGGCGATTGCAAGCTGCACTGATGGTAAATTTATAACTTGCCCAATACGGCATTTCAGAATGTTTGTAAACAATAGGCACCAAGATACTTCCGGGTGATAGAACACGAGTGGCTTCTACTGACCAACTGAAGAGATCCAGCCGGCTACTGTAAACAGTTACATAGTTAAAAACATTGTTGTTGATCAAAGTTGAAACTATGACGAAAACGTGTTGTGTTTTGGGGTTTCGCCACCAGATATACAGCAAAAGGTGTAGGATTTTATTGATTTCCTTCAGAAAAAAGTAAATATATCCAGCGGATATACTTCAACTCTACTTCGTGTATTCTCAAAACTGTCCATCTACAAAATCATAGCATAGCATAATTATCTTTAGCTGGGGAAATTCTAAGACTAATATTAGTAAACTAAAGGTCTCTTTTGAAGATCAAACTCATTGCCAGTCACCGCCTGAAGTAAAAGTATTATACAAGGAAGAGACAGAACTTCTAGTGTCATGTAGGCTACTGATCAAATGTCAATGGAAGAAATAGGAAAAGTAAAACATAGTTGTAGGCTACTGCTGATAGATGATTGTGCATCATTGGTTTCATCATCACCGCAAGTTTAGTTTAAGTGAATGCCTAGCTGAGTAGCGCTAGTCTACAGCGCGCTATCCTTTTCACCGTCAAAAGCTCACGTCTGTGCCATCCGATCCAAGCAACAGAAAACAACAGGGAAATAGGTCATCTACCATAGCCTAACATATTGTAAGTCAAACAGCAACAGTCACTAAAATAACTACTCAATGGTAGGCTGAGGCTCATTTAAAAATTATGGTCGTAGACTAGCGCTACATCTACTAGACCAAAGTTAGGCGTTTCATGGATTGCTATCTGAATTAGTTAATCAGCCCCTCAATGATCATGTTAATTATGTCTGAATTTCCACCACGTCAGTTTTTGAATCAACTGTTGAAATGTAGATTAGGCTACTGCCGAGTGCCGACGGTGGGTCTCCCTTCCAAGCAATTTACTAGCGTTGCCATAGTAATGCATCGGATTTTGTCACCCGGAAGAATGGTTATTATTGTTGTGACGTCATGGTGAATTGTCGTATTGTAATTGCAGTCATGTCTCCATTTTCTATGCGTGCCTTGTTTTATTTACTGTTGGTTACTAGGTTACCAATACCATCGTCATCCGCTTGAACAACTTGGATGGAAACGCACATAATTCACATTTGTTTAGTTTTTTCGCTTCACGTTTGGATGAAAACCCATCTACTGACACGGTTTTTCATGTTTAATATGGTAAAGCTGCTTGATTTTAAGCAATCTATTGTATAAAGTGATATATAAATAAACATGACATGACTTTACTGGAGTGCCGTAGTAGAGCTCGTGCAAACAAACATATCCACGTTGCTATGATCAGATGCTTATGCTTTATTTAAAATGGTTGCTGTTTTCTCAATTTTGTTGTGTGTTTATTTTTGTTATTGAGAGGAAAGCGTGCAAGCGATTTACTTATTCATCTAACCATCGCTCTCAGCAGTGTGGGCGGCATCAGATGTTCACTAACAGTATATCACTGGTCACGTATTTCGAACTTTGTTTTACCCCTAAACGAAAAAGAACTTTGCCGTGAGTATATTTGGGCCTTAATGGTGTTGAGTTCTTATTCACTAATATTGTCCTTTAAAGTGCGAAACACACATAGCCTACTGTTCTGAATGTTCAGTGTTCTCTATATGAATTGGTTAGTGAAAGAAAAGAATAAAAAAATAAAAAAAATCCAATAAAGGACCTTTTGTGCAATGGAAATATTCTATGGATGTTAAAGATTCTTCATGTAGCCACAGATGTCAAAGAAGTCATATTCATAAACGTTGTATTATCACTAATTATCATCCCCTCAAGTGCATAGTTAGCATGAATGCAATAACAAAATTTGAATCAGCCATGCACTATATAGTCACTATTTCGAATGAGTTCTTTCAGTGAAGCTGATAAAGAGGTTAGAATCAATTGTACAGCTCACTGATGCACTGAATCATTTGGAGCCTTTTCTCAGCCCCTAAAACCATAACAAGAGCATGGAATTAAGTGAATATTGACCTACAATCAATTGAAACCACCAAAAGCATCCTATTGTTTTCAGTTACGACAAGTGAGAAACAATAGTATTTGGCATAAAATCTATGATAAGCGTTATACTACTTGGAAAAGAGCAGTGTTAACATTCTTCTAAACATCTCATTTTGTATTCAATATAACACACTCTTACGAGAAAAAGTTATATATAGACGCTTAAAGGTTCTGTATAGAACTTAAAGGGTTCTCTCAGGCGCTTCATATATAGAACCTTTAAGGGGGTCCATCATGGGATCATTTTATGGATTTAGTTTGAATTAGTTTTAATTCATTTTTCATTTTAAATACATTTTATGAATTAAGCAGCTCAACTTTATCACTAGAAATTAAATAACTGTTAAACATGAAAATATTATATCCTTACGGTATATAGAACCATTTTGGCATAAATGACTTTAAAATTGAGTCAAGAACCATAAAGTTCCATACAGAACCCTATTAAATCTTTTTTTTAAATAGTGATACAGTTTGAAACGACAAGACGGTGAAGTAAAATAAGAATTTTAATTATTTGGCGAACTATCAACAATTCCTCGAAGGAGTAGTTTTATTCGAGATGTTGGAAATAAGTGGTCGATAAGGGAGCAAATCAACAACCTCACAACGTTAAAATTGCTAATAACATGTTTCGAATTTAATCGTCGTTCATCAAACAAACCTACTGAGACCCTTTACAGGCCTGTTAAGCATTTAAAACATGCAAACTGTGGCAATTTCTTTGCAGACATGAAAATCAAACTGATATAAGAAAGAGTTTATAGAGTTGATATATTATGCTGTGTGGGATTGTGCGTCAGATTAATGGCTGCTTTAAATCTTGAAATATGTGTATGATGTCAGTTTTCAGCCGTCCAACACATGTTTCCCGGACACGGATGAAGGCCACATGAGCGCCGTGAAAATCCTGCTTGACCCAGAAAGTCCCTCTTTCAGTGATGGGTTTGACAGAAATGAGAAATGTCTTGCATTTGTTTAATAGATTCCAGCTAAAGCATGACAACTTGAATGGAAATATTACAATTTGTTTAATTAGTATATTTTTCCCCATTTCCAAACTTAGACAGATACCATCACTTGTGTTGTCAGCCCGTTCTCGTCTTTATCTTCTTGCGAGAACGTCTCTTTTTGTGCCGGAGATAAGGCGTTTAATTTCAGAGATTACTTTTTGATGTGAGAAATGAGAACGAGAAGGAAGCGCAAGATAATTTTTGTCAGCTGTGATCTTATTTTGTCTGTGTTTTATTGCTGACGTTGGAATCAAAGACGATTTTTATGAGACTGGAGATGATGAGTGTTTGATCGTCTTATCAGCTGCTGCTGGTCTTAGAACACTTTCTTTATTCAGCTTATTTTATTATTTTGGATCAGAATTATCCTCAGTAATCAAAATCTAGCGGGCTGATGTCCTAGACAGCATTTCTGCCCCTCAATGCATTTAAACACGAAAAATATTTCTTCCTCAGTATCGCATTAAAAGGAAAATTCTGTCATTTTTTACTCACATTTGTCATTCCAAAAAAGCTAAATATTTGAAGAATCTTAAGGCAACACTTTTCCATACAACAGTTTATAGTCATGAATTATGTGTCCAAAAATGGTATCCAAGTTTAGTGTTTTGTTCTTCCCTCATATTTTGATGGTTTAATCGAACTTGTAGGTCATTAAACCTGTTCCCAACTGTTCCCAAGTCAAGGTTGGGGCTGTCACTGCAGGTTTACTGGTTTGTTGGAAGGAATATATTAACCGATTTGCCTTAATTGACTTGAGTATTTTCAACACATCACTGTTCAGTGTGGTTTTGTTTAAGGGATCGAAATCTGTGTGACTACAGGAAAAGTGCGGGTGAAGTTTTGCAATGATGAAATTGCATTTCCATAAAGGGGTTTCCATAGAAACCAAACAGTTTTCCTCTTTTGGCTCTTTATCAGTCAGTGAGTCACACCACACCAAAGTTATTTGTGGTTGTGTGTGTGTGTTTCCAGTCAGACTGTTTTTTGGGATTTTATTTATTCATATTGACTGATTACAGGAACATATGACAAAAAATTTTACTTACTCCCCTCCATCTCTTCATCTCACTCACTTGGTCAATGATCAGGAATAGGAAGCCTGGAGAATCATGTTTGAGATGATGTCAGATGTTCTGCATGTGTTTGCGTGGATGCAGATATTAGATTATTTATTCTCTACTGAATGCTGATTAAACATATAACCGGCATCCATTATTTAGGACCTGCTGTTTTGATGCAATATATGCAAATAATGGAATTTTTCAGAGTAGACATTTGTTGTGCAACACTTATATATATATATATATATATATATATATATATATATATATATATATATATAGTGCTGGGGAAAATGTATCGTGATTAATCGCATCCAAAATAAAAGTTTGTTTTCACATAATATACACTCACCTAAAGGATTATTAGGAACATCTGTTCAATTTCTCATTAATGCAATTATCTAATCAACCAATCACATGGCAGTTGCTTCAATGCATTTAGGGGTGTGGTCCTGGTCAAGACAATCTCCTGAACTCCAAACTGAATGTCAGAATGGGAAAGAAAGGTGATTTAAGCAATTTTGAGCGTGGCATGGTTGTTGGTGCCAGACGGGCCGGTCTGAGTATTTCACAATCTGCTCAGTTACTGGGATTTTCACGCACAACCATTTCTAGAGTTTACAAAGAATGGTGTGAAAAGGGAAAAACATCCAGTATGCGGCAGTCCTGTGGGCGAAAATGCCTTGTTGATGCTAGAGGTCAGAGGAGAATGGGCCGACTGATTCAAGCTGATAGAAGAGCAACTTTGACTGAAATAACCACTCGTTACAACCGAGGTATGCAGCAAAGCATTTCTGAAGCCACAACACGCACAACCTTGAGGCGGATGGGCTACAACAGCAGAAGACCCCACCGGGTACCACTCATCTCCACTACAAATAGGAAAAAGAGGCTACAATTTGCACAAGCTCACCAAAATTGGACAGTTGAAGACTGGAAAAATGTTGCCTGGTCTGATGAGTCTCGATTTCTGTTGAGACATTCAGATGGTAGAGTCAGAATTTGGTGTAAACAGAATGAGAACATGGATCCATCATGCCTTGTTACCACTGTGCAGGCTGGTGGTGGTGGTGTAATGGTGTGGGGGATGTTTTCTTGGCACACTTTAGGCCCCTTAGTGCCAATTGGGCATCGTTTAAATGCCACGCCCTACCTGAGCATTGTTTCTGACCATGTCCATCCCTTTATGACCACCATGTACCCATCCTCTGATGGCTACTTCCAGCAGGATAATGCACCATGTCACAAAGCTCGAATCATTTCAAATTGGTTTCTTGAACATGACAATGAGTTCACTGTACTAAAATGGCCCCCACAGTCACCAGATCTCAACCCAATAGAGCATCTTTGGGATGTGGTGGAACGGGAGCTTCGTGCCCTGGATGTGCATCCCACAAATCTCCATCAACTGCAAGATGCTATCCTATCAATATGGGCCAACATTTCTAAAGAATGCTTTCAGCACCTTGTTGAATCAGTGCCACGTAGAATTAAGGCAGTTCTGAAGGTGAAAGGGGGTCAAACACAGTATTAGTATGGTGTTCCTAATAATCCTTTAGGTGATAAAGTTTTATGAATTGAAATTATTAGACATGCTTTATGATTATTGAAATTTAATTAAACCATTCAAATGAAAACAATACACAGAATTACAAATTAAAATACAGAAAAAAAGAAATTACAGGGGGTAAAAATGTATCTAGGAAAAATAAACCATTTCCTTTTTGAAGTGGAACTGCATCTTAGATTGACGCTATGGGGACGCCATCAGCGTAACTGGTGTCTGAAGCACGTATGAACAAACTCCAATTTCATTGGCTGCCGACAGTCCGTGACATCATTAGTAGAGCCCCCGGAAGTATAAGAGAAACCATAGTAACTAACGAGAACTAATACAGAAATGACTAAAGCCGGGCGTACACGGTGCGATTTTTGCTGTCGTACAAACTTTTTTCACTCAGAATTCGATGGAAAACGTTGATGCTCGTATGGTCGCTTGCAGCATGTGAGAGGAATTATTAGATGAGCCGAGCACGTTATGAGTACCTCCCAACCTCCCGAACATGTTTAAAAAATATTGTGAGGCCCGATTTTCAACAGCGTATAGGCTGTTCCCTTTCGTTCAGTCACTCCAAGTTACAACAGTGACTGACGAATGGGGGTTTCGCTTAGAAGCCTATCTATCACCTTTGAGTTCTTACAAAACGAGCCAATGGCAATTAAATGCCATGGGTCTGTGGAATCTGCATAGCGTAGCTCAACCGAGCTATGGCATTTCATTGCCATTGGTTCGTTTTGTAAGAACTCAAAGGTGATAGCGAAACCCCCATTCGTCAGTCACGGACGTAACGTCTCCGTTCCCTCCTCAGGGAACGAGGGTTACATACGTAACCGAGGCGTTCCCTATTGCCAAATCATACACAACCACGTCACATAGGCTAAATTGATGAGTATTATTAGGCTATAGCTCAGTGGCTGCAACCATACAGTGTGCGCAAACACTGTCACACATGCACACACGCACACATACACGCGCACTTTCTCTCTCTCTCTCTCTCTCTCTGGTTGTTTTTGTTGAAAGAAATGGCTGCTGTTCTCTGCTTTTTAACAAATCATTTGCACACAATAATTTTTTCTTTCTTTTTCCTATCCGAAGCTATAGCTGCAACATTGAAAGCTCCAATCACCGTGTTTAGCGCGAAAGCTCACGCCAAATGCCTCCGGCTTGCCGTGCAGTACAGTCGTGCCGTGTACCAGCTGCTTTGACGCAGTTAACTGACTCGTAGCATGTACCTCCCAAGTGTCTGAACTCGCACAGTGTACACCACCCTTAAACTGAACATAACTGTGACAATCAGCTTTTTTGTCTTCAGGAGCCGTTTGTGTAGTTGATCTAAAATAAAAACTCAGACCATTCAGGAATTGATCAGGAAGTGTGTGCATCTGACATCTCAGGTTTATTGCTCAAGGGCAATGAATGCACCCATTGTAAAAAAAAAATCACAATGTCAAAACCCTGTTTATGCCTGTCCTCATTGTTGAGGGATGTAGGACAAGCATTTGCGGCCCACGGCTCAGGCCTTGCTGTTGCAAAAGCATTCATCCTTTTCATCATTTGAACTACGTGATGCGCAAGGATAGAGTGAACAGGGATATATGTGAGGACGCCACCTGTTGAAGAAATGCTTGTGAGCTATCTCTCTCAGGGCGAGTCATCCTCTTTAAAGGCTCCTGTCCTGCCCTGCCATCCAAGCCGCTTTAGACCACCTCACGCTTAAATGGCAGTTCAGACCCGATGGAGCTTTGCACACCATAGTGGTGCTGCAGGCCAACCAGGCGGGTCTGCTAAAAGATTTGGATCAGGGGCAGGGATTGTCCCCTGGAGCAGTTGCCAAGCTGAGCCACACCACAGATTTAGATCTCTGCACTAAACAAACAGCAGCTGCTATCAGTCGCTCGATGGAGGTGATGGTTGTTATGGACATCAGGGAGAAAGAGAATAATTTTCTCACTCTCTGAACTTTCCGGCACATCTGTAGAGACAGTGGTTGGGAAGTTTATCAGAATGCCAGAATGTTCAGAATGCCACTGAAGCACAATCAGTGGCATTCTGAAAGTACATCCCGCACAGATCCTGGCCCATCACAATCTAGGGTCTGGAGGCAGGGCCAGAGGGAGAGCATAGCTCTAAGGGTAGAGCAAAATGATAGAAGGGAACTGCTTCATTGTTCCCTTCCCCAGCTATGATGGTCATACAGTAAGATTGCTCCCCTCTGGTGGTGTATTATTATTATTCCCCCTCAGGGTTGAGTGAACTGATCTAAATATTGGGCAACTGCATTCCCTTATATAGTTATCCATCTATAACGATAGTTGGGTTATGAAGTAGAGAACACTCTAATAGCCACTGGCTAAATCTGGTGCTAGAAGAATGTTCTTCTTGAAGCAGGGTTCGAGCTGCCTCCTCCTGGCTTTAGGGGTCTTAAAGTAAGGCTAGGCTCCTCCCTTAGGGTTGAGCGTGTCTCTCTTGTGTTGGGTTCGAGCTGCTTCTTCCTGACTTCAGCCCCCTTTGTATGAGCTGGAACTTCCCTTGCTATAAAGGCATAGAAGCTGGAATTTCTTCCATATTTATGAAAGATAACAGCTTTGGGAATGCCCGCTAGACGTTCTGTGTATGTCTTTTTATGGACACACCCTAGATTGACGTTCTGTCTCTGGCTAAAATAATCTGGTGAGTCAATGTATGCTATGACCACTGTGCTTGTGTATATTGTCACCTAGCGACGCAGGCACCCCCACGGCATGGCGGAGGGGGTATTTGTTCCCAATAGTGTTAATTTCCACTTTGAAAGGGAACATTTCAGGTTACGACTGTAGCCATGGTTCCCTGAGAATGGGAATGAGACACTGAGTGCCATTCCTGCATATCTCCTTTAGACAAAAAAGTTGATGATGTGTATCACGGGATCCCTCTTATACTTCCAGGTGCTCCGCTAATGACATCACAGACTTTCATAAGCCAATGAAATTGGAGTGTGTTGACATGTGCTTTACACACCGGTTACGCTGATATTGCCCCATAGCATCGATCCAAGACGCTATGTCTCATTCCCCTTCTCAGGGAACCATGGTTACAGTCGTAACCTGAGGCGATATAATATCTTGTAATAGATTATTGTTTAATTGTATACATTTAATTATTTAAATTAATTAGCATGCTTTTTGATTATTACAATCTAATTTAACCTTTCAAATGGTATACAGAAAAATGTAAAAGTAAAAATAAAACAATCTCAAAAATAAAACATATTCATAAGGTCCTAGTGTTGCTTCAACGTATAGAACAAGTGCAAATAATATCATGTGATCCATGACTAGTTGCCACAATGGCAGAACTAGCCGAAGAATCAGTGCAACTCTAGACATTACCTGTTCACAAATAACCTCAACAAACTCACACAGCTGGAGTATTTTTCATTTGTACTGACACTTTCCTATTGCGCCTTTCATTCTCGCACCTAAGAAGAGCTGAGACCGTCTTAGAGCCACAGAAACATCTGTGGTGAATGCTGAGTAATTGCAGATGATTTGAAGTTCAGTAACTGCTATACAGCAACGCATCTGCCCGCATTCTTTCACAGCCCTGCTCGCTGATTAGCTGTTATTCAGTGTGTTTATCTGTGTAAATGATGGGGTGAATATCAGGTTAAGTGTCTGAAGAGGCGCTGAGCCAAACGCTCCTCTCGTACAACATTATAATAGAGAATTAGACTCCAAGACAGATGTTAGTCAAGCTGAATGCCGCGTTAACGGCACATTCACCTTCGTCTTCAACCGTTTCTTGTCAGGCAGCATAATTTTATAGTTCATCTTTCACTACATTCATGAATTTAACATGAAGTTGGGCTGGTGACACGTCAATTTGAACACTGAGGGCTGAATTCAACAAGCAGTTGCACCACTTCCACGTAAAAACACGTCCTGTTTGCAAATCAGCCACAGTCCAACTCGACCATGCAGCTAACTTATATACAGTCAAACCATGTATGATTTGTGTATGATTTATTTAGACACCTTCAACATTTTCCCACATTGTCACAGTTTATTCGCTATAGTTTAGAAAATGGTAATAAAATATGACAAGAACTCAGAGTTAAACTGTGTCAGAACAAATTCATCTTGATAATGTCAGAAAACTTTGATAGAAAGGTATTATCAAATATAATTTTGTTCAGTCTGTGGTTTAAAAGGTCGCATTAGCAATTTAAAAAAAAAACACTTAAGCAAAACATGGTCAGGTCAAAGTGTCTGAATAATTTTGGTCCCAAATTTTTATCAATTTTACTGGTAGTCCACTGTATGAATAATGTTTGGGTATAAAGTTTACTTTATTTTGCTATCCTCACTTACATAAATGAACTATAGTGTCCTGCACCCACTAGTAAAAAATTATATCTGGTGTCTGAATAATTTTTGGTTTGACTGTATATGTTAGTAAGTTGGTATGAGCCACCAGCCATTTAAAAATATACAAAATAAAACAAAATGAAAATAAATTGGCATTTTGGGGTTACTGAAACAATGGTAAATACACAATACTAACATGAACTGTTAATGAAACGTATGGAAACTGCTCCTGATAAATAGAACGGATATCATACAGTACCTGCATGCAAATCCTTCCAAGCTAACACACAAAATACGTAATTTATTGGTACTTTTTGTGCAATTTCATGACTTATTTATTGACAATATAACTACAGAGTTGCATGCTCATAATTTTTACCTCATGAAACTGATTGCGGAACTGATTCTGAGACATCTATGCTGCCTTCAAAAATTAATCAGATGAAGGTATCTCAGGAGACAGAGAGTGAAGCAAACATTGTATTCAGACGTGTCTTGATACCTTCCTACCTTCCTACCTTGGAATGCGTCCTCTGAAGGTAGCATTTTTTTTTTTGGGATGCAGCCATAGCCTGACAACATCTCATCTGACCGCAGATAACTGTATCAGGACAACACGTTTTTCTCGGCCAGTCTTTACTTAAACTGCATCTGCAGGGTTGCCAGGTTTATGCAACAAAGCCAGTTTAATTGCTATTCAAAACCTGCCCAATCACGTTCCACTGCCTAGTAAATCCGCTTCAAACCGCAGACTAAAAAAACAACCAGTGAAAATAGCCCATTTCCACGGAATTGGCAAGACTGTGCGTCTGACGGAAGTGTCAACAGCGTTTATGCACATATTTCAAAATAAAAATTTTGCATCAGAAAACATAGAATTATGTTTGTTGTTGTTTCTTTGACTGCACACCAGTTAAGAAACACTAGCTTATTGCATTTTTCAGAAAAAACGCTATTTGCCTGCCGTGATTTATCTTTGTACTGTTTTTGTCCATGAAAGGCAAGCAATACACATTTTAATTTAGGAGAGATATTTGTCTAGCCTACATTTATTAGTGATTCATCAAATGATAGAGAAGAGTATTTTAAATATCCAGACACAGTGTGCAATCGAGTGCAATTTGTTTAGCATTTTTAAGAGCTTATTTAGGTGTCTGAACTGAAGTACCAGATCATGACAGTCTGCTGCATCCTCCACAAAACCGACCCGCATTAACTGCGCCATTCTGCACAGATTTCTTTCTTTTGGCCATGTTTGCATGTCTGATTTGTGTAATCAGGAGCTAAAACAATGTGCAAATCAACCACATCACCAATGGGTGCAATTTATGTTCATCAATTTCCTTGCGGTGTGTTATTGGTTGCTGTCGCATTCTACAATGTGTATTCCTATAGAAAGACATATGCAATGATGGGGATGAGAGCGGCATTCTGTTCTTTGTAACAGATGAGAGAAGCTCATCTGGAGCAGGAAAAGCTGGCATTTCCATTGTGTATCAGGACACACGCCGCTGCATGGCTCTCAAAATGTGCAGCTCCTCCATTGTGTAACAGCTGAGTGAGTTTCTCTCTGCAGTGGGATAGACGCCATAATCTCTGGCACGCCAGCCCTTCGTGATATTAATGAGGCATCTGAGCGAGTGCTGATGGATTCTGAGAGGGGAGGGCGGGATGTATATTTTGACTGAGATATTTCTACATCTGCTTTAGTATTAAAGGAATTGTTCGCCCAAATATGAAACCTCTGGCATTAACTGCTCACTCTCATGTCCAACAATCAAAAAAAATGTCTTGGTATCTCTGTTTGCTGGTTTGCAACACACATGTCAGCTGACCAGCAAAACTAGCTAAACACCAGCTAGGCTAGACCAGGGCCGATTACAACTTAGTTACGACATAAATGAGCACTAAGACTATGTCTAAATTAATCCGGATACATATGAAAACGCTATTTCGTTTCAAAATGCTCTACATCCACACTAGCATTTTTAAAGGGATAGTTCACCCAAAAATTTACATTCTGTCATAATTTACTCACCCTCAAGTTGTTCCAAACCTGTATGAATTTCTTTCTTCTGCAATACACAAAGGAAGATATTTGGAAAAATGTTTGTAACCAAGCATATCTCGGCAGCCATTGACTACCATTGTATTATTTTTCCCACTATGGTAGTCAATGGCTGCCGAGATCTGCTTGGTTACAAACATTTTTTTGTAACAGAATTTTACAGAATTTAAATTTTTAAAAGTTTTCAAAGTTTCTCATCCACACTGAAACGTTGGAAAACACTAAAACCATTACTGCACATGTGTAAACTGTAATAAAAGCTCACTGAGATGATACTAAAAGAGCAGACGTAATACATTTCTTACACTTTTGTTCTAGCTTATACATTGTTCATGGAACATTTTTTTCTAAAAATGTTTTAGTTGGCTGTTCGAAATAAGTAGTAACATTACAGAACATTTAAAAGTAATGTTCCCATTTTTGCAAAATGATCAAATGGAATGTTCATGTTTCTTTATGTTCATGTTGCATAACCAAGAAAAAAATTAAACCTTTAAAAATTGACATATTTGAATATCTCCGTTTTTACAGTTCACACTACAACACAAAAACGACGTTTTCAAATCTATCCACTTTGGAGAGTATCTTTAAAAGTCTGCACAGAAGGCTAGAAAACATTTTCAAATGTATCCAGATTAATGTAACGTAAATACGTCTATGTTGCACCATTAAGCTTAGTTTCAAACATAACTCTTTGTATAAATATACATATACAATGCAATAACACTTTACAATAAGGTTTTATTTGTTAACATTAGTTGATACAGAGTTCTGTCATTAAACTCTAGATGGCACAGGCTGATAGATCCTTAACTCAATCTGCATTTTAAAGAAAACACACTGCACTTCACTTGCAGTTTAAAACAAGCAAAAAAGGGCCCACTGTATTAGTGTTGGCAGTAAAGAGGTTCTAAAAACAGCTATTTCAGAATAGTACACAAACTAAAAGAATGGTAATTGGCATAAATGTGCGCTAAGATTAATGATTTCTTACAACGGAAATTAATCAATCAAAAACTTACTTTAGCTGGACAATAACTTTTTTCTAGAGCTGATGTACAGCCAAAACAATCTTCCTTCCATTAATTTCCTATTATCACTGTAAAGCTGCTTTGAAACAATCTATATTGTAAAAGGCGCTATATAAATGAAGGTGACTTGACTTGACTAAGAGTGCTCCTTTCAAAATTACTATAAAAAGCTGTCACTCATCTCAGTTCATCGCAATCTCACAAAGTTATGTTATAATCAATGAAGCTGTCTACACTGCACAATGTATCTATTGTGCAGTGTAGACAGCTTCATTGATTATAACAATGATAATCATTTTGCTCATTTTGCTTTATAGGCAACTGCCTATGTCGCCTATGCTATGGGGCACAGCACAGCTAATTGGTTTCTGTTGCATCAGCAGCCAATGAGCTTGTTGCTCAACTTTCAAATGCTTGTTAAGTGTTTGCTGTAGCAGTTTGTAGCACACTTTCAGAATTCCTCTGATAATTCCTAAATGAGCAACCATACACAAAGTTTTTAAAACCAAGCGTCATGTTTAACAGCCTTGCGTAATGCAAATGTGAACTACTAAGCAGCATCACTTATGCAATTGTTTTTATACAACAGAAGCAGCAAGCAGTCTATTTGCTGTGAGGATACAGCGACTAAGCATTACTTATATGAAAACAATTTAAAGTGAAATAGGCATTTGCACATGTATACACATTCAACTGGGGCTCACCATATTTAGCTGATTCAGTTCAGTTGGGGGAAGCAGAGAGAGTAGAGAGAATAAATCAATGTCCGCACCTGATAGAATCTGTGCTCTGGTGTTGCTGGCGACAGGGGGCAGTTCCAAAGCGATGGCGTTCGTGGTATGGGGCATCTGTGTTGTGGAGAACAGGGAAAAAACAGATATAGCTTGGTGGAGAGAGTTAGGAGGGAGAAGCTCCGGGGTCAAAGTTGTTTGCTGAGGCAGCACGCTTGGGTCAGCCCCTGGGGCCTGGGTAGTAGAGGAAAGCTGGGATGGAAAATAGGCCGCCTGGCACTGCACCACTACCGGAGGCAGCCTCAAGCTAGGTTGAGCTGTTGTAACTGTAGGCCACAGACAAAAGAGAGGGTTAGAGACTGATGACTGGTCCTGCGCGCTAGCGGAGGCATTCTCATGCTAGGGTCTACTGTTGGAGCAGTAGGCCACTGGTAGGGGAAAAGGTTAGAGGCAGTGGGAGGAGAAGGAAGTATTATCCAGGCCTGCTTCGCTAGCGGAGGCAGCCTCACGCTAGGAGCTGCAGGCCACAAACAATAGGGAGGATTAGAGATAGCGGTATGAAATGGCTGTGATGGGTAAGCCTGCTCTGCTAGCGGAGGCAACCTCACACTAGGGAGAAGGCATGCGTTGAGGGAGGTGGGCATTGTTACACTGGGTGCAGCGTGAGGAAAACTGCGGTGTGTGGCTGAGCAGTGGGAGGAGAAGAGTGGGGCCTGGCAATGGCAGAATCCCAGGCTTGCTGAAGACCTACTGCCACAGCCCGACGCTCTGAGAGGATCCGGTCTTGCGAAGGAGGAAGACGTTGTTTAAATAGGGCGTGACTTCTGGGCCCTACAGGCTTTGTTCGCTTTATTAGCAGCCTTAGAGAGTTAAGTGGATTTAGGAGAGGGGCATGCTGATTGTAAGGTGACGTACAATTCATAGAGATGGGCTTTATTCATTCTCCTTGAGAAATGGACATTTGCGCTAATCAGTGCTTGCCTCAATGCTAAAGTCCGGGATACACTGCACGATTTTAGCAATCCTATAAGATCACTACAATTCACACTGTGCGATCTATTAAACTTTGGTAGGACATGCATGTAGACTGTAGGCTACTATGATGACACCTATTGACTATTGTGTGCTGAAAAAAAGAGGAAGGGAAAAGAGTTTGAGGTAAGCAGTTTTAAAGTTTAGCGTCATGTCGCGTTGAATTCATGTCGCATTTTTATTGGCTGGTCAGTAGACGTAGGTTGTAGCAGCAAACACACTGTGCGATGATCATGCTGAATTTATGACACTGTCAAAAGAAGATCGTAGGCTATCTTTGGTCGCAATATTGTGACAACGGCCTTCTTTGAACCTCTCTCACTGTACGACATAGGACCAACGATTAGGAGCCACGATCACAGAAATCACGATTGTTTCATGATGGCAATCCTTCATCTGGAACAGCCGAAAATCATGCAGTGTGTTCTGGGCTTATCACTGTCCATTTCTCCATTGCAGGGATAGTTGAATGGGCCAAGGTGTATGAAGACACAGAGGAGGAAGGTGGATGTTTTTCCTGTGGGGGTGAGGTTAGGCCTCAGCATCTTGGGGTGCAGAGAGATGACAGATGGGCTGACGACCGTGCAAAGGAGCCGTAGGCTTGGTGGCAGCATCCGGCGGAGAGCTGTAAAGGAGAAGAGGGACTCGTCATCTGATGGGAAGAGCTCAATCTAATTTATGATCTTCAGCCGTTTAGTGAAAGATGCCAAGTTTTTCTCTGTAACCATTTACAAAGTTGTCAAGTGTATGATGCACAGTATTTTAAAATCTGCTCAGATGTTTAAAGATGTGACAAATCAATTCAAAACCACAGCTAATCAGAACAGTGTGTGGGCGGGCTCTCGAGGCAAATGCACGATACCAGATTAGTGGATCAAATTCACATATATTACACCATTTAAACATTATTAAATATAAATACTAAATTACTAAAACATTCTTTGTCATAGAATACACTTGTTTGTTCACAGTTTGAACGTTCTTGTTTCCATTTGTTTAATTTAAAGATCTGAGGTGAATTATCCATTGTTACTTTTAGTACGACTACAAAGCACAAAGCACATAAACATTACCCTGAGATTATCATTGGCATACTTTTTGTCGTTGTTCCAGCTGCGACGTCACAGAAAAATAGAAAATAGTTTCTAAAATAGAATTGTCGTCTGTGACTGCCACGGCTGGTTAGGACAAAAACTATGATTAACATGGAAAAGACACCTTTTCTTGCGTGTCACAGCGGCGCGTTGCATCTGGTTAGGACACAGTGTTAAGCCCAATTTATACTTCTGTGTCGAGTGTACACCGTAGCTACATCGTAGGATGTACCCTGACGTGCACCTCTCCAAAAATGTAACAACACGTCAATAGTACGCGGACCGCAAGCGCTGTGATTGGTTTGCCAGAACCCCTCCCTCAGGGATACACATGCCGCGGACAACAACGCAGAAGTATAAATGAAAATCGGCGCGTAGCCCACGGCGTAGAGGCTACGCAGATGTATAAATCAACCTTTAGAATCTAAATGCTGAAACAGAATGTTCTTGTTCCTTTAACAACGTGTTTAAAGCATTTAAAGAATTAAAGTTTTTAATGTTAACAAAATTCTTAGATTATGTTTGTTAGCTGGGTAGTTACAAACTAGCTAGTAGTTACTAAGCCTCTAGTTCGGACTTGACGTCCAACTAAGAACTTACAAACTTTTTTGGCAAAGTAAGCCATGAAGCATAGGTTAATCAGAAAACACCTCACAAATGCACTTCTAGAAGAATGGTCAAAAATTCCCATAAACACACTCCTAAACCTTGTGGTAAGCCTTCCCAGAAGAGTTGAAGCTGTTATAACTGCAAAGGGTGGGCCAACTCCATATTAAACCCTACAGATTAAGAATGGGATGTCATTAAAGTTCATATGCATGTAAAGGCAGGCGTCCCGAAACTTTTTGCAATATAGTGTATGTATAGATTTGATTTTAACCTTTTTTTAATTGTATGTATTTTGTTGGCCTTGAAGCCCTCCTCCTTACATATAAGAAAACCTGTGGTCCAATTGATTGATATTAAATACAACAGCAAATAGGTGTAATTAAACTTTAATTAAGGTTTTGTTGAATTATTATTTTTCAATCTGTTATTGAAAATTGTATTGTTTTACATCATCAACCAATTTATAATATCTAAATATTTGATATGAAACTATTTTACCTATAATACATTACATTTCCTGCCTTTTAATTTTTTTAGGATATTGGCAATAGTCAAGTCAGGTCAAGTCACCTTTATTTATATAGCGCTTTTTACAATGCAGATTGTTTCAAAGCAGCTTCACAGTGTTAACAGAAAAATAATGCAACAGAATTTGTTTGGGCTGTACAGCCGCTCTGGAGAAAACAGTAATGGCATCGTCCAGCTCAGTTCAATTATCATATAGTGTCAGTGCGGGCAGATCAATAATATAGTTGAATATTTAGTGTCCCCAACTAAGCAAGCCAAAAGCCAAAGGCAAAAGAGGTGATGGTGGCAAGGAACCAAAACTCCATCAGGTGACAGAATGGAGAAAAAAAGCTTGGGAGAAACCAGGCTCAGTCGGGGTGCCAGTTCTCATCTGGCCAATGAACAAACAGTGTATGATTATGATTCAGGCAAACATTACAGGTCAGAAGTCAGATTAGATCGGAACATTCAGAATAGTTGTGCAGGTCCATCTGGTTGAAGATCGGAGAATTTGGAGACCACAATAGATGTGATAGAGTCTAATGCGTTAAGAGCTCACTCAAGTACTGGGGAGCTAAACCATTTAGTGCTTTGTAAGTAATTAGCAAGATTTTAACATTTATACGATGTTTAATAGGGAGCTAATGCAGTGTTGACAGAACCGGGCTAATATGGTCATACTTCCTGGTTCTAGTAAGAACTCGTTTATTTATTAAGCAAGCAGGGCAACCACCCAGTAGAGCATTACAATAATCTAGCCTTGAGGTCATGAATGCGTGCACTAACTGTTCAGCATTTTGCATTGAAAGCATGTGCCGTAATTTAGATATATTTTTAAATGGAATAATGCAGTTTTACAGATGCTAGAAACGTGCTTTCAAATAAAAGATTGGTATCAAAGAGCACACCCAGGTTCCTAACTGATGACGAGGACTTGACAGAGCAGCCATCAAGTGTTAGACAGTATTCTAGGTTACTACGTGCAGAAGTTTTTGGTCCAATAATTAAAAATTTGTAAGAAATTACTAGTCATCCAATTTTTTATATCAGCTATGCATTCCGTTAATCTTGTGAATTGGTAAGTTTCGTCAGCATAAGAGTGAAAACTAATGCCATGCTTCCTAATGATATCTCCCAATGGTAGCATGTACAGGGTGAAAAGCAACGGTCCTAGCACTGAGCCCTGCGGTACTCCATATTGAACTTGTGATCGGTGTGACATCTCTTCATTTACTGCTACAAACTGATAGCGGTCAGATAAGTATGATTTAAACCATGCCGATGCAATTCCACTAATGCCAACATAATTTTCGAGTCTATTCAAAAGAATGTTGTGGTCGATAGTATCGTATGCAGCACTAAGATCCAATAACACTAATAGAGAGACACAACCACGATCGGATGATAAGAGCAAATCATTTGTAACTCTAATGAGAGCAGTCTCAGTACTATGATAAAGTATGTCTAAATCCTGACTGGAAATCCTCACAGATACTATATCTTTCTAAAAAGGAGCATAGTTGTGAGGACACTGCCTTTTCTAGTATTTTTGTCAGAAAGGGTAGATTTGAGATGTCTGTAATTGACTAATTCTGTAGGATCAAGCTGCATTTTTTTAATAAGAGGTTTAATAATAGCCAGCTTAAAGGTTTTGGTACATATCTTAATGACAATGATGAAGAGGATCTATGACCTCTGGAAGCATCTCTTTTAGTAGCTTAGTCGGTATAGGGTCTAGCATACATGTTGTTGATTTAGATTATTTAACGAGTTTAGCCAATTCTTCTTCTCCTATAGCAGTGAATGAGTACATTTTTTTCTCAGTGACACTGATGCGATATTGTAGTAGATGGTTGCATAGTTATAATTTTCTTCCTAATATTATCAATCTTGCACGTAAAGAAGTTCATAAAGTCATTGCTGTGCTGTTTGCAAACATCAGAAGTTGAAGCTTTATTTCTTGTTAATTTAACCACTGTATCAAATAAATACCTAGGGTTATGTTTGTTTTCTTCTAAGAGAGTCGAGAAATAAGCAGATCTAGTTTTTATGGCCTTTCTGTACGCAATCATGCTCTCTTTCCATGAAGTGCGAAATTTTCTTCCAGCTGGGCTCCATTTTTCTGGCTGCTGTTTTAAGGACCCGAGTGTGCTCGTTGTACCACGACATTGGACTATTTTCTTTAATCTTCTTTAAGCGCAGAGGAGCAACTGTGTCTAAAGTGCTGGAAAAGAGAGAGTCAATAGTTTTGAGTTCCTCTAGGCTATCTGGGATGTTGAGGAGATGGAACTGATGAGGAAGATTATTTACAAAGCAATCTTTAGTGGTAGTGGTGATAGTCCTACCTATGTTTGTAACGAGGGGAACAAAACACTCAGCAGCGAGGCAGACAGTAGGCAGACAGGAGCAATCGATGCTCATATTGTTTATATGTGTTCCCCTGTTTTGCCTTTTTGTGATATCTGGCAACTCTTCACTGGAGCTTTAATGAAGAAAGGGAAGAGTTCAGAAGAGCATAAGGAGAGCAGCAGTATGCAAACTGAACAGCAGCTACACTGTAAAAAATTTCAGGCCTCTCCAATTAAAAATGTTCTAGTGACTGGTCACATCAAAATTTTTCAAATGGCCAAATTGAATTTCGTGAATTGAATTTTATTAATTGTGGCAACAGTCTGTAAACATGGGCTCAATCAGAAATAATATGCTGAGCCAATGGAAAAATGTAATTTACCATGTAATTGTGACGTTGGTCCAATTAATTATTTTAAATTGTAGTAACAATTGTTTATTTCTCACTGTCCCAAAATAAAAAAAAATATTAAAAACAATTATATTAAGCAAAATACAGAACACAGACAATATGGTTGACATTTTATCACATTACTTTATTAACAAGCCAATTCCCACAATTTCCAATATTTGGTGACCGTGAAAATAACTTAAGCCTTACAATAATCTGTAATAATAATTCCACCACAGGAACTTTCCCCAGGAACTAGGGACTTTGGGGTGGTACTCAGTGTGTTTCGAACGCAGGAACCGGGCTCTAAATAAAGTTCCGGGTAAAGATTTTCCCCTCAAAACGGCCCTGCTCGCGAGGTAGTACTTTTTCAAAGTTCAGGAACTTTCGGGGGTGGGACTTGGGCGCTGAACATACTGATTGGTTGAGTTCATGCAGCATTTTGATTGGTCGATTCGACGCAGCATTTTATTTCAACCACTATTTTTAAAAGTCTGTTGCGGACGCGGTGCACTGCAGTAAGTGTTGATTGCTATTCAAATCAACAATGGAGTTTAAAAAATACGACACGCAGTCCTACGTCACCGGACTAATCTGCGATGGAAAAGCAGACAGCAGCAGGTCTGGGGGGAAAAAGAGTTCCTGGGAAAAAAGTTCCTGGGACAAATTGTTTCCGGGTAATTTCGGTGGAAACAGGGCTTTAGTTTAAAAAAGGGAAAACTCAGAATACATTCAAGAAGTCTTCTGCATAACAGGATGTCTTAATGTGGTGAACAAAAAGCATCACTGCATAGGCTAAAAACCTGCAAATGAAAATAAAAACATTAATGACAAAGTTCCCCTGCATCACATCTGGCAAGTGACAGAACAGAAGTTATTTAATTATATAATGAGGACGAGACGAATTAATGGATGAATAAGAAAATCACAAGCTTGACGTGTTTGATATTAAAAGAGTGGGGTAAAGTGAGACATTTTTTACATTTGCTCCCCTCTAAGTGAGCTAAAATGATATATCAGTAAAATGTACACATTTCCCATTAATTCAGGATGTTTCCTAGCAATGGAAATTATCAGAATGTATTCAGGACGAAGGTCAGTGAAAATATGATTGTTTTTTAAAAAGTCGTCTTGTGTCTCACTTTACCCCAGCTTAGGGGTAAACTGAGACAGACCAGAGAAATCAAAGGGGTAAAGTGAACCAGTTGGGGGTAAACTGATCCACTTACTTTTTCCACTCTGAAACTACCATAACAACACATGTTGTAACAGTTAGAATCCTGACAGCTAGCTTGACAACCACACATTCCAGAACTAATGTCGGACTAGTAACAGAATCATGGGGATTGGTCAATTAAGCAATTTTTTTTTCTAAACACTTGAAAGTAACTCTGAACAAAATCAAATACAACATAATAAAATTTAAAATGTTTAAATTAACATTCAAATGACAGTTAGAACACAGTCTGGGGGTCAGAACACAGGGCCCTTAGAGCCAGCTAGTGTCCTGAAGTGTCTGCAGAGACTGTGTCAATTAGACTCCCCCCTGAAAATTGCCTCACCGACACGGCATCCTCAATAAACCCGTCTCCGGCGTGATGACTCCGATCTTTCGAATATTCCTATTTAATAATTGTTTAATCGACACGCCATCCTCAATAAACCCGCCTCCGACGTGATGCCTCCGATCTTTCGAATATTCCGATCTAATATGACTTCTGACCTGTAAGGTTGCCAAAATAATAATCATACACTGTTTGTTAATTGGCCAGAGGAGAACTGGCAGCCCAACTGAGCCTGGTTTCTCCCAAGGTTTATTTTTCTCCATTAGGACACCTGATGGAGTTTTGGTTCCTTGCCACTGTCGCCTTTGGCTTGCTCAGTTGGGGACACTAAATTTTCAAATAAATATCCAAATAAATTGAATTACTAAACTAAATTAACTATGTCAACTACATTACTTGAATATACAGTATATGATAATTGAAATGAGCTAGATGACATCACCGTTTTCTCCAGAGCGGCTGTACAGCCGAATCAAATTCGGTTGCATTATTTTTCTGTTTAACACTGTGAAGCTGCTTTGAAACAATCTGCATTTTAAAAAGCGCTATATAAATAAAGTTGACTTGACTTGACCCCGTTCTCCCCTAAGCCCTAAAGATGGCAACTGCAATCTAACAGCACTGTGTTCAACGGTCGCATGGCGCACATACAACACAAATGACTTAATTTACTTATTACTTATTATTTTAGACATGAGGAAAATAAAACTATTGGCTACCATTACATAGAAAAACGATTCTCCGCTGATCCATTAGTCCATTAGTCAATATTGCGTGATAACAATTCTTACCGATTTCTGCAAACTTCTGCGTCTTATTATACATTTATGCGTCCGTTATATATAATATCAGCATAAGGTCACTATAGAGTGAGTTTTGAGCAGAAACATATTAATCTCATACTGGCACTCTGAAATAGATTAATGGTGCGCGGCTGACTTTCTGAAAAGCTCTGCATGGATTGAGACCCGTGAAACTAAGCGGGAACGCTAACAGTTAAGTCCATTTCTGATTTTATTGTTTGTATTGTCATGTTGCAGCATTTTACTTCGCTTATATGTTATAATAATATAAATTATACCCAACTCTGCCTATGCTTAAAATAAAGTGTTAGTAATTCATACAGGTTTGGAACAACTTGAGGGTGAGTAAATGAGTAAATAATGACAGAATTTTCTTTTTTGGGGGAACTATCCCTTTAAGGCTATTTTCAATTTGTTAAAATATTGAAATGGAACTGTTGGTCAAGCTTCATTTGTCCCCCGTTGTGCCCCGTAAGCATGTGGGCTTCTCTAAACTGTCCGGGTGCTGCACTGTTCTTTGTTCCGTCAACATCATGTTATTAACAGACATTCAGAATATCGATTTTTTATTTTTATTTTATGAATCTATCCAAACCGTTAGAAGAAAGAATCACGATTCATATGTGAATCGATTTTTTTCTACTAGTTTATGATGTTATTTTCCTAAAACAGAAAGGCTTATGAATTATTGACCCTCCTGGTTTTTGTAACCGTCACAACTTGAACATCTTGACAGAAAATTCCTTCAAGTAGTGCGTTGGAGATGTGTTGCGCCCCATTTTCACGCTCCGAAGTCCTGAAATACATCAAATTGAAAATCCTTCAAGCTGTCATGGTGTTTAATGGATGATGTGTGCCTGAACAGATGATTATGCTCCTGTAATGTGGAACTTTGTTGTATAAAGTCAGTTTTATTAAGGACTCGTACACACTGTGGTAACGGCCTGCGGCGACAGTGGCACAACCTCCCGATGAGATGATTGTCTTCTGCTGGCGGGAGGTCGCTCATCTCCACACACGCCTGAAATTGAAACCATTATACCTCCATTTTGTTATTCATGTTTGTTAACAGGATGAGCAGGGCTCATTTTCAGCCCGTCTGTTCTCAGGGTTTCTCTCGTTTACGCTCTTTGTCATTTGCTTCTTTTTTTTTTATCATAGATGTAATGGGCTCCTGTGCTGTGACACTTTCCTGAAGACTTTCAACGCTCATTTTCAAATCAGCACAACATCATACACAAACGAGATTTGAGAATGACGTTCTACTCTCTTCCCAAACATAAATGGCACTTTCCACAAATGGTACGGAATATGGGCCTCTCCAAAAACTGCATTTTGTTTCTTAGTCAACAGTTGGTCAGTGAAAGGAGCCAGTTAACCTTCATATACTTTATTGATACTTTTTCTTACAGTAACTGCATAGACTTTCTTACAAAACGAACTACTTTTCATGATATGTTAATTTTATCTTAGATAATTATTTGTATAACATATATTAAAGTTCACAATAATAACAAATCAGTATATCACAGTGGTTATAGTTTTGAGAGATGTATAAAGTCTGCAGAAAGCTTTCCTCTGCTGTACTCAAGATCTTGGTTATGCTGTTGGTATTAGTAAAATTCTTTAAAAAAAAATCTATCTTTTTTGTCTGTCTTATGTGAAGAAAAATTTGAGTTCAATTCTGCCAGAGGCCTCCAAAGCATGAAACATCAGAGACTATTTGACAGGCCCATCTAGATGAGAAATTTCTCTATTTTGAGTTTATGATTATACAATTAAATGTATAGGACATTGAGTAATACGTTTGTATTGTTAGTTTGAGCTACATTGAATGTTGTCATGGATTATGTAATGTGATGTATGTTTGTGCTTTGTCTATCTCTGTCTGACAAGCTGTCATTCCACATACGGCATGAAAATAACATTAATTCACACCAACCAGACAATTATAAATAATTATCAGAGCTGGCGCTTTTCTGCTGTCAACTCAGAGTGAACCACACAAACTTGCCATGAACTCTGTGTGTGATATTACGCTCTGATGATTAGCACCATCTCAAATAATGAACTATCGGCATGTTAACAACAACATTCAGAACATTGACATACTGCACACTATTATAGTATGCATCAAACACTCAGACTACGACTTTTGCCAGAATGCACAGCAACAGAGTAGTATAGAGTGTGATACTGCTTTTAAAAAGTACCATACAAGAAGTTAATTTCTTAAATATGTTTCAGAGACAATTTGTCAAGTTACACACACACACACAAAAAAAGATTTTTCAAAGATTATTGGGAAACACTTTATAATAAGGTTTTTTTTGTTAACATTATTTGACTACATTAGTTAACATGAACTAAGAATGAACAATACTTCTACAGCATTTACTAATCTTAGTTAATATTACTCTTAAACATTAATTAATTAATTAATTAAATGCATACAAAACATACAGTGAAATCCGGTATGAGTATGTGAGTGGAGCGGAGCGTTAAACTACTTAAAAGGATAGTTCACCCAAAAATGAAAATTACCCCATGATTTACTCACCCTCAAGCTATTCTAGGTGTATATGACATTCTTCTTTCAGACGAATACAATCAGTTATATTAAAATATGTCCTGGCTCTTTCAGGCATTATAATGGCAGTGAATGGCAGCCCAAAATTTGAAGCTTAAAAAAGTGCATCCATCCATTATAAAAGTAATCCACACGGCTCCAGGGGGTTAATTCAGGCCTTCTGAAGCAAATCGCAACTAAAAAGCATAACTGTTGCAACGATGACGTTAGACATAGCACAAAAAATCGTAACTGGCGCGACAATGACGTCGGTCGTAGCATAAGCATTCTGAACTGTGAGAGGCGCAACACTTTCTTTGTAAGTTGAATACAGAAAGCGTTGACGGAGTATCCGGAGCTCTTGTAAAGGAGCCGCTGGAAGGGGGTGGGGAGCAGCAGCTCATTTGCATTTAAAGGCACACACAAAAAACGGGGCGTTTTTGCTCACACCCAAATAGGGGCAAATTTGACAAGCTATAATAAATGATCTAGGGTGTATTTTGAGCTGAAACTTCACAGACACATTCTGGGGACACCAGAGATTTATACTATAGCTTGTGAAAAGGGGCATAATATGTCCCCTTTAAAATATACTTTCCCATAACACAGCAAAACACAGAGCTTTCACATTAGTGAAAATGTTTTCTTGGTCAAACGTGTTTTTTGCTATACAAATTTGCTATACACACTTTATATTAGGTGTCTTTAACTATGTACTTACATTAATATATATATATATATATATATATATATATATAAGTACAATATACTTACTGTGTTGATGTTGTATTGCAAAACAGGTGAGCTGCTAATGAGGTGGGATATGAAAGGATTGGTTTAGGAGTAAGGGAAGGTCAAAAGTGTAATTATAGAAGTAATTACAGAAATTAATTCCAGCTGCAGGTTTTTTTAAAAAACATTTTTAATATAAGAACATGTATGTACACAATAAGTGCTTTGTAACAAATGATTATTTTAAAAAGTAATTCATAGTAGTTAAAGACACTTAATATAAAGTGGGACTGATCAGACTTTAATACCCCAAACTTTAATACACACATCTCATGCTTGTCTTCATGCGCATATGAAAGGAAGTGAATGGAACTAGTGAATTTGCATAATGCACACTGTTGCGCATATGTAGTCAACTCCCAGTGATGGGCAGTATTTCAGATACATGTATTTAAAATACGTATTTGAAATACAAAATGTATTTTGTAATTTGTATTTAAATACATTTAAGATGAGTATTTTTGTATTTTCAAAATATTTAAAATACTTTGAGCCAGTCAACCTCTATCAGGGTGCTGTTTTCATGCATCAACTAGTTTAGACCAGACACACCCCTCCCCCCAACCCCAACATTCATGCACGTGACCTGCAGCTGCAAAACCCAGCCCAGGATCGGCAACTTTTCTGGAATTAGGTGAGGATGTCATGGTCAATTCTACTTGTTGATTAAAGTAGCTTGTCAAATGTGTTTGAAGCATTAACGTTACTGCATGTTAGGGATGGGTGATATCATATGACAATACATATCGTAGATTCGTAGCGATGATATAAATTGTGAATCGATGGAACTTTTTCTAAATCGTTTACATAGATAGGCCTATCGGACAGGAGCGTTTCTAGGATTTCACCCTTAGGGGGGCTTAGCCCTCACTGCTGATAACACTACTGAGTGTTATGGCTGTGTATTGCAGAATGTCAATAGCACAAATATAAAGGATAGCACAAATGTGCTCATAGCTGAATTACATTAGTTTAAATAAACCTAAAACTACAAATTTTACGTCAAATTGTATTGCTTATGAAGTGTTACTTTTAATCTTTTCACTCATATTTACTTTTTCTTTAAACAATGCCATTGTTTTTATCATTAATTAATTAATTATTATTTTTTATTTTTTATTAATTAATAATTTTTATAATGTTTTATATTAATAATGTTTTGGAACAACATAATGGTGAGAAAATGTCAGAATTTTTATTTGGGGTTAATTATCCCGTTAAAGGATGTATCATGACTATTTAACTGTCATACAAACATCAAATAGTTTAGGGAAAGCAAGAAAACATTTTCTGGAATACAGCTGAATTGTGGGCACAGAAACATTAGAAAATGTTCAGTCTATTCTTGACTATTTCTTACCTGGCTCTAACTCTCTGTCTCCTGTGACCCCTTTAGTCGCTGTAACTTTTTCTCCACCCATTTGCTCTCCTTGTCTTTCAGCATTTTTTAAAAAAAAGCATCGTATCCATCTATGAAAAAGCATTTATGCCTTTAAAATGCATAAATGGAAACATAATCTTGTTAGTCACCATCCCAGGTTAAAAAAAGTACACTTCCATAATGTACTTAAAGTCCTCTATTTCTGTGCACTAATTTTATACTTAATATACTAAAAATTATTCTTTAGTACTTAAGATAATCTTAAGAACATCTAAGTGTACTCAACTGTAGTATTTTGAGACACCATGAATATGAACTAAAATGTGCTTTTAACATACTGTGTATTAAAAATTATTTAGTTACCACTTGAACCTGTGTATGAAAATAAAGTGTTTAAAAGGTGGGTTTAAGTGTACTTACAGTTGAGTACACTTAGATGTTCTTAAAGGAGAAGTTCAATTTCAAATTAAAACCAGCCCATGACTTACTTACCCTCAAGTCATCCTAGATGAAGGAAAGTCATGGCTTGAGGGTAAGTCATGGGCTGGTTTTAATTTGAAAGTGAACTTCTCCTTTAAGATTATCTTAAGATGTACTAAAGAAGAATTTTAGCATATAAAATAGCCTACAAAAATAGTGCTCGAAAATAGATCACTTTAAGTACATTATTAAGCACTTTAAGTGCTGTTTTTTTCACCTGAGATCTCATTATTATCATACTGTTGTTAGAAAAAAATTGTCAACAAAAAACTTGATTGCTTTGGTTTGAATAGCGTGACCAAGCAATGCTGAAATAAACTGGATGATGATGATTAACTACAGTACGAACTGAGAATTCATTCTCACCATTTATTGCCTCGTTTCAGTAAATCAATTAACTAAATGAAAACTATACGAATTCTTAACTAGTGGCTAGTTTGCCTACAGCAAACTTATATTTTGTCCGCATATCATGTGCTGGGCTCCATACTATGGAAAGCTAATTTGGGATGGCACATTACCATAGACACTGTATACATTTAATGCAGGCTAATAAATTTTAAAAAAATCACAGAAAATACCTTCTATAACGTCTTTTCTGCGCATGCGTGTCGTGATAGCTCTTCGTCAGAAGTGCAACGCTTGTGCTGCATGTCAGCCGGAGGCGGGAGACGATGTAAAATAAATGACTTTCATGACGTCTCGCGGCACGACATGCAGCACAAGCGTTGCACTTCTGACGAAGAGCTATCATGACACACATGCGCAGAAAAGCAACGAGAATAAAACAATTTAATTTAAAAAACTTGAATCAAAGTCTTTATTTAATCGACATGCCCTGCATTTCTTATTGTCATTTTTATTTTAAAAAGTAAAAATTACACTTTCAATAAATTGATAACATGATAGTTGATAGTTTTAGGGGGGCTGGCATGACAGACAGGGGGGCTAAAGCCCCCCTAAAAAGGGTCTAGAACCGCCCCTGCTATCGGAGTAAGCAAATATATCTGTGCAGCTTTAAGTGGGCAGGAATAATTGGAATGTTGGAGTGGAAAAAGAAGCAAGGGCGAATGAGTTATTGGGTGTGATGTGATTTGTGTTATTATAACTGCCGCGAAAGGAATTTCAAATTCACACTTGCACGTTGGCAGGCAGTTTCTCTGCGTGCGTGCTCCGAGATGGAATAGGCCCAGGTAGATTTCAGCCTAATAGGGATACCTGCACTGAATCGCCAATTTCACATGTATTTTGTGTATTTTCAAAATACAAAATACTGTATTTGTATTTAAATAAATTTTTCCACACAGTATTTTGTATTTGTATTTTAAATACATTTCCATGTATTTATGCCCATCTCTGGCAACGCCAAACATATATAAAACAAAACGACTCCAGCGCTTGAGCAAACAGGTCAACATTCCAGTGATTCTCATAAAAGCCTCAATCGCACTCACAAATCAGTCTCCACCACATGCAGAGCTGTGTCGACTCCTATTCCTCTGGCTCTGATACATAAAATTATGCTGTTGGTCAATATTAGTACAACATTTAAAAGCATAACAATGCTGGATTGAAAGGGTTTGGAAAGTTTATTTTCTACTTGGTCTTGATATTTCAGCATTGGTGGTCTCTGGAAATCCCAAACCACCATGATGTCATGTGAATGAGGCTGCGTTTCAGTTGCTGTGGCCTTCAGCATTGCCATACATTCATTCAGAGGGATTCAGATGTGATTTTATATGTTGCTCGACCACTGGGTAAATGCAAACACGTGTCTCATTCTCCTGCTAAACGTCTCGCTGATCAGCTGCACAGTGTGCATTATACAAATTCACTAGTTCCATTCACTTCCTTTCACATGCGCATGAAGACAATCATGATCCCATGATGGTCGTAAGTTTGACATGCTCACCAACAGCCGATTAATGACTGTTGCGATACATTTTTTACCCCTTTATTCTGGCAGTGTCAGAAGATATGTAGTGATTTATGGTCTTAAATATTAATATTCATATTTTTTTATTAACTATAATTATTAAATAAGGTTAATTGCCAAGGTCTCTGGAAAGAGGTTTGGTAAAGTGATATATTTATGTTCCGCCTGGTGACGTGCGAGCAGCGATGTCTTCCACTTGCTGAGCTGGGCCACGTTGCAGTGGGATGAAAGGAGTTGGATTCCGTTTCACAGCCTTGAACATGAAGTACTTGAACATTGAACTCCTGAAGCACAGAGAAGGTCCTTATTCTGGAACACGCAGTTAAAGGAGCCTTGGAGTAGAAGGTTCTAACGTCTGTGCAGATGATCCTTATCCTCTGGAACACGCAGACGGAAGGATCTTTAGAATCTGAAGTCAGTGTAAATCCGGGCAGTCTGGAACACGCAGATCTGGAGGATCTCTTAAGAAATTCTGAAGTTAGTGCAGAAGATCTTGAAAATGGGGGGCACTGAGCTTATGGTCGTTGATCCTGTTGCTATTTCCAAAGTCCTTGCTCACTTCTTTGTTTCTCTCTTTAATGAGGGAGAGAGACATAGGAAACTGGAACCTCTTGGGACTGGAACCAGGAACTGGAGCTGGAACTCAGAACTGGAACCCAGAACTGGAACAACCCAGAAACTAGAACCTTGGAACCAGAATCCTGGAACTCAGAACTGGAACCATTCCTGGAACCTAGAACTGGAACAACTCTCTGTCTCATACCCCTTTTCCACCAGAATGAACCAGGTGCTAGTTCAGAGCCAGTGCTAGTGTCAGTTCGGAGTTGGTTCAGCCTTCTAAGAACCGGTTTGCCTTTCCACGGGCTAGAGAGCCACCACAGAGCCAGTCTTACGTCACTGTATACGTCTCATCTGTCTCAGTAACTCTAGTGAGGCAGCGTGAAACACAAACACACCAGGCTTGTTCGAGATGCATCGGCGCTGCACAGACCAATCAGTGTATATCATCAAAATACTGCATGAGCGATTCAAAAGCATAAGGAGTCGTATGCTCTCGTTGTACTTTGATGTAATACGGCGATCGGTCTGCACAGCGCCGATGCATCTCGAATAAGCCTTCCATCAACAATGGTGAACGTTGCGTTACTATTGATGCACATGGCTTTACGATCCTACATTGGCATCAAAACACAGCGAATCCAAAGCAGTCGTGCAGCTCGCCGTAATTTGTATAGACGGAGATTACAATCAAGCAGCTATTAGCTCGAATAGCTGCTAATTCAAAAATGGTGGTCACAAGTTTGTGTTCGTCTTGTTGGTAACGGTAACCCCGCCCCCAGCCAATGATGCAAGCGGTTCTTACTTCTAGACCAGCAATGATTTGGTGCTACTTAGGAAACCACTTTTCCTGGTTCAGAGCTGGTGCTTTGGGTGTGGAAAGAGAAAGAACCGATTTGAAACTAGGCTCTGGCTCTGGCTCTGAACTAGCGCCAGCACTGCCTTGGTGGAAAAGGGGTATCAGAGAGAACCTTTTCATTTCTCCTGAGAAGGAGAGAATTGCAAATTGGCACCTTTCAGATCCTGTGTTTTGATTGGCTGATGCTGTCAAAGGTGGCCACAGTATGGCCCTTCACTGGCATGAGGTTAATTTGCATAGCTTAAAGTTCATGTTTAGAACAATGTCTCTAAGGTTTTTGATATGCATAATTCACTTCCCAAACCAATTTCAGATGAACCTAGGCATTTTGCTAAAAAACATAAAGTCCAAACATCATTGTGTTATGTTGAACTTTTACCTATGCAATTATGTATACCTTAATAAATGAGTTTGTATATTTTGCATGTATACAAACAACACTCATTAAGTATATAGAGTTCTGTTAAAGGACATTTTCTCCATTTTCTCCATTTTGTGTAGGAGATCCATGCTTTGTGGCTTCAAGCCACATGGCAAAACCAGTTTGTTGAGTTGGTGGTCATTCACACCTTGTCTCAGGACTGAGGGACTGGGGTGAACAATGGCAAATGGTGATGGAATGACATGCTAATGTCATCATCCTTCCCTTTCAAAATTGTATTTGCAGGCTTATCTCCTAGCCCACCTATTTCCTTGATTGTGGAACTTCTTTTGGAGGTGTGAGTTTTTGTGCCATGATGAAAAGGACAGGACTCTTAAACTCACACCTCCAAAAGAAGTTCCTGTAGTGTTTATCACTACAGATTTGACTCACAGTAGTGTGACTTTTCCTACAACCGCCGTCAAATTGTCTTTGTTTTTCAAGGCAAACCATGATCAAAATAACCGTTAGAGATTTCTTTGTAGCCACCATTTCAATTGTGTTTTCAATGCATCTTGACTGTCATTCAGACTGTCATTCATTAATGACTGAGATCTTACAGTGTGACATGGCTTACAGTGAGGATCATGTTCATACAGTCTGACCAGGAATAATCATAAAGGACTATTAGAAATTACACCGTGTGCACCCGGCTTTAGGCACATATCCAAGTGTTTGTGTGGAGACTGCGCTGACTGCATGACATACAGGTGCCGGTGGATCACTTGCATTTAACTTAAAATACTCCATCATTTTTGGTCATACAGACAAGAGTAATGCTAACTGTAAAGGGTCTATAGACCCTGTAAAGGGTCTATTTGTATTTCTGTAAACTCACACTAACAACAACACGTTTTTCTTTTGTACAATAAAGAAAACAAACAGGACACGCTTTCTGCCATCTCAGTGAACTTCAGTATATAACAAAAATGAACCGAAACTCAGTGTATACTTGCCTCACAGACATGAGAAATATATCTATAGAAAGATTTTTCAATTCAAGTGAAAAACAAATATTCTCAGATTATGTAATTGTGCATATAGGCACGTCCACTGCAGAGATGACGAGTCAGCATCATCTCTGCAGTAGAAAACATTATCAATAAATGATTAAAAGACAGTTTCCTTCTTTTAAAAAAAAAAAACATTATCATAACTCATAATCATAATGTTTCGCGATGCGCTGTGGCAAGCTTTGTGCGTGCGTTTGAGCGCTGATTAGGCTATATATAGGCAAATAAAGGCTCATCATTATGATTTATGGCTTATTAATATAAATAAGCAATTAGTCGACTAATGACTGCTTGTCTGCTAGAAAAATCTTTAGTCGAGGGCAGCCCTGTTAGTCACATAGTATTTATGGTAAAACATGCTCAGAACTGAACACCCATGAAGAGGATGGCAAGATTATTATTATTATTATTAATTAGATTTTCTTTAGATTAGGAGCAATATAAGACCTTGATAAGACCTGGATAATGGATATGGAAAAAAAAAAAAAAAAAAAACTGTGATTTGTCCTGTGTTAGACAGCTGAGTCAGCTATGCACATATTTAGTGCAGTCAAGGTGCAAAATTCAATCAAACACCTTTAAAGCCATTTCTCTAAGTTCTACCAGAAAGACTCGGGAGGCCAGATGATGTACGATAAAATAGCAAGTTTATTAACAGACCAGCAAGTATTATTATTAGAGGTTCTTTGGGGTAGCCCCCGTCTGTAGCTCTCATCTCGAGGGTAACGGACTCTGCATTTGCTGCCTGAAGATGAAGGCAGGGGTGCAGCCAACCCCCAGGGAGGTATAGATAGGGACCATCCTGGTGGTGGTGGGGAGGATAGAGGTAATGTTGGCGTTAGCATCTGCGAACTCAGACATGTGTAAGTACCGATCTTTTATACTCTGAGAATTAGAACATGATTGGTTAGGTCTGAATGTAATGAGTGACGTAACATTGAATCTTCCTGGCAGAACCTGCGCTAGAGCTTCCATTTCCAGTGTTGGTGCAGTTACTGTGGTTTTCCTTTGTATGACAGTGCAGTGAACAGATCAATTGTTCTGAAAAATACAAGTTGTTGACTTTAAAAATTTGTGCATAAATTTGTAGAGTCTGGACAGGTGCTTGATGACTGTATCTGAGTGAGGGACAGTAGCTGAAAAGATTATGAACCAACAGCAGTTTTAGCAAAGCCATGAAGTCATAAAAATTCGGTGTACAAACACATGAATCAACAGTCAGGCAACAAATACTCAGACGGCCTAAATCACATCTCATAATCTGCTAACAAACCTGTCACTCAAACCGTGCCATATTCCTGGAAGCCGTCGCAGTGAGATAGAGTTAAACCTTAAACTCTTTGGAAAGCTAAGTTTTGATATCATGCATTGACCTTGAACATATCATATTCTGCTATAGTTACTATCTGCAGCAGGATGCTTATTTCTAAAATGGCAGTTTTCTGTTGATCCCTCCACATTATGTTACCTGCAAAATATGATTCTGTGAAATTTGATGCAGAATATTAGTAGCCGATCAGAGCTGCCTGTCTGTCAAATCCAAACTACTGCATCATTTCCAGACACAGCGCTTCATCCGCACACCTGTTTCACACTGCTGGGTCAAGAATCACTAACAGAAATCTCTAACATCACTAAGGCCCTGTTTACACCTGGTATTAAGATGCGTCCACTTTTGACCCCTTCTGTCCTGATTTCTTTGAGGCGAGGGTAACTGTATGGGCTTTTTCAGATATTTTGATGTAATGAACAAATAAGCTCACATTACATGTAAAAGTGACCAAAGATGACGGAAAAACATACGTATAGCGGCAGCTTTCGCTTCTGCTCTGGAAGCCCAAGACCATGTTGAACGCTGTGAGTGTCTGTTATAAATCAGGAATGGTGAGAGAACATTGTGCTTGAATAGATGCCTTTGTGTAAAGTGCACTTTAACATACTTTAAAAAAAGAATGCAATTATGGAAATAATATCATTCAAAGAATATACTTTATTGTGACTGTGAACTGAATGTTTTTGGACACTTAATTGCATGTTAATTTCAATTTAAAATGAAAATGTATTATAGTTTAAATGTATAAAATGCAGTTAGCTGACCCACTTAAGTACATCTTTAAATGTAATTTCATAATTACAATTTACTTCTATTGTCTTTGAAATATGGTTAAAGTCTGCTGCTGGCAATCATTTATGGCAAACTAAAATATACTTTGTCATTTCTCTCCTGCAAAGTTATCATCATGTCATCATACACGCTTAGCCAACACAAATAGGGCTGTGTCCAAAATTGCATACTCTAGTAGGTACTTAATTTGAATATTTAATTACTTCACAACCACTTAAAACTTATGTTCTATATAGTATGAATGTGTGTAGTATGAATGTAATCTGGACGTACTACATTCGCTATGTTGTCATTATCTTGTGACCTACCAACGTGACCTAGCCAAGGTGTCATTTTAAAGCTTAGAAGCTTGGCTTTACAGTGAATATAAGGAATATGACCGACTCTTAAAAGATGCTTTTAAATAGTGGTTGACATTTTTCTAAATATCGGCATCGGCCATTGGCCAATAAGATTTGCTGTTACCTCAGATTTCACGATTTCCTGACAAAAAAAGAATAGAGGAAAGCATGGGTGAGACTGATCCAGTGGGATGAAGGTCCATCTTTTAAAATAATACACGGGAGTATGTTCATGTGTAGTAGACCTATGCATTTCGAAACTGAGGATGTTAACATCTCATATCTTCAACTTGCTGAAATGTTAAAATATATTTCCCTAACATTCTGAATAATAAAAAGATTGATTACCATTTGTATTACGATTTTACTACAAATACCATGGTTAAACTATGGTTAGCAAAAACGTCTCGGTTACGTATGGTAACCCTCGTTCCCTGAAGGAGGGAACGGAGACGTACGTCGGACGTCACCGACGAATTGGGATCACTTCTGGGAGCCCCTATCAACTTCGAGATATAGAGAACGGGCCAATGGCCATTGGCGTGCGAGATTTGCATCTCGCGCTCCGCCCCGCGCTGCGGGTATAAACAGGAGGCGAATGCAGCGCACTATTGTTTTTCACTGAGGAGACGAACTAGTGACTCAGCCATGCAGTGATGGTACAGCAACTGTGGCGACGGGACGTACGTCTCCGTTCCCTCCTTCAGGGAACGAGGGTTACCATACGTAACCGAGACGTTCCCTTTCAGTCGGTCACGTTCGACGTACGTCGGACGTCACCGACGAATTGGGATCCCTTTGGAAAACGCCACAGTTACTACCACTTCCAGCGCCCAGCGAGAGCCCCTCAGACCCCGTCTGTTCCGGGCGGGGAATTCACGCAGGGAAGTCACACTGCTGTTCCGCAAGACCCACTTCAGCAGACTATTGGATAACGCTGGGAAAGTGTGCCCAGAGGGACGCTGCGGAAGCCACATCATGCCCGAAGGGAGTTACCATGTGGAAAATACACGTATGGACTGGCCGTGGGCAGTGCAACATACGGAAGTCCCAGGGGTGGCCCCGGCCAAACAGGCGGGGGAACAACACCTAACTGAGACGGCAGAGAGCTCTGCCGAGGGAAAGACACGGGCTCGCCGTAGGGAGCCGTACCGTGGAAGAATACGCATATGGGACCGCCGTGGGGGTCACGACATATGGAACCCAGCCTAACACAAGTTCCACCAATGCATACGAGTGTTAGACCTGGCGTCGGACGCTCCGCCACATCCGACTGCCGCGGGTTGCGGAGGACTCAACAGGGTTCGCCGTTCTGGGGAACTTGACTGGAGCACATAAGCGCACGTATCTGTTCCAAAAGGGAAGGGAGTGGCGCAGCAAGCCGACACTTAGAACGGGCACTTCGGTGTTACTGACTATGGGAAGCGAGCACACAGGAAGATACCGGCTCTACACGGAGGCTATAAAATCTAGCGAACGTGTTAGGTGTCGCCCAGCCCGCAGCTCTAAAATATCTGTCAGCGAGGCGCCACGAGCCAACGCCCAGGAAGAAGCTACACCCCTAGTGGAGTGGGCCTTTTAACCCGAGCGGGCAGGGCACGTCTTGGGTTTGGTACGCCAAGACGAATGCATCCACTATCCAGTGGGCCATCCTCTGCTTGGAGACAGCCTTTCCCTTCTGCTGGCCTCCATAACAGACGAAGAGCTGTTCTGAGGTCCTGAAGCTTTGCGTTCTGTCCACGTAAGTCCGCAGAGCGTGGACTAGACAGAGAAAAGCTAGGGCTGGGTCTGCCTCCTCCGAAAGCAGCGCTTGCAGGCTCACCTTGGGCATATATCCGGGCCGGGGTCTCAGGATTACATGAGAGTTACCGGGCCCGAATTCCAGGCATGATTCGTCGACCGAAAATGCCTGCAGGTCCCCTACCCTCTTGATAGAGGCCAATGCAGTCAGGAGTACTGTCTTCAGAGACAGGATTTTTAACTCAACTGACTGCAAAGGCTCAAAGGGCGCCCTCTGCAGTGCGGTTAGCACCAAAGTTAAGTCCCAAGAGGGTATAGAGGGAGAGCGAGGCGGTTTTAGTCTCCTCGCCCCCCTCAGGAACCTGACGATCAGATCGTGCTTCCCTAGAGACTTACCACCTACCATGTCATGATTAGCGGCGATAGCGGCAACATAGACTTTGAGGGTGGAGGGAGACAGCCTTCGCTTCAACCCGTCCTGTAGGAAGGAAAGCACAGAACCGACCGAACATCTCCGGGGGTCTTCTCAGCGAGAAGAACACCAGTCGACGAACAGGTTCCACTTCAACGCATAGAGGCGCCTCGTAGAGGGAGCTCTAGCGGAAGTGATGGTGTCTACCACAGCCTGTGGTAGGCCACCTAGAACCTCCGCGTCCCGTCCAGGGACCAGACACCGGACGCGGGTGCCATAGGGTGCCCCGTCTCTGAGTCAGGAGGTCCTTCCTCAGAGGAATGGACCAGGGAGGTGCTGTCGCGAGAACCAAGTCCAGTTGGGCCAATACAGAGCAACCAACAGGACTTGCTCCTCGTCCTCCCTGACCTTGCACAGAGTCTGTGCAAGAAGGCTCACTGGGGGAAACGTATACTTGCGTAGGCCCCGGGGCCAGCTGTGTGCCAGCGCATCCGAGCCGAGGGTCCCCTCGGTCAGGGAATAAAACAACTGGCAGTGGGTCGAGTCCGGGGTCGGCAAACAGGTCTACCTGTGCGGTCCCGAAGTGACTCCAGATCAGCTGGACCACCTGGGGATGGAGTCTCCACTCTCCGGGGAGCACTGGCTGTCGTGAGAGCTCGTCGGCCGCACAATTGAGCAGGCCCGGAATGTGAATGGCACGAAGCGACCTCAGATGCTTCTGACTCCATAGGAGGAGATGGCGGGCGAGTTGAGACATGCGACGGGAGCGTAGACCACCCTGTTTGTTGACGTACGCAACGGCCGCAGTGTTGTCCGTACGGACCAGAGCGTGCTTGCATAGTAGCGGCATTTTGAAGCGGCCCAGCGCAAGACGAACTGCTAACAACTCGAGGCAATTGATATGCCATTGCAGTTGAGGCCCCGTCCACAGACCCGAAACTGCAAGCCCGTTGTACGTGGCACCCCAGCCGGTGGATGAGGCATCCATGGAGACAACAACATGCCTGGACACTTGTTCTAGGGAAACTCCTGCCCGTAGAAACGAAGGGTCCGACCACAGGCTGAAGGTTTGGCGGCACCTCGGAGTCACGGGGACACGGAGGGATCCGCTGTGCCACGCCCATCTCAGGACTCGGTCGTGTAGCCAGCGTTGAAGCGGTCTCATATGAAGCAATCCGAGCGCCGTTACAGCGGCTGCGGATGCCATATGCCCCAGGAGCCTCTGAAAATGTTTCAGTGGTACCGCTGTCCTGCATTTGAACGAATTCAAGCAGTTCAACACCGACTGGACACGCTCCTCTGTGAGACGCGCTGTCAGATTGACCAAGTCCAGCTCCATACCGAGAAAAGAGATCCTCTGCACGGGGCAGAGTTTGCTCTTTCCTCAGTTGACCCGATGTCCCAAAAGGCTGAGGTGACTGATCACCGTGTCTCTGTATTCACACAACAGGGACAGTCCTGAAGGGAATGACCTTCAGGTCGATCGCTGCAAACCAATCTTGGGGACGGATGTACTCGAAAGTGCGCTTCTGCGTCAACATCTGAACGGGCGGTTTGTGAAGGGCCCGGTTCAGGACTCACAGGTCCAAGATTGGTCATAACCCACTGCTTTTCTTGGGCACAATGAAGTAGGAGTTATAGAACCCCAACTTCATGTCGGCTGGAGGGACCGGCTTTAATCGCGTCCTTCACCAGTAGGACTTCGATCTCTTTCCACAAGATGGGCGTCGCAGCTCCACACAACAGTGAAGTGGACGCCCAGAACTTGGGAGGATGCCGTGCGAACTGAATCGCATAGCCGAGCCTGGTGGTGCAGGTGAGTCAGCGGGACCGTCCCGGAAGTGCTAGTTAGGCTTCCGGAAACCGTACCATGAACACACCCGCCCCACAGACGTACCCGCAGTAGGGCAGCGAAGTGGAGGGCAGGGACCCGACCCAAGAGGCACAGCGTCCTGAAGTGGGGTCTGAGTGCGCACGCAGCACCTACCTGCCCCCACGGTTGGACGGAGGGTATGAGAGAAGGCATGGTAGCGTTCTCAAGCCATACGCTGCGGTCCGCTGGCGACTGAAGGAGGAGCAGAGAGTGGCAAGGCTTTCTGGCGTCACACCAAAACTCGAATCATTTCAAATTGGTTTCTTAAACATGACAATGAGTTCACTGTACTAAAATGGCCCCCACAGTCACCAGATCTCAACCCAATAGAGCATTTTTAACATTTTTAACATGCTGTTGCATCTTTTTATTTATAACAACAGCATATTAACAACAGGCAAAATAAATTTACAAAGTCTAATGTCTTCAAATGGAGAACATAAATAAATGACAGGTGAGTATCACCTTCCCATTAATATAAGCATTCGTTTTAAACTACAGTTTTAAAAGGTTTATGTGTTGTTTTATAGACTAAAGAGTGAAGAGAACGGAACACAATGGAATATTCTCTGGAATATGCAAACACTGTCAGAAAAACAACAGCGAAACAGCGAATAAATCATCGCTATTACAGAGTCCCATCGCATCAACCCGGTAAATGAACGGCTGAACGCGACTACACGAGATGAGCATAGACAGAGAGAGGGAATTTTTATTTCCAACATGCTCTCATCCATGGCTGTTTTATTTAATTCATGTAAAGTTAGGTCTTATTTGGACATGACGGATTACATAACTTTGTGAGTTTGTCTCTAAGTTTAAACTACATAACATAGCCATATTCATAGCCTTATCTTATTTGTGCATATCTCATTTGTGCATTACTGGCTGTTATGTTAAATACTGTTATTTTACCTTTGAACATCGTTGTTGACTCATGACGCAGTGCTTTAATGGAGGTCTTGCGCGCAATTCTCAAAACGTCCACAAGATGGCACCAGTTATCAGTGAATCTGATATTACAAAACCGATACCCGATTATGAGAAAATGCTTAAAAATCAGGAAAAATATCGGGAAACCGTTATATTGGTCGATCTCTAGCCATGAATTAATGATACAACAGATCTTTGTGGCCTTGCCTACCCCAGAATTCATTGCGCGCCAGTGATGACAGGATTTTTTTTTTTTTACATAAATTGGCAAATTATACTTTTAAATGCACATATTGGGTTTCAGTTTACTCAAATGTCTACTGACACAAATGTAAAAATAATTTTAAAAAACTTTAAAGCGGTTCAAATATTGACTTATATCTTACTAAGATGCGATTATATATAGTTTATACTCTAAACCTATTTAGACAGTGTGTGAACCCTGTTTTGTTTTCTGACAGTTTAATATAACTTTCGAAAAAAGTCCAGTACAAACGTTACTGCCACTCATCAACGGCAGCTGTCACAGTTGCTAGGCAACAAGAACAGTCCTTAGTAGGCTAGACCATCCCATTTAACAATGCTCGGTTCAACCTTCACGGCCTTCGAAGGATGTAGCCTCTGAAGTCCGAGTCCTTCGAAGGATACAGCTTCTGAATTGGGACACAGCTCTAGTCTTATTATAGGGAGATGAGAAAGTCTGTGGCTCTTACCATTGGAAAAAGTTAACTTGGATCACGTAAGGCACCTCATCTTATCATATAATCGTGTGATGTCAGTGGCCAGCATTCTCATACTAGTCACTAAAAATGTATTTGTAATCTAATTGCTGAAATCTGTAAGCCATAGAAATAATACATTTATTTATTAAAATCTTTATATTTAGTTTACCTTCATTCATTAAAAATCATTATCATTATTAGGCATACACAGTAGTCATAAATCATTATAACTCAAATCTAATTCTGTCACAGGCGGTTGCAAATGAAGTTCGGGATCTAATCGCAGCAGTTTTGAGGCTTCATTAAACAAAACTCAGGATAGTACTGAACAGAACAACCACGTAATTAACGGACAACTGAACTCAACCAAACACTGAGCTTAAATACACAGAGCACACAAAGGAGCTAAAGAGATAATTAGCAAGACAACAGGTGAACGGGATCAATCAATGAGACACACTGGGAAACTAGGTCAGATTGGAATACAGAAAGAGAACATAGTGGAAACTAAATCAAAACAGAACTTACACGTGACATTGCTCCCCCCTCCTGGAAGGCACAACTTCACGCAAAAAAGAGTCCAACGGGTGAGGGCGGGCACCCTGGAGTCGTGAAGGGTGACCAGGGCAGTGCCAGGAGGCTAGGAAGTCTCCAGGGTGACACCGGCAATACAGGAGCCAGACAGGCGCCGGAAGCTCAGGTAGCCAGGGAGGCACCGGTAGCTCAGAAAGACAGGGAGGTGCCGGCAGCACTGGAAGCCAGGAAGAAGCAGCCTTCATACTGTAGTGTATTCAGCCAGTTAGTGTTTTTTTATGTACTTTGGTATAGTTGGCACCAAAATGGAAGGGTTTCAACTGGTTTGGATTTTTTCCCTCTTCAGTGGACTCTGGCTCTGACACCACTCTGCAGATCAGTGTTATTCTCCAGCCAAGGTCATTCCCAGTATTCGTCCATATCTGCTGCATCCCATGTGGATTGTATTGTTTCTATTGAATAGTTCTTCCTCTCAGAACATTCAGTGTTTGCTCGATTCCCTTCTGCATTGAGCATCTCTTCTACAGCCACAGGACAGACATTATTACAAAGTGGATAACAACAACAAAGTGTACTTAAATCATAGTCATGAAAATGGACTCTCTGTAATTACACTTAAGTTGCCTTTTATTACCAGTTTAAAAAAATATATATACTTTCAAGATTTTAAGTATACTACTAGTGCACATTCATGTTTCATTGTTTCATGTTGTTTTGGACATTACCATGATATTCTTTGGAATTCTGTGAAAATACCATGGTATATCAAGATTTCTCACTTTTTTACTTTGTCAAAAACAAAACAAAACAGATTCAATAAAGTACAAGAACATTAAGTGTCAATCACATTTAGAAAGCAGTCTTCAGATATTTGGTATTTGGTTCTATTGCAGCATGTTAGTGCTGAATTCTTGTTTATAGATCTTGGTTTTATGGTTTTAGAAGATGAAATAAGATGATATTTTAAGCAGGTTCTTTTAAAATGATATCACTCTGAGCAAGTTTATGTTTAAGTTGTGGGCACATTTGTTTACACAGGAAACACAGCATGTCAAATAATGTTGAAAAATTAGATGCAGTTTAGACGTGGAATAATATAATTCCGGTGAACATGACTTCATTTTTTCCCTCTGTGGAAACTCTGTCTGGAAGCGATCAGTCGATCATGTAGGTGTGTGTCCAGAGCTGTGTTTCTGTCATAACATTCAGTGTTATTCCAGAACACGGCTTATGAGGTTTGGGACTCCAGCGCTGGATATTTCACGGACAATCAACTTTCTTTTGTGTTGGTTGCCTGTGCTTCAAGTGCACAAATATTTATTAAAACATAGTTATCCAAATTCATTAAGTAACATAATTCCACTAGAAGATCCAGTCCTGACATTACAGAAGTTCCCTTGTGAAAAAGAAGTACACTTTAGCATACATAAAAGAGTACTTATTATGGAAGTAATATATTTTAAAATAATATACTTAAGTGTGAACTGAATGTTTTCGGAAACTTAATTGCATGTGAATTGCAATTAAATGGAAATGTAATATATTTAAATGTGTTATATTCATATGTTTTCGGACATTTAATTGCATTTGAATTGCGGTTAAATGGAAATGTATTATAATTTAAATTTATATTAAATACAATTAGCTGTTAACTTTAGAGTGCTTATTTCACCCTTTTACAAGTACAAGTATGACAAGTATGACTTGTACATCTTCATACTTTTATTATGTCTTTGAAATATGGTTAAAATATATTGACAAGCATTTATGGCAAAGTGATGTAGCGTCTGGATTGAATCATGATGAGTCGATTCGGCTCTAAGCTTCAGAAAGCTTTTAGCCTTGTACATTTGCATATAAATTAATGTCCTGGTACCAAGAAGTCTACGGTGAATGGCCTCCATTGTCACTTTTGTGGCTGGGCCGATGCAAAGCAGACACCCCCTTGAAGACCCTGTGGGTACTTCAAACAGAATGCAATCTCTTTCCAACATTTATGACACCATCATAAATTAGGCAAATGGAGTTGTCAAACATGAAGACAAAGAAAGTTTTCTTCCGCCTAAAGTTCACACATATGATTGGTCATTTAAAAAAAGATGGGCGTATGGTAATGTGCCTTTAAAAATCAATGACACAAGCGCATCTTTGCTCAGTCTATTCACAACTTCCGACGAGACGAACATTCTTTCCTCCATCCCTGGAAAAGCTTCGCTTTCAAGCTAACCACCTTCAAACTTCCCGTGGATCGACAACACGACCTCAGGAAGAACCAAGAGAAAGCTTCAGCTCACGAACGCTCTGAGAAACTCGACAACACACGCCTCTTGCTTTACTCAGCAGCAAACCCAATGCAAGTATAATTTTTATCGAACTTTAGATGCGTAGTATCATCTATTAAAACCATTGTATCCACGTTTGATTGTCATTGTTGCTGCTCACAAACCTGAGTCACTTTAATGTTCAGATTTTGCTACAAGCTTTTATATAGTATCGTTGAGTACTTTAATTAATATTCTAATAGATCAGAAAGTTATTCTTCATGGCCAGAAGGATAATTTTCCTGAAGATTTGATAGAAAGAATAAAACTGAACAAATTGATAAGAAGATTGTATAAAATGAAATATATTAACTTTAAATGTACAAACCTGATTCCAAAAAAGTTGGGACAGGTAGCAATAAGAGGCCGGAAAAGTTAAATGTACATATAAGGAACAGCTGGAGGACCAATTTGCAACTTATTAGGTCAATTGGCAACATGATTGGGTATAAAAAGAGCCTCTCAGAGTGGCAGTGTCTCTCAGAGTCAAGATATGCAGAGGATCACCAATTCCCCCAATGCTGCGGCGAAAAATAGTGGAGCAATATCAGAAAGGAGTTTCTCAGAGAAAAATTGCAAAGATTTTGAAGTTATCATCATCTACAGTGCATAATATCATCCAAAGATTCAGAGAATCTGGAACAATCTCTGTGCGTAAGGGTCATGGCCGGAAAACCATACTGGATGCCCGTGATCTTCGGGCCCTTAGGCGGCACTGAATCACATACAGGAATGCTACTGTAATGGAAATCACAACAGGGGTTCAGGAATATAGGTCAAAAAAGAAGCAATATCTAAACATGATCCAGAAGCGCAGGCGTTTTCTCTGGGCCAAGGCTCATTTAAAATGGACTGTGGCAAAGTGGAAAACTGTTCTGTGGTCAGACGAATCAAAATTTTAAGTTCTTTTTGGAAAACTGGGACGCCATGTCATCCGGACTAAAGAGGACAAGGACAACCCAAGTTGTTACCAGCGCTCAGTTCAGAAGCCTGCATCTCTGATGGTAAGGGGTTGCATGAGTGCGTGTGGCATGGGCAGCTTACACATCTGGAAAGGCACCATCAATGCTGAAAGATATATCCAAGTTCTAGAACAACATATGCTCCCATCCAGACGTCATCTCTTTCAGGGAAGACCTTGCATTTTCCAACATGACAATGCCAGACCACATACTGCATCAATTACAACATCATGGCTGCATAGAAGAAGGATCCGGGTACTGAAATGGCCAGCCTGCAGTCCAGATCTTTCACCCATAGAAAACATTTGGCGCATCATAAAGAGGAAAATGCAACAAAGAAGACCTAAGACAGTTGAGCAACTAGAAGCCTGTATTAGACAAGAATGGGACAACATTCCTATTCCTAAACTTGAGCAACTTGTCTCCTCAGTCCCCAGACATTTGCAGACTGTTATAAAAAGAAGAGGGGATGCCACACAGTGGTAAACATGGCCTTGTCCCAACTTTTTTGAGATGTGTTGATGCCATGAAATTTAAAATCAACTTATTTTTTTTCCTTAAAATTATACATTTTCTCAGTTTAAACATTTGATATGTCATCTATGTTGTATTCTGAATAAAATATTGAAATTTGAAACTTCCACATCATTGCATTCTGTTTTTATTCACAATTTGTACAGTGTCCCAACTTTTTTGGAATCGGGTTTGTAATATCAAATAACACTTTCTGCTGCTTTGTGCTTTCTAGCTTTCTGCTGCTTGCAAAAGGACTCTTTTGTGGAGACAGTGGACAGTGGTAAATCAATAATTAAACAACTTGTTTCAAATCGTCTGGGCGCCAGACAGGAGTAGGCCTGTCAAAATAGATAGCATAAGTAAAGCACCTGTTACATAGAATAGAATCAAAAATGTTCAGAGTCTGACTTTTTCTTTCTATCAACTCTTTAATGAACATAAAAGGGTTTAAACAATGGGTTTTTAAAAAATTAGTTCAACAATTGTTTATTTCTTAATCTGAATTTTTTTTTTATATATATTAGCTTCTTAGCTTCTTCCATTAATTGATGCACGCCTTACTTTACATTGAGTAAAGTAACATTTGTTTTCATACAGTGCATACAGAGTTTTCTGCTCTGCCACACTCTCCCCCCTTAAGAAGACAACAACTGTGATAAGTGTAAAAGCACTCTAAAATCCTAGGAAATCTTCATCCTCGTCCGAGATCTCTTGGAAGATTTCCCAGAGTTTCTCCTGAGTACGACCCTCTAATTCTTTCGCAGTAGGAAAACAAGGTTTCATATTGCATACATGCACATTGTGCACGTCTTGTCCTGTGGTTTCCAGCGCAACTTGATACTTCAGAGGACCTAACTGATGAATTATGCAATATGGTCCCTTCCCCTTTGGTGCCAGCTTAGCACTAAAATTGCATTGTGAACTGGATTAAGGGAAGTTTCTGACTCATATACGATTTTCTCCTTTCTACCAGAAGGAGACATCCCTTCTGTTCTTGTTACTTTTCAAATGTCTTGTTTGGGCTTGTTTGCAGTTGGCCTTTCTCTGTAGTTGAGACAACTGTGTCAGGAATCTGTGAAAGAGGACTCAAATGCAGAATGAGTTTTACAGGTTTATTGACAAGACCGTAAACCAGACAACAGATGGTAGGTGAGGAGGTGATAACAGTCCAAACAGTAGGCAGGGAACGATGCACAATAACAGGCAAGCAGGGAGAGCAGCCGCTCTGACTAGCCCAAGACGACGATAGGCTGGTGAGCAGTGAAGGCAGGACAGCACGGGATTGGAGGATTGCAGCGATGGCCAGACAGAAACTCAAAGCGCAACAGTCTATACACTGTTATCTTGGGCACAGCACTGGTCTTGCTGCTAGGCAGCATGGAAAACATGGAAGTCCCAAACTGGCCAGGAAACACAGGGAGGGATGGGGTGGGTGGTGACCAGGGAGTTGCTGGCTTAGGGGAACCATAACCACAGAGGGTGGGATGGGAACTTGATTGGAGGCACCCTTAGATACAGGAATCAGTCTAACTGGTCTGGACTTGACAGATTCGGGGGCCATTACTGAACTGGCAGGAAAGTTGAATGTCTAGAGTTTAGAGACAGGGTCAGGGATGCCCTCTAGGGTAGCAGGATTAGGCTTAGAAACTGGCTCAGAAATGTCCACAGGGGATGGAGCCTACACTGGACTGTGCTCAGGGGCTGGAGCTGACACTGCGACTGCTCTCTCTGGAGAGGGCTTTGCGACTGCATTCTCTGGAGTGGGGTCTTTGACTGAGTGGAGTGGGCTCGGGAACTGTATATTTCTCAAGAGCGGGCTCTGCGACTGCTCTCTCTGGAGCATGCTCTGGAACTTCACTTTCGGGAATTTCATATTCTGTGGCCATGACAGGTTTGACAGGAATGATCTCTGTGGTCATGACATGACTGGCAAGAGATTGGGAGAAGGCCTCCATGGCCGTGACAGCGGGCTGCTCAGGAATGGCCTCTGTAGCCATGATAGCGGGCTGCTTGGCAATGGCCTCCGTGGCCGTGACAGTGGGCACTGACAACAGCCCAGAGAAGGCCTCTGTGATCCTGACAGTACTGGCAGAAGTGGCAGACTGGCAGAAGTCTCTTTGGGCATGACATGACTGGCTAGTACACTCTGAATAATGCAGAGAAAAATTGTGTTCCTCTGTTGGACAGGATGTAATCAGGCACGCCCCATCAAGTCTCACTTCTCTCTGCAAGATTTCAGCAATAGTCTGAGCGGTGGCTTGTCGCATGGGAAATAGCTTAACCCATTGAGAAAAATAGCCAATAAAGATGAGTAAGTACTCATGTTGTTTGATGCTTTTTGGCAGTGGGCCCATTATGTCTACTCCCAGTATTTCATTGGGTTGTGATGTAGTAATTGGTTGAAGTTTTCTTGCTGGTTTTTTGCTTTTAAGAGTTTGACATTTTACACACCTATTAACATATTTCTTGACATCTGTCCACATGCCAGGCCAGTAGGCAACGTCTTGTACTCTTTTATACGTCTTAAAAATTCCAAGCTGTCCACTCATGGACATGGAAAGGTAGTATTGAAGAATTTGGGGTTGAAGGCTGCTGGGAATGACATTTCAAGATTACGATGTTGTTCATCCCAGATGCTTTCAGGGGTGATTGGAAGACTCTTTCCGACTGGTGTACACACTATATCCAGATATGTGGTACATTCGTGAAAGAGTATCAGTCGCTACATTTAACTTCCCCTTCCTGTACTCCACCACAAAGTCAAATATTTGCAGTCAAAGTGCCCATCTGATGAGTTGACTGGATGTTCTTGTGGAACTCATCACCCACTGCAATAAGGAATGGTCCGTGATCACTGTGAACAGTCAGGGTTCTAGGTAATGCTGCCATTTGTCAAGTGCCCACACCACTGCAAGACATTTCTTTTTCTGTGGTGGAATAGTTAATCTACGCTTTATTTAGAGTCCTACTGGCGTATGCGATCACTTCCTCGCTTTCTTTACGCTGAGTTAACACAGCGCCCAAGCCGGTGTTTCTTGCATCAGTGTACACTGTAAAGCAGTGTTACTCATTGCGCGGCTCACGAGCCTCATGCGGCTCGCCCAGCTTAATTTGCGGCTTGCATGGCAGTAAATAATACGATGAAATGTTCATGCAGTCAATACATATATTTCATAAAAACAAGCAGGGCTATAACATAACCCATTAAAAAAGTTGCCAGTTTTGACAGTCTTTCCAGCTCTTAACTCCGAATGTGCTCTTATAGATCAACACGTTCTCATGAAATGCATTTCAATAACACGAATTGTATTTATCGTGCCAATTATACGCCAAAATGACTTTTTACGTGCATTTGATACGCATTGTCGACTAGCATCATGAGCACAGACAGCGCGCCAGAATGAGTTCTCTTTTGCGCTTGAACAAACTAACACACAGAAAGAATTATGCCAAAATGTCAGTTTTGTCAAGTATTATCATAAGAAATAACATCTTAAAATAACTTAAAGAGTTGTGAGGAAATAGGACTCGTGAGACAGCGCGTCAGTTTGGCAGCGGCAGATCTTAAAGCAACAGCAGCCATGCTGTCTGTCATTAACGTTAATCACTCGCTGCTTTTGACTAAATAACGTTTGTAGCTTTAATAAGGATTAATCTTTATTTAATTAATAATTTATGCAGTGCAGACTGTTTGATAACCTTATTAAATTTATGTAGCCTTTTTCCTGTTAGACAGGAAGGGCACAGGTAAATATGACATGGGTTTATGTGAGGATTGTTTTAAGTTAAAGTTTGAAGCCTAATAAATGTTAAAAAGCTTTCAATTACACTGTAATGTTGAATGGCTATAATTAATGTTTAAAATGGGGGGTATTTCATAGAGACATATCTGTATTAGTATCAGTGATACTGGCCATCATTCATAAAAAGATGCCATTGAACAAATATTTAAAATATACTGTCTTTATGTTTTTTCTACATTAATTTGGCGATTTACTGTGAAATTATGACATCATAAAATATATTTAAAACATATAAACACTTGTTTTTAATTGTGATTAACAGCACTAAAAGAAAGTTTACATTAAAAAACATATTATGCATATAGCCACTATCTGTCTACCCTTTGTATTTATTGCATTGCATATTGTATGTTCAGGGAGGACAGATTAATAAGCAGATAAGCTATTTATGACTGGATGTAGGGCCTAACTTTTGACGCTTTGCGGTAAAAGTGGCTCTCCTATTGATTTTGTCCTATCAGTTTGGCTCTCATGAAAAAAATAGCGAAGACCACTGCTGTGAAGGGTAGTTGGAGATTGGAATGTCCAAGGATAGGTGGTGATGTAAGGCATGCTTTTAAGTACTCAAAGGCTTGTTGGCATTGTGATGTCCAATTACATGTTTGTCCTTTCTTTTTCAGGGTGTTGAGAGGCTCTGCGATTCTAGAGAAGTCAGGTATGAATTGATGGTACCACCCAGCCAATCCCAGGAAACACTAGACTTCTTTAAGGTTTCATGGAACTGGATAGGTGCAAATAGCTTCCACCTTTCTTGGATTAGCGGTAATACCTTGACCGTTCACTACATGACCCAGGAAGGTGATCTCCCGAAGGCATAACTTGCATTTTTTTTTTTGGTTCAATGTCAATCTAGCTGTTTGTAACCACTTGAAGATCGTCTGGATGTTAAGGAAATGCTGGGCCATAGATGGTGAGTAAACGATAATATCGTCTATATAGACGAAGAACATGGTTCCAAGCCATCCTCTCAGGACTATCTCCATAAACCTTTGAAAGGTTGCTGGTGCATTTTTCAGACCAAAAGGCATTACTTTGAAATGGTACAGCCCCCCTGACATGATGAAGGCGGTTTTCGGCTTGTTAAAATTTGAGATAAATTTGCTTCTTTTAGTACACTGTCAATTAAGACCTGATCCTCTGTAGTGTTAGGGTCTGCATTTTGATATGCCAGTAGAGGTTGCAGGGGAGGAACATAACTTAGTAAGGGAAGATTTTGCTGGGAACTTTTAGATTTCTTTGGTTTCCGCTGACATAAAACTCCACTTGCAGGTATATTTGCTTGTCCTGGTTGGATGTAGTATTGCTCCTCAGGGGCACATTTGAAAAGGTATTTCCTGTCTGCAACATTAAGCTGGAGGCCGCTCAGGAAGATGAAATCTAATCCTAACACTGCTACATAGGTCCAGGGATGTTGAGGTAAGGGCTACAGCCCGCATAGAAAAAATTGTGTTATGAAGGGTACTTCTGCCTTGTCGTTTGCTATGTAGAGAGGCCCTAAGGTCCAGGGATGGAGACTATCTTGGGGTGTTGGTTCCCTCCACAAACTCTTACATATAAGAGTAAAGCTACCTTCAATGTCCACAATAGCTTTACCTTTCCAGGTGCCAAAGGTTATAGGGGCTACTAGCTGTTGGGGTACTGTGAACTTTTTGTTGTTAGTAACACAGTTTGTTTTATGATTGGCAGTGATGGGTGATGCAGTCATGGCTGAGATGGTGTTGTGGGAGGGTAACCCACCCTGTTTTGGATTTTGGAGTGGTCATTTGCTGTGAGATGGTTGAGGCTGATGGGATGTCTGACTTGAAAGAGATGAGGTAAAATAAGGACAATTTCCTGGGGAATGTTGCCCTTTACACCGCCAGCACTGAACTTGGGAATTGTCCATAGATCGAACAACAGGACTTTGGGGTGCCATAGAGGTGATGGGGGCTGTTGGTGGCCACATAGGAGTTTTCACTTCAGGGACTCTAGGAACTCTCCACACAAGTGAATGGAGAGGGTGTGGTTAGTCAATGAGTGTAAAATAAAAATCAGTAAATGGATAAATGGGTCATTGTGTCAATTTTCTCTTTGAGGAAAATAACAAACTGGGGCAAAATAATAAAATACACTGTTCAAAAACTTCAGCTAAATTACGAATTTACTAATTTCTTTAGAGGTTACAGTTTACACTTTTTGATCACAAACTTTGTTTCAACCCATATATAACAAAAAAATTCAAGTAATTTCCCTTAATATAACAAAGATTACTCACAGTTCAGAAGTTCAGTTCAAATTATAATTCACAGTCAACAGGGTTTTGTTTCAGATCCACACAAATACTGAATCCCCACAGCACACTTTTCCCATAGATGAGAATTAATTTTAACTGCAAGGTTATCTCGCAAATCACAATGAGCAGTATTTCAGTTTTCACACACAAGTTTTGTATTTCAGAAATTACAATGTTCTGTTATGATTTGTCTGGCTCCATTTACCTCATTGAGTTGACAAAGTGAAAGTGAAAGTGAAAGTAACATTTGAAGCATACAGTTTTCTGCCACTAAGTACATGCTTTTAGGTTTTGAAGTACACTACAAGTGCACATTCAATACAGTTAAGTGCACTTTTTATTCACAAGGGTTGCTATGCAACCAAAATACAGATCAGCTGTGAGGGGCTGCGTAGTGAAATGGCTTAATAGATGTTACTATATCATAGATTTTAGCATGGCTCCAAAACCCAATAACCACTGGGTGTCAGTGCTTTTTGGGGCAGTGTGATGAAAGTGCTAAGATGTGATGTTTGTCCCCCTTGAATTTTCATTTGGTTTATCTAGTTGAAGAGCCTTCCAGAAAAGCCACCTGAATCTTGAGTCTTGAGTCTGAAAAAAATTTTTTTTTGTCCCAGATACACAAATATCTGTGGATCTGGACCTGGTCAGGCTGGATCTGATGGCATTCCCTCGGCCATTCCTTCCTCTGCACCAAACCACTTCCATTTCTTCATTCACAGAAACACAATAATTACTGTGTTAATTTTGGAACATGCACAAAAGGATGTTCTCACCAATCTATCAGAATATCAATCTACCTATCAGTTATTACGCCAGAGCCATAATTGAGTGTAATTAAAAACTCCACTAAGTGCTATAATTAATGTCAGTTGTCAAGCGCTAAAAGCTTCTGGGGGGCGTAATGGCTCTGTGCATCTGAGGGCCGAAGACCCTGAATGCCGCAAGATGCTTGCAAGCAATTAGAGGGCGACCACACAGACAGGCGATTTGATGAAATTGATTCAGGATCATTATGGTCAGCGAAGACGTTTTACAGTAACCTCCATGATTTGTAATAAGCAACAAATATGTGACGGACCATGTGAATGTTTCTGGATTTGTTCAGTTCGGTTTTGGTGAAAATGCAGATTGATAATTTGATTCTTGCTTTTAATGCTACATTCACTCAAGTCATTTTGGATGAATTGAAGCAGAATTATATACACACTGTAGGGGGTGGGTGTGGGGGGTGGGATGTGGTAGTCTTGAGTTTTCTTCCAGGAATTAACACTTCATAATATTCCTCACTTAAAGCCCCCCTGAAATAAATATTTTAGTCTTACTGTTATATAAAAGCTAGTCTGCTCCAAAACAATAATACAATTTGCATTTAGAAGATATAAGCATTCAAAACTTACAGTCTCTTACTTCTGCCAAAGCATTTAAAACTTACAGTCTGTCACTTCTGCCAATATGGATCAATGATTTTGATCACCCTGCACTTCAGCTTCTCATCAGATTTTCTGTCCAATCAATCCATGCTCTCTAGAATCTGAAGCGTCCCGTCCCCTACATCTATAAATAGATGCTGAAACTGCAGCTGAAATCAGTCACTTGTTCACACATTTACTATTTTCCACATGGCGAATGGCAAATAGTGTACTATATAGGCCAGGGATGGGCAACTGGCGGACCGTCAAGGGGTCACCAATATTTTTGGTTTGTGAAATGCACTGTTCACAAAAGCTGCTTTTCTACTGTCGGCTGAATGGTGAAAGGTAATTATGGTTCCATTTGTATTTCCACTTGAGTCTAGTATGGCACGGCACGATTACAAACTGTTCTCAGCCCAGAATTAGCCAACCGTGCAGAACCGTGCTGCTAGAATGCGTGTAGTGACGCCACCACTCAGGCTCGGTCTCTTGTGTGTTGCCTGGCTGCCAGTTTCTCCGTAGCTTGCTAAGCGGGCTATTTGAGCAACATGAACACACATTAATAATACAATTTAAAGAAACATCTGATCTTCCTCCATATAATGCAGTCGCGATTTACGTCGCATATCGTGTGTAAACTTGCATTACCAAGGCAACAACTGACTCATTTGTATTAAATTCCAAAGAGCTCCATTATCAGCTCTGCAGTGGAAAACCTTTTTGCCAAAATGCATGACAGAAATATATGCACTTAATTATGTTCTTATACATTTTTAAAAATAGTATTTTTATTCACATTAATATGTGGACATGGATTATGGTAATACCATGTGGAACAACTATTTTGAATAAGCACTTTTTAACTGTTCTCTGAGGATGAGTTGCGTATAGTCTAGGCTTGTAATCAAAAATCGGAGGACATCTGTACATTTGTTTGTTGCAAATTTACAGAAAATGAAATTGAGACGTTTATATTTGCTTGAGGTAGGCTAATATTGCTTGTCAACTGACAACAAAGTTTTCCCATTTTATATTTAATAAAATCTGTAAAAACGAATTATATTAATTAAACATTGATTTCCCTTAATAAAAAGTAAATTGAGTGAGACTGTGTAAAAAGTGAGTGTGGATTAGTAATCTGGCCCCTTGGTATGAAGGGGAAAAAATGTTGGCCCTCGTCACTAACGAAGTTGCCCATACCTGATATAGGGGATAGGGAACAATGCAGACAGTGTAAATATGCTTTCCATTGGGGAGAATGAAGTCTAGTTTCACGTTAGTGTCACGCAAACCGCCGCAACGCACAATAAATAATTCCTGCCCAAGGCATTTATGCAAAATAAAGGGGCGAGGCCTGGTTTAGTTGCATTATTAGTGTGTTAAAACTCATGGTTATGGTAAGGGGCATGACATTAAGTGATTAACCAATCACAACACACACAGCAGACCAATCAGAGCACATCACACTTTTCAGAAGGATGGGGCTTTAAAAAGGAATGAACTAAACAGAGGGTTACTGACAGACTGTTGCTGCAGCAAAGTGGGGACATTTTTTTTGCTTTGAACTTTCAAGCACTTTAAACTTAATAAGGCCTGTTTAAGAAAAAAAAAATTTTTGGAGGGGGGGGGAGAAAAGTCTCTTTTAATCACCAAGTCAGTTATGTTTTGTTGTGAATACACTGTAAAATTACATTTATTAATGTGATCAAAGCTGAATGTTCAGCATCATTACTCCAGTCTTCAGTGTCACATGATCCTTCAGAAATCATTCTAATATGCTGATTTGCTGTTCAAGATACATTTCTTATTATTATCAATGTTGAAAACAGTTGTGCTACTTCATATTTTTGTGTAAACTGTTATTTTTCAGGATTCTATGGTGAATAGACAGTTCAAAAGCATTTTGACCAGCATTTATTTAAAAATAGAAATCTACATTATAACATTAACATTATAAGCATCTTTACTGTCACATTTGATCAATTTAATGCGTCCTTGATGAATAAATTCCACAAAAAATATAAAGCAGCATAACTGCTTTGAGCTTGTTCACTAATTTTAGAGGTGACTCTCTGTCTCTCTCTCTCTTTCTTTCTCTCTCTCTCTCAGGCAGTTTGTCAGGAAAGGTGTGTCGGAAAAGGAAAGCATGATGAATGGACTGTGTGAGTCCTGATAGATCCAGAGGTCTGTTTCGTCCTCTGAGTTCATAACAACAAATAACACACTGTGTCTCAAAGAATTACAACCATCACATAAACCTTAAACATGATGGAACATTTTGTCTCAGTGCACAAATGAAATATAGCCTATACTGTATGTACATATATGAAATTTCCATATATCAAATATATTGTCATATAAAGTTAAAACATTTACTGTTGACATACAGTATATATTGACACAAATAAATATATATACAAGTAGCAGTGCGATGTGGCTGTATATCAGCACAGCTGATTCGGCCGTAAGTAATCACAGCGTGCTTATGTAGAGCCATATCGCATGGCTACGAGTGTGATATTGCGTTTATACAACAGTTCGACGGCACAAGGGAGTAAATAAACAAGAAACAACAACGGAGTGTCTTTAAAAACACTCTTTTGTGCAGAACTACTTCCTTCCGCCACAGATTCAAATCTCAAGTTGAGTTTAACAGTTTAACAGACCAAGCCCAATTACTAATTCTAAAACGTCACTTTAGAACTAGTAATGAAGGAACGTTGAATCGCTTCATTGAAGCTTATTGTATTATGTCGAGTAAAGTATTATGAGAGAGAGATCGACTAAACGTGTGTACCTGCATCTGATATAGTATTCATTCTTCAGGTCGATGTCCATAATATCCATTTAAAAAAACAGTTTGAATGTCCGCTGAGGAAAGCGATATCTCCTTTTAAAAAAATTTCCAAAGACAGAGCTAAAACAACTTCCTTGTTTTCAACCAGTCGCTCATAAAGACTAGTCTTCGCACCATCTAGTGGTGTAATCATGTAACTGTCACTGAAGTCAAAATTACAATCACTGACGGACTCTTTCTCAATACCAAATACAGCATATTATTTATATAAAATTATATTTATTGAACAATAATATTTAAATTAACAACAAAAGCATTATAAAAGACAATAGGAAATAAACACATGCAAACAATTCAGTCAAAAGCAGCACTCTAGTAGGCCCTACAGGATTTAAGATAAACAGCCTAACATTAAATATAAAGTTATCACACTTAATTTACACTTAATCACAAAATCGGTTTGCTCTGGAACAAGTAATGGATTAATAAGACCAAAGATTGCCTGTTTGATATACCCCAAATTAATTATCTCATGTTTAACCACTATCTACATGCAGTAAGAGTCAGCAGCAAATTCCAGAGGACTGGCCGAGATGAAGCTGTTTTTGCCGGGTACATGAAGCAGACAAACGTCTTGCCCAAGTGAGCTGGAACTTCATTAAAAATAATGTTCAAGCGCATTCCTAATATTGGAAACTGAAGGAAGCTTATGCTGCGACTGTGTTCTTCCACAAGAAGGCACTGCACACTATTTTGTAATCTTCAATGGCATGTTTATTGCTTGGAAGTTCGATCCGGTTTAGCGCCACTTAGGCCTACGTTATTTATGTTACATGTCATGTGCGAATCATTGGACAGGGCTACAGAATTAGGTGTTGGTCTTCTTCTGTTGAGGCGGCGTTTAGCTGCTGTCTGACGTCACAGAGAAGCAAATTCACAGATCTCTCGTTTGATGAGCCAGCTGTCAATAAAAGCTTTTATTTGACTAACAAGTTTTCAGCACCGAAACTTACAGGAAATTCTTATATTACGATGACCTTTTATATATAAAAACCTCAAGGAAAAGTTGATTTCTCAATTCATGACCCCTTTAAAACTACATTTCGTGACACAACAACAGTAGTATTTTTAAAACTTATGGTGGATTTGCTCGATCGCCATTACAGTCGCCGTAAGCGGAGTGGTACAAACAGTGAAACGGTTTGAGTGATGATACTGTGACAGACTATATATATATATTAGACAGACAGACAGACAGACAGATAGACAGACAGACAGACAGTCAGACAGACTATATACACTCACCTAAAGGATTATTAGGAACACCATACTAATACTGTGTTAGACCCCCTTTCGCCTTCGGAACTGCCTTAATTCTACGTAGCATTGATTCAACAAGGTGCTGAAAGCATTCTTTAGAAATGTTGGCCCATATTGATAGGATAGCATCTTGCAGTTGATGGAGATTTGTGGGATGCACATCCAGGGCACGAAGCTCCCGTTCCACCACATCCCAAAGATGCTCTATTGGGTTGAGATCTGGTGACTGTGGGGGCCATTTTAGTACAGTGAACTCATTGTCATGTTCAAGAAACCAATTTGAAATGATTCGAGCTTTGTGACATGGTGCATTATCCTGCTGGAAGTAGCCATCAGAGGATGGGTACATGGTGGTCATAGAGGGATGGACATGGTCAGAAACAATGCTCAGGTAGGCCGTGGCATTTAAACGATGCCCAATTGGCACTAAGGGGCCTAAAGTGTGCCAAGAAAACATCCCCCACACCATTACACCACCACCACCAGCCTGCACAGTGGTAACAAGGCATGATGGATCCATGTTCTCATTCTGTTTACGCCAAATTCTGACTCTACCATCTGAATGTCTCAACAGAAATCGAGACTCATCAGACCAGGCAACATTTTTCCAGTCTTCAACTGTCCAATTTTGGTGAGCTCGTGCAAATTGTAGCCTCTTTTTCCTATTTGTAGTGGAGATGAGTGGTACCCGGTGGGGTCTTCTGCTGTTGTAGCCCATCCGCCTCAAGGTTGTGCGTGTTGTGGCTTCACAAATGCTTTGCTGCATACCTCGGTTGTAACGAGTGGTTATTTCAGTCAAAGTTGCTCTTCTATCAGCTTGAATCAGTCGGCCCATTCTCCTCTGACCTCTAGCATCAACAAGGCATTTTCGCCCACAGGACTGCCGCATACTGGATGTTTTTCCCTTTTCACACCATTCTTTGTAAACTCTAGAAATGGTTGTGCGTGAAAATCCCAGTAACTGAGCAGATTGTGAAATACTCAGACCGGCCCGTCTGGCACCAACAACCATGCCACGCTCAAAATTGCTTAAATCACCTATCTTTCCCATTCTGACATTCAGACTGGAGTTCAGGAGATTGTCTTGACCAGGACCACACCCCTAAATGCATTGAAGCAACTGCCATGTGATTGGTTGATTAGATAATTGCATTAATGAGAAATTGAACAGGTGTTCCTAATAATCCTTTAGGTGAGTGTATATATCATGAGAGGGCGTGTTCTAGAGGGCAGATACATTGCTCTAAGATGGTTGGAGCAAGAGGGTATCTTATTAAGAACTACCACTCCCAGGTCACCACCCTTGGAAGCTGGGGGGCAAGATGGCTGCCTATTAAGGACTACAAAACCCAGGAAGCCTGAGAGAGCAGTTGCAGCTAATAAGAACGACAGCAGCAGCGAAGTGGTGAAGTCTGTGTGTACAACAAATAAAATCTTCCAATCACCTGTCCACAAATCTCTTTTACTTTGCAAAAGTTAACTAAACATCGCCATCACACATGCAGTGCTGAAACAGTTCATAAGTATTGTATGTTGTAGGTTGTATAAGTGCATATAAATGCAGTTTACCTTGAACAATCTGCTTCATTCACAGCAAAAAAAGCTGAGACTTAAGTTCCCACAGGTTTAGTGCTCATATTTACATGAATCGTCTGGCTAGTTATGCAGCACATAATCACCAGTCAGGCATTTGATGGTTTATTTGACCTTTCTGCGGTCTGAAGTGATCGATCTGATAGGAAATTAGATCTGGCTTTTAGGTTACACAACAGAATGAATGTGTGGTAACCAAGAATGTGTGTTGATGATGTCATTGCCTGTTCCAGTCAGTGCTTGATGATGTCATCCAGCACTTCAGCAACTCTTCACAATGTCAAAGTCCCTTCGAGACAGTTTCATAAGCAAAGGCATTGATTATGAAACCTTGTGTTCCACTGCAAATGATCGAATGACTTCTACATCAAAATCAACACCAAATCAGCAAACAGCTGCCTCACTTACGCTCGGCTTCCTAAGTGTGCTGGTGTTTAGTTTCTCCATACAGATGTGGAATGTTATTCCCACCTGGACACACTCACAATAAAAAAAAGCGTATTTCCTCCTTTGGGTACTTGCATTTCATAGGCCAGATCATTAATCACTGCATTCTCTAACGAGGAATATGCATCAAAATGACTTCGCTCTGGAGTCCATTATAAAGTTTTCATTTGTCTGAAATGAGAGACGTTGCTCCAAAACCTAGTGATCGGCCTACCTAAACAGCTTTTTTTGGCTAAATTCTACAGTTACAGTAAATTAATGCTTTTATTCAGAAAGAGCACATTAAATTGATCAAAAGTGACAGTAAAGACAATGTTACAAAAGATTTCTATTTAAAAAAAACTTTTTCAAAAAAACTTTTTTACTCAAAGAATACTAAAAAAATTAAATGTATCACATTTTCTGCAAAAATATGAAGAACTGTTTTAACAACGGCACAATTGTTTTCAACACTGATAATAATCAGAAATGTTTCTTAAGCAGGAAATCAGATATCCCTGAGTGCCCCAAAAGGCACAAGAGATCTTCCGCCACAGACCTGAGCCAGCCATGGAACTAACGCCCACTAAGGACCACAAGCTAGAGCCTCCTCCAACCACGGAGCCAGAGCCAGAGCCAGAGCCAGACAATGCATCCATTATGGAGTTAGAGCCGGAAGCTATTTCTGTCCGAGGCCGGAGCCTATTGCCAGGTCCATCCCGGAGTCCCGGAGTCCACTCCTAAGCACTCCCAAGCTGAGTGCTGGTTCATTCATTTCACTGCGAAGCCAGCTCCCACCATTGCTTCTGCCCCTGAACTAGCTCCAAGTCACTTGTTTGATGATCCAGATGCACCCTGTTACCTGCCCACCCTGTTGTCTCCATCCTCTCCACTAGCTCCGTCCAGTCAGTCATTCACCTGCTCTGCTGGTGTCTCGCAGCTCCTCTGTGCCACTCTCATCCTTGACTCGGCTCTTTGAGACGGATCTCCTGGCTGCACCTCGAGCCTCCAGGACCATGTCTCTACCTCGGCCTGCCAGTCCTTTGGCTGAGCCTTGGCTTTGATCCCTGTGATGTCGCCCCGGGCCATCGTCCCTGCAATTTTGCTCGCCCAGATCCACCTCCGTCGATCAGCCCCAAGGCTTCATCCAGGAGAGTCATCAGGACTCCGCCTTGGCTCCTCCCTCCATCAGCTCTGCCATGGTGTTGCCCTCAGCCGGCTCCTCCAGTTCTTTGTCCTTTTTTGTCCTGCTCTACAACTTCCTCATCCTCCTCTAAAGCCACTCCCTCCCTCGACAGTTGTACTTTCAATTATGGCGTGAGGATGTGCCTTATGAGAGGGGGTGTACTGTCAGATTTATGTTAAGTTTCTTTGTGTTTTTGATTTTGTTTATGTGTCTATGTTTCTTTTATTTCCTTTCAGTTTAGCTTTCCTAACTTTATTGTTAGTTTCCTTAGTTACTGATTATTGGCACCGGTTCTCGTTAACATTTGGTTTTATGTGGTTAGTGTGTCTTTCATTTGACATTTCTTCTAGATTCTCCTTGTTTATTAAAGATATTGTTATTGTGTATTCTGCGTCATGCTATACACAAGCATCTATGTGACACTAATGTGTTCAAATAATATTTATTAAAGACAAAAAATGTTTTAGTCTTGGTGATTGTTCATTACTGCTCATTTATTCCATTATACCAACATTTGACTCCATCTCAATGTCAATATGCAACCAAATCAATCAAACAACGACAACCGCCAAACAACTAATGATTTACATGGATGCAAATATTTAGACATTAAAAGAATGGTTAACTTTATCATAAAACTATAAAACACTCTCTTTCACCTACAAACACGCACATCACATTCCCATAATATATGTCACAATATATATTTTTAAATGTTCTTTTCTTGAAAACAACATAAACGTAAACAGTATTTTATGAAATCAGCGGCTGATTACTGGTTGAGCTGAATTTTAAAACATGACCCCAAAAAAATCTCCGGTTACCCACAAACTCTCACCAGTGCAATAAGAAAGTCCAATAAAATGTAGTTCTAACTTGGCCAAGCTAAATTATATATTTCTCTAACTTGATTTAGTTGTAATTGGGCAATTTTAAATAGAGCCAGCACTTTTTACTCCCCCCCTGTCTTTTGATACCACCTCCAATTCATGAGACGTGAGCTTGTATTTGGTGGCAGAACTTCAGTTTAGACTTTCTTAAACCCCCGAGCAAAGTTCATTCCTCAACAATGCAGTCAAAGTGTTTTAAAAGAGCATGTCTCAGCCAATCACACTGAGCTGTGACAGACGCACCGTGGCCTCCTCAAACCCTCGGCGCGCTCAGTCGAGCAGGAGGTGAAAACATGAGCTCATCTGGCTCTCGGCTTGCTTTCCCAGAAACTAAATGAGAAAGACTGTAACGTTCACCTTTCTGCTGTCAGGACGTGGGCAGCACATCTGTTTTTTTTTTGTTTTTTTTTTCTTGAATGAATTATTGCGGTGGACTTTATTTTTAGGGGGGCTCTGAGTTTGTAGTTTCCAGATGTTTAGTAATCGGTGAGTTCACTGAGAGGCTGTCAGTAGCACCATTTCTTTTACTCCTGATAAATAATATGAAATGTGAAAAAAAGAGGTACGTCTCACTTGTGAATGGAATCATTTTTATTGTCCATTAGTTGTCAAATAATGCAAGGTATGTGTCTGTTTAAAATGGTGGTGTTTAAAATATGTTACCATATTACAATTGCTAGGAGGACACACTTCTCTTACATAGGTCATCTTTTTTCAAAACTCTTCACACAGTTCTCCTAGCCAACTTTCTGCTTGGCACAGCAGTTAATTTCACATTCAAAATGCATTTAAACTACCATAACACTTCATTTATGTCTCAAATCCACTCATAGTCTAACACAAGCAAAGGCCCAACAAACACATTTTGTCACTAATAAAACAATGCGCTAAAAACACTGACAACAGGTACAATTATACAATGTTTAATTTTGTAATATTTCTTTACAAAACACAAATGGCACTGTTTAGAATTAACTGCAGTATATGTTATATGGTTTATATGTTTACATTACAGACAAAAATGTTTCAGTCTTGTTGATTGTTAGATTACTGCTCATTTAGTCCATTAAACCAACATTTGACTCAATGTCAGTGTGCAACAAAATCAATCAAAAGCATCAACCAAATATTCAAATGTATCATAAAAATACAGTTCTCTCTTTCTCCTGCAAACATGCAGTCACTTTCCCAAAGTCACTATATGATCAAGTACATGTAGGTGTGCTGCATCACTTTAATGAAATTCATGCACCATTAGAGATGTTAAAGAATATGATCGTTGTGAATCTCTGTTGAGACACCAGTTCATTTGTCAGTTTTATTATTACACTGAGAACATCGTCCATGAGAAATCAGCTGAAATGCACATTCATGTGGCTCAATTTTGAAAGACATTATGAGCAATCATGACTTTCACCTGATCTCACACTGACACTAACCAGACGCAACTCAGCAAGTTTCCAATAATGTATTTTTCTGTCCATGCTGAATGTGAAGCAGCTGCGCAGCACAACACAGTTAGAGCCAATAGGAAGACATGCAATGTACCGTTATGTGTAGCTGTTTAGGGACCAATTAAAAACACTTAATATTGAGTAATATTATTGATTTGACTGCACTTACACTATTGGATGAGAACAAAACTTGAAATGGATTGAGCTGAAGAATGACACTATTGTCTTTTTAGAGCTGAATTTGTCTCATATTTGATGAAGTTTGTATCAGTGATTCTGTTATTTTCCTTTTTATTAATGTGAAGTAGCTTTGAAACAATCTCTATCGTATAAAGCGCTATAAAAAAAAAAGTGACTTGACAATGATATTTCACAATGGTCAGGTTACTCAGCATGACAGCACAGAATTAGAAAGCAAGAGATCGACAAAACAACATGTTGCTCTTTGCTGTCACGGCCTTGGTTTATTAACCGGCTAATGGGGCATAGTTTTTTCCATTTTTGTCATGTTTCACAAAAATAATGTAGTGGTACTGATAATCACTGTATAAAAATTACTATTTTTCTACATTATTAATGGAATCCTAGATTTCTAATCCTAGAAATTACTATATATTCTATATAGACAGACAGACAGACATAAAAAGATAGACAGATTGATGGTGAAACAGAGAGTAGGATTTTGAGAGAAAATAAAATAATGAGGGACAAAAAGATGATTGACAGTTCGGTCCATTAGGGCGTGGCTGAGCAAAGAAAAGAACGAATGAGAGTCTGACAGGGACAGATTTGCTCATTAACCCTGTGAAAGACATTTAGCGATAGAGAGAGAGAGAGAGAGAGAGAGAGAGAGAGAGAAATTCATTTCTCTATTCTCTTTTGAACATCTAAACGTAACCCAATGTTTCTACACCTGATATTTGTGTTATGAGGCTCTGCCTCTGACTGCCTCTGAATGTAAATGTATGAGAGGATGTTTCATTCATTCATTTACCTCAGTCCCTTGTTTCCTTCCATCAGTGTCTCTGAACGAGCTGAATGTGAGACGGCTGAGCTCATGGCTGACAGTATAACTCTTGTGAGAGACAGACAGGTCTGACTCGCTCATCTCTTCTGCTCCACGAGACCCTGCAGTCAATGAAGTGAAAAAGGCCAACTCATTGTCTGTCTCAAACACTTCATTTCTCTTATTTTCTAAGTGACAGGTGCCCCTGTCTGTCTGTATGTGAGTCAGTGAGAGCATTTCTGAGTTTGAGTTTGTCTTATTTCTTTTCTTATGGCTCTTATGTTCTGATGACCAAACTAACTTACTAAATGCAAATAATAAACTGCAACCAATCATGGAATCATGCATAGCTATGATAGCAATATATATATATATATATATATAATTATTTTAAACTCTGTGTTGTTTTTTGTTAATCTGTCACATGGTAGAAGCACAAAACCATGCTTTTTTTCATTTAACACATATTTAAAGTCAAAGGGCTTAACCTAAAAATGAAATTGATCTAATATTGCATTGCCTTACATTCTGGGTTTCCATAAAGAAAGTCATTTTGGTTTGGAGTGACATGACTGTGAGTAAACAGCTGATTCATTTTGAATGAACAATCCTTTTAATTTGTTTCAGTGTTTTAAACATTGTTGGGTCGACAATTGATGTCTGATTTACAATCTGGATTCTGAAGCAAAACCAGTTGACATCTAGACAGTGATGAAGATCTGGACAATCATTTAGCCTTTCCCTCATTTTCTGTCAGCGACATCCTCCCTCTGACTGCCAGGAATGGTTGTAAATAATGCCTCACTGTCAATGGAGGATTACCACCGACATTTTTCTTGATCTCATTTTTCTTGACATTTTTCTTGATCGCTTATAAAAAGCTAAAAACTGTAACTATCAGAATGCAAAACCTGAAAAGAACATTTATGGAAACTGAGCTGCAAAAATACGAGAAGCCATGTACAGTATAACTTGACTAATTTCATTACTGAACTGAATCAATTGCATGACAACTTCAGTTACACTCTAATGCATTTTATACACAGAAAGACAAAAGTCAAGTTGAATTTCATCATTGGAAAGGTTAATTAAGCACTTAAAGGGATAATTCACCCAGAACTGAAACTGTTCTAAAGCATGCCCTACTTTATTTTGAACCACAAATGGTGAAATTAAAATAATGATAGGTTTAAAATAATGTTTTGTTTGCGTGCATCCTTATAATGGCAGAGAACAGTGACCTGCTTCAATCTTTAAAAAAGGGAGATAAAGTCTCACAAAATACTCCTGTGTGACTCGTGCCTTATATTTCAAGTGTTCTGAGGAAATGTGATTGGGTTTCGGTGAAAAACAGACCAAAATTTTATATAATCATGAAAACAATGAACATATTAATCTGACACTTCATGGTCTTAATTTTTCCTTTTTAATGTTTTTCAATCTTGGATAAGAACACACTGCTCACTCTAAAGAACTACAGACAATTGACGGTTTGCAGGACAGGATCATTGTTGTGCATGGAAATATTAATAGAGTGTGGGAAACTACGTCATTGCGCATTGCATTCTGGGTAGTCACGCCATGTTTTATGACATACTCGGGAGTGTACAAACAAATACAAATCATCAGAGAAAAATGTCTGTATTTGCGTTAATACTTTTTAAGAACTGTTTGCACTCACTTAGAATAAATTGACTAATATTTGAATCTCTTACACACATTTGAGTGCTCAGTCGTGCGGCCAAGAAACTGCACATATTCATCACATTTCATAGAAATCATACGGCTGCCTTCTATCGGACCACACACAAGACAAAATTGATTTCTCCTTTGCAGTTCATTTTTTATTACCTACAAAGTGACACTAATATATCGGCTAGATAAAATAACAATTACAATATAGCTTGATCTCAGCCTGTGGACCATTTATTCAATCAACATATATCATAATATTGCCTTATTTTCTTAATGTTAATGCATTAAGGGATAACCTAACAGTGTGACCCTATGTAATGCAGCTCTCAAATGATTTGTATGATTTGTAAGTTCAGAAATTATGAATCTGTAATATATCTGTTATAAATAATATATATTTAAATACAAATTATAAAGACACATTTTGGTTACTTTCACTTTCACAAAACTTGCACTTCCTTTAAGATACGTTTACCACATAGGTCATGAGAGTGGCTATGGCAGTTCATAACACAGCAAGCGTTTACAATTCTAATGTGTTTTTAACTGTATAATATAAGTTAACGCCTACCTCAACTACTACTACTGTGTCCTAAAGTCCCATAATGCATTGCGTTATTGACGTCACATTCCGATTCTGTAATGTACACTTGATCCTGATCTCATAGAACATTGGCATCCTCTCATGACCAAGGAAAATGTTCTGCTGTGCTTTCAGATCTCCATATGAACTGGCTTACAGTATTAGTCCTAAGAAAACATCTCAGGTTGTTCCCTGAGAAGGGGACGTTGTGTCGAAGACGACACTATGGGGGGGCGCCATCATGCAGAGGCGTTCCCCATAGTGTCGTCTTCAATGCAGCGTGAGTTCACTCTAAAAAGGGAACTGTTTTGGCAAAAGTACATTAGCTTCTTCTATGAAATGACACAAAAGAAGATTTAACTTGAACAGCTGGAACTTGATGATCTGACTACAGCCGCTCAGGAACTGTTACTTGTAATAGCATGGATAGGATGAATAAACAGCAGAAATTCATAAGGACTTTGGGTCTTTCACTGGACAGGATGTTTTTATTTTGTATTTATTTTTTATGGAGTTTACAGACACACTCATTATCAGTTTGCTTAAGAACAGGCATATTACAAAATAATGTAGACATTCAAATTGGATGTCAGCAGGGTCTGAAATAAACCATACATGAAACAAAATACTCTTTAATTATTTAATATGTAACTTTTGATATTTCATAATATTGTATTTAAGTCTAGCGTTGGGTTAATTGCCTCTGCACTTAAGAAGACGAAGGATAAAGTTCTAACACAAAGTTTAATGATGATGATAAAGCAGGCTAACAGGCAGAGCAACACACACTAAATGGAAGAGTGACCAGATGAGGCCTGTACAAAATTGTGTTTTCTCCTGCTGGCCAGCCGCTTCAGGGCACTGAACTCAATAAATGTAAAATACCCGAGGTTAGTTTCGAGAGGCTGCTTTGGAAAGAAGTCCTAGCTCTGGCAGGACCTCTGAGGGTTGTCCCCCCGTGGTGGAGCGATCGAGGTCGTCTCTGCCTCGGAACCCTCTGGAAATAGATGTTGGAATCCCGCCATCCAGAATGCTTCGGGCCACATTTCCAGCGAACGTGCACTGCTTTGTCCGCCCCAAGGGCTTGCGGCCTGGCAGATCTGCGTCCACACACCGAAAGTCGAGGTTCGGAGAACATCCGAGGCTGCATACTTCCACGTGTCCATCAGTCCTTCTCACAGGAAGTTCCTTAGGTTTGCTTTGCTTTTAGGAGCGAAGCGTTCCAATATTGGGTTCTTCCGTTCGGCCTAGCCTTGGTTAACCTTGGTTTTTGTCCCAAGGACCAGTGTTGGGAGCATCATGTCACGGAGAAAACGTTTCGACAGATGCATCCCTCACTGGCTGGGGCATGGACAGCCGCTTTGCCAGGGGTCTGTGGCAGGACCATCATCATTCTTGGCATATAAATTGCCTGGAGATGTTGGCTGTTTTCAAGGCTCTGAGGAGCTTCCTCCCATACATTTGTTTTGTTTGTGTGACAAGTGTTCACTAAGTTACAGTTCATTTTCTTAAGAGTATCAGATGGTTAATGTTGTTTATATGTCTATGTGGTGTTTTTAATATGCTTAAAGACAAACCATGTGCAAATTCAACACCATTGCTCACTATTTTCTGCCTTAAACCCTTGCGAACCAAAGACTCAAAAACACGGTTTGAAATCGCCGGTGTTTCTACCTTGTAACCAAACACGTCACACAGGGGAGTCTCAAGAGAAGCCAGGTTATCCCGGTATATTTCTTTTGATATTAAAAAATCGGGTACATCTAGCAATATAGAGGGTGAATTATGTTTATGATGTATATTACAATGTTATGATGAACTACATGCTTTTCTCCACTAATGTTCTAAGTGGTTCAAAGCGTTTCTAAGGATTCCCATGACAATTTTCATTTTGGTTATTAAAGATGAGGGATAACATTTTTGACTACAGGGGGACTTTAACATGAGATTAACTGATATTATGTTGCATTAATTTGCTACATGGATTGCTACATGGCACGGTAGCCTTTAAACAGAGACATGCTTCACAAAAACCAACTGCTAAGAAGAAAAATCATTTTGTAATAATGTTATATTCTTTCATCATATCATATATCATATCATATAATATTCTTTATGTAAATATTTTCAATAAAGTTGAACATGTATTTTTTTATATAGATATGGGTTTTGACTTGTGTGCCAAATTTGGTGTTATTATTAGTTATTTTATGCTAGGTGATTTTGTTTTGGAACCTTCAGAAAACTTGATTTTTCTCAAAATTGACTTTGCTGACTCTATCGACTTCAAACAGGTATAGCTCATAAATTTTTTGTTCAATCCCAACAAATCATACATCATTTAAATTTTTTTTTTTTTTAATGGAGAATGAAAATAACAAGAACTATTTATATATATTAGCTAACGATTTGCAAAGGTATTATTAATTTATGACTTGTTGAGGCACATTACTGTTAACTAATTCAAAATTAATACAAAACTCATAACCACAATGACATATTACTTAACAGTTAGTTAATAGTCATGTGCCTCAACAAGTAAAGTCATAACATAATGATACCTTTGCAAATTGTTAGCTAATGATTAATTAAAGCAGACAACTGGAAGTTGAAATGCATGGCTTTGACCCATTTTGGTAATTAACATATACATTTACACTATTAGTTAATATAATATGTTATTAGGGAATTAATACAATATGACACATTTAACTAATAACAATTTAATGATTACTTAATCTATTAAACATATATAATCTTCATTCTGCATGCGGTCGATCCTTTTCCTATTTAGCACCTAAACTCTGGAACAGCCTTCCTAGTATTGTTCGGGAAGCAGACACACTCTGTCAGTTTAAATCTAGACTAAAAACGCATCTCTTTACTATGGCATACACATAAAACATTTTTAATTTATATTTTATTCAAATTGTTAGGCTGCATTAACTAGGTCAGCTGGAACCGGGAACACTTCCCATAACACCTGATGTACTCGTTACATCATAAGAGGAATGGCATCTACGCTAATGTTAGTCTCTCTGTTTATTTGCCTCCATTTCTCTTTTTAAAATCAGTTGTCACACAGCTGCTAGGCCATTTAATGATGCTCGGTTCAGTGTTGCCAGGTCTGGAACTGGGATACATTTACATTGTTGCTGTGAGTTGTTTGTAGCCTATAGTTCGAGTTGTCTTTACTTTAGCAATATTTCTCCCGCCCGCCCGCCCTCTGCGTTTGGGCGCGATTTGACCGTGATTCCGCTACTTTTGATTAGCAAATGGGACAGGTTTTGTTATGCAGACCTGGCAATCATGTCCCTCGGTTCAGCCTTCGTGCACTTCGAAGGCCCATTTGTGCACTTCAAAGTCCACTGCCTTCAAAGCGCACAGCCTTCACATTGGGACACAGCTCTGGAGTGCCACTGTCCTGCAGAGTTTAGCGGTAACCCTAATCAAACACACATGAACCAGCTAATCAAAGTCTTCAGGATTACTAGGCTGCGTACCACAAATTTGTATGCCCTTCAGTCGCTAACTTCCCTCTGTCTCGTAGACTCGGCTGTGCGTCATTGCTTACGTTGCACAAGTATCCACCTTTGGCACAACTCGTGCAAGGTTTAAATTAAATGCACTAAGCCCTTGATTACTTGGAATTCAGTATGGAGCTGATTTATTATTTAAACCCCTTTTTTACTTATGAATTTGTTTTATGCACCACTCTATATACATATAAGTTGCTGGAGAAAATATATAAAATCCAACGCTATCTAATGACAAATTCGTACGTATTTGTACGAGGTGGCTAATTTGTATGACCTCACTATCCAGTTTGGATTAGGAAGGATGCAGAAATGCACTGGCCGGCGCATGATTTGATGAGGCTGATCCACCCTTACCTTTTTCTTCCAAAAAACCAATCTCATTGTTTATTTAGTTTTCTGAATACAATCGGGTTATTTTCCTAAGTTATAATCAGGCTATTTTCCTCCAGGCTCGGCTATAGCCCAATCCCCTGTAGATTTTAATGACTGTTTCAAGAACCGGGACAGCCCATTCATACACTGTAAAAAAAAAAAAAAATTACGAAAATGTGCGCAATTTTGAGGCTTGATTTGAGGAACAAAATAAGCTAATAAAATTAAGGAAATAATGCTACTTATTTATTTTAAGAGAATTAGTTCAATTATGCAGTTTTATTTAGAGACACCATTTCATTTGAAAGTGAACGCCGGCAGATCAGACGACATTTTGGAGGAGCGGTCGTACGTCCATCACATCAAAAGGTAAGCCTTACTAAGTTATACGTTTCTTATTGTTTCTTATGTCTTTCAGGATAGATCATGGAATATATCATGGAATAGATCAGATGTGTTCACTCTAGTTCAGGATCATCTCTAACATATAATATTTTAGTTGTCTATTCTTGTCGATGCACATTCTGACAGGGTGAGTTGAATCAGGTGTTTTAAATTAAAGAAATCCAATTATACAACTTGTTCTGTGGAGAAAATACGAACGATTGTCTTATCTCCAAATCATGTGCTATGTAAGTTAAGACTGACCATGGGTATGCTTGAGGGCAGATTGATAGATTGAACTTTTCTAATCTTTCTAAAGATATTGTAATGTATGAGAATTTAAATTCTCGTATGTTCACTTCAAATTTTTAGAGAATAGTCTAACTTATTTTTTTTGCACAAAATGCCGCAATGTAATATTGCGTTTATCCTCAGAGCCAGAGGGCGCGCTCTCACAGTAAGTCCCAAACAGGTTTATAGAAGAAGGCTAAAACTTTCCATGCGGACAAATTCATCCAGCTGTCGCTACTAGATGAATAAATAGATGTTTTCACTGGTGAATCAAGAAGACATATCTTCTTCTTCAATCAATTTCTTGTATGTTTATAATAATATAGTAGTGTATATACACTCACCTAAAGGATTATTAGGAACACCATACTAATACTGTGTTTGACCCCCTTTCGCCTTCAGAACTGCCTTAATTCTACGTGGCATTGATTCAACAAGGTGCTGAAAGCATTCTTTAGAAATGTTGGCCCATATTGATAGGATAGCATCTTGCAGTTGATGGAGATTTGTGGGATGCACATCCAGGGCACGAAGCTGCCGTTCCACCACATCCCAAAGATGCTCTATTGGGTTGAGATCTGGTGACTGTGGGGGCCATTTTAGTACAGTGAACTCATTGTCATGTTCAAGAAACCAATTTGAAATGATTGGAGCTTTGTGACATGGTGCATTATCCTGCTGGAAGTAGCCATCAGAGGATGGGTACATGGTGGTCATAAAGGGATGGACATGGTCAGAAACAATGCTCAGGTAGGCCGTGGCATTTAAACGATGCCCAATTGGCACTAAGGGGCCTAAAGTGTGCCAAGAAAACATCCCCCACACCATTACACCACCACCACCAGCCTGCACAGTGGTAACAAGGCATGATGAATCCATGTTCTCATTTTGTTTACGCCAAATTCTGACTCTACCATCTGAATGTCTCAACAGAAATCGAGACTCATCAGACCAGGCAACATTTTTCCAGTCTTCAACTGTCCAATTTTGGTGAGCTCGTGCAAATTGTAGCCTCTTTTTCCTATTTGTAGTGGAGATGAGTGGTACCCGATGGGGTCTTCTGCTGTTGTAGCCCATCCGCCTCAAGGTTGTGCGTGTTGTGGCTTCACAAATGCTTTGCTGCATACCTCGGTTGTAACGACTGGTTATTTCAGTCAAAGTTGCTCTTCTATCAGCTTGAATCAGTCGGCCCATTCTCCTCTGACCTCTAGCATCAACAAGGCATTTTCGCCCACAGGACTGCCGCATACTGGATGTTTTTCCCTTTTCACACCATTCTTTGTAAACTCTAGAAATGGTTGTGCGTGAAAATCCCAGTAACTGAGCAGATTGTGAAATACTCAGACCGGCCCGTCTGGCACCAACAACCATGCCACGCTCAAAATTCCTTAAATCACCTTTCTTTCCCATTCTGACATTCAGTTTGGAGTTCAGTAGATTGTCTTGACCAGGACCACACCCCTAAATGCATTGAAGCAACTGCCATGTGATTGGTTGATTAGATAATTGCATTAATGAGAAATTGAACAGGTGTTCCTAATAATCCTTTAGGTGAGTGTAGGTCTATATCATATCAAATCACAGAATAAAGTTTCTACTCAACTACTCCATTGCATTTTGTGGGTGAGTGTGGAGCAAAAATATGGTTTTAATCTGTAGCATTGGGATATAATATCATACATTTTAAATTAATTTGAAATATAACTTGTTCAGACTTGTGGCTTTAGCTGCATTGTGTTTCTAGACTTCAAGAAGGCCCATTTCATTTGGTTCGTAAAAATGAATAATTTCAAAAAGTTTGTCTCTGTGAAGTGAAATGTAAAATATTCAATAATGTAACTAATTTTATTTTTTTTCTAACAGGCTCCATATTTACTTGCAGAGGGGGAGCGATAGGCCGAATTTTGAAGCAGAAATTGGATGCCATGCAGCAGGTACATTTTCGAAACATTTCGAAAGAATTTTTTCATTATTATTGGGTGATTATTTTCAAACTTTTGACATGACAAGAGACGTTGTCCTCCGTTGCTTGATCTGTTATTTGGGTGAAAAAAAGAATGACCTTATCCATGAGTACAATGTAAGTGTCAAGAACTATTCTATATATTTATGGTGTCTTGAGAAAAATTCTGTTAACTAACAATAACTTTGCAGCAACATGTCTATTGACTCTCATTAGAGTATTAGTAGACTGCTAGGGTTAGAATAAGTTGACATGTAGTTGCAAAGTTACTTATAGTCAGTAGAATATCTGTTAGGGGACCATCACAATAAAGAGTAGGTGGATACAATTCCTACAGTTGAGGGGGATGGCCTGAGTGATACTCTACACTCCCATCCGTCCTCTCACAAAAGGTCTCATGAGTTTTTGTTGGAGCCCCTTTGTTTGCTGCACCCAGTCTGCTGTGAACCAGCATATCATGCAGATTCCTTCCTCTTTTGTAGGCCGCCACCATCCTATACTCTATCCCTAGTGCCTTGTCCTGAGACAGCCTTTCAAAGTTCCTTTTCACCCCCATGGCTAAGCATTTGGCCATGTCATAGAATTTAACAATCAAGGGAGGGCCTGGGTTCTCCCTCCACCCATTTGCCCTTAGGAACTGCCGGGAATACCCCCTTCTCCTCAGGGCCCCAAACTGAATCTTCACAGCTGCAACTCTGTCGCTTTCCCTGGTGCAAATTTATCTAAACCTATCTAAATGTGTTGTGATGGCTTGGATATTAATTGGTGATGTTAATTTAAAGCATGTAAAAAAATTCAACAAGTCCCCCTCCATGCCTTCACAGGTATCTGCAGTATTGGGTGGGTAGAGATTTGCATTTCGGGAACACCGACTCCTCCCATTCGGCCATATAGATGTTCGCATATGCCGCTGCAAACCCCTTGCCCATAGCCGTGCCCTTAACCTGTAGGTAATAGCGACCATTGAACTCAAAGTTGTTCCTGGTAAGGCTCAGCTCTAAGAGTTTTAGCAGACTCTCATCTGGTCTGATACCTCTGGTGACAATTCCTGACCGCCCCCAGTTCCCTCTGTCTCTATGTTCTTGTAGAGACACTATACAGCCATGGAGAAGAGACTGGCATTGGGACCAATCTTCATCCCCTGAACCTTCTCCAAGAACTGGTAGCTATCCCTAATGTAATTGGCGTGCCTAGTGGAGAGTGGATTAAAGTACGAAGTGATACGCTCAACCACCCCAAATCTCTCGCTTCCACAATCTGACAATATTGGCCTACCAGGAGGGGCATCTGGGAAAGGCCAGGCGGCCCTTTCCTTGTGCACTTTTGGAAGCAGATAAAATTTCCTCTCCCTGGGTGTATCTTGTCCTCTAATATAATGGACCTGTCTCTTGTTTAACCCCTTGCCTGTCACCCCCCATTTTGGAAAGTGGGACATTTTGACATACCCCAAATAAAAGGGCTGCTACTCGCAAGTCTTTCTGAATATACACATAAGTAACATATCTAGAAAGCCAACGCTTAAGAGTTTACAATTCAAGACTCAATTACTCAGACTGTTATTAATATGGAGATATATAGGCTCAAACATTAAAACAAAAATAAAAAATATGAATAATATATTTTTAAATGTATAAAAATATTATGTGAATGTAGTATAACAACTTATAACCACAACTAAAGTGAAGCCACAAGTGTGGTCATGCTTCATTTAAAATCTGAGGATGAAATCTCTAAAAGTATGCATTTTATGAAGCATATTGTATGGCATGTCATGTGAGTTTTTAGCGAATGCTAAGATAAGATGCTATCATTATGTTATTGGCCTGTAAAACATACTTGCAGTCTACCAACTAGTCTTTCAACTGCTTAATTCATACTCTATTGTTTTCACTTAATGAACTTTTCACACATCTGTCATGAATTACTTAATCCTCATTATGCTTTTATAGTATTTTTTTTTTTTTTTTTTGTATTCAGCCATTATAGCCTATTCAGGTATTCTGAATTGGCCATCAACCCCACATTCATCCCACTTTACATTAAAACCTACTATCTGAAGTCTTTCTAGCAAACAGACCAACAAAAAAAAGCATGCTTTTGGCACCTTATGTGAAATAAAATATAGCTCCTGGTGTGACAGGTGCATTAGATCTACAGTTAGCATCAAGCTACATAACACAAAATAAAAGATTCATATTACACTTTAACTCCAAATTCCCTTTAAACAGCCAGCAAGTGTCTGTATTTACTTCCGATCGCGATATAATGTGGAAATGTGATGTTCAATGATGTTAAAATGTTATATTTAGCATTTTATATGGAACTAATCGCTACACCTGCTTAGCATGTTACTAGAAACATTTTTTATTCATATGAAAAGGGTTAGGGTTAGGGTTAGGGAATGAGGAAGTGCACTGAACAGCGTGACCAGATGGGGCAGGATTGTTGTCACGTGATTGACAGCTGTACAGCAAATGAGAGAGCTCTGAGATCATAAGTGACGTGCAGCAGGAAGCAACAGACACAGAGATCGCTCTGAATGTCATACAGCTCTTCAGATCAGCATAATTCAGTGAGAAATGAATAGAAATGTTATTCTGTATGACAAAATATTTTGCAAACTTGATAATCAATCTATATTTGTCTAAATATCCGCACGTTTGGACTAAGAGCCCGAACAGTTGCTGTTTAGTGCATGTATGTGACGACAAATAAAACGGAGAAGACGTAACTGGCTTTTGGTTCAATATGTATATATATATTCAGAATATTGATTATTACAGATCGATTATTTTGCACTCCTGACATAAATTAAGAAAATAATGTCACTGCAACCTCATTTTATCATAAATAACGAAGCTGGAGGCTTTAATCTTTATAATTATACCAGGTTTTTCTAGATGAAGTAAGTGTGTGATGTTTTAACGAGCAGTGAATGTTGAACAACAGTAATCTGGGGCCGTCGGCAATACTTGACTGCTGAGGGGTTAAAGTCCCTCCCTCCTGCAATAATTGTAGCTCTCCCTTAATCAATTCCACCGACTCAAAATAAATGGGCTTCTCTAATTCCTGGTAAAACTCTTGGTCTTGCAGTTGCCTCATGGCCTCCCTGACATACTGCTCCCTATCCATGACGACCACAATGCTGCCCTAATCTGCAGGCTTAATCACCAAGGTGCTATCCTTCCTGAGTCCTTTAATTGCCCCCCATTGCCACTTGGAGAGGTTCCAAATTTCCGGGACCTCCTTCATCCCTTTCATAATCTTCTGATCCTCCTCCATAATCTTCCAAACTACCTCCACCACCTGGCTACTCCTAGGTTCCCACCCCGAATTCACCGTAAAAGAGGCTCTCTGTCCTTTCCCTTCATCTCCCTCAAAAAAACTGGCTAATTTTAACCGCCTAGGGTACGCTGTAAGGCCTGCCACTGCCTCCAACCTATTCCAGCTACTCCCTCCCTTCCCCATGCCCCTAGAGATGAAGGACAAACCCCTCTGTAAAACTGACATCTCCATTTTATTTAATATTCTTGTTTGGGAGAGGTTCACCACAGTCCCCATATTCTGGTTAACCAGTTGTCTCTCCTTTCCCAGTTTAAATGGGCTGCCCAGTGATTCCACATTGCCCTGCCTGTCCAATGGGTCAGGTCCAATTCCGTTCGAAATTGTTTGCAGGGGTCTATTGCCCTCCCAGTGCTGATGATGTGCATATTAATCTGGTTCAGGAATGTGCACTTCTTTTTTGGCATATATCTGTGAGCATTGATTACTGGGATGTGGATCTGGGCATTGGGGAAAGTATGTCCTGCCGCCCCCAGGGTCTTCTTAATCAATTTTCCCACCGATCCTGTGGAGCTGTAGGTCCTATCATTGATGCAGAATGATAAGACCACCCTTGTGACTCGGTCCGTTGTAGGGGTCTTATTCCTTATGATCTCATATGTGTGGGACCAGCGAGCCCCCGGGTAGCATACTACCTGGATCCTTTGGTCCCACACTGTCAGCAATCTAGCCATATTTGAGTCCCCCAGAATCAGTATTGGCCTTCTTGGTTGAAGAATACATTTTTTAGGCTTATCTCCTCCATGCTCCTGCCTTGGGAACATGTTCAATTCCATGGCTTTCTCATCCTCTTCATGTGACTTTTCCCTATCCTGCTCAATCATCCTCTTACTTTTCCTTCCAGCGTTATCCTCTTGAACTACTTGCGACCCAATACTGCCAGCCACCTCATCCATTGTGACCCAGATCACATCGTCCTCTTCTGACCCATCAGTGACCTCCGTTACCCGTGTCACTGGTTCCCTCTCTCCCTGTGCCGTCCCTTCTCTAACTCTTCCTTCTCTGGTGACCGAATCTTCTCCATCCGTCTCTTGTGGCCAAATCTCGGCTGTTCACATTGCGGGGCCTCCTCCAGCTGTCTCCCTCCCTCTGGCCACCCCGTGTGGTCCTGCTAGCTGGGGTTGCAGGTACTGCCAACGCCGGGGAGTCCAGGGGCCTGGCCACGGCCGAACCCTCACTGACCCACAGTCGCCTGATCTCTCCTATAGCCACCCGCAAGGTACTCTCCTGGATATTTTTTTTATTCCTACGGGTCCATCTAACTGCCACTTCCAGGGCTCTCTCCCCTTCCTCAAGATCCATTCCGTTCAATTAGAACAGAACTTCCTCCTGGATTGAGGCATTGTGTTTCCTCAAAATATCTAGGCTTTCACAGAGTCACCTCCTAGCACTCCCTTACAGCTTCCAGCCTATTGTGGGCGTCGGGCTGCTGGTACTACCACTGCCCCCAGCCACCTGGCTACCTTCTGCAGGGATCTCGGCCCAGAGGAGTCATGGTTCGGTAATTTGAATTTGCTCCTGACCAGCGAACCAAACCATACCCCAAGGAGTAATGGCTTGATACTCCTGGCCAAGCATTGTACCCCCAAGAGATAGTTCTCTTTTTCTCAGACCACCCTCACCAAAAAAAACTTTACAATCCACTTAACCATCCTTAACTCTACTGCTACCATCATACAATCCCATGCCACCCATAACATCATTGAACATCACATTTCCACATTATATCGCGATCGGAAGTAAATACAGACACTTGCTGGCTGTTTAAAGGGAATTTGGAGTTAAAGTGTAATATGAATCTTTTATTTTGTGTTATGTAGCTTGATGCTAACTGTAGATCTAATGCACCTGTCACACCAGGAGCTATATTTTATTTCACATAAGGTGCCAAAAGCATGCTTTTTTTTGTTGGTCTGTTTGCTAGAAAGACTTCAGATAGTAGGTTTTAATGTAAAGTGGGATGAATGTGGGGTTGATGGCCAATTCAGAATACCTGAATAGGCTATAATGGCTGAATACAAAAAAAAAAAAAAAAAATACTATAAAAGCATAATGAGGATTAAGTAATTCATGACAGATGTGTGAAAAGTTCATTAAGTGAAAACAATAGAGTATGAATTAAGCAGTTGAAAGACTAGTTGGTAGACTGCAAGTATGTTTTACAGGCCAATAACATAATGATAGCATCTTATCTTAGCATTCGCTAAAAACTCACATGAAATGAAATCTTCAATCTGAATTTGCTTCTGACCAGCGAACCAAATCATACCCCGAGGAGTCATGGTTTGATAATCCTGGCCAAGCATCGCACCCCCAAGAGATGGTTCTTTTTTTTGTCCCCTCTAAGCTAATCCCCAAGACTCAAAAACTACCAGCCAGCTCTCTGGACTGGGCCAATGTTGAACCTTATGAAAAAAATGAAGTAAGGGAGGGCGGTGAGATAGCGTCAGCCCCCCTCAGGAGCCGGCTTGGCATCCTTTTCGCTTCCCCACTCGATTCCCACCCGGATCACCCAATTCAGAACCAAGTGAGGCAGTGTTTTTTCCTAAACCACCACAACCCAATACTTTGGTTTTGCACATAAGGTATTATGAAGTGGAATGCACTTCAAAATGGCAGCGGGGATTCCCAGAGGGGAAGTGCTTAGGAAAGTTTGCGAGTGTGAGTCTAAAAGTGGAGTGGGACTCAGCCCTAGAAGGCTACAGGTAGGTAAGTTTTATCAGGGTTGGAGCTAAACTCTGCAGGGACAGTGGCCTTCCAGGACCAAGTTTGCCCATCACTGATTTAAGCCCTCTGTTTGAGTCTGTTCCTTGTCTTGCATTGTTGTTATTAGATGTTAATGTGTTTGTGGTTGTGTGTGGTTATTCTCCTGTTTACAGTTTTGAATTCTTGGATTAAAGACTATTTGAGTATCTTCCTCATCGTACGCTTTCATTACAGCCACCGACTGTGACACCCTGAGCCCACTGAGTTTTAACAGATCCCCTAAAGCATGTGGTTGGTTTGGTGGGGGATAATTGAGAATGAATGGGGGAAAGTCACATGAGAGGAGGCAATGCCTCCATTGAGCTATGATTGAATATGGTTTGTGTGAAAAATCCTGCCTCTTGTTTACGTGCGTGTTCCGTGTTCACAAATCAGTCTGAATGAGCAAAATGATGATGTTAATGTGAAGACTAATTTTAAAAAGTAATTAAACAACTCACCCACTTAGATAGCACTGATTTATGTTGTGTCAAAATCAACCTTGAAATGGCTTGAAAACAGCTTGGTGAAATTAAAGGTAGCCTATACATCTTCATGTCTGTGACCAGTGTTTTCTGAGCTTGATGACTGATGATCCAAAAATAAGTTGACTATTAAAAAGAACAGCTGACCATATATTGTTTACAGTATTACTGCCATTAGTTATTATTTTGGAATAAATGTAAAAATGCTTCAAATCACTAACTTGATAAGATTTATACTTGGTTTTAATAAATAGAACATTAATAACATTGTTAATGTACATTCATAACATTGTTAATGTACAAATACTAAATAGAATTGTATTTGTTTGTGTGTTTTTTGTTTTTATTTAATGTTTATTTAACCATGAAAATGTGACAACATTAAGTATAATTGGGACAAGAATTTACATTTGATTTATAAACTGAGGACTTTGCCTCCTCATTTCAGAACACCACTGCAAACTATTGCTACAATCATTCATGAATCATTCTGGAAGCTCTCACACGTCTGCTCATTCTAGGCAGATCACAATGTTTAGAGAAATTGTGTCGTAAGGGCTGTTTAAACCTGGACTTAATGGGCTTCATTACAATATTAACAGTGTCCAAAAGGAGTCGACTCCCAGTGACAACAAAAGAGCTTTTGTTCTGTGGGCATGATGAGCTTAAAGCCAAAATTCCTAAAGAAAATTGGTAAATATAGCTCATAAAGAGAGAAAGAGTATGAAATTCAGCTCAGCCGTTGAGAAGTTCAGGGAGTTGTGACAGGCTCCAAATTTATCTGAGAGGTGTCAGAAGAATTAACCAAGATAAGAGCGGATGTGACAAAAACTTCTGAAGTATCTAAGACCGAGAGAGAGAGAGAGAGAGAGAGAGAGAGAGAGCATGAGCGATATGACGGGTAGGTTGATTTCATTCATTCCATTTTGTTCATCAGTGCCCGGGGCCAATTGTATCTTTGCTCAGCCTAATAATAATCTCTGCCATTGGCTTTTTTTATTTCTCATTTAAGAGAAAAGGAAAGAGCAGGCAGGGCGAGGGATGATTATTTAAAGTGATAGTACAAAATAGAAAATTTTGTCATTTATTTAGTTTCTTTTCATTACAATCTTTTTACATTACAACCGATTTTAGACTTCTACGGGACACAAAGGGAGAAATTCTGAGGAATCTTTATGCTGTTCTTTTGCATTGTGAAAAAGAATTAATTGTATTTAATGTGCACTTAAAAGTGTTTATTTTATGAAAAACTGAGCTTGCGTGCTTGCAGTTGCAGCTAATACACATAGGCATAACAGTATGACCACCGTCCTAATATTGAGTCCCTCTTTTGCTACCAAAACAGCCCTGACCCGTCAAGGCATGGACTCCACTAGACCCCTGAAGGTGTGCTGTGGTATCTGGCACCAAGATGTTAGCAGCAGATCCTTTAAGTCCTGTAAATTGCGAGGTGGGGCCTCCATGGATCGGACTTGTTGGTTCAGCACATCCCACAGATGCTTGATTGGATTCAGATCTGGGGAATTTGGAGGCCAAGTCCACACCTTAAACTTGTTGTTGTGCCCCTCAAACCATTCCTGAACCATTTTTGCTTTGTGGCAGGGCGCATTATCCTGCTGAAAGAGGCCACAGCCACCAGGGAATACCGTTTCCATGAAAAGGGTGTACATGGTCTGCAACAATGCTTAGGTAGGTGATACGTGTCAAAGTAACATCCACATGGATGGCAGGATCCAAGGTTTCCCAGCAGAATATTGCCCAAAGCCACTGCCTCTGCCGGCTTGCCTTCTTCCCATAGTGCATCCTGGTGCCATGCGTTCCCCTGGTAATCGATGCACCCGCCCCAACCATCCACGTGAAAACATGATACATCAGACCAGGCCAACTTTTTCCATTGCTCCGTGGTCCAGTTCTGATGCTCATATGCCACTGTTGGCGCGGGTGGACAGGGGTCAGCATGGGCACCCTGACTGGTCTGCGGCTATACAGCCCCATATGCAACAAACTGCGATGCACTGTGTATTCTGACACCTTTCTATCAGAATCAGCATTAACTTCATAGAATCAGCATTAACTACAGTAGCTTGTCTGTTTGATCGTAACACACGGGCTAGCCTTTGCTCCGCACGTGCATCAATGAGCCTTGGCCGCCCATGACCCTGTCGCCGGTTCACCACTGTTCCTTCCTTGGACCACTTTTGGTAGGTACTGACCACTGCAGACCGGGAACAGCTTACAAGAGGAGCTGTTTTGGAGATGCTCTGACCCAGTCGATTAGCCATCACAATTTGGCCCTTGTCAAACTCGCTCAAATCCTTATGCTTACCCATTTTTCCAGCTTCTAACACATCAACTTTGAGGACAAAATGTTCACTTGCTGCCTAATATATCCCACACACTAACAGGTGCCGTGATGAAGAGATAATCAGTGTTATTCACTTCACCTGTCAGTGGTCATATTTTTATGCCTGATCGGTGTAATAGTAATAAAAGGCCACTTAAAAGGGTACTTCACTGCTTTTACAGCTTTCAAATTTTACAGCTTTTCAGTCAAACTGACTGATAAGGATTATTTGTAGCACAACCTTATGATTTGAAATGATTTTTTTTTTTTTCAGTCTTTTTGAGTGGAGCTTCCCCAAACCGTGCCTCCCATAATCTAAAATGCAATAGTCTCATTAGGCAAAAGTTGGATAGACCTACTGCATTCCAAATGGCATAGATGATGCCTTCATAAAGCATTTTGAGTGGAAAATGCTGACATACCAGTGGGTGAGACTGCATGTTGTAAGTGTAACATTAAGCAAAGTGCGGGTTTCAGCGCATATCAAGAAAGCCTATGATTGCCCTTGTAATTCACTTCAGCCCTTTTGAACTTTATCGAAGATTATTTTATGGAAGGTTTGTGTGTGTGTGTGTGTGTGTGTGTGTGGAATTGGAAGCAAGCAGAATACGATTGTTTCTAGAGAGCACAGTGCCATCGAGCATCTGCAGTTAAAAGCAAAACTCTAAATTCCGAATCATTCAAGAGAGAATCGTTTCTCTCACCAATTACATTCAGTTTACACTTAACCTCTTAACTGTCAGTCACAGTTTTTGAGCATAGACCTAAAAATTACACGTCCAACTTAACTCTTTTCCCGCCAGCGTTTTTGATAATTTTCACAAAAACGTCATGGCCCCCAAGAATATTTTGTTGTATGAATAGCCGTACATACAATATCAAAAGAAAAAAATACCAAAATCCAGTTTTATTCTAGCTTCATGCATTCCTACCGTATAAATTCCGTCAATTGCGGGAAAGCATTGTCTCACAAATGACGGAAATTTTCGTCAATGGCGAGGAAAAAGTTAAATTGTTATAGGTATAAATCTTAAATACTTTGGTCTAATTTTAAAGGAGACACTTGGCAGATTATTGTAGAAGTGAAATTAATGAAATTGAAAATTAGGAAAATTAGGAAAGTTTTAAATTTTAAAAAGTTATAGAAGTTTAATTTATTTAAAACAGTTATTTTATATTGAAATAATATTTTACAATATTACTGTTTTTACTGTATTCTTTATTAAATGCAGCTATTGTGAGCATAAGAGTCTTCTTTCAAAAACATTAGATAACTGTAATGTTTCCAGACTTTTGACAGGTACTTGTCATATATTCCTTGTGTTTGTGGACTTTTTTGTTATTTCATGTCTTGTGTTTTGCTTTGTAGTTCTTCATGTTGATTAGTTTCCCAGGTGTTTCCCATCCACCTCGCACAGCTCATCTCTTATGTGTGTATATATAGTGCATGTTTCACTCGTGTTATCGGTCGTTGAATGCATGTATGTGGTAGTATGAGTTCCCAGTGTTTCTGCGGACTGTCATTAAACATTCCTGCACTTAGCTCCAATTCCCTGCCTGTTCATTTCACACCGTTCATGACAGTACTGTGTTAGTGTATTATTTCTATAAATAGTTAAAAGTGTGCTTTTTTTTTTTTTTACAAGGGAAGTCTACTTTTGTGTTCTGCTGAAAAAATAACAGAGGCCCGAAATGAGGTAAATGATGGAAGAATTTCATTTTTGGATGAACTATCTCTTTAAAAACATTACAAACATATATGACGTCTTCTCATTTCAGCTGTGCAATTACATTATTCAAACAGGATGCTTTAAGTGGCTGTATTGACAAGCTTTTATGGCGTTTTGAGGGTTTTAGGAATGAACTGTTATCCATTTTTGCTGAAGCTCATTACTGAAGACTTACAGTCGATTTAAACACTAAAGACACTGCATTCTCATCATTTAAATGAAATACTCCAAAAGATGTCAGCGATCTCTGGATGAGGCAGCATCATATGAGAGGCTTTATTATTAGACACTGAGGTTAACATGCAATAGTTGCGGGTTAGTTTTGCAATGAAGAAGAGAAGAAGAGACCTCAATATCTGCACAGCTAACTGGGAATGTTCTCAGAACTTTTGCTAACATTCTGGCAATGTCAGATAGGCATACAGTATGTTACCGGCCATTGTTTTAATCTATTCGCATCAAATTCAAAACACATTTTTATGGACGTAGCTTACTGGATATTATCGGCGCTGTGATGAACATCGCAATGCTGGGTTTGCCTACGCTGCCGTCACATTCTTCGCCGTCTAGATGAAGATACGGAGCAGAGACTGCACAGCGAATTGTGTTGACAGAGTTTATGATTTGGAGAAGAGAAAACTTCAGAATAATGTCACGAAGTTTATTCATGAAGTTGTGTGAACAACACACGGTATCCGTGTACGTCCGTACACATGCGCACTTTGGTCAGAATGGTAATAATGCGATTAAGGTGTTTATATGCCACCTAGTTTAATGCGACTATGGTTACTACGATTATGAGCTTAATCGCATTAGTTTGATTTAAGTATTGCGTTTACATGAGGTAAAGTTTAATCGCAATATTGTCAAAACCTTATTATAATCACATTATGAGGAAGCATGTAAACGTAGTCAGTGACTGGCAATGAGTTTGATCTTAAAAAGAGACCTTAAGTTTACTAATATTAGTCTCGAATTTCCCCAGCTAAAAGATAATTATGCTCTGCTATGATTTTGTAGATGGACAGTTTTGAGAATACATGAAATCCACTCGCTTTAACCTCCTCACCCACAGGTTTCACTAGATATATTTACTTTTTTCTGAAGGAAATCGATAAAATCCTACACCTTTTGCTGTATATCTGGCGGCGCAACCCCAAACACAACACGTTTTCGTCATAGTTTCAACTTTGATCAACAACGTTTTTAACTATGTAACTGTTTACAGTAGCCGGCTGGATCTCTTCAGTTGGTCGCGTTCTGCCAGTATCTTGGTGCCTATTGTTTACAAACATTCTGAAATGCTGTATAGAACGTTCATTAAAATTAATCGGGTCTTGTGGTAAGAATAGACATTATTGTTAATTCTGAGCCTTTTGCTTACAGATCCTGAAGAGCACACACTTGGGAGATATGTTGAGACCGGGGATGACTGGATAACAGATTGGAGTATTTGCAGATCCTGAGACAGATGAGCTGACTGGAGATCGACTTAGAAGTGGTAACAGGATTAGCGATCAAAGTAAATAGGCACATCAAACAAGCAGTAGTAGCAGTTAAGTGGTCTGTAACATCCAACCAGGCCAAACTGGCACTGTGTGCGCTGTGTAGTGCCGGTGATGAGGTCTGATGCATGTCAGGTGTGTGTGATTGAGTGCCAGGTAGGATGATGGGAAATGTAGTCCATGCGCCCCTCCTAAAGACCATATACCCCGCCACCGTTGTCAGCCCCATCCTCGTGGAGCAGGATGATCAGAATGGCTTTGATGGAACGTTTGAGTAAGGGCTGGATCCAGGATGTCATCTCGAGCTACCCAGGAGTGTTCCTTTCTTCCCGGCGGTGGGGGTCCAGGATCTCCTTAAAGGGATAGTTCACCCAAACATGAAAATGTACTGTTAATTTACTTGCTTAAGTTGACTTCTTTTAAAAACAATATAAAGTCTTACCGATCTAAAACATTTGAACAGTAGTGTATATTTATTAAATTAATAAAGAAATATTTTACTGTTGCAATACTACAAAACAATATATGTTATAATAAAACTGTTTAAACAGCTTGTTTGCGTCTCTGCTCAGACTTTAGAAAGAAATCAGCATCAGAAACAAGTGGATGGTTTATTTTTAATGGCATCCCGTTTGGGACTTCAACTGGCTTGACTGTATTTTAAAACTGTGGCTGGATCTGACAGCATCTATGCAAGTAAACAATTTCATAATTCTGGAACTAAGCCTAACCCCTGAAAAACAACCCCACACCATAATTACACTTGGCACAATGCAGTCAGGCAAGTACCATTCTCCTGTCAATCACCAAACCCATCAGATTGCCAAACAGACAAGCGTGATTCGTCACTCCAGAGAAGAGTGCTCTAGAGTCCAGTGGCGGCGTGCTTTACACCACTGCCTCCGGTGCTTTGCATTGCACTTGATGATGTAAGCCTTGGATGCAGCTGCTTGGCCATGGAAACCCATTCCATGAAGCTCTCTATGTACTGTTCTTGAGCTAATCTGAAGGCCACACGAAGTTTGGAGGTCTGTAGCTATTGACTCTGCAGAAAGTTGGCGAGTTCTGCGCACTGTGTGCCTCGGCATGCGCTGGCCTACCACTTTGTGGCTGAGTTGCTGTTCTTCCCAATTGCTTCCACTTTGTTATAATACCAGTGGCAATTTCAAAACACTGCTTCATGAAGCTTCGAAGCTTTTCGAATCAATTGGTTCGGAGCGTGTATCATCAAACTGCCAAAGTCACGTGATTTCAGTAAACAAGGCTTCGTTACGTCATCACTGTTTCGTAACGCTTTGAAATGTCAATGGTTCACCTAGGGGGCGATGGTCTCTGTGAATCATGAGCAGTCGCCAAAAAGCATTGAACAAGTATTTGTGGGTTTTACCTGATGTCTGATCATTTTTATACATTTGTAGACATTTTAATTAGACATTAGTATAATTAAAAGGAATAGTAGTAGTTAATAGTCTTGTATTGGTTTATCTGAACCATCCATGGAACAAACAAAACAAGCGCTGACAATTGATAAAAGAACATATAGACACTTAACATTGAATTTTATTAGATGATTAGTTACTTGCATTTGAAATATTTTATTTTCAATAAAACATTTGCAACAGATTTGTAAAACATGTTATGCATTTTTGGCATGGGTTTTTGTTGCATTTACACTGTTCTGTCCAGCAGGGGTCGCTGTGGAGACAGGTGTCAGATTGGTTCAAAGCTTCGGCACAATATGGTGCATTTGCTTCAACTGTTTCAGTGTTTCACGAAGCCTCGGTCTGCCCATCACTACTTATTGCACAGGTGGCAACCTATCATGGTACCACGCTTGAATTCACTGAGTTCCTGAGAGGGACCCATTCTTCACAAATGTTTGTAGAAGCAGTCTGCATTCCTAGGTGCTTGATTTTATACACCTGTGGCCATGGAAGTGATTGCAACACCTGAATTTAATGATTTAGAGGAGTGTCCCAATACTTCTAACAATATAGTGTATTATATAGTATAATTGTAACATGGAGTCCACTGGAGGCGAGTTTGCTGAACCCAAGTGCAGTTTATTACACAATACTCAAACATAAAACAAAGACTTGGCTTGATTAAACAAAGACTGGGGCTGGAGCCACCTCAGGACGCTGGTCTGGGGCTGAAGCCACCTCTGGACGCTGGTCATGACATGACTCTGGGCGTGGACAGGAGACAAGGCCTGGCTCTGGACGTAGACAAGAGACATGGCCTGGCTCTGGACGTAGACAGGAGATATGGCCTGGCTCTGGACGTGGACAGGGACAGGAGACGTGGCTTGGCTCGGGACATGGACAGGGACAGGAGACATGGCTTGGCTCTGGACGTGGACATAAGACATGGCTTGGTTCTGGACGTGGACATAAGACATGGCTTGGCTCTGGACGTGAACAGGAGACATGGCTTGGTGCTGGACGTGGACAGGAGACATGGCTTGGCTCTGGACGTGGACAGGCTGTGGCAGGGCAGGCATGACGTGAACAATATCAGGCGTGGGACGGTGGGGATCCTTATCCGCAACAGCCACAGTAAATGATGAGCTACTCAACAGGAGGGCATGATCAATATACTGGGCTAGGGAAAGATGATTCTTTCCCCCAGGCAGCTCTGAATAAATGGGCTCATTTAGCCCAAATCTAAAAATGTCCTTTTGGCCTTGACGAAGGCGAAGGATGGCCACTGCTAGGTTCATGATGGACATTCTTGTATTCTGTAAGATGGAGTCCACTGGAGGCGAGTTTGCTGAACCCAAGTGCAGTTTATTACACAATACTCAAACATAAAACAAAGACAAGACTTGACTTGACTTGACTTGACTTGACAAAGACAAAGACTCACCAACACGCGGGTTACACAAGCAATACAAGACCCCGACACATGGCAAACATGAGGGCTAAATATACAATGACTAAAGACAACACGAGACACACCTGTGAACAATGATAAACCAATAAACCAATGAGAACATGACAACAGGACACAAGACAAAGGAGCACATGGCAGGATCACATGACAAGACCAGGAAGTGCATGGCAAGACATGACAGTGAACATGAAAAACTCAAAAACATGAACATGAAACATAACCAAAAACACCCTGTGACAATAATATAGTATATTTTTCAATGTTAAGTGGTCTCTTAATTTTTATGTCAAATGTAAATTTGTGTCCCTGTTACACTTTATTTTAAATAAACATTACATAAAAGAGAGAGACCAAATACAATTCTATTTTGTATTTTTATACTATGTAATGTTCTATTTATTAAAATGAGTTTTACATTTATTCCAAAATAATAACTAAAAGCAGTAACAATTTAAATAATATATATATTTTGTGAATTATTGTTCAGCTTTTCTTTTTAATAGTCAACTTATTTTTATGCAGTCATCAAGCATGTACACACTGGTCACAGACACAAAGATGTACCTTTAAAGGGAATGTCTAATGCTATTTCATGCATTCTGACTTGTTTACACTGTTAAAGAGCTGGATTCTCATGTTAAACAAGAGCAAAGTTTTAAAAAATGCCAAAATTCTGTGCCAAATACACTCCTTCAGGATTCGTATAAGTTTCGGAAACGTTTTTTTCGAGGATGACACTGTATGACGTCATAAAGGGTGGAATTCCTTGTATGGGCACTTCTCTTGGATGAGCGCGTGCGCACATCAACCAGAGCGAGAGCAAGAGCACGCCCATCAACGAGCTTTATTCAGATTACGGAAGCCGTTTTGTCATTTCGTTTTTAGACCTCGAAATCAACAATGTCTCCAAAGAAGTGTGTTTTTGGTTATGAGGGAAAGATAACCTTGTTCAGCAAAGAACCCAGCATTAAGAGAACAGTGGATGCAGTTAGTTTTTCAGGGGTAACAAGTTGTGCAAGTGTGTTTGTTTGTTCCCAGCATTTTGGTGATGAATGTTTTATAAATAAGGCCCAGATCGACGCTGGATTTGCAGATCGTTTGAAACTAAAAGATGGAGCGGTTCCAGTGCTAAAATATCCCGGTAATGAGCCGGAACCACAGGCGGTAAGTTAAACTGCATCAAATGTCTGTGTTTCCAAAAAAGTTGGGACAAATTGTGAATAAAAAAGGAATGCAATAATTTACAAATCTCATGAACTTATATTTTATTCACAATAGAATATAGATAACATGTCAAATGTTGAAAGTGAGACATTTTGAAATGTCATGCCAAATATTGGCTCATTTTGGCTTTCATGAGAGCTACACATTCCAAAAAAGTTGGGACAGGTAGCAATAAGCGGGCGGAAAAGTTAAATGTACATATAAGGAACAGCTGGAGGACCAATTTGCAACTTATTAGGTCAATGGCAACATGATTGGGTATAAAAAGAAAAAAGTATAAAAAGCCTCTCAGAGTGGCAGTGTCTCTCAGAAGTCAAGATGGGCAGAGGATCACCAATTCCCCCAATGCTGCGGCAAAAAATAGTGGAGCAATATCAGAAAGGAGTTTCTCAGAGAAAAATTGCAAAGAGTTTGAAGTTATCATCATCTACAGTGCATAATATCATCCAAAGATTCAGAGAATCTGGAACAATCTCTGTGGGTAAGGGTCAAGGCCGGATAACCATACTGGATGCCCGTGATCTTTGGGCCCTTAGACGGCACTGCATCACATACAGGAATGCTACTGTAATGGAAATCACAACATGGGCTCAGGAATACTTCCAGAAAACGTTGTCGTGAACACAATCCACCATGCCATTCGCCGTTGCCGGCTAAAACTCTATAGGTCAAAAAAGAAGCCATATCTAAACATGATCCAGAAGCGCAGGCGTTTTCTCTGGGCCAAGGCTCATTTAAAATGGACTGTGGCAAAGTGGAAAACTGTTCTGTGGTCAGACGAATCAAAATTTGAAGTTCTTTTTGGAAAACTGGGACGCCATGTCATCCGGACTAAAGAGGCCAAGGACAACCCAAGTTGTTATCAGCGCTCAGTTCAGAAGCCTGCATCTCTGATGGTATGGGGTTGCATGAGTGCATGTAGCATGGGCAGCTTACACATCTGGAAAGGCACCATCAATGCTGAAAGATATATCCAAGTTCTAGAACAACATATGCTCCCATCCAGACGTCGTCTCTTTCAGGGAAGACCTTGCATTTTCCAACATGACAATGCCAGACCACATACTGCATCAATTACAACATCATGGCTGCGTAGAAGAAGGATCCGGGTACTGAAATGGCCAGCCTGCAGTCCAGATCTTTCACCCATAGAAAACATTTGGTGCATCATAAAGAGGAAGATGCGACAAAGAAGATCTAAGACAGTTGAGCAACTAGAAGCCTGTATTAAACAAGAATGGGACAACATTCCTATTCCTAAACTTGAGCAACTTGTCTCCTCAGTCCAGAGACGTTTGCAGACTGTTATAAAAAGAAGAGGGGATGCCACACAGTGGTAAACATGGCCTTGTCCCAACTTTTTTGAGATGTGTTGATGCCATGAAATTTAAAATCAACTTATTTTTCCCTTAAAATGATAAATTTTCTCAGTTTAAACATTTGATATGTCATCTATGTTGTATTCTGAATAAAATATTGAAATTTGAAACTTCGACATCATTGCATTCTGTTTTCATTCACAATTTGTACAGTGTCCCAACTTTTTTGGAATCGGGTTTGTATATATATATGTTATATATACAAAGACTTGGTTATAAAAACGTTTACTTTGGTTTGAGTGGATGTTCATTTTTGTCATTATTGTATTGATTTAATCAATAATTATTTGTATTTATTATTTTGAACACATCCTGACAGGAAGTCACATTATTAATTGGTGGGAAAACAGCAGCAGACATCAGTCATTAATAATAGATCTGATGAATTCTAGGATGTTTTGTGTCTCTTTAAAACATTTATCCCGTTTGGTTAAATGACACAAATCAGTTGATCAAAATAACCTTATATTTCGTTCAGTCACTCTGAGTAACGTTTCATGGCCTCAGTCTGCTTCTGGGTGGCCGAGAACTGTTGGGCAAAGTTCTCAGCCGTGCCGCTGAAGAGGCCAGCCTGGGACGTGAGCATTGAGGAACCGGGTTCGCTCAGCCTCTCTCATATCGACCAAGTTGAGCCATGTCTCTCCTGGAGATGGTACTTTGGCTGGTGGCCAGGGTGACTTGAGGGTTAGGGTGTGGCATAAACCCCGACGATCATTCCTCGGGCCACACCCCCATTTCGCACACCGCTACCCGCGAGTGGTCGGACTGAAGCAGCGGGACCGTCTGCGGACGCCTCGCGTGTTTCGTTCGGCGCTCCAGATGGCGACGAGACGTCGATCGCCGCATCTCAAGGTTGGCTGGAGTCCTCTGGGGATGAAGATTCGGCTATGCTGCCGCCTTCGGGCGTGTCAGCATTTCCCGAGTCCGACCCGGAGTTGACCGCCATGTCATCCCGGGGGATGATTGGTCTTTGGGTGTGGCGTGTCCTGACAGCTGCCGGGCCCCGCCCCCAATTACTTTTCTCTCCCGGGGTGCATGAGGAGGTCACGCGATCCTGGAAGTCCCCGTTGTCCTCCCCGTGACCGTTCGCAGGCCTTCTCCACCTTCTCTGCCCTCGATGGGGCCGCGGCCATGGGTACACTGGGGTCCCCCCTGTTGACACTCAGTTGCAATCACGGTTGAGACTCAGTGACCCACGTATGGAGGTAGAGTCCCCACTGCCTCTCTGCATGCCATGGCCATCTTCAGGACTGAAGGCGGCCAGCTGCTGCCTCACTCAGCCGTCGGCGAGGGCGCCCTCCTGCGGCTCCACCCCTCCCGTCCGGCCCCAGCAGCAGCCAATTTTCCGGGCCGCGCTGTGGAGGTGGTCGCAGGAAGGCGCCCCTGTCCGCTCCCCAGCCCCGCAGCCCGCCTTACGCCAGGCTAAGCGGCGCTCCTGATGCGGACAGCTCAGGGATGGGCAGTTCTTAGGGGATGGTAGCAGGGCCACTCCTTGAATCTTGCAGCTGCTGGCCCCCGGGTCGGCAGCACCCTATATGTAGTAAGAACTAGCACCCATCCCTGAGCACCCAGAGACAGTGCACGGCAGTGTGCGCCGCCCCCGGGCCACGCCACTCTCGTCCCTCTCTGACGCCAGTCTCCTCTCAGAGCAGACCCCAGTGGAAGGCACGTCCTTCCCTGGTCTCCTCTGTCAGGACGCGGCTGATGACCGTGCCCCCACACCGGGACGCTACGCCTCCCATGTCCGGGCCGGTCACGCCACCTCGCTGCCCCACCCGGGGTACGCCTGTGGTTCGCATGTCCCCGCTGGTGCAGTTCTTGGGAGCCTGGCTAGAGCGGGACTGTCCCGCTGGGTCGCGAAGACCATCAGTTTCGGCTATGCGATTCAGTTCGTTCAGGCTCCTCCCCGCTTCCGGGGAGTCCGCTATACCATGGTGGGGCCCAGTACCCCAGTCATGCGTGCAGAGGTTGCTACCCTGCTGGCGAAGGGTGCGATCGAGCCTATCCCTCCAGCCGAAATGAAGTCTGGCTTCTTCAGCCCTTACTTCATTGTACCCAAGAAAACCGGTGGGTTTCGACCGATCCTGGACCTGCGTGTCCTGAACCGATCCCTTCCGTTCAGGATGTTGACAGCGTAACGCCTTTTCGAATGCGTTTGTCCAGCAGATTGGTTTGCAGCGATCGACCTGAAGGACGCCTACTTCCATATCAGTACGCGGTCATCCCATTAGAGCTAGCTCTGTCCCCTCACGTCTTCATGAACATTGTCGAGGCAGCCCTTGTGCCACTCAGGCAACACGGGGTTCGCATCCTGAACTACCTCGGCGACTGGCTCATACTGAGTCACTCTCGAGAGCAGGTGTGCGAACACAGAGACCTAGTGCTCCAGCACTTAGCCCGTCTGGGCCTTCGGGTCAACTGGGAGAAGAGCAAACTCTGCCCCGTGCAGAGGATCTCTTTTCTCGGTATGGATATCGACTTGGTTGCCATGTGCATGTCAATTGCCTCGAGTTGCTGGCAGTACGGTTCGCCCTGCACCACTTCCGAGCGTTGCTCAAGGGTCAACATGTGCTAGTCTGGTCAGACAACACGGTCCAGTAGCGTACATCAACCATCAAGGTGGTCTACGTTCCCGCCGTATGTCTCAACTCACCCGCCATCTCGTTCTATGGAGTCAGAAGCATCTGAGGTCCCTTCGTGCTGTCCATATCTCAGGAACCCTGAACCCGGCCCGGCCGGACCTGGTTCTCCGAACTCGTACTCCTTGCGACAGCCCCTCCCTGGTCCATACCTCTGAGGAAGAACCTCCTTTCTCAGAGACGGGGCACCCTCTGGCACCCGCGTCCCGTCCAGGAGCCACACGTGGAGGTTCCAAAGATCGGGACGCGGGTGCCAGAGGGTGCCCCGTCTCTGAGAAAGGAGGTTCTTCCTCAGAGGTATGGACCAGGGAGGGGCTGTCGCAAGGAGTACGAGTTCGGAGAACCAGGTCCGGCCGGGCCGGGTTCAGGGTTCCTGAGATATGGACAGCACGAAGGGAGGTTTGAGTACTCTACCACCTCACCATCACTTCCGCTAGGGCCTTGTCTACCAGACACGCCTATGCGTTGAAGTGGAACATCTTCGTCACCTGGTGTTCTTCTCGCCAAGAAGACCCCTGGAAATGCCGGATCGGGTCCATGCTCTCATTCTTCCAAGAAGGGTTGGAACAAAAGCTGTCTCCTTCCACCCTCAAGGTGTATGTGGCCGCGATATCCGCCTACCATGACCTTGTGGAGACGAAACAGGTAAGTCAGCACGACCTGATCATCAGGAGACTGAATCCTCCTCGCTCTCCCCTCGTACCCTCTTGGGACCTCTCAGTAGTCTTAGATGCTCTGCAGAGGGCTCCCTTCGAGCCATTGCGATCAGTCGAGCTTAAGTTCCTGTCAGTGAAGACAGCGCTCCTGATCGCTTTGGCCTCCATCAAGAGGGTAGGGGAACTGCAGGCATTTTCGGTTGACGAAGCGTGCCTAGAATTTGGGTCGGCTAACTCTAATGTCATCCTGAGACCCCGGCCTGGATATGTGCCCAAGGTTCCCACCACTCCGTTCAGGGACCAGGTGGTGAACCTGCAAGCGCTGCCTTTGGAGGAGGCAGACCCAGCCTTGGCACTGCTCTGTCCAGTACGCGCCCTCCGTGCTTACGTAGACAGAACGCAGTGTTTCAGGACCTCAGACCAGCTCTTTGTCTGTTATGGTGGGAAGCTGAAGGGAAAGGCTCTCTCCAAGCAAAGGTTGTCTCACTCTTGGCTTACCAGACACTGGGGCGTCCATGCCCCCTTGGGGTAAGGGCACATTCCACCAGGAGTGTGGCCTCCTCTTGGGCTTTAGCGCATGGCACCTCGCTGACAGACATCTGCAAAGCTGCAGGCTGGGCGACACCTAACACATTCGCCAGATTCTATAATCTCCGAGTGGAGCCAGTATCCTCTCATGTCCTCGCCTCTACCAATGGCCGGTAATGGACTAGGCTCAGGTGTCTTCGCTTGCTCGCCATTCCTCTCCACGGATGGGATACGTGTGATATTCTCCTCAGGTAGTTTCCCTGAAACCCTGAGTTCCTCCAGCACTGTCGATGCCGACACCAGTGCATCTGCCCACTCGCTCAGGCCCTCGTGTCAGGCTAGGTGCCACCATGTGCATGGTTCCCCCTATGGGCAACCCCCACATGTGTATTTCCACTATAAGCCTCTTCGAGCATGTGTATTTCCCTCGGCAAGCCCTTGCCTCCCCTGGGGGTAAAAATTTCCACCTTCGGCTGGTTACCCCAGAGTTCTTCCATATGTAGCCCCTCACGGGTCATATGTGTCTCCTTAAGTCCTCCCTACGGGTAGGCACTTTGGCGCATACTTCCACCTGGAATATGCTTCCCAGTGTACCTTGGTATTCCTGTGTTAAGTCCTTCGTCCGCACTAGCTTACGACAGGGAGCTCACACTTACGCAGGGCACTGGACGACAGCCGAGTGGCGTGATTAGATTGGGACCCCCATTCGTCAGTCACTGACGTTACTCGGAGTGACTGAACGAAAGGGAACGTCTCGGTTACGTGTGTAACCCTCGTTCCCTGAGGAGGAAACGAAGACGTAACGTCCCTCTGCCACTTCCACTGTACCGCTGAAACGGCCGGGAGTTCAGTCTTGGCTCCTCAGCAGGTAAACATAATGCAATGTTGCCAGTGTGCTTCCTTATATACCCACGCTGTGGGGCGGAGCTACGCTATGCAAATTCCACATGCCCATAGCATTGGCCTGCCATTGGGCGTTTTCTAAGATCTTGAAGATGATAGGCTTCTAGGCAAAACCCCCATTCGTCAGTCACTGATGTTACGTCTCCATTCCCTCCTCAGGGAACGAGGGTTACATACGTAACCGAGACGTTCTGTTCTGGTCCACTGAGAAAATTAAAGTTTTCCAACTTGACGGCTAATTAATGCTTTTGGGAACACATAATTAAAGTTGACATTAGCTACTAAAAAAGTTATTATTTACATGTTAATAAAGGATTAAATGGAATGACCCACATCTGCACATCTGAGCAAAAAACAACATAGCAGCTGTCTCTCCTACAGTAAGACAAGAAAAATGCCTTATATTCATGGAACATGGATTGTGTTAAACTCATAAATGAATGAAACCTAACATATGATCGTACCTGCAAATGATAAAGAAATATTAGTCGTATGCGGCTGTTTTTTGAGGCTCTTTGCACATTCAATCTGAGACCAGTGGAGTGTTTTTTAAGTGATTTTAAGGAAACAGCAATGACAGACTCTGATTTTGAAGTGGTTTTGTATAATGTGATCTTTGGAGAATCTCTTCATGTGAACAAATATTCACAGAGTGTTTTATCAAAGGAAATACTGTATTTCTGACAACCTCTGATGGTGCAAGAACATCCTGCAAATTTGTGCCTCTTTGGTTTTGTCAACAGCTTCACGCCACTGCTCACAGAAAGAACTTGATGTTTTATTCACGAATGTAAGTGCTGTACATTGCTGACAGGATGATCACATCTGAAAAACAGCATGTTATGATTCATGTAAAACACTGAAATAGTTGGATTAGTTTCTGGTGTGACATGTAGATGGAACATGCTGAAACGTTGTGAATCTCCTCAAACGCTTAAGGCATGTACAGTACTGTGCAAAAGTCTTAGGCACGTTGGTATTTTCACACGAAAAATGTTATTTATATCTTTTACTGTAGTGTGTCAGTAGGAAATATCAGTTTACATTTCCAAACAAAAATTTTTTTATGCACAAGAAGTCTGATAGCAGCCGGTATGATCTCACCATCATCGAGTCTGTCTGTGATTACATGAAGAAACTGAGACGGACTAAATCCAGAAGAACTGTGGCAACGTCTCCAGGACACTTGAGTAAACCTACCTGCAAAACTACAGTACTGTGAAAAGTTTAGGCACTTGTCAGAATGCTTTAAAGTGAGAATGCTGTCAAAAATAATAACATGAATAGCTTTTATTTATGAATTAACTTCTATTAACTAAATCAAATCGATATTTGGGGTGACCACCCTTTGCGTTTAAAACGGCTTTTGTCACCTGCATCTATTCCTACACCTATTCATGTAGTTTTGCAGGAAGGTTTCTTCAAGTGTCTTGGAGACGTTGGCACAGTTCTTCTTGATTTAGTCTGTCTCAGTTTTTTCTGTTTCTTCATGTAATCACAGACAGACTCGATGATGGTGAGATCAGATCAGACCGGCTGCTATCAGACTTCTTGTACATAAAAAAAAAAAAAGAATCTCACTGGATTATTACAATTAATTGCAAAATTAATGTTTGGAAATGTAAACTGATATTTCCTACTGACACACTAGAGTAAAAGATATAAATAACTGGCTTAAAAAAAAAAAATCGTGCGAAAATACCAACGTGCCTAAGACTTTTGCACAGTACTGTATATTCTGTATAGTTTTTTTTCATTCTTCAATTAGGGGTAAAAAGAAGTTTGAAAAAGAAGTGACTTCTGCTTTGGTTCGTGCTGGCCTTTTCATCTCACTGCCTGCACGTTTCACTGCCCTTCGAGCTACCAAGAGCTCTTTCATGAAACTCTGAAACTCCGTTTGAAACTCGCCGAAGAAGACTTCCTGTAGTCCGCGCAGCCACTCACCGAGACTCAGAGAAACTCCTGTTGCGTAGCAACCAGCTAGCGCTATCCAGGATCCGGCACTACGAGGCTGCCTGCTCTGCCGTGGTGGCCTGCTACACCTTGGTGGATTTTTGCCTCTCCGTGGTGGTCACCAGCTCTGACTGCTCCGCCCTGGTGGTCACCAGTCCTGGCTGCACTGCTATGGTGGTCATCTGCTCCGCCATGGGGATCTTCAGTCTCATCTGATTCGTTGTGGTGGTCTCCAGCACTGCCGCCTTGGTCACCTACTCTGCCTGCTCTGCCTTGGCCACCTGCTCTGCCCTGGCCATTTGCTCAGCCTGCTCCGCCTTGTCGACTTGCTCTGCCTCTGTCCCCTGGCCCTCTTCCTCTGCACGGACCTGGCCCACCGTCCCTCCCCCTGGTCCACCTCTGCTCCACCACCCACCTGGACTTTTGCTTTGAGGTGTTTTCCAGAGAGCGTCTGGAAGCTGCTCTTAAGGGCGGCTTCCAGACGTTAGTCTTGGTCAGACTTTTATGTTACTTCCTGTCCTGAGAGCCATGTTGTAGTTCTTTGTAGTTATCCCCTGTCGATTAGTCTTCCCAGGTGTATCTCATTAGCTTATTACCTTGTTATCTTGTTTGCTCCTGGCTGTGTATATCAGTGGGTATGCTGGGTGACGCGTTATGTCAAAAATGCACCTGCACGTTGGATGAGTTTATAAGTGCATTCGCATTCGCTCTAGATAGAGTGTTAGCTGCTCAGTTGTTTACTCTCATGACACATAGCAACAGCTACAAGTTTCCTAATATATTTGACCATTTATTGAAAGTAGTCTACATTTACCTCTTGATGCCTTCACAAGCACCCGTAAAAGCTGTTGAGTCAGGTGCAATGCATGGAAGGTGCATTTGCAAAATATGAGAAGACAATTAAAAAACACCATGGCAGGCGTCAATTTAAATGTATGCCAGAAGGTTTTTTTATTTTATTTTTTATTAAGAATTAAAAAATAGTATAATATAATAAATATTAGTAGCCTATTATAAATAAAATAAGTAAAATTTAACTAGAATAAATGTAAGTATAATAAAAATATAATTATTATTTTAAATAATAAGTTGAAATAATGCAAATTGATGACTTTAGAATCACATAGACTACGACCTCGGATAGTTACAGGTCTGCCTTTAACAGTTAACAGTTTTCGTTACAAATAAATTTCCCTATGGAGAAAATAAAATACTATGAAAATAGTTTGACTTTTTTTTCACTTGATTCAGTCTTTTTTGTTTTGTATCAAACACAATGTAATTTTTTAATGATTGAGATCTGGCAGCAACAGCAAATTTTTCCTCTTGGGCGAGCGATCCGCTCACAGCTTACCCAGCGCATTAAATCTTACATATGCCAGCAAACCAGTGAGAATGCGGGACAGTGATGATGATATATAACAACAGAGCATAGGTGCCAAAACTGCTGTGGATCCGCATACCCGGAACTATAGATTTGAAGAAAATTACAGTCGTTTGGCAAATAAATAAATGAAAGAGAGTTACATACGTATTACTAACATTTATAATATCATGTAAGTTTTATGGTACACCTCAAACAAGGGGATTTATAGTAATTTATAGTGTTAATATACTAATCAGCGAGTCCACGAATGAGCATTCGCAGCTTATATGGGCCACACGCCACTGGTGTATATATAGCTCTTGTACTTCACTTGTTCTCTGTCACTTGTTGAATGTGATGGTCTCTGTTTCTCACGTCCTTTTGTTCCTTGTTTTCCATGTTGCTTTTTGTTTGTACACATGTTTCTTTATTAAAAACCCTGCGTTTAGATCCGTGCCTCAGCCTGCTTTCTCCGGACGTTACAAAAGGCCACTTAATTGCACTTAAGCACACTTTCATGACTACAGTATGTTTCTTAATATACTTAAGTACACTTTTAAAAAGTGCACTTTGTAAGAAAATTTTTTTTTTACTTTAAAGTACATTTTAAATTACCGTTTTAATAATCTTTTGACACACTTTAAAGTACACTTATTTTAATGTGTTGAGTAACATCATAAAGCACATGTAAAGAAGGCTACTTGAATCATTTTAACTGTAGTGTGTTATTCTATTTTATTTTATATATATATATATATATATATATATATATATATATATATATATATATATATTAAATGTACTACATTGCAACTTCATATAACTAAATACATGACAAAAGTTTCAATAGAAATTACATTAAAGTAGGCTATATTTTAGACAAATGCTTGTCAATACATTCGGCAGTGCACTTTTAACCATGTTTAATACATTATATTCAATAATATTGAACTTAAGTATATTCTTTAAAAGTAGAGCTATTATTTCTATAATAAGTACTGTTTTGAAAGTATGCTAAAGTGTAAAATTTTAAAATGCAGAAGGTGATGGGGAGGTTTAGGGATAAATTATACAGTTTGTACACTAAAATGTCATTATATCTATGGAAAGTCCCCATAAAACATGAAAACCCAACCTCTTTACTGTCTCTCTCTAAAGCCAATGAAAAACTAAATGACAGTCACATTGAAGACAAGTAAAATCATATTAATAAACATAAAACATTAACATTAGAATTTGTAGCTTTGTATTTTAGCTTTGAAATGCTTGCACAAATTTCACTAGCACACAACTAAATCATGAGGTTGATATTGCTGATATCTTTCAAGACTTGATGTCCATTGTGCTAAACATTAACTTAAAAAAAATCCTGTGTTCTACTACTCTGAAATATCATCAAATTAACTAATAGAATATTATCTAAGATTATAATAGATGAAAGTTGATGAGGCTACCATGAACATATAAAAGGTAAAAAAGGAGTTCCCTTTCAGTCGGTCACGTTCGACGTACGTCGGAACTGACCGACGAATTGGGATCTGTTTTTTAGAGACCAATCTACTTCGAGTGATTAAAAACGAGCCAATGGACATTGGCATGCGGTTCACGCATTCCACGCACCGCCCCGCAGCGCGGGTATAAATACGGAAGTGGAACACCGCATCATTGCTTTTTAACTTCGGAGCCGAACGGTTTGCTGTATCAAGCTGTTTCTACGAAGAGTGTTTAGACGAGTCTCGAGGAGGATCGCTCTCTTACCTTGGTGCTGGTGTGACGGCGCGAGTCAGCGAGTGGCCGCTGCAACATACACTTGTTTCTATGTTGGTTGGCTGGGCGTTACCGTTCTTTGAGTGCTCACACGCAGGCTTGCAATCGGACTGCTGTGAGCCGCGGCCATCTCCCTGAGTGCTTCAGCACTTCTAAAAGAGCATTTCCTTCTAAAAGAGCAACACGGTTTGACCCTGCGTCTTTTTCAAGATGTCATTCAAACCGTGTGTTTCTGGATGCGGTTGTTTCCTGTCCTCATTTGACGGCCACGATCTCTCTCGCATATAAACATGTGTGATTGCGTTCGTGGGTGATTCATGTTCTCTCAGGAGAACGTGATCACGTCGGCGCGTTGTTCGTCTCACCTTTCTCGTAATGGCTTGAGCGTTCAGCGTGCCGTGTGCCGTCGAGCGCCTGCTGACAGCGGGGGTTGTCACGGCAACCCAGCGCGTCACTCGGCGCTCTAGATGCGCGGTCAAGACTATGAAACCTCAAACAGGGTTGAGTCCCTTCGCCTATTCCCCGATCTAGTTTATTTTCTGGTGCACCAGAAAAGGGCTACTTCGGCTAATAAGCCTTGGTGACCTGAGGATTGCAGTGGGGCTTCCCCGCCGGGTACATCTCCTCGGGCCCCCACTCCTCTATCGCATCACGTGCGTGCTGAGACTTTGTTCGTGGGTGGTTCATGTTCTCTCATGAGAACATGGCCACGTCGGCGCGTTGTTCATCTTGCCTTTTTTTATAGGGGCTTGAGTGTTCAGCGCGTCGTGTGCTGCCTGACGGCCACGCTCACTGTCTCACATGCCTGCTGGTAGCTTACAGATGGGATTGCTGGTCCTAAATAAATAAAAATAAATAAAAAAAAAGGGGGGCCAGCGTTTCGTTTGGGGCTCTGGCAGAGGACATATGTCAATTGCTGCATCGGAGAGAGGGCTGTTATGCGCTGGAAATGGTAATGCTGAGTCTCACACTATAATAGTGTGTGCTCGTGCTGAATCAGATTCAGAGTTGACAGCCATGCTTTCCTGGGCGGCTGAGGCGTAGTGCAACGCGTAAATCGCCTTGCCTTCCCCTGTGCCTTTTTTTCCCGGATGTGCATCGGAAAAGTTTAGCAGTGTGGAACTATTTGGTGTCAAAATATGGAACACCAAAAGGGCTATAAACTGTATAAATTTTTTCCCTCTCTCACTACCCTCTGTCCTGCATGCACGAGGGTAGTCCCGGCCCAGGGGTTATGCAGGAACTGCGTGTGGTGATGGACCTCGCTCTCTGGGTGACGAAAGTCACTGCACGCTCCCTGGGTCAGGCGATGTCCACACTAGTGGTCCAGGAATGTCACCTGGGGCTAAACCTGGCAGATATGCGTGAGCCCGACTAAGTGCGGTTCCTCAACGCCCCTGTCTGTCAGGCTGGCCTCTTCGGCGACGCCATCGAGAACTTCGCCCAGCAGTTCTTGGTGGCCCAGAGGCGGACGGAGGTGCTTAAAAAAAAATAGAAAAAAGCAGCGCCTCCGCCTGCTTGTCGCCGAGGGCGTCCCCCTGCGTCTGCCTCTGCCCCTGCTAAGCCAAGCAGCAGCCTCCATCTAGGCAGCAGGTGGCCGGGCGCAAGGGAGGCGCCCAACCGGTTCAGGGTCCCGCGAAGTCCACTGGCAAGCGCAAGGGCAAGCGGCCCTTTGGGAGACGGTGTCCACACCCCTCCCTCCCCTGGAGGAGGTCCGGGGGGGGAGAATATTTTTCGGTTTCGGTCCTGCCGCTGGCTCTCCGGAGTCCAGCGGTACCCACATTCTCAGAGCAGTTTCTTCCCTTCCTGGGCCCCGAGAGGGCCAGGTTGGCAGTGTGCGACGCCCCCGGGCCTTGCCGCTCCTTTCTTCTCCTCTCCCCCTCACCAGGGGGCAGCAGTGTGGACACCGAGAACACCCCCGGGCCTTCTCACCCACACTCTGCCCCACCCTGGAGTACTCAGGCAACACTCCGGGCCGCCTCCGGGCCTCCCGAGTCGGGTCTGCGTACTCCACCTCGCTGCCCCACCCCGGGACGTCTGGCTAGGTCCCCCAGACCGTCTCGCTGGCTCATCCGTACCATCAGACTCGGCTACGCGATTCAGTTCACTTGCCGGCCTCCCAAGTACAGGGGCATCCTCTTCACCACCGTATGGAGCAGCGATGCCCATGTCTTGCGGTCAGAGACCGATGTCCTGCTGGCGAAGGACGCGATCGAGCCGGTTTCTCCAGCCGATATGAGGTCAGGGTTCTACAGCCCCTACTTCATTGTGCCCAAGAAAGGGGGTGGGTTAAGACCAATCTTGGACCTGCGTGTCCTGAATCGGGCCCTGCACAAGCTCCCATTCAGAATGCTAACGCAGAAACGCATTTTCGAATGCATCCGTCCCCAGGATTGGTTCGCAGCGATCGACCTGAAGGACGCGTACTTTCATGTCTCCATTCTCCCTCGACACAGACCGTTCCTTCGCTTTGCGTTCGAGGGGAGGGCATTTCAGTACAAAGTCCTGCCCTTCGGGCTGTCCCTGTCGCCTCGCGTCTTCACGAAAGTCGCAGAGGCAGCCATTGTTCCGCTCAAAGAACGTGGCGTTCGTATTTCTGCAAGATGGGTTGGAGAGAAGGCTGTCTCCCTCCACCCTCAAAGTGTACGTCGCCGCAATAGCGGCGTATCATGATGTAGTTGAAGGTAAGTCCTTAGGTAAGCACAACTTAATTGTCAGGTTCCTCAGAGGTGCGAGGAGACTGAATCCTCCTCGTCCAACCTCGGTACCCTCTTGGGACTTAGCCCTGGTGCTTAGAGCCCTGGTGCAGAGCTAAACATCCTGTCCATGAAGACAGTGCTCCTGACTGCATTGGCCTCAAGCAAGAGGGTAGGGGACCTGCATGCACTTTCGGTCAACGAATCGTGCCTAGAATTCGGGCCGGCCAACTCTCACGTTGTCCTGAGACCCCGGCCTGGATATGTGCCCAAGGCTCCCACCACTCCCTTCCGGGACCAGGTGGTGAACCTGCAAGCGCTGCCTTCGGAGGAGGCAGACCCAGCCCTAGCTTTGCTCTGTCCCGTCCGCGCTCTCCGCGCCTACGTGGACCGAACTCAAAGCTTTAGAACCTCAGAGCAGCTCTTCATCTGTTACGGAGGCCAGCAGAAGGGAAAGGCTGTCTCCAAGCAGAGGTTAGCCCACTGGATAGTGGATGCTATCGTCTTGGCTTACCAGTCCCAAGACGTGCCTTGCCCATTCGGGGTGCGAGCTCACTCCACTAGGAGTGTAGCCTCCTCCTGGGCGCTGGCTCAAGGCGCCTCGCTGACAGATATATGTAGAGCTGCGGGCTGGGCGACACCTAACACGTTCGCTAGATTCTATAGCCTCCGTGTAGAGCCGGTATCTTCCCGCATCCTCGCCCCCAGTAGCGCTAAGTACCCGTTCTAGTGTCGGCTTGCATACGCCACTCCCGCCTCCGGGCCGGATACGTGCGTCTATTGTCTCCAGTTGTGTTCCCCGGAAATGGCTAACCCTGTCAAGCTCCTCCATCACCCCTTCGGTGTCAGACGTTGCGGCCGTTTGACACCAGGCCTGCACCCGTATGCTTGTGGAACGTGTGTGTAGGCTGGGTTCCATATGTAGCGGTTCCCTAACGGCAACCCCATATGTGTATTTCCACGGTACCAGCTACCCTACTCGGCTAGCCCCGTGTCTTTCCCTTGACAGAGCCCGCTCTGTCGTCTCTGGTGGTGTTCTTTACCCCCTGGGACCAGGTTGGATCCACCCCAGATACTGCCATAGGTAGCACTACCCTGCTAGGTTAGTCCTTATGAGTATTTCCACCTCTCCTTCCACTGAAGGACGTGGCTCCGCAGCGTACCATCTTCCCCAGACGGGCACGCTTTCCCAGCGTTATCCAATAGTCACGCTTAGTGGGTCTTGCAGGAACAGCTGTGACTGGCCTCCCTGCCCGGAGCCCTGACTCCCGCACCAACGTAGGTGTGGTCCAGCGAGTTAGGGCAGGGCGCTGGAAGGGCCAGCATCTCTGGCGTGTTAGTAGGGATCCCAATTTGTCGGTTAGTTCCGACGTACGTCGAACGTGACCGACTGAAAGGGAACGTCTCGGTTACGTATGTAACCCTCGTTCCCTGAAGGAGGGAACGGAGACCTTAGTCCCGTCGCCAGGTGCTGTGCTTCAGCTGAAGGCCGAGTCACCTATCTCGGCTCCTCAGTTGAAAAGCAATGATGCAGTGTTCCACTTCCGTATTTATACCCGCGCTGCGGGGCGGTGCGTGGAATGCGTGAACCGCATGCCAATGTCCATTGGCTCGTTTTTAATCACTCGAAGTAGATTGGTCTCTGAAAACAGATCCCAATTCGTCGGTCAATTCCGACGTACGTCTCCGTTCCCTCCTTCAGGGAACGAGGGTTACATACGTAACCGAGACGCTCCTCCTCCTCCTATCTAGTTGGTTAGCCATGCCTGTATTTCGTGGTTGATCAGGGACCCAATCAGTGACCAGGCAGTAAACTATGGAAGCCCATTTCCGCCACATAAGGGGGAAAAAGTTGATTTGGCATGTCAAAATTTTGAATTTAAAAAGTTGAAATTATGACTTACTAAATTAAAATTATGACTTAAGTATGTATTAAGCTTCCATAGTAAACGCATATTATAAAAACAAAATTGTATTGTTTTAAACCAAAATTCATGTGATATCCATTCCAATGGACACATTAAGTTTGTTCAACTTGAAGTGGCACTGCACAGACCGATCAGTGTATGACATCAAAGTACCATAAGAACGATATGAAAGAAAACGGAGCCAACTGCTCTCTAATTGCTCTTGCAGTACTTTGATGTCATACACTGATAGGTCTGCACAGCACCGCTTCAAGTTGAACACACCTAGGGACTCAATAGGTTAAAAGTATGACACAGGAAGTGACATAATTTGGAAGACAAGTAATTAATTGCATTTCCTTCCTTTAATAACGCCTCATGATCAATAATAACATGCACATTCTTTCATCGTCATCATTTATGAGCGCTTTATGATTGTGTGCTGAACGTAGAATGCAAATAAATTTAGATGGCACATTTATATCAGCAGAAGAGCAGCGAACAGGTGGAAACTGAAACAGATAAATTTCCCCCTATAATCCGATGAGTTTTAAAAGCTAACAGGGTGACTTTTAATCTGTGTTAAAATGAAGCTGAGCTGTGATCGGCCCACAGTTTCCATGCTGATAATCTGATCAACTCCCACAGATCTCACAGCCTAGAGCTCTTCAGTGGAAATGCGTTTCGGGATGTTCGTTCCTGGACATTTGGTCCTACATTCCAGTGTTTTATGGGTGCATGCAGGCAGCGGAATCTTTGTTATTTTTTACACTCGTTTAGAGGCCAGAGAGCCATTTTTAATCCCATGAATTTATCACGCTGCAACGGGATGAAGAATTTCAGGGGAGGCGATTGCCAAAAAAAATCTATAAAATCGAATCCTATTAAAGCACATAAACAAGCAAACAGCACTTCCTACACACACACGTACAGCGGAAGAGAAATGCATCTCTGTCTCCGTCTCTCGATAAATCACGACTGTGTGTCACTGTCGTGCTGCTGTGGCTGTTTTTCTCATGTATGTTTGATGGTTCATACTTCTAAGAGATGGATCGTATTCTCTGCCGTCTCTCTCTGTCCGAGTGCATGCTCGAGTGAATGAGTGAGTTGTGCTCTTAACAAGTGTTGTAACTTGTGTTGTATATGAAATGGGAATGTGAAAGTATATATTTTCAAAATTGATAGTCGACTAGTGGTTTTGTAAATAATATATTTTAAAATAAGTGTATACTTAAGTGTAAACGGAATGTAATGTTTTCAGACACTTAATTGGATGTTAACTGCAGTTAAAAGAAAATGTATTAGCCTATAATTTAAATTAATATTAAGTGCAGTTGAACATAAGTGTGTGTTTTTGAGGGGAGAGCGGGGCACAACCGCAGGGCTAGTTGTAACACACATGATTTAAAACTTTCCACACAACATTTCCCTGCACTAGTTGTGATAGTTCTTTAATGCTGATCTAACCAGCAGAAGACACGAGTCGGGTTTAAATCCCAGTTGAGCAGGTTTGGCATGTTGTCACACTGCGTTACAATGTGCCCCTATTAGAACTGTGCTATTCTATTCTATACTTTTATGAATTCTATTGAGAAACTATGAGAAAAGGGCGAATTAAGACTGAGAATCAATGTTCAGAAATTATTAATGAATGTGTCTGTGTCGGTCCGCTCTCTGTCTCAACAGTTATCGCCACTCTTATCGCAGTATTTTCTGATAATGAGAGAAATGCATTCTGGGTGGGGAGTCACATAATTTATCCACCACTGTGACTAAGACAGAATTTCTGAATGGAAAACATTTAGAATTCTAAACGTCTAGCCTGCATGACATTTCGAATTTTCATAATTTAAACTATAATCTGTAATTATGGGTGTCTGGATTAAGTGCTGCAATCATATTTTTTTTGTTTATATGAATTTATAATGCAGATTTAATATTGGTCATGAGGTTTGTGTGTATGTGTTTAAGTGGCTGTTTATGTGTCCACACCAGTGTTATTTTAGTATCATTGAAGTACTACTATGGTTTTTATTCATTTATTTAATTTGTTTTAATTTTATATTTTCATCTTAATTTATATTATAGTTTAAGTAATTTTGTTGTGTGTTTTTGTCATTTTTATTTTAAAATGTCTAGTATGTATAGATACATAAATACACTCTTTAGGAACACCTGTTCAATTTCTCATTAATGCAATTATCTAATCAACCAATCACATGGCAGTTGCTTCAATGCATTTAGGGGTGTGGTCCTGGTCAAGACAATCTCCTGAACTCCAAATTGAAAGTCAGAATGGGAAAGAAAGGTGATTTAAGCAATTTTGAGCGTGGCATGGTTGTTGGTGCCAGACGGGCCAGTCTGAGTATTTCACAATCTGCTCAGTTACTGGGATTTTCACGCACAACCATTTCTAGAGTTTACAAAGAATGGTGTGAAAAGGGAAAAACATCCAGTATGCGGCAGTCCTGTGGGCGAAAACGCCTTGTTGATGCTAGAGGTCAGAGGAGAATGGGCCGACTGATTCAAGCTGATAGAAGAGCAACTTTGACTGAAATAACCACTCGTTACAACCAAGGTATGCAGCAAAGCATTTGTGAAGCCACAACACGCACAACCTTGAGGCGGATGGGCTACAACAGCAGAAGACCCCACCGGGTACCACTCATCTCCACTACAAATAGGAAAAAGAGGCTACAATTTGCATGAGCTCACCAAAATTGGACAGTTGAAGACTGGAAAAATGTTGCCTGGTCTGATGAGTCTCGATTTCTGTTGAGACATTCAGATGGTAGAGTCAGAATTTGGCGTAAACAGAATGAGAACATGGATCCATCATGCCTTGTTACCACTGTGCAGGCTGGTGGTGGTGGTGGTGTAATGGTGTGGGGGATGTTTTCTTAGCACACTTTAGGCCCCTTAGTGCCAATTGGGCATCGTTTAAATGCCACGGCCTACCTGAGCATTGTTTCTGACCATGTCCATCCCTTTATGACCATCATGTACCCATCCTCTGATGGCTACTTCCAGCAGGATAATGCACCATGTCACAAAGCTCCAATCATTTCAAATTGGTTTCTTGAACATGACAATGAGTTCACTGTACTAAAATGTACAGTCACCAGATCTCAACCCAATAGAGCATCTTTGGGATGTGGTGGAACGGCAGCTTCGTGCCCTGGATGTGCATCCCACAAATCTCCATCAACTGCAAGATGCTATCCTATCAATATGGGCCAACATTTCTAAAGAATGCTTTCAGCACCTTGTTGAATCAATGCCACGTAGAATTAAGGCAGTTCTGAAGGCGAAAGGGGGTCAAACACAGTATTAGTATGGTGTTCCTAATAACCCTTTAGGTGAGTGTATTTTTACATATTAGATATATAGTTATATAAATATATTTTTTTTTTTTGAGTTTTAGTTCTTTTAGCTAGTTGCCAAAGCAAATTATATGTTTGTTATAAATAAATAAAACTGAAACCATACTAATTACATACTCATTACTAAAATAAAATAATAAACATTACTTAAGCTAGTTGCTGAGGCAACATTTGATAATTTTGGGTTTTTGTAATTAACAATAACGGTGTTGTTTTTAAAAAACATGCACTTTGCATTTTCAGGCCACTAAAACAATTTTGCTGGGTAAATGCCCAAAACGCATACATCTTTTTTTGTTTTGTTTTTGTTTAAGTTAACAATAATAACCCTGCTTTAACACAGAATCTCATCATGTCAGTGTTAATGGAAAGAGCTGCTCACAGACATTAACCCAGAACTACCACAATCTCTGACTCTTCAATTAGGAAAATCCAACATACTGTTAAAATACCCACATCACCCTCCATTTGCACTGCCAACACATTCTCATTCCCAACTTGACACATATGGACACTTGGTCAGGACAACTTAGCATCACTTTTTAATGCACAGGGCACCCCATTAGCACACTTCAATACATCGATGTACTCCATTGCTTTCAATGAAAAACCTGTGCCATCATATACAGAGACGATGGCCATGGGGATTTATTGTCATTGAAATTATATATTGAGATATAATTTTGCAATTATCACATATAGCCTACTGAGGTATGATTTTCAAACAGACAACCCCTACCCCTAAACCTAACCATTTGTATATTGGGTCTATATAATATAAAACACAGGGTAGCCTATAACAGGCAGATACAACTAGTCACATTTTATTCAAAAAGTATATTCCAAATGTCCCATGGCAAAACTATTGACTTGTGTGTGGTACAGACCCAAAAGCGATGACTGTCTCAGATCCTGTACACGCATTCAAACATATTAGGTGTGTTCGACTGCGGCTGGATGTAAACCAATCAGCGAGATTTGCCACTTTCAGTCGGAAATCGTACACTTTCTGCTTCCCGTTGTGACACTCGTGCTGTGTTTGTGTACTTTTATCACATCTGAAGTGGATTTGATGCAATATTTATCAAAAACACAGATGTTTCAGGCGTTTTCACAAAGCAACAGAAATACTTTTTATTCAATACTTTACTAACTGCTTATTAGAGTGCCTATACAAGAATAGTTAAACAGCTTTATTTTAATAAACATGTATTCAGAACATAACATTACAATTTCTACAATTACATTACAAAAATATTTTACTGTTATAATAAAATATTTGTGAGATTTGTGAGCGTTAGTGGAACTAAAGGTATCAGAATAAACAAAACACACATGATCTTTGTCATCAGTACAAATTGATGCTAAAGGGGTACCCTCTGCATTAAAGTGCCCCTATTATGCTTTTTCAGATATTTATGTAGTGTGTAATATAGCTGGTTGTGAATGTAAAATGACTGCAAAGTTTTAAATATCAAAGTGCATGACAAATAAAGTTATCCCAAAATAAAGAATGGATTCTGAACTGCCTAAACGAGTCATCAGTAATTCCAGTCTTACTTCTGTAACATTCATATGTAACAATGTAACAAATTTGCATAATGTCTATGGTCTTTATTGGCTTCCTGTGAAAAACTTCTACTTTATGCCGCCCTCAAACACCGTAGTTGTTTCATGTTGTCTACAGGTCAAGAAGACTCTGTTTTCTGTGTTGCGAAGGCAAATTCTCTTTGTATACACTTCCAAAGGATGAGGATGTGAGAAGTCAGTGGTTAAAATTACCACAGCGATACAACAGCAGTATAAACTTTTGTTGTGCTCCCATCATTTTACTAACGATTGCTTCTCAAATCTGAGGTCAACGTGGGATTTGCAAAACACTTATCCATTAAAGATTTAGACAGTACCCAGTTTATTTGGATCAACTTGCTCCTCTGAATCACAACCTGTAAGTAGGCTATGATTAATTATTGATGTATTTATTTCTACAGAGTGTTCAAAATACATAGTTTGGTGTTTTATATTTTGTACACCATGCAGTTGTAAGTCTCTGGCTAACTGTTATTACTGTCTAACTCAGGGGTCGGGAACCTTTTTTGACCAAAGAGCCATTTTTTCATTTTTGGTTAATGCATTTTTCCAAAAGTAAAAAAGTAACAACAAAAAAAGCCACAGTAAAAAATAATATAATATTATAAAAAAAAATTCCAATAACATTTCAACAGTAGTAATTATTAGGTTCATAGACAACTAAAAACAAACAAATATGCAGCAAACAATAAATAAGTTGCAATGTAATGGCTTTTACTGTGAGGTTGAGTTACCAACTGATGAGCATAAATCCTCCTCTTGTCGTGTGTGTGTTGTGACGTTTAGGCGCGCAACCGAAAACAAAGGCCTACTATGCTTGTTTGTGTTGCGCTCGGAGCGAGCGCACAGCATCCTGTCAGTAGAATTCAGTTCTCTTTCGCGACTTATCGCACTTTTAATATAAATATTTCATATAATTCAATATGAAGCACATCCCGCTCTTTTCTTTCTCATTCATTCATGTTTCGTTATTAATAACTTTATCTGCGCGGATTATCATAAATACGACACATTTATAGGACAGTCTCTGCGGCAAAAGCGAAAGTAGGTGAAATGTTTGGAAATGTCTCTTTGCAAAGCACCAGTTTCAATAAAAGGATATTAAAGTTTAGATAGCTTTCTTTTACATTTTCGCTGCTGTTCTAAAAATGGTTTCGCCATTACCTTAAACAAGCTACAGCTGCTTGAATCCCAGTGCAGGAGTTGTTACCACAGAAACGTGAGTGGTTGCTGTCGCGAATCGTGAGACTCGCAAACAGCACTGAACACGCGCGGCCGGTACAACTTAAATATTGAATATCGATCATTTGTTGGTAAAGGGTGAGAGACCAGGCGAGCCGCATGATTTTTGTCAAAGAGCCAGGTCTGGCTCACGAGCCATAGGTTCCTGACCCCTGGTCTAACTGAAATAGTTCTGCTAATCAGCTGTTGGCCCACTATTACCTAAAACTGTCTATTAATGCAGATTGTCTGCGTTTTTACTACTTTGATTAATGATATGAATGGAGCAAGATTTTGGTTTACAAACTGTAATGTTACATCAGTGATTCACGTTAGTGCTCGGCTAACGTATGCACCGTTATTAATACAGTTAATAATACAGTTCCCTCCGAGTTACGTCAGTGACTGACAAAATGGGGGTTTCGCTTAGAAGCCTATCACCTTCGAGTTCTTACAAAACGAGCCAATGGCAAGGAAATGCAATGGGTCTGCGGAATTTGAATAGCATAACTCCGTCCCATCGCGTGGGTATAAAGGAAGGACACTGGCAATCTCGCATTATGTTTCTGCTTCAGAGTCAAGAGTATTCTTCACTCGTGCAAGCCTGAAAATCTGAGTTCTCTCCAGTTCTTCGAAACAAGCAGTTTCTGCCCCAGGCTTCTATTCAAGATGTTGACAGCCAAACGCATTTTCAAATGCGTTCATCCGTTGGATTGGTTTGCAGCGATCTACCTGAAGGACGCGTTCTTTCATGTCTCCATTCTTCCTTGACACAGACCGTTTCTACTCCGGTCATGCTGCTCGGACTGCTTCATATGAGACTGCTTCAGCACTGGCTTTGCAATCAAGTCCCAAGATGGGCATGGCAACCAGGCATGCTCTGGGTACCAGTTACTCGGGCCTGCTGTCAGACCTTCACCCCATGGTCGAACCTGTCCTTTCTACAGGGCGGAGTGCCCTTAGAACGAGTTTCCAGGCATGTTGTTGTATCAACAGATGTTGTATCAAACAAGCAGTTTCGGCCCCAGACTTCCATTCAAGATGTTGATTGCCAAAAGCATTTTCAAATGTGTTCGTCCGTTGAATTGGTTTGCAGCGATCTCCTGAGACCCCGGCCTGGATATGTGCCCAAGGTTCCCACCAATCCTTACAGAGATCAGGTGGTGAACCTGCAAGAGCTGCCCTCGGAGGAGGCAGACCCAGCCTTGACACTGCTCTGTCCAGTACGCGCCCTCCAAGCTTACGTGGACAGAACACAGTATTTCAGGACCTCAGACCAGCTCTTTGTCTGTTATGGTGGGAAGCTGAAGGGAAAGGCTCTCTCCAAGCAAAGTTTGTCTCACTGGATAGTGGACCCCATTGTCTTGGCTTACCAGACACAATGTCGTCCATGCCCCCTAGGGGTGAGGGCATACTCCACCTGGAGTGTGGCCTCCTCCTGGGCACTAGCGCATGACGCCTTGCTAGCAGACATCTGCAGAGCTGCAGGCTGGGCGACACCCAATACATTTGCAAGATTTTGTAATCTCAGAGTGGAGCCAGTGTCCTCTAGTGCACTCACTTCCAGTAGCCAGTAACTAGGACCTGTTCGGTGTCATCACTTGCTCGCCATTCCACTCCAAAGACTGGGTACGTGCGATATTTCCTCAGGTGAGTTTCCTTCTCTGAAGCCCTGAGTTCCTCCAGCATTGTTGATGCCGACACCAGAGTGCATGCCACTCGGTCAGCCCTTGTGTTAGGCTAGGTGCCTCCATGTGCATGGTTCCCCCTCTGGGTAACCCCCACGTGTGTATTTCCACTGTAAGCCTCTCTGAGCATGTGTCTTTCCCTTGGCAAGCCCCTTGCCACCCCTGGGGTTGAAACATTCCACCCTTCGGGCTGGATACCCCAGTGTGTTCCATATGCATCCCACTTGCGGGTCATATGTGTATTCTGTAAGTCCTCCCTTCGGGCAGGCATTGTGTTGCATGTTCCATGTGGATATGCTTCCTAGTGTACCTTGGTATTCCTGTGTTAAGTCGAGTCCTTCATCTGTGCTAGTCTCACGACAGGGAGCTCAGACTTGCGCAGAGCACTGGAAGACAGCCAAGGTGGCGTGATTCGATTGGACCCCCATTTCGTCAGTCACTGACCTAACTCGGAGTGACTGAACGAAAGGGAACGTCTCGGTTACGCATGTAACCCTCGTTTCCTGTCCCTCTGCCACTTCCGCTGTACCGCTGGAAGTTCAGTCTCGGCTCCTCAGCTGGTAACAATGCGAGATTGCCAGTGTCCTTCCTTTATACCCATGCGGTGAGGCGGAGTTACGCTATGCAAATTCCAAACACCCATGGCATTTCCTTGCCATTGGCTCGTTTTGTAAGATCTCGAAGGTGATAAGCCTAAGCAAAACCCCCATTTCATCAGTCACTGACGTAACATCTCTGTTCCCTCCTCAGGGAACGAGGGTTACATACGTAACCGAGACGTTCTCACTTGTGCACCTCAATAAATTGATATTTTTTAAACTGACTGACCCAGCACTTTCAAAAAAACACCCAGCAAATGGGTTAATGTATAAAACACAACAAGCTGGGTAAAAATAACCCAGCATGTGTTCTTTCCAATATTTACCCAGCGCTGGGTTGCCAAATAACCCAATAACCCAGCATTTTTTAAGAGTGTAGAGAGCTTCATGGAATGGGTTTCCATGGCCGAGCAGCTGCATCCAAGCCTTACATCACCAAGTGCAATGCAAAGCACCGGATGCAGTGGTGTAAAGCACGCCACCACTGGTCTCTACAGCAGTGGAAACGTGTTCTCTGGAGTGATGAATCACGCTTCTCTGTCTGGCAATCTGATGGACGAGTCTGGGTTTAGCGGTTGCCAGGAAAACAGTACTTGCCTGAGTGCATTGTGCCAAGTGTAAAGTTTGGTGGATGGGAGATTATGGTGTGGGGTTGTTTTTCAGGGGTTGAGCTTCGCCTCTTAGCTCAAGCGAGAGGAACTCTTAATGCTTCAGCATACCAAGATATTTTGGACAATTTTATACTCCCAACTTTGTGGGAACAGTTTTGGGATGGCCTCTTCCTGTTCGAACATGACTGCGCACCATTGCACAAAGCAAGGCCCATAAAGACATGGATGTGCAAATTTGGTGTGGAGGAACTTGACTGACCTGCACAGAGTCCTGACCTCAACCCGATAGAACACCTTTGGGATGAATTAGAGCGGAGACTGCGAGCCAGGCCTTCTCGTCCAACATCAGTGCCTGACCTTACAGATTGAATGTTCAAAAATCCCCATAAACACACTCCTAAACCTTGTCGAAAGCCTTCGCAGAAGAGTTGAAGCTGTTATAGCTGCAAAGGGTGGGCCAACTCCATATTAAACCCTACGGATTGAGAATGGGATGTCATTAAAGTTCATGTGCATGTAAAGCATCCTTCCAAAACTTTTGGCAATATAATGTATAAACATCAGCTTGTTGATGGACAACTTGTTACGACCCCTGGCTCGCAATGTTTCTGTATCCATCAGTAACATCAGTGTAAAGCAGGGTACATGGTTGAAAGTGTAACACAATTTTAAAATGTAAATGCAGAAAACAACAAAACACAACACAAACAGTGTCCAAAACCAAAGTATCCATTTGGCTCAGTTGGTGATCTCTTTTAAAGGAGCATCTGAAACACGGCAACAGGTGTATACAATGTACTGCCAATTGAGGTAATTCGTAGGCAAAGAGGAGAGGTCATCACAACACATACATTTGTTAATGCTGATGTAGAGGAATTACACTTGCAACATCTCATAATGTACAACAAAGTAAAAACTTACCACTGAGAAATGTCCTGCTCAAGTCTTCCTTGCAATGGAGGTTAAGGCTGAATAACTATGGAAATTGATATGATATGGTAAAACGACACCATTCATATGGTCACCATTTCCTATTCATATGTACATTTTTTAGCAAAACAGGGTGACCAGGAACATGAAATTGTCCAGCCAGCATGACTGTATGGTAATGGCATTTTGTTTCCGACATGCTTTGCAAGTGGTCGACCAATCAAAATAGACTAGGCCAGCTGACAAATTAAAGCAGAGTAGCTCTCGGAAAGGCGGGGCTTAGAGAGACTGAATCTTTGAATGAGTCATTTACAAACCCTTTGAGAAATAATGTGATGTGCAATGTATGTTATGAAAATTAGTGTTTTTTTTTTTTTACATGTGACGTATGTAAACCTGTTGTAGGAGACCTTCAAAACAAAATCAGGAACCTTTAAAATAGCATAATAGGGGCAGTTTAAAAAGTGATGCCAAGGGTCCTGACCAGCGTCCATATTTGACCAGTTGTGAGTGAGAATGTGTTGGCATTGTGTGATCGGTGCAGTGCCCATGATGGCACTGTTCCTGTCATGATGGTGTTCGCGGTTTCACACTGAATCAAACACCTCCAGACCTCCTGCTAATATTTCCACAGCTGATTGATGCTCTTGTTCTCTCCCATCGAGTCTTCCAGTGGAGATCATTACAGCATGCTGGGACACCAAAGAGACGATTCCAGACTCACACTTTAGACTTCAATCTAATTGTAGAAGAGTCAGTGAAAAAGCCACTTTACATTAGGTGTGTTTCTGTAAATGTCACATGCTGTACAATTATACTGTGTCGTCGCATTCTGGTGTGCCGTCAATCACTTTGACACCTGTCACCTTATGACTGTTGCCATAGAGACGCTCCTTCACCTCTACCTGACATGCATCAGTCTGGCCGTCTCTCGTGCCGCCTACTCTCCTAAATGGCACTCATGCATGATGGTTAATGAAGGAGTGCAATTACCTGCTTTTAATAAAGGTTAATTGTTTTCTCTCAGAATATGATTTATGCTGTTCCTTTATGTGTGTCATAAACAAGAAGGAAAGATCTGTTCCTTTATTACTGCAGTTTTATACGAGCTATTCTACCTAATTGGTTCAAACTGCAGTCAAAGGAAGAAAAAAAAAAAAGATTAAAAACCTACCCAGACCTTGGGTATTTCCTAAGAATATGTTGTTATGATCTACATAAACCCAAAGAATTAATCGAGAAACAATAAACTAAAGTTAAATTTATAGAGTACTTTCTATTAGGACGAAGCAACCTTCTAAATTAAGAAAATAATAGGTAGTCATTTTTTTCTATTGTATTTTTTAAATGTCCGTTTTCATTTCTGAATAAAAAACAAGCATTGTATTCTATTGAGCTTTTTTTTCACTTTCACTTTACTACTGAAACAAAATGTTTTAGTCCATTGGTTGAATGTGATTTTCAGTGTTGGGGAAGCTACTCTGAAACTGTAGTTTGACAAGCTATAAGCTACTTATAAATCGAAGTAGTTAAACTACAGTCAAGCTACCCTTCTGAAAAAGTAGTTAGATACACTACAAGTTACTACCAAAAAGTAGCTAGCTACATTGAAACAACTTAGAATTTTCTTTTACAATGAAATTGCATATTTTCAAATAACTGAATAATTGTTAATGAAGAATGTTTTAAGTAAAATATTTGGGGTTTAAAACAACACAATGCAAAATCGCTACAAATGTCATGCATCAATGCAAGAACGAAATATAAGCAACTTGGATACACAGGAGTAGACAAAAATGCATGTAAACTCACAGCACGTGCGTACAGTGTGAACAGAGCTGCTCTGAGACGTGAATCATGCGCTGCTTGCATGAGCACTTCATTCTGAAACCCGCGCAACCTATTTAATTAGATCAGAGCATTTGCCGTGTGATAAGTGCACTAAACTATATCGCAATATTGTTTTCTGTTTAATTGACAGATGCTTTGCCAGTGCAATGACGCAAAACACCATATTAGTGATCTTTTAGGTTTTTTATAAAACTGGTGGGAATAATCTATGGCGGGACACCACTGTAATTAAATAAGAAGCAGACATTTGATATAGAGTGCAATAAAGCAGGATAATCAATTTAAAAAGGCTATTATTCACCTGTATGTGCTTGAAGTCTTCGACACAGACAGCGTTTTAATCTTGTGTTTTGTATAAATCAAGTGTAACCTTTACTAGTCGATTCGTGTGAAGTATCAACCCATCACTCATCATTCGATCTCTTCTCTGTGAACCGTAAAGCCGCAAAATGCGCGATGAAACAATAGATGGCGGTAACACACGGATATAGTATGTAATCAAATAAGAAGAAAACGCTGTGCTGTTTCAATGCATTGCAGGCTCATCAAAACACAAATGTAGGAATGTAGCTACACCGCTACTGGCTGGAAACATTTGTTAGCTACTGGAAAAGCCACATTGTTTTAAAAGCAACTGAGCAACTGACAAGCTACTGAAAAATGTAGTTAAGTTAGTAGCGAGTCGCTACATGTAGTTAATTACTCCCCAACACTGCTGATTTTAGCCACATCCCTGAATTTTTGATCAGAAAGTGATACTGCACCCTTGTCCATCATGGCCATATGGTGAGTAGTTAAATCCCATCATTTTGATTGAAATGTATGGAAGCTTATTTCCGCCCCAGAATAAAAAAATAGCAACTTTTTTTTCTTGCAATTTATCTCACAATTCTGACTTTATATCTCACAATTCTGACTTTATATCTCGCAATTCTGACTTTATATCTCGCAATTCTGACTTTATATCTCACAATTCTGACTTTATATCTCGCAATTCTGACTTTATATCTCACAATTCTGACTTTATAACTCGCAATTCTGACTTTATATCTCGCAATTCTGACTTTGTATCTCGCAATTCTGACTTTATATCTCACAATTCTGACTTTATAACTCGCAATTCTGACTTTATAACTCGCAATTCTGACTTTATATCTCACAATTCTGACTTTATATCTCGCAATTCTGACTTTATATCTCACAATTCTGACTTTATATCACACAATTCTGACTTTATATCTCGCAATTCTGACTTTATAACTCACAATTCTGACTTTATATCTCGCAATTCTGACTTTGTATCTCGCAATTCTGACTTTATAACTCGCAATTCTGACTTTATATCTCGCAATTCTGACTTTGTATCTCGCAATTCTGACTTTATATCTCACAATTCTGACTTTATAACTCGCAATTCTGACTTTATAACTCGCAATTCTGACTTTATATCTCACAATTCTGACTTTATATCTCACAATTCTGACTTTATATCTCGCAATTCTGACTTTATAACTCGCAATTCTGACTTTATATCTCGCAATTCTGACTTTGTATCTCGCAATTCTGACTTTATATCTCACAATTCTGACTTTATAACTCGCAATTCTGACTTTATAACTCGCAATTCTGACTTTATATCTCGCAATTCTGACTTTATATCTCACAATTCTGACTTTATATCTCGCAATTCTGACTTTATATCTCACAATTCTGACTTTATATCACACAATTCTGACTTTATAACTCACAATTCTGACTTTATATCTCGCAATTCTGACTTTGTATCTCGCAATTCTGACTTTATATCTCACAATTCTGACTTTATAACTCGCAATTCTGACTTTATATCTCGCAATTCTGACTTTATAACTCGCAATTCTGACTTTATATCTCGCAATTCTGACTTTATATCTCGCAATTCTGACTTTATATCTCACAATTCTGACTTTGTATCTCGCAATTCTGACTTTATATCTCACAATTCTGACTTTATAACTCGCAATTCTGACTTTATATCTCGCAATTCTGACTTTATATCTCACAATTCTGACTTTATATCTCGCAATTCTGACTTTATATCTCACAATTCTGACTTTATAACTCGCAATTCTGACTTTATATCTCGCAATTCTGACTTTATAACTCGCAATTCTGACTTTATATCTCGCAATTCTGACTTTATATCTCGCAATTCTGACTTTATATCTCACAATTCTGACTTTGTATCTCGCAATTCTGACTTTATATCTCACAATTCTGACTTTATAACTCGCAATTCTGACTTTATATCTCGCAATTCTGACTTTATATCTCGCAATTCTGACTTTATATCTCGCAATTCTGACTTTATATCTCACAATTCTGACTTTGTATCTCGCAATTCTGACTTTATATCTCACAATTCTGACTTTATAACTCGCAATTCTGACTTTATAACTCACAATTCTGACTTTATAACTCGCAATTCTGACTTTATATCTCACAATTCTGACTTTATATCTCGCAATTCTGACTTTATAACTCACAATTCTGACTTTATATCACACAATTCTGACTTTATAACTCGCAATTCTGACTTTATAACTCGCAATTCTGACTTTATAACTCACAATTCTGACTTTATAACTCACAATTCTGACTTTATAACTCGCAATTCTGACTTTATAACTCGCAATTCTGACTTTATAACTCGCAATTCTGACTTTATATCTCGCAATTCTGACTTTATAACTCGCAATTCTGACTTTATAACTCGCAATTCTGACTTTATAACTTTATAACTCGCAATTCTGACTTTATAACTCGCAATTCTGACTTTATAACTCGCAATTCTGACTTTATAACTCGCAGTTCTGACTTAACTCGCAATTCTGACTGAATAACTCGCATTTTTGAGATAAAAAGTCGCAAGTATCTTTTAAAATATTTTATTTTATTATAATATTTTCTCAAACCTTTGTTTGGTAGTGACTTTTGTAGTGACAAATGCATCTAATTAAATTTTGGTCGCTACTAAAACCTTTGTTTGGTAGTGACCTGATTGTTTTAGTAGCGACCAAACTTTAAAAAATAAATCAACATGATGTCACTATTTTTATGTTTTGGTGAATTGGTGGTTATTTCATATGAGTTTGTATTACCTTATTCGTATGTTTTCATTAGATCTGTTTTCGCCCCAGAGGCGGGTATGTTTAGGGGTGGGCTTAGGGACCTTCATGCTTTCTTTTTTGTAACAATCATATGTTTCAATCATACGAGAAAGAAAATCTTCGTCTTAAAATTGTCTTTAAAAAAAAATATCACCTTTTCAAAATGGAAAATAGTAGGGGTGAGCGGTTTACAATCTAACGCGGGGCTAGTTGTAACACGTGTCATATAAACATTTCCACACATTTTAGCATGACGAAAATGAATGGCTGCATTACTACTCTATGAATATAAATCCTGTTCAGTTGATACGCATCTCATCTCCTTTTTTATGACAGTTATCTTTTTTGACATGGTGAAGTGGCTGATTTTAGGTCAGCTTTTGACCGGCAGAATGTCACTTAGTGTCCACCCTGTTAAATCAGAAGACCTAACAGAGTGGACACTGAGAGAGTATAGTGATTGAGAAAGTGATGTTTAAAGTTAAAGTAGTAGTGTACTTAAAGTTCCAGTTCAAACTAAAGTAATATTGTAACTGTGTGAGAGATAGAAAATCAAAAAAATTTTGTCCACCCTGTTATTTCTACTTTAGGTTTTTTTTTTTTTTTTTTTTTTTTTTTTTTACAATACTTTTATAAAAATAAAAAAGTAACAATAAAATTGTATTAGTACCAATGATGTAAGTGAACAATGAACACTTTTTTTTTTTTTTTTTTTTTTTTACAAAATAACCTTTTTAGGCATTTGTATCTGAAAACAAACAATCTAAAGTGAGTTTGTGAGAGTATAATTCATACATAATATATATTTTATTTTATATATATTATTTATATATAAACTAATATGCTTTTAACGGGACATGAGTTGTATAAGAAAATGTAAACAATGCACATACATTTGAATCATATACTGGTGTTTATTTGGCCCTAACAGGGTGGACATTTTATATCTACCAATTTATTGATTTTGTTTAATAAATGATTAACTTTCATATGTCAAAATCATTTCAAATGTTTTACATCACTGTATTAAAAATGATCACATTTCTTTTAAAAGCCGAGTTTGATTTTCAAAATTTTATGATGTCCAAAATGTTACGGAATACCAGGAATGACCAGTTTATTTGTAACTCTGCATTACACTATGCCCTGCTATGCTGTGTAGAGCTGTGTGTGGAGGGAGGGGAGGGGTGTGTTGTGTTCAGCTCTCTGTTTTACTGAATATCTGTTTAATGTATTTCTTAATCTTTTTGAGCCCCAAGTGGATTTACACAAACTGAAAAATCAAAAAGTGTTAGGTTGTGGCCTGCTCTCCCCTACACGAATATGCGCATCATTCAGTAGGGCCTACAGTGGTTTATGTAGGCCTATTGATAAAAAAAATAAAAAATAAAAATGATTACTTTTTGATTTTCTCTCTCTCTCTCTCTCTCTCTCTCTCTCTCTCTCTCTGTAAAGTTCCCTGCGTTCATTGTCGTCCTGCGTTTGTCCCCCGCTCGTCTGCGTTAGTGTAATGCGACCATCACACCGTGTCACAGCGGAACATTCCGGAATGTTCTGAAGCCACAGACGCACAGCAGCGGGGCAGAGAAGCGTCTACTAGACGACACGACTGTCTGCGGCGTTTCTTCACCGCTCCGCTGCCTCAGGTAGGACATCATCGCTCCGAGAGGAAAATGGAATTCGCTTCAGACGGCAAAGGCCCGGATGAGTTGAGCGCCGGGGAGGCTATCAATTTCACAGCGTCACAAAACAGCTCTCCGGGCGCCGGCACGAGCTCCGGCTGACTGACAGACGCGTAACGAGGTGGGGCTGTGGAGAATTTATAAATGTTCACCTGTGCCCGTAGAAAAAGCCAACACTTCTGAAAGCTTGTCCAGAAAAGCAAACGCTCACACTCAGAATCAAACGGGTTATTTGCCTTCCTCTGGTCTTCAGTAAACACATGAAACCACAATAGGCCCATGGAAGCCTATTTCTGCCACATAAGAAAAAAAATCATGCTTTGATAAATCTTATTAGGAGAGTCATAATTATCATGACATACTTAGCCATAATTGTGACATACTAATAATTATGAGATTAAAAAATAGAAGTTGACACACAAAAATAGAAAATATAACATACCAAGTCATTTTGTCATACTAAACAATATGAGATTAAAAAATTAGAAATTATGACACAGTACCAAAGTCATAATTATAAGATAAAAGGGCAAAATGATGACACCCTAAGTCAGTTATAACTACAGGGGTTAGACAATGAAATTGAAACACTGGCCAAAGACCTTGTCCACACTTATACATTTTCATTTGAAAACGCTTCTTTTTCTCTCCATTTTGATCTTCTGTCCACACTGAGACAGCGTTTTTATTTAAAAAAAATTAAGCTTTTTGAAAACGCTCTCCAAAGTGGAGAAATTTGAAAACGCAGTTGAGGGAAGTTGCATTTTAGACCAAACATATGTGACCTGTGCTGGCAAAATGAGTCACAATGAGCACATTTTCAAAAAGGAGTCATTGTTATTTTTAAATTGTCTATTAAAAACCCTTCAAAATGATGTATGGTTTGTTTGAATCGGACAATGAATCAGAATTGAAAAAATGAATGAGCTACACCTGTTTGAAGTCTATAGAGTCAGCAAAGTTAATTTAGAGAAAAATCGAGTTAAAGTTTTCTGAAGGTTCCAAAACAAAATCCTAGCAACCATACCTTAAAATCCCTGATAATAACACCAAATTTGGCACACATCAAGTCAAAACCAAATATCTATAGAGAAAAATATATATTCAACTTTTTTTCTCATCATGATACCACAATTGTTTGATAACATTAATGAAACACAAATATATTAAGACCTACTGTACCGCACGGATGTTTTATAATGTTACACGTCAGATATTTTTCCTTAATACCAAACGTTCATTTAAGACGTAACAGATGATTTTAAAATGCTGTAAAAACAGATATTTTAAAATGCTGTAATTCTGTGTGTGTGGAATCGAGCGCTATGAGAGGTGTCTTTGTGCGCACGCATCGGATCTGTCAGTCAGCGCAAATAAGATCATTTTTCATGGACAAAGGAAATGTACTCCTCCCAGAAAACGTACAAATAAAGATACTTTTAGACGTTTAATTGCTAATTGGAGCACTGGGATCACTAGACGAGAGCTTAATAAACTCATTTTTGTCATAATTTTTCACTTGTTTTGCCTGTAGCTCGAAATTATCCTGTGCGCATTCTGACTCCTTATGCCAGCATGGGTCACATATATATATATATATATATATATATACACTCACCTAATGTGTTTGACCCCCTTTCGCCTTCAGAACTGCCTTAATTCTACGTGGCATTGATTCAACAAGGTGCTGAAAGCATTCTTTAGAAATGTTGGCCCATATTGATAGGATAGCATCTTGCAGTTGATGGAGATTTGTGGGATGCACATCCAGGGCACGAAGCTCCCGTTCCACCACATCCCAAAGATGCTCTATTGGGTTGAGATCTGGTGACTGTGGGGGCCATTTTAGTACAGTGAACTCATTGTCATGTTCAAGAAACCAATTTGTATATATATATATACAGGGAGTGCAGAATTATTAGGCAAGTTGTATTTTTGAGGATTAATTTTATTATTGAACAACAACCATGTTCTCAATGAACACAAAAAACTCATTAATATCAAAGCTGAATATTTTTGTATCAATATTTTAAGTAGTTTTTAGTTTTAGCTATTTTAGGGGGATATCTGTGTGTGCAGGTGACTATTACTGTGCATAATTATTAGGCAACTTAACAAAAAACAAATTTATACCCATTTCAATTATTTATTTTTACCAGTGAAACCAATATAACATCTCAACATTCACAAATATACATTTCTGACATTCAAAAACCAAACAAAAACAAATCAGTGACCAATATAGCCACCTTTCTTTGCAAGGACACTCAAAAGCCTGCCATCCATGGATTCTGTCAGTGTTTTGATCTGTTCACCATCAACATTGCGTGCAGCAGCAACCACAGCCTCCCAGACACTGTTCAGAGAGGTGTACTGTTTTCCCTCCTTGTAAATCGCACATTTGATGATGGACCACAGGTTCTCAATGGGGTTCAGATCAGGTGAACAAGGAGGCCATATCATTAGATTTTCTTCTTTTATACCCTTTCTTGCCAGCCACGCTGTGGAGTACTTGGACGCGTGTGATGGAGCATTGTCCTGCATGAAAATCATGTTTTTCTTGAAGGATGCAGACTTCTTCCTGTACCACTGCCTGAAGAAGGTGTCTTCCAGAAACTGGCAGTAGGACTGGGAGTTGAGCTTGACTCCATCCTCAACCCGAAAAGGCCCCACAAGCTCATCTTTGATGATACCGGCCCAAACCAGTACTCCACCTCCACCTTGCTGGCGTCTGAGTCGGACTGGAGCTCTCTGCCCTTTACCAATCCAGCCACGGGCCCATCCATCTGGCCCATCAAGACTCACTCTCATTCCATCAGTCCATAAAACCTTAGAAAAATCAGTCTTGAGATATTTCTTGGCCCAGTCTTGACGTTTCAGCTTGTGTGTCTTGTTCAGTGGTGGTCGACTTTCTGCCTTTCTTACCTTGGCCATGTCTCTGAGTATTGCACACCTTGTGCTTTTGGGCACTCCAGTGATGTTGCAGCTCTGAAATATGGCCAAACTGGTGGCAAGTGGCATCTTGGCAGCTGCACGCTTGACTTTTCTCAGTTCACGGGCAGTTATTTTGCGCCTTGGTTTTTCCACACGCTTCTTGCGACCCTGTTGACTATTTTGAATGAAACGCCTGATTGTTCGATGATCACGCTTCAGAAGCTTGGCTATTTTAAGACTGCTGCATCCCTCTGCAATATATCTCACTATTTTTGACTTTTCTGAGCCTGTCAAGTCCTTCTTTTGACCCATTTTGCCAAAGGAAAGGAAGTTGCCTAATAATTATGCACACCTGATATAGGGTGTTGATGTCATTAGACCACACCCCTTCTCATTACAGAGATGCACATCACCTAATATGCTTAATTGGTAGTAGGCTTTCCAGCCTATACAGCTTGGAGTAAGACAACATGCATAACGAGGATGATGTGGTCAAAATACTAATTTGCCTAATAATTCTGCACTCCCTGTACACTCACCTAAAGGATTATTAGGAACACCTGTTCAATTTCTCATTAATGCAATTATCTAATCAACCAATCACATGGCAGTTGCTTCAATGCATTTAGGGGTGTGGTCCTGGTCAAGACAATCTCCTGAACTCCAAACTGAATGTCAGAATGGGAAAGAAAGGTGATTTAAGCAATTTTGAGCGTGGCATGGTTGTTGGTGCCAGACGGGCCGGTCTGAGTATTTCACAATCTGCTCAGTTACTGGGATTTTCACGCACAACCATTTCTAGAGTTTACAAAGAATGGTGTGAAAAGGGAAAAACATCCAGTATGCGGCAGTCCTGTGGGCGAAAATGCCTTGTTGATGCTAGAGGTCAGAGGAGAATGGGCTGACTGATTCAAGCTGATAGAAGAGCAACTTTGACTAAAATAACCACTCGTTACAACCGAGGTATGCAGCAAAGCATTTGTGAAGCCACAACACGCACAACCTTGAGGCGGATGGGCTACAACAGCAGAAGACCCCACCGGGTACCACTCATCTCCACTACAAATAGGAAAAAGAGGCTACAATTTGCACGAGCTCACCAAAATTGGACAGTTGAAGACTGGAAAAATGTTGCCTGGTCTGATGAGTCTCGATTTCTGTTGAGACATTCAGATGGTAGAGTCAGAATTTGGCGTAAACAGGATGAGAACATGGATCCATCATGCCTTGTTACCACTGTGCAGGCTGGTGGTGGTGGTGTAATGGTGTGGGGGATGTTTTCTTGGCACACTTTAGGCCCTTTAGTGCCAATTGGGCATCGCTTAAATGCCACGGCCTACCTGAGCATTGTTTCTGACCATGTCCATCCCTTTATGACCACCATGTACCCATCCTCTGATGGCTACTTCCAGCAGGATAATGCACCATGTCACAAAGCTCGAATCATTTCAAATTGGTTTCTTGAACATGACAATGAGTTCACTGTAGTAAAATGGCCCCCACAGTCACCAGATCTCAACCCAATAGAGCATCTTTGGGATGTGGTGGAACGGGAGCTTCGTGCCCTGGATGTGCATCCCACAAATCTCCATCAACTGCAAGATGCTATCCTATCAATATGGGCCAACATTTCTAAAGAATGCTTTCAGCACCTTGTTGAATCAATGCCACGTAGAATTAAGGCAGTTCTGAAGGCGAAAGGGGGTCAAACACAGTATTAGTATGGTGTTCCTAATAATCCTTTAGGTGAGTGTATATATATATATATATATATATATATATATATATATATATATATATATATATATATATATATATATATATATATATATATATATATATAAATGCTTCAATGCATTTAGGGGTTATATATATAAATATAAAAATAAACCAGATTAAATACGTCACAGCTTTTTTTTTTTTTTTTGGCTAGTAGAAGTTCTGAATGGCCGGTAACTTAAAAATGTAGTAGCCAAATTGTCCAGTGAGTGAAAAAGTTAATTTCAATTTCAACATTTTATGCTAGTCTAATGTTTTTTAAATGTTACTAGTTTATGAATGTTTACTGAGCATTCAAATGTAACATTCCCATAATGCTTGCAAAAATTATAAAATGGAATGTTCATGTTTCTTTAGCGTTCGCATAACCAAGAACATTAAAAAAACATAAAAAAAAAAGATGTTTTGAACGTTCAGAGAACATTCAGAAATAAGGTTTTCATATATTTATATAAACTTTAGCTAAATGTTCTTAGAACATAGGGAAGAGTGGGGACGGTTGCAACATGAGGAACATGGGGAATAAATAAATAGCTTATTTCTCCAATCAGGAATGAGCTACAAGAGATAATATTCATGTTCCACATGCTCAGTTAGCCCCTCATCCATACTGGAAGAAAGCAGCCACATGTGACAAATGCAAAAAAAAAGTAATTTAAAAAAAAGAATCAGATTTTTTTTGTCATACTGTCTACTATATGCGTAAAGCATTGTAGTGTCATATTTTAATCAGTGTTTCCTTAGCTTCTAAAAGGCATAGCTAGCATGTGTCAAAGCTATCGTGTCAAGCTAACATAGTAAGTTTTATCATGGCTGTCAATTTAACTTAGTGAAGACACTGTCTGTGCACAAGTCCCCTGTGGACTGTTGCAACCGTTCCCTGTTATGGGGTCAACATTTGACTTTGTCTATTCAAGTATAAATTGTACATATATTTTCATAGGTACACATGTTGCAGCAATGTGGGTGGGTAGCTGACAGATGTGGGTATATTGTATTCAAATTTTGTTTTTCCAATACAAACAGTCCCTGAGAAACTCAAGGAAATGCAAAAAGTGTTGCAACCGTCCCCACTTCCCCCTACTTTTGTTAGCTGGGGAACTACATCAGATTACTCAAGTAAAATAGGTTGCGAATGCTGTTTGATTGTGGATATAAAGTGCATGAGACAAATTTCCATTCAGTGTCACTTGATCAAACACGCACAGCTCTTTAAACACACAATCCGTGAGAGCTTCTGCAACCATTATGTACATAGCAGCAGTTTTATTTCTAATTAATATTCTGTCAAGGCTTCCAGAAAAACCCTGATAGGGTTCCAGCAGGGCCGACTATCAACTGAAATTATCCCAAACTCCAAACCGCCTTTGACTGTCACAGGAAATAAAAAGATCAGCGCTTGACATCTTATTTGAATTAGAGGCTGATTCTCTCGCTGCAGGGAACAGGAACTGTGAAGTTCCCACACGATTTTTCACACACCATCCCGGAGAAACCCACATTTCTCATTACAGCTGTTTGGTCACAGCCGAAACGTGGGTCATCGCATACTCAACTACAGTCAAGCGGCGTATTGTGGATTCTCCGGCCAGACTCATGCTGGAGCGCTGACTTGCCACATCTGCTCCCTCTATAATGGATTTGCCTGCCGTTAAGAGGCCGCGGGTCTCCGGGGAAACGGCAAAGAGCTTAACGCCGCTCACTTTCTGCTGCTCTGGTGATTTATTTTGATTAGACTGATGAAGTCTTCGCTGTTGCCAGCCTGGAATAATCGACACCGTGTGCCCGGAGGTCAAAGTGAACGGCGAGGGCTTTATTCGGGGCTGCAGCACTCAGGTGGAAAGAGATTCATGGGATTATTACCAAATGCTGTGCGATGTCACGTGACACTTTAATCGATATAAACAGACTGCAGCTTCAGGATTGTGATGGAGCCAATTTAACATCAACAGAAAGCACAGAAACGAAGACTTAAATCACACGTGTTAACTATGGTAACCCATACTCTGAATTTGTCCTCTGCATTTAACTCATCCAAGTGCACACACATTAGAAGCAGTGAGTAGTGAACACACACACACTGCAAACCGTGGACACACACACCCAGAGCAGTGGGCAGCCATATGCTGTAGCGCCCGGGGAGCGATTGGGGGTTAGGTGCCTTGCTCAAGGGCACTTCAGTCGTGGGTATTGAGGGTGAAAGAAAGTGCTGTTTATTCACTCCAGTACTGGGAATCAAACCCACAACCTTTGGGTTACCAGTCTGACTCTCTAACACAACTGCCCCAATATAGGGGAGTAACTCACTGAATTTTTGAATGCTCAAACTTTTATAAAAAATCCCAATTCAAACCTCTGCAAGAATATCCCAGCCCTTATGAGTTGATGTCAAATACATGGTGTGCCTTTGTTACAATCTACCCCACTACTGGGGTAGGTTGTAACAATTAAACAAAAAGGGCAAAGACCGAGGCCACATTATGCAACATGCTTCAAAAATAGGTTTTTTGAAACAATCCATATGAACAATCCAAAACTCTCTGTGACTGACCCTAACTTAAATCCACTTTCTTTTTGACTTAGGGTTATGTGTGTTGTACTGTATGTGTAAATTAGAACAAACATCCTTAATGGTATTTATGCTTAATGAACACTACACAATGAACATGTATGTCTAACAAAAAACAATGTGAATATGTGTGAGTTTGTGAGTCTATGTGTGAATATTCTCAAACAGAGTTATGGTGACAAATGGATGTTGTTAACCCTGGAGTGCAGGCTTGGTGGACCCGGAAACTGCATAGGGCACATTTTACCCACACTTCCTTTGGCTTTTAGTTGCCAAATGGTTCCATACAAACATTTAATTCAATAATTTCATTGTCTGAGACATCATAATCCTCACCACTGGCTTGACCACATTTTTTCCCCGCAACTGATCTGACTGTCCTGCCATTTTAAAAAAAAATACTATAAGGCACACCACTATCTGTCTTTCTTTTTCATTGTCTAGGCATTCTGTGAAATTATTAAAAAAAAAAGACAGTTCTTAGTTGTATGTAAGGGGATGATTGTAATACTTTTTAAAACCGTTATTTTTATACAACTTTACAGAACATAGCTCAGTCCCATGGGTACCTCATGGATATGCTTTCAAAATGTAGTAAAAAAACAAAAAAACAAACATGTTTCCATAATCAGCTACAATCACTATGCTGAAGTGTTCCTTGAGTAAAAAAAAAAAAAAAAAAAAAAAAAAAACACTCAGAATGTCAGACTTTCCATATTGTAAATTTCAGTTACAATTTGTTCCCACCACTAAATTCTCATTGGGGGATGTTGTAACACTTTTTACAGATGTGTTACAACCATAGACAGTAAAAAAATATGGACGTAGTGTTCGTGACATCACCCATAGGATTCTGAAGAGCAGTTTTGAAGCGTAAAGTAGGGTCAAGCTGGCCGTTGCCATCTTGGCAGCGCGTCATACCCGGATAACTGAAAATGGGCAAAGAGGCGGGACGTGGGTGGAACTGAGGTTCACTTCCCTCACAGTTGTCATGAAGGGCAAAATTAGCTATATAGACCAAAACCACAATTTGTACCAGGCTGTAAACATGTTTTTTTTTCTGCTGTAAAGTTGGGCTCAATGAGATTCTGCTCCCTTCTGGAGCCTGTCCCTGGTGGCCAGTCGATGAAATGCAGTTTAAGTCACTTCCGTATTGGCTTCAAGAGAAACTGGGGGAGGTTGCCGCTTGGTTACAACCTACCTCTCCCCTGTCAACCAGTGTTTTGCAAGCTGTATTAGCATAATGGTTTGAAATTAGCAGATTAAAATGCATCACATTTTGCCTGAGAAACTACAATTTAATCTAATATAAATTAAATGATGTTGGGCCAGATCTACTAAACAGGGCAAATTAGAGTGAGAACGCAATTTCAAATCAGCACAGATAGGAGTGGAAAGTTCTGCATGCGATCTACTGACAACGCGCAAATTAAAGAATATAGACGCAGCCGGATCATTTCCATAATGACCAATGCAATCTACCAGCTAGCGTCTGGTTTAAGACGTGCTTTTTTGGGGTGGTAAATAATGCCTCAAACATCAGTAAGTTGACATGGGCAAACCTTAGTAAATCACATTGCGTGATTCATTTAAATACTCTCCTCCCATAAATTTTGCTTCTGAAAGGGAAACTCCTACAAATGCATATGCAATAAGTTCAGCCGCAAAAATAACTCTGTCCACGCATTTTTCTCGATTTTTCACTGCATCTTTAGTAAATCCTGACAGTAGTTTTTTAACACCAAAAGAGGGGTTTGCGCTGGCCCTATATCTGCAAAAGTTTAAGTACTAAACAAAATATAGTTTTGGTCAAAAAAAGTTATATTCTTACCTCAAAAATCTTTTTTTTTCCCCCTTTATAAAATCTGCATGTACCAAATAAATAAATAAATACATTTTATTCTCGCTTCATGCATTATTATTTAAATTTTTTTAGCAACACTTGAATGTGGGTATGTTTCATAAAAAAGCTACATTTTGAACAAAAAGCTGAGAAAATCACAGCTCCAGATCGAATTCAGAACGATGATCAAAACATAAGATATGTTTTCATGGACACTTTTTGTTTCATTCGGAAGGAAATAATTCCGAAACCTGAACCAAGTGTAATTGGGTTGATGTATGCATTTATATGTCACAAGCTTCAAATCGGATTTGACATGCCCACACTGCACGAATTTACAGAGTTTCCCTGCTGTTGGTGCATACTAACTATCATCCTGCCATCACTTCTTTTCTTCGTTTTAATAAGCAGAATTATTAAATCATCATCTATTTCGGGTCCTGATTAGGAGACAACAAGCACATGAAGCTTTGTGCCATTGCTTATATTTATCAAACAGTAAAAAACACCCCTTCCTGTGCCTAAAACAAGGCGTCTGTGGATTAGAGTCCGAAGCAAGGACTGGTGGGACGACATTGAATGAAAATTTCAGATTGACACAACAGTCATTATGCTATATTTAACAACAACAGCTCGTTCCATGCGTCATACATCATTACGCTATTTCTACGTCATTGCCCGCATGGGCAGAATTTTCAAGTTTCGATTTTCAATCCGATCAAGTGTTTACATGTTCTATAGAACAGATTAGAAAAGGATTAAATTTACAAGCCAAATTAAATGTCAATCGGATTTGGCCAATTCATTCCAATCGACGCCGTTTCATGCAATTTTCTACTACTCGGATTACAAACAGATTATTATGGTCCATGTAAACGCAGATAATGATTAAGTAGATTCCATAGTTGTGTCCATCAGCACCCCCAAAGCTTGCACAGTACTGTACCTCTTTGGGGAATCAACATTTCATTCGGAAACATTAGTAAGTTTGATTTATAGGCTTGTTTCTGCTTCTTCACTTTTTTTCAAATACGGATATTCTGCACTATTTAATAAGATGCATAATAGCAACCCTACCATATAACAGTGAAATCATGGATTGCATGAAAATTCAGTCAATGGCGGTAAAACATTGTGTCATAAATGACGGAAAATCCCATCAGTAGCGGGGAAAGTGTTAAATGTAAATAAATTATATTATAAATGTATTTTAAAAGCAGTTAGTTGAATTTAGAGTGCTTTTTTGACCCACTTCAAAAGGCCCACATCTTTATAATTTCATAATTGTCAGGTCTTTGGTTAGATTGAAATACACTATATTGCCAAAAGTTTTAGGATGTCTGCCTTTACATGCACATGAACTTTAATGACATCCCATTTTTAATCCGTAGGGTTTAATATGAAGTTGGCCCACCCTTTGCAGTTATAACAGCTTCAACTCTTCTGGGAAGGCTTTCCACAAGGTTTAGGAGTGTGTTTATGGGAATTTTTGACCATTCTTCAAGAAGCGCATTCGTGAGGTCAGGCACTGATGTTGGACGAGAAGGCCTGGCTCGCAGTCTCTGCTCTAATTCATCCCAAAGGTGTTCTGTTGGGTTGAGGTCAGGACTCTGTGCAGGCCAGTCAAGTTCCTCCACACCAAACTCGCTCATCCATGTCTTTATGGACCTTGCTTTGTGCAATGGTGCGCAGTCATGTTGGAACAGGAAGGGGCCATCCCCAAACTGTTCCCACAAAGTTGGGAGCATGAAATTGTCCAAAATGTCTTGGTATGCTGAAGCATTAAGAGTTCCTTTCACTGAAACTAAGGGGCCAAGCCCAACCCCTGAAAAACAACCCCACACCATAATCCCCCCTCCACCAAACTTTACACTTGGCACAATGCAGTCAGGCAAGTACCATTCTCCTGGCAACCGCCAAACCCAGACTCGACCATCGGATTGCCAGACAGAGAAGTGTGATTCGTCACTCCAGAGAACACGTATCCACTGCTCTAGAGTCCAGTGGCGGTGTGCTTTACACCACTGCATCCGATGCTTTGCATTGCTCTTGGTGATGTAAGGCTTGGCTGCAGCTGCTCGGCCATGGAAACCCATCCCATGAAGCTCTCTACGCACTGTTCTTGAGCTAATCTGAAGGGCACACGAAGTTTGGAGATCTGTAGCTATTGACTGCAGAAAGTTGGCGACTTCTGTGCACTGTGCACCTTAGCATGCGCAAACACATCAGGAATACACAACTAGACTTTCATCAACCTCTTTAGCGATTTAGATATTTTGCAGAGCAAATTCTAAATGGTGTTTAACTGAACAATTAATACTCACAGAAATACAAACTTCACACATTAAACCCTCTAGAGCGCTTCCGCTAGATGTGACTGTGACTGCCATTTTCTTTTCTGCTAGACAACCTGAAGGAGAGCAAGAGTGTTTTAAACACAGAACAGAAGCATTGTGGGATTTGTGCACAAAGCAGTGGGGAATCATTAACCTTCATTCCAGTTACTGCACTATACACATATAGGGGGCACTCACTTCATGCATCTTGATTCATCAGATTTCTATCCAACTGCATCCACTTACGCTCAGCTTCCTAAAACAAATATAAATGTGCTCTACTATTCTTGTGCAACATTCCAAAGGTGGTTATATGACAATGAATGAAATATGAAAAATCTTGTTTTTAGGCAAAAATCTTTTTTCTTGCCAAACGGCAGAATATGAATGCAATCAACAAACCAGCTTTTTTTTTTTTTTTTTTTTTTGATGACATCAAAACATGCTTAAAGGGATAGTTCAACCCCAAAAAATACAATTAAAATAAAAAATTACCCCATGATTTACTCACCCTCAAGCCATCCTAGGTGTATATGCCATATTGGCTAATCCAAGCATTATAATGGCAGTGAATAGCAGCCCAAAATTTGAAGCCCAAAAAAGTGCATCCATTATAAAAGTAATCCACACAGCTCCGGGAGTTAATAAAGGCCTTCTGAAGCAAATCGCTGGGCTTGTGTAAGAAAAAAAAATCCATATTTAACACGTATTATAAAGTAAAATATCTAGCTGCCGCCAGAGCGCCTTTCATAATAAACTTACGAAGAAAGTGTAACGTACTTGCACAACGTTTCCAGTTGTGCTTTTTTCGTAAGTTGAATACAGAAAGCGGTCTGGCAGAAGCTAGATATTTTACTTTATGTTAAATATGGATTGTTTTTTCTTACACAAACACATCGATTCGCTTCAGAAGCCCTTTATTAACCCCCTGGAGCCGTGTGGATTACTTTTATAATGGATGGATGCACTTTTTGGGGTTTCAAATTTTGGGCTGCCATTCACTGCCATTATAATGCCTGAAAGAGCCAGGACATTTTTTTATATAACTTTAATGTATTCGTCTGAAAGAAGAATGTCTTATACACCTAGGATGGTTTGAGGGTGAGTAAATTATGGGATAATTTTCATTTTTGGGTGAACTATCCCTTTAACTGCTAGTGTAGAGATATCCCACTTAAACTGTGACCTAATAATAATAATAATACAAATAAAATACTACTGTGATTGTTCCCCCTATAACAGAGTTGAAGAATTTAGCAATTTAGTCCCATTGATCGTCCAGGCCCAGAGGAGAGAAGGAAGGAAACGCATGTGCATAACACTTACATTTTTTAATAGAATTCATTTATAACAAATGGAACTTGTGTCAGCAAAGTACAGAAGGACGGCTTCTCGTACAGATGTGTCTTTTCACCAATGTCATCTAAGTATGAAAATAAAAAGCACTCCATTCATTCAGAGGAAAAAAAAAAATAAAATCAAAAAACATTTTACATTTACAACTAATTAGAGGTAATTTTATGATTCTTTTTTTAACAAGCCATTTTTCTTTACAACTGAATTGAATTAATTTCAGTCTATGCATCCAGATGTGAGAGTAACAGGGAGCTTAGAAACACCACGTGCACGTTTGCGTTGGTGACGCTTCAGTCTTTCAACCGGCTGAACGGGGGAAGAAGTGACACTTCGAAATCACCTGCTAAAGATGCTCTTTTCGCAACCGATTAGCTTTTTCTTAATCTTTTTTTTTCTCTTCTTTTTCTCTTATTACTTGGGTAGTCTCTTTTCTGTGTTATTTACATACACACCAAGTGAAGTTTGAAGGAGATTCGTACAGTTGGGTTCAAGTAAAATCCGTAATGGGTGCGGAATCAGTAGGGCAGTGCATAGAGATAAAGAGATACAAAGTGCAATTCTTCCTACTCGCCCCCACTGCAGTTGAACTCATGCATATTCAAATAAGATCCAGAACAATGAAAGAAAAGCCGATATGGAGCAGATTGCACATTGAAGCGCTGAACACTAGGTGGCGCTGACAGTTATATGAGACTATGCAACAGCTGCGTGTTGCTCTACATTGTGACCCAAGTTAGACGATGAAAACAATTGAAATAAACATCAAAATAAGCAAAAACAATGATTTCAGACTGACAATAAAACGCTTCATCTATTCGAAACAAGAAAGGTGGGGAAAAAGCATCTGGAATGCACATCCACAAAGCCAGTGAGGTTCAAGGTTCAAATAATAATATTCTTGTCTCAAAATTCGCATGTTAAAATACTTAGTATCTTATCGCCTAGAGCTCTGCAGGATTTTCAGAATAACTTGGTTCTTTGAACTAGAGGTTTTGAGGTTAGGCCTAAAATTTGCAAAGATGACGGGGCATTTGATGCTAAATCTTGGCATTTAAAAAGACAAAGTCATTAATTTTTCCCAAGATTCTGCTCATGCCATTTGGGAACTCAAAAGTTTATAATGAGTAATACAAAAGAAATGATTTAACAGTATCGGGCCTGACGGTTATCGAACGTTTTTCTTTCTTTTTCGTACCCTTGTCGTTTTTTTTTTTTCTTTTTTCTCTGAGCCAAATTAAGGCCACAGAAAATTAAACAGTAATGATGGAATTACGTATTTGCATATATAATTTCATATAATATAAATCCGTACACGAAATCAATCGATAAATACTTGTACATGAACTACTGAAACTATACACGTAGTTAAATGAATATCGTAAAAAAGAACAGGCATAAATATAAGGCACTCTAAATGCAAAAGAATGAACACGTGGACGTCTTGTGGCCTAACAGATGCACGACGATGACCTCTGATCCATGAGGTTGTGAATATGACGACAATCACCCCGTCCTCGTTAAACAAACGAGAATCGAACCCTCTGGCTGTAAAACAGATTTATTGCACAAGAAAAGATGCGTTAAACGTAGTCTGTGTCCGTTCGTCCATCCGTCTGATGTGCATTCCAGCGGAAAACGTCCCTCCAACGGATTTACAGAAACCCACCATCATTTCCATATATTATTATATTTATATATATATATATATATATATCTCCTCGCATATCAGTCATGTTTTGTGAATATACATTTCAATGTTATATAAATAAAGACATTATCTCTTTTAATATCTCTCTCTGGAAGAACTGAGATATCTTCTAACCTTTATACTCTGCCCACCCCATGATTCAGCGTGTGTGTGTGTGTCTGTGTGTGTGTGTTCACAAAACAAAATGCCACAAACCACCAGCAAAACAATGAAATAAAGAAGGGCACAGAGGTGTAAAAATCAGGACATCAGAAAAAAAAAGAAAAGAAATATTGTTAAAAAAAAATACGGTCAGTTTAAACTGATTTCTGTCATAAAAAAAAGAAAACAAATATGACGCACAGTCACAGAACCTAAAACAAAAGCTGTGTTATTTGTGTAATTTCTCCAGACATCTAATCTAACGATCAGTGCGTCGTAGTTATTACTTTCAGCTCTGTCCGTTTGTTTAGTTTTCTTTTATGATGATGATGATGATGATGGTGGTGGTGGTGGTGGTGGTGATGAAGTCTCCTCTCTTCATCAGTGACGTATCTCCTCGTATTGATTGTGGAACAAAACCAACTCTCTTTACAATGTGTATCGAGCTCCCCGTCTCACAGCGTCTCTGCATTCGTTGACTCCACAATGTTCCTTTATGATTTGTGTTCATGAATCCTCGAAGCAACGATTATTTCTGCGTAATGCTTCAGCAGTCTAGATTCACCTGTCTGAAATTATTATTATTATTACTATTTATTTATTCATTATTCACTTTTTGAAATCATGTCGGGGTGATTTTTCTTGGTCCACCTGGATATTTGTCTTTTATTGTCATTTAAGTATTTCTAGGTTTACGTTGCACATCCAACATGTAATCGAAGAGTTTAAGTTCTTTTCACAAGCAGGTATTTATGGCTCAGAAGAATTAAATGACCGCTGGATGTCCGATGGCCGATCCGTCTCCCTGACAGCGTGACGAAGATCTTATGTTGCATAGTGGTCGAAGCTCCCGAGATACTCCAACCCGGCTCTGTAACAAAACTGGTACTGATCCTAAAAGACAGAGAGAAATGGGGTGAAATCTGTGCCACGTCAAACACTCTTTATTTTTTAATGAAGATTTATTAAGAAACTTAATGTATGTTGGACATAATTCAGAAAGATAACAGGGTTGATGGTAACAGCTGTGAAAGTTTTACACTTTCACATAATTTTAATGTGAAACTTTTGACAATTTAGTTCTGATATTTTTACATGTATAAACTTTTTAATTATTAACTATTTACTATGCAAAATCATGGTGACAGGGCTGACATTTGAAGATAATCCCTCACTGACAAGCATAACACATTTGTGACACATTTGTGTAAGTCACACGGGTATATTTGTGGCAATAGCCAACAATACATTGTATGGGTCAAAATTGTTGATTTTTCTTTTATGCCAAAAATCATTAGGATATTAAGTAAAGATCATGTTCCATGAAGATATTTTGTAAATTTCCTACCATATATACATTAAAAATTTCATTATTTGTAGTAATATGCATTGCTAAGGACGTCATTTGAACAACTTTAAAGGCGATATTTCTCAATATTTAGATTTTTTTGCACCCTCAAATTGCAGATTTTCAAATAGTTGTATCTTGGCCAAATATTGTCATATCCTTACAAACCATTCCATCAATGGAAAGCTTATTTATTCAGTTTTTAGATGATGTATAAATCTCAATTTAAAATTTTTTTACCCTTATGACTGGTTTTGTGGTCCAGGGTCACATTTAATTGTATTGAATGTGCACTTGTAGTGTACTGCACATCGTAAAAGTATATATATATATATATATATAAAGATTTGCAGTTATTATTAAATAAAGCGCAAGTTGCATGGAGTCTCATCTCCCATTCCCTTTAAAAGCCAGCTGCGCTTGCACCATGGCGGATTCGCTATTTACATGGCGGAATTTGCGAGCGGAAAGACTAAACACTTTATATTTTTAATATAAAAAAATGTTTGTGTGCTGCTGCGCATCCCTGTGTGTGTAATAAGCAGAGTGTACTCACGTTGTGCGCCTGCCTATAGGCGCATATTACTAACGCGCAGTGTAAACAGCGCAGCACTTCCAGAACGCCGGCTTACCATTGGCCGACGCTGTTCACGTGAGCACCACGACGCATGCACATGAGTCGTTCTGCCGTAGAACTAGGAAGTGCTGCACTGTTTACACTACGTCAACAGCGTAAGAGTCTGACACAAGCTAGAAGAAGTTGTTGAATAAAGTTATTTTTGTTTGTTTTTTGCGCACAAAAAATATTCTCGTCACTTCATAAAATTAATGTTGAACCACTGGAGTCAGATGGACGATTTTAACAATGTCTTTCCTACCTTTCTGGGCCTTGAAAGTGTTAATTAAATAGCCGTCTATGGAGGGGTCAGAGAGCTCTATGATTTCATCAAAATACCTTAATTTGTGTTCCGAAGATAAACGAATGTTTTACAGGTTTGGAACGACATGAGGGTGAGTAATTAATGACAACATTTTGGGGTAAACTAACCCTTCAAGTATATTCAGTAACACTTCCATTTGTTAATATATGTATGATGTTAACAGGGTTGATGTGTAACCTGAAGACGCAACTTTAGCCCCCGGCTTCACAGACAAGGCTTAAACCTAGTCCCAGACTAAAATGCATGTTTGAGCTGTTTTAACTGAAAGCATCTTGCACTGACATATCTCAAATTAAGTCAGTGCCATTGTTTTGTCTCAAGATGCACACCAGTAATGTTGTTTTTTCTAAGGCATGTTTATAAATGTTACTTAAATGTCCTAATTGAACTAAGGCCTAATCCTGGCTTAATCTAAGCCCTGTCTGTGAAACTGGGCCTATGTCTTTTTTAACTATGCATTGTTAACTATACATAGACAAAGACAAAATACTAGATTATATGGTCATATATTTTTCTCTCAATAAATGTGCATATTTACTGATATAACAGTTGGGAAAACAGAAAACTCCTTAGAAAGAGTTTATGTGAAAGTTCGCTAGACTTCATAGGAAATTTACTGGGAAGTGTATTTGATAGGCAGTTAAAAAAAAAAATCCAATGACATTATTATTATTATTGCAAAATGAAAAACTAAGCAGGATTCAAACAGAAAGAAACTATGACTCGACGTTTGAAATGCAATCTTTTGGTAAAGCACATCAGTGATGTAATGTGACATCTTCAGAGCAGATTTTATGGATTTCTCTGTGAATTCACGGATGCGTGGCTCCTCTCATCTCCATAGCAACACATCAGCTCAGCGGTCTGCAACGTGAAGGCTTGCGCGCGCAGCTCTAATGCCGCCGCTTTTGTGACGCGCATTTTGTTGCAGCTCCGAGGTGAAAAGGAGGGATTGTGTTGTGCTGAGCGTGATATTCGAGCCTCATCACTTCGCTGTCGCATTGAACGTGGAAAATAATTTTACCCCATTGACGTTGGAAAAGGCCATTGTGGGGGTTAGCTGTGAAATTGCTTATCTGAACCAATTTGCATGGCTAACCTGAAAGGTTTGTCATTATAAATGAGAATGAGCGTTTGCGGGCCGTACAAAGCCACGTTCTTTCCCTCATCAGTGTCACAAACTCAATGCACAAGTGTCTCTTTATCTAACTAAAATCATAGAGGACATCTGAAAGATGAATCACTAAACTGACCTGAATGTTATTAGCTGTTTTAATTTGATACGATGCTGAATGCTTAAGAAAGTATTTTTGATCCTGGTTTAGCCTGTTAACTGTCTTAAACTGAACTTAGTTGTAATTTATGAATGCTTTGGAATACAGATAAATGGTTGGTTTCTTTTTAAAGACAAGTTTAAAAAGTTTAAGAAGTTTAAGTTTACTGTAAAGCATATGTTCTTAACTAAACAGTTTTTATTTGATACAAAATATATAGTTTACTTAATAATTATGTTGTGTTCCAAATTTGAAGTTGATATCACAAAAATGTAGGTGCTAAAAGGTTTTAAAGTAGCATTCCCATGGTCCAATTTCAAAATGGTTTTCTCAGGATGAATTTTGAGTGTTTAGGCTTTCGAATGAAAGGCAATAAAAAGCGTGCCAACTGTACCGGGACACTGACAGTTAACACGTTTATATTTTAAGTCAAAGTGTGAATCTGTGACGTACTTCAGTCTGGACCATCGCCGGCCGCTGTGTTCTTAACATCTTGACCGTCTGGAAGATGTCCACCACCCCTTCATACCGCATCCGCTCCAGAACGATACTGAGTGTGATGAAGACTCCTGTCCGCCCCACGCCAGCACTGCCGAGACATTCAACAAATCAATCAAAACACAGAATATGATTCATAATCTGAAGAGATAACAGATTTGTGCCACATGATCTTCAGATGATGCATCACAAGAGTTGTCCACTGGATATTTGATATTTCAAACCTAACATGCAAACAAAATTGACAATCTAATCAGGATGTGAAGTCTATTTGGCAATATTTTTGCTCATTTAAGTTAAGGCAAAACCATTGTTTTTCATGCACTGGTCAGACTTGAGGTCTATTTTGCTTCATAGCATGTCTTCTTTCAGACTAGTGGAAAGAAAACATCCAAAATACACATTTAGGGCCAGATTTACAAAAAAAGGGCAAATTAGCATGAGCGCGCAATCCCTTAAAAGAGCCGATGAAAGTGGAAAGTCGGAGGACCATCCTGGATAGTCATCCAGCTCTGGATTTATGAAAAGGACTTTATCTTTCACACCACATGAAATGCCTGGAGATGAAATGCCTGGAGAAGAAAGGCATGAAATGGAGAGACTCTGGCTTTGACCTTGAGTCCCACACTTGAGGCATGTTGTTGTTGTTGTTACAGTGGATGTCTTCCTTATAGCGGTCCTGGATGACCACCTAGTTGTGGCAAGCAGGGTGGAGAGCCGTGGGAAAGGAGCGAGGCCAGTGACGCGAGTATTAATGAGTCACAGGGTTATGCGCAGTTGCTTGTGGACAGACCACGGATTCAAAATCGGGTCCTATGCTTGGGGCATGTTGTCATCGCAAGGGTTATGATGGATGCCCCCCTCATGGGCTGGAGTACAGTCTGGAATGACCATCTCGCTTATATAGTATGGTCTGTAATGACCACCCAGCTTATAGCATAAGAGTTACAATGCCATGATGCATGTTCGAAGTTCCCTCGAAAGGGAACATTTGTAGTTCGCTTAACCTGGTTCCCTGAGAAGTGAACGAAATGCTGTGTCTCTTTGCCATACTTCACGCATGTCAGCATGGCTTCTTCAGACAAATAGAATCTGGGGATTCCATGAGGTAGGTGTGTTTTTATGGTCTTGATGACTTGGTATACTTTGTAAACCAAACCTCCGTTGGCCAACAGAATTGGCGTGATTTCCTGCAGTCAGTTTTTACAGTTTTATATAGTTATCAAAGTCACAAACCCCTTGCAGAATCTGCAAAAATGTTAATTATTTTAACAAAATAAGAGGGATCATACAAAATGCATGTTATTTTTTATTTAGTACTGGCCTGAATAAGATTTTTTATATAAAAAAGATGTTTAACCAAATAGTTAAATTTTTTTTAATATACTTTTACATTGTAATAACCAAATGTAGAAACAACATAAAGACTGTATATTGTAAATATTTGATCTAACAGGCAGGAAATATACAAAAATTTAATAAAGTTATCAAACACTTCACAGTCTTCACTGCATAAATTATAAATTGAATATAGATGAATCCTTATTAAAGCTACAAAAGATCAGTCAAGAGCAGTGAGTGATTTTCTCCTTGTCTTTTGTTCTTTGATTAACATTAATGACAGATATCACAGCAGCGGGTTTATTAGGCAGCTGTCACTTCTGAAGCACAAGACGCGGATCCGGATTTGATACGTATCCGATGTCCTCACAACTCTCTGCGTTCATTTAACACTTTTTAACTCTTGTGCTTATGAGGGTACTTGACAAAGCTGACATTCTGGCATACTTTTGTGTGTTTTTGTGTGTTTTTGTCTGTTCAAGCGCGAAAGAGAAAAAAAATATTGCATGCGTTAACAAGCTAATTTTGACAACCCTATATATTAGAATTATATAAATTATAATAAAATATATAATATACAATTTTAAATATATAAAACAAGGTATATGTTATTAGATAATATTTTGTCTAACACATTTAATAGTTGTCTGAACAAAAGACAAGAGTTTTGTGTACTGATGGAAAATGACAATCTGCTCGGCTCTGTTTTTCTTGTTTCACTTGTGTCTTTCTTACCTACAGTGGACCGATATGGGTCCATCCTGACCAAACTGCTCTTTCGTTTTATGCACTTGGCCGATGAAGTCGATGAAGCCTTCCCCTGACTTTGGCACGCCTTGTTCTGGCCAGTCTGTGAACTGGAACTGCCTGACGGTCCGTGACTGTCCGTCCTGAAAGAGACACAAACCAACATAAAGGAGCTGCAGCTGCTCCCTGACGCGTTACACCAATCCATTACATTCACATTTATGTGCGGCAAATGCTGCGCTTGTCAAACACTGACGAGAACATGACCCATGGTGAATGAGGGATGAAAAGGCCAATAAACAATAATAATTAAAAAATATATACTGAAAACAACCATTCAAAATTTTGGGGGTTTTTTTTATATATTTTTTTATAAATTGATGCATTTATTCAGTAAGGACACATTAAACTGATAAAAAATTTCATAAGATTTGTATTTCTTTTTATATGGTGATATATAGTATTTAAATGTTACACCAAGAACACCATGGTATTACCATGATACGTTTCAAAAACATAGATATCACCAGTTTTCAGTGTTTTTCTGTTAGCAGGATATGAGGCTTCAGCCACCCACAGCTCAGATGTGTGTCGCTTCACCTGAGCATGCGAATGAGTGATTCCAGACACTAATTCCTCCGATGTGGGCGGCTGAACAGGCTCCTGATGAAAAGCTCAGAGAGTTTGTCTTTCTTTAGTGATTTTGTATATCCAAGATAAGCAACGCAAAAGACAGAGACAGATATAAAATGGCATGAAGGTGCGAGTGACGGTGTTTATCAGAATAAACACTGAGGGAATTAGACTCCTGAACACAGATGCTCTCACACTGAACATGCACTATAACACAAATCACAGTAGGGTCCAAGGGTCTGCGTCTTACCCTGGCGTCCGTCACTTTGAACTCTCTCAGGATGTACTGGGGCATGTTGTATTCGGCCATTGGATCCACAACAAAGTACTGATACCTGGCTGAACGCTCTGCTGGCCAGTACTGATGGCACTTTTCCTGATGGACAGACAGAATACAACAGTCTGTAAGCCTAAAGCATTGGTACAAATAATAGCACTGGCAGGAGCAATCACTGAGTGAAGAAAATGAAATCTATTTGGAAGAAAATCACACTGCTGTTTTCTCAATGGTGTCACAATCACGAGGATCACGGCATCTCTAAGCAAATGAAATTTGGAGAATTTTCTTGGCAGATGGCTCCGAACGCTTTCAAATCACTTTCATGGTATTTTGATGTTGAAACAAATTTGAAGTTGAAATCATATGTGATCATATATCATATATATATTGAATTGTGATTGTAGTCTGCAGAGTTGCCGAGATAGAAAATATATTTTCTATTTGTGTATACATTTTCTGAAGTATCTTTGTCTTGTTTTCTAGAAAAATATGTTAATATCCTTAACAAAAGGGTAAATTTACTTCTAGTCTTTAGAGTTGCTGAGATAGAAAACATACACTTCAGTTTTTTGTCATCTCCATTTTTGCATGGATTTTGTATCCAGAAAATTTACTTTTTAAAGATGGTTTTTTTACAGATAATTTTCAATTAAGTTTATTTGTCTCCCCAAAATCATTTCCAAATTGTCCAGTTGCAAGGACAACATTTAGTCTGATTTTGATACAGATTTAGATGTTTAGACAAGCAGTTGTCAAACACTCACTCTGCCCATCTCTCTGAGTTTGGTCAGCATCACTACGATGGTGGAGTTGTGTTCCCAAAGCATCCTCCAGAAGTCTTCTGTGGTTTCGGCTAAAGGACCCTGCGTTGCGATGTAAGCCTTCTGTTGCCTGACGACATAGTGAGAGAGGTAACACATTTACCATTACATTCACATGCACACACAGACAGATAAATCTAGGCTTTTCTGCTCACCTGTATCCATCAATAAAGCTGGCGTTGATGTAATCAGAGCCCTCAACTCCTCTGATTGGCTGCAGACAGACGCGCGTGGACTCGTAGGGCATGATGTTAACCAGTCGGTTTTTGAATTTGTTGCAGGGCAGATTGGCACTGATAAACCGTGAGGTGTGAGCTTTTGTGTTAGCTAACCGCTGCAAGAAACAAATTGCAAACGGCATTAGAATAAAAACTAGCAAAATGTTGTCTAGATACACAGTGATTTGGGCTTGACAACAGATATGATGCTACATACGTTTGAAGCTTATTGTGGATATTTGGGCAGTTTGAAGAGTAATTTGAGATGCAGACTGAATGCTTTCAAATGTACTACTATAAACTAGACAGACATTTGCTAGGTGGTTGCTATGCATATATTGATAGACAGACAGACAGACAGACAGATTGAATGATAGAAGAACAGACGGATGAATGAATGGATAGATAGATAGATAGATAGATAGATAGATAAACAGACAGATTTTAAGTATGTTGATGTTAAACCAGTGCACAAACACAGTGTTTTAATGTCAATGTTTTTAACGGTTTTGAACTTGGTCATGAAAACAAGAGAGTGAAAGCTAATGTGGCTCACGGTGAAAAAAAGCGAACAAAGTAATGTTTAGCACTAGTGTGAGAACGGCACAGGGATCTCTGGGTTCCTGAAGGAGAAACCACAGGCCCCACACTGTCTCTGCGGCTGGTGGAGAGAGAGCTGGAGAGCTGGAGAGCCGGCGTGTGGTGGCCTGAGACGGTCCAGACTCCAGCAGCCAAGCCTCACCAGTGGGGTCAATTCCAGGGCTGGGGCTTTGCTCGCTGAACGATCATGATGTGGCATGACATTCGATCACCTTCTTACTCTGAGTAAATAGATTTCTGTTTGACAAACTGCAGGCCGTGTAAAATGTGGCAGGGTTGAATAACAGAGGAGAGACAAGCAGCTTCCTGTGGCAAAGCTGGCGGTTCTGCTGCAGTCATTCCAGGAAGGAGGAGCCAGAGTTTGTGGTCGGATGTCTGTAAATTTGTGATATGATCGCACCCCTTCTGTTCAGATGTGAGTTTGATCTAGAGTAATCAGATGAGTCAGTGGATGGGACACTAGACAGATAAACTAAACAAGATACTGCACTATTTTAACAACCTTTTTTTGCTAGTAGTGATGAGAAGGGCAACCCTTTTGAACCGATTCTTCCAAACAGTTTGCTTCTATGAATTAGTATAAAGACAGACAGATAAAATGATAGACAGACAGAGCGAGATGGATCGATAGATAGACAGATAGATAGAAGACAGGAGATGGATAGAAAGACTGACATGGAACGATATATAGATAGAACGATAGATAGGACTTTAGAACTAATGAAGGATGGATGGATGTACAGACAGATTTGGAATTTCACATTTTTGTCATTATGCTGTCAAACAGTCGTTAACAATCCCAACTCCCACTAACACCCATCTTACCTTAAACTCCAGCTCCATTCCGGTAACATTCTCTCCAGACTCGATCTGCGTGAGCTTCTGGATGTAGGCGTACAAGTTCCGGGCGGGAACCTCAGTGGTCCCGCAAGTGACGGCCTCCTGGAGCGCGTCGTGAATGAAAACGTACTGGTCTTCCGTCTGGACCATGTAGTTCCTCTGTGCGCGCATGAGCGTCACGTGGCCGTAGATGTCCACCGTCTTCTCATGTTTAATTCGCTCCAACATGGCGTCGATGACAATGAAGCAGCCAGTCCGACCCACGCCGGCACTATCAGCCGAAACAGATGAGAAACAAGAGGACAAAGGATTCGTGTGTTTTGTATTTTGTGTTCAGGTATTCTATGTTTACATGCACCCACATAATGCAATTATAATGAGATTTAGGTTAATAATAATTGAATCTCAATAAACAGGCATGTAAACACTTTAATCGCAACTATTTAACTAGTGCACATGTGCTTGTGACACATGGTAAAGAAGGCATAGTTTTGAGGTGCTAAAGAAACATATTGATGGCATCGCACAACATGAATATAATGCAGTATATTGATGGACGAAAACATCGAAATGGAGACTTTTTAGGCGCTTCACCGAAAAAATCCAATACATCCATAGAAATGTGTTCTGCATTTGACGCAAGTAGATAGAAACAGTCTGTGTATTTCTGGTAACTATTTTAGAGTTTATCATTTGTGTTGTGCATTGGTGTTATGTGGAAAAATTGTGGTAAAAATAACCACAATTCTTAGCATATAATCAGAGTAATAAAAGATTGCATGTAAATCAGATTGAAGAGGTTTGCTTGTGTCATGCCAACATCTTACATCTTACACAGTCCTTACTCTGATTATTGGAAATGATCACATTATTGGTGCGGTGCACATGTAAACATAGTCAGTGAGTGCTGTGTCAAAGTTGCACTATATTTCTGTCATAAACGTAAAACATTTGCCGCAGTCAAACAGTATTTAATGCCAGAGATTCTGCTGAGTGGATGAAGCGTTCTTGACTCGGTTTGATTGCCATACACCTGTGCTCGCTATCAGAGGAAAACAAGCCCTCCATTTAGCCTCTCACCCTCTCTAACCTCCATCTACAGACTCTAAAAGCCTCCATCTACTTTGCTCTTTCCATCACTTTGAAGAGGCCAACGCTTTGCTAACTTCCTGAAGCGCCGTAGCTGACGTCAACCACCGACACCTGAGATCAAAGCCCTTCATTAAAGACTACATACACTCATATTAGACGTGAGCACAGTGATATTTCTTAAGTAATGGCACACTTTAGCTTTATATAATCAATGAACTTTTCAACTAATCTGAGTTAGACTGTAAGGACTGTTTCTAAAACTCGCAACCGAAAAAGTAAACACTAAAAAATTACATATATACTTTGCATGCTCGTAGTTTCTTTTGTGCTTTATTTTAAGTGATATACACTTTTATACTGCAAGCACAGTATAACGGCAGACACTGAGGACAGGAAAGTTAGTTTTTCTGAGTTTTACTGACATATAACCTGACCACAGATACTGAATAAGGACGTTTCTCTCAGTATCTGACAGAAGTGTCACCAGTTTTGGGTGAGTGTGTTCGGGAAATATCACACCCCTTACCATGACCGTGAGTTTCAACACACTGCTAACTAGTGGTCGACTGATATGTCACCAAGGCTGATATATTGGTCAATATTTTGTGCATTTTTCTGTTTGGCCTGTGTGTCGGAAGTACAGAAAATATGTACTATGTAGAGAGTTCAGCTGTTACTGGTTACACACGATTGTAAAAGTTTTAAACCCTTGATTTTAAACTACGCTGTGCTATAGTCCAGTTGTCCACTGTCATATTCATGTCATTTTCACAATGTGTGATATGTACAATAAGTGTTACCTTGTCTTTATTTGAAAAAATATGATTCCCAGTGCACATCAAAGTGTTTACTTTCTATTATTGATAATTGTTTTATCAATTTCTTTATTTATAAAAAAATACTGTAATATGATTACAGAATCAAGCAGTTGCCATCTAAAGTATAAGGGCCCTATTTTAACAATCTGAGCGCATGGACTGAAGCGCATGCCGCAGGTGCACTTAGGGCATGCCAGAATTCACTTTTGCTAGTTTAACGACGGAAAAAACGGTCGGCACACCAGGCACATGGTCCAAAAGGGTTGCCCCTATTCTCTTAATGAGTCATGGGTGTGTTTCAGGCGTAATGTGCAATAAAACAATCAGAGTCTCATCTCCCATTCCCTTTCAAAGCCAGTTGCACTTGCATCATGGCGGATTCGCTATTTACATGGCGCTTGACACTTGTGTCGTGCCTGCCGTCGCATTATGTCGGGTGTATGTTAAGGCTTGTCTGTTTATTTTACAAATGTATTTTTTATAAATTTTCAAAATATTTATCGGCCATCGCTCACCCTGCTCTCTAAGATATTGACATCGGCCATCAAAAAAATCAGTATTTGATTTGATCACTACTACTAATGCAACTAAACCAGGCCTCGTCTATTTTTTTTGCATATGCCTTGGGTGGGAATCATTTAAATGAGGAATATTGTGATTTGTTCGTTCCCGAGAAGAAAACTCAAGGCTGCATTCAAAGCGATTCAGGGAGTTTAGAAACAGTGTTTAATATAGAGAATAACTTTGCAGACCTTTTTCTTGCTCCAACAGCATCATTACACACTAAAGAAGGTTGAACATATAAAGCATAGTAGCATAATAGACCCCTTTTTAAAAAAAAGAAACCGATTTAAAACAAAACTATCCACTGATTTTAGCAAGGCTTCATTTTCTTTATGCTAAATCAATGTCAGGGGTGAAATATGATGAGGGTGTGTTCTTGACAGGTTTCATGAGATTCACTCAAACATACTTTTAGAAAAATATATTTTCCCTCTCACAAACCCTCTGTCTGTCTCTCGGTCAGTGACCTCTGTGACATTCAATCATGCGATTGGATGGACTTTATCTTTTGTTGCAATAACGGCTGACTGGCTGTGTGTCTGTGGCGACCCGTGGGTTACAGGTGACAGCGGTAAACGCCCTCTTTACGGCTAACAATGCCCACAACACACGTGTGGCTATCAGCATCGATTCGGCAGATTTTGCGAAAGCATTAAGCGCATATAAGCGTATGCAATCTGAATTTTCATTCTGTGCTGGGCGAATCGTTTAACAGCATTAAATTCCTCCAGTGCGGTTAATTACCCACAAGTGCTTTTGTTTTGCCTGACAAACAGCACATATAATCTCCTGCCCACACGTTAGCGCGTCACATGCAAAGCTTAAAACTTTCTCTGCTCTTCCCGAAGGATGCGTCAACTTTCTGACACCAGCCACAAAATGAAAGAATGAGGTTTTTTAATGGTCAGGCGAGAGCTTGCGGAGGGGGACGGTGTTTTGAGCAGGATTAAAGTCTCGCTGTCGAGCCGTTATCTGATCTGAGCCAAAAGGAATTCAAAGTCTCTGTCCCAATGAATGATATTAATTCCCGTATTCAGCACGCAAGCCAGCCAGAGAAAAGAGGGGAAATAAGGATTTTTTCAATTTCAAGCGCTCCGCTGGGAGCTCTAATTAACTGCCGTATGTGTTATTTTTAAGGGTTTACTAATCCTTGTTTTCTATCTGGCAGTTTTCCGATGGAAGCTCGTGGCTTGTCTTTTTTGCATGCCTCTCGCTGCCTGATGTTTTTGTGCTGCTTTCGCTTAGAGGGGAATTTAACAGATGGTTTCATATCTGGGTTTTCCATAAATGCAAGAGTGCCTCATGTTCTGCCATGCACCAAAATCATGTTTCTTTGTACAGAGACACACAGACGAAGTGTGTGTTTAAATCTTGAGACCATCCTTTTTTTCACTTTTCAACTTAATCAGATATTAGTGCATTAATATGGGTTCTGCTGATCAATGAAAAGCACTCGACACGTCTTTACACCACCTATGAGACTTTTGTAAGATACTGTTTGCTTGAGTTATTCAATTGAGCTATTCAAAAGTCTTACTTAAATTCATTTTAAGTGCTTTGCAGACAAACATAAAAAAAGATCAAATCTGGATTTGGAAACTACCATTTCAATGTTTTTGAAAAAAAAAAGAAGTCTCTTCTGCTCACCAAGGCTGCATTTATTTGATCAAAAACTGTTAAATATTATTACAATTTAAAATAATTGTTGTCTATGTGAATGTATTTTAAAATGTAATTTATTTCTGTGATACAAAACTAAATTTTTATCATCCTCACTCAGTGTCATATGATCTTTCCGAAATCATTCTAATATGCTGCTCAATTTTACAATTATTATTATTATTCAATTATTAATGAATGCTTTTTATTATTATTAATTTTTTTTTTTTAATTTTGTTGCTTAATATTTTTGTGGAAAATGTGATAATTTTTTTTCAGGATTCTTTGATGAATATAATGTTGAAAAGAACAGCATATTTTTTAACATTATAAAGTCCTTGCTGTCACTTCTGATCAATTTAATGCAAAAGTATTAATTTACTTAAAAAAAAAATTGAACAGTGTACTACATGTAACAATAAAATATGTACATATTACCAACAATATATAATGCATATTACACTCATTGTTGGAGTATGATGATCATTTTTATTAATAATATATAAATAAAATACTTTATAATAATAACAACGTAAAAACAGTGAAAGCTCTCTTCAGACCTGCAATGCACCACCATTGGTCCAGCGTCTGGCGGGTTGCAGGATTTGACCCTGCGCAGGAAGGCCAGGAACGGCGTGGGATGTTCCGGGACGCCGTGATCCGGCCACGCCGTGAACTGGAACTGCCGCACCTCGCGCTTCTCACTGGATCCGTTCTAAATTCAAGAGTAAAATGCTCACAGCACAAATTAAATATTTCAGTTCTGGGTGAACGATCCCTGAAACACCCACATACCTTGTAAAGTGCAAACGTTCGGACGCAGTACGTTGCCAACTCGACTGTGTCTAGCAGCGTGACCTGAATGAGTCCGTACGTCTCCGTCCCTCTGTTTGGCCAGTACTGGTCACACTTCACCTGCAAACACACACACACATCTCCATCAAACCTGCAGCAGCAAACATGCATCATGCTCATTTAAAGCAAGAGAATAACTGTAGCGAGCAACACGATTCCCATTTCCTGCTGACAAGCGGATTTCTCAACACACGAGTGGGTTTTCCATGAGCCTGACAGACGCTATAATTACTATCTCAAGCGATCTGTCGCAATCACATTAAAGCTGGGCCCTTATTACCATTATAGATGTTGGTTGCATTGTGAGTCGCTATAAAATAGCATTGCATTACTGTACGGCAGCCGCCCTGTCAGGAGGAAAAGAATAAAAAAGACGGAAAACGCGGTTACAAGAAGAAAATCGACGTGCATCGCATGTTCAATGCAGGTCTGTCTAAATGCAAACAAGAGCAGGATCTGAATGATTATATTCTGCTGATAACATATTCGTTAGGACATCGTTTAGCTGTGAATATCATGACGCTGCGCTCATTAAAATGCATCAAGAAGTTCCAGCACCACATGACCAAACCGAAATGGGAGGCTGCCCGTTACAACCGCAAAAAGACTGCAGGAGAGCTGCTTTATGTGACCCTCCAGTCCATCTTTAAAGATTAGACCAGCAAGACAGAGCAGAAGCGTCAGTCTATGGATTCATGCAAAGGACAATTCACATCGCAAATAATAAATGCAGGAAAATCAAGACATGAATTTAAATTCTGCAACTCATAATGGCAGCTGAAGATGACATGATGCTCTGTGTCTTGCCTTAGAGAAGAAATTAGAAGGAATCTGAGAAAACACACACACACACACACACACATTAATGGTGCAAATGAGGAAAAGATTAAATTAAATGTGGGTAAAATCTACAAAAATTGTGGATGACATGGATTGTAATATTAATTAGACCAGCAATCAGTTTGACAAAAATGAGAAAAGCTTTTAAACCTCTGTTTGAAAACAGTTCATTTTGTCAGTAATTGACATAATTTGTTAAAAATAATACAGTTACAGCTGTGCGCTTTTCACAAATAGGGTACGAAATGGGGCCAGAACAAACAGTCAGTGAAAAAAGATGATTTACCATCAGAAAACTATCAGGAGGAGAAACTAAATATTATTTGAGTTGTTTATTTTCTATTCATATGATGTTTGCAATTTTTCCAACCCTGTTACCAAACTTTAAGACATACAGTTTAACACTCTGGTTTGTGTGATTGTCGCTTATTTGCCAATAAATCTTAGGTTAATTTATTTCCCATAAATTAACCATTTAGTACATGCAAACATACACTCACCTAAAGGATTATTAGGAACACCATACTAATACTGTGTTTGACCCCCTTTCACCTTCAGAACTGCCTTAATTCTACGTGGCATTGATTCAACAAGGTGCTGAAAGCATTCTTTAGAAATGTTGGCCCATATTGATAGGATAGCATCTTGCAGTTGATGGAGATTTGTGGGATGCACATCCAGGGCACGAAGCTCCCGTTCCACCACATCCCAAAGATGCTCTATTGGGTTGAGATCTGGTGACTGTGGGGGCCATTTTAGTACAGTGAACTCATTGTCATGTTCAAGAAACCAATTTGAAATGATTCGAGCTTTGTGACATGGTGCATTATCCTGCTGGAAGTAGCCATCAGAGGATGGGTACATGGTGGTCATAAAGGGATGGACATGGTCAGAAACAATGCTCAGGTAGGCCGTGGCATTTAAACAATGCCCAATTGGCATTAAGGGGCCTAAAGTGTGCCAAGAAAACATCCCCCACACCATTACACCACCACCACCAGCCTGCACAGTGGTAACAAGGCATGATGGATCCATGTTCTCATTCTGTTTACGCCAAATTCTGACTCTACCATCTGAATGTCTCAACAGAAATCGAGACTCATCAGACCAGGCAACATTTTTCCAGTCTTCAACTGTCCAATTTTGGTGAGCTCGTGCAAATTGTAGCCTCTTTTTCCTATTTGTAGTGGAGATGAGTGGTACCCGGTGGGGTCTTCTGCTGTTGTAGCCCATCCGCCTCAAGGTTGTGTGTGTTGTGGCTTCACAAATGCTTTGCTGCATACCTCGGTTGTAACGAGTGGTTATTTCAGTCAAAGTTGCTCTTCTATCAGCTTGAATCAGTCGGCCCATTCTCCTCTGACCTCTAGCATCAACAAGGCATTTTCGCCCACAGGACTGCCGCATACTGGATGTTTTTCCCTTTTCACACCATTCTTTGTAAACTCTAGAAATGGTTGTGCGTGAAAATCCCAGTAACTGAGCAGATTGTGAAATACTCAGACCGGCCCGTCTGGCACCAACAACCATGCCACGCTCAAAATTGCTTAAATCACCTTTCTTTCCCATTCTGACATTCAGTTTGGAGTTCAGGAGATTGTCTTGACCAGGACCACACCCCTAAATGCATTGAAGCAACTGCCATGTGATTGGTTGATTAGATAATTGCATTAATGAGAAATTGAACAGGTGTTCCTAATAATCCTTTAGGTGAGTGTATATGTAAAAACATTAACGTATATGCAAAATGTGTGTCAGTTAAATGTTTTTGGTATTTAACATTAGTTAATAATTAATATTTCTTTATAGCAATTATTTGAATATCAATTTAACTTGTCAATATTATGGCTTTGTTGTATTTTGTTAATTGAGAGCTTTAAGCTAGGTTTATTTTATGTGAGATAATTTGGAATAAATCATGGGACACCACACTCAACAATACTCATTACAAGTTCCATTTATAAAAATAATTATTATTAATTAAATAGTTTTTTTGTTGTTTGTCCAAAAAATAAGCAATTAATCAAAAACGGTACTGCATATTGAAGCTGAATCCAGTATTGATTAACTGAACACATTCTGACAGCGACAAACACGTGACAAAGATTGTAGTATGTGAGTATGTATTTAAAATTATTAAAATATCATTAATTTATACACGCAGTGTATACGCGCTCTTCTGCTTGATTTGTGATTGATTTTTCACATCTGGTGTGCACAGACAACAGTGTAAGCCAATCAAATCAACAAATGAGTAGTGATGTCACAGAAAATCGTACCCTGGATCTTTCCTCCAGTTTGGTCATCATGACAATATTTGCACTTCGCTGCTCCCAGATCATACGCCAAAAATCGCCGAAGGTCTCCGGCAGCGCGCCTTGAGTGGCGATGTAGGCGTTCTGTTTGCGATAACCATCAATGTAGTTTGAGTTGATGTAATCGCTCCCTGGAATACCTGTGAAAACAACACAACATAGAGAACACAATGAGAACAAGTCGACTACAGAACAATGTGAGCTGTGTTTTTAGCACATGGCTATTTGGATGCTAAAGTATCCTGTTTCAGTCTAGCTTTAAAACAAAACCATTTTTTTCTTCTTTTTTTTTTCATGCACTGGTCGATTTTGAGATTTTGATCTATTTTGCTTCCATACCATGGGCCCTATCATACACATGGTTGCGCCAGGCGCAACACAAGTGTTTTTTGCACGTTTCAGCCCGACGCAGTTTTCATGTCTAGTGCCATGTTGTTTAAATAGCAAATGCACTCATGCCCATCTGTTCGCCCATGGGCTGGTCTGAAAACAAAGTGTGTTCAAGCGCATTGTTGGCGTGTTGCTATTTTAAGGCAACTGAAATCGACTGCAGCATTGACCTGGTTTTCGCAGTATTTTTTGTGTTATTTAAAGGGTGGGTGTGTTAGTAATATGCGCCTATAGGCGGGTGCACAACGTGAGTACACTGCTTATGGAGTTTTGGTTCCTTGCCACTGTCACCTTTGGCTTGCTCAGTTGGGGACACTAAATTTTCAAATAAATATCCAAATAAATTTAATTACTAAACTAAATTAACTATATCAACTACATTACTTGAATATATATGATAACTGAAATGAGCTGATGACATCACCGTTTTCTCCAGAGCGGCTGTACAGCCGAATCAAATTCTGTTCATTATTTTCCTGTTTAACACTGTGAAGCTGCTTTGAAACAATCTGCATTATAAAAAGCGCTATATAAATAAAGTTGACTTGACTTGACTTATTACACACAAAGGGCAGCAGCACACAAACATTTTTAATTATTAAAAATAAAAGGATTCCTCTCTGGAGAAGCGTTCTGTTTTTTAGCTTGCAAATTATGCTATGTAAATAGCGAATCCGCCATGGTGCAAGTGAAACTGGCTTTTAAAGGGAATGGGAGATGAGACTCTGATTGGTTTATTGCATGTTACGCCCCAAAACACACTCATGACTCATTAAGAGACTATGTACAACCCTTTTGGACCATGCGCCTGTTGTGCCAATGTTTTTTTCCGTTGTTAAACTAGCAAAAGTGGATTCGGTCCATGCGCTCAGATCGTTAAAATAGGGCCCCATGTCTTCTTTCAAAAAAAACATCCAAAAATACACATTTAAGTGTTTATTTTATTGCACTTCATCTACTGGTGTCTGTAGATTTAAATTACAATACATATCTTTAAAGTATGTGCATTTTTTCTCCACCTTAGTAGCACTTACATAGACCAAACTTTACAGCTTTATTCCTATCTATTCTGAAGGTTTTTACAGAGGGGTTTGTTCATATTCACATTCACCTGATTTTATGCAACATTTTAATCCTAAAACATTGTGAACATGTATTTTTCTCTTTGTTGACAGTGTTTTCTGATTTATGGAGTGATAAAAAAGATATCCAAAATCCCCTCAGTAAAAAAAAAATGTAACTCTAATATGTTAACCAAATCAAACAATCAAATCATTTTGAACCTGACTTTCAGATTTCTGTTCTAGAAATGTATGCAAATTAGTGCATATTTAACACAGTGTCTCATTTGCATATTTCAGCATAACATTTTCAGAAAACGTGTAATACAAAACAATTGTCTTAATGTACTGTGATTAATCAAATGGGTAAGTATAATGATATGTATTAGTTATAATTCATATCTATTCACCTGTAAAAAATGATCCTCTAGACTGACTTTCATTTAGAGACTTTTAGCATGTTGACTTTTTGTTCATCATACATTATCAAAAGCAAATCATTTCAAAACATAACAGTTTTTCATTATGATCATGTTGCACATATGTGACCCTGGACCACAAAACCAGTCATAAGTCTCACGGGTATATGTGTGGAAATAGCCAACAATACATTGTATGGGTCAAAATTATCGTTAGGATGCCAAAAATCATTAGGATATTAAGTAAAGATCATGTTCCATGAAGATATTTAGTACATTTCCTACCGTAAATATATCAAAAATGTATTATTAGTAGTAATTATTGCCAAGGACTTCATTTGGACAACTTTAAAGGTGATTTTCTCAATATTTTTTTGCACCCTCAGATTCCAGATTTTCAAATAGTTGTATCTCAGCCAATTGTCCTACCATGTGTCAATGGAAAGCTTACTTATTCAGCTTTCAGATGATGTATAAATCTCAATTTAAAAACATTTACCCTTATGACTGGTTTTGTTGTCCAGGGTCACATATTAGAATGACAGATCAGTGAGATTGTCAAACTTCAGATGGGAAGTTTCTGCAAAATGGTCCCAAATCTTCATTTCAGATATACTGTGTGGTTTCTGATGAGCTTCATTCTCCATTAGGAAAAACAAAACAAAAACAATAACAAAAACAAAAAAGAACAGTGGAATAAATTGAATCTAAGTGAATAAGTGTGAGAAATCTGGAGAAAACAGAGCAAGGCTTGATTTCGGCTGTTAAAGGGCTGACAGCGTGTCAATGCTGCAGCTCCAGCTCAGCTCACACATGCAACGGAGAGATAAAACTCATCATTCCCTCGTCTGCCCGACGCCTCCTCTCACTCGCTGTCTCTCCCTCTCTCTGTCTGTCTGTCTCTCTTCCATGTGAATTATTTCACTAAGAATTAATAAATAAATTAAAAACTCCATGTTTTTCATTTTCTCGTTCATTCTGTGACTGACAGGATAGAAAGACAATTAATCCTGCATTTCCTTCTCTCTTTTGGAGACAAAAGAGGCCAAAGTAATGAACAGATGTGTGTGTGCGTGCATTCGGCCAACCATGTATATTTGACACATTACAACTCTGTTCCAAAATCGAATGAGCTGCCTACATTTTCAGGCCTCATAGACAGGATCACATGAACCAATAATCTATATTTTGTCTTAAAAAAATAAATGAACAAGAAGCAAACTGTTTTTCTTACCCCATTCAGTGTTGTTTTTGCTAAATAATTTTTTTGTTGAAATTGAAATAAAGCATAAATAAAATAAAAATGTAAATGTTACAATTAATATGCGTGTGTGTGCGTGTGCGTGTGCGTGTGTGTGTGAAATCAAAAAACCACATACAATTACTAATAATACTAATAACTACAATTAAAATGAAAACATTTAAATATAAATAAATACTGAAAATTTAAGCAAATGCTAGATATTGAAATCAAAAAAATTATAAATATTATAATAGTATATAAAGAATACTAAAACAACACTGACAATTGGAAAATGACAAAAATACTGATACTGAAAGTAATTTCTTGCAGTTTATTACAGTATCATGCTATTGCCAAACTCCATTGGAATCAACTGTGAATTGAGTCAATGATGTTTCATCAGCATTAGGATGCTGCCTTACACTGTAGCTCCCTACATAGGCAGTACACATCAAGGGAGCTCACTAAGTTTAAGAACATAGCCACTATTTCTCCATCATGTGTCTTAGATTGTCTTGTCTCAGACGGAATGTGAGCAGGCCGGTGGAAGAGCCGCTCCATCAGTGTTTGTGGTGTGTGAATGAAGCGGGTATATGTTTGATGTGAATTTTCTGCAGCAGTTCATCACACTATTTCATTTCTCATTGTGAAACACAAAGCAGGCGCGTTTATCAGGGCTGGACACGGCAGATAGGCATTTATTTGTTTCATTGTTCGCTGGTTGAATCTGTTATTTGACACAGTTTGGAGGGAAATTAGATGTTTTATTTTGGGAATGCTTTTTCATTAGGTAGAAAGATTCAATATGGAACGTGTAATGCTGCTGTAGATACTGCGAAAATTAGTTTCACAATTAGTATTTTTGTCTAGTTTTCCAATAAAATGGTTTGAACATCCTTAAAACAACATACAACACAGCATAAAATATCAAGACTTGTGATATATACTGTATATATCTTGAATTAAGTTTATTTTTCTTACTTAATTTCTTGTTTTATGCATATATCTGATATAATTTTATATGTTTAGACATATAATTTGTACATTTATTCATTAATCTATTCGTTAATTTGTTAGACAATTGTCTAATTGTCATAACTTTTTCGTTAATTATTTTGTTCACCATAAATTGATTATATTTATTCATTTTTGCATTAATTATTGAATTTGTTCATTGATTTGACCAAAACAAGAACACAAATTTTTCTGAAATGATACGATGATCAAACACTAATGAGAAGAGAAGATCGTACCGTCGATAGCGGAGAGCAGGACCCTGGAGTGATCGTAGGCGATGACGTTAGCGTATCTGTTCTTTGGTTTATTCACCTCCAGGTTTGAATGCTCCCACGTGAACTGCTGACCAGGATCAATTGACTAAGGAAAAATGAGAAAAACAGGTTCATTAATGAGCACACATTAGCCATCAGAACAAAACAAAGTCACACAGATGTGTTTCATTTGCATCCCGCATATGCTAACCGTTGGCTCAGACACAACATACTCTGAGCGCCTC